>OY755204.1:7994929-9448340 GCA_963576765.1 Draba incana | reverse complement strand
GTTTTTGATTCTTTTCATAAAATTGATGGCAATCGAAATCTCTCATCCATGGAAAAATCCCAGAAATTAAAAGCAACCAGAATGCGTTAACTTTTTAGATGGATCATCAATTCTGAATTTTCATCTTTTAACCAACGGTTCAGATTAAACTCATATATATATATATTTGCTTTCTTAATTTTTACTCATTAACAAAAGGACCATTTTGTCATTTAAAATTTCGGAACAGTTGAAAAAGTACACCATCCTTCAAAATTATGTATTTTGGCATAAAAAGTTGCTAAAGTACCTCTACACATAAATAACCCTATTAATAATCGTAAAGCCATGCCACGTATGAGCGTCTTTTTGCCAAAATTAAAGTTTTTCTCAGGTGCATTGGAGACTTATAAATAAGTGTCTAAAAACTTTTTATACTAGATCTTTTTCTGGTTTCAGACATTCAAATGTCCTAAATTTAATATATTTAATTATAAAAAAATTAGACTCTGCTTTTTTCTTTAATGCATATGCCCCTCACTCAGCTAAGACTCTGCTTTTTTCTTAATAAATTCAATTTTATTCATTAGACTTACCTTAAGACATCTAATAAATTCAATATGGACGGAGAGGAACCAAAGGCTTCACCAAAATCGATTTGGCTCCGTCGACTCAATCACTAGAAAAATTGATCTCACTGTCATCACTAGAGTCTTTGGGATACAAATCCCAGTCTTGCTTCGCTAATGATGCAGATATGGCTATGAATCTCTCTCTACAGGTCGGCAATCAATTTGACGGCAATGGTCTCTGTTACTAATACGACAAATTCCTTCCATCTCTTTTCACTTTATTATTGGGTTCACTTGGGTTCTTTGATGTTTCAAATATTTAAGCCATAAAGGCTATTGGGCTTCTGTAAAAACTCTAGCCCATGAGGGGTTTGTAATATTTTTATTTCGTGCATTTTAATAGAAAATCTTTATGTCAAAAAAAAAAAAAAAAAAAAACGACGGTAATTAATAAATTGTGGTATTGTTTTCAATACGCTATTTAATCGTTTTGCAAAAAAACTGATTAAATTGAGAGTTTCATTGACGACCAGTAGGTATAAACGCAGTCGTTTGGAGGTAAGACATGTGTAAAATATAAGACGTCCTTCTCAAAACGTATAAGTAAAAATGAACCACTGCTTAAAGATAAGCATTTGAGGAGCAGAGTGAGAATTTCACATATAGATAGAGCTTAAGCCCTTCACTGATTCAACTCAATCATACATCACCAAAATATCAAATCAAAGATGGGTCTAGAAATTTGCGTCAAAGCAGCTGTCGGTGCTCCTGATGTTCTTGGGGACTGTAAACTTTCCTCTGCTTTACTCATACCAGATCTCTGCTTTTATTATCTTGCCTTGAGTTTTCGTTTGATTTTCGCAACTTTTAGAGTTCTTTCATACTATTTTTGTTGTATATTCTAAAGTTTTCAAAAAGTTTCCTGATTTTTTAGTGTTTTTGACGTTTCATGTCCGTTTAGCCAAAGGGCTCTTCTTACCCTCGAGGAGAAGAAGGTTCCTTACAAGATCCATCTCATTAACGTCTCCGACAGACCCAAGTGGTCACCTGCATGTCATAATCTTCTTGATAGTGTTAACCGGAAATTGGGTTGGATTTGGTTTATATGATGCAGGGTTTTAGAGATTAGTCGTGGAGGGAAAGTACCAGTGGCTAAGATCGACGACAAGTGGGTGCGTGATTCCGGCGTCATGACCGGTGACGTCATCACCGGTATACTCGAGGAGAAGTATCCTGAGCCATCTCTCAAGACTCCTCCTGAGTTTGCCTCTGTTGGATCTAACATTTTCAGTGCTTTCGGGACTTTCGTGAAGAGCAAAGACTCCAATGACGGATCCGAAAAGGCGTTTCTCGATGAGCTCGAAGCTTTGGAGAGTCATCTCAAGACTCACGGTGGTCCTTTCATCGCCGGGGAAAAAGTCTCCGCGGTTGATCTCAGCTTAGCACCAAAGCTTTACCATCTCCAAGTCGCCCTTGGCCATTTTAAAAGCTGGTCTGTCCCTGAGACATTGCCCCATGTCCGTGACTACATGAAAGCTCTCTTCTCTCTCGACTCCTTTGAGAAAACAAAGACCGAGGAGAAGTATGTGATCGCGGCTTGGGCTCCTAGGGTCAACCCTTGAAAACTACTTGTTATGTATATGTTCTGCACCGCTATGAGACTATAATGTGGTTCAAGGCTATAATTTGATAAAATAATGTTCTTGGACTTTTATTAAGTGATATGTACTCGTTACGAGGAAGGTAGAGCTAAGCATTCGTTTGAAATAAATATTTTATCTCTTAAACTGAACCAATCTTACATTGAAAGTAACATGCTCATATAAAAAAAGGCGGTTTTTTATTTCAGACAAACTTGTTGAGATACTCATCGACGCTCGTGTACTTGACCTCGGGGTAAAGCTCAGAAGCTTCAACTCCAACAGAAGGATCTAAAGCGAAGGAGGTAAATTCACCCTTCACAAGTATTGTATGGATCAAACCCAACAAAAAATTCATTGGAGGTTGAGACTCTGCAAACACAAGTGAATTGAGGCAAAGACTTTTAATATGTATGATTGATTAGTATTAGGTATGGAAACATTGTTTATCGTTATGGGACGTGAACTAAGGCAAAGAAGATAACATTCACCTAGGATGCTTTTGAGGAGTTCTTCCTCTGAAACATTAGTCTTCTCAAGAGTCTTACCAATCTTTCTCTCCCACAGGGCGACCATTTCGTTCTGCGATACAATGTTCTTGGGCGGGTGGATGTATGTTCTCGGGTCATCGACAGCTCTCAATGTATATGCAACAATATCTTCTTCAGTGTTGATAATGGCTATAAACAAAGAGAAAAGAGATTACAAATTTATACCAAGATTGCACAAGTAACTGAGTGTAATAATAAGACATATCTGAGTACCTTTGGCATTGCCATTGTTGTAGATTGAAACTTTGTCCCTAGGAGGAGATTTAAGTAGCAAGTTGCATTGACCCAAACATGGAACGAATAAACCAGCAAAGCAACCTGTGACTACATATGTGTAAGGTATCTTTTCGGCTTCTATGGCACGCTGTATCTGAGCTTTCATGATGCACTCCGATAGCAGTGGTTCGATAGCTACCGTCAGGGGCGGATGTAGATTAAAATATCAATGGGGGCATAATTGGAAGAAAATGATAAAAAACCCCTTGGGGATGATGAACTGGGTGCACCAAGAGCATCTTTATTGCAGATCTCTTGGGGTCTAAAATGTTTATTAAAATTTGAGTAAAAGGAAGAAAGAAAGTGTTTTTGTGGGGTATATTGAAATATAAAATTTGAGTAAAATGAAGAAAGAGAGTGTGTTTAAATATAAAATTAATAAAAGTTGAGTAAAAGGGAGAGAGAGGGATCTAATATTGGATTTTTTGGAGAATGTGTTTAAAAGTAAAAGAGTGTGTTTAAATATAAAATTAATAAAAGTTGAGTAAAAGAATGAAAAAGAAGGTATAAAGTTGAGTAAAAGGAAGAGAGAGTGTGTGTTTTAATAATTTTAGAATCACATTAGACCCCAGAGGATCTGCAATAAAGATGCCCTAATGCTTTTTTTTCCATCTCAGCTAACAGATCTTTTATATTAATCATATACTAAATAATTAATATTCATATTCTACCGGGCCCACGTGCCCCCACAAGCACTACATGGATCCGCCCCTGGCTATTGTGCTATCCACGTCGTTACCAAATTTCGATGGTAAGAATCTCTGGATGACAAAAACTATAAGTTTCTAAATCTATTGAGGATCTTCTTGAGCCTTATTATGTATATTTCTATATATGAAGAGCAAAGAAAAAAAAAGGAAAAGAAACGGACCCTAACATTTCCAGATGATGTTGAACTGATCAAGAATTTGGGGTCGACCAACAGCCGAAATCACAACATCGACGTGTTTGATCGCGTTCACTAAGCTCTCTTTTTCATTTAAATTTCCCTGTTATCATTATCTATCAGAACAACGGTGTAAAAGAGCAATAAGGTCAAGGATATAAGGCCATGTTCAATGCAGACACAAGTGTGTCTTATGGTGGTGTCTTATGATTAAAAAGCAATTAAAGTTGATAAAAGTGTGTCTTAAAAATTAGATCGGTGTCTAATATAGGATCTTTTTAATCAGATAGGATCCGCCAACGTGGCTCTTGTTGATTTCTCCGTCGAATCTTCTGTAATTTCCGATTTGAGAGGAGAAATCAGTCGAAAATGGGCTGATAATTGGTGGATTCTCCGCTTGGAAAATATGTAGCTCAGAATCGGTGGTTTCGATTGAGAAAATCAATCGGAAATTCAATCGGTTTATCATCATCGATCCTCCGTTATGAAAGGTTCATGCCCATAATCGATGAATTCCCACAAGCTTTTGATAGATCGTTATGAAAGGTTATGTTAAATCAGATTAGAGAAAATTGCAATTAGCGTTTTTGTTGTCCAATTTAGGGATCTTCGAATTTGGAATTTCTGATAGTTGTAACTAGGGTTTTTGTGCTGGAATAAAGAGTTTTCTTATTTGGGAATTGAGATTTTTAAAATGATGGTTCTTGTGCTCGAAATTAGGGTTCTTCTCCTACTGGGATTTGATTTAATGGATTTTAGGGTTGTATTTTGATTTTGAAATTAGGTTCTTGTAATTGGTAATTGGTCTAATAGAATTAAGCATTGTTTGCTTATATGGATTTCAGATTGTTTTAATGGATTGTTTGCTTGAATTTTGGATAATGGATTTGATCTAATATGGGTTTTGTAATTAGTAATTGCTGACATATTGTCAAAGTCCTGATTTCGTTTGTTTCCAATTTATGTTGTTGTTTCATTTAGTCTATCCTTTTCATTTTCAGTTTATGTGTTTCCTTTAGAACTATTGTAAGAAGTTTCAGTATTCTGAATGAATGAATTAGTTTCCTTGGTCAATTTGTGTTTCAATTTCATGAATGCTTGGTTTATGAAACTACTGTCTAATTGTGTTTCAACTTTGTGTATGTTTGGTTTATGAAATTACTGTCTAATTGTGTTTCAGCTTCATGGAGAGGACAAGGAGAAAATTAGAGAAGAGCACATGTTCTTGAGGTTAGTAAATCCTACGGTATTCATGTAATTAATGTCTGTTACTAGGCTTTGTTAATTTGTAAGAATGTACCACAAGTCAGTAGTCCTTTGTCCAAACAACACAAGTCACCCATTCTTTGTTGCTTTCTTTAGACCAATGTGGTCCTATCTTTGTCTTCTTTTACTTGTAACCAATGAATTTGCTATTGTGTATTTGTTATTTATACGGACACCAACATTTCCTTGTGCTATATATGGTAAAGGAACATTTCATTTTTCTCATATTTTGCTCCTTCTCTTCTTAGCTTTTTTTTTAAGACACCGTAATTAGGTGTCACCATTGGATGCGCTAAAAACAAAAAAATCAGTTTTGGTGTTTTAAAATCAAAAACTGAATAAATTTTATAAAAAATTGTTTTAGACACCAATATTTGGTGTTTCCATTGAACATGCCCTAAAAATCCTTTCAATTTTACCGTCCGTCCCATATTTGTCTCGTTTCGTCTTTCACCAAAAGGCATAGTACTTTTTTTTGGTGAATAAAGGCATAGTACTTTTTTGTTCTACATTTTTTTTTAATACGCTTTAAAACAATGTTTTGAAAACCGGACCGGCGACCGAACCAGATATACTTTTGGGTCATGGGTCAATGTGGTCCGACCGGGTCGAACCGGGTTTAATAGTATTTTTTAAATAATAATATAAATAGGTTTTGTATAACTATAATATCCAAATATATAATATATCCTTTGAATAAACATATATTTTTGATAAACATATATTTTTAAAAATTAAGAAAATCATTTTAATAACAAAAAAACTATTCAAAGACAAAATTTAATGAGAAATAGTTAAGTTTATATGTAAAAAAAATTTAAAACATTAAACTATAACAAAAATTAACTAAATTCAAAAACAAATTTTGGTGGATAACTAAATTCAAAACTAGTATTTATTTCTATAAATTTTAATCATAAAAAATTTAAAAGTGGAAAAAATGGAAATTTAAGAAAAAAAAAAAAAAACCTCAAACCCGAGTCAACCCAACCCGGCTAGCTGGCCGGTTCACGGTTGAACCCGGTCCGGCCCCCGATCCGGTCCGGTTTTCAAAACACTGCTTTAAAGTAAAAGGACCCCGATTAAGATACGATTTTCATAAGTTAGCTACAAAATCATTGAATAGGGCCTAAGAAGATGAATAACACAATCGAATCATAACACACCTTCCAAAGTAGAATCAATGTTGACTAAATAGACACACGGAGAAGTAGAGTTTAATAGTGAGTGAGTGACGTACGTATGTAAGAATAATTAAACATGCATGTGAGATTAATTAACATGCATGAGAACAAAAATTCATTAAATCTAAGATCTTTAAACATCTATGTTAATAACATAATAAACCATAAATAAGGTTAGCGGAATACCTTCATTCATTTTGATGACGTCTTCTTGATCGGTTATTGAAAACGGAAGACGGAACTTTTGATGAAGTCTTCTTAATCGTTAGGAAGACCGAAGGCGGAGCTTTAATCGTTAGGAAGGCAGAACTTAATTGTTAGTTAGGAAACTAGGATTTCTCTCCCCTTGCCCATAAGATTTTCTTTAAGTGTTGTGTTTCTCTGTAAGTTGTTTGCCTTATAGATGGAGTAAGGCATGTATTTATATGTGGAGAGAGGACCAAGTTCCTCATTAGGATTTTAATCTCAACCATCCATCATAGTAAGAGATTAATACATGTGTGCCTCATCCATGAATGTTTGCCTAACTTGCCAAACTTCTTAACACATGTCATTCATGAATGGTTGCCTAATTTGCCAAACTTGCCAAACTTCTTAAGTGGCTATCATCCATGAACATTTGCCTAATTTGCCTAACTTCTTAAGTGGCAATCATCCATGAACATTTTCCTAATTTGCCTAACTTCTTAAGTGGCAATCATCCATGAACATTTGCCTAACTTGCATTAGGAAATTAAGTGTTTACTTAATGGAAATTAAACTTCTTATAATTAGTCACCAAATTTTATTAAGGAATAACGATTCCATTAGGAAATTAATGAGCTATATATAAGACCACATAATTGGGAAAATTAAATAAATTAAATTTTCCTAACATTCTCCCACTTGGTCGTTAGTATAACTCACTGTTAATATTTCTTTTAGGAATCATTAAGCCGGCATAATATGTTATACCTTAATTTTTATTTGGTCATCACACTACCAGAAAACTGTATTTTAGCGTCGAATCTATTCCGACGCTATTTTAGCGTCGGTTTTGCGTCGTAATAGCGTCCACAACACAATTCGACGCTAAATAGCCGCTAATTAGGGACAAAACATTTTGACTCTAAATCGACGCTATATCACGTTGATTTAGCATCGGAAATCTAAGTTCGACGCTAAATCGATGCAAATTTAGCGTCGATTTAGCGTCGAACGCATAGCGTCGAATATAGCGTCGAATATTTCGTCGAATTTGGTAGGTAGATGACACATTTAACACGTATAACTTCTACACCTATCAATAACACACATAATGTTTTCTAGCTCTCCTAAGGAAGACTCTAAATCAACAAACGTGGGAAATTTTTTTGATATTCCAAAATACTCGTGGGAAACCGAAACTCAATGCGACGAATTCACTCAAGAGATATCCACTTACTCGTGGGAATTTGATACGTGCTCACCAACCCATAATGATGATTCTACATCAACAATAGTGCCGGACAGCCAGTGCTTGCCAAACATCCACCACATTCCTAAATTCTCGTGGGAAACTGAATCTGAGTGCGATGAATATTTTAAAGAGATACCACCTACTCATGGGAAGCTGATTCATGCTCTCCTGCCAATGTTGTGAGTCCCAAATTTGAAGATGGGATCAATTATTCAAAACACAAATATGATAAGCAGCCAAAATGTCATGACCAGAAGCGGGTTCTCGACGAAGTTTTGTATAGGCAAATCGAAGACGGACAACCATCTCAATTGATTGAAAAGTCAGATTCTTATGGTGGAAGTACTTCAAATGAATGTAAGGATCACTACTACGATTATGAATTTGCCCAAAGTCCAGAAATCCCAAACTTAAATCTAGATATTGATGCAATCAAAAGGGAATTTTGCGACGGATTTTTAGATTCTCCACCAAAGAAACAAAAGGGAAAGAAATTTTTTTGGTTCTAACTGTTGTTTGGAGTGGATACATACATATATGTTTAAAAAATTAGTAGTCTATTATGTACTTGTACCATAACCTTTGTATGTTTAATATTTTTCAAGTCTCTAATGTATAGTACCTGTGAAAGAAGTCATTTTTAAAATTATGTTTCATTATTTGTAATGTTTTATTGGAGTTGCATAATCAATATATCGCGTTGTATGATTGTTATCGACACTAATTGACTCCTATTAGATTGTTATTGAATTGTTGTGATTATTATCGTTATATGTTGTACACCAAAAATGAAAAATAAGTTTAATTTAGCGTCGAATTAGCATCGAATCACTTCAATTCGACGCTAATTCGACGCTACTTTTGTCATCTAGCGTCGAATTCAAGTGATTCGATGCTAATTCGACGCTAAATAATTTTTTTTAAGTTAATTTTATTTATTAGTAATGAATTATCAATACGTATATTTCGTTATAAATTTGTATGGAAATGGATTTAAGAAATATGTAGGAAATAGATTTTAGGAAAATTGTTATGAAAAAATTCATGTGATTGTTATCGTTATATGTTGCGGTTTAGCGTCGCTAAATCGCAACTAACTTTGCATCGATTTAGCGTCCAACAAATAGCGTCGAATATAGCGTCGAATTTTCCGGCAAATTTGGTAGGTAGATGAAACATTTAACACGGGTTCACATACTTTTGTAGCATTCGATGCAAAATCGATGCAAAATCGATGCTAAAATCGCCTACATATAGCACCAGCGTCAGAATTCATTTCGCAAGTTAAACATTTGTATATATACTCAATTCTCAAATCAAATTTACAAACATAAAAAAATTTTAACCATAAAGTTCCAATCTTTACAATATAAGAAAATCTCGATAGTGAATTGATTCCAAACGGTGGATTTAGCCCCATAATCTACTCCTTCCCAGATTTGGCATTCATAGTACATTCTGAGGCTAAATCGGTTGTTTGGTATCAAAGTTTCTGTCGAAACCAAACATTTATAACCATTAAATAGTATCGTAAAGGTAGATTATGGTACATAAAATTTCATATATTATATTGTAAATATAATTAAATAGATATGTAATATCGTAATGTTTAGGATTTAGGATTCATTTAACCAAAATCCTTAAAAAAAAAATGATTTAGCGTCGAATTAGCATCGAATCACATGAATTCATGTGATTCGACGCTAAATCCTTTTTTTTTTTATCTTAATTTTGTTTTATATATTAATAATGAAATATCAATATGTACGTTTTGTTATAAACTTTTAAGGAAATGTATTTAGGAAAGATGTAGGAATTATATTGTAGGATATTTGATATGCAAAAATTCATGTGATTGTTATCGTTATATGTACCGAGTTTAAAATCTTTTAACGGTATCGAATGTTTTCAAATATGGTGCGATTTATTTAACCTAAATCCTAAACATTTTAAAAAATGATTTAGCGTCGAATTAGCATCGAATCACATAAATTTGACGCTAATTCGACGCTAATGTTGTAATATAGCGTCGAATGTATGTGATTCGATGCTAATTCGACGCTAAATCAAACAAATTTTTCATTTATAGTTTAGGGTATAAACAATAAAATATTTAACGTCGACGATTCAGAGTTAAGCTCCAATGTTATCTATATTCGAACATTTAATTGCGAACAAATTAGTATGTTTGTATCATTCGAGGTTACAAATGCATGTAAGGGATTCTATTTGAAAACTATATAGGTTTACATATATCATCATAACTCTTTATGAACCAAATATGTAATTGCAAAATTCAAAATTTAAAATTATTTTGTTATATCAATTATTGAAATGGCTAACATAGTTTTCGTACCAGTGGCGGATACCCTAAACCCTAAACCCCAAAAGTAAAATTTGTTTTAGGTAGCGTCGATTTAGGGTTTAGGGTTTACGGTATTAAACAGATCAAATTATATTGATCTGAAGCAAATTCGATGCTATATTGAATTAATTTGATTTAACCACTGGCGGTAAACCGAAAAAATTTAAAAATTTTGTATGTTAAACCAGGGGCGGTAAACCGAATTAATTTTTACTTAGCGTCGAATTAGCATCGAATTTGTGGGAATTCGACGCTAAATAAAATTAATTCGGATCTGTAAACATTAAATCTGTAACACCTGCATTTTTTAAAAAAAATAATTAATCCGGATTTAATGATCCCATAATCATTAAATCTTCAACGATTAACTTAGGGTGAAAATGAATAAGCTGAACACAATCAATAAAATCCAATAATTCATTGAACCAACAATTCCAAAACAATCTAAATTCCAAGGAAATTAATAACCACAATTCCAGAATAAACAATTAGCAACCTAAACCAGGTCTACTCAGTTCAACACAACATAAATAAAATCCTAATCATCCTCCGTCCTTGCCTTGATTCCACGATCACAATTTATCTTTACCTACAACTCAAAAGGAAAAAGGGAGTTGCGTGAGTATTATCACAAATACTCAGTGGAGCGGTCATCCCGCCAACAGGTTAAACGCAAAATACAAATATCACATTAATAAACCATTTAAACACAATATCAATTTCCGGTTACAAAAAAAATACATAACTCATCAAATTACAAACAAGTGTCGATTGACACACCACCATAGTGTCGATCGACACTCACTATCATCAAACATAAACCTCTATCGAGGTGTCGATCGACACAACCTCTAGGTGTCGATCGACGCCTCGTGCAGAAACCAGAATCCGAGCCTATCCTCACGCGGCTCGATTCGGAATTTCAACGATTATCAATATCAATCACGACACGATCATTCATCATCTAAAACATCAATCATCACAATCATTGAACAAATAACCACGAATCACCGAAATGTAACAAATAACACTCGAATCCTACGAGAAACCCGCGATCACGCACCCACCTTCGCGAATGACAAGATTACAGATTGAAACGGCGAAGAACACAGCCTCTAAAAGGCTAGAAAGCCACATTCTAACTCTTCTCTATCACCTATAACTCATGAACAAGATTTTTCTCAAGTCGAATCAAAATTCTGAAATCAAACAGAACGACATACTAACTTCGAATGACCATAAAACACAGAGTTTACCTCGGAATCATGATATAAAACATGATTCGGAAAGTAGACTCAAAGTGATTTCCAATGACATAAGGATTGTCGCCTAACTCGCCCTGACACTCTGGGAAAACTCCATCGAAGTGGTCTGATCCTAGACCCGATTCTGCATAGATATCACTCACGAAAACACGAATGTCTCTTAGCATACAAAACCAATTGACAAACAAATTTACCTCACGGCTAACTAAGAGATAGATAAACTTACCCATAAAATTTCTCGATGATAAGAAATGATTTGATCATCCGATCCTCTTCTCCAACACAAGGCAACAAAACTGCCTGATTTCGCGAAACAATACCTTCCTCAAGAACATGAGAATCATCACTTTCTCTCTCAATTATTCATCTCTCTCACGTTTTTTGCCATAAAAACACGGCTACTCGGCCATCAGCGCTTATAAACAAGCCTTTAGGGTTTCCCTTAACCCAAACCGAACAAAAACCGCAATTAAAAATCTATTCAACCCGGTTCTGAAATGATGGTGTCGATCGACACTATCCCTGGTGTCGATCGACACCCACAGAAAATCACTATTTCTGGGTTGCGGTCGTTACAATTCTCCCCCACTAACAATGGATTCGTCCTCGAATCCGCAGAAATCCGTCTACCAAAGACCAAACTCCTGGCCCACCGGCCAACATCGCTCGAGACCAACACTATGATCTCAAAGACTCTTATCTAGTCTCATGACAACATTTTCAGACATATATTACTCTTAACTTATTATAACACTCCTTTCACTCTCAGGAACACATCCTTTGAGCAATCGGAACACATGGACCATAATCCTAAGCAGTATACAGGAGACCATAATATCCAAAGGTATACAGTATACAGGAGACCACCATCCCCAAGGTATACAGGAGACCACAATCTCCAAAGGTATACAAGAGACCACAATCTCTAAAGGTATACAGGAGACCACAATCTCCGAAATGAGTTTACGAGACACCAAGTCCTTAGAGTAATAAATTCTAAAATGTTCATAAACATCTCCTGACTAGACTACCTCTCGCCCCAAGCACGATATTCCCATCCTGGAATATCATCACAGAAAGACCAACCACTGGTCTGCACTAACCAACCATAAGAAACACACCTCTCATCACGCAGAAATATAAGGGAACCCCTCTTATAGATCTTAGAAATGTATATTCGATACACCAAAAAGAAAATATACAGATTAACAGACGACATAGCACCATGCCAAAACAACCGAACTGGAACCACTGGGAAAGTGAAGCTCCAGAACTGCGACATGCTTGTCGAACCATTCACTGAACTTCGACTTCATCCTTGTCCCTGGTTCTCAACTCTATTCTTAACAGTATAAACACACAAGGCTCCTAACCCAAAAATATTCATAATGCAACGATTCCTTATCCTCACTAGGTCTGGCCAATTGATCGCGCAACAATTAAACAAGAACATGCACGACCAACTGTAGACCCATAATTGGATCGATCGATTGCGCAACAATCAAAAAAGAACATGCACAACCAAAGATGCTACATCCATTAACCGGGTCGTCGGAACCGAACGAAAAAGAAATACCCTCGAGGTCTGAATCCCGTCTCATACTTATGCCACAATCAGACGTTGATTACTCATACTTATACTGTCATCATCATACTCTCAAGACGTCTCCTTTGAGGTAACGATGCCGATGCCACTCCACTCTTAGGGCGTTTCCTTTAAGCTCTGGATATATCTAGGAAAACGCTTCCTTTAGTGTAATCAACTCATACGTGTACAAGTACTCGGAAACTAGGATTACCTCTTGTGATATTAACCCGCTATTTCTTACTCCAACATAACATCTCTGTTCCATCTGAACACTTGGCTAACATAGCCGACCCTCTTAAAGATCCACACCTTACCTTTGAAACACATCACTTATCCTATGATGATTCGCGCGATACAACCACATATTGCTCTTAACTCATTTCACACCCTGACATTTACAAGACGCGTCCTGTGACCTATCCGGAATTATACCGCTCGCATTCTCGGGAAGTATCCCTTGAGCCAATGGTATCTGGAGAACTCACATCCCCACAAGAGGACTCACATCCCTCGCAATAAAAATAAATAAATAAAAAATATGGGGAACTCACATCCTTGCGAGAGAACTCATATCTCTCGCCACTTATTCTGGGAACTCATATCCCAAATAAGTATACAGGAGAACTCATATCTCCTCTAGAGAACTCACATCTCCATAAGTAAATGAGTTATTCGGGACCGCAGCCCCTAGATCAATAAATACCACACGCCTATAACATTAAAAACAAAACCAACTTAGGGGTCCAAAACCAACCCCTGAAACCACAGTGTACATCGCATAAAGCTTACCCAGCTCGAGCAATGTCATCATAGGTGTGCTCATCAATATGTTCTTCAGTCTTGCAAACTCATCCTAAACAAGAACGCAGGGAAAAATCATCCTCCCTCAGCAAAGTACTGGGTAATGATGTCAGAGGTTTTAACCCAAATAAAACTGCAAGTGCACAGACAATCGCAGTAGTATAAAAGGTATCGAATCCACAGAGACCAAGGTTACACTATGAAACTATGGATTTTGATTTAAAGCTAAGATAAAATATGGGTTTTGATTTTCGTAACAAGCAACAGCAAATAATCAAACGATGTAAATTCAATAAAGAAAAGCACTAGATTAAGGTCATTCGCCGGTGACTTCGGATTAAGGACTGAGCAATCTATTTAGGATTCAATTAAGCGCAGCCTAGAACTCGAACATAAATGTAATATTGCCCCACTGTCGTGATGCATCAATATCTTTATCTAACACCCTAAATGCCTAAACTGTCGTTTGGATTCAGCGATGAAGACAAGCAATAATGAATTGGTTCAATTTGTTCACAATTGATGGTAACAATCAACTGTCGTTGGTTACACACCAATTGCTCACCAATAGTTTATCTAGCAACCTAGAGCACTGTCGTGAATAAGTTTAACTTGAATTCATAGACTAGGTGATCAAAATAGTCTATGCAATACGAATCCCAATTGATGAAGACAAATGATAACATTCCTATTTGGTTCAATCACTATAATCCTAATTCACCATTGAAATTCCCTAACCTAGCTAATGGACTACTCAAGCATGGAGAATAAAAACGCAACAATCAACGAGAGAGAATTCATAATGATAATAAAAGAGATAAGGGATTTAGAATTCTTCTCAATAGATGTTGTGGAATGATTCTCCAAATGTTAGAAGCAAATCCAAGGAATGAGAATGGATAAAAATCTCCAAAAAGGTCTCTAAAGAAACGTCAAAAGAAAACTCTCTCAAAAGAAATGTTTCAGGACTCCCCTTTTAGGAGGTGGCTGCCTCTTATTTATACTAAAATTAGGGCAAAATCGGGTCTGGCAATGGGACCGGTCGGTCTGGTAATGGGACTGGTCGGTCCCGATTCCAGGGAGCTTTTGGAGCTTCGGACCTTTAGTGAGCAGGTGCTCACTTCAAACCGAGCAGGTGCTCGGTTTTGAAAAACGCCATCTTTTCTCCAGATTCGTACCTTTTGCTCCAATGACCCCCCATGACTCCAATCCATGCATGAGAGCCTCCTAGAACCTGCAAAGACACAAAATAAACTAGATGAAACATTTAACACGGGTTCACATACTTTTGTAGCATTCGATGCAAAATCGATGCAAAATCGATGCTAAAATCGCCTACATATAGCACCAGCGTCAGAATTCATTTCGCAAGTTAAACATTTGTATATATACTCAATTCTCAAATCAAATTTACAAACATAAAAAAATTTTAACCATAAAGTTCCAATCTTTACAATATAAGAAAATCTCGATAGTGAATTGATTCCAAACGGTGGATTTAGCCCCATAATCTACTCCTTCCCAGATTTGGCATTCATAGTACATTCTGAGGCTAAATCGGTTGTTTGGTATCAAAGTTTCTGTCGAAACCAAACATTTATAACCATTAAATAGTATCGTAAAGGTAGATTATGGTACATAAAATTTCATATATTATATTGTAAATATAATTAAATAGATATGTAATATCGTAATGTTTAGGATTTAGGATTCATTTAACCAAAATCCTTAAAAAAAAAATGATTTAGCGTCGAATTAGCATCGAATCACATGAATTCATGTGATTCGACGCTAAATCCTTTTTTTTTTTATCTTAATTTTGTTTTATATATTAATAATGAAATATCAATATGTACGTTTTGTTATAAACTTTTAAGGAAATGTATTTAGGAAAGATGTAGGAATTATATTGTAGGATATTTGATATGCAAAAATTCATGTGATTGTTATCGTTATATGTACCGAGTTTAAAATCTTTTAACGGTATCGAATGTTTTCAAATATGGTGCGATTTATTTAACCTAAATCCTAAACATTTTAAAAAATGATTTAGCGTCGAATTAGCATCGAATCACATAAATTTGACGCTAATTCGACGCTAATGTTGTAATATAGCGTCGAATGTATGTGATTCGATGCTAATTCGACGCTAAATCAAACAAATTTTTCATTTATAGTTTAGGGTATAAACAATAAAATATTTAACGTCGACGATTCAGAGTTAAGCTCCAATGTTATCTATATTCGAACATTTAATTGCGAACAAATTAGTATGTTTGTATCATTCGAGGTTACAAATGCATGTAAGGGATTCTATTTGAAAACTATATAGGTTTACATATATCATCATAACTCTTTATGAACCAAATATGTAATTGCAAAATTCAAAATTTAAAATTATTTTGTTATATCAATTATTGAAATGGCTAACATAGTTTTCGTACCAGTGGCGGATACCCTAAACCCTAAACCCCAAAAGTAAAATTTGTTTTAGGTAGCGTCGATTTAGGGTTTAGGGTTTACGGTATTAAACAGATCAAATTATATTGATCTGAAGCAAATTCGATGCTATATTGAATTAATTTGATTTAACCACTGGCGGTAAACCGAAAAAATTTAAAAATTTTGTATGTTAAACCAGGGGCGGTAAACCGAATTAATTTTTACTTAGCGTCGAATTAGCATCGAATTTGTGGGAATTCGACGCTAAATAAAATTAATTAGGATCTGTAAACATTAAATCTGTAACACCTGCATTTTTAAAAAAAAATAATTAATCCGGATTTAATGATCCCATAATCATTAAATCTTCAACGATTAACTTAGGGTGAAAATGAATAAGCTGAACACAATCAATAAAATCCAATAATTCATTGAACCAACAATTCCAAAACAATCTAAATTCCAAGGAAATTAATAACCACAATTCCAGAATAAACAATTAGCAACCTAAACCAGGTCTACTCAGTTCAACACAACATAAATAAAATCCTAATCATCCTCCGTCCTTGCCTTGATTCCACGATCACAATTTATCTTTACCTACAACTCAAAAGGAAAAAGGGAGTTGCGTGAGTATTATCACAAATACTCAGTGGAGCGGTCATCCCGCCAACAGGTTAAACGCAAAATACAAATATCACATTAATAAACCATTTAAACACAATATCAATTTCCGGTTACAAAAAAAATACATAACTCATCAAATTACAAACAAGTGTCGATTGACACACCACCATAGTGTCGATCGACACTCACTATCATCAAACATAAACCTCTATCGAGGTGTCGATCGACACAACCTCTAGGTGTCGATCGACGCCTCGTGCAGAAACCAGAATCCGAGCCTATCCTCACGCGGCTCGATTCGGAATTTCAACGATTATCAATATCAATCACGACACGATCATTCATCATCTAAAACATCAATCATCACAATCATTGAACAAATAACCACGAATCACCGAAATGTAACAAATAACACTCGAATCCTACGAGAAACCCGCGATCACGCACCCACCTTCGCGAATGACAAGATTACAGATTGAAACGGCGAAGAACACAGCCTCTAAAAGGCTAGAAAGCCACATTCTAACTCTTCTCTATCACCTATAACTCATGAACAAGATTTTTCTCAAGTCGAATCAAAATTCTGAAATCAAACAGAACGACATACTAACTTCGAATGACCATAAAACACAGAGTTTACCTCGGAATCATGATATAAAACATGATTCGGAAAGTAGACTCAAAGTGATTTCCAATGACATAAGGATTGTCGCCTAACTCGCCCTGACACTCTGGGAAAACTCCATCGAAGTGGTCTGATCCTAGACCCGATTCTGCATAGATATCACTCACGAAAACACGAATGTCTCTTAGCATACAAAACCAATTGACAAACAAATTTACCTCACGGCTAACTAAGAGATAGATAAACTTACCCATAAAATTTCTCGATGATAAGAAATGATTTGATCATCCGATCCTCTTCTCCAACACAAGGCAACAAAACTGCCTGATTTCGCGAAACAATACCTTCCTCAAGAACATGAGAATCATCACTTTCTCTCTCAATTATTCATCTCTCTCACGTTTTTTGCCATAAAAACACGGCTACTCGGCCATCAGCGCTTATAAACAAGCCTTTAGGGTTTCCCTTAACCCAAACCGAACAAAAACCGCAATTAAAAATCTATTCAACCCGGTTCTGAAATGATGGTGTCGATCGACACTATCCCTGGTGTCGATCGACACCCACAGAAAATCACTATTTCTGGGTTGCGGTCGTTACAATTCTCCCCCACTAACAATGGATTCGTCCTCGAATCCGCAGAAATCCGTCTACCAAAGACCAAACTCCTGGCCCACCGGCCAACATCGCTCGAGACCAACACTATGATCTCAAAGACTCTTATCTAGTCTCATGACAACATTTTCAGACATATATTACTCTTAACTTATTATAACACTCCTTTCACTCTCAGGAACACATCCTTTGAGCAATCGGAACACATGGACCATAATCCTAAGCAGTATACAGGAGACCATAATATCCAAAGGTATACAGTATACAGGAGACCACCATCCCCAAGGTATACAGGAGACCACAATCTCCAAAGGTATACAAGAGACCACAATCTCTAAAGGTATACAGGAGACCACAATCTCCGAAATGAGTTTACGAGACACCAAGTCCTTAGAGTAATAAATTCTAAAATGTTCATAAACATCTCCTGACTAGACTACCTCTCGCCCCAAGCACGATATTCCCATCCTGGAATATCATCACAGAAAGACCAACCACTGGTCTGCACTAACCAACCATAAGAAACACACCTCTCATCACGCAGAAATATAAGGGAACCCCTCTTATAGATCTTAGAAATGTATATTCGATACACCAAAAAGAAAATATACAGATTAACAGACGACATAGCACCATGCCAAAACAACCGAACTGGAACCACTGGGAAAGTGAAGCTCCAGAACTGCGACATGCTTGTCGAACCATTCACTGAACTTCGACTTCATCCTTGTCCCTGGTTCTCAACTCTATTCTTAACAGTATAAACACACAAGGCTCCTAACCCAAAAATATTCATAATGCAACGATTCCTTATCCTCACTAGGTCTGGCCAATTGATCGCGCAACAATTAAACAAGAACATGCACGACCAACTGTAGACCCATAATTGGATCGATCGATTGCGCAACAATCAAAAAAGAACATGCACAACCAAAGATGCTACATCCATTAACCGGGTCGTCGGAACCGAACGAAAAAGAAATACCCTCGAGGTCTGAATCCCGTCTCATACTTATGCCACAATCAGACGTTGATTACTCATACTTATACTGTCATCATCATACTCTCAAGACGTCTCCTTTGAGGTAACGATGCCGATGCCACTCCACTCTTAGGGCGTTTCCTTTAAGCTCTGGATATATCTAGGAAAACGCTTCCTTTAGTGTAATCAACTCATACGTGTACAAGTACTCGGAAACTAGGATTACCTCTTGTGATATTAACCCGCTATTTCTTACTCCAACATAACATCTCTGTTCCATCTGAACACTTGGCTAACATAGCCGACCCTCTTAAAGATCCACACCTTACCTTTGAAACACATCACTTATCCTATGATGATTCGCGCGATACAACCACATATTGCTCTTAACTCATTTCACACCCTGACATTTACAAGACGCGTCCTGTGACCTATCCGGAATTATACCGCTCGCATTCTCGGGAAGTATCCCTTGAGCCAATGGTATCTGGAGAACTCACATCCCCACAAGAGGACTCACATCCCTCGCAATAAAAATAAATAAATAAAAAATATGGGGAACTCACATCCTTGCGAGAGAACTCATATCTCTCGCCACTTATTCTGGGAACTCATATCCCAAATAAGTATACAGGAGAACTCATATCTCCTCTAGAGAACTCACATCTCCATAAGTAAATGAGTTATTCGGGACCGCAGCCCCTAGATCAATAAATACCACACGCCTATAACATTAAAAACAAAACCAACTTAGGGGTCCAAAACCAACCCCTGAAACCACAGTGTACATCGCATAAAGCTTACCCAGCTCGAGCAATGTCATCATAGGTGTGCTCATCAATATGTTCTTCAGTCTTGCAAACTCATCCTAAACAAGAACGCAGGGAAAAATCATCCTCCCTCAGCAAAGTACTGGGTAATGATGTCAGAGGTTTTAACCCAAATAAAACTGCAAGTGCACAGACAATCGCAGTAGTATAAAAGGTATCGAATCCACAGAGACCAAGGTTACACTATGAAACTATGGATTTTGATTTAAAGCTAAGATAAAATATGGGTTTTGATTTTCGTAACAAGCAACAGCAAATAATCAAACGATGTAAATTCAATAAAGAAAAGCACTAGATTAAGGTCATTCGCCGGTGACTTCGGATTAAGGACTGAGCAATCTATTTAGGATTCAATTAAGCGCAGCCTAGAACTCGAACATAAATGTAATATTGCCCCACTGTCGTGATGCATCAATATCTTTATCTAACACCCTAAATGCCTAAACTGTCGTTTGGATTCAGCGATGAAGACAAGCAATAATGAATTGGTTCAATTTGTTCACAATTGATGGTAACAATCAACTGTCGTTGGTTACACACCAATTGCTCACCAATAGTTTATCTAGCAACCTAGAGCACTGTCGTGAATAAGTTTAACTTGAATTCATAGACTAGGTGATCAAAATAGTCTATGCAATACGAATCCCAATTGATGAAGACAAATGATAACATTCCTATTTGGTTCAATCACTATAATCCTAATTCACCATTGAAATTCCCTAACCTAGCTAATGGACTACTCAAGCATGGAGAATAAAAACGCAGCAATCAACGAGAGAGAATTCATAATGATAATAAAAGAGATAAGGGATTTAGAATTCTTCTCAATAGATGTTGTGGAATGATTCTCCAAATGTTAGAAGCAAATCCAAGGAATGAGAATGGATAAAAATCTCCAAAAAGGTCTCTAAAGAAACGTCAAAAGAAAACTCTCTCAAAAGAAATGTTTCAGGACTCCCCTTTTAGGAGGTGGCTGCCTCTTATTTATACTAAAATTAGGGCAAAATCGGGTCTGGCAATGGGACCGGTCGGTCTGGTAATGGGACTGGTCGGTCCCGATTCCAGGGAGCTTTTGGAGCTTCGGACCTTTAGTGAGCAGGTGCTCACTTCAAACCGAGCAGGTGCTCGGTTTTGAAAAACGCCATCTTTTCTCCAGATTCGTACCTTTTGCTCCAATGACCCCCCATGACTCCAATCCATGCATGAGAGCCTCCTAGAACCTGCAAAGACACAAAATAAACTAGAAAAAACCAAAAAGACTAAAGAAACGATAAATAAAAGAGACCAAAATACTAATATATCAATTCCCCCGGACTTAGATCTTTGTTTGTCCTCAAACAAACTCGGAAATAAGTAAAGGAGAAAGGTTTGAAAACGCGGATGGAATTCACTTGCTTGTTGGAAAGAGTTCAGACTTCATACTTTCGTTATCAGGCCTTAGAACATGTATCATAGTCAACCATGGGGTTCATAACCTAACTTAATCACCCACAACCCATCAAAACGTCGGTATCCACAATATCATCTCTTAAATAGGATTAATGAAAATGAAGTACAGTGATCTTACCCAAGGAGGATCGTTTCAAGGGGTGCCAACTTTTCCTAACCAAGACCCTCTCCTGTATACTCTTTTTCTCAACTCAAATCCTCTCTTAAAATGATTAAATGTTTGATAAAGTTTTTTTTTTTTTTTTTTATAGTGGGACGGATCGAAATGAGACCGCGAAGAGATACGAGTTTACGCATCATCCCCTGGCTCACCTCGAAACTTGCAGTTTCCCCTTTTTTTTTTTTTATTTATTTTTTTTTTTTTTTATTATTATTTTTTTTATGTATTTTTTATGGGACGATTCGAAATGAGGTCGCAAAGGAGATACGAGTTTACGCATCATCCCCTGGTTCACTCCGAATCTTTTAGTTTCCCTTACAACATGCCTTCCGCGAGTCCCAAAAGATACACGGGCTTAATCGCGTAGTCCCTTGGGCCACTTGGACATGTTGCTTTGATAGAGGAGAGGAGAGTTAGAGAGTAAAGAGCTTACGTGGTGGAGAGTTGCGGTGTCTCATACGGTTCGAAAGAAGTCTTGCCCAATAAACATCAAACCCTTGAAAAAGAAATTAAAAGTCAAGATTAACCAAATAATGACTTGAGACGATATTGGATCCACCTAATTCTCGATGAATATGGGCTTTGGGTAAAAATTTATCCACCCATAACCTTTCATATACAGAGCTTTAGCCAAACAAGTCATGCAAGTAATCCCTAGTCCAAACATAATTCCAATAGATCAAGATCCTAATTCCCAAAACTCGATAAAATTCAAAAACAGACTCAATAAAAACCAAATAAAACAGATAAAAACCGCTCCCCCGGACTTAAATCACACCGTCTCCGGTGTGAAAAAGTTCAAGAGATGGACGACACAAGAAAAAAAACAGAAACAGAAACAAAAATGGATAAAACAATGATGGTAGAGGGTGAAAGAGATATCACCGAGTGGAAGCTTGGAGCTTGATGGAGATGAAGTTTGATGGAGATTGGTGATAGAGGGGAGCTCGATCGTGATGAGTAGAAAAGAGGTGGGAGGCGGGTCTGCAAAAAGAAAGGGGTAAGAAGTTAGTAAAAAATTTTAGGTTTTAAAGGGTTTTTTTTTTTTTTTTTTTTTTAAAGGGAAAAGGAAAGTCGGATTGGTTGCTCGGGCACAGGACCGACCGGTCCCGAAACTGGATCGGTCGGTCTCATTTCCAGAGACTTATCGTGTGTTGATCCGCGCGTGAGAACGGTCGGTCCGGCATTCGGAACGATCGGTCCATCGTCTGCTCTGGATCGACCGGTCGTCATGGGGGATCGACCGGTCTCATTTCCAGAGACTTGGCCGAGTCTCTTGACTGCTCTGGATCGACCGGTCTCTCTATGGGATCGACCGGTCTCATTTCCAGAGACTTAATCCGGGCTTTTCCGAAACTGAGCAGGTGCTCAAAAGAGATTCCTTCACCATTTTTTTTTTAGAATTCAAATACTGAAAACACAAGTAAAATGTTAGTGATAAAAGGAATTTAAAACTAAATTATGTACAAAAAATCTTACCGATGGGTTGCCTCCTATCAAACGCTTGTTTAAAGTCGTTAGCTCGACTTTGTAGACCATCTAGGCTCAAGGAGAATCCATGTGAGGATTATAAACTTTCTTGTCCGGATCAGGGCTCGGTGGAGGTGGGTTGAGACGTGGTCGATTTGCTCTTTGATCGCTTATATTTAGTTTCAGAACCTTGCTTAGCATACTATCCATAGCTGCTTGACCTTTCTCATTAAACTCCGGAGTAATGATAGCTTTGACCTTAGAGAAAGGCCTAGACATACCCTTGCTCTTCAACTTATACTCGATTGTGTCTCCAACGCACCTCTGTGGTGTCAAGGTTATAAGCGAACTTGTAATACCCTTCTCACGCTTTGCTTTGTCCCGCTTGTTAACTTTCTTAGGCTTCCTTTCATAAGAACGAGTGTTTCCATCCAAGACTTCATTACACTCATTCTTATGGCAAAGTGCTGCAGCTGGCAAGACGCTTACCTTCCCTGTTACATCGTCTATGGCAACACAAGAGCCATGTTTGCTGCCACCATTGGCTGAAATGGCGTTGTAAGAAATCCGCTTGTCGATGTTAGAGAAAACTATCCTTCCGTTTGGTAAGTCAACAACTGCACCCGCTGTCGCAAGGAAAGGTCTCCCCAGAATCAAGGGCATGTATGAACCATTGTTCATATCCACAACCTGAAAATCAGTCGGGATCAAGCAATCCCCAATTTGGATATCCAAATTCTCAATTATCCCTTGTGAAGTTCTTACTGAGGCATCCGCAAATCTGATAGACATCTGAGAAGTTTGCATATCAACAATACCCAATGATTTCGCAATATCCCTTGACATGAGGTTAACACTAGATCCAGAATCGCATAGAGAATCTTCAAAATCAATTCCAAATATGGAACATGGTACAATAAACTTCCCTGGATCTTCAACCTTAGGCAATATCCTCAATGGTGGTGGAACTGGGTACGGGACTGGGGGTTTGTAGACACGTGACTGAACCTTATCAACAAGCTTATTCGGTCGAAGCACTGTAGAAGATGGTCCAGCAACCCCTTCAACCTTTTTCTCTCTTGGAGCAAGTGCTCCTTCCGGGAGCGGGTGCTCCACAGACTTTTCTGGCCAGTTTTTAGTCGCTGTCCCTATAATCGGCGGGAGAGTTCTTCCACTTCCCAGCCTGATGGTGTTCACAAACTCTCTGGGGTTTGCAACTGGTTTACTTGGGAGCACTCCTTGTGGACTCTTGACTGCCTCGGCGGTTTGAGCGACCTGAATCTCAAGCTTCTTTACATGAGTGCAAATAGCTTCAAACTTACTGTTGAGATCATTGTACATGCTGTCCACCTTGACATTGATCTTATTAGCATATTCCTGCTGACCGAGTAAAACCAACTGCATAAGAGATTTCAGTTCATCTTGAGAATTAGATGCATGGGCTTGAGAGCTTTGATTCTGCACATAGTCTTCACCCACATAGTTCGCCTCAGCATACTGCTCATCTCCCTTGTTCTCACAAAGCTTGACACTTCCCTGATTTCTCTTCAACAACAGGTTCACTTTCGCTGTCAGCTCATCAATCTTCTGTGAATCAACACTGCTGATATAAGTAGGCTCATCATGATCATAGCAGCGATTCCTGGAACTTGCAGCCAAGTTCTCTATCAATTGATATGCTCCTTCCCTGGTCTTGGTCATAAAATCACCATTACTCGCAGCATTCAAAGTGTTCTTAGAATCACGGTCAACACCATCATAGAAGATACCCAGCAAATTCTCATGGTGTGGACATTCCCTCTTGTACTCTTTGAACCGTTCCCATGCCTCGCAAAAGGACTCTCCTGAATGTTGCTGAAACGTGGAGATCTTGTTCCTTAGACCCGCGGTCATGGTTTTGGTGTAGAAGTGGTCCAAGAACGCTGCTCTACATTGTGGCCAAGTCGTGATGGATCCAGCTGGTAGCGACTTAAGCCAACGTGAAGCTTTGTCCAGCGAGTGAGAAAGGGAAAAGCTTGCACTTCAAGAAATCCGGGTTCATCCCATTAGAGCTCGTCGTGGAGCAAATCTCCTCGAAGTTCTCTATATGGTCCATCGGAATTTCAGCAGGCAATCCATGGAACAAATGCTGCTTAACCAGCGATATCAACTGCGGTTTGATCTCATAATCATTCTGGTCAACAGGAGGGGGAACTATAGCAGCTCGGTTCTGGTAGAAAGCATGGGGATTGTCCATATCCCCAATGGTACGCTGCTGCTCACGCGCACACTGTTGCATTTGAGCCATTTGTTGTTCAAGCCTCCGAATAGCAGCGGCTACATGACCATTTGCAGCTCGGTCGTCTCTTTCGTCACCCATGTTGGCTGAAACACCTGAAACACACACAAAAGAAAAACAAAGCAAAATTAGCAAAATTCTTAGACTATAAATAAAATCAAATCTCAAAGGTAACACAATTGGTCCCCGGCAACGGCGCCAAAAACTTGATGTCAGAGGTTTTAACCCAAATAAAACTGCAAGTGCACAGACAATCGCAGTAGTATAAAAGGTATCGAATCCACAGAGACCAAGGTTACACTATGAAACTATGGATTTTGATTTAAAGCTAAGATAAAATATGGGTTTTGATTTTTGTAACAAGCAACAGCAAATAATCAAACGATGTAAATTCAATAAAGAAAAGCACTAGATTAAGGTCATTCGCCGGTGACTTCGGATTAAGGACTGAGCAATCTATTTAGGATTCAATTAAGCGCAGCCTAGAACTCGAACATAAATGTAATATTGCCCCACTGTCGTGATGCATCAATATCTTTATCTAACACCCTAAATGCCTAAACTGTCGTTTGGATTCAGCGATGAAGACAAGCAATAATGAATTGGTTCAATTTGTTCACAATTGATGGTAACAATCAACTGTCGTTGGTTACACACCAATTGCTCACCAATAGTTTATCTAGCAACCTAGAGCACTGTCGTGAATAAGTTTAACTTGAATTCATAGACTAGGTGATCAAAATAGTCTATGCAATACGAATCCCAATTGATGAAGACAAATGATAACATTCCTATTTGGTTCAATCACTATAATCCTAATTCACCATTGAAATTCCCTAACCTAGCTAATGGACTACTCAAGCATGGAGAATAAAAACGCAGCAATCAACGAGAGAGAATTCATAATGATAATAAAAGAGATAAGGGATTTAGAATTCTTCTCAATAGATGTTGTGGAATGATTCTCCAAATGTTAGAAGCAAATCCAAGGAATGAGAATGGATAAAAATCTCCAAAAAGGTCTCTAAAGAAACGTCAAAAGAAAACTCTCTCAAAAGAAATGTTTCAGGACTCCCTTTTTAGGAGGTGGCTGCCTCTTATTTATACTAAAATTAGGGCAAAATCGGGTCTGGCAATGGGACCGGTCGGTCTGGTAATGGGACTGGTCGGTCCCGATTCCAGGGAGCTTTTGGAGCTTCGGACCTTTAGTGAGCAGGTGCTCACTTCAAACCGAGCAGGTGCTCGGTTTTGAAAAACGCCATCTTTTCTCCAGATTCGTACCTTTTGCTCCAATGACCCCCCATGACTCCAATCCATGCATGAGAGCCTCCTAGAACCTGCAAAGACACAAAATAAACTAGAAAAAACCAAAAAGACTAAAGAAACGATAAATAAAAGAGACCAAAATACTAATATATCAGGTAACTATACATACCCAAGTGCAATGCAATACTGACCACTACTCGCCCAGAATTGCCAAAACATTTTCCCATTGCAATAATACCTCTAGGCTTGATGCCCCCAGAGTTGTCTAACAACGACCAACCCTTGACCCAACCGGGTGACCAATACACGAAATCCTCCCCAGATCTCAGAGGCTCACATCTATTCTCACATGCCCCAAACATAAGTCACCTCTAGTAACTCTAACACATCGGGTGTCCACTTAGAGTTCCTCGACTCTCTCCAATCCCGCTACAAAGCTCAATCCCTGGCTCAACCTGACCAGTGCTACCTCGGCGACTGTCTATCAGAGACCATACCCTTAACCTATCCAGCCAACGCTACTCGAGATCTTCACTCGATTCTCATAAATCGTCCAATCATGGACCAAAGTTTTGACCCAAAATGGTCAACATAACCCAAGATTACCACTCGGGTCCCATATAACTGTCTACCATAGACCCCAAAATCCTGACCCCACTTGGCCAGTACCACAAGAGACCCTCACAAAATCTCTGAGGCCCACACCTAATCAGATGTTCATACGTACGTTTCTCAGACATTTATTACGTTTAACTCATCCATAATCACACACCCACACTCTAGGGAAACCACCGTCCCCTCGAGAGAACCACCGTCTCTCAACAGTATAGAGGAAAACCACCATCCCAATATAGGCACTCAGTACTATAAAGGAAACCACTGTCCCAGTATAAGTACACAGGAAAACCACCGTCTCCTGGAGAGAACCACCGTCCCCTCAGCATGTATACAGGAAACCACCGTCCCCGATACATACTCTGGAAAACCACCGTCTCCAGATAATGAGTCATCCGTAATAAATTCTAAAACGCCTATAAAACATCAACGACCAGGTCTACCTCGCGTGGTCTAAACTCGATACTCCCCAACCAGAATATCCGCAAAAAGATGACCCACACTGGTCAACATACTCATGGTCGTCAGAAACACAACATGATATAAATAAATAAGAAACTCCATCTCATAAATCTCAAAATCTTATATCGTTACAACGAAACGAAATACAAGAATCACAAACAATAATAACGGCACGAAGCCAAACTGAAACTAGAACCGCAAAGGAAACAAAGCTCAAACTGCGACCTGCTTGTCGAACCACTTCTTGAACTTTAGTTTCATCTTTGCCTCTGGCTCCCAAGTCTCATCCTCTGTACCGCTACAGTCCCACAAGACTCTCAGCAACGGTATTCTCTTCCAACGCAGAACCTTGACCCTCCTCTCGAGAATCCTCACATGAACCATCAGGCTGTCAAATCAGGTCTAAGATACTCAAGAATCTTAGCCACTAACTCCTTCGATTCATGCAGGTACTTCCTCAACATGAAACACCTCATGAAATGCCTTCATAATCGGAGGTAACTCAAGCCAGTACGCCACTGGTCCTACTCGTTCCACTACCGGAAACAGACTCATAGACCGCGAACTTAGCTTATTCTCTGCTATAAATCTGTTAGGACCCCTCAATATAGCCATCTTGCGGTACACACGATCTCCAAGATGACCTCACACAGCTCCACCTGATTAATCATCAGGACCGCTGGCATAGACTCGCCAGCACTCTGCGCATCTATGCATTTCTGAACAGCTTCCCAACTATTTATCAGCTTCGCTCTGAATACTGCTGCTCTCGGCACCATCTGGATAACACCACTACTCTAGCTCGATTAAGAAGTATCCTCATACTTCCACTGCTATCTCGACTAACTATGCCCTCGAGGCAAATCTGGATACTCTGCACCGTAGCTCAACTCAACCTGAAGTCCTCACAAGAACCTCCTCATCTGAGTCTGCTCGACCTCTACACCAAGGTCAGCATATCCTAGGAATCTACAAAACTCTCCATCGATCTCATGCACTGCACGATTACACCAAAACAGCTCCCTAAATCGCGTCTCCAAACACTCTACCGCCTTTTGAGGAAAAAAATAACTTTGCATTAACTCCGCCAAGAATAATCTCCAGAAACACCATAATACTCCTCATAAGATCTGATAGAGCGAGAATACACTCTATCATCGACCTCCACTCATCAGCTCTCCCAGGTCCAACACAACCCAAAAGGAACACCACTGAAACTTAGCATCTGCCCCTCACTCCCAGATATGACAGACTCTCCTCTGCTATCGCAGTCCATGGTTGCACCTCAATCACTAGAGGTACTACTGGAACCTACACTGGTGCCACACCTGGTAACCACTACCACAACCTGAGCCCACAAATTCGCCAGACAATCATCTCGACCCGGAGTTACACCTGCAGTGGCACCCACACCTGGGCCTCCTGCACCACCAGTCACACTCGTACCGTAACTGGTACTACCAGTCCTTAGACTAGTACTAACACTGGCTGCACTCCCGGATCCCTCCTGAAACGTCTGCAAAAATCTAAACCAGCTCATATGCGGTACTTAAACCACCACTCGGCGGACTCACTCGCATGTCCCCAACTACAAACTCGACTGCTAGCACCCTAGCCTTCACTCTCTGCATTTCCCAAAAATACAGAATACGATACTAGAATTCAAACCACACAAACACTTACCGTGGAATCTCTTTAAAGGCTCGAGAGGATGATCTAAGACTCTATACTCATAAACACTTAGCACATAGTCTCAGATCACTCAATCTAATGTCCTAAAACCGTATATGCTCTGATACCAAAATGTAACACCCACATTTATTTTTAAAATAAATAATTAATCCTGATTTAATGATCCCATAATCATTAAATCCTCAACGATTAACTCAGGGTGAAAATGAACAAGCGGAACACAATCAATAAAATCCAATAATCCATTGAACCAACAATTCCAAAACAATCTAAATTCCAAGGAAATCAATAACCACAATTCCAGAATAAACAACTAGCAACCTAAACCAGGTCTACTCAGTTCAACACAACATAAATAAAATCCTAATCATCCTCCGTCCTTGCCTTGATTCCACGATCACAATTTATCTTTACCTGCAACTCAAAAGGAAAAAGGGAGTTGCGTGAGTATTATCACAAATACTCAGTGGAGCAGTCATCCCACCAACATGTTAAACGCAGAATACAAATATCACATTAATAAACCATTTAAACACAATATCAATTTCCAGTTACAAAAAAAATACATAACTCATCAAATTACAAACAGGTGTCGATCGACGCACCACCATGGTGTCTATCGACACTCACTATCATCGAACATAAACCTTTATCAAGGTGTCGATCGACACAACCTCTAGGTGTCGATCGACGCCTCGTGCAGAAACCAGAATCCGAGCCTATCCTCACGCGACTCGATTCGGAATTTCAACGATTATCAATATCAATCACGACACGATCATTCATCATCTAAAACATCAATCATCACAATCATTGAACAAATAACCACGAATCACCTAAATGTAACAAATAACACTCGAATCCTACGAGAAACCCGCGATCACGCACTCACCTTCGCGAATGACAAGATTACGGATTGAAATGGCGAAGAACACAGCCTCTAAAAGGCTAGAAAGCCACATTCTAACTCTTCTCTATCACCTATAACTCATGAACAAGATTTTTCTCAAGTTCGAATCAAAATTCTGAAATCAAACTGAACGACATACTAACTTCGAATGACCATAAAACACGGAATTTACCTCGGAATCATGATATAAAACATTATTCGGAAAGTAGACTCAAAGAGCTTTCCAATGACATAAGGATTGTCGCCTAACTCGCTCTGACACTCTGGGAAAACTCCCTCGAAGTGGTCTGATCCCAGACCCGATTCTGCATAGATATCACTCACGAAAACACGAATATCTTTTAGCATACAAAACCAATTGACAGACCGATTTGCCTCACGGCTAACTAAGAGATAGACGAACGTACCCATAAAATTTCCCGATGATCAGAAATGATTTCATCATCCGATCTTCTTCTCCAACACAAGGCAACAAAACTGCCTGATTTCGCGAAACAATCCCTTCCTCAAGAACATGAGAATCATCACTTTCTCTCTCAATTATCCATCTCTCTCACGTTTTCTGCCATAAAAACACGGCTACTCGACCAGCAGCGCTTATAAACAAGCCTTTAGGGTTTCCTTTAACCCAAACCGAACAAAATCGCAATTAAAAATCTATTCAACCCGGTTCTGAAATGATAGTGTCTATCGACGCTATCACTAGTGTCGATCGACACCCACAGAAAATCACTATTTTTGGGTTGCGGTTGTTACAAAATCTGGGTGGGGAATAGAAATTATATTTAAATGTAATCCGACGCTAATTCGACGCTATTACCGTCGAAATAGCGTCGGTTCACGAAGTAAAAACAGAGACCGACGTCTTCTTCTCCGGTTTCTGCAACTCCTCTCCCTCACCTCTCTCCCCGGTCTCCTCTCTTTCTCTCTCCCCTCGCCGCCTCTCTCTACCTCTCCTCTCCCTCTCCTCTCTCTCCCCCTAACGTCTCCTCTCTTCTTGCACAAAAACTTCTGCCACCGCCGGATCTCCTTTCGCCTCCGCCGCTGTCGTATCTTCTCTTTCTCTTTCCCCTTGCCGCCGTTCCTTCCCTCATGCATGTCTCTCTCTCACGTCGCCTCTCTCTCTCTCCCTCTCCTCTCCCTCTCCTCTCTCTCCCTCTCCTCTCCCTCTCCTCTCTCTCTCCCTTACGTCTCCTCTCCTACTCCACAAAAACTTCCGCCGCCGCCGCCGCCGTATCTTCTCCTGCCGCCGCCGCCGGATCTTCTCCTCCTCCGGTTCAATCAAACGACGCTATGGTACATATTTATTATTTTTTTTGTTTTAAATTTGTTTATATATATTTGTAATTTGTAATAAATTAGTTATTAAATTGATTTTAGATATATGTAGTAAATAGATTAGGATATAGATTAGTAATTTTAGAAATATTTGTAATTTGTAATAAATTAGTTATGAAATTATATATAGTTGTAGTAATGATATGAAATTGATTTTAGAAAATGGTTTTGATGAATTATGTAGTAAATAGATTTTAGGAAATTTGATATGAAATAGATTTTAGGGTAAATGTAGGAAATAAATTTTAGAAAATGGAATTGAATTTAAATTTGATGAGTTATGGAATTGAATTTAGATTTGCTAAGGTATAGATTTTAATTTATATTTCCTAAATTAGTAATTTGTTATAAATTTGTTATATATATTAGTAATGGAATTTGATGTGAAATACATTTTCGGAAAAATGTAGGAAATAGATTTTAGGAACTGGAATTGAATTTAGATTTGATAAGTTATGGAATTGAATTTAGATTTCATAAGATATAGATTTGAATTTAGATTTGATTAGTTATAGATTTCAATTTAGATTTTATGAATTTTATTTATGTAAAGTCAAATAAAACAAATTTAAGAGTTTTCTTTAAAATAAAAAATGAATTTACAAGTTATTTTTCGAAAATATAAAATTATTTCCTAAATGTTAAATTTATGGATTTATGTGTTTGTATTCATATATTGTATTCATATATCAACTTATTTTACAAGTTTTTAATTTATTTATCAATTTATATTTTACATTTTTTAGATTAATAAATTTCTTTTATTTTATAGGCGGATCGATCTCCTCCTCCTTTATACGGACAGTTATTTGGCGAGGATGATACGACTCCCGGATTCGATGGTCGTCGTGGATCCGGATCAGGGTCGGGTTCGCAGGCTGCGATAGCTATCGTCCACGAGCTCCGCCACGAGCTCCGCCAGGAGGAAGTAATTTATTAGGTTCTTATATTAAATTATAACTCATTTTTTTAAATAATTTTATTGTATAACACTTTATTTTATAGGTTGCACCGAAGAAGAAAGGACGAACGATGGGTGTTGGATCCATCAAGGATGTCCCGGCAGTTTGTTCGTCTTCTCAATATTCTTACTCTCCGGGTTCGTCTCAGCCGCATTTGACCGCTCAGTTGGAAGCTGCTAATGCTGAGATTGCGCAGCTAAAGACGGAACAAGCGGAGCTGACCAGTCTCTTTGACATCATTGCAGTGGATAACCCAACATTAGCCAATGCCTTGCAAGGCATACATCGTCCTCCACCGCCTTCTACACCTCCCGGTCAAACGCAGTTCGAACAAGATCCGAAGATTTGATTCGAGAAGATTTCATCAACCTAAGGACCCAACAACCGCCGACGGATTAGTGTTTTAATTTCATTTGTATCGAATAATTTTAATTTTAATTTTAATTTTTATTATATTTTATAATAATATTTTATAATATTTTCATTTTTAAAAAAAATGTTCTCACTCGACGCTAAATCGATCCTAAATCGATGCTTATATCGCGTCGAATTAGCGTCGACACCTGATGCATTTGGACGCTAATTCGATGCTAAATTAGCATCGATTTGGCATCGGATTACCTTCGAAACTATTAGACGCTAATTCGGCGCTACTATAGCGTCGAATTAGTGTCGAAATATTGTGTCGAAGTAGCGTCGAACATTCGACGCTAAGTTAGCGTCGAAAGTGAATTAGCGTAGACGATTTAGCGTCGAAATGTATTTCGACGCTAAGTGGTTTTAGCGTCGATTTAGCGTCGAAATATGCCGACGCTAAATCAGTGTTTTCTTGTAGTGTCATAAGTGTCTTGGCTAATCTAGCAATCAATAAGAGTCATGGCGGTTACACATCATTTTGCAACATGATCCCTTCCATGTACTACTACATTGAGCACCGTCATAGCTAGACCATAAACATAAGTAGAAGTCATTTTAATGGTCCCTTTTATGTCTTTAAATAAAGACGCATTCTGTTATAATTTAAACTTAACATTAATCATAAATGCGCACATTAATAACAGAATATATAAAGATGTAAAAGTCATACAAGAGCTCAAAACAAATGCAAATATAGGCTAATCATAAACAGACATTACTATTAAGAGCTATCTTCAAGACTCATACTTTTAGCATGTCTTTGAAAGGTCTTTGAAGGTAATGCTTTCGTAAATATGTCTGCAACCATAACTTTAGTTCCTATGTGTTCAATGACAAACTTTTCTCTTTTAACATCTTGTTTCAGTGATAGATATTTAAGGTCCATATGCTTGGATCTTTTTGATATCCTGTCATGCTTAGAGATGAAGATTGCAGCTTGATTGTCGCAGTAAAAAGTTAATGGCTTGTCAACAAAACTCAGAGACAAAATTTTGCAACCATGTTCCTTGTTCCTTGAATAGAAGCCCCATAATGTGCCACATACTCAGCTTCCATAGTTGATGTGTAAATCAACTCTAACTTCTGACTTTTCCATGATATGGCACCTCCGTTAAGGAGATACACATAGCCAAGAGTGCAGTGCCTAGAGTCATGACATCCACCAAATCTGAGTCTGAAAATCCAACCATCTGTGGATGTGTTGATTTCCTCTATGTGAGCATATAATTTCTTGTTCCCTTTAGGTATCTCAATACTTTCTTTGCAGCTTTCCAATGAGCGAGTCTTGATTACTCTGAAATCTACCCAACATGCCAACTGCGTGGCTGATCTCAGGTCTTGTGCATACTTGTGCATACATTAAACTTCCCACCAGAGATGCATAAGGATACTTTCGCATTTCATTATGTTCCATTTCATTTTGTGGACATTGCGAAAGGTCAAGCTTGTCACCTTTCTGCATAGAAACAATGCTAGAAGAACACATCATCATGCCAAAACTCTCAAGAACTTTATCAATATATACTTTTTGAGACAATCCTAAGATTCCAAGTGATATATCACGGAATATTTCAATTCCTATCACATAGGATGCCTCACCCATATCTTTCATTTCAAAGTTCTTAGAGAGATATTTCTTTGTCTCATGTAATAGACCAAAATCACTGCTCGCCAGTAAGATATCATCAACATACAGTATTAAAAATATGAACTTACTCCCACTGATCTTGAGGTATATACATGGATCCACCATGTTTTCTTTAAAACCTATTTTCGTAATGGTTTCATCAAACTTTAGATACCATTGCCTCGAAGCTTGTTTTAGTCCATATATTGATTTCTTTAATTTGCAGACCATGTCTTCCTGACCTTCGATGATGAAGCCTTCAGGTTGACGCATATATACTTCTTCTTGCAAGTCACCGTTAAGAAAGGCAGTCTTCACATCCATTTGATGTAACTCGAGATCATAATGAGCTACTAATGTCATGATAATTTTGAAAGAGTCTTTCCTAGACACAGGTGAGAAAGTCTCAGTATAATAAGATATCTTCTTTCCACTTGATAAATTATGTAATCATCGGAAATAGCAGATCTGCTATGACGAGTTGATCTTCTTAATGATGATTCTACTTGTGTTTTAAGTGTATTATCATTATTGGTGTTATTTTCTTCATGGAGAGGATGATCATTCATTGGTGTTTCCTCGTTGTTTAACGGTTAAACAAATGGAGGATTCCCAACAACATTCAGAATAAAGGGTAATGGGATATTAACCCTTATTTCCTGAATGATCACATCTTGAACTTTATCTCTCCCTCTAATTTCACCATTCTCATAAAATCTGGCATTATTGGTTTCTACTATTCTCGTACTATGGTTTGGACAATAAATCATATATCCTTTGGATTTCTCAGGGTAGCCTATAAAGAAACCACTGATCGTACTAAAATCTAGTTTCTTTTCATGTGGATTGTATATTCTTGCTTCAGCTGGACATCCCCAGGTATGGAGGTGTGCCAAACTAGGTTTCCAGCCTTTCCACAGTTCAAAAGGTGTCTTTGGAACTGCTTTGCTCGGAACCCTATTCAAGATATATATTGTAGTTCGTAATGCATCCATCCACAAGGATATAGGTAAGTTAGCATAACTCATCATGGATCTAACCATTCCTATATACGTATGATTACGCCTTTCAGCTACACCATTCTGCCATGGAGAACCAGGCGTTGTGTATTGTGCAACTATTCCTAATTTCTAGAGAAGTTTGGCAAACGGTCCAGGATGTTGTCCTATTTTATCATACCTGCCATAAAATTCACCACCTCTATCTGACCTTATAATTTTCACTTTTCTATCTAATTGTCTCTCCACTTCAGTAATAAATGCTTGTACAACATCTACAGCTTGAGACTTTTCATGCAATAGATAGAGATAACAATAACGTGAATAATCGTCGATAAAGGTATAAAATATTTTTCACCTCCAAAACTTGGAACATCAAAAGGTCCACAAATATTTGTATGTATGATTTCAAGAAGCTGTGTACTTCTTGTGGCTCCTTTCTTAGTGTGTAGTTTGCTTTCCCTTAGCGCAATCTACACACTCTTTACAATTGGTAAAATCAAGATTTGGAATGAATCCTTCTTTTTCCAATCTTTTAATTCTCTCACTGGAAATGTGTCCCAGTCTTTTATGCCACAAGAAATAAGAATCTTTCGCATTTGTTTTACTTTTAAGACCACTTTTAGCATGCAGGGTGAGATTTGTTTTATAATTTTGATCAGCCAATTTTAACATGTAAAGGCCATCAATTAATATTCCTAAACCGATTCGATTAGAGTTTAGAAATAAACTAAAACATCCATCTCCTTGAGTTGAATGAAAACCAGCTACATCAAGTTTGCTTAATGAAACTAAATTACGGGAAATAGATGGAACATAAAGAGTTTGAAATAAATCCAAACAAAATCCACTATCCAAAATGAGACGATAAGTGCCAACAGCTTCAACTGGTGCTGTGTCTCGATTTCCCATCAATAAGTAGTTTTCACTTGGCTTTATGGTTTGGGTCGTAAGGAATTCCTGCAAGGAATTGGATACATGCACATTAGCACCACTATCTATCCACCAATTTTTTAGAGAAAAATCAGTAAGTTTTGATTCAAAAAAGCTTACGGAACCCATAAGGTTACCTTTCTTTTCGAACCACTCTTTTCTTTTAGCGCAATCTTTCTGAAAGTGACCAAACTTTTTGCAAAAGTTGCATTTGTCATCTTTCTTTGCCTTTTTCTTCTCATGAGCTTGGTTTGAGCTATTCGTTTGGGATTATGCTCTTTTGCGTTTACCTTGATGCTTGTTCCCAACTTTGGATCCAGCTTCTTGAACACAATGAGCAATGTTAATGCCTTCACGGCCAAGTCTAGCCTCCTCTTGTACCAATTTACTAGCCAATTCATTTTATGTCCATCTTTCATCAATGGCATTGTAATTAATTTGGAATGGTCCATACTGAGGGGGTAGAGAATTTAGGATAAACTGGACAAGAAATGAATCGTCCACACTCATTCCTAAATTCTTCAGCTTAGCCGCAAGGTTGATCATTTCAATGCAATGTTCATGCATAGACCTTGTGTCATTATACTTCATGGTTGTAAGATCTGCCATAAGTTTCCTAGCAAGGGATTTGTCTGCAGTCTTAAACCGTTCTTCTATAGCCATTAGATAAGCCTTAGCTTTTTCTAGAGTTGGTAGGGAAGATTTAATGTTGCTAGCTATTGTCATCCTAAAGAACATAATGCTCAATCTGTTCGCTTTCTCCCAAGCTTTAGAGAAAGATATTCTTCTACAGTATTGTCATCAGTTATTGGATTTGGCTCCTCTTCACGAAGTGCCAAGTCCAAGTCCAGTACTTCTAATGTGAACTCAACTTTCTCTTTCCATTCTGAGAAGTTGGTTCCCGTAAGAATAGGAACAGACGAGACCATCGATGACATATTAGCAGGAAACGATGGTGCAATATTTTCATAGATACGACAAGTTTTTAATTAGGCTTCTTAACTTTTATAACACATATACATAATTTACTTTTATATGATAAGAAATAATAGTGCTCATGTGGGTAGTCACCATAATCTCATATAATTTAGAATCAGTTATTGAGCATTGTATTGAATTATTTAAACAAAGTTATATGTGGATATCCTTTGATTATACATATACAAAAAACTCCATTAATTATTTGATCATATTTATGTTTATAGTCTACCTGTGGGTAACTTATTAATACTTAAATATATCTAATTTGCAAATCATTCAAGAGTAAGCTCACTGTGGTGATTCGATGTGAATTATGCGTAAAGAAAAGTGTATATAAATTTTGCTAAAATTATTAATATGAAAAATTCACTAATTCAAAATTTTTTTGATTTTTCATGTATTTAAATAAAACATTAATTTCGATCTAGCAAAGTCCTTAATTTTTAACATCATAAATTTATTATACTTAATGTATTAAATAGATATTTACAACCTAATGCTCTGATACCACATGTAAGAATAATTAACATGCATGTGAGATTAATTAACATGCATGAGAACAAAAATTCATTAAACCTAAGATCTTTAAACATCTATGTTAATAACATAATAAACCATAAATAAGGTTAGCAGAATACCTTCATTCATTTTGATGACGTCTTCGTGATCGGTTATTGAAAACGGAAGACGGAACTTTTGATGAAGTCTTCTTAATCGTTAGGAAGACCGAAGGCAGAGCTTTAATCGTTAAGAAGGCAGAACTTAATTGTTAGTTAGGAAACTAGGATTTCTTTCCCCTTGCCCATAAGATTTTTTTAAGTGTTGTATTACGGTCAAATCTATTAATTGATCGTACATTATATTCACCTTGAGATTTATATTTTGCGAGGGATTTGCGACGTTTTTTGGAATTTTGGGAGGGATTTCCGATGATTGATGTGCGATAAACGAAAAGTTTTCGCGGGGAACATGCCTGGGTGAAAAATTCGGCCCACTCCGCGATGGAATTGTGACGGAATTACGAGGGAAATTTTTCCCTATATATGCAATTCCAGCTTCCTCGCTCATTCCTCTCATCTCTCTATTTCTCTCTAAAAAAACATTTCTCTCTCTAAAAAAAATTCCTCCAACCTTCCAAATCATTCCCGACCTTATAAGGTAATTCTCTAAACTTTTTTGTGCTTTATTACTTTTAAATTTTTCATTCATAGGTAATTAATTAGTTAAGTGTGGTTTTTAGGAGAATGGTTAGGAATAATTAATTAGAAATTTAATTGTACGTTAGATTGATAATTAACTAATATTGCTATTTTTATTTATATTATTATAATTAAAATTGTTAATTTACTAATTTTGTTAAATTATTTATAAATTCAATGTTATGATTCATTAATGTTGATTAGTTTAATTTATTGTAATCATTAAAATTGTTAAAATCATTAATAGATTAGATATTTAATGAATATCCTATTACTAATTTCAAAAATTATAAAATTTATTGTAGATGGCAGATAACGAGTATAATTAGTTTGTACAGTCCGGTGCTAGTCGTGGTAGAGGTAGAGACTACTATCGAGTCCATCTACGATAATATGTTTGCGGAGTTAGCGAAGACGAACCACTCGACGACCCGGGATCCGATCGATGATATCATATTTGATTAAATTTGTTTTCGTTTTTAGATTTATGTATTAAAACTTTTTTTATATTTTATTAAATTTTAAAATTTTATTGAATTTTTTTTTTTCAAATTAATAATAATTTTCTTTTTCTTTTTTTTTATTAAAAAATTGATAACCCTCGTAAAACCGTCGCAAATCATAGCCGCAATTCCGTCGCAAACTCGTTCGACGCAAAACCATCGCAAAACAAAAGTCGCAATTCCATCGCATATTATAGCCGCAATTGCATCGTAAATCTGTATAGCCACAAAATCGTCGCAATTTCAACCACCGCAAAACCGTCACTAATATAGCGAGGGATTTGCGACGACTTAAATATTTGCGACGATTTTGGATTTGCGACGAGCTAGTTGCGACAAACGAAAAATCGTCGCAAAATAGCATTTGCTACGATTTTGTGACGAAAATTGCCCTCGTAAATGGGGGTGTTTTCTTGTAGTGAGACCAGTAAACTGCCATTTGGCTCTGAGTGTGAACTTTTAAATACTTGATTATTCTCTATGTTCGCTGACAAGAAGGGTTTATCTCCATGAAGGTCAAATATTGACCTTTCACATGCGAAAAGGAATTAAACAATCACTAACTTGAGAGACAAGGTGAAAAGACAAAATGTAAAAAAAAGCAAATAAAAAGGTAGCTAGTGTATCCTCACTTTTTTTTTCTGTCCATATCTCCAAACCTAACTATGTACATGACCTTGGATACAACTTGTCTAGTGTAATAGTAATAGATGACATGATTAGATTAAACAAAACAAGAGAAAAGATTCAAGATATTCTCTAAACCGGGAGAATTTATAGATTTCTAAGAATGATTTACGAAATTTATAAAATTTGTATCCAAAACCAGTCAAGTTTCTAAAGGGTCAGATTGGTCACTCCGGTTAAATAGAGCGGTTAAATAGGAAATGATTTTTGATAGAAAATATTATATATTATTTAAAATAGAAATAATAATTTAAAAATTTTAGTTTGATTTTTATATATTTATATAAAAGTTAAGTATATACATATATTTTTCATAAATAAAAATATTTTATTTTATTTAAAATAAAAATATTTTATTTTATTTAAAAAAAAAATACAAACGTCCGTTTGATAATTGGGACAGTTGCAAACAGACATACGTCCAAACGAGGTTACCATTCAATGCCAAAATCGTTTATAGCACCGTTTTAAAAAATTAACAAGACTTGATCTACCTAAAGTCACGTCCTATAGTAGGTAGGTATATATATTTTTTTTTGTCGACATGTCATTTCATTACTAAGCATTGAGATTACAAAGAGATTGAGAGAACAACCCAAAAGATTGATTAAAACCAATACACAAACTCTATCGTAAGAGATAACGACAGAAGCATGTGTAACACATGGTAATACACGTGTTATTTCCTAGGTTAATGAAGAAACTTCGCCGCCGCAACGTTCCGACACCGGAAGTCACAACCGCCATTCTTCTGATTTCATCTCCAAATCTCCAGAAGAAACTCCTTATAGAACCAAGATCCGAATGAGCCATCAACCGGGATAAGATTTGCTCTCCTTTACTAAATTTAGCTTCCGACCATCGCGAGTCTCATGACACACCTCACAAACCTTCAAAGTTTTTAAACGAGGAGACTAACTCCTCGCCAGAGAGAAGATGATACCAAGATGATGAAGGAAAACAAAACATATCCGGTAAATTTTGTTTTCGCCGCAATCACAATCAGATTTGGAAGGAGTATACACTAGAATCCGAACAAGTCGAAACATTTATTCGTTAAAACGAAAAGAAATCCGAACAACGTCGGAAGAAGAATCATCCGTTAGAACGGAATTATGTTACAACAAAAGTTATTGGTCTCGCCGGAAAATGATTTCCAATTAAGCAAGAGAAAAAACTAACATAATTTACATATAGGCCACGACGCTAGCAGGAAACCGAACGACTAGCAACCACAAACTGAAGCTTTTTTACTCTTTTTTAGAGAAAAGACAAAGATAAATATTTAGAAAGAGAAACGGCATAGTATGTAAGTATTTAATTGCTCTAATCCTTCAAACTTGGTCCGGTCCGGTCAGGTTTTCAAAACATTGTTTTAAATCAACTCTCTAAGCAATTCCAAAAACTTAACTAGTCTCGGCCTTCGGTTAAATCCACATTTCCAATTTTTAACTGTATCAATTTCTGTGAAAAAATAAATCAAACAACAACCTAAACCGTCTAAACCGGTTTGAATTTGGATATGAGTGTGTAAAGGATAAAACCCCAACCACTAACCGTATCTCCTTCCCTCTCTCTCTATCTCTATCTTCTCCAATCGGCGAAAATGGCGTCGGTGGCATCATCGCCGATTTCCTTCGCCGCCGCATCATTCCTCAGAATCAAATCATTCCCTCTCTCTCCTCGCTTAATCCCAATCCGTACACTCCGCTGTTCTTCCTCCTCCGACCCAATCGAATTCGACATTTCCTTCGCTCCTCCCAAACCCAAACTCCCTTCCTATCCCCAGCAGCTTTACATCCCTTGGATCATCCGTGGCGATGACGGAACCCTCAAACTCCAGTCTCAACCACCGGCGCGTTTAATCCACGCTCTCGCCGATGCCACCACTCAAAACCCTAAGAAGAAAGATATTCATAAGAAGAAGAAACCACCGGCTGTTTCTTCTCCGAGTTCTTCTCCGGCGGCTTTACGTTCTGAGCCGAAACTATCGAAAGCGGCGCGTAGGTTTTACAATGAGCGTTTCAAAGAGCCTCCTCAACGTTTAAGCAAGGTTCTCGCTGCTGCTGGAGGTAATCAACCAAACCCCATTTTGTGGATTTCTGTGGAATTTGAGATTTATGTAATGTTAATGGTGTGATAGTGGCATCAAGAAGAACATCTGAAGAGCTTGTATTTGATGGGAAAGTTACTGTGAATGGTGTTCTCTGCAAAGTTCCACAGGTGAAAGTTTCTTCTTTGTTGGGGAGGTGGTTCATGTTTTTGATTACTAAGCATTTGATTTTTTTTTGATGCAGACTAGAGTTGATCCAACTAGAGACATTATTTATGTAAATGGAAATCGTATTCCTAAGAAACTTCCTCCAAACGTTTATCTTGCTCTGAATAAGCCTAAAGGGTTCGTTCTTGATCTTTGGATTGTACCATGGCAGATACATTTGTTCTTCCGGAGGGAAAGAGACCAAATCTGTTATTTGTTTGTTTGACGAGTTCTTGTCCTCTTGGGTAAGATATTTTACTATGAATTGTTTCTTTTAAAGTGTTATATTACAAGGTTGGTTTGAATCTTGTCTTGGCAATTTAGGACAAAAGGAATCCAGGGATTCCTGGTCGTCTTGACGTTGGCACAACGGGATTGTTAGTTGTTACAAATGATGGTAATTGTATTCACTCAACTCTGTTGCACCATGGATTTGGCCCAAGGCAAAATCCTACTCCCAGCCCATCAAGCAAGAAGGCCCAACTCATTATTTTGTTAACTAAGCTTGGTTATTTTAAATCCTAGTATAGTTACTTTATGCACATTAAGGGTTACTTTATGAGCATATGGTTAAAATGTAATCATATGTATCAAAAGCCCTAATCACAATGTACTATATATAATTGTACCATCATTTGTGTACAACAAGGTGAAATACATTACACTTTTCTTGGCAAGTACAATTAATTCTCTTAATCCGAACATACCATTCGATTATTGTTCACCCGAGCGAGCTTTTTACATTTTCATCAAGCTTCCTCTTTCCATTTATCAAAATATCTCTGAACCTATTACAAATTTAGTATCGATCTCGATCCGAGTTCAACATTTGGCGCACCAGGTTGGGGACTTTCATTTTCTCGCATCTACAAGAGGATATCTTTTCACGCAACCATGGATCTGAACAAGGAAGCAAGCATGAGAATGCACCCTTCGGGAACAAGCGCTCAGAGTGCTAACACTCCGGTGGCCCAACGAGCGACCCTTGTTCCCGAGCAGGAAAACCCTAACACCACGAACGCAAACGTTCCCGACAGAGTCGAACGGTCGACCGCCGCCTCCTCAGCCCTCGAGAGGATCAAGCATCCGACCGGTCCCGGAGATGACCTATCTCCGCTCCCGGATCGAACATGCTTCAAGGGGGAGTGAATCCGACACGCGGAAGCCCAGAGGAATCCTAATGATCATGGGAGGTTTCGACTCGACTCACAGTTCCGTCAGATCCCTCAAACAGCACGAGAAGAGAGCAAGAGTTAATCAAAGCCACCTCACTAGAAACAAGACAGACATGTCGATCATCTTCAGCGAAGACGATACCGAGCACCTCGTTATGCCTCACAATGACCCCCTCGTAGTCACACTAAAAATCGACGATTGTGAAGTGAGCAGAATCCTAGTCGACACCGAAAGTTCCGTCAACCTAATCTTCAAGGAAACCGTGGAGAAAATTAGGATCCCGGTCGATCAGATCAAGCCAGGCTCTTAGCCCTTGACAAGCTTCGACGGCATAACCACCATGGCAGTCGGATCGATCAAGCTAACCGTGTATTCAGGCGATACCTCCCGAGACACAAAGTTCATGATTGTAGAAAAACCAGCTGTATACAACGCGATCATGGGTTTCCATGATCGTATCCCTGGTTGTTCTCCGTACGAGCGATAGCCTCGGTCTACCACCAATGCGTTAAATTCCCGACCTCCGACGGAGTCTTCACTATCCGAGGGAGCCAAAGGATGGCCCGTACGTGTTTCATTGCCGAGAAGCATCTACGAATGGCTAATCTCTGTGTCAATCCCATCGACGAGGCAAGTTCCCCCGAGCCCAAGCAGGAGTCTACGACCCAAGTAAGCATCGATCAAGCTCATCCTGCTCGCAGGATAAGCATCGGATCTGAGCTCGACGCGTCGATTCGCGTCGAGCTGATTAGCTTCCTCACCAAGAATGTCGACACTTTCGCCTGGACAATTGACGATAAGAAGGGCATCAGCTCGGGCGTCACGAGCCACGAACTCAACGTCGACCCGACATACAAGCCAATCAAGCAAGAGCGAAGGAAGCTCGGACCCGAGCGGGCCAGGGCTGTAAACGATGAAGTAGCTAAACTCCTCGAAGCTGGATCTATAGCAGAAGTCCAGTACCCCGAGCGGTTGCCTAACCCAGTTGTCGTCAAGAAAAAGAATGGCAAGTGGAGAGTCTGTGTAGATTTCACCGATCTAAACAAGGCATGCCCCAAAGACAGCTTTCCGCTCTATCACATCGATTGAGTGGTCGAAACCACAGCGGGCAACGAGCTGCTCTTGTTTATGGACGCATTTTTGGGATACAACCAAATCGCGATGCACCCTGACGACCGTGAGAAGACCACATTTATCACTGATCGAGGAACATATTACTACAGAGTCATGCCCTTTGGCCTGAAAAACGCGGGAGCGACCTACCAACGTTTGGTTAACAAAATGTTTGCCAATCAGCTGGGCGATACCATGGAGGTCTACATCGATGACATGCTGGTGAAGTCCTCGAAGGCAACCGACCATGTCGGCCATCTCGAAGATTGCTTCAAAATACTAAACCTCTACGGAATGAAGCTGAATCCAGCAAAATATACATTCGGGGTCACCTCCGGGGAATTCCTCGGTTACATCAAGACCAAACGAGGAATCGAGGCAAATCCCAAGCAGATTTTGGCAATCAGGGACCTCCCCTCCCCGAAGAACAAAAGGGAAGTCTAATGCTTGACCGGTCGGATCGCCGCACTAAACCGATTCATCTCATGCTCTACCGATCGAAGTTTACCTTTCTATCAACTCTTGCGAGGCAACAAAGAGTTCATCTGGGACAACGACTGCAAAAAAGCGTTCAAAGACCTGAAGTCGTACCTAACGACACCCCCAGTCCTGGCCAAACCCGAGCCAGGAGAAACCCTATACCTTTACGTATCAGTAACGGACGCGGCCATGAGTGGGGTTCTCGTCCGAGAAGATCGGGGGGAACAAAAACCCATTTTCTATGTCAGCAAATCCCTCGACGGCGCTGAATCACGGTACCCAATCTTGGAAAAATTGGCTCTCGTTCCATACCATCGCGGTCATGTCTTCCCAACCACTCCGCACAATTCTACACAGTCCGAGCCAGTCCGGGCGTATGGCAAAATGGGCAATCGAACTCAGCGAATACGATATCGAATTCAGAAACCGGACAAGCGCCAAGTCGCAAGTCCTGGCCGATTTCATCACCGAGTTGCCTCCAGATAAGGACATGATCGAGCCGCAAAAAGCCGAGTGGACTCTCTATATCGACGGCTCCGTATCGCGACAGGGCGTGGGAATAGGGATCCGCCTCACCTCTCCCACTAGAGAAGTTCTCGAACAATCGTTGCGACTGGATTTCCTCGCCACCAACAACGAAGCCGAGTGGGAAGCCTTCATCGCCGGGATACGACTAGCTAAAGCAGTTGGAGCACGAAGGATCCACGCCTACAGCGACTCCCAGCTTGTAACGAACCAGCTTAACGACGATTACGACACGAAGAGCGAGCGAATGGAGGCATACAGGAAATTAACCAAGGAGTTGATCCTCTGGAACCTGGACAGCTTCAGAATCACCCAGATCCCCGGAGCAGAAAATGTCGACGCCGACGCACTCGCCACGCTCGCCTCGAGCTCAAGGTCCGAAACGAGCCTCACCATCCCAATGGAGCTAATCTCGGACCCTAGCATATCCCTACCAAGAGGCAACTGCAGGGTTATGGCCATCACCAACGACGATGACGAAGGATCTCAGCCCCCAGAAGAGGCCTCGCCCATAGCTCCAAAACCTGCTCTCGACTGGAGGAAAGAGATCATCGCGTACATCGAACAAGGCGAGGCACCGACCAACAAATGGGCTGCCCGCAGGCTTCGAACCAAAGCAGCTCATTATGTGCTGATAGAAAAGAGACTATATCGATGGAGTGCAGCCGGAGAACTGCTAAGCTGCATCGCCAACAAGGAAATCGAAGCCGTAGTGACCGAGTCCCACGAGGGGGGAGGCCGAAACCACTCTGGTTCCCGCACGGTTGCCCTAAAAATTAAAAAGCTGGGTTGTTTCTGGCCAACCATGCTCAAGGACTCTGCCGACCATGTCCGTTGTTGCGAAAAATGTCAACGCCACGGGCCAATGATCGAATCACCAACTGAGCCGCTTACAACCGCCACCATGGCTTACCCGTTTATGCGCTGGGCGATGGACATCATCGACCCCTTTCCGAAGTCGAGGCAAAAGCGATTCGTAATCGTCATAACCGATTACTTCACGAAGTGGGTCGAAGCCGAAGCATACGCGATGATCCGAGCAAACGATGTGCAGAACTTTGTCTGGAAGTTCCTTATATGTCGGTACGGACTCCCATACGATATCATCACAGACAACGGGTCTCAATTCATCTCTAAGATATTTGAAGACTTCTGCTCCAAATGGGCTATCCGCTTCAACAAATCCACGCCAAGAAACCCACAAGGAAATGGGCAGGCCGAAGCCACGAACAAGACCATCATATCTGATATATCATGGTTTTTACCGGTTTTTATATCATGATATATGTCCGTTTTATAGAGTCTTTTGGTGTTTTCTAGTGTTTGGTGTTTAATATTAGGTACAAGTATGCTTTGGACTCAATTGGTGTTTACTGGAGCAATTTGGAGCAGAATGGAACAAGCTGTCAAAGTCACAAGTTCGGAGTGAAAATCTGCAGACTGTGTCGAGCGACGGACACTCTGTGTCGCTCGACGTGAAGAAAAAGTTTGTGTCGAGCGACGCACTATCCCTGTCGCTCGACGCGACCAAAATGTGACAGATTCTTATTTTTTGGAAAATTTCCGTTTTCGCGCCAGAAAAGCCCAGATGTTTGCAATTGGGCCCATGACCGTCCTTGTACTCTATATATACGTTTTTACAGCCATTGTTTAGGCTTAAGCTTTATTTTATTGTGTTTAGAATTACTCTTAAGAGATATCTCTAATAAAGATGTTTTGTGCTTCATTAAACATGTCTGAGTAATTTCTCTGTTAGGTTTAGGGTTTTTAAGGGTTTTTATGAATTGCTAGATCTGATTTCATTGTTAGGATAATATCATTAGAAGTTCTTCATCTTGACTTGTGTTTATTGCTGATTTTAGCGTCATGAACTAGAATCTGATATTAGGTTAATTGATAGACACGACAGTATTATTGATTGCTTGAACTAGTCTTTGATGAGCAAAATACTTATTTGCAAAGGAATTTGGTTTAGGGTTTTGTGAACAATTGAACTTGAACTTTAATGCTTGTTTAGATCAATCTGATTCCGCAACGACAGTTGGTTGTCTAGGGTTTAAGCATAGATAATATTCGCAGCGACAGCTGGTTTGTTTTACATTCGTGTTCATGTTAAGGAACAGAGCTTTCATAATCCTATCTTTATTTGATCATCTGCATATCTGATTCTCCTGCGAATTCCCTGAACCTAGCTTTTATCTTCATTGTTTAAAGCTTACCACTATCTTGCTTTGTTTTATTTGCTTTTTCTTATATTATATCTGCCTAGCTTAGTCTGAATTTAATTATCTATTGTGTCCCTGATTCCCTGTGGATTCGATAACCTCAAGTACTACAATCGATCTCTTAATTTAAGAGAGTAGGTCTAGGGTAAATTTGACCATATCAATATCCGAGCTCAAAAAGCACCTCAACGATAAGATGGGACTCTGGGCGGACGAACTCGACGGAGTCTTATGGTCACTTCGAACAACTCCCCGGTAATCAACACAAAGGACGCCTTTCTCACTCACCTATGGACTCGAAACGATGGCCCCAGCCGAAGCCTGCGTACATAGTTTGCGTCGGGAAGTCATGCCCAGTAACCCCAACCGTAACGACCAAATGCTCCTCGATAATATAGACTATGCCGAGGAGGAACGCGATGCGGCGTTCCTCCGAATCCAAAACTACCAACAGCTGGCGGCCCGATACTACAACAAGCGGGTCCGGAGCCGGAGTTTTGCCATCGTTGACCTCGTATTACGAAACGTATACGAGAACACTAGGGAGCAAAATGTCGGGAAGCTCGGAGCCAATTGGGAGGGTCCGTATCAAGTCCACGACATCATCCGTCTGGGCATATATCGACTAATGACGATGAGCGGAATAGCCCTCGAGCGATCCTGGAACGCAATAACGCTCAAACGCTACCACTACCACCTCGACGCGCTTGCAGGATCTGAACCTCCTCGGAATGTCGCCTAACGGCCGTCAACCAAAAAAAAAAAAAAAAAAGCATTGCATGCTCCTACTCGTCCCCGAACGACTCGCTCATCTCCGGATGACTTATCAAGCTTTTACTTTGTAATATGAACTACGTCTGGCTTGATCCCTATCTAACGGGTACGTAGGCAGCTTCCTCGAAAGTCTAGCTATGATCAATGAAAACATCTATTAAAACTGTCAAATCGGTCCTACCCCGAACAGCTCTGACCTCATTTTATACCGATGCTCTGATCAAGTACTCGGTCAATAGATCACCCTTGGGAGGCCCACCATAGCTAAAACCGAGCGGGATCACAACACGCGTCTCCCATAGATGCAGTAGCGAAATAATCTACAATCCAAACTCGGGAAGTCCACCACAACTTTCCTGAATAGGATAAAAGCCGGGCCCAGTCCCGCATGAGTTCCTAAAAACGTGTAAGAATTTTAAGCCGAACACTTCTCGCACGCTTAACCACGAGACGGACTCTAGTCGTAAGCCGGGTTCCGACTCGCAGACAACTAGATCCGACCACTCTATCACGCGAGCCCGGTCGGATCAAAACAAATCAAACTACGGGATCTGCTCCCTAAGACCTCAAAATGCTTAAGCTGAAAAACTTAACCGCATAAATAAAAACTAGTCAAAAGCCGGGTTCCAACTCGCAGACAACTTGATCCGACCACTCCATCATGTGAGTCCGGTCGGATCAAAACATATAAACTATTGATCCGCTCCCTAGACTCTCTAATGCCTAAGCTCAAACTTAGCCGCAGAAACGAGAACAAAAATGGCAAACCCGAGGATAACTTCCTCCGGCTACATTATGTTTAAGCTGAAAAACTTAACCGCATACAATAGAAATCCTGGATTTTTATTAAAACGACCCGGAGATCCGACCCCGGGCAAAACAAAAGTCATAAGTACATCTAATACGCCACATACGGCTAAACCTCAACGAAAAGAAACGAAAAAAGAAAGACATTCAAAGATTCCTAGAAGCTAGAAGAACGGAGAGTCGTATCCGTAACGCTGCTCGAGAAGTGACGAGTGCAATATTCCCACCGACCGCCAGGTCGCGACCTACGGACTTGACCGTCGCCCGCTTAGAAGAAGACGGTCTCGCCGTATTGAAACTTGGCACAACGGACAGCCTTGGTACGCCCTGAGCTAGACCCATGACCTGGTCTGAAGGATCATCCCCGTCCATTCCGGCTCATTGCTCGTAGGAGAAGGTTTAATGATCTGAAGATCGTCCCCGACCCTGTCGCCAGCATCCTCGGACGAATCAGACCGTCTATCAAAGGCCTCAACCATCCAAGTCCCTTTGATCCCATACTCCTCAGGACCGAGCGGGGAAGATGAACGGTCAAACTCGAAGCTACTCGGGAGAATACAGGGTCCCGGAGTAAACGTGTATTCTCGATCAGAAAAACCCATCATCTCCTTCTCCCCGATTTCCCTTACGAGTCCGTTGTATTTGGCCCGAGCTCGGGTCCTGTCCTTCGGGAGGATCACCATTCCTTTAGCCACCATCAGATCCATATCATCGAGCTGGGTTTTAACTTGACTAGCCCGGCTAACAAGACTGAGACAGTCCATCTGCTCTAGAAAATGCGCTCGCGCCCTAGAGTGCCACGTTCGCGCCCTAGAGTGCCACGCTCGCGCGAAATCAACAGGTCCGGCGTGAGTCTGTTCGATGGCCGACCTGGCGCATACGTGCCCGTAATCCCATCTGGATGCGCGCAGGCGGGACATCTGGGACCGAATGTGATGAACCAGCTCGGAGTTAATACGCTCAACAGCCTTAAGGCGTGTCTTAAGGACTCCATACTTCTGCTCGGCCAGACCCCTCAAGTGGACCTCTTGTCCAACCGTGCGATCGAGCTCTCTCATCGCGGCGTCCCGTTTCCCCATAAAGAAAAGAAAAGCGGAGAGAAGACTCAATCTCTCTCTTGAGTAAGAAAGGATCGTAAGTGTTGTGAGATATGAAGAGGTAACACACTAATTTATATAGAAAGTCGATGGGGATTACGAAGTGGCGCATTTAAAGCGGGGTCAAAAGAGGGGCATGTCGAGGAGTTAAGTCAAGGCGTTGGAACCCTACAAATCCCTCGAAAATTGTGCAAGGTATAGCCATCGCCAGGGCGGGAATCGAGGAAATATCCCCTTATGCAAGATAAGTCGTGCCCACGCGCCGAAATAAGCCCACATATCTAGATTACTTGACCGAGTATGCTGAGGAAAAGACCTTGGTCTAAAACCCTTAAAGATCTTGGATTGATACTCTTTTCCCTTAGTGTGGTTTTGTCCCAAAGGGTTTACCCACTACGCGAGATCAATCGCATCCACACGCGGACGCGCATCGACATACCCAGATCATCTGAACGAGCGGAAAAACCTCCGGGAAAAAGGACGAGCCTGATCTTCCTACTTTCTTGCCTGCTCGCTTATTCCCGACGAACTCAACATATTCTTCTAAAAAGGACGAGCCTGATCTTCCTACTTTCTTTAGGGAACTTTGTTTCTCTTCCATTCTTCTAAAAGGTACACTTCTTGTTATGCAGGAGATTTCGCACAGAAACTTTCACACCCTTCATCTAGTTTACCTAAAGAGTGAGCCCCCTCTCATATTCCTTATTACATACCATCGCTACCCATGGTTAGGTGATCATCATTAGGAGCTGAACCTTTGGTTGACTAAGATTAAAGAGAAGGGCTAGTTCATTCCAAATACTTCTTAGTGAAAATACAATTTAGTTAGATACTCACTGCGGCGTTATTGGGAACTTTTAGCTGCTGATAGTGGTCACCAATTTCAGATCTTTTGGTTTGACGCTTTGATCCACTTAGTTGTATTCACTGAACCATTGATTCTTTCCTTGAACACATATCTTTCATCTCAGTAATTCAAAAGTATTGTGTGTTTATACTCTGAAATGCCAGATATATTACTACGGTCGTTGGTGATGTACACAAACGGCACTTAATGGCCACCAGCGAAGGTACAATGGTGGAAGGAGTCCTCTGTGTCCCAGATTCAGTTGAGTTGATGCCAAAGCAGCATGATATACCGAGAGCACGGCTACGTATTGTGGTATTTTCCAAAGCTTTCTCTGATTTATGTTCTACATTGTTGTCGTATATTGGTTGACATATATCTTAATTACATTGGTTTTTGACAGTCTAGGAATGGCAAAATATATCTCCATACACACTATCTAGACTCTAGGATTCTGATTATTTCTGACTGTGAGTTTTGGCCGAACTTCAAACTAGTTTCTGAAATTCCATTTATATCTACGCCTCAGTACCCTACGACTCTTAATTCCTCTTTACTGTACAACTTCTGAAGAATGTGGATGGTTCTAATGAAAATAGTGTTGTAACGTTTGATCTAACTCCTTTTGAGTTCATAAATGAAAATTTTCACATTATCTAACTTATTGATGTTGGTTACATGGATTTTTCAGTGGAGTTAACTTCTGTTGTGTGGACTTATGCAGGTTCACGAAGGGAGGAACCATGAAGTCAGAGAATTAGTGAAAAAGGCTGGGCTTGAGGTCAGCTTTCTTTTTATGCTTGGAAACTTTCTCCCCTGCTCTTTAATTTACATTCTTCTCGAATTAGAATAAGAGCTCCACAAGAGTCTGAGAAAAGCATTGGAGTTGTATTACCATACCACTCCTATTGAACTTGCTCATTCTGAACTAATGTTGAAATGAAGATTTGTGTGTCTAAATTGGATAATGTCATTCTCTAGTTCTGGGATTTTTTTTTGGAAAAGAAATTGCAGACTTTGTACTTGAGATTTGATTATGTCCTTCACTGATAAAGACTTCAAATCGTTTCATTTTGCCTTTCAATATACATTTATCTGTTACAGGAGGTGATATCTGAACCCATACTAAATTGTTTTGCCTTTACTTGCTACAGGTTCACTCATTAAAGTGTGTCCGTATAGGTGGATTCAGGCTTCCTTCAGATCTCGGGTAATGTTTTGTAATAACTTCATTTTCCTGCATTTTGGCACCACCTTCTGTTTATGTTGATTGTTGTTTGAGTGAGAATTATTAAGTGAGAGGAATGGGGTTGGAGATAGATTATCTGAAATCCATTTCATATGCATCAGCTATTTTCATTATAGAAGAAATAAATCCAAAAATATTAGTTGCTTCAATGATCCATTGTAGGATATGTGATCATATGTTAATTATCGTGCAGACTAGGGAAGCATGTGGAACTGAAGCAGAGCGAGCTAAAGGCATTGGGCTGGAAGAGTTGAAGATGTGCGAATTCTGCCTGAAACTCATCAAAGGATCACACTATCATTGACCACAGTATATGCAAATATATTGATAAGCCATTCTTCCTAAGGATAAGGTATGATCCTTAACACTGATTGCTAAATCTAAACTCTTTTTTTTTATTTTCTAATTAGTTTGCATCTCTGCAGACACATTTTGGAAGGTAGCATCAGAATCTTTGGTGCAGGAAGACACATCATGAAAATTCTCAAGAAAAGAAGGGTGTATGTGGATCATAAAATCCGCAACTATGAATTTAATAACGAAAAGGGGAATTTAGGTTTAAATTCTCGTTATAAACCTGAGACCAAATATATTGAACTAAAACGGATTTATATTAATGTGATTCGAATATCAATATTAATACAACGGTTTTGTGATGTCAAATATATATGGAATGACAAAAAGTGGTTTATAAAGATGTGTGAATGATTTCTTTCGATCTCAAGTGAACAATTTTCAGTCCCTCTCCTTTAGGTCAATCTTCCTCTTTATATATAACACTCGATCTGTTCAGCTTCTCCTACATTCTCGCGGAATATCATTTCCACGATCTCTAATTCTCAGCTAGTGCTCCGATCATCTTCGCAGTACGCAACTTCCGGCGCGATCATCTTCGCAGTACGCAGCTTCCGGCGCGTCATGTTAGATGTCTATCAGGCTCATTTGTTAACCAAATTCACTAGGCCTTAATTTGGGATGCGGTTATTGGGTCTTCATGGACAAGGTTTAGTACAAAACTTGACACAAATATACAATTATCAAAAAAAAAATTACATTTTCCAAAGTTGTACATTATACATGACACTTCATGGCAACTAGGGTTATCTAATCTTCTACAAGGAAAATAAGAAGAAGAAAAAACTTGAGGTTCAAATAGCAGAAACCTTTTTGGGGCAAAGAAATCTAGAATGCAAATAATCAAAGGGAATTTGCAAAGATATATAACACTAATTTGTGTATAGTTTACACTAATCGATCGATAGGCTCGAAATCCTTCCTTGGGTAAGATCGAATTCTTAGTGGGGATTATTGGTTCTTAGAATTTAATAGATTTGAAAATCTTTGTGGATTTAAAAATCTTACATGAATCCGTTGATTTTAAAATCTAATTGAACGGATTTAAATGGATTTTAAAATCTAATTAAAAGAATTTATGTGGATTCCAAAATCTAATAAATATATTGTTATGAATCAACCAAATGGAGTTATATGGATTTAAAAAACTTTCCGTATCTATTTTTATTGGTATAATTTTTTTTAGGCCAACATATTTTCTCATTATCGACAAAAGTTTTAAAAAACCATCAAAATGAAATCAATAAGGTTTTTGTATAACAAGTTCAAAGATTATATAAAGATAACAATTTATAAAAAAATATAAAACAATTTCATTATAGCAAATAGAATATTGTAAACAAAAATTAGAAAAATAAAAATTATCATTATATAATTTATTTTACATTATGTGAGATATTATTGTGAATTTGACATCTTTGATAAATATGTGACGTTAATATGATATAATTAAGAATCTAATCCAAATAACAATGTAAACCTCAATATTTGAGCCTTTGTATTTTAGCATTAAAATCCTTCTAAATCCACTAAAATCCAATATCAAATCAAATCCACAAGTAAATCCGTAGGATTGAATAACACAGGATTTTAAGATGGATTTCAAAATTATAAAACCAATAACACTAGATTTGAATATAGATTTTAAATTCATAGAACCAATAACACTGGATTTCGTTTGGATTTTTAAATCCATTAAATTCCATGAACCAATAACCCCCTCTTAATCTTTGTCATTGTTGTACGTCAAGATAGAATTTGTTGAAGTTAGAAGTCTTTATCTCTTCCTTGGGTTAGAAGTCTTTATCAAATCCTTTGTTGGAAATCTTTATCTCTTCCTTGGGTTTAGTGCCGGTCCAATCATTTTGGATGCCTTATGCATATATGTTAAAAAGTGTCATTTTCTTACGTTTTCTAATATCGTAAAAACAGTAATCTAAATAAAACAAACACATGAAAACACCATTAAGCCGTTTATAATTTCAAATAGTTAGTAAGAAATAAAAGAAAAACAACAAAATAAAATTATTTTTGAAATATTGCTCTTTGCATTTTTGTCTGCAAAATCATTAACTAAACTCACGTTGTCGAGTTTTTCAATCATCTATGTTTCAATAGATGGCAAAGCTAACCCATTCAATCTCTCTTGTCAGATGGTAGATCGCAAATAATTTTATTATCAACTTCAACTTCGAATTTTAACTAATAATTTCAAATTAATTTTTTTAAATGAGTAATTAACATGTTTGCTTAGAGAAGACTATCAACATTAAAAAAACATTTGAAAAACCAAATTTTATGAATATTATATTCTAGAAAAAGTTTATAATTTTTTCAATTATAGCTATAACAAAAATTTAACTAAAAAGACCCTCTAAATTTAGGGCTATAAGCGGTGGCTACACTGGCATGTCCTTTGGGCCTGGCTTCACTGGCTTGTCCTCTGGACCGTGCCGGCTTGGGTTAGAAGTCTTTATCAGATCCTTTGTTGTATGTGTTGTGATTTGATTAATCTTGTCACACATCTTTTGCATATTGTGTTGTGACCTGAGCTCGATATGTGAACATCAGATCTTGTTACTGAGGTGTTTAAAGCATAGGGTAGTTAATGGTTTTTTTATTGAATTTCGTAAGGAGAAGAATGTTGGGAATAAAGCATGGGATTTTGATAAGTTGAACAGAAGAATCTTGGAAGAAAACATGGGATATTGATAGATTGAATTCACTGGTACTTATCTGCCTTTGATGTATTGAAGTTCACTGTAATTATTTTTATCTTTTTGATTACCGTTAACTTGAACTCACTGTAATGGTTGCTCATACGGTAGTAAAGAGATTTTGTGGAAGGCGTTGCCAAGATAAATACGTTTGTTCACTCCTTCTTTCATCACGGATTGGACTCAACAATGCATCGATTCCTACGACATACGAAGCTCGGGTGTTTGGAAATCCTCCATAGGATCAGCAGCCTGGCAATTTTCTTTGTGTTGTAATTTTCTCTGTGTTGTGAACTCACACTAACCTGAAATTTGACTTTCCAGGATTCCTGCAACAAGATTTTCTTTCTAATGAAAAGTGTAGGGCATGGATTTTTCGACATGGGTGTCCTCCTCGCTCGTACACCCGTATGTTGTCGTATTATAGGTGGTCAATAACTCGTTACTTCATGGTTCAAGTGAATCAGGTTCCGTTCATGATCAGGAAACTATACTTGCACTACGATCCTAATTCGTTCGATGTCAATGCAAATGGAGTTTACAGCGAGGTAATTCATAACTACAAATCAAATCGAAGTCGGGGATGGTCTATGTTCATATACGCAAACAACTGCGATCAGATGCACTGCTTAGTCTATAGAAGACAGGTGCAAGGTCACACTTATGTTCCTCGGGTGATTGTGGATCAAGAAAACTATGAAGGCGAAGAAGAACGGTACATTCATGCCATGAGAGGTAACCACTAATAAATGTGGGGACGCATGCATCTGCGTTCATGAGAAGAAGATAAGAAGTTGTTTACTTTTATGTCAAGTGAAGGTGCTAAAGATCTATGGGTATAAAGGAAGTTATAGAGAAGTGAAACAGATGAGACATTTCCTGGAGAATTTGAAGCGTCTTGAAATGGTATAAGTTAAGTTTCAAGTGGATCAGCATGGCAAGTATTTGCCACTCACCAATCAATTAATGAAGCTCCTCCCTCGAGCGTCTTCCAAGTGCAAGATCCAATTCATTTGATTCTCATTCTACTCTGAGGAAGACTTTCAATGTATGATTTATATATACGAGTGTTATCATTCACAGACACAATTCTCCGTATGTTTCGACTTTTGAAGTGATGTTTTTGTTGGAGTAAGCTTGAAGCCTAAGTTATTCTAAAGAGATTAGGAATAGGAGATATCTAAATATAATATGAAAGAGGAAATTATCCTTTTAAGAGAAAGGGAAGTTTGTTTAGATAGTTCTCCTATATAAGATGTTATGAACATATGAGATAAAGTGTGTGAGTTGTATGAGAGATTGAGTTTTGAGTAATTTTCTAAAGCTAATAAGAAAGAGAGATATTCTTATTAATCTTGTGCAATTTACATCTTTGTTATTTTTATATATTTGGTATCAGAGCTAGAAGATGGCGGACACCAATCGTGAAATTGTTGTGGCAAAACCAAAAGAAAGAGGAGGATCTTCCTCCATCTCGTGTCCAATGTTAACCGCCACAAACTATACAGTTTGGGCGATGAGAATGAAGGTTACGCTTAAAGTTCATAAAGTTTGGGAAGCCATTGATGCAGAAACAATTGATGGTGATAAGAATGATATGGTTATTGCACTTTTGTTTCAATCGATTCCAGAGACTCTAATTCTTTAAGTCGGAGAACTTGATACAACCAAGAAAGTATGGGAAGCTATTCAAGCTCGACATGTTGGAGCCGAAAGAGTTAGAGAGGCTAGGTTACAAACCTTGATGACTGATTTTGATTGTTTAAAGATGAAGGACTCAGAGACTATTGATGAGTTTGTTGGAAAAATATCAGAAATCTCTTCCAAATCAGCTGCTCTAGGAACAGTTATCGAAGAACCTAAATTGGTTAGGAAATTCCTTAAGAGTCTTCCTCGGAGAAAGTATATACATCTAGTTGCTTCTCTTGAGCAGGTATTGGATCTTAATACCACAAGCTTCGAAGATATTGTTGGACGCCTCAAAGCTTATGAAGAAAGAATTTTCGAAGAAGAAGAGTCTCAAGAGGAACAGAGTAAACTAATGTATGCTAATACAAGTGCCTTTACGGGTGCTTCTATAAGTTACTCAAATCAACAAGAGTATAATGGAAGTTACAGAGGCAGAGGAAGAGGGGGACGTTTCTCCTATAGAGGAAGAGGTCGTGGACGTTATAGAGGAAGAGGAGACATCTCACATATTACATGTTTTAGGTGTGACAAGCAGGGACACTTTGCGTTCAATTGTCCCGATCGTTTACTTAAACTACAAGAGCCTCAAGAATCAGAGAAAGATACAGAGGATGCAGATGAACTCATGATGCATGAGGCCGTTTTTCTCAATGAAGAGCGTTGTGTGCCGAGTAAATTCGAAACAAGCACTGATGGAGAGAATGTATGGTATCTTGATAACGGGGCTAGCAACCATATTACGGGAGATAAAAGATACTTCGACACACTTGACTCTTCCATTACCGGAAAGGTACGCTTCAGAGACGATTCGAGAATTGACATAAGAGGAAAATGTATAATTGCGTTCATTGATTTGAATGGGAAAGCAAGAACAATGACAGACGTGTATTACATTCCTGAGCTTAAGAGCAACATAATCAGTCTTGGTCAAGCTACGGAATCAGGTTGCGATATCAAATTAAGAGGTGGATACTTGACGATGCGATGGAAAGCTTCTTGTTAAGACAGAGAGATCTCAGAATCGTCTATACAAGGTTAGAATGGGGCTACACAATAATGCTTGTCTTTACTTAACAAGCATTAATGAATCAAATAGGTGGCATGCACGTATGGGGCATGTAAATTTTCCCACACTCAAGTCTATGTTTGATAAAAATCTTGTTCATGGAGCTCCACACACTGAATTCGAGAAAGAAATTTGTCGTTCGTGTTTGCTTGGAAAACAAACAAGACAAATGTTTCCACAACAAACTACTTTCCAGGCAACAAAGAAACTTGAGCTTATCCATGGAGATCTATGCGGACCAATTACACCAAGAACGAGTGTTGGGAATAGGTATGTGTTTGTTCTCATCGATGATTATTCTCTCTACATGTTGACGATTTTACTAAAAGAAAAGGGAGATGCTTTCATGAAATTTCAAAATTTCAAGACTTTGGTGGAGAAAGAATCAGAAGCTCGAATAGGAACTTTGAGAACAGACAAAGGAGGAGAATTTATGAGCCTTGAATTCAATTCGTTTTGTGATACTTCAGGGATTAAGAGACAACTTACTGCCCCATACACACCACAACAAAATGGTGTTGTAGAAAGACGTAACAGGACAATGATGGAGATGGCAAGAAGTATTCTGAAGCATATGCGTATGCCAAATTACTTATGGGGAGAGGCAATACGACACTCGACCTATCTTCTGAACAGGATTGCGATAAGAGCATTAAAGGATATAACCCCATATGAATGCTTTCAGGAAAAGAAACCAAATATTGATCATATCAGGATCTTTGGTTGTATTGCGTATGCGAAAGTTGATAAGCAACACCTGAAGAAGTTAGATGACATATCACGAGAGCTTGTTCATCTAGGAACTGAGCGTGGATCAAAGACATATCGGGTACTTGATCCGCAGGCAATGAAAATTGTTGTAAGTCGTGGTGTCGTATTTGATGAGACAAAAGGCTGGAATTGGAAAGATGCTACGAAAGGAAGAGAGAACGATGAAAGTTTTAGAATTGCGTTTGAAGATTTTGGAAATCAGGGTCTTCAAGAACAAGAACATGATACTATGGCATGGCAACTTGTATCAGAAGGAGATAAGCTTAATGAGTTAGGAGAAAGTGATTTGCATGAAGAGTCAATTGATAGTGAGCCGGAGATAGTAGAAGAATCACCCATCATCACAAGAAGATCACAAAGACAGAACAATAAACCGAAGTATCTTGAGGACTATGTGTTACTTGCTGAGGAAGAAGGAGAGATGTTACTTTTGTGTCTTAACAATGAGCCAAGAAACTTTCATGAGGCAAAAGACTCTAAAGAATGGACACAAGCCTACGAAGAAGAGATGAGTTATATGAAAAACATAGGACATGGGATCTTGTGGATTTGTTGTATAGAGTTAAAGCAATTGGGTTAAAATGGGTATTCAAACTTAAGAAGAATTCAGATGGAAGTGTCAACAAACATAAAGCAAGACTCGTTGTGAAGGGTTATGTGCAAGAATATGGTGTAGATTTCGAAGAAGTTTTTGCTCCAGTAGCAAGAATCAAAACCATTAGACTCTTGATTGATCTTGCAGCATCACATGGTTGGGAAATTCATCATCAAGACGTCAAAACTGCATTTCTCTATGGTGAATTAAAAGAAGATGAGTATGTTTTACAACCCGAAGGTTTTGAAAGGAAAGGAAGTGAAGATAAAGTTTACAAGCTTAACAAGGCGTTGTATGGTTTGAGACAAGCACCAAGAGCATGGAATAACAAAATGAATCACATTCTTATGGAACTTCAGTTTGAAAAAATGCTCTAAGGAACCATCTGTTTATCGAAAGGAGGTTAAAGAGCATCTATTGGTGATAGGAGTGTATGTGGATGACTTGTTCGTCACAGGAACAAGTCCTGAGGTTATTAATAGGTTCAAGGAAGAGATGGCATCAAATTTCGAGATGAGTGATGATATATCATGGTTTTTACCCAGTTTAAGCCATGATATAAGTCCTATATCTAGAGTCTTTTGGTGTTTTCCAGTTGTTTTTAGAGTCTTTATAGGTACTTGGACGATTGGAGCTTAAAAGATGTTTACTGGAAGTTTTGGAGCATTGCTGAACAAAGTGGCGAAATCTGATTTTCAAGATGGTGTCGATCGACACCACCATGAGTGTCGATCGACACCCATGTCGACCAAGCCCAAAACTTAATCTGAAGAAGTCCGTTCGAAGCCCGAAAGTTCCAGATGTTAACTTTTAGGTTTCCACTCGGTTTTGTACCTGTATATATACGTTTTCCAAGCCATTGTTTAGGTCTACGCTTTATTTTACTTAACTCTTAGAGATATCTTTTAATAAAAACATGTTTTCATCATTCAATATGTCTGAGTAGTTTTCTTTGTTAGGTTTAGGGTTATTCGAAAGTGTTTGATGAATGGCTAGATCTGATTTCTTGTTAGGATATATCATTAGAATGTTCTTCATCTTGACTTGTGTTTATTGCTGATTTTAGCCTCGCGAACTGAAATCTGATCTAGGGTTAATTAATAGAAACGACAGTTTGATTGATTATATGATCTAGTCTTTGATGAGCAAAATTCATTTTCGCAAAGAAATTTGGTTTAGGGTTTTGTGAACAATTGAACCTGAAATTAATGCTTGTTTAGATTCATAGGATTCGCAAAGAAATTTGGTTTTCTAGAATTTATGCATAGATAACTTCTGCAATGAAAGTTGATTAGTTTTATATTCGTGTTCATGTTCAGGAACTGTGCTTTAATATTCCTATCAATTGATTTATCTACAATTCTGATTCACTGGAGATTTCCCTGTGCCTAGCACTTTTCCTTACTGAATTTACATTCGTTTTAATTGCTTGATTTGATTTACTTGCATTAATATCATCCTGCCTAGCTTAGTCTGAATTTATTAATCTATTGTGTTTATCTGATTCCATGAGGATTCGATCCTAAAGTACTATAACTGATCTCTTAATTTGAGAGAGTTTAGCTCTAGGTTAATTTGAGCATATCAAATTTTGGCGCCGTTGCCGAGGAATCATTACCATTAGATTTTTATTATTAGGATTTTGTCTAGGTTTTTATTTTTGTTTTTAATTTTCTGCTAGTTTCGTTTGTCTTTCTGTTTTGTGTTTCAGGTACATGCGAAATCGCAATACCAAAAGCACCAAGGACAAAGAACTAGTGGGATACGATCTTCAGGAGCTAGCACGTTTGGAACGTGATAACAAGAGAACAGTGACAAAAGCGAAGATGGCTGCTCAAGGACATATCGTACTGAGACCGGGAGAAGATAGAGCTCTGCGTGATTTGGCAGGACTGCCATACAACGAAGAAGGACAGAGGATCAACGACGACGGAGCTTTGGTCGTCGAGGAGAACGAAGAGGAACATGCAAATCTGGAGCCAGGTGTCGAGCGACACCAAGATGGCATCGATTGACACCGCATCCTGAATCCGCCGATCTTGATGAGAAACGAGCCGAACGTCGCGCGAGGACGAACCATAGCAGACTACAACCGTCCAGAGCAGTTCTATGCCAATAGAGTTGCGATTCGTCCACCTCCTTTTCAGAGGAACGACTTTGAGCTCAAACCAGCGTTCTTCTCACTAGTTGCTCAAAACCCATTATGCGGTCTATCTCATGAGAACCCGATGGATCACATCGAGAGGTTTGAGGATCTTGCATCTGCTATCAAGGCGAATGGAGTCTCAGAAGACTACCTTTTATGCAAACTTTTCCCCTACTCTCTTCAAGGGGAAGCAAAGTATTGGCTAAGGACGCTTCCATCGGGCTCACTTACAAACTGGATGGACACGAAGAATGTTTTCTTATGCAACTTCTTCGATGATGCAAAGTCCAAGGATCTAAGAGGAAAGATTGCTAATTTCAAGCAGGACGATACTGAGGCATTTAAGACTGCATGGTATAGATTCAAGAGCTATCAGAGAGATTACCTACACCATGGATTCAGTGAGGTGCAGCTGATTAACATCTTCTACAGAGGGATTGCGCTGCAATATGCTGTAACTTTGGATGCTGCTAGTAGTGGGAACTTCAACACAAACTTGCCAGAGACTGCCTTGAGACTTATAGAGAATCTTGCCAACAGTAACAGTGCTAAAGCCATGGATTTTGAGAGGAGCCAGTCAGGAAAGGATATCAGTGGTACTCAATTCACTGAGGTTACCAAGAGGCTCGATTCTATGCACGATATTCTAACTGGAAAGAAGACGATTCAGTTCGCCAAGGAAGTCCACACATTCGAGCCAGAAGAGGTGAACTATGTCAATAGTTCTGGATTTTATAAGTTCAACAATCAGCAGGGATTTGGGTCTTCCAATCAGACACCGTTCCAGAACAATGGGTGTACATGGAACTACGGTTCATCTTCTTACCAGAAGCCTTCTCCTCCGTCCACGGATTCAAAGATGGAAGCTATGCTTGCGCAAATCCTAGAGGGACAATAGAAGATGGAAGTTACTTTCAATGGGAAGTTGGACTCCGTCTACCAAGACCTTAATGGGAAATTCGAGTCATTGAGCACTCATATTAAGAAATTGGATACCCAAGTAGCTCAAACTGCAGAATCTGTTAGGCGATAAGAAGGTTTTCTTCTTGCAAAGACTGATGCCAACCCAAGGAGCGCGTGCAATGCTGTATCGACTCGAGAAAACGATTATTTCGATGGATTTGAAGAAATTTGTGGGTCTGCAGAAACAGTGTCGATCGACACTACAGCTGACCATCGATCGACACTTGAACCAAATCGCAAATCAGGAAATACAGAGCTGGTGTCGATCAACACCACCTCTGGTATCGCTCGACACCCTGTTCTGGCCGAACCAGAACTCTGCGAAGCATCTCAAATCATCGAGGAAACAGTCTATAAGCCGAAGCTGCCATTCCCCAGAGCTAGAAAGTCCAAAGATGAAGAGGCCATATGCAAGAGGATGATTGAGAAGATCATTGTTGAAATGCCTCTAGTAGATGCAATTAAGCTTTCTCCTGCACTTCGAAGATACGTTAAAAGGATGGTTGCTAATGGAGTTAGTCCTCAGGAAGGAGCACTGTTGACTCGAGATCTTCAAGTAATACTTTTGGGCACAGCTCCAGTCTCCAAGAAGAAGAAGAAGGAGATAGTGGTTTCAGAGGAAGTTAGCGCCATGATTCAAAGCAGGATTCCAGTCAAGCTTCCAAATCCGGGAAACTTTGTGCTTAATTGCTCAATTTCAACAGGGCAGTTTCCCCACTCTTTATGCGATTTAGGATCTGGTATCAACTTAATGCCATTGTTTGTTGCTATTGATCTTGGGATAACTGATTTCAGGGCAACTAGGATGTCTCTTCTTCTAGCTGATAGATCCAGGAGATTCCCAAAAGGAATTTTGGAGGATGTTCCAATCAGGATTTAGGATTGCATTATCCCTGCTAATTTTGTGGTTTTGGAGTATGACGACGAGCCTGAAGATCCTTTGATTTTGGGAAGATCATTCTTGGCTACTGCTGGTGCGCACATCAATGTGAGGAAAGGGAAGATCAAGTTTGATCTAGGCAATATTTTCATGGACTTTGACATGGAGAACACAAGTAGAAGATCAACCATTGATGGTCAGAATCCAGGAAATTCTGACCATCAATGGTTGATCTTCTCCTTGTGTTTCCATGTCAAAGTCTATGACAATATCGCCTAGATCAAACTTGATCTTCTCCTTGTGTTCTCTGTGGAAATTCTTGAGGATGAGCTTCAATCCAGGAGTTAGAATCCAGTTCTTCATTTGTTGTTGAACAGATAATTCCACACCTCACCGCCCACGATCCTCCCAGAAAGGTATGTGCTTCCTGAACTTATTTCTCACTCTCCTGATTTAAATCATGATTTAGGACTTCAAAAGGCTGTTCCGCGCCCACGCAAGCATCGAGTTCCTCGAAAGCTTGGTTTTTCTGATAAACTTCAGGAAAGATAAAAGAAAAGGTGAAACCAAAAAGGACTCAAGGCCTTTCGCAAAAATGCGAATTATCATTCCTCAGGAGTTTGAGGCTAAAGGAGAAGTGGTCATTAATGAGATGCTGCAGAAAACGCAAAAACTCTTCCCTGGAATCATTCCATGGAAGAGTACTGATCCTCTAGATATCTAAGTTCCTCGTCACAGTCAAGCTCATGACTAAAAACAAGCGCTTAGTGGGAGGCAACCCACTTGTGAGTCTTATATTTATGTTTTATTTTATATTCTTTTACAATTTTACGTTTGGTTTTCGTTTTTGGTTTTGATTTTCAGGAATTCGAACGTTTAAACGCAAGTGAGAATGAACTTCAGATATAGGTGTCGAGCGACACCATATGGAGCATCTCTCGACACCAAGTAAAACCGTGTTCAGATCGACAGGAACTTCAGTCGCTCGACGCGAAAATTTCCCAAGTGTCGATCGACACAGAGGTAGTGTCACTCGACACTGCCTCCAGGTATGAATTCTCACTTGATTTTTCGATCGTTTCGTTTTCCTATTTATTTCTTTTCACTAATCTTGGGCTTAATAACACTGGGGACAGTGTTGTTTAAGTCTGGGGGAGGTAGTTGCTGATGTTGTGTTTTGTTTTGGTATTTTTGAGTCAAATTTTAAATTTTCGGGTCAAAACTCCCCTTTCCAACTTGCTTTGAATAGCACTCAAGGACCATTACAGTGCAAGTTGGCTGGTTTTACTAAGGTGGGTAACTGGAAGTGGATCGGTTTAACGGAGTGAGTTCAGATTTCTGGAGAACGCCAGAAATGATGTCAAAGACCCCGCCCTAATGAATCTTTAATTTCTTGTCAAGGGCGTTGGAAATCGCAAGACTTGATTCAGCTTCCAAACATTTGAAAGCGAGGACGGACCGCTCTTGAAACTTCTTCCCAAATGACGAATACAACTGTCCTAGATCAGAAAGAAAAAAGCCTCATGACCCTGTCTCCACAAGAACAATAGTAGTGAGAGCTGATCTAGTGATCTTAGAGATGCCAAGAAAATAAAAAAATCTACAGAAAAAAATGCAAGTCCAAAAATCAGAAAAATCTTGAAGAAAAGTTCAACAAAAGGCATTGCATCTCTATGATATCCTTAATTGGATACAGTTTCAGAGGGAAGAGAGAGGGTGAAACGCAGGAAAGTGTTAAAGGAAGTGAAAGAATCTAGATGGTTCAGCGATCGATTTTCCCTCGATGAGACCACACCTAATTAAACTAAAGGGGTTTGCGACTGAAAGTCTGAGATTCTCTAAGGGGTTTGGATTCAATCTGGAGGACTGCTATACTTCTAGGGAAACATCGAAGTATCATCGGATGACTTTGCAAAGGTATGTGGTTCTTTAAGGAGTGAGTACACTGTTTTGCTTAGGGACAAGCAAAAAGCTAAGTCTGGGGGAGTTGATATATCATGGTTTTTTCCCAGTTTAAGCCATGATATAAGTCCTATATCTAGAGTCTTTTGGTGTTTTCCAGTTGTTTTTAGAGTCTTTATAGGTACTTGGACGATTGAAGCTTAAAAGATGTTTACTGGAAGTTTTGGAGCATTGCTGAACGAAGTGGCGAAAACTAAAGCGAAGAATCTGATTTTTAAGATGGTGTCAATCGACACCACCATGAGTGTCGATCGACACCCATGTCGACCAAGCCCAAAACTTAATCTGAAGAAGTCCGTTCGAAGCCCGAAAGTTCCAGATGTTTATTTTTAGGTTTCCACTCGGTTTTGTACCTGTATATATACGTTTTCCAAGCCATTGTTTAGGTCTACGCTTTATTTTACTTAACTCTTAGAGATATCTTTTAATAAAAATATGTTTTCATCATTCGATATGTCTGAGTAGTTTTCTTTGTTAGGTTTAGGGTTATTCAAAAGTGTTTGATGAATTGCTAGATCTGATTTCTTGTTAGGATAATATCATTAGAATGTTCTTCATCTTGACTTGTGTTTATTGCTGATTTTAGCCTCGCGAACTGAAATCTGATCTAGGGTTAATTAATAAAAACGACAGTTTGATTGATTACCTGATCTAGTCTTTGATGAGCAAAATTCCTTTTCGCAAAGAAATTTGGTGTAGGGTTTTAGTGAACAGTTGAACCTGAAATTAATGCTTGTTTAGATTCATAGGATTCGCAAAGAAATTTGGTTTTCTAGAATTTATGCATAGATAACTTCTGCAACGAAAGTTGATTAGTTTTATATTCGTGTTCATGTTCAGGAACTGTGCTTTAATATTCCTATCAATTGATTTATCTGCAATTCTGATTCACTGGAGATTTCCCTGTGCCTAGCGCTTTTCCTTATTGAATTTACAACCGTTTTAATTGCTTTCTTTGATTTACTTGCATTATTATCATCCTGCCTAGCTTAGTCTGAATTTATTAATCTATTGTGTTTATCTGATTCCCTGATGATTCGATCCTAAAGTACTATAATTGATCTCTTAATTTGAGAGAGTTTAGCTCTAGGTTAATTTGAGCATATCAAGTGATCTTGGGAGACTTACTTACTATCTCGGTATAGAAGTGCTTCAACATCAAAACGGAATAACTCTAAATCAAACACGTTATGCACATAAGATTTGGAGGAAGCCGAAATGAAAGATTGTAATCTAGTGCATGTGCCTATGGATACCGGTTTGAAGTTGTCTAAAGCCGAGAATGAAAGAGAAATTGATGCAACGATATTCAGGAAAAATGTTGGTTGTCTTCGATACTTGCTTCATATGAGACCATATCTATATTTTTGTGTTGGTGTTTTAAGCAGATATATGCAGAGTCATCGTGAATCACACGGAGCAGCGATGAAACAGTGCTTGCGGTACTTAAAAGGAACCACTACTCTCGGGCTGTCTTTTGGAAGAACGAATGTACCAAGGCTTGTAGGATACGGTGACAGCAGTCATAATGTCGATCCTGATGATGGTAAGAGCACAACAGGACACATTTTTTTATCTTGGAGATAGTCTCATCACTTGGTGTTCACAAAAACAAGATGTAGTGGCTTTATCATCTTGTGAAGCAGAGTTTATGGCAGAAACTGAGGCAGCGAAACAAGCGATTTGGTTACAAGATCTTCTTTGTGAAATCACGGGATCATCAAGTGAAAAGGTCACAATTCGCATTGATAATCAATCGGCAATAGCTCTCACGAAGAATCTTGTTTTTCATGGTAGAAGTAAGCACATACACAGGCGTTATCACTTTATAAGAGAACGTGTTGAGTGTGGACAAATAGAAGTTGAACATGTTCCGGGAAATGAGCAAAAGGCTGATATTCTTACAAAAGCATTGGGAAGAATCAAGTTTAGAGAAATGAGAGAGTTCATGGGAGTACAAGACTTAAAGAAGATGGAGTTCAAGCTTAAGGGGGAGACTGTTAGAGTAAGCTTGAAGCGTAAGTTATTCTAAAGAGATTAGGAATAGGAGATATCTAAATATAATATGAAAGAGGAAATTATCCTTTTAAGAGAAAAGGAAGTTTTTTTAGATGCTTCTCCTATATAAGATGTTATGAACATATGAGATAAAGTGTGTGAGTTGTATGAGAGATTGAGAGCTTTAGTTTTGAGTAATTTTCTAAAGCTAATAAGAAAGAGAGATATTCTTATTAATTTTGTGCAATTTACACCTTTGTTAGTTTTCTATAGTTTTCAAGTTTATATGCAAAATTAATTTTGTTTTGTTGTTTTCTGTGTTCAAATTCATATTATTTTCTTTTTATTATTTGAATTATGTTGGGTACATACCCTAATAACTGATATCTTATTTCGAAAAACAATAAAATCACTAGTTAGTGGTGATTTAAGTATCATTTTAAGCTTGTTTCTGCTTTGATGGGTCCTTTTTCTTGCTGGTGGATGGGCCTGGTCTTGAGGTTTTCTCGGTTTTGTTTCCTCTCTGTTTCTGATTTAGGAATGCTTTTGGCTCTTCGTCTTTCTTTCTCCGGAGCCATTATGGCTTAGTGTGCCTGGTTTTGTTGCGTTTTTACCTAATCCGCTTTTTGTTTTCCGGGTCTCTTCATGGCTTGCTTCCTTACGATGGTGATTCATCTGGTTAAGCGGTGTCTCTCTCCTTGTCTATAATTATGAGACTGGTCCAAAGCCTATTATTTCTAAAGGGTTCTTTTTGTTTTTAGTATCTTGAGGTATACTTGAAAGATGTCAGACTGGTCCAGAGCCTATCAGATGTTTTTCCATTACAAACATTAACTCTGAAAGATGTCAAGTATAAGTAAAAGACACAATTCACATAACAAAGGAGAAGTAGCTTCTCGTCGTCAGGAGGAGGATAGGCCTAACTGAGTAGACTTATGACATTTGCATACTCCAAAATCAAAACCTTAGATTCCTCAAGCTGCACTGTGATGATGCCTGGTGACAAGAGATGTGTACATAACATAACCAATGCAGGAAACCCATTAATTAGCCGCAACAAACATTAAACAAGGCCTTAAATCCTCTCGGCAGCACGTCCACCATTACCTACATTCCCATCCATATCTCCAAGCCATGCCTTGAGACTTGCTTCTTTCCCTGCCTTGAACTCCTCAAAGTTCGTCGTCTCCACCATATGTTCACCTTTACTTAACCCTTCTTCTTCTTCTTCTTCTTCGTGTTCCTCCACTTCTTTTAACTCATTGCTCTCCACATTGGAATTCGACTCCGCCTTCTGTTCTTTGAAGTCAAGCTGAGGCCATTTGATGTTACTTGCTCTCTCCTTAGCCGACTTAAACACCGATGTGAAATAGCTGCTTTCGCTATTATCCTGACTATAATCAGAACCACGCGTTGTTGTTGTCGTCGTTATACTACTAGCTCTACTCCAAGGAGTTGTAGCGTTGAGAATCAACCCTCTCCTCGGTTTCTTCGAAGACATAATCGTTAACGAGTTCTTAATATCTCCTATCATCTCATCAGCAATAGGTGAACCACACTCTTTCATTGATTTCACCATATCGATAGAATCTTCCAAATCTTCGGTATGCAGAGCGGTTTCACGGGACTTGTCCAAAACATTGGCGTTTAGATTAAGGACGTTCGGTGCTGCGTTTCGGACGTGTTGTTGAATGTAGTAAAGTCCTACTGATGGTTCGTTTGCAATGTACTTAATCATCTCCGCTAAGCTTTCGTTTATCTCCGCAAAACCATCAACAGTAGAGAACTCATGCATTCTATCAAAACAAACACAACATTTTTCACAACATTTTAGTTTCTCCAAATTCAACATCACTAAGATCAATCTATACCAAAATCTAGACAACCTGAAATTGCTAAAAAGAATCCTTTTTTGTACAATAAGCAACATCTAAAGCTCAATTGAACAATTGGGTCTAATACACAATTTAGCAAACAATTAAACATAAAAAACGCCTAATTTCAACAAGCGAGGTCTCGATTACAATCCAAAAACTATAATTGATCATTCCAGAACAAAACCCAGAAAGAAAAAGTTCCTCGAAGCAACAAAAATAGAGATTGAGAAGCTCACAGGAAACCCTAGATGACGACGGAGCAGAGAGAGAAGAGGCGAATCGGTGGCAATCGAATTCTTCCTTGACGAATTGAAATCTCTGTTTATCTCCCGATGTGTTACTCCTATCATTTGGTCAAGGATTATACAAAAAAAGGTGAATTTTTCTGAGTTTTAGACGGTGAAGTGCAGACAAAAAAAATGTTTTGAGTGTTGAGGAAGAAGAAGACAATTATCATCTCTGCCAAAAAAAAAATTGTAAGGTCTACGTTTTGTGACCACGTCATCGTTCGCACGTGCCTGCCTCTTAATTCCACACGTTTGGGGTACTAAGAGTTTTAATAAATTTCAAACACATCCTCCAAGTTACTGTACTATTACAAGATCAACCTTCACCTTTAGAAAATATATTAACCCCCTCGGATTATTAACACAAAAATGTTAAATCAAGGGCCGCTAACAATGAAATGGCCATGTTCTCATGGGCCAAAAAAAGAGAGCAAACTGGGATAAAAAACAAAAAAACCTGAGCTAATAGGGTTCTAATAACGAATTTATTACAAAAACCTGAGCTAATTAGTTTAAATTCAATCACAAAAAAAATGTATTTCTGAAACTAAAAGTTTGCTTAAAAGAAAAGATAGGGTAAGTAAATTGATTACTTGGCATGTAATCTACTTGAAGTGATTGTTAATTCCGCGTCAAACGATAAATAGCATTGTCTGTTTTGGAAGATGAATTAACGCGTAGACTAGAAAAGTACTTCTAAAAAATCGTCACGGATAAATGATGCCACATCTAAGCATTGACCATGTTACAAAAAAAAAAAAAAAATGTCACTCATTATTAGATTGCTATTATATGTACTATGAATGTTAAGTCAGGTAATATGTTTAACTAGTACGTGGGGATTATTATGTCATATAATTTGGATTGATATTATTATAGATACGAGGTTTCAGAAAGAAAGAAAAAACTAGTTAATATTGTTGTGATAACCGGAAAAAAATCATGCCTATTTAACATAAAATTGTGGTGAAAACCGGGAAAAAAAACTTTTGCAAGGGGATGGAGATGAAGATTGGTGGGAGAATGATTTAGATAGAACATTTGTCAAAAAAAAAAACAAAATGATTTAGATAGAACTTACTAAATTTAGAAGCTGAAATGTTTGTTAATTTTGAAGAGAGTAGTTTAGCGTATATAACATTTGTCAAATAATCTTTTATAGTTTTTTAAAAGAATTCAATGGATATCCATGAAGAAACTGTTTTTTTCATGAAAAATTGTATATAATCAATTTCAATTTTGAAGAGAAAATTTTAGCGTATATAACATTTGTCAAATAATCTTTTATAGTATTTTTAAAGAATTCAATGGATATCCATGAAGAAACTTTTTTTTTTTATGAAAAAATTGTATATATATAATCAATTTCACAATAGCATAAGTTTTCACATAATCAATGAAAGCCATTTTCTTCAAAAAAAAAAAAAAAGTTTCTTAGAATTTTAAAGTAAAACCAATCCAAATAAACTTTAATGGATTCTGAATAAAATATAAAAAACATCAAACAAATAACAATTGTTTTACTTAAATATTAGAATCCATCAAAATTAACATTTTAGAAATTCATCCATAAACAACCCCCTAAATATGATTAATGCGTTTACTATAGAACAATCATTCTAAATGTGGCCACCATTAACATCCAGAAATTTAAATTGTGCAAACCTTTACAAATACAAATGGTTGTAATTAAACGTTACACGGTAACTGAAAACAAAGAAGAACATTTTGTGGTTCGTATAAAAAATCTGTTATAATTCCAAAGTTTTGCAGAAATCAGAATGATGTATATATACACTACTACCTGACTCACAACATGAATGCAACTTATTGACTAGAAACAAATATTTGAGAAAATAGATTCATACAATACAGCCGATGCAGATGGTCCACAAAACTTAACTATTATTCATCCCATAGATACGTGTGAACGAATAAATCTTACGTACCACTCACACATAGAAAAACACAACAAATATGAAAGTATATAACTATATACTGTATTATATTAGATTTATGCTTGCGCATGCATATAGTTTTATAAAGACATGTGATAATTGGTGGGTAGACAAAAGTACAGCAAGGATTAGGTAGTAAACACTATGGATTACTAGTAATTGTTTAAACTTTAAACTAAGATTCTCCCTTTGACCCTTTCTGTTTAGACTAAGGAACAAACAATTACTTCACTCTTCTCTCTTTACTTTCTTAAAGCCAATTAATGTCCTCTCATTAAATAGTTGTCATTATTAATTAGTTGCAAGCTTATGGTCGTGCCCTTTCTTTTCCTGGTTTGTTATTACATAATTTTCATTATTAAACAGACAAATAGATATGAGGTGTGCCATAATTCCCGGTTAATTATAGCCTTTATATGCATATAGAGAAGAGATAATTCAAAGTATAAAAATGAAGATAATATAATAAAAAAATGGAGTGTGGAAAAAGGTGGAGGAGATAGAGGAATCCATGTGTATCCAAGCACTTGCAGACAAAGTGAGCTTCAGAGAAGAGAAAAGCAACCTTTAGCTTTTTTAAGACTACCAGACTTAGAAAAGGAGATTTCAAACACACTCTCTCCTCTTTTAGGGTTCTTATTATCTTTCTCTCTCCTCTTCTTGTAATTTTGTTCTGAGAAATTTCCTTACTCATCTCACTTAATCATTCCCACCACCATGACACCATCCATGATTATACATCTCTCATGATGCATGTGTGATGCTGATGATATGTGGATGTCATGGATGTCTATATTTAGTGGGAGGTGAGAGGAGGAGATGCATAAGCAACCCCACAAGCAATCCTTGTTTCACTCTCAAAAGACTCAAACAAATTCACCAAAAATAAATATTTATACCCTAACTTTAGAATTTGGTTTTATCCCTTCTTTCTTGCCCTTTCCTTAGGGTTTCTTGTGGGTCTTTCTTTTTCCCTTTGCTCCTTTTTTTTCATTTTCATGATTTATATTTTAAATCTTTTTGACCCAAACACCTCTCCTTTAATTTGGTTGCCCCTTGTTTTTTTTTTTTTTTTGTCAAAGCCCCTTGTCTACATATATAAATGTATATACACATCTGTATTACTTTCTCTCTGCCCACCCTTAATTGTTTTATAAAAACCCTTTCTTCTCCTCTATCAATCACCTTCAGTCTCTCTCTCTCTCTCTCTTTCTCTCTGGATCCTCAATGTAACCCCATATTTTGTTTCTTGATTTTCATCTTCTCTTTTGTCTGTTTAACAAATCGTTGTTTAGGGCTTCGAGAACATTAACCCCACTTCTTCCAGAAGAGAGAGAGTGACACAAAGATCTACAAATTCCATTTTTGTACATGCAAATTACAATCCATGTTATAGATTGTTTCTATTCCTCCTTATTTATTGGTTATATCTGTTCCATGCATGTCAAAAATAGAAATTAGACAGCTGTTTTAAGTCTAAGCATTATAGTTTCTATACATAATTAACATGTTTAAATCATGATTCATATACATAGATACATATGTACATGTATTAGATATGTATGCCTGGCTCCCTGTATGCCATACGCTTAGCTCATCGAGTATCGATGACCTTTATGGATGGCGTATGAGGAGCCATGCATATTCTCATATACATATATGCGTATCATTTTGATTATGTTATGGTATCAATTAAATTGTGTTGAGCTTGTTTTGTAGAAGTCTCTGTTCGTTGCCCAATCATGTGTAGAAGGTTAATTAGAAGGTTAAAGGTACCTCACTAAACTATATACCCATATGATTGATTCTTCTTTGGTATCCAATATATTCCTTTGATAGATATTTTGATGACCCTCTGATTCAGTTATAGTCTTTCAACTCGTCATTTTCTAGTACAAATGTTTGTCATGTCACAGCACTTTTTACGAGGATTCCTTCTGTGTTCACATCAGTTTGGCTTCTTTGTATTTTTTTATCAAACGAAATGGTGAATCATACGTTAGCTAATTATTACATTCGCGTACGGTTGAAATAGCTTTTGTATTGTTTCAATCATATACCGATTTTATAAATCTATATGTTTATGTGTATAACTTGTGACCTACCCTTATAACCTATTTATAAACTTGTGGCTTACACCTTTCTTTTTGTTTTAAATGGAACATATCCTCATATCTTTGAGCCTAGTTTGTCCTTATTAGATTCTTCAAACTTATAGCCTAGTTGTATTTACTATTTATCGTAAATTATAGTTATAGTTGCACGATTGTTTACGCATGCACGAAGTTGCAACGTCATAAGTTTCTAACTTTGTTCTAATGTGGGACATTCTAATACTAGTTTACATGAGGTGTTGTAATAATTACCTCGTTTCTTGAGTTCGCTTTGTAGAAATACTTAGGTAGAAGCAATATAGACCAAGAATTTATAAGATTTTATTACAATAGCACAGTTTTTTTGTGATCTATGCTTACACTTTACATATAAACCGGTATTCTACTTATATGTTTGTTAATTATGATTTATGAATACGTATTTTAAGTTACCTATTCCCAAAATATTGGTTAAAATCATATTCAAGTGAGCAAGAACAATAATAAAATAAACATTTAAGCTAAGCTAATGGAACAAAATTACTCTTTTAATATACGTACATAAAGTTTTCTGAACTACTTAATTTACAGTATACTAAAGCAAAAAGACAATTATTCACAGGTACTCTATAAATTTAGTTCGAACCGTTAGTCTGTACACTTAAAATAATGTTAATCGTTAATCATATTTTTTAATCAATGATACTGTATATGTTAATACAGAAGAGTGTTGATGTTTTAAACATCTGATAACAAAATCAGTTTTAAGGATTTGTAAGAGAGCTTCAATCAATGAATGATACAAAGAGACGTGAACCGATGATATTAATTAAGAGGGCCTGAATAATTGTTGTCGTGTGTCTTGAAAATAATTCTCTACTATTATTTCATCCATGTTTTAGAAGTTGTATTTTATTTAATTTGTTTAAATACAATTAATTTAATGTTTAATGCTCATCTGTTTTTCTTCCTAATTACTACACTATTTGTTTGTAAATGATACTCGTAGTATTACTTTTGAAAATTAAATTATAAATAAAGATTAGAAAATGAAAATGATATTAAATACTAGAAAAACCCTAGGAAACGATGAGCCTGCGGTGCCTGTAATTATTCCAAGCATCCATCCAACCACGCGTGAGACTGTTTGACACAAACACACATGACAATGTATAGCCTCAAGCCCTCAATTTTTTTATTTTTTGTAATAAATAATTGTATATTTTTAACATAACAATGTATATTGGGTGAGATTGGTAACTAGTTGTAAGCTGGAACGGTAAGCTGTAAGCTGTAAGCGGTAAGCTGAGTGTAACACTTTTAGTACTGCCAATGTTCAAAAATTCGTTAGGCGTTAATCGGGTGGTCGGAATGGGCCTAGCGGTTAATGAGAAAATCGGAAATTAATCGGGAATTAATCGCGGAATAGTTTTATACATTTTTAAAGAAATGTAGTATATATATTTTTTCGGACAAATAACAATAAGTTAAGATAGTCTAGTGGTACGATGAGATTAATTATACATTGAGAACGCGTGTTCGAATCTCTCATCTGCCTTTTTGATCTATTTCTGCGTATTTACTTTAATGAAATACAAAATGATGAAATTGCCCTCGTCTTCCTCATGAAGAAAAATGATTTCGGCAACCCTAGCCGCCATATATGTTCAATTTCCTCACGTTATTCTTTATTTCTTTTTTATTTCTTGTTCTTAATATCAAAATATGACAGATCCATCAAGTTTTAATCAATTTTGAACTTAAAGTGATGAAGAACTAATATTCGAAGAGTCAAGTGTCTTAACAATTCGAAAGCTTGGTTAAGGAGTTTTGTGAACTTTATCTACTTGAACTTTTATTGCATGTTTTTACTTTGTAATAACCATCGAAAGTTGTATCTATTAGGGTGATTAAACATAGTGGTTGGAGCCACGAAAGTGGAAAAACAATAACTTAGTGTTCCGAGTTCTAGATGGTCCGGTATATCTAAAATTCCTATATTAAATCAATCATTATTGTTGCATGATTCTCTGGAAATTTTCTAAGTTCTAACGCTTTTCTTCCATTGATTTCAGTTTCTATTTTTTATTGCATATGTGTTATTTTACAATCACACAAACGACCAAAACATATTTTGTTATAGCTTTATTTTACTCATTACAATTCGTAGTGTGGTTAACAAGTTCTCGTGGATTCGATCCCTTATCTATACTAGTGATTGTTGTGCACTTGCAGAAAGTTGGTTAAGTGGTTAAAACTTATACCACATCAGATGTAGACGAAGCATCTCAGCACTTCATGCTGATTTCGATAGTCTACTTTGGCGATGAAATGCATGGATGGGAGAAGCCTATCGATAGTGAGGATTGAGACGGATTATGCAAATCTGATTTTCTTGACTACACATCCACTAGATTGGCTATTTTTCAGTGCAGAGCTTGACTCGTTCAAGATGCTAAAACAATATTTTGTATCTTTTAGCTTAATTCATATTTTCCGTGGTAGTAATGTGTGTACCAACTCCCTTGCAAAAAGGAGCTCGAGCACGGAATTATGTATTTTTTCATGTAAGTTAGATATTTCCGTTTGGACAGAATCCCTGTTTGGGGTTGTCTGTGAGGAAAACCGTCCAAACGCTAACACTTGATTTAATATATGGCGATTGTTGAAAAAAAAATGCAAGCAAAGGAATAAACCAAAATATATGCACTTGGAAGAAATCTTCATTCATCTTATGTCTCAATTATCTGAGTTCGCCAGTTAGTCAATATTTGTTACATAGACTTGCAGTATATCACTTGACTAAATGATAATTCATATTTTTGTTTTATGTTTATATATATGAAGTTTTGATGTTGGGAATATAAATTATAGGTGGGGAAGGTGGCAAGGTAATGATGAAAGAATAAATATAGAGAAAATAATGTTTTTCTTTGCTTTGGGAATCAGCTTTTTTTTTTGTTATATCAACAACAAATATTTTAGAATAATCATTAAAGAAAATGTGTTTTATAATAATGATAAGGGATGGACCACACTAGTTCCCTATATCTTCTCTCATTGGCCATTAGGGAATGATGAAATGTATTTTCTAATATATCAGTCAAAGTAGGTCAACAAATCATTTCAACAACCGAGGGCCACGCTCAACATTGTTATAAAAGTTAATTCCATTTTTTTCAGTTATTTATTAATTTAAATTCTAATTACAATTATGCCGTTATCGATCTGCGGGATGTGATTTGTGTGTATAAGACAGATGCTGCCTCTTTGTGTGGTTGTGAACTCATTCTCCATTTTTTCATATATTTAAATCATATAATAAGATGTCAATCAGTCCGGTGTGGTTCGGGACTCGGTGTAGAATTTCCGGTACATGTAAAAGGTAAGAAACATTGGATCAATAATTTTGAATGTAACCCGCGTGTAAATGATTCTTCAAACCATTCTAATTATATTAACAATAAAGCCACTTGCACATTAGCATAACATGGATTGGGTTTGGATTTGTCTGAGATGTCAGTTGGTGTGAGTGTTTGGTTGTGCAAGCTAGATTGAACTAGGTCCTTCAGACCGGTGTCGAGGTCTAGTTAAAAACATTGTTGAACTAAAAGCTCACTTCTAGGATTAGCTAAGCTTAAAAGCTATTAACATATGTGCTACTATAGTTTGTTATAGTTAGTTACAATAGGATTAAGTCTCCTTTAGCTTAATTCTGTAATCTATAAATACTATGATGTAAAGTTCATTTCTGGTTAATGAGAATTTACTTTCATAATAAGAAAGTTAATATGGTATCAGAGCATTTAATTTTTTTTTTTTTCTCATTCATCATCAAAATTTTCTCGGGAAAATTCCTAACAACCTTAACAAACCAGATTTCTTCATCTTTCCATCTCCGATTCTTCCATTTTCTTCTCTATTCATCACGAATTCACCTCGGATTCGTCTTCATCATCTTCGGTTGTTCCTTACATCAATCGATTTCACCCATCTTCTTCTTCGATTTCATTTTCTTTACTTTTCCTGAGATAATTGAGCTTATATGAGTCTTCCGCAGCGAACGATTATCTTCGCATCTTTGATTAACATCGTCATCATCATCGCGTTGACTTTGTTTACCTTCTTCAGGGATTTTCTCATCTTTCTTAACTCGATTCTTTCCTGATTTGTTATGGCGGATACTGTACCTCCTTCGTCGATACCTGATTCGACTCCGGTGGATCAGTATAACAATCCGTATTTTCTTCACAGCTCCGATCATGCGGGACTGATTCTAGTCTCCGACCGTTTAACTACTGGAGCTGATTTCCATTCTTGGCGCAGATCTATGCGTATGGCTCTTAATGTTCGTAACAAACTTGGATTTGTGGATGGTACTATTCTTAAACCTTCTCTCACTCATCGCGATTATGGTTCTTGGTCACGTTGCAATGATATGGTAGCAACTTGGCTGATGAACTCAGTCTCTAAGAAAATAGGTCAGAGTCTATTGTTCATTTCTACTGCTGAAGGAATTTGGCAGAATCTGATTAGTAGATTTCAGCAAGGAGATGCACCTCGTGTGTATGAGATTGAACAGAGACTTAGTAGTATTCAACAAGGGAGTATGGATATTAGTACCTACTACACTGAGTTAGTGACTCTTTGGGAGGAGTATATGAACTATGTTGAGTTACCTGTGTGCACATGTGGAAGGTGTGAGTGTAATGCAGCTAGTCTTTGGGAGAAGTTACAACAAAGAAGCCGAGTTATGAAGTTTTTGATGGGCTTAAATGAATCCTTTGATGCTACTCGTCGGCAGATCTTGATGATCAAGCCTATTCCGTCTATTGAGGATGTTTTCAACATGGTTTCTCAGGATGAGAGACAGAAGAATATTAAGCCATCTGTTCAGAGTGGTAATGTGGTATTTCAGGCTATGGCTTCTCCTGTGGATCAAGCTGCTGGTTCTTATGATGCAATGGCTAGTGCTGTTCAGAACAATAATTTTCGTTCAAGATCCAATAGGCCTCTGTGTACTTATTGTGGTCAAATGGGACATGTTATCCAGAAATGTTTCAAGAAACATGGTTATCCTCCTGGATACATACCTGGATACAAAAGCAATTGATCTGGCAATAAGACTGCTCTTCCAAGATCTTCTCAGTCTCATGCTATTGCGAATGTTGTGACAGGATCTTCTTTTCATCCTACATCTAGCCCTGATGTTGGTATTGGTCAGATGAATACTGAACAGTTACAATCTCTTCTCCACCAGCTCCAGGCTCATGTCAAAGTTTCAGAGTCTTCTGCTCCATCTCCACCTTGTTCCACCATAACTGATCATGGTATTATGGCTGTCCAATCTTCTGCGGGTAACATCTCATTTCCTTCCTCTTTTCCTTCTACTTCCCTTCGTTTTGAAAATAATAAACTCACTTTCCAACACCAATGCCTTTCCTCTTTATCAAATACCATTCCCCATGGTAGTTGGATAATTGATAGTGGAGCAACTAGTCATGTTTGTTCTGACTTATCTTGTTTTTCTGAAACTTTTTCAGTCTCTGGTGTTACAGTCTCTTTACCTAATGCTGCGAGAGTGGATATCACACACTGTGGCACTGTGCATTTATCATCATCTCTCATATTGCATAATGTCTTACATGTGCCATCTTTCAAATTTAATCTCATTTCTGTGAGTACATTGCTTAAAGATAGTAATTGCTCAGCTCATTTTTTTCCTGATTTCTGCTATATACAGGAGTCTATTCAGGCCTTGATGATTGGTAGAGGCTATCTTCTTCACAATTTGTATATCCTGCATCTAGACACATCTTCAGGTGCATCATCTCATTTCTCTGGATCCTTGCAAGTTAGTGGAGATCTTTGGCATCGTCGCCTTGGACATCCCTCCTTTGACAAGTTAAAAATTCTATCTGATATTCTTTCATTGTCTAAGTCTGGTCTAGGAGAATCCTCTTGTTCAGTCTGTCCTGTAGCTAAACAAAAAAGGTTGCCTTTTGAGTCTAATAATAATAGAGTGACTGTTCCTTTTGAACTGGTTCACATAGATGTTTGGGGTCCCTTTTCTATTGAGTATGTTGAAGGTTACAAGTATTTTCTTACTCTTGTAGATGACTATACTCGTGTAACATGGGTTTACCTCTTAAGAAATAAAAGTGATGTTTCTACACATTTTCCAGCTTTTTTAAAACATGTTCATACTCAATATGGTTATATAGTTAAAGGAATTCGTAGTGATAATGCACATGAGCTAGCCTTTACTGAATTACTTACACAACATGGCATAATTCATCAGTTTTCTTGTGCATACACTCCTCAACAGAACTCAGTTGTAGAACGCAAACACCAGCATCTCCTTAATGTTGCTAGATCACTGTTATTTCAATCTAATGTGCCCATTTGTTACTGGAGTGATTGTGTTCTCACTGCTGTTTTCCTTGTTAATCGCATTCCTAGTCCTTTACTAGGTAATATTTCACCATATGAACTGCTTACTAAAAGGAAACCTTCTTATTCTTTTTTGCGTAGCTTTGGTTGTCTCTGTTATGTTTCCACTTTGCTTAAGGATAGACATAAATTTAGTCCTAGGGCAGATAGATGTGTTTTTCTTGGCTATGCATCTGGTTTCAAAGGTTACAAGGTGTTGAATTTGGATACTAATGGTGTGTCTATTTCCCGTAATGTCATTTTCCATGAGAATGATTTTCCATACCTGTCTACTTCCTCTTCTTTTGTGCATACTGACATTTTCACTGATGCTATCTTGCCATTACCTGTAGCATATGATTCTACTGCATTTGTCCCCACTGTTGTTCCATCTCATACATCATTTCCATCATCATCTGCACATCCTTCATCTCATGAACATGATTCTTCATCTGGTGCCACAAATCCTTCTCCCTCTAGTGGTTCATCTATACCTCAAGAGACTGTACCAGAGGAGACTGTTCCAGTTCCATTACAACATGATAGGCCAAAACGATCATCTAAAGTTCCAGGTTACTTATCTGACTATCATTGTTCTTTTGCTTTACCTTCTTCTTCATTTCCTAATACTAAAAAGATAACTACCCCATATCCTATCTCTTCTGCTGTCTCTTATACAGAGTTGAGTATTCCTTACCAGAATTACATTTTTTCTATCACCATTGAGACAGAACCTAAGAATTTTAGGCAAGCTATAATCTCAGTTCAGTGGACTAAGGCTATGGATGTGGAACTTGAGGCTATGGAACTGAATAAAATATAGAGCATTGTATCTCTTCCTCCTGGCAAGAATGTTGTTGGTTGCAAATGGGTTTATACAATCAAGTATCTTGCTGATGGCTCTCTGGAAAGGTACAAAGCACGGTTAGTTGCTCAGGGGTTTACACAACAAGAAGGTGTAGACTATTTTGATACTTTTTCTCCAGTAGCTAAACTTGCAAGTGTTAAATTACTTCTTGCCTTAGCTGCTAAAAATGGTTGGAGTCTTACACAGATGGACATCACTAATGCTTTTTTGCATAGTGATTTAGAAGAGGAAATCTACATGAGCTTGCCATTGGGATACACACCTGTTCTTGGTGTTGTTTTGCCACCTAATGCTGTATGCAAACTTCACAAATCGATATATGGTCTGTAGCAAGCGTCTAGACAGTGGTATAAGTGTCTCTCTCAAGCTCTTATTGATGATGGCTTTCTACAATCTTCAGCAGATAATACCATGTTTGTCAAGATACAAGGTACATCATTCATTGCTCTATTAGTCTATGTAGATGATATTCTCATAGCTAGTAATAATGATGGTGCTGTGAAGTCGGTTCAGGCTACTCTAGCTAGACATTTTAAGACTAAGGAACTTGGACCTGCCAAATACTTCTTAGGTCTTGAAATAGCTAGAAATTCAACAGGAATATCAGTTTCCCAGAGGAAATATTGCCTGGATTTGTTATCTGATGCAGGTCTTTCAGACTGTAAACCAAAATCGGTACCCATGGATCCTAAAGTTCATCTTAGTTTGGATAAAGGAACATTGCTGTCTGATGCTACTCCTTTTAGAGAACTGATAGGTCGTTTACTGTATTTGTGTATCACTCGTCCTGATATTACCTTTGCAGTAAACAAGTTGAGTCAATTCTTATCTTGTCCTACGGATATTCATATGCAAGCTGCTCATCATATATTGAAGTATTTGAAGAATAGTCCAGGGCAAGGTTTATTCTATTCGGCTCAGAATGATGTGTGTCTTAATGGTTTTGCTGATGCTGATTGGTCTACATGCCCTGATACAAGGAGGTCTGTGAGTGGTATGTGTGTGTTTTTGGGAAATTCTCTTCTGACTTGGAAGTCAAAGAAGCAAGATAGAGTTAGTGGCAGCAGTGCTGAAGCAGAGTATAGAAGTATGGCATTAACAACCAAGGAGCTTTTATGGTTGAATATGATGTTGGATGATCTGCATATCAAAGTTGAGTCTCAGGCTAAGCTGTTTTGTGACAATAAGGCAGCAACTCACATTGCTAATAACCCGGTCTTCCATGAGAGAACAAAGCATGTTGAGCTTGATTGTCACACAACAAGGGATCAAGTCAAAGCAGGTTTTCTGAAGGTTATGCATGTTTCTTCTATCAATCAACTTGCAGATATAATGACTAAGCCTCTTCACCCTGGTCCTTTTTACTCTCTTCTTGGCAGATTATCAGTGTCAAACCTCTTTCTTCCTGAGGAGAATTCGGTTTGAAGGGGGTGTATTAACATATGTGCTACTATAGTTTGTTATAGTTAGTTACAATAGGATTAAGTCTCCTTGAGCTTAATTCTGTAATCTATAAATACTATGATGTAAAGTTCATTTCTGGTTAATGAGAATTTACTTTCATAATAAAAAAGTTAATAAAAGCCTTTCTAAATAAGATAAGATAATCACTTTGTTCTCCTAGATCGATGCTACTAACCGATCACCCAAAATTATATTAGTATAGTTTTTTTTTTATGCAGTATTTAATTTGTTCAAATTTTATTTAGGATTACCAAATCTGAATCTAAAATTGAAGAAATTTTATAAACTAGATGGTACTATTATATTGGTAGAGTTGGAATAACAAATAATTTTCTTATAGATCAAGGTCAGTGTTTGAGTCTCACTAAGTATGAACATGTATTAGTCGTCATTATAAATGTTTTAAAAGACAAAGATATTTTCTTTCTACAAATCTCAAATATTATTATCAGTTGCGGCATCGATTCAATCTGAATGTCAAAAAAAATAATATTTTTATTCTATATTTATGTGATCAAAATTGCATAGACAATATTCTATTGATGAAATGATTGTTGAAATTGGCTTTTAAAGCCCATGTCCAACTCCCATCATTAGTATGATATTGTCCGTTTTGGGCCCAAGTGGCAAAGCCCGCACGGATTTATCTTTGGTTTCCTTCCCAAAAGGCCTCATACTAAGTTGGATGGACTTTACTTATATATTAGATATATCTCGTCTAATCTTCGGATGTGGGACTTGGATTGATATCCCAACATTCTCCCCTTCAAACCAAGGACCACATGACTCGTGTCCTCCCCTCTAGCTAAGCCTTAAGCACCATCATGTACCCATCTCGTTTGGCTAGGGTCCAGCGAAATCTCGGTACCGTCATGTACCTTCTTATTCGCAAGGTCATCTTATGAAGAGTGTTCCCATATCATTTTGCCCATCTAATTCTTCAGGTCTCCATTCGTCATGGCAAAGAGATGAAGTGAGAATCAAGGTTACTTAGAGAATTTCAAGAGAAATCGGAGAGTGAAGAGTGAAGGAGAGAGAGTGCCTTTCAGAGACATTGAAGGTAGTGAGAGCGAGTTGACACGTTTGAAACATGACGTCACACCGACCCAGTCGCAGTTGGAAGACGAAACAGAGAAGAGAAAGATGAAGAAAAGGAGAAGCGAGAAAGATGGAACAATTTTTGAGTGATTCAAGTTGGGATTAAGTGAAGTTTGCACATCGCAAGGGATAAAACACAATAAAAAAAAAGGGGAGAATCTATGTTGAGTTATGACATAGATTAAGAGAATCTCGGAGGACCGTTGTTGGGCATGACATAGGTTAAGAGAGATTGTGTGAGCTTTAGTTTTTGAGTAAGTTTTCTAAAGCAATAAAAGAGAGTGAGTCTTTTATCATCTCGTGTTCTTAAATGAGAAGAGAGCGATGGTGCAGAACACACTTGGAAAGGATTAAGTTCAAGAAGATGAGAGAGATCATGGGAGTTCAAGACTTGGAGAAGATGGAGTTCAAGCTTAAGGGGGAGAATGTTGGAGTAAGCTTGAAGATAGCTTGAGGAATAAGCTATTCCAAAAGAGATTAGGAAAAGAGACATATTTAGGAGTTATCTAAATATGTTAAAGTGAGCTAAAGAAAAGGAAATTGTCCTATTGAGAGAATAGGAAATTGTGTAGATCTTTTCTTATATAAGGAGATGTCAAAGTTGTGACATAACTTATGAGTTTTAGAGAGAATTAAGAGTTAGAACTACGTGTTTGGTTTGATCCCTTCTAAAGGGTACGTAGGCAATCTTCTTTAGAAGATGCAGCCTTTCAATAATCTTGTCTAATCTTCCTATTACTTATATATTAGATAAGTTGGATGGACTTTACTTATATATTAGATATATCTCGTCTAATCTTCGGATGTGGGACTTGGATTGATATCCCAACATTTTCCCCTTCAAACCAAGGACCACATGACTCGTGTCCTCCCCTCTAGCTAAACCTTAAGCACCATCATGTACCCATCTCGTTTGGCTAGGGTCCAACGAAATCTCGGTACCGTCATGTACCTTCTTATTCGCAAGGTCATCTTATGAAGAGTGTTCCCATATCATTTTGCCCATATAATTCTTCAGGTCTCCTAGATCGTTACCGTTCTGCTACCATGTTGAAATTGGCTTTTAAAGCCCATGTCCAACTCCCATCATTAGTATGATATTGTCCGCTTTGGGCCCAAGTGGCAAAGCCCGCACGGATTTATCTTTGGTTTCCTTCCCAAAAGGCCTCATACTAAGTTGGATGGACTTTACTTATATATTAGATATATGTCGTCTAATCTTCAGATGTGGGACTTGGATTGATATCCCAACAATGATTGTATTATTACATTTTGTTGATAAAATGATTAATAACATTAGAATTCTATTGCAAAGTATCGAATAATAGACCCTAACCCATCAACAGTAGAATTATACTGAAAATCTCTAAAAACAGAGTAAATTCTGAAAGCAAAGGAATGTGTTACCGGGGAAAGGGATCATGCTTGAGTTGCAAAAAGACAATCCCAAACTATATGTGCGAGCTGGAATTTTCACACAACAGAACTTGTGAAGATTCAGATAAAGTAAAGCTTCTTTAGGTTTTCTAAACACTTAGAAAGATTTTTAGAATTAGGGTTCTTGAGATTATTCTTATTAACCAAGATCAGAGCTGTAAACAGCGTTTCTATCAGAAAAACCGGTCCCCTCCAAGTGAAGGGGTACATGTCTATATATAGGTAAAATTGGGCGGTATGAACAGTTCCAGTCGAGGTGACTTGAACAGTTCCGGTCGCTCTGAGCCGGGCCGGCCTAGAAGGATTGCACAGCACTGGAATGAACAGTGATGGGCCTTTGACGAGCCTGCGTTTTCTGGGTTCGACCGCTGAACCGGTTTAACACGTGTTAAGCCGTTTGGTTTATCGATTCTTTTAGGGGAGATTTGACCCCTACAGTTAGCCCCCCAGTTCAGCAGTTTAGTTAAAAAGTGCTGAAGTAAGGGTGTCTGAAAAATCGATTCCCGCTTAGGCCGTTTAGCGTGTTAGCGGCGATACTGTCGAACCCAAATACTCAATACTGTGAGTCGGTTGCTGTTATAGGCGAGTCAATTTCTAGTTTCACGAATCTGCGAATTGGTTTTACTTGTGATCCGCGAATCGTGCGAGAGTGCGAGGTGTCAAGGTAGATTTGTTCTGATATCTGCGAGCTGACTGAAAGCCTTCAAAAATCACGAGTTGACTTGATTGAATGAATCTGCTCGAAGATGCGAGGTGACGAGATGAAGATGTACAGATGTGCGAACAAGCCTCGGTAAAACCCTTGTCTAGAAAACCCAGTGGGAAAAAATAGAAAAGGGGAAAAGAGCGCGAGTCACACATTTACTCAAGTCATCGTTGTCGCCGAATTCCTAAGTTTTATGGAGATAAAGTCGTGAGTTGATGAAGTCGCGAGTTGATGAAGTCGCGAGTTGATTTCTGTGGAGAGAAAGTCGCGAGCTGATCCATTGAGATGGAGTTGCGAGTTAATTTTCACGGAGAGAAAGTCGCGACTGATCCATTGAGATGAAGTCGCGAGTTGATTTTCACGGAGAGAAAGTCGCGACTGATCCATTGAGATGAAGTCGCAGTTGATTTTCACGGAGAGAAAGTCGCGATTGGTCCATTGAGATGGAGTCGCGAGTTGATTTTCACGGAGAGAAAGTCGCGACTGATCCATTGAGATAAACGACTCCGGTCTAAACGCGGCGAATCCGGTCTAAACGCGATAATCGAATCGCAATAAGCTAAGGTTTTAACCAAGCCTTATTCGCTCAACTCGCAAACGACTCCGGTCTAAACGCGATAATCGATTCGCAATAAGCTATGGTTTTAACCAAGCCTTATTCGCTCGACTCGCAAACGACTCCGGTCTAAACGCGATAATCGATTCGCAATAAGCTAAGGTTTTAACCAAGCCTTATTCGCTCAACTCGCAAACGACTCCGGTCTAAACGCGATAATCGATTCGCAATAAGCTAAGGTTTTAACCAAGCCTTATTCGCTCAACTCGCAAACGACTCCGGTCTAAACGCGTTAATCGAATCGCAATAAGCTAAGGTTTTAACCAAGCCTTATTCGCTCAACTCGCAAACGACTCCGGTCTAAACGCGATAATCGATTCGCAATAAGCTAAGGTTTTAACCAAGCCTTATTCGCTCGACTCGCAAACGACTCCGGTCTAAACGCGATAATCGAATCGCAATAAGCTAAGGTTTTAACCAAGCCTTATTCGCTCGACTCGCAAACGACTCCGGTCTAAACGCGATAATCGAATCGCAATAAGCTAAGGTTTTAACCAAGCCTTATTCGCTCAACTCGCAAACGACTCCGGTCTAAACGCGATAATCGATTCGCAATAAGCTAAGGTTTTAACCAAGCCTTATTCGCTAAACTCGCAAACGACTCCGGTCTAAACGCGATAATCGATTCGCAATAAGCTAAGGTTTTAACCAAGCCTTATTCGCTCGACTCGCAAACGACTCCGGTCTAAACGCGATAATCGATTCGCAATAAGCTAAGGTTTTAACCAAGCCTTATTCGCTCAACTCGCAAACGACTCCGGTCTAAACGCGATAATCGAATCGCAATAAGCTAAGGTTTTAACCAAGCCTTATTCGCTCAACTCGCAAACGACTCCGGTCTAAACGCGATAATCGATTCGCAATAAGCTAAGGTTTTAACCAAGCCTTATTCGCTCGACTCGCAAACGACTCCGGTCTAAACGCGATAATCGATTCGCAATAAGCTAAGGTTTTAACCAAGCCTTATTCGCTCGACTCGCAAACGACTCCGGTCTAAACGCGATAATCGAATCGCAATAAGCTAAGGTTTTAACCAAGCCTTATTCGCTCGACTCGCAAACGACTCCGGTCTAAACGCGATAATCGAATCGCAATAAGCTAAGGTTTTAACCAAGCCTTATTCGCTCAACTCGCAAACGACTCCGGTCTAAATGCGATAATCGATTCGCAATAAGCTAAGGTTTTAACCAAGCCTTATTCGCTCGACTCGCAAACGACTCCGGTCTAAACGCGATAATCGATTCGCAATAAGCTAAGGTTTTAACCAAGCCTTATTCGCTCAACTCGCAAACGACTCCGGTCTAAACGCGATAATCGAATCGCAATAAGCTAAGGTTTTAACCAAGCCTTATTCGCTCAACTCGCAAACGACTCCGGTCTAAACGCGATAATCGATTCGCAATAAGCTAAGGTTTTAACCAAGACTTATTTGCTCGACTCGCAAACGACTCCGGTCTAAACGCGATAATCGATTCGCAATAAGCTAAGGTTTTAACCAAGCCTTATTCGCTCGACTCGCAAACGACTCCGGTCTAAACGCGATAATCGAATCGCAATAAGCTAAGGTTTTAACCAAGCCTTATTCGCTCGACTCGCAAACGACTCCGGTCTAAACGCGATAATCGAATCGCAATAAGCTAAGGTTTTAACCAAGCCTTATTCGCTCAACTCGCAAACGACTCCGGTCTAAACGCGATAATCGATTCGCAATAAGCTAAGGTTTTAACCAAGCCTTATTCGCTCGACTCGCAAACGACTCCGGTCTAAACGCGATAATCGATTCGCAATAAGCTAAGGTTTTAACCAAGCCTTATTCGCTCGACTCGCAAACGACTCCGGTCTAAACGCGATAATCGAATCGCAATAAGCTAAGGTTTTAACCAAGTCTTATTCGCTCGACTAGCAAACGACTCTGGTCTAAACGCGATAATCGATTCGCAATAAGCTAAGGTTTTAACCAAGTCTTATTCGCTCGACTCGCAAACGACTCCGGTCTAAACGCGGCAACTCGCTAAACGACTTAACTGTCTAAACGCGAGATCAATAACAATTAGGTGTCATTATGGCCATAATGGCGACCTGATTAAAACTTCATCATCATTATGAAGTATACTCATACATCCTCAACGGATAAAGCGCGCTATATAAGTTTAGAGTTCATTACTGGGATAGACGTATTCAGTGCGAGTATTGTCCGTTAGCCGGGATGTCCATCTCGCGAGTCCATCTCGGGATAGACACATTCAGTAGAATGTGCCCGTTAGCCAGGATGTTTGACTCGCAAACCCAGTTTTAACCTTAACAAACTGGTCGAACTTAGCAAATATATATTTGCCTGGATAAGATATATTCAGTAGAATGTAACCAGGATGTTCGTCTCGCAAAACCCAGTTACACTCAACACTGGTCTAAAATGGCAAAACATACGGCAGCGATATCAATCGCCTCGCCATTAAGCGTCTTAAAACCGCATCGCCATTAAGCGTCTTAAAACCGCATCAAATCTAAGCGTCTTAAAACCGCATCATTTCTATGGCCTTAGACAAGCTCTAACAGGCCTCGTCGACAGACTACTAATCGAAAATACAGTTAAGAAATTGCTTAAGGGCATTCATATAAATCTGCTCGACCAACTCGGCATAAAAATGTTGTTACAAGTTGGATAAAGCCATCCAGGCACAAAAACAAAAATCGAGTCATAAAATCCTTAAGCAAAAACAAAAACTAATCCTACTGTTGCAAAGTCCGGATTAGGCGACAGTCTCGCCATCTTCGGCCTCTTTGTCATCAGAAGCCAGCTCGCCCTCTTCGACAACTTGTTCTTCGGCTGGAGTAATGATAGCAGCCGAACTCGCAGCCTCGCTGTCCTTGGGTTCTGGTTCCAAAGGAGCCTGTTCGCGAAGAGGTTCAGTTGGTGCAACTGGGATCGGATCAACGGTCTCATCGGCTTCGTCCGACTCGCTCTCGTCTAACCCCTCCTTCTAGCGCCAAATTGTGCGAGCTGGAATTTTCACACAACAGAATTTGTGAAGATTCAGATAAAGTAAAGCTTCTTTAGGTTTTCCAAACACTTAGAAAGATTTTTAGAATTAGGGTTCTTGAGATTGTTCTTATTAACCAAGATCAGAGCTGTAAACAGCGTTTCTATCAGAAAAAACCGGTCCCCTCCAAGTGAAGGGGTACATGTCTATATATAGGTAAAATTGGGCGGTATGAACAGTTCCAGTCGAGGTGACTTGAACAGTTCCGGTCGCTCTGAGCCGGGCCGGCCTAGAAGGATTGCACAGCGCTGGAATGAACAGTGATGGGCCTTTGACGGGCCTGCGTTTTCTGGGTTTGACCGCTGAACCGGTTTAACACGTGTTAAGCCGTTTGGTTTATCGATTCTTCTAGGGGAGATTTGACCCCTACACTATATGAAGGATAAATTCAATGCTTCCACATCTTTTTCAAATCTAGAAGTTTTTTAAGAACTTAGGGCTGTATCAACTGAGAGAGCCATTACCTAAAGTCTTCCAAAAGAAAGATTGATCTTTGGTAACGTACGAAGGTTCCAGAGGTTGCGTTGCCAATTTAAATTCTGTTGCGTATCCGATATTTTAGTGATGGTGAGGATGTTCTAGCCTGATTTTGTAGTGTACACGCTGTTTATGTGTGGATCCATGTTACTTTATCCTGACGGGAGAGAGCTACAAAGGTAGTCGAATTGTGTCTTCATAAGTGGTCATGATGTTTATGATGGAAGACCAATCTCATTGGTTAGAGGTGGAATCAATTAGTGCATCCACTTTTAGGTGCCGAAACCGACCTGGAGAAGGTCCAATTGGACAACTAGGTTGATCCATTGATAACCAAGGGTCGGACCAGATTTGTATATTTTTTCCCGTGCCCACCATCCAACCTAATTCTTTTTGAAGAATCGAACCTCATGTGATGATACTTTTCTAGCCATGAGACGGTCTTGAGCGGAGAGAACACGATAAAAAGGGGAAAATGACAATATTTCCCTTTGAGAACTCTCTCAAAGAGTAAGGAAGGATTCACAAGGATACATCAACTTAATTCGGCCAAAAGAGAGTAACTAAAAGCTTCAATGTCAAATAAGCTAGGATGCACGGGAATCTACTAGCGCCTCGCTTCTCCGAAATGATAAGGGGAGGGGAACGGCACGGGGACACCAAGGAAATGTAAAGTGGGTACGGTAATCAATAGATGGAGACGGATAAGTTAAAATTAGATACATTAATGATACATTTGTGCTTTAAAATTGGTGTCTCTGAATGCTTAAGTGCTACAAATTTGTTCTGAAAATGTTAACATTCTTTGGCGGCCGAACAGAACCCTAATTCTAAACGTAGAAAATGATTACTTGTCTTATAACGAGCATATAATTTAGCATCTTCAGCTGTTAATTTCTTTAGTGATTTTAATTATTTTCTTTCGACGATTTTAATGATTCTATTAAATAAAAAGTGGAAAACAATTTTTTGCATAATAAAAACGCTTAAGTAGCAAAATAGAAAACAGTTTGCAACTAATAATTAGTACTAAGCTACCAGATTAGTTTGTCGACTGGGGAGATGAAGTAGGTGTAGTAGCTATGAGACTTTTGTCGAATCCGGTCCACAATAGAAGCAAAAATGTAATTTGAAAGCTTTTTAGCCCAAAAAATATTGATTTTCATCACGATAAAATGGTCATCGAACGATAAAGATCTATGATAGATATTCCCAGATGCACTAATTAATATTCGTGATGTACATTTTTATTCTTACCTCACAAAACAATAATGAATGATCTACACCATGCTGGATATATTCGAGAAAATTGTTTCTATTAATCAACATATTTTCATTCTTTATCTAATACCTGCACTAGAAGCATTAATAAACACTCCCATTTAAAAAAATTCACTCTATTGTACTGTTTAAATTCCTAAAACACATAATTTTCTTACACTTAGCTAAACCGTTGTATTTAGCTGACCAAAAGTAAACTATTGTATTTATTTATTCAGACCAAAAATATTATAGAAATTTTTTTTAGAATATCACAATTTTTTAAAAGTTCCAAAAATACCATTTTTTAATAGTTCCAAAAATACCAAAAATATAAAAATTAATTTTTAATAGATTTGTAGTTAAATTTTTTTGGTTTGGGTTAACTATTTTCAAATTAAGTTATAGTTTTAGGAGGTAGTGTTTTGGTTTGAGTTTATGATTTAGTTTTGAATGTTGAAATTTTATTTTAATTTTGTTGTATTTTTGGATATTTGAAAAAAGTGATAATTTTGGTACTTTACAAAAAATAATGGTATTTTTGAGAAGTGCCCAATATTATATACTATATGTGTTTTGGTTTGGGCTGTTCGAAACTAATTTTGTTTGAAATTATTCTGGAGTAAGTGATTAAGTTAAATAGAGGCCCAAATGAATACTTCTAATCAAACTATTAAGAGCGTAAACATCTAAACTGAACCAAAACTAAGCCTGATTAAAATAAGCAAACCAAAATTAAATCATTTATTTGGATCAAAACAACTAGTTTTAACTTCCATATACCCTCCTTGGAAAAAGTGTCCGATTTATAAATCAACTTAACATAATGAGAAGATTCATACACGAACTTAAGACCAGTTCCATCCATACACGAACACAACAAAACTGAAACTTCCCTACACCAACTGTTGATTTAGTGCTAAAACATGCACCGATTAAAACTCCATTAACACTTCCGTTAATTCGATCAGAATCAGATTACATCTATATTAAATTAATTAATACTCAAATTTCGTGGATAATGTTGGGGTCGGTTTTCACCCAGTCAACGTTAACATTCAAAGTCAGGCGACTGAAGAAATGGCCCCTCCAGACTCTCGATGAAGAAGGCGGAATAGCTCCTAGGTCGTCACGCGAAGCAAAGCCAGTAATCATGGAAGCTGTCTGGGCAAGGTAGAGGACCATCCAAGACTTGACGAATGGAGGCGTGTTCGGTCTGACGGAGCCGATCACGGCCTCGCTAGAGGAAGGCGACCACGGGCTCGCTCCCACTCGAGACCGCGACCACGGGCTTGCTCCCACTCGAGACCGCGACCACAGGCTCGCTCCTACTCGAGACCGCGACCACGGGCTCGCTCCCACTCGAGACCGCGACCACGGGCTCGCTCCCACTCGAGACCGCGACCACGGGCTCGCTCCCACTCGACCGCGACCATGGGCTCGCTCCCACTCGAGACCGCGACCACGCGCTCGCTCCCAACCGCGACCACGCGCTCGCTCAAAGGCCGACCACGTCCTCTCCGATACAGTCTTCAGCCCAACGACACAGAGATAGCCTGAAGCCTGGTCCAGACAGCGAAGCCCATGTTGGTGCAACCGACTCCGCGAAGACTTAGGAGGCTTAACCGACTTAGGAAGCTATATATACTTCTTTGTACAAACCTTAAGGGGAGATAGACAATCTTAGTCACAATCTTGTACTCAAACACATTCAAAGCAATAACAACACTCTATTCTCATATCTTGTTGTCTTAGCTTACCCTAGAAATCTCTGCTTCCTCTCGAAACCCTTACAAATCTAATTGTGCTAGTTTAGGCATCCACAATTTGGCGCCGACTAAGGGGAACTAGAGAATTTGTGACACAAAAAGGCTAGGTTACACAAGATCTGGGAGGATGACCAACGACAACAGCAAGTCAAACAGCAGCGAGGAGTCCTAGTCTCGCAGGAGCAACCAGGAGAAGGAGAACTCCGTTGAAGCTCCTGCACCCAACGCTGCTAACAACCCAGCAGACATGACGGAGATCAAGCAGATGCTGGAAACGCTCGTCAAGCAGGCGTAGGAGCAGAAAAAGTTCAACGAGGCGACGACAAGCAAGCTGCAGGCGCTTTCAAGAAGAAAGCGCAAGAGATCCCGCATCAACACGCCTCGGACCAACATAAGAAATCGGGACACCGATGGAACTCCCGAGCGTGCTGTGGAGGTGTCTGACGACGATCAACCTCCTCCTCGGAGACGTGCCCGAACGAACACTGCTGGCGACAGCGCCATGGCTGACGGAGAAGGAGAGCCCTTCATAGCAGAGCTGTACCAGAGGGAACAGGAGCGCAGGGCTCCACGGGGTTCCCGAGATGAAGAGGTCGCTGTGCTGAAAGCCCAGTTAGACAGGGTCGTCTTTGACCTGAAAGACACCCAACTACAGGTGTACTGGAGCACGACAAAGGCTCCTGGGATCGCCTATGTGCTCGAGAGGGCACAGAATACACCCTTCGCTGAGAGGGTCGCGAGGGCTCAAATCTCCGACCCCGGAAAAGTCAGGCTTCCAATCTATGAAGGAACCACCGACCCTGTTGTCCATCTGATGGAATTCGAAGTCGCCTTAGGAAGGGCAAACTTCACAGAAGCTGAGAAGGACATCGGCTGCTGCAAACTGTTCGTAGAGAGCCTCAAAGGGCCTGCCCTCCAGTGGTTCTACAAGCTGGAGAGGAACTCAATCCACACCTTCCATCAATTCTCAGAGATGTTTTTGTAGCATTACAACATCTTCGCTGAAGGAAAGATCTATGATGCGGAGTTGTGGACGAACAAGCAGGGTGAGAATGAAAGCATGCGGTCTTTCGTGACAAGATTCAAACACACGCTGTCAAAGGTGGACGGTATTACCAACACGTTCGCGCTGGAGGCCTTGAGAGGAGCGCTCCGATGCCCCTCTCCATTCTGGCAAGAATTGACTGTCAACCCGCCCGCGACCATCCAAGACGCGTTCCACCGCGCTACAGACTTCTCTCAAAGCGAAGAGAAAGTCCGCGCTAGGAGGGGCGAGAAAACCAAGCAAGCGGGCGAGCCCACCCAGTCCGCTACGACGCCACCACCCTTTTAGAAGCTCTTGCAATGAACTACGAGGTGACTTGATCCCTGCAAAGGGTACGTATGCAGCTTGTCTTTGGACGAGTTCAGTTGCCCCCCCCTCCGTTAAAACGGGGGGGATTACGCGTTTCACAAGCCTCATCTCCGGATGAGCTCCACTGATCATCTCCGCCTTAAGGGGAGGGGGAGTTAGGTGTTTTCAAAGCCTTGTCTTCGGACAAGCTCAATCTCTCTAGACGATTTCAATTCCCTCCTTCGTCTAAAAGGGGGGGGGGAGTGGGGTACCCGTACTCTACTCTTTGACTACATCATCACCAGAAACTTCAAACACTTGACACAAACCTCATCATGAGAACAACTATGTCCTTCATGGGCTAATCAAAGCTTCAATCAAGTAGAGTCGTTCCGCATTCATTGCTGCTGGCCACAGTGATGATACAGGAATAACGAACACAATGACATCCAGCATCGGATTCAAAGCACGCTATATAAGTATCAGTGTTCAGTATTGGGGCGGACGAACCCAACTGATCACTCAGAAACCCAACAAGCGTCGTTGGTAAAATGCAGCTGCTAATGATTTCGTTCGGCATGTACCCTAAACGAGTCATTCGGAAACCCAGGATGCACGCTGGTAAAAATTAGGGTGTATTTGTTCTCAGACAGACGTGTCTAGAGAACATCACCATTCTGCAAAGCCCAACAGCAACGTTGGCAGATAAAGAGCGTGAGCGCATTTGCGTTTTCACAGCCCAAACAAAGCCTCATTCATGAGCAAACAAAGCCTCATTCATGAGCGAACAAAGCCTCATTCATGAGCAAACGAAGCCTCATTCATGAGCAAACAAAGCCTCATTCATAAGCAAAAGGACAAAAACTTTTCTTTGTACTACAGCAACGCAGTGGCTTCGGCAAGCAAAGTAAGAAGTCTTCAAACCTTCAATCAAGCACGAAGTCTTAAAACCTTCAGTAAACCAAACGCTTACAGTGTTGGCAAACATGTGTTCGGCTCCCTTGCCAGCGGCAACCTCGCCACGGGCATTCGGGACACGGAATCTTAAAACCTCCATAGGAAATACGACGTCTTAAAACCTTCGAAAACAAAAACAATTCTGTAGAAACGCAGCAGCTTCAACAGACGAAGCAGGAAGTCTTAAATCCTTCAGAATGCTTACGGAGTCTTAAAACCTCAAGTATAAAGTCACTCTCTACTGCCGTGAGAGTGGTCATGCCAACAACGCCATGGCTTCAAACGTTAACGCTGATACCCAATACATCTTTAACTCGACACTATTATCTCTAACACTACCGAGCTGGGGGGCTAACTGTTGGGGTTGGTTTTCACCCACTCAACGTTAACATTCAAAGTCAGGCGACTGAAGAAATGGCCCTCCGGACTCTCGATGAAGAAGGCGGAATAGCTCCTAGGTTGTCATGCGAAGCAAAGCCAGTAATCATGGAAGCTGTCTGGGCAAGGTAGAGGACCATCCAAGACTTGACGAATGGAGGCGTGTTCGGTCTGACGGAGCCGACCACGTCCTCGCCAGAGGAAGGCGACCACGGGCTTGCTCCCACTCAAGACCGCGACCACGGGCTCGCTCCCACTCGAGACCGCGACCACGCGCTCGCTCCCAACCGCGACCACGCACTTGCTCAAAGGCCGACCACGTCCTCTCCGATACAGTCTTCAGCCCAACGACACAGAGATAGCCTGAAGCCTGGTCCAGACAGCGAAGCCTATGTTGGTGCAACCGACTCCGCGAAGACTTAGGAGGCTTAGCCGACTTAGGAAGCTATATATACTTCTTTGTACAAACCCTAAGGGGAGATAGACAATCTTATTCACAATCTTGTACTCAAACACATTCAAAGCAATAAGAACACTCTTTTCTCATATCTTGTTGTCTTAGCTTACTCTAGAAATCTCTGCTTCCTCTCGAAACCCTTACAAATCTAATTGTGCTAGTTTAGGCATCCACATATAAGATATTAAATTATTTTTTTTCGTATTAGCCTGTCAATAAAGTAATGTCGTTTTATATATACTAGGTGAGTACCCCCGAATACGCGCGGGTTTTCTATTGTTATTGTGTGTACAAAAATGTTTTAATACACACATTTGTGGTTTGAGATTTTTGTATGACACTTTCCATAAACTCAAACCCAACAAACATTCATTGTTAGCTTCCACTTGCTCAGTTGAAGATTAATTTTTTAATATTTATTCTGAATTTGTAGCACAATAGTTAAGTTGAAACGATACAGAAGGTAACTTAACTATAATTACAATACTTTTTTCTTCTTAATATTTAAAAACGATTAGTACATTGCAGGAGCTACTCACCGTAGTAAATCGTCCATAAATCTATACGAAAAAGCCGGTTAAGAGAGAGTGAAATCAGAAATTATCACATTGTATGCGTATGAAGTGTGTTTGTATATATGTATGGCCTTCTCTATGCTCACAACATATGCATTTGTATTCTCTTATTTAAAAGTAAGTCATTCATGTTGATTTCTTTTGTATGTCATTATGATGCAAAGACATCATCTCCCTATGAGTCATTTATACAACATATCTACTTCCTTTGTATATGACACATACAAAAGCAATATTTGCGCTTTACCCATCTTTTCTCGCGGGTTTTTGCGATGGCCACGTCGCAAGTTCTTCTGTCATCACCTCTAATGCAAACATATAACCTTTGCATCCACCACCTATGTTTGCTTTTAAATTCCCAAACTCCAAATGGATTTTCCTATATGATGATAAACCAAACAAAATCCAGTCTAAGCAAATCTATACAATAATTTTCTAGAGTTGGCTATAAACTATGCGTTGAAATAGAGAACAAACTCTTACTATTCCTTTAACTTATGCTTCTTCTATGGCTGCTCGAGAAGCAACTTCGGGAACAGTCTCATCATCTTGCCATCCTCCCTGAACAATACACAAGTAGATTTTTATATATAGCACTTTGCTTCTAACGGCAAATGCATTAAAATCAAGAATTAAGGAAAAAAAAATCTTTGGGAAGAGAACATTATGTCGATTAGGAGAAGCAACCACAAGAACTTCATGCTTGGTTTCGAAGTCAACACTTGAGTCCTCTTCATTGTTTACCAGCCTATGTGGAATCCATTTGTCATATTCTACACAAAAATTTCTTCCGATTATGATTATTAAAAGAGTTCCAATACTGAAATTGAATAAAACAAAACCAAACCAATAATGATATCTAGAATCATTCAAGCATTAAGGCCAACCACAAGAATCTAATAAAGGAGATGTATGATACAGAGAAAAGGATTATGGGCCCAAAAACATTAGGCTTGAAAGAAGAAACATGAGATATCATATTCTCATACTTAGCTCAACAATTAGATCACCAGAAGACACTTTGAACTAGATCTAACTTATTATACGATAAATTTAGATTAATAAAGATATAGACTTTACATGAGATAAGACAAGCATCACATAGTTCCATTTTCTAATGCAGTTTCATGTGAGAGGAAGAAACGGTAAATCCCGATAGAGAGCAGAATCAGCAGATTGTTACTCGAGGCAATTCAACAGGAGCCATATCTTTTAGCTTGAAAGAAGGGTGAATGCTTAGTATTTGCATCATTGCTATGAGATGCATTTGAAATAAGCTGATCCAATTGCATTCCTTTTCCCTTTCTAATCTCTGTGTGTCCCACCACAATATAAAAATTATCAGCATGTGAAAGTGATCTCTTGCAAAAGAATTCATGGTGTAGCAACAACATGTATTCTGTTATAAGATCTAGTTAATCACTAAACTCTCTTAGACCTGGAGGTAAAAAAATTCAGAAGCTCATTGACAGTAAGGAAAAGAAAAAAAATTCCAGCCTAATGTGGTGAAGTATTGCTATCATAACCTGAAAAGAAAATTAATCACATTAAGTAGCAATATGATGAACAGAGGTATCCATTAAATTTAAGAAGAATAGATATCGATAATGATAATCTCAAATTATCCTTAACCTACTCTCTCAAATTAAGAGATCACTGTAGTACTTAAGGTTATCAAATCCACAGGGAATCAGAAACACAATAGATCTAAATGTTCAGATTATGCTAAGCAGGATAATGAAAATGAAAAGACAAGTAATCAAAAGCAAGTAAAACGGTTGTGAAAATCAATTAAAATAAAAGTTAGACACATGGAAATCGCAGGTGAATCAGAATTACAGATAATAAATAAAAGATAGGATATGAAGCGCAGTTCCTAAACACGGATGTAAAACGAATAAGCTTTCGCTGCAGAGATTATCTATGCTTAAATCCTCGAAAACCAAATTTCTTTGCGAATCCTAACAATCTAAACAAGCATTAAAGTTCAAGCTCAATTGTTCACAAAACCCTAAACCAAATTTCTTTGCGAAAATGAATTTTGCTCATCAAAGACTAGATCAGGTAATCAACAAAATTGTCGTTTCCATTAATTAACCCAAAATCAGATTTTAGGTCATGAATCTAAAATCAGCAATAAAATCAAGTCAAGATGAAGAACTTTCTAAAGATATTTATCTTGTGCAATTAAAATCAGATTTAGCAAAATATCAAACACCTTTGAATAACCCTCAACCAAACAAGGAAACTACTCAGACATAATCAAAAAAGAAACCATTTATTTTATTGATAAATATCTCTTAAACTAAGTAAAATAAAGCATAAACCTAAACAATGACTGTAAAAACGTATTTATAAGGTACATAAACCATCATAAACATAATTGTAAACATCTGAAACTTTTGGGCTTCGAATGAACATCTTAATATTTGGGCTTTGGCTTGGTCAGGCAGGGTGTCGATCGACACTCAGGAGTGGTGTCGATCAACACCAAGTTAAATCTTGATTCTTTTCTTCGATCTTTGCCACTTCATTCCGCAATGCTCCAAAACTTCCAGTAAACATCAATTATGCTTCAAACGTCTAAGTACCTGCAAAGACTCATCTAAAATATAGAAAAATACACCAAAGGCTCTAGATATTGGACTTATATCATGGTCTAAACTGGGTAAAAACCATGATATATCAACTCCCCAGACTTAGCTTTTTGTTTGTCCCTAAGCAAAACAGTTGTTTTCACTCCTTTAGGAACCACATATCTTGCAAAGCTAATCTGGGGATAATTTGATGTGTCCCTAAAAGCTTAGCAGTCCTCCAGATTGAATCTAAACCCCTTAGACAAACTTAGACTTTCAGCTGCAAACCCCTTTAGTTATTAAGTGCGGTTTCATCGAGGGAATATCGATTGTTGGACCTTCTAGATTCTTTTACTACCTTTAACACTTTCTTGTGTTTCACTCTCTCTCTTCCCTCCGAAACTGTATCCAATTAAGGATATCATAGAGATTATGCCTCAAACGTCGAAGTACCTGCAAAGACTCTAAAACATAGACAAAATACACCAAAGACTCTAGATATTGGATTTATATCATGCTCTAAACTGGGTAAAAACCATGATATATCAGATAACAGAGTGATATATTGCATTAAAACATGAACAAGAACAAAACACTTGAGAGTAACTAAGTGTGAACCATATTTGACCTTCAAACTTCACCCTCTCTGATTCTATACCTTTTATTGCATCACAAATAGCTTTACCATGGTGACCATCTTCAATTGGCAGGGGGAAAAGCAACTGCTCAATTAACCATTGGATTCTAAGGAACATATAATTTTAAATTTACGCAGCTGAAAGGTAAAACATACATATAGAGAATTCTGAATTTGTATTAGTTGATTTACTTGCATTGGAGACACTAAGCACACATATACATGCATATGTGGCAAGACAGATTCGATGTCAACTCCTCTGCACTCTTAAGACTTTCGAGTGAGACATGGTAACTGAAGCCCTGAATGCATGTGAGAAAAGAGATTCAGAACATAGCTGTAGATAATCATAACAAATAAAATAAATGCATAACGCACGTTGGTGTTAGTGTGAAAAGATAAGAACAAAGAAAATAAATTCATACTTGTACCCTCTGTGGAGAGAGGAATGAAACTCAGAATCATCTCTTCTTAGCATGTCTTTACTCTTACACAGTTTGGACGATGCTAAGCTCTGATCTTCTCGCTACCAGAATCAATCTTGATTGGACAATAACAGTCAGATCGTTGCTCGATAATATTCTCGCTCGTATGGATTTTCACGCCACTATCTATTGGATTTAGAGGTACCGGAATGGATGACTTCACCAACAGCCTCACCACTCTGTTTCCTACATCGCACGTACGATCCACGAGATGATACAAAACCGCTTATTTGTGCTTACTGGTACCAATGATCTCAAGAAAGAAAGCGTAGACTAACATAAATTGCAAATATTATTTACAATCAAAGAGGGAAAGAAGTATTACTTCTTCTGAGGCATAAGGGTTTCATCAGAGGCTGAGTCTAGTGCGCGATGGGTGGAAGGCGTGAAACATGAAAACTGAGCGAACTTCCACAAAATATTTGAAGTCTGTTTGCAAACAAAATATTTGGAGACTGTTTGAAAATCCGATTTCACAATGGCCATAATTTTGAAGCATAATTTGATGAAGCATACCTTGAGGATTTAAAAGGCTTGGAGGGCATATTAAGATCATAGCATGGTTCCATTGAAACATTTCATAAGAGTGATTAATACCATTCATGCTATTGGACCTCATTATTGATTTAATCTGCATAAGATCGGAACCTCATGTCACCCCATTTGATGGGTCTAGTGGATGTCATTAACAAAAGCCATGACATGTGAGTTTACCTAAACAACTTAGTCAATGACAAAACAAAAAGAATTGTAAGAGAGACAACAAACCTTAGAAATTGGTTGAGATGTGCACAATCTATCAATTGCAGATTAGAGAAATTAGTAGAGCACATTCGAAACCCAGAAAATCTAAAACCCAAATTGGCAGCGAGTGCAAGCTTCTTGAGGACCAAAGAGTAGACCGGTTTACAGTGACTGGAAAATTTTGGGTTTAGGGAGTAAAATTTGAAGAGTAGAAATCAGAGTAAACGAATGTCGAAGAAGAGGAAGGTGATTTTTTATGGCTGCCTTTAAAAACTAAGAGGAGGTAGACCGCCAATTACACTGGTAGGAAGGAGTTAGATCGATTCAATTTAATACTGGCCATTAATCACTATGCAAGAAGCATGAATGGTATAACCCAAGCAGTAAAGTGAAGAGGTTTCATAAGTGTTTTTTGTTAATGTTGACGAATCGAAACAAAAAAAAACTTGGTGGCGACGTATGAAAAGTGAATAACTCATATCGGAGAAACGGGCGCCGACAGTCAAAGTCCTTGAATGGAGGAGAGGAAGAGCCGGCCGTGTGGAAGAGGAAGAGACAGTAGGACTGTAGGTGTAGGTTAGCTGTTAGTGGGATTAGGAGTTTGGCCCAACAGCTTGTTTAAGCCCAGTTAGAAATCAATCTGACGTGTCAAGCTAAGAGGAAATTGTGGTGTTGATGTGTCAAGAGAGAGCCTAAAGACTTTTATATAGCAGATATATATCTTTTCTTTTTGTTAACCATATATTTGAACAGAACTTAAAGAAGCCTAAGATGAATTGGAAATTTTATACAAATAGACCGAACATCCAAAAGAGAAGATAATAATTATCCATAAGAAACATACAACATCCATAGAAAATTGAACAAATATCCAAAAGGCAAAAACAAAAGAAATAGAAAGCTAATAAAACACCTAGAAAACTATGATCATCTGCAAAAACAAAATGAGACATTTAATGAGTTTCGGTCCTTCACACAAAGAAAACAAAACAAGAAATCAGTGTAAAAAAACAGGTACATAAACTTCTTCATACCTGAAATTTTACTCAATCAATAAGTTTTGTGGTTAGTCTACGTGTAATTTGAGTCATATCAGATTGACGGAAGTGTTAACGGAGTCTAAGTGAATGCATGTTTTGGCACTAAATTATAAGTTGGTGTAGAAAAGTTTTAATTTTGTTGTGTTCGTGTATGAATTGGCACTGTGATCAAGTTCGTGTATGAATCCTCTCGTCGTGTTTCGTTCATGTAGGAATTGCACTTTTCCCACCCTTAACCGTACCAAAGTAAAAACTTACCCGACCATGCTGAACCAAATCGAACAACGGACTTATATCAAATTAGCTCTTTTGAAAATAAAAGTATATTTCATAGTTTATACTACTTATTTTACATTTTATTCATTGATATTTAAACTTTTCTTTGAATTTTTCATTCATCAAATAATAACCAAAATGGACTCAGCTGAAAATTTTTGGTTTGCATTTGATAAGCTTTTTTTTTTAAAACCGGAATAATCTACCAAACGGAACAAAACCGAACTAAAAACCGAAATTATCAACAGTCTAATTAACCACCCTACTAAGGACACTTTCTGATTCAATTTGACAAAACAAATCTGTCGGTTTAATACATTTGATAACCAATTATTGTACACTTTTGTAACGAAGAAAAAGAAAACAATTCTGAAAATATTTCACAATTTTAAGCAAATTAAAAGGTGAGTCCAGACTTAACTATGAGATCAAGAAAACACAAGAGATTTCTGATATTAGGTCGCTCGTTCGGGTTTTCCCTCACCGCGAGCTCGGCTAATTCAGCCAATTTAAGCAAAGGCTCTACATTTCTTGGCAAAGCAACATTCCTATCGATTATCGCGGCTGCTTTTCCTTTTCGGATCAAAGGAACCGCCCATTCCGCAATCCCGGGAGGATCAGATTCTCTATCGATAGCTTTTCGCCCGCTTAGTATCTCAAGAAGAACAATACCGAAATCATACACATCACCTTCTCTATCACTCTTGCTCGAATCCCTTTCATTCGAACTTACCAATCCGAAATCCGCAATTCTTGCACACATTTCGCCATCCAACAAGATATTCGACGTTTTCACATCTCTATGAATTATCGGAGGATCGACTTCGTTGTGTAAGTAATCAAGTCCTCTTGCAGCTTGCAACATGATCTTCAACCTCATGCTCCAATCCAGCTGAGAAAGATCTCCATGAAGATGATCATGGAGCGTACCGTGCGGCATGTACTCATAAACCAAAAGCCGTTCTCCCATTTCCGAGCAATACCCTAACAAATTCACAATATTATTGTGTCTAATTTTGCAAAGAATCTCTAACTCGGACTCGAAACCTCGGTTATTAGAATGAATAATCGTCGCAGCATTCGCTCTTTTCACCGCAACTTGTATCCCATCAGATAAAACAGCTTTATAGACAAACCCGAAGCTACCTCTTCCTAGCTCGTTGAATTCTTTAAACCCGTGAGTCGCGTCTTTTAATTCCGAGAGACGGAATATTTTAGTTTCTCCGAGAGAGACAGCGGTCGGGAGAAGAACCGATTGAGGGACGGGATCAGGATCAGCTTCGACAGAGTTTTTATCGAAACAAAAGCAACAGGTCATTTTACTTCTCTCTTCTTCATCTATTTTGCTACCTTTCGTCATGCTCGGAATGAACGATAAACCGATCAACATAACCAAAAACCCCAAAACCGAGCATCCGATGATAATCACCAATCTCCGTACCTCTTTCTGCTCGTGCTGCCGCGATTCTGGAACCCGAATCTTACATATATCAAAGCAAGAACTGTTCTGACATAGCGAACAAGGAGTGCAGACTCGGTCCGCGTTCGGATTACAAGCGCTTGAAGGAAAATAACCATCCAAACAATCGATCCCGCAGCGTAAACAAATATTAAGGTTATGAAACGAACACAAGCTCGTAAGCTCGGATTCTTTCAAAATGCTCGCGTTGAACGCAAACCAACCATCACCGCAATTACCACAAGGCGAACATAACCCGGGGCTACATAGCTCCAAAGGAGGACTATATTCCGGTTTCGAAGAATCATGAACTTTCCAACAATCAAGAACCAAATCAAGTTCTCTAACTCCACAAGTTGTTGAATCCGAAGACGAAATCGCTACAAACCCCGATGTATTCGGAGCTGAAGACGACGAATTCAGGTTCCTTCCCCAACACTCAACACCGTGATCGTCCTCTCGAATGCCGCAATAATGATTCGCACCAGCCGAAAGAGCGATAAACCGCGCTCGATTCGGTAATTCGCCAAACTCTGATTCATCACCAAAGCATTGAAGTTGACCTGAAGCTTTACTAACTCCACAAACAGAGTTCCTCCCAGAAGCTAAAACCTCGAATTCTTCGGTTTTCGATAAACCGAAACGGTTTGATTTCGGTCCCCAACAAACCAAACCTTCATCTTTAGTAACACCACAAGTGAATCCATCACCAGAGACGATCTTACGAAACATGAGATTATCAATATAAGGATTATGAAAAGAAGAATTCCAAAGAAGACCAGAAGTGAAATTTGTTGTATCACTATATTCCCAACAATGAACAGAACCATAATCAGGACCTGAATAGTACAATCCACTTATAGCACAGACATGATTGTAACCAGAAGCAATTCGTGAGTAAGAATTATACTGAAACTCTTGAGGGACGAGGTTTTTAGAAGGATCTTCAAGGTTCCAGCAGTATGCACGCGAGGTGTTCGACGTAATGGCGCAGAGAAAACCTTCGCCACCGGAGAGAGATGACATTGGTGGAGAATAACCGGTGATTTCTCCGGGAGACCGGTTTAGTGATCTGTTAGTGTTTACTTTATCCCAACAGATCACTTCTTGCTTACCACTAGCATCAATGGCGCAGAAAAACCCGTTTTCGCCGAAAGCTGCGGCGATTGTTCCCGTTGAGCCATATCCGGAAACTGTGATGATGAATAATGATATGGAGATGAAGAAGATTTGGAAATTGTGAAGCATTTCTGGGTTTTTGTGATTTTGGTGTGAGATGATATAAGAGGAAGAAGAATCGATCTGAGAGATGATTGAGTGGACATGTTAATGAATGCAGTTCTTGGTTTTGTCTTATAAGAAATATAAATAATAATGGAAGTGAGCTGTTTATGTCTGCGAGAAGGTTCATTGGAGAGAGACAGAGTCGAGTTATAAAATTGGTTAGAGAGATAGAACTTACCAGAACAGAAATAATGTTGGTCAGGGAGAAGAATTAAATGCTTAAATTTTGCTTTAGATACAGAGTTAATTCTTAGTTATAATAAGTACTTTGCATTAAGGAAAATTAGAGTACGGTCAAAAGTGTTAATAGTTGACTTTGCATTTAATCATATGGTTACTAAAAGCACATGCTTTTTTTCTCCACGTGATATTAGCTAAGAAAGTGCCGTTAATTGTATGAAATCAAATGATATCCATTAAAATATCCTTACACCATCTTTTTGTTGGTGTCAACATCCCATATAGCATTTCATTTTCCCTATCTATAAGTTTCAGAGTTTGTTTGAATTAGTACTAACATTTCTCTTTTGGTTTTTGTCTTTTTTGATTGTGAGTTTACATAATTAAGCAAAGAGATTTTGTCTTACAAATTTAAACGGCATAAAATCATAAGTGGACATTCTTGTTTTGTTTTTCCATTTTTTTTTTTTTTTTTTTGTCTGACATGATAATTTTATTATAGAGTAATGGGGAGGTGTACAACTTAGAAAATTAATTAAAAACTACAATACCCACAATCGAAAAGATAACGATGAAGGCATTATCAACAGGTGGAATGACACGTGCAATCTTCTAAGTTGATGAAGAACAGTCGCCGATGCAACTCTCCGATCCGATCTGAAACCGAAAGTCACCACCGCTATTTTTCATATCTCCTCTCCAAGACTCCATTAAACTCCTTAAACAAATCTGATTGAATCATCAACCGATATAAAATCTGTTCTCCTTCTCTAAATTAGCTTCCGATCATCGCCATGCTCGTGACAAACCTCACAAACCATCAAGGTTTTCTAAATGAGGATCTTAGAGGAAGATAACTCCTCGCCAGGAGATGAGATGACCTATATGAAAAAGGAAAACAAAACATATTGTGCGTGCTGGAAATTCACACAATCGAATTTGTGAAGATTCTTATGAAGTAGAGCTCCTTTAGGGTTTCAAACACTTAGAAAGATTTAGAATTAGGTTATGAACTAGGGTTCTTATTTATCAAGATCAGAGCGTTTTCACAAAGTTTTTTCGATCCCTCACAAGTGAGAGGTTACATGTTTATTTATAGAGAAAGTAGGTTGGTTCGGATGAACAGTAATGGGCCGTTAATGGGCCGCTATCTTCTGGATTTGACTATTGGGCCGTTTTGGCGAATACGACGTCGTTTAGGCTTATCGATTCTTCGAGGGGGGATCCGACCCCTACAGTTAGCCCCCTATTTCAACAGTTTTATAAATAAAAGTGTTGAAGTAAGGGTGTCCGAGTGAAGAACCGATTTCCGCTTAGACAGTTTACGTGTTGATGATAATGTCAAGCCCAGATGACCTGATTTCATCGAATCCAGCGAGTCGATTCTTGAAGTCGCGAAGTGACGGGATGAGCTGATCCAAAACCTCCGAGTTGCTGGTGAAAGGAAGTCGCGAGCTGATCGAGTGCGATGAGATGACGACCTTGCGAAGTCGCGAGCTGATCGAGTGAGACGTTTCAGGCGAGTGGATTTCGATCTTGCGAAGTCGCGAGCTGATCGAGTGAGACGTTTCAGGCGAGTGGATTTCGATCTTGCGAAGTCGTGAGCTGATCGAGTGAGACGTTTCAGGCGAGTCGATTTCGATCTTGCAAAGTCGCGAGCTGATGGAGTGAGACGTTTCAGGCGAGTGGATTTCGATCTTGCGAAGTCGCGAGCTGATCGAGTGAGACGTTTCAGGCGAGTTGATTTCAATCTTGCGAAGTCGCGAGCTGATCGAGTGAGACGTGGGGCGACGAGATGACGATACAAGTATGCGAACAAGCCTCAGTAAAAACCTCGTCTGGAAAACCCGATGGGGAAAAAACCAGACTAAGGGAAAAAGAGCACGAGTCACACACTTGCTTAGGTCGTCTTTGTCGCCGAATTCTAAACTTGGTTTCGCTGGTGTATCCATTGAATCCTCGGTAACGAAAACCATTGCTGCTGCGAGGCGAGTAGATACACGAATATGCGAGATGACTTCGAACGGTTGGTGGCGAAGATGGCGAAGCGAAGTCACATACTGATCTTCGCGAGATGATCGAGTGCGACATTCAAGAATGTCACAAATCCGCGAGTCGCTCGCTATGCGCGAGGCGACGAGAGGGATATATAAAAAATCTGCGAGTCGCTCGCTATGCGCGAGGCGACAAGATGAACTCGAGAGACGGCGAAATGAAGTCACAAATTTGCGAGTCGCTTGCTATGCGCGAGGCGACTCGAGATATAGATCGTAAGGTGGTGGAATGAAGATAGTCGCGAGGTCGCGAGCTGATTTGATGTAGTAAGTCGCAAGTTGCGAACTTATTTGGTGAAGAGAGCGACTTGACCAAATTGCGAAGGTGCGACTCGATCAACTTCATGGGTATTGAGAGGTCGTGGTAATCGCCGAGGATTGAAGTTTCGAGAACGTGAAGTCCTGAAGTCGCGAATCACAAGTTTGGATCAACCTCCCTCGAAACTGATCTTCCGAGCCCAGACTTTTGGGCCCATTATGAAATGAGGCCCACCTCGAAACCCAAACCGTAAAAAATGTCTTTATAAGGTGCGATGCTCCTCACATACTTCTCATTATTTTCATTTCTCCGAAAACAGGTTTGCTCTCTCCCCCTTTTCTCTCGTTTTTCTTTCAAGTATTAGATAGGATTTTTGCCGTCCCATCACTTCGCCGCCGCCGTGTTCTTCATCGCCGCCGCAGTGTTCTTGAGAAGACTGAAAAATTTCAACTTTTTAATCCAAAGAGGATGTCGTCAACAAACTCGACTGAGTCCGCGAGGTCTGCTGAGTTTGCTAAGGAAAGATCGATTTGGGAGTATTCCGCTCCCAGCGAATCGATCGTCGATGCGAGTTCGAGTTGCCAAAGGGTCCGTGGATATGAGGATGCGAGTCCTTCAAGCAGCGAAGAGGCGAGTCCATCTATGCACGAGGAAGTGAGTTTTTCTGCACGCGAGTGTCGGTCTAGAGGTAATTCTCTTCTTGCCGACTTGTTCTCTTACCCCTCCCTCAACCCAAGGCGAAGTCGCGAGCTGGGGGAGGCTGTCTCCTCGAGGCGAGTTCCACGAGCAGACATTCAAGAGGGAGTTGGGACTTCACGTCCCTCGAAAAATGTCGAGGCCTCTGCCACCGATGATCAAAGGCTGGTTGTCGAGATTCCGCATCTTTGTGACGAGTCCCTCAGTCCTGCCGAACCGCCCATCCAAGTAAAACTCGAAGAATGCAACTGGGCGTACAACCCTGTCGAGGAGGCGGAGAGAGTGGAGGCCTGGGTCGCCTCAGGATTGGCAGAAGTTGTGAAGAAGAAGAATATGTCGAGGCGAAAGCAACGCCCGCCTTCAGGCTCTTCATGGTGCACCGAGGAGTCACTAGATACTCTTCGCGCAGAATGCGAGATCTCGGATGCGGTTGAGATGATTGTGCCGACTGTCGAGCAGCGAGAAGACGACCCGCCAGTCGGCACGTTCACTGCCTACGAGTGTTGGTTCAGGGGCTGCTATCTTACACTTCCTATTCCAGCGACAATTTTGCGGTTTATGTGGGTGCATCGCATCGCACTCGCGCAGATCAATACGAGGGGGATTAGGCAACTGGTTGGCCTTTTTACGCGAGCTGCCGAATGCGGCGAGCCTATCAGAGTTCGCCAACTTTGTAATTTTCTTGAATTTCGTGCAAACAACGAACCGGGTGGCAAGAAGTTGTATAATCTGGCGAGTCGCATTCTGTACAAGATAATTGACGACTTCCCAAACAAAGACCACAGTTGGCGAAAGTTCTTTTTCTTTGTGCCGATATCGCCTGCGTCTGTTGAATTAGAATACCCGGCGGTGGCGAAGTGGGGAACACTTGGTACAACTCTGAAAAATTTACGCGCGAGCTGTATCTTTTATATGCACTAACCGATTTTATGATTATTTTTACAGCTCGCAGACCTTTAGGCACTCCTGCTCCCGGAATCGACGACCTTTTCAAAAAGCTTAAGGAGCGCAAGTGTCTTTGGGAGCGCCACTTCTATCTTCGGAGAGTTATTCGAGCTCGCAAGCTTGCTCTAAACGTCGAGGAAGAAAGTCTCAATCGCAGCGACTCCGACGATCTCGCAATCATGCCAGAAAAGCCGACTTTTCGCGACCTTGTCAAGAAGCAAGCCGAAAGAGAAAAGAGGCAAGCTGAGAAGGCCATGAGAAAAGATAAATCAAAAGCTACTGCCGCCGAGACGTCGAAGCGAAGCGTTGCCAAGGGAGACACTCCTGTGGCAACGAGTGGCGACGCGGCTGCTGCAGACGCGAGTGGTGCTCTGGTTGTTATTCCTTCACAGCCGATCACCATTTCGGATCAGCTCACCGAGCCCGAGAACCAGCTGTCTTGGAAGCGAAAACATTCTGCCTCTGATAAAGGCAAAGGTAAAACCGGCGAGCCGAAAATAACTCGTCGCGAGCTGCCGACTTTGCCTCAGGGCGAACCCATTCCTCCAGGTCCGCGATCTGGAAAGTCTGCCGAGCTCTACGACGATCCCTTAGCCGCAGCTGCCTTAATGGCAAAGATCACATTTCCGGGCGATAACATGCCGATCCCGGAGCTTCTGTTAAAGAGCGAGCTCTATAAAGAGTTCTCGTCTCGCCAGGCTAAGGTAAATTCTCACTTGTTCTGTCGCTTTCGTTTTGCTTCTTTTCTCATACTTTAAATCTTTTGCAGGCCATCACCCATTGCAATAGGATGATCGTTGCTTACGATCACGAGGCGAGGTCTAGGGAGGCTTTTACCAAAGATTCCAAGGAGGCAGAAGAGGCTGAGAAGGGTTGAGTGGCGGCTGAAGTAAAGGCCCTTACTATCGAGCGCGATCTGTATAAGAGGGATACTGACGACGCGATGAAGCAGCTTCATCAAGTCGGCCTTGAAAAGAAGAAGATCGAGGAGACAAACGCCGAACTGAAGGTTGAGCTACTGTCTTTAAAGGCGAGTCGTGAGAAGGACATTGAGGAGGCGGCTTCTTCTGCGAGGCGAACCGCGGATGCCGAGGTTCAATCTCAACTGAATCGCGCAAACGAGCTGTTTCGCCGAATGATGAAGAAGCCGATCAAACGCATGGTCTATCTTTCGCAGGCGGAATCCAACCTCCAGCTTCTTGATGATATTGAAGGTGCAACTGCCGAGGAGCCCTTTGATCCTAAAGCAGAACGCGCTCTCATCGCCGAGAACATGTCGCAGCTGGACTCGGCACACGAGGCCTTCGATGAGGTAGCCGCCGAGTTAAGGGGAGTGTTAGGTATGAATTACGTCGTCCCCATTAACGTTGCGGATATAGTTGTTTCTCCGCGATCAGTGCTAAGTCTATTGGTATTCATGTAGCTTCCGGTTCTAATGACGACTCTTTGGGCATTCGGCTGCGAGGCGCTAGTGAGGAGTTAAGCGAAAATGATTCGGGCAAGACCGATAAGAGCGTCGACCCTGACCAAGCTGCAGTTACCGAAACTTAGCGCGAGCCGACTCCTCCAGCGCAAGACCTGAAGATTGGTGAGGCAGAAAACTCGGCTGTTATCATTGCTCGGGCCGAAGACCAAGGAGTTGAAGAGGGCGAGCTTGTCGCCGATGAAAGGGTGGTCGACGATGGTGAACTTGTCGCCTAATCGACCTTGTAATAGTTTTTTAGATTTCATAATGTTTCTTTTGTTTTTGCTTGAGGTTTTAAGACTCGATTTTTGTTTTTGTGCCTGGATGGCTTTATCCGACTCGTAACATTTTTAATTACCGAGTTGGTCGGACCAAATTTATAAAAATTTGGATTTCTTGCGACTTGTTTGATTTCTTTATGATTCATCTTTACGATGCGGTTTTAAGACGCTTAGAGGCGATGCGGTTTTAAGACGCGATGCGGTTTTAAGACGCTTACAGGCGATACGACTCATCGTATCGTTGTAAAATTAGCCATGTTCGACCAGTGTTAGGTATAACTGTGTTTTGCGAGACGAACACCCTGGTTATATTCTACTGAATATATCTTATCCAGGCAAATATCGGTGCAGAAGAGTTCGACAGAATCTCTGACCGATTACATTTGCTAAGTTCGACCAGTTTGTTAAGTAAAAACTGGGTTTGCGAGTCAAACATCCTGGCTAACGGACACACTCTACTGAATGTGTCTATCCCGAGATGGACTCGCGAGATGGACATCCTGGCTAACGGACATGCTCGCACTGAATATGTCTATCCCAGAAATGAACTCTAAATTTATATAGCGCGCTTTATCCGTTTGTGGATGTATATGAAAAACTTTTTGATGAAGTTATATAGATCGTAATTATAGCTAGTAATGACGAGTTGACATAGACGTCGCATTTAGACAGTTAAGTCGTCTGCGAACTGATGTCATCGCGTTTTAGACAGTTAAGTCGTTTAGCGAGTCGACTTGTCGCGTTTAGACCGAAGTCGTTTGCGAGTCGACTTGTTGGTTTAGACCAAAGTCGTTTGCGAGTCGACTTGTCGCGTTTAGACCGAAGTCGTTTGCGAGTCGAACGAATCGTAAAAAGACTTGGTTAAAACCTTAAGTCGTTATTGATTGTCGCGTTTAGACCGAAGTCGTTTGCGAGTTGACTTGTCGCGTTTAGACCAAAATCGTTTGCGAGTCGACTTGTCGCGTTTAGACCTAAGTCGTTTGCGAGTCGACTTGTCGCGTTTAAAACAAAGTCGTTTGCGAGTCGAACGAATCGTAAAAAGACTTAGTTAAAACCTTAAGTCGTTATTGATTGCCGCGTTTAGACCGAAGTCGTTTGCGAGTTGAATGACTCGTAACAAGACTTGGTTAAAACCTTAAGTCGTTACATACTGCGAGTGGGAGTATGAATATACGTACCAACTCCCCCCTTTTTTGAATAAGGGGGCAACTGAACTCGTCTGAAAACGAGCTGCCTACGTACCCAATGAAGGGATCAAGTCGCATCGTAGTTCAAGTCTAAGGACTTAGTATTTTTAGCAGTGATATTTCTTCAGATGTCGTGTATTCCAGGAACGCGGGATCATCTCGCCTTTCATGTTTTCGATTTCGTAGACGCCTGGGCGAACTACTTTCGTGATCTGATAAGGTCCTTCCCAGTGAGCGCCGAGCTTGCCGGCATTGGTCTCGACCGTATTTTGAAATACAGCGCGGAGGACGAGGTCTCCTTCATAGAAACGCTGAATTCGCACTTTTGAGTTGTAATATTTGGACGCTGCGATCTGATATTCGGTCATCTTGACCAGAGCTTGATCGCGTCTTTCGTTGATGAGGTCGAGCTCGTTGATCATGAGGAGGTGATTAAGGCCCTCCTATTCTGGAAGCAATCGTCGGCGAACTCCTGGGAAATAGACCTCGGGAGGGATCACGCATTCTGTTCCGTAGACGAGGATGAAAGGAGTCTCGCCCGTAGCGCGACGCGGCGTTGTTCGATAAGACCACAAAACGCCTTCGAGTTCATCTGCCCAACGGCCCTTCTTAGCGTCGAGTCGAGTCTTTAATCCGTGTATAAGCGTCTTGTTTGACGACTCTGCTTGGCCGTTGCCTTGTGGGCAGCGAGGTGTCGACTTGCTGACTCTGATTTTCCACTTGTCGCAAAAAACTTCGAAGTGCTTGGAAATAAACTGCGAGCCGTTGTCAGTTACTATTTCATAGGGAACGCCGTGTCGACAGATGATACTCTTCTAGACGAAGTTTTCGACATGCTTGTCCTTGATCGATCCGAATGCTTCCGCTTCAATCCACTTGGAAAAATAATTCGTTAGGACTAAGAGGTATCGCTTTTGCCGAGACAGATGGAGCGGGCCGACGATGTCCATCGCCCATCTCATGAATGGATACGGCGAGGTGACCGAGCTCAAAAACTCCGAAGGTTGATGGATGAAAGGACCATGGCGTTGACATTTTTCGCACTTCGCAGCGAACAACTCGCAATCTTTTATCATGGTTGGCCAAAAATATCCATGTCTTTTGATTCGGATGGCAAGTGAGCGACCTCCAGAATGGTTACCGCAAGGCCCGCTGTTGGGGTCGGTTTTCACCCACTCAACGTAAACATTCAAAGACGAACGGTTACGGAAAATGACCCTCCGGGCTCACAACTAACCAAGCGGAATAACACTTAGGTCTTCACATGGGGGGAAGCAAGAGCCGTGGAAAGTATCTGGGCGAGGCATAGGATCACACGAGACGTCACTAGCAGAGATGGGAGTCAACAAGCGACCATAGGATCGGCCCTGTCGACCACACACTCGGCCTTGGCGAGCACAGGGTCGGCCTCGGCGAGCGACCGCACGCTCGGCCTTGGCGAGCACAGGGTCGGCCTCGGTGAGCGACCGCACGCTCAGCCTTGGCGAGCACAGGGTCGGCCTCGGCGAGCGACCGCACGCTCGGCCTTGGCGACCGTACGCTCGGCCTTGGCGAGCACAGGGTCGGCCTCGGCGAGCGACCACACGTTCGGCCTCATGGCCGAGCACAGCCTCGACTCAGTGGCCGATCATGGCCTCGGCCCAATAAATCACCGCGTCCTCTCTCGTGACCGTTAATCACATCCTTGGCCTAACGACGCAGAGGTAGCTTGAAGCCCAGCCCGGATACGAAGCCCGCATTAGCATGACCGACTCCGTGAAGACTTAGGAGGCTGTGCCGACTTAGGAACCTATATATACTTCTTTTGTACAAACCCTAAGGGGATGGGCAATTAAATACAGAAATCTGTACTTTAACATCTTGAGAGCAATAAACAATCTCTTTGACATCTATTGAACCCTAGCTTACCATAGAAATCTCCTTTGCTTCCCTTGAACCCTTACAAATTCAATTGTGTTAGTTTCGACTCCCACAATTTGGCGCCGACTAAGGGGAACAGAGAGTTTCTGACACCCAAGAGTTAGGGTTTTCATCACACGATCACGATGTCAAGCAATACCATGAGCAACGAAGGATCTTCGTCTCACCAGCACGACGAAGACAGAAGCAACTCCACGGAGAACACGGTGCCTCCCGCTCCTAACGCCGCAATTGACCTCACACAGATCAAGCAGATGCTTGAGACTCTGATGAAGAAAACTGAAGATACAGCAAGCGAGCTGCAATCGCTCAAGAGAAGGAAGCGCAGGAGGTCCCGTGTTCGTCCAACACGCCTCAGCTTCGCCACACCCCGAGTCAATCGAAGGGATCAACATGAGGAGCTGCCGCCTCGGACCGATCGAACAGATCCGGAGGACTTGCCTCCACCACCACCTCGTCGGGGTTTCGATCCAACTCCTGAGCGCGTGATGGAAGAGTCGGACGAAGGTCACCCCCCTCGGAGGCGAGCCCGAACCGACACAACTGCTGACAACGCTATGGCTTATGGAGAAGGAGCTCCAACCATAGCAGAGCTTTACATGAGGGAGCAAGAGCGCAGGGCTCCACAAGGCTCCCGAGACGGAGAGGTCGCTGCGCTGAAAGCCCAGTTAGATCAGGTCGCCTCTGACCTAAAGGCTACCCAACAACAAATATACAGGAGCACGGCGAAGGCTCCTGGGATCGCCTCTGTGCTCGAGAGGGCACGAAACACACCCTTTGCTGAGAGGGTCGCAAGGACTCAAATCTCCGACCCCGGAAAAGTCAAGCTCCCAGTTTATGAGGGGACCACCGACCCTGCAATCCACCTGATAGAATTCGAAGTCGCCTTAGGAAGGGCAAACTTCACAGAAGCCGAGAAGGATATCGGCTACTGCAAGCTGTTCGTAGAGAGCCTCAAAGGGCCTGCCCTCCAGTGGTTCTACAAGCTGGAGAAGAAATCAATCCACACCTTCCACCAACTCTCTGAGATGTTCGTGCAGCACTACAACATCTTTGCCGAGCGAAAGATCTACGACGCAGAGCTGTGGACCAACAAGCAAGCAGAAGGTGAAAGCTTGCGATCCTTCGTGACAAGGTTCAAGAACACCCTGTCCAAAGTGGATGGAATCAGTAACACTTCTGCTCTGGAAGCGTTGAGAGGTGCAGTGCGGTGTCCGTCTCCGTTTTGGCAGGAACTCACCATCAATCCGCCAGCGACGATTCAAGACGCCCTTCACCGTGCAGCTGATTTTGCCCGAAGCGAAGAGGAAGTCCGCGCTAAGAGGGGCGGGAAAACCAAGCACGCGGACGAGCTCATCCAGTCCGCTGTGACGCCACCACCCTCTTAGAAGCTCTTGCAATGAACTACGAGGCGACTTGATCCCTGCAAAGGGTACGTAGGCAGCCTGTCTTCGGATAGGTTCAGTTGCTCTCCTCCATCAAAAGGGGGGGGAATTACATTTCACTTCAGCCTCCTTCCGGATGAGCTCACACGACACCAACCCCAGTGACAACCTCATCGTCACACAACAAACACTCGCCACATCACTCATCATGAGAACAGCTTGTCCTCTACGGACCGATCAAAGCTTTATTCGAGTAGAGTCGTTATACATCTATTGTTGCTGGCCACAGCAATAGTGTAGAAATACGAACACAATGACATCCACAACGGATTCAAGCGCGCTATATAAATTCCAGTGTTCAGAATTGGGGCGGATGAACCCAACTGATCACTCAGAAACCCAACAAACGTCGTTGGTAATGCAGCTGCTAATGACCTCCGTTCGGCATGTACCCTGAACGTGTCATTCAGAAACCCAGGATGCACTCTGGTCAAAGTTAAGGTGAACTCGTTCTCAGACAGACGTGTCTAGAGAACAACACCATTCTGCAAAGCCCAACAGCAACGTTGGCAGATGAGAAGCGTGAGCGCATTTGCGTTTTCTCTTCTTAACAAAGCCTCATTTATGAGCAAACGAAGCCTCATTCATGAGCAAACAAAGCCTCATTTATGAGCAAACAAAGCCTCATTTAGGAACAAGCAAAGCCTCATTCATGAGCAAGCATAGCCTCATTCATGAGCAAACAGAGCCTCATTCATGAGCAAACAGAGCCTCATTTATGAGCAATTGACCAAGAGCAAGCTTCATTCATGAGCAACATGCAAAGAGAAGCCGAGGTCGAAATTTTAAAGACATGGAGCAAACCCGAGGAGAAGCCTTAGCTAAACCTGAAGAAGATGGACTGAGGCCAAGCAGTGGCAAGTGATCCACGAAGGACCAAGTCCCTTGTTCAAATCCCCTCGTCATTATGCGTGGCACTCTTTTCCCTTAAGTAGTGGTTTTGTCCCAAAGGGTTTTCCCTACTAAGGTTTTAACGAGGCCACCATCTTGTGTCTTCCAAGTTCATGCTTCACGTTGCTGTATGAACTTGAAGGGGAATATTGAACAAGATGAGTATTTAAGCATACTGCAGAAAAAGTGGGCGAACGCCTTGACTTCAAACGTTAACGCTGATACTCAACACATCTTTTAACTCGGCACTATTAGCTCTAACACTACCGAACTGGGGGGCTAACTGTTGGGGTCGGTTTTCACCCACTCAACGTTAACATTCAAAGACGAACGGTTACGGAAAATGACCCTCCGGGCTCACAACTAACCAAGCGGAATAGCACTTATGTCTTCACATGGGGGGAAGCAAGAGCCATGGAAAGTATCTGGGCGAGGCATAGGATCACACGAGACGTCACGAGAAGAGATGGGAGTCAACAAGCGACCATAGGATCGGCCCTGTCGACCACACACTCGGCCTTGGCGAGCACAGGGTCGGCCTCGGCGAGCGACCGCACGCTCGGCCTTTGCGAGCACAGGGTCGGCCTCGGCGAGCGACCGCACGCTCGGCCTTGGCGAGCACAGGGTCGGCCTCGGCGAGCGACCGCACGCTCGGCCTTGGCGAGCACAGGGTCGGCCTCGGCGAGCGACCGCACGCTCAGCCTTGGCGAGCACAGGGTCGGCCTCGGCGAGCGACCGCACGCTCGGCCTTGGCGAGCACAGGGTCGGCCTCGGCGAGCGACCGCACGCTCGGCCTTGGCGAGCACAGGGTCGGCCTCAGCGAGCGACCACACGTTCGGCCTCATGGCCGAGCACAGCCTCGACTCAGTGGCCGATCATGGCCTCGGCCCAATAAATCACCGCGTCCTCTCTCGTGACCGTTAATCACATCCTTGGCCTAACGACGCAGAGGTAGCTTGAAGCCCAGCCCGGATACGAAGCCCGCATTAGCATGACCGACTCCGTGAAGACTTAGGAGGCTGTGCCGACTTAGGAACCTATATATACTTCTTTTGTACAAACCCTAAGGGGATGGGCAATTAAATACAGAAATCTGTACTTTAACATCTTGAGAGCAATAAACAATCTCTTTGACATCTATTGAACCCTAGCTTACCATAGAAATCTCCTTTGCTTCCCTTGAACCCTTACAAATTCAATTGTGTTAGTTTCGACTCCCACACCCGCCGTGAACTTCGTGCATTATCTTGCGAGCTGCTACCCCCTCGACATAGACGAGGAGTGGTCCGGACAGTCGCCATTTGAATACTTCTCCGTGAAATAAAACGTAACGAGATGACTGCGCCTTTAACTTGCGAGCTGCCCATTTGTCTACCAGCATTTTGCCGTCTGCGAGATATTCGCGAATGTCCGCCATCCACTTGGTGTCACAACCGTAGACTGTGGTTTCGTCGTCAATGGGAATATCGACGACTTCATGCTCTGGGGGCGGTTCTTCGCTACACGGGTAAGCATCTTCTGGATTTGACTCTTCGATTTATTTGGGGAGGAGGCCGCGGTTAAAAGCTGTATTATTCGGGTCGAGCTCATTGTCTTTTGCCATTACATCGGTCGTTTTGTCTGTGCCGACCATGTCAGAATGGACGAGATCCATCGGATCCGACCCGATTATTCCCCCGGTTTGGTCAAGGTCGATTAGATCTGCGACAGGACGAGTAGGCGAGCCGTCGCTTATGTCCGTTTTTCGCTTCGCGCCTTGGGATCTTGTCAGCATGTTGACTTCTTTAACGATCGCGACACTTGTTTTTTCGATGAATTCGACTTTGACGATTCTTTGTAGATCTTTATCTGGCTGTGCCGACGAGCCGAGTGATGCGAGGGCATTTGCTTGCGAGTTCTCCGCCCTTGGAATTTTTGTTATTGTGAAAAACTCGAATTCCGCCGCTAATATCTTGACAAGGGCGAGATATGCCTCCATACGTTCATCTTTTGTAGCGTACTCGCCGTTGAACTGATTCACGACGAGCTGAGAGTCGCAAAAGGCTTCTATTCTTGTCATTTTAAGCGCTTTCGCCAATCGAAGACCCGCGAGTAAGGCCTTGTACTTTGCCTCATTGTTCGATGCTCTGAAGCCAAGACGGAATGACTGTTCCAGAGATTCCCCGTGTGGCGACGACGGTCGAATGCCTACTCCCGTCCCGTGTTTAGATGACGAGCCGTCGACATGTAATTCCTAGGTTTGAGATGACGAGCTGTTCGTGAGCGCGTCTTTATTTTCGGACGAGGCCGTCTCCTCTGGTAGCTCGATGAAAAAGTCGGCCAACACTTGTGCTTTGATTGTTGTCCTACTACTGTACTCGATGTCGAACTCGCTGAGTTCGATGGCCCACTTGGCGAGTCTCCCAGATTGAGTAGGACTATGGAGAATAGTTCGCAATGGAAAATTACTTTGAACCACGATCAAGTGGGACTGGAAATAAGGTCGAAGCTTGCGAGCCGATGTAATGACTGCGAGTGCTAATTTCTCCGTCAGAGGATATCTCGTTTCTGCATCGGTTAGCGACTTGCTAACGTAGAAAACGGGCTTCTGCTCTGTGTCGTCTTGACGAATTAGGACTCCACTGACTGCCGAGGTCGAGACCGCGACGTAGAGATAGAGCGGTTCGCCTTCGATAGGTTTCGTCAAGACAGGGGGAGTCGCAAGATATTGCTTCAATTTTTGAAAAGCTTCTTCACACTTCTCTGTCCATTAGAAAGCTTGTCGAGCTGCTCCCTTTTTATCCTTGAGCATGTCATAAAAAGGCAAACATTTGTCGGTAGAGCGCGAGATGAATCTGTTCAATGCCGCGACTCTGCCGTTTAGCCGCTGAACTTCTCTTTTTGATTTAGGCGAGGCCATCTGGATGAGCGCACGGATTTGTTTTGGATTCGCCTCGATCCCGCGACGGGTCACCATTTAGCCGAGGAACTCGCCCGATGTTACGCCAAAGCGACACTTAGCCGGATTGAGCTTCATGTTATACTTGTTTAACATCGCGAAGCATTCTGCGAGGTGGCCGACGTGGTATTTTTCCTCGAGCGACTTGACGAGCATATCGTTTATGTAGACTTCCATCGTCTTGCCGAGGAGGCCTTCAAACATTTTGTTGACGAGTCGTTGATAGGTGGCCTCGGCGTTTTTAAGGCCAAAAGGCATGACCTTGTAGCAATAGATCCTGCGGTCCGTAATGAAAGAAGTCTTTTCGCGATCGCCGGGATGCATGAAGATTTGATTGTAGCCACAGAAACCATCCATAAAGGATAACAACTTGTTCCCAGACGTCGCCTCGACGAGGCGGTCGATATGAGGAAGAGGGAAACTGTCTTTTGGACATATCTTGTTCAAATCGGTGAAATCCACACAGACTCGCCACTTGCCATTTTTCTTTTTTACGACGACTGGGTTAGCGAGCCAGTCCAGATATCTGACTTCAGAGATTGAGCCGGCCTGTAAGAGTCTGTCGACTTCGTCGTTTACTGCTTGAGCCCTATCAGGACCGAGTCACCTTCGCTTCTGCTTTATGGGCTTGAAGGTTGAGTCTACGTTCAACTCATGACTGATCATGCCGATATCGATCCCGGGCATGTCTTCTGCGGCCCATGCGAATGTACCGACATTCTCCCTAAGGAATTCGACGAGGTCGAGCCTGACGGCTTCATCTAGCGTCGCGCCTATTTCTACTCGTCTTTCTGGGAATTCGTCGTCTATGCAAACTGATACGATGGGTTCGTACGTTAGACCCGCTCCTTCCTCTTCGGCGGATTACGCGGTTTGTAGCTGCTATAACAGGTCTGAGATCTCCTTGACGGGTTCCCTGTCTATTTTGATCTTTTTCCGCGGCTCGCCTGGAATCGGCTCCGTCGCGCGACTTCTTAGTTTATGCGCGGCCATGAAGCAAGATCGCGAAGCTGCCTGACTTCCTCTGATCGTTTTGATCCCGTCTTTCGTAGGAAACTTAAGGCAGAGATGGTATGTCGAGGCGACTGCACGCATCGAGTTGAGCCAAGGGGTTCCCATTATCACATTGTAAATTGCCGGGTTATCCGATACCGCGAACTCCACTATTTTCGTTATTCCTTCCGCACGCACAGGAAGTTTGATCGTTCCAAGTGTCATTGTCGTCTCGCCATTAAATCCGGTTAAAGGTTTAGGATAGGATTCGACTTGGGCGAGGTCGATTTCCATACGCTGTCGATTTCCATACGCTTAAGAGCGTCTATGAAAATGATGTCGACTGTGCTTCCTGTATCGATCAAAACGCGACCCGTGTCCCATCCTGCGACGGTGAGTCGGACGACAAGCGGATCGTCGTGCGGTTTGTCGATGTCATCAATCTCATTCTCTTCGAACTGGATGACATTGTTTGGAAACTTCGACGGGTTTGGCTTGTTCGCTCCTACCTCGGCTCGCCTCTGATAAGCTATCATAGAGGAGATGGTGTTCGAGCAATAGCGCGAGCTGCCCATGATCATGTTGCAGATTTTTTGCTTCGAGCCGCCTTGGCCATCGTTATTGTTTCGCCTGCTGAGGTGGGCCTCGTTTTCGTTCCATTTGTCTCGTTTGTTATTCTTGTTAAAGTCTCCGGACGAGTGGTCTTCCTCTCTTGCATCGTCGAACTGTTCGAGCTGGAAATCATTAACGTTTATGTTACCTCTGAGTTCCCCTGCAGCCAGCTTCGCTGCGAGTCTCATTCCGAGCACTCTGCAATTAGCTGTCGAATGTCCGCCCATTTTGTGCAGTTCGCAATATGCGGATTCGTCGTACTGCAAGTTCCTCGTCCATGTGTTGCCATAACCGCGGCTTGGCGTGCTACTTCCGCGGCCTGGAGCGCCATTTCCGCGGCCTCGCCCTCTTCCTCTACCGTAGCCGGGTGAGTCCACTTGATAGTTATGGGCCCCTTTGAAGCCTCCTTCGTGTCGCACAAAGTCGTTTTGCTTCTTCTTTTTTGTCGGTGGAGCTTCTCGCGGATTAGGACTTGTTTTTCCATACTTTTGGTCCAAAATCCGCGTTTCTTCTTCGTTCCTTGCGAAGCAATTTGCGCGATGGAGCGCGTCTTGAATGGAAGAGGGCTCATTGATTGTCATTTCCTTTCGAAAATCCGAGTTGTACCACAGGGCTTTACGCAATGCGCTAAGTGCGGATTGGTCATCGATTCCCTTCACTTGAGTAAGCATTGCCTTGAAACGCTCAATAAAGACTCCCAAGGGTTCGCCGGCTGCATGTGACAGGGTGTAAAGATCCGCCTCAGACAACCTGCGTTTGATTAGGATCGCGTATTGTTTTAGGAATGCTTCGGAGAGCTGGGCGAAGCTGTCGATCGAATTTTTCTTCATTCCTGTGAACCAATAGAGAGCTGCCCCCTTGAGGTGCTCTACAAAGAGGAGGCAGCAGCCAATGTCGATTTCGTCGAGTCGGAACTTGGCTCGCCCTATGCCGATCGAGAAGGCCCTAATATGCTCCGTGGGGTCGCCCTTTCCGTCATAAATAGGAAGCTTCATCTTCCCCGGATCGGACAGACGTGCCTTTGTTATTCGCTGGGTAAAAGGGGTGGTGCGAGCTTCTTCAAGAACACGGTCGATTTCTGGCGCCTTGCTGGTTGCGCGATGGACTTGTGATCGCATATCTTTGAGATCGCAAGCTGTCTGGTTCATGATGGCTTTGAGTTCGTCCATCTCCCTTTGCTGCGAAGCGATAGCTCCGCGATTGGTCATGGCTTCAGCCTGATCCATCCATCGTATGTTTTCAGCGTTTTCGCCCTTATCCCGACTTTGGATTCGACTGGTCGGCCGACTGGGTCGAGCGTCCATGATTGCAACCATACCGCCTGTTGCATCTGCGACGAGGACGGCCCCATCTCTGAGAGGCGTTGGCGTATGATTTTCGCGAGCCCCGCGAGATGAAGGCGAGGCCGCGGGGGAGAAGTCAAGAGCGATCGGGGTGACACGACGTGCGACATCCTGAGGTAGACTGTGAGGCTGACGAGCTGTCGACAAGGCCCTGATTTCGGCAGTCAGGTTGCTGTTGATAGTTTCCTGTTTCTGCGACTGCTTAAGCAATTGCTCGATCATTGTTTTGAGCTGATCGAAAGCTTGCGGTGTTGCAGGATCGGTCGAGTTCGCACTGGCGGTTGCCAGGTTTTCTGTAGGAACAGATCTGCCTGCTTCCGCCTCCATTGCGGACTGGTCGATTAACCCAGTTACAATGGGCTCGCTCGGACCTGGACCATATTCGGTCGCTGGAGACTGCGGGTTCGTTATCGACATGTTGACGAGTTTGTCTAAGCGTTTGTTTCGTGTATAAAGCTAGTGTTGCGAGTACCCTCCTTCTAGCGCCAAATTGTGCGTGCTGGAAATTCACACAATCGAATTTGTGAAAATTCTTATGAAGTAGAGCTCCTTTAGGGTTTCAAACACTTAGAAAGATTTAGAATTAGGTTATGAACTAGGGTTCTTATTTATCAAGATCAGAGCATTTTCACAAAGTTTTTTCGATCCCTCACAAGTGAGGGGTTACATGTTTATTTATAGAGAAAGTAGGTCGGTTCGGATGAACAGTAATGGGCCGTTAATGGGCTGCTATCTTCTGGATTTGACTATTGGGCCGTTTTGGCGAATACGACGTCGTTTAGGCTTATCGATTCTTCGAGGGGGGATCCGACCCCTACACATATCTTGGTAGATTTTTGACTTCATCGCCATCAAATCAGATTTGAAAAGGAGTAAAAACTTCGGACAAAGCCGAATAAAGATCGGACTACGCCGAATATAGATCGGACTGAGCCGAAGAAACAAAATCGGGCTGAGCCGAAATATATATTCGAAGAACGGAAATAAAACAACAATATATACAAACCACGGTGTCGGCAAGAGCCGATCACCCGGCTTAATCGCACACTTTTTTGTTGTTGTCTTTCTAGTGAGAAGGTGGAGAAAACAAGAGATAGAGAAGGGAGTTCAATTCTTTTGCTAGTTCTGATCATTCATAAGTGGATATTCAACAGGAGTAAGATGGTTTGTTATATTCTTTATCAATAAAAGCATGGTTTTTTATATTAAGTGCTGACTAAAAAAAACTCTTTGTCTTATTTTTATTCTCTTGAGCTTTAACGAACAAAATCATTTTAACTCAAGGTTATTCAAAGTTAAAAATTCCAAAACTTAAATTTTCCCAAATTAATTACATCCAAAGAATCAAATTCAGCTCCTCTAACCATGTTATATAATTTAAATCATTTTTTATAAAATTAAATTATCAATAAATATCAGCGTATTTTCTATAAATTACCTTTCCACTACTTCTAGTACTTCTAGTAGAAAATCGGAATACATTCTTTCTCACGCACACATTTACGGTGGCACAAACGGACCAAACGTGGCAATTGGTCACAGTCAAATAACAATTTAATTAATTGATAGTACTGCACCACCAATTTTCCGTTTATGTGCTTAATCATATTATTATGTACATTAAACTCCAACGAGAAACTACATAATAGCATGTGAGCATTAAAATTAAGTATTAAAATAACAAGAATAAGAAGCAACTAGCAAGTGTTGGGATAATAATAGAAGAAGATCGCAGAGGATCACACCAGATTTAGGGCAAGCTCGAGCAGAGAACACAGTGTTTGGAAGGGCGAGAACATCGGCTTGTGTTAAGTGGGCCAACTAGAATCTGTCTTCTCTGGCTTTTACTCCAACTAATATACATACATGAACATGATTCATTTCATCAAACATATATATATATGTATATATATAGAGCCACTTAAATTACATATTTTTTGTTAATTGATTACAGGTTGTTTTCACAATTTTTTCTATTAATATATATATTATATATCTCCTATATCACTAAGACACAAATAAATTTCTCTATTGGTAGGAATAACTAACAATTAGTTAATTTACACATATGTGGTTGTGTACGGTCGTCACGGGACGAGTTGGAAGAATCGTAGGTTTTGTAGGCTAAATACACTGCACATTGCAGTCTGCAAGTCATAGCGTGAACTTCTATGGTTAAAGAAAGGATTTGGATATATAATTTAACTTAAAGTGAATGGTATATTATATAACATTTAGCATAGATAAATAGTTTAAAATTTGAGACTATGATCAGTAAGGGTGATAAAAAAGATTATATATTTGGTTTGTTAAAGCTATGTTTGTAAATGTCTAGCAAAAAGTATACAAAATTAACTAAGATTTGTGATTTCTTTTCTTTTGTCATGCAATTCAATAGAAAATCTTCTTTGATTTAGAAAAAAACAGAACTAGACTTTAACGCTTGTAATATCTTCCCTTTTCTCAAACATTTCAATAGAAGATCTTTTATCAAAAAAAAAAAACTAAGATTTCTTGTGTGTTTATTTGGTTAGGGTTGACATCACTTTTTCAATTTTTTTTTGTTTTGGTTTTAATGTTCAGAATTTTTTTTGTTTGGTCTAGCATTTGGTTCATTTACATACCATATTTTCCATATGACCTGAAAAGTATAAGTTATAATCCTACTCCGATCCGTAGCTTAAACAAGTAGCAAGGGGAATCAATAGACTCACTCCCATGATTAGCGAGAAACGGTTTAAACGGAAACGAGGACAAAATTGTTTTGCTTTTTTTGATTTTTTAATTTATGGATTCTTATGTCAAAGCCCATTTATCTTAATGAACTTTAATACAAAAATATTTAAAACCTTATCGTAGCTCCAAATGCTTACGTGGATCATTCCTCTCCGCCATATATACACACACACAAATCGAAAAGCAAATCCAGTCTCAGTTTCACGATTTCTTATTTGAATTCTAACAAACTTTTCTCCGATAAAAAAAAAAGGTGCTCCTTTATCACGCTAAGAATTTGTTCAAGGAACAATACATTGGTACTTTAATGTACCTTTGTCTTTTAGGAAGTATTAAAAGTTGATTTTATGGTTTTATGGTTTAATCTTTTTTTTTCTTTAAAATCTCTCCCTAAACTTGAGAGATGGGTGATAAACTCTTTTAACGGAGTTAAGAAATGATCGAGATCGAAACAAGCCAAAACTTATCCTAAACTCAACCGAAGTATATGAGATCCAAATATTTGGGATGCAAATATTTTGTATCTCCAACAAGCAATTGAGGATTGACATACCTTTGAGGTAGCGTGGTTTATTCCTCCTCCTAGACCTGATAGATACCATTTGGAGAGACGAGATGCTTACTATCTTGAATTTCTAGGTCATGGTGAGTTTGTTTGTCTTGTATCTCATTCCTTTGTACATGGTTTGTACGTAAAATAATTGTATTCGTTTTATTAATGTTTTGATTTTCAGAGTGTATCCCATTCCTTTTATACTTAGAGTAATTGTATTCGTTTTATTGATGTTTTGATTTTCAGTGTGAGGGATCGTTGTATTCATTTTGTAAAGATAAAGGTCTATATATGCCCAAATTGGTCATACTGGATTTCGTTGTAGTTCAATAGGCCGTTTATTTTCCATTTTAATCGAACTCACTGATTTTGGCGTGGAAAGGGTAAAAATCCAACTTACCATGATAAATGTTATCTCATTCACCATTTTGAAGTTTTATATAGAAGGTTACGTTGTCTTATTATTGGCAGAAGTATGAAATAGTGGATTACGTATATCAATATCTGAAGCTTATTAGAGATGCTTCTCCACAAGAATGGATCATGGACGAATATTATAAGATGAAGAGTATAGAGTTCCAATGTCTTGACATTGATGGCATGGGTAGAGTTCCACTAGAGTTTACTAAATATCTTGTAAGTTTGTTGTTCTTTTTCTATATTCTAGTGATCATTCAGAATTGCAAATATTTTCTTTCTTTATAGCTAACCAAAACTCTTTTTTGTTGAGCTGCTATGCTTCATACTCCGGTGAAGCATGTGTTCTCTGGAGAGTATCTATATTATACTTGGAGCCCGAATACCATTAAAGAATTTATGAAACATCTGACACCACAAAATATGAGGATTATCTTGATTACAAAATCACTTGAGGGAGCATGTGCAATACATACTAGTTTTAATGCTTTTCAGTTTCTTATTGTTTATATGCATTTCAAATTCTTATTGTCACTTCTCTCTTGTATGCAAATGCTAAAACTTAACCGTGGTTTGGCACACGGTACGTACAAAAACAGATTCCTCTGGATATGAAACAAAAATGGGAGAGTCCTGCTATAGCCCATTCTTCTCTGCAGTTGCCTCCCAAAAACAAGTTCATCCCATCTCTTTTCGAGCTGCCAAGATAACTCAGTCAATCCTACTGATCTCCTGAATCCATATTGGATCTATCAAGGTTTAAACTGTGGCATTGCTGGGACGGAGGTTTGTCCCATGCTTACTTTGGCATACAATTGAAGATAGAATATGGAAACTTGAAGAACCAAGTTATGGATGAACTCTTCCTAAAACTTCTCATAGATAAGCTTAACGAAACTATTTACCTGGTATGTGCATTTAAATGCATTTTTATAGAATTTTTGGTTTAAAATTCTCTAAAAATGCTATGTTTAAAATTTGGACTATGATCAGTAAGGGTGATAAAAAAAGTTATATATTTAGTTTGTTAAAGTTATGTTTGTAAATGTCTAGCATAAACAGAGCCGGCCCTGAGTTCTTATGGGCCACAAGCAAAAATACGAAAATACGCCGATTTGACCACTAAATTAAAGAGATTTTTAGGATTTTATGGCCGATTTGTTATAATAAATTTGAGGGTCGATATGAGGGCCACAAGTATGAGCTTTGCCGGCTTGCCCTCATGACCGGTATTGAGCATAAAGTATACAAAATTAACTAAGATTTGTGATTTTTTTTCTTTTGTCATGCAATTCAATAGAAAGCCTTCTTTGATTTTTTTTAAAAAACAGACCTAGAATTTAACGCTTGTAATACATTTCCTCCATTAAACATTGTTTAAACGTTTGTAATACAGAACTAGACTTTATCAAACATTGTTTAGCTTACGAACATGTCCTCCATCAACAATAAATATAATGGCGTTTCTTATAGAAGAGAGAAGAGATTTTGCTAAACGGCTAAACGGCTAAACGAAAACGAATGAGAAATTATTTTGCTTTCTTTGATTTTTACTTATTTATGAATTCTTCATTTATCTTTAATGGGCCTTAATACCAAAACATTTAAAACCTTATCATAGTAGCTCCATATGCTTACGTGGATCACTCCTCTCCGCCACACACCCACACAAAAATCGAAAAGAAAATTCAGTCTCAGTTTAGTGATGTCTCACGATTTCCGATTTGAATTCTAACAACCTTTATTTCTCCGATCAAAAGAATGGCGTCTGTCTCGCCGTCGCCGTCGTGCTCCACCATACCAACCCCAATTAGACGGTCGTCTCGATCAACCTTCGCCGTTGCTGAATTAAGGCGATTTAAACAACGAAGAGCGACGTCAATACCTGTGTCCGTCGGATTCGGCCACTTCGGCGATGCTGTACGCAGTGACGTGGAGTTTCTGAAGAACAAAATCGGAATCGGAATCAAATGGGCTAACGAAGCTTTCCGTGTCCCTGAAGTGACGAAAACCGCCGAGGAATTGTTCTGGCTTCGGCATCTCGAAGATCCCGTTTCTAAGCCTTTGGAGCCAAAACGATCTTGGCCTCAACCTGAATATTCAGGTTTGGATTTTCTATTTCAATGATTAAACGATAACACATAATCATGATTGTTAATTTTTAATGTAGTTTGGGTTCAAAACATTGCTTTGATAAATATTTTAGTTCTGAACTATTTAAACTAGTCATGTGATGGTGAAAAGTAGAGGGCTTTAGGGTTGGAGTATTAGGGGAAGCCATTTACTGTCAGTGATCAAGAAAGGATTCTTCTGTGATAGATGAGTAGCTTGGATTTTTCTACAGGAATTTATTTTGTGATCAATTCAATGGCATTCCTATAGATTGGAGCAAATGTGATAGGTCTCTTAAAGATAGGGAATAAGTGGATATGTAACTACTGTCAAGTGTATGAAAGCATTGGCTTATACATCTCTTTGTGTAATTTAGGCTAATTTATATTGGTGTTTAACTTTCTGTTTCTGAGAACTGCGTACAATGTCATTATCATCGTAGAAGTAATCAGCCTAATCATCTGTATTAAACCAAAAAGGCGATGAGACCATTCCTAGATTCTTGTTTATTTGATTTACTGTTAGTGGTAATCATTTGCTGATGCAGTTCGAACTGTTTGGTAGGGCTCTCTGGAGTGGACTTGTTCATGGCGGATGTCAAAGCCTTGGAGGCATATGCTGGTTACTTTTACTGTCTTTCTAAGATGTGGTCAAGACCACTTCCTGAAGTTTATGATCCACAAGAGGTTGCAGATTACTTTAATTGCAGACCACATGTCATTGCCTTTAGGCTTCTCGAGGTACCTGTTTAAGCGTTTTGGTTGGTTCTGCTACTAATCACTGAATGATTTCAAAGTCTGATAAACGCTTTAGAGATACTGGTTAGTTATTCGTTTTTGGATTAGCACAATGGAAATAAATATGACCTCAAGTAACCAAACTGATTTCTTTATCATAGTCAAATGTTGCTTAGTGTTTGATTCTGGCTACTGTAAAATTGACTGCCCACTTTTATAAATCATTTTCTGGGTTCCTTAACTTTATGTTTCCGTTTTTACCTTTACCTTAATTACCACTGGTTTTAAAAATTTAGCCATTACTCATAAGGTGGAAGTGTAACATGTTGGCGCTCATTTCAACATTTGAATTCACACACAGTTATAAGACAGGATACTAGTTCAAGGATCTATAATAATTAAGAAGGATGACTTCTACGACTAATCTGTAGTTTGTACCGTTTTCTCTTTGTGGAAATGATATATCGACTCACTTTCGTATTCTTGAATTCCAGGTAGGCTTTGCATTCATGGTTGCTGCCATCAGATTACGGACATCATCATCAGACAAGGGCAGAAGTTTGGAAGCCTCAGAGCAGAATTTTGGGATGGTGTTGAAAGAAACCATGCTACATTTGGGCCCCACTTTTATCAAAGGTCTGGTGGTTAGCAAATTATTTTGAAGTATGAAACTATCAATCAGTCACCATTTACATTAGAAGCCATTGATTATATACTTTGCTCTGTTGTGAATGATGCTTCTCTCTCTTCTGCTCTCCAGTTGGTCAATCCCTTTCCACAAGGCCAGATCTCATTGGGACCGAAATCTCCAAGGTCAGATAGTCGTTATGCTCACCCATGTCTAAATCTCTTAGCTTCTAATTGTAAATCGTAGTACTTTGTAGGGTTAATAAACGCCCTTGTAATGCATTTTTCCATTGCTCTTTCTCCATTGCGCATGCCACATTTTGTTGCTCTTAGTGATGCAGCTATCTTACTATCTTGGTTTTCATGTTGTTAACTGGGTATGATTTGCAGGCACTATCTGAACTGCATGACCGAATCCCTCCCTTTCCCCAACCTAAGGCTGTAAAAATCATTGAAGAGGAATTAGGTGCTCCTATTGGATCATTCTTTAGTCAGTTGTCTCAAGAAACTATAGCAGCAGCATCCTTCGGTCAGGTATTTACTCTGGTTTTTATCTTGCAAAAAGTAATCATCATATGAATCAACATGTAGGATGCAAGCCTTATACTCAATATGCTGGTTTTAGGTCTACCGAGGGAGGACTCTCGATGGTTTAGATGTTGCAGTGAAAGTTCAGCGTCCTGATCTGAAACATGCAGTGCTACGCGACATTTACATTCTGCGACTTGGGGTTTGTGTGAAATTTACCAAGTAATTTCAAACTAATCTGCTTGAATCATGTGATGGTCATATGATGTTTCTTTTCATTGTTGCAGTTGGGTGTATTGCGAAAGATAGCAAAGAGAGAAAATGACATTCGTGTATATGCTGATGAGCTTGGAAAGGGTTTGGCTGGAGAATTGGACTTTACTTTAGAGGCTGCCAATGCCTCTGAATTTCGGGTATGGAGAGTCCAATAAAACATGTCTTAAGAACCAAGTTAATTTTTTCTGTTTTTGTTCCCTCTAAGATGTGCTCATTTTCTGTCCATGCGTTAAACTGTGGCTTATCTAACTTATGCAATTGCTCATTATCTGTTCATTCATTAATCTGTGGCTTATCTAGCATGTGCAATTAAAGTCCAAATGTTGTACTGTTTTTCCCACCCAATACGCTCTTGGTAGTAAATATTTGTTTCCTTAGTTTTGTGGTGGATTATCAGAAAGTATCTTGTTTCCTTTGACTGACTAAGCTACTTCGTTTCTTGAAGGAAGCACACTCACAATATTCCTATATCCGGGTCCCAAAAGTGTATCAACATCTAACGCGCAAAAGAGTTTTGACCATGGAATGGATGGTTGGCGAAAGCCCAACTGATTTACTCTCAATATCTTCTGGTGACTCTGATCATGAATTTCAGAGTCATGAGAGACAAAAACTCGAAGCGAAAAGAAGTCTTCTGGATTTGGTAGGTTAACATATACTGACATAACAACCTCTTGGTATTATATTTTTATGTTTATTAGTAAAGACGTGTGACTGTTTGTAGTTTTACTATGACATTACTACAATGCACTCAGTGAAGAAAAAGTAGAATTAATCTTGTACATGCCTTCAATTATTTGAATTGAACTGCTTGTTCAATGTAATTTGTTTTGATCGATATTAATTTGGTTATTGTTGGTACCATTTTGCTAGAATGTATGATGTTCAAAAGGCTTAGATTCCCTTTTTAATTTTAATTGTAGGTGAACAAAGGAGTAGAGGCAACTCTAGTTCAACTCCTTGATACAGGTATTTTGCATGCCGATCCGCATCCTGGAAATTTGCGTTACACGACATCAAGACAGATAGGGTATCTCTTGACCATCCATTAGCATTGCTCAAAAAATCTCTTGACTGTTACAACAGGATGATCTTGAGTTGATAACCGAGTGTTTCTTTCCAGGTTTTTGGACTTTGGTTTAGTTTGTCGGATGCAAAGAAAACATCAGCTTGCTATGCTTGCATCAATTGTGCATATCGTGAATGGTGATTGGGCCTTTCTTGTTGAAGCGTTGACTGATATGGATGTCATCAAGCCAGGCGTTAATACCCGTCGTTTTACTTTGGTAAATAAATAATTCCTGGTAACTCAAATAATCTGTAAAGAGTGTTTTGTATGTTACATTTGAAGAAGTTGCTAACCTCATTCTATAATTCTGGAAAATAATACAGGATCTGGAATTAGCGTTGGGAGAGGTCGAACTTAAAAACGGGATTCCTGATATTGAGTTCACCAAGGTGAGACATACATTTAAAAACTGTGGATAAGTACTAGTGGGTGCAGGGAAAAATGCAACTGATCTTTAATTGTCAGTCATGTCTTCTGGATAAGTACTAGTGAATTCTTTAATTGGTTTTCCAATGCTTCTTATTTTCTCAAGGTGCTTAGTAAAATAATCAAAGTGGCCCTGAACTATCAGCTACAGATGCCCCCATACTTCACTCTTGTCCTGCGTTCTCTTGCCTGCTTTGAAGGTACTTGTATAATTGAATCCTTAGTTTCTCTTTGTTTGTTTATCATGTGTAGAAGAAACTAAAATACCAGCAAAGCATGTTTTAAATATGTTAAGACTTAAGAGCGTGATGAATCCGCCTTTTGAGCTAGTAGCTGCATCTGCAAAGCTCATGTCCTATGTATGGTGAATCTTAAATTATATTTTTTTTAACCTGGTGCCTGTTTGTTAGATTATATCACAGCCTGGGATAGAGAAACACTGAATGCTATCCAGGAAGTGGTTTTGGATGATTATGGATGACAGTATAGTCAGATAGCTTGATTTTTCGTCTCTTTCTACTTTCTACCCATGCTTGGTTTCCACAACTTCAAATTTTACATCATGCCTTTGTTGGTTTATATTCAGTCAGATTTTTGCCATTCATTAGTTATCAGCGTTTGGTTTATGTCTTCACAGGTCTAGCTGCAGTTGGAGATCCAAATTTTAAGACATTTGAAGCTGCATACCCTTTCGTGGTTCAAAAACTCCTCTCTGAAAATTCAGCTGCAACAAGGAAAATTCTTCATTCGGTATAACACAGTTCCTAGTATCATTTTAAGCGACTTCTTAGATTCACAGCAATACAAGACAGAGACATTGTTTTTCTCTTTAATAAAACTAAAATGGCAGAGAAAAAATTGACTTTATATCATTAGTAGTACATCTGTTAATTCAGTTACACATCCTATCTGGAATTTATGCTTGTTGATTTTCACTGTGCATTCATTCACTCAAACTGGAAGAATAAGATAATCTCTTAGGTAGTCTAATAATATTTTAATCTTCTATTGGAGTCTGTAGGCAGTCCTCAACCGAAAGAAGGAATTTCGATGGGAAAGAGTTGATCTTCTCCTGAGTAAAACTTCTACGAGGTATAGTGAAAATTTGAACCTAATCATTTGATATGTTTAGTTACCTCATAGCTCTGCTGCATAAAGAGGTCTGGTAGATTCTTCGGAAAAGATGAGAATTTTAGTGCCTCTTGGTCTCTTGTAAGTACTTTCTTGAGGTCATCAACAGAGAACCATAGTTAACTAATTGCAGAAGAGCCAGATCAATAGAATTCCGAATTGTGAGTATGAAGTGTTATCACAATAATCACAGGGGTTTGAACAAAGAGCAAGTAATAGGCATCTGAAGCAGCTTATGCTGAAAATGTGTAGATACTGAATGGTCTTAAAATGAAAAAATCCTGTCTTAATTAGCCCTTGCTAATTGGCTGCTATTTTGTATTCCTGGTCTCTATATTTTATTGCTTTTGATATGTACTGTAGGAAACTTTCGCCACTGCTATCATCATCGAGGGATGAAACTTCTAGTGATAGCAGTTCCAGTCTAACGGACAGAGATGCTGACAATGTAGGTGTGGTCTTGAGGCTATTGGCATCTAAAGATGGTGTGGTTCTTAGAAGAATCTTGATGGCTGCGGTTAGTTTTCGTCATTTTTGAGTTTTTTTTCTGGATTTATATTTTATAAACTAGCCTTTATCATAATAAACAGGGAATAGGCTTTAACTTGTGGTTTAAGTTGATTTTTCTTATTTCTTAGGAATATGATTTTCAAGTAACTTGATATGCTTCTTTGATTTGATAAATAGAACGGGGCTTCACTGATCCGGGCATTTATGTCAAGAGAGGCACATGTCATCCGGCAGAAACTTTGCACAACAATTGCAGATACAATGTACCAATGGATGGTCGGAATCTTCAGAATCAAATCCCTTAAATTCATTTCTCTTTCAGACTCAACACCATCTTCAGGAACCAACATTACAGTCAAAGATTTCAAGCTTTTAATCAGAGACAAACGTGTCAGAGTTATATTGAGAAAGATACTGGAATCTGCAAAGAGTGACCGAGTTTTGATGCTCAAATTCGGCTGGACTTCCTTTGTCATGTTTCTCACCACCACTGCTCTTGCTTGCCTTCGGTTTGTGATCTCGGTCTGTGAAGGTTACATAGACTACTTATCTATGTCTGCTCCAGTCGCACTTCGTACCTGATCATCGAGTATAAAGCCCCAAAACCAGAAGCATCTTAATGTAGCATCTTAATGTATATTGTCAAGCCCCATGCTATGGGTTCCATAGAAAGAGTTAAGATTTTAGTGTATAGATTGCTCCATAACTAATACTATCAGACAAAAGCAATTCCCAACTTGTAGTGCCTTAAGATAATCGTTTATTTTGATGAGAAATTTGTATGCTAATATGATAAGATATCATAAAGCATTTTGATCTTGGAGCTTACAGATAAATTCATTGAAAAAACAAAAAAGAAAGAAGAAGAGAAGTGTTCATTCCCGAAGTTTATATTATTTACAAAGAATGAACACCAAATAAATATAAAAGTCCTATCATTTCTTGAAAGTAAACTCCGGCATACCAACCTTGACATGCTCAACGATATCTCTCTCTTCTCTAGCAGGACTTGACCTGTCAACTTGAGGATGATGACTATTGCTGTTTTCAGAATCCGTAATCTCAAGGACGTGGGAAGAGAGATTCTGAGATTCAGGATCGTAGAACTGGTGATGGCTATTGCCTTGGCCGCCAAAATCAGAGAATCTAGGAGGAGAAGGAGAGAAGTTGCTTTGATGGTCGGAGGTGCGGTTATTGTAGTTATGGAGAAGATGCACTGGTGACATTCCATGTGTTGGCGTGGTGGGACGGCTTGATTGAGGTGTGTTAGATCCTGAGTGTCCATGTTTTGTTTGTTTCTTGGCCGTGTGATGCCATTTCTTCAATGCATTAGCTACTCTATCGTTGAATATGGTCGGTCTCATTGAAGTTCCCATCTGCAATCACGGTTTACTATTAGAGAATCCTTCATCAACAATAATTAAGGCGAGACCTAATAGTGAACGATATATATAACATGTATTAGTTCACTCATTGTCAAGTTAAAAACCGCATTAAACTTGATATAATAGTATAGTTCAAGTTGGTTCGAATTAGTAGACTACCGATTCTATAGTGTGAGACTCGGGTTGAGATAAATATTTAGAAGTCACATTGAAAATAAGTATAACCTAGTGAGACTCATTAATAAATAGTTATATTTGATAATATATAAGCTCACGAATCTTGATATTTACGTTTTCTACAGTATCATGAGATTCTAACGAGATATTGATTTGTTCTAACGTTTAGTAATTTTAATTTCAAGTATACCTGAGTCACGAGAGCATAGAGAGGTAGAGTGATGTAGCTGCATAGAAATTGTATTAATACCCTGCCATACAAAACAAGAAGACATTTGGTGTTAAAGTACAAAATACATAAAGTTATATCAATTTTAATAACTCATTATATAGAGTTTAAGAATTTAACAAACCCCATGGCGATTCTAATTGCAATATCTTCTGTTTTGTGGTGGAAGCAGTTTCTGAGAGTGAATTCGTACTGCAAAATTAATACCGAAACCACAAAAACATTTAATATAATTAAAACACTTCTTAATTGTGAAAATAAAATTCGAGGAGAGATGGATTGTTATTGCTCACAGTGCTCCAAACGAAGAAAGCCAGTTGAAATGCATTCTGTCAAAAGAAAAAAGATTACATTTAGGAACAAATTATTTTAAAAATCACACCTAAAAGAAAGTAGGAAAAACATAAATAAATACATATAATTAGAGTAAATAAAATTACCGTGAAAAGAACCAGGTGAATGAGAAAGAGAATAAACCGAGGTCGACCAAGCCAAAAGAGATCATCACCCGGTTCAACCACAGGAGCTCCTTTAACCACATCTCCTTTATCTTGAATCCTTAATCCTAATTTCGATATTATCATTTGAAGTTTTGCTCCTACTATTAGTATCACCTTCAAATCATTAAACACATAAACCATATAATTATTTCTTACCTTCATAATAAATTAATTGAATTTTTTTGAAGTTAATGTGTTTATTATTACTTACAATCAATGGGAGGAAGGGTAGCCAAAGATATGAAGCCCATCCTATTTTAATTTGAAAAATAAAATAAAATGTAAGTTTACGTAATTTTGAATTCATACTCAAAATATGAAATGTTAAATATTTAAGACAAACCATGTGTATTAGTCAATATGAATAAGACAGCAATGCACCATATCACCGGGCTGCATTTCCATTCAAACAAGTTGATCAGATATTTATTATTGTTATGAAAAATTAGATTATTGGAGACAATATTAATGAATTTGATTAAACTAGTTAATTTAATAAATTGGACTGACCTTATACCGACGACAACTTGGAAATCTTCTTCCAAAGATCTTTGAATGTATTTTTGGAAATCGAAACGAGCTCCACTTCCAGCTGGCAAATGAGCCTGTACACACAATAATATTTTTTAATCAAAAATTCGATTTTAGGAATTGAATAATATATAGTAAATAGTACTACTCCTACCATTATAAAGCCATGTCTTAGTGTAAGATAATCCACTTTTGTCACTGATCCAAAGAACTGTCTGAAGAAACATGTCTGCATGTCCCCATTTATACATGATTAAGTTTTGTTGTAATTATAATTATAAACCAAATTACAAGTAAGTTCAAGTAATTTTTTTTTTTTTTTTTTAAAGTATGAAAAACTTACAATCCATAGGGTAAAGGTAGACTTGCTCCACATATTCAAATGTCTACGTCCGAAGGATGTGTCTCTTGCAAATCTGAACCTCTCGGGATCTACAATATATATTGTTAAATAAAAAATAGTTAAGGTACTTTTCTTGCGTTAAATTGTTTATTCATAAGTCAAACAAAAAGGCCTCTGTGTCATTGTCAGAGATTATCTTACTCAAATAAAATAAACAACTAATCAATGTAATAAACGAACTTGACATATGTAGATGAATAAACAAATCCACTTGATACGCGATCATGGTGTTAACATTGCCAAAGTCTAACACCGACGAAAATATTTAATCCGACAAGTATTTAATTTTTGTAATATAAATGCTTCTTTATTTTATCAGATGGAAAAAAAAGAAGCTTATTTATTTTGATTTTTATTTTCTTTGACTACTACTACAAAAAGAAGCGCTTCTGATGATGAGATCATGTGTGGTATATATACATACCATTTGCATATTGGTACTCAATTGTTTTGGTCTCTTTCTCCCATGATTTCCATTTCTTCATCTGCATATTACATATCCATATACATCACAAAGTTAAACACATATAAATATATATGAAATTGTAAAATACGTATAGAGAAAATTGTATGTACCTTGGTCTTTCCCAAAGCATAGGTTGTAATACAATATAGAATATGAAAAACCGCAAGCACGAAGATGAATATATGTAGCTGATGGATACCATAAGCAGTTACTAATGCTACTTTCCCCTGAAAATTATTATTCACATATTGAAAATAACAAGATTACGATATGTTTCGCTAAAAAAAGTAGGTGGAAAAATTAATAAGTAGGTCTAAAATAATAAGTAAACTATATATACCTTTTCTGCGCATTTGTCATAACCTTTGGTGGCTAAACTTCGACGAGGACTATAAAAGTCGTTGGAATCAAAGTCTTCAAGAATTTTACGACCATCATCGACATAATCTTTACCATATTTTGCAATCTCTTGTGCCCTACTACAAGGATGCCAAGTCGCAGCAACTTTATATGGAATGCAAATTTCGGAGACTGGTGTTTGCAATACAACAAGCAGAAGCGATATGAATCCGAGTAGCATCAATTCTATTTTCATCACAAACCAAAAATATAAAAAATTAGCTGGAAATTCAAACAGAGAAAGATCGATCAGATTGTGATATAAAAGTACACATCCAAATATATGATAATAATCTTTATATATAGAAAAGCAAACTTGCCTGCTTTAACCTTTTCAAGAGCTTCATATAAAGCTTTCTTGTGCTTCTTTTTAAACCACTACAAAAATTGAAATGAAAAATTTGAGACTATGGGAATTAAGTACCGACTCAAATCCGATTTTCTATAGTAAAAATAGATGATGCAATGAGCTTTGAATACCAAAGTTGTGTTAATTATTTAATGAAACAAACTCCTTTTTTCTTATCTATGGAAGAGAAAAACTATAAAAAGAGAAAGAAAGTATATAAAGATGGAAAAGCAAAGAAGAAGAAATATACGTACGTGACCAACAAAGTGCAAGAAATATTCAATCATGATAGATATGAACAGAAGAACGAAGCAAACAACAGCAACGGCCCATGTTGGTGTCTCCTCCAATGATCTCTCTTTAATCGCCATTAAATTTCACTACTCAAAACTTAGTTTTTGAATATACTTAAGCTTTTAGGGTTTCACAAATTCTTTATCTATAAGAGGGAAAAGGAAAAAGAAAGTGATATGGCTTTTGTTCTTGTTATGTCTATATATATATATACAAACATTTAACTATGAAACAAGATTCATATTTCTTTCCAAAGAGAATATAAGAAAGTCGTCAAACAAATGAAAGCCGTAATATTATTATTTTTATTATAAAAATAAGAGAAACGAAGACTTTTGACTAATTCAAAGATAACTTATTACAAAAAAAAAAGAAAAAAAAGTTCAAAGATAACGACTTGAGTTGATGTGGCCATAGGAGACTGGTAGTGCCGTGTGAACTACCACTTCTAATTTCCTACCTTCAAAACGAATTACAGTTTTTAAAATTGATATAAAATATTATGTTGTCTTTGTGATAAAGACCCAAAGTTAGTTGATATGAGGTCACATTTCACAATCATTGTATAGTTTTGATGACTTCGTATATTTCGACCAACGAAATTTTGGCTATTATTATGAATTATGTCAATGTTTAATATTTCCTTCTTAGTTATTATTATATAGCCATATTTATCTAATAGCGAATAAATTACTCAATTTTATTTTATTTTTATTTTGGTACTTAGCTAAAAATGATTCATGCTTCAATGCAACCGCTAAAAATAAATTACTCAGTTTTTTTTTTTTTGGGTGCAAATTGTAGATGTAATTTTTTTGTAAAACTCTAATTGTATGCTATATTTTGAATCAGGTGTTACTATATCGTGTGCTATATAGGTTGGATTATTCATACGGAGAATTAGGTATTTTGGGTTAAGACGTAGTCACGTAGATCGTGATTGATAAGAAGCTAAGATATTTTCATAAATACTATTCCCTCCATTTCGTGTTTTAGTTGAATGCGTGGGAATTAAGAAATATAATTTATGAACAAAACAATATTTAATAATAAGTTAAAAATATTATGCAACCAATCATGTAAAAGATTACACAATTTAAAAGGTCAAAGTAATCAAATAACATTAAATTTTGCATAGAAACTAGAAAAACATCTAATAAAATGAAATAAAGAAAGAATGTGATTGGTTGGGCCTTAAAAATTTCTTGCAATTTTTTTAAGTATTTTTAGTTTACAACATTTGCTTACCAATTAGACTTAAAGTATTTTAGTGGATCCCATAGAAACTTATAACCTTGGTTTTTTTTTTGTAACATCCCGAAACCAAAATTTGGCATTTTGGAAGGGGTGTCGATCGACACCAGGTGTGGGTGTCGATCGACACCATGTTTTCGGGTTGGAACGGTTTAAGTTTTAATCATTCGGTTTTTACTCGGTTTGGATGCGCAGCCCTAGGTCGTCCCTTATAAGGACCCATCCGCAATTAGTGACGATTTTCAAAGACTTTGAGAGAGGAAAAACGTGAATTGAGAGAAAAAGAGCGAATCGAGAGGATTGTGAACTGTTCTTCGCCGTTCTTCCATTCTTAAGCGTTCTCGGTGATTTCCAACGAAGGAGATTGTCGTTCAAGTCTGATTTTCGTGTGTTTCGTGCTTATTCATTCCTCAATTCGTTTTATCAAGGTGAGTGCGCGATCGTAGGCTCGTATATGCTAGAAATCGATTAGCGATTGGTTTAAGTGTTTACGTTATGAAATCGTGGTTGATTGTGTTGTTCCTTGTGATGAAATCGTGGTAGACTGTGTTTTATTTGTGATGAAATCGTTTATGAATCGTTTGTTCGTGATTATGGCTTGGTTTATGTCATGTGTGTTGTTCTGCGAACAGAGTGTCGATCGACACCTTATGGTGTATCGATTGACACCCATGTTGATCAAGCGTCGATCGACACCGTGTGATGTGATGATCGACACCCTTTTTATTTTTTCGTTTAACGTTTTAAATTAATTGTTGTTGATGTCTAGTATATGCGTACTTAACATGTAGACGGGAGGACCGTGTCACTAAGTAATTATTAATTACTTACACAACTCTTTTTCCTATGTGTTGTAGGTAAAAGAAATGTGTGATCGCAAAATCATGGCCGGTGAAGAAGATGATAGGATTATTGTTAATTGTTTAGTTTCTAGTGAACCTGATGTTTAGGTAGCTAGAGTTTTTATGGAATTGAATACTGGAATCAAATTGTTGGGTACGATATTTGGTTATTGGATTAATTATTTTATTGGATTATTTTTTGGGAACTTCCGCAATTGTTGAAATAGTCGTAGAATGTTAGTATTTATGAGAATATTAACTCGGGTTATTTAATTAAAAAAAGGTGTTGGTTGTTTCATTTTTGTTTGTTCATTGTTTACTTTTTTTTTCTAAAACAAATATTTTGTGGCTTTAAAAGCTGTAGCAAATTCCATAGCAAAAAAAATTTATAGCTACAGACTAAATTTTACAGCAATTATTCTACAGCTATAGCCGAACCAATCATCCCCCAAAAATCTCTTAAACATCTAATATAATGGAATGGAAGGAGTATGATGTGTTGGTGATGATAAAAATTGAACAAAAAATTTAAAATTTAAAATTTGATAAGAGGAAATTTCAGAATTAATTACATTTCCTTATCAACTTGACCATTACAATTAAGAGGAAATCTATCAATCAATTAGTTGATGTATTATAGATTAAACGAATCGTAAATTCTGGACAACAAAATCTTGAATAGATTGAAAAACTTAAGATTAAACAAACCGTATAAGAAATTAAGAATGATGCCAAGAAACCATAAATAAATTATAAATATTATTTAATTACAATAATAGTCATTTTCTCAAACCATCAATTAAATAGTAATACTAAAATAAATCATTTGACATGTTAGTTATTTTCTAAAAAAAGTTTTTTTCAATTAGAATTTTTTTCAAAAATACCACTTTTGAAATACTTTTTTACAACTATATTATAATAACGAGTTATAAAGCAACAATTAAATGGATTTAAGCACGAATATTACTATATTGGTTAGAAAGTACATGACTAAAAGTAATTTTTGAATCTATCAATATTATACCAATAGTGATAAACAGACCATCATGAAATTTTATAATGTCGTATCTATCATGAAATCAGAAATCATGAAATCTATAATTTTTGGTTAAATACATAGTTAACAATATCCTACTAATTTATATGTTTTATATAAAACATCATTCATTCACGATAAAAATCCTATAAAAACTTTTTACTAACATATATATATATATATATATATATATATTTTTTTTTTTTTTGGGTGAATACATATTTTACTATTTCAATAAAATGAGTCTGCTTATTCAATAATAATATTCCAATGAAAATATATAAAAGTTCTATTAGTTTATTTATTCAAAAATTTATGACTGATAAGTGATAAGTAATCTATTTTTATGTTAGACTCGTTTCGTTTGCTCTCTATTGTTTTTTCTTTTATAAACTGACTTCTATGTTGTTTCATCAACATATCCGATCATCGATATTAGATTACAGTATACTGGTGTTGATGCCTGTAGAACTTTAAGATTTTATTAGAATAAAATGTTATATATTATTGTTATAATTCTGTAACATACCTGTCGTCAACAATACAAAAATACGATTATATTTCAATCGTCCTTTTTCATATAAATATTTTATTACTATTTTGGTCTATATGAAAGAAAATCCACTATTGCTGAAGGTGTTTCTTAAACTGTTAGGTTTCGTTAGTTTTATCTGCCAAACTCAGCTAAGCCCTAAGCTGGAATTGTAAAGTGCTTTTGTCTTACTGTTATATTTTTGTTATAAAATCGTAAAGTTAACCAAAGCTGGAATTGGAAGTACTTTTGTTTGATTAGAAATTTTTTTTCTTAAAGATAATTATGGGTCTACCTTTCTTGATTAATGATATGATCAGTGAGTTAGTGGTTTTACACGTAACATGCCTAAAATAATTAAGAAAACACTAACTAACGGTATTTACAATTTAAAATGAGTAGAGGATAATTTTTCGTACTTTCTTGATGGAACAATTACCATATTGATACAATGGCCATGATTGTCAACTCCATTTTGATATGACTTTAACGTGACGGTCCGACTATAGTACTACTAATATTTTAATCAATTTTATTTTCCTAACCTGACAATTCCATTTTTATCTTTAAATTGAATAGTTGGATCAGACAAACTTTGGTTAACGTAAAGGGGAAAATTTTGTGGGATTAAGTTTAGATTTTTCAATGAAATTTCAATTCAAAATCATGGACGATAAAATAGACTGGTCTATGTTTTCACTAATGCTCTTTTATTAGAAATAAACATCTGAAGCAAGATTATGTGCGAAAAACTTCTACATAATATGATGAGATGCTCCCAAGGATCGACACTCTAGAGTTGGTAAAAGGGATAAGCTTTGCATCAAAGAAACCATAAAATTTCAAAGAACAAAAGATGTGGAAATAATGGTCGAACAAGAGTTGCGGAAGACTCTTGATTTACCGTGGATTGAAGTGATATTTTCCAGAGATGTGGAAAAGACTCTTGGATTCAATTTGGATATGATGACACACCAAAGTAAGAACAAGCTTTGATAGTGATTCACATTTGATTAATTGATATTACACACTGTAACGCCCCGACCGCCGTCATAGGGAAAATCCTCATCCCCTCGAGAGAAATCTTCATCTCCCAATGGTCCCCACGTCCACGCTCGGCCTATGGGCCCACCCATGTCAGACGGTTGGTGCGTTAGTCCGGGAGGCTCAGAAGTCATGTTTACTAACCTTGCAAATCACCACGCGATCTTTTCTCGTGTTTTGACCTCACTCACACGATATTGAAAATCACTTCCCAGTAGGTCACCCATCTTGAAACTACTCAAGCTTAAGCACATTTAACTCTGGATTTCTCTCAAGTCTTGTGACCAAAAAGATAAGTGCACTTTGGTGATATAGGTAGCCCAATCAATTCCTTTAAGCATTTCCGCATATACAACATATACCATATATGCTCTGAAACAAGGGTGTCACAATCACCCTTACTAGGAGATCGCAACATTCTCGTTGCGCATACCAAGATCGTTACCCCGACAATCTGACTTTTCACAGATGTCAGGGTTCTCTCTGATACCACTTGTAACGCCCCGACCGCCAACATAGGGGAAATCCTCATCTCCCAATGGGCCCCACGTCCACTCTCTGCCCATGGGCCTACCCATGTCAGACGGTCGGGGCGTTAGTCTGGGAGGCTCGGAAGTCATGTTTACTGATCCTACAAATCACCACGCGATCTTTTCTCGTGTTTTGACCTCACTCACACGATACTGAAAATCACTTCTCAGTAGGTCACCCATCCTGAAACTACTCTAACTTAAGCACGCTTAACTCTGGAGTTCTCTCAAGACCTCTTACCGAAAAGATAAGTTCACTTTGGTGATATAGGTAGCCAAATCAATTCCTTTAAGCCTCTCCGCATATACCGCATATACCATATATGCTCTGAAACCGGGGTGTCACACACCATAAACCGAATCAATCAATGAATATTACACATCATTGACATAAATGAAAATCACTCTCAAAAGGTTCCAAAAATAATAAGAAAGACTTATCTTTTTACTCATGAAAATGGGCTCTATAAATAGAGAAAATACATCATAAAAACGTTCGTAATTAAGGCTCAACATGAAGAGCATCTAGAAAAACGAAATTGAACTCCAATTTGCAAGTAAGAGAGAGAAATAACCTAAAATAAATGTACTCTTAAATATAGACGAAAATGACCCTTCTTTTTTGTCTTTGATGCTTCCCATAATCATATCTAAATAACCTAACAGTTGAATGACTCTAATACCATGTTAATTATGAATTTTCAATTTAAAACTAATTAACATTTAATAGATTAGTCCATGTACATTATATACAATTTCACAATTTTTTAACTAATGAGACTTTCAGTAGTTAAAGAATTTGTGAATAACCTATATAAGAGATTGAGCCAAACTACTTCGGCCAAGTCATTTTTACTGGCAAAATCTGGATTTTTTTATAGGTTTTAAGGGATTATTCTCGGATTCTCGGTTTTAACCGTTGATTTTCCGATGAACAGAAAAACGTTATAAGCTAAACCACTTATTGTTAGTTAATTTGAAGTTACAATTTAAAAGTTTATGTAGACCGTTAACAAAAAAGTTATCATATAGATAAGATATCAAACAAATCTTCCTATTTATTCACAGATCTAACACACAAACTGTCCAATTGAGTATTAATAGAAAAAAGGTAGAAGTGGGTTGGAGAATATTTGAATAGTGGATCTACACACATTCACTGTAAGCTTATCAAATGGATAAATAATTATACTTAATTTATTTATTATATTTTGAATAGTGGGTTGGAGAATAACCGTTTCACCAGACAATTGATTAGCTGAATAATTTATTATTTTAAGACCTATGGTAATTGGAGTCAACTCAAATCATATTGACATTGTCATTCTATGAATTGCATTGGTCTTAACTTCCTAAGCGTTGACCCCACTTGGTTAGGTTATGGTTTAAATTCATGTGTCCATCTTTGTTTTGACCCATATAGCTTATAGTTTTTCAATCCTAGCCGATCTCATATAGTTTCTTCTTTGAATTGTGTATTCTTTGTCCACATACAATAGAAAAATTGAAAGTCATCTCTAAAAACGTGTTGTTCCCTTGTTTTTTTATGCAAGTTGAACAAATAACAATAAATCAGATTCAAGTCAGATTTTGTGTTTAACTAAATTTGAGTTTTAATCTATAAATATATTTACATAGATCAATAGATTTATATTTGCTGCAAGTTGAACAAATAACAAGAAACAATATTCAATTTTTTCTTTCTTTTTTTTCATCAAATAATATACAGTTGTTTTCTATGAGATTAAAACTACGTGATTTTATGCAATCTTAGTGTAGATTAAGTAACACCACTTGGAAATCTCATGATTTAGATAATGCTTTTCCATGTTTGACCGCACTAAGTTTCTTCGAAGAAAATTAATTGATAGAATTATAAGTACGTTTCTATTAGAGTATACGGTTGAATGTAAGTAAACCATGTTGATTTACTAGTAATTTAGTTACTCGGTTATCCGGCTGTTTGGATTAAACCGTATCTTCTTCCTTTATAAGGAAATGTTAATGTAACAAAACGAATTAATGTGAATAACAGAATTTTCTCGCTTTCAATCTTTCCTCTCTTGATTCTGTTGATTCACTAACATGGTATCAGAGCTTCAAGCTCGAAAAAGCTCGAACGATTCATTGTTTCTTTGATTTCCGCTTCTTTGACCTTGATTGATCGGTGATTCTCCCGGTTAATCCTTCTTTTCCGATTCGATTTCTAGGTTTTTTGCCGGAAATCATTGTTTACTTCGTTATACGGTTATTCCGTCGTGTTCTATTGATTTTCCGGTTGTTCCGCCGGAATCGTTGGTTCTTCGTCTAACGGTTGTTCCGCCGTGAGTTTCTTCTTCAATCTTTTCAATTCTTATGGCGATTAGTAGAAAAATTGGGCGTCGTGTTGGTCGATCTACTGCTTCAGCCAGACGATCTTCTACACTGGAGATTCCAGATGATTCTACACCAGATCCACCTATCTCTTTGATTGATTCACCGGATAGTATTCATTCACCGTTTTATCTCACAAATGGCGATAATCCGGGTCTTGCAATCATCTCTGAGGTACTTGATGGAACAAATTTCGATAATTGGCGTATTGCAATGACTATAGCCTTAGATGCTAAGAATAAGCTTGCATTCGTTGATGGATCTTGTGCTAGACCTTTGGAAACTCATCGGAATTTTAGGATTTGGAGTAGATGTAATAGTATGGTTAAATCTTGGATTATTAATTCTGTCTCTAAGCAAATATACAAGAGTATATTGCGTTTCAATGATGCTTCAGAAATATGGAATGATTTGTCTACAAGATATCACATTACAAATCTTCCAAGATCATACCAGTTGTCTCAACAAATCTGGCCACTTCAACAAGGATCCATGGATTTAGCAACATACTACACTACTTTGAAAACTCTTTGGGATGAATTAGATGGTGAAAACTGCACAGATACTTGTCACAATTTTTCTTGTTGCAAGGCTATTGATACTAAGGCTGAGCATGCTTAGGTGATAAAATTTTTGGCTGGCTTGAATGAATCGTATGCTACTATTCGCAGCCAAATCATCATGAAGAAGAATGTGCCAGATCTTGCTGAAATATATAATCTTCTTGATCAAGATCACAATCAGAGGAACATCTATCCAGTGCACAATGCTTCTGCATTTCATGTTTCTTATGAAGTTGTGTCAGGATCTATCAATGCAGCACAATCTTCTCATCACTATTCTTCAAAGGTTACTCGACCTACTTGTTCTTTCTGTGGATTTTCAGGGCATACTGTAGACAGATGCTGCAAGGTTCATGGTTACCAAGTGGGTTACAAATCTAAACAGAAGTTCTCATCTGAGAAATCTCAATCTTCTGGTAGATATTCTACATATGTCAAGCCTGTTGTTGCTCAGGTCTCTGCAGCTTCTTCTGAAATCATCAATAGTCTTTCTAAAGATCAGATTCAAGGGGTTATTGCCTATTTCAATTCTCAACTTTCCCATGATCAAGCTCCAACAGATATTTCTTCAGCTGCTATCAATTATGTGATTTCTAACTCTGGAGCTACTATTACTGCATTACATGGTATGGCTTTTTCCTCTTCTACTCTATGCTTTGTTGGGGTTTTACGAGCTACCAAGAATGTTTTGAGGTCTGAGTCATGGATAATTGATAGTGGTGCAACTCATCATGTTTGCCATGATAGAAATCTGTTCTTGGATATCTGTAGTTCAGTGAATAAGTCAGTCACTTTACCTACAGGATTGGGAATAAAGATTGAAGGTATAGGGAGTATACGGTTGAATGATTATCTGGTGTTACACAATGTGCTGTACATACCTGATTTTTGTTTGAATCTGATGAGTATAAGTCAACTTACCAAGGATTTGGGTTATCGTGTGATGTTTGATGCTGAATCTTGTGTCATACATGATCCTATCAAGGGACTGATGATTGGTCAGGGTGAGGAGATAGCCAATCTATATGTGCTGGATACACAGATGCTAAATCTAAAAGAGTTATCTAGTACTTTAGTTTCAGTTTGTTGCAATGTTGTAGTTGATTCTGCCTTATGGCATAATAGGTTAGGTCATCCATCTCTTGCTAAAACTGATGATCTAACAGATGTACTTGGAATTAAAGAAAGGAATAAAGGTCCATTTCATTGTGCTATTTGTCCTCTTGCAAAACAAAAGCATCTTCCCTTTCCTTCCAAGAATAATATGTCTACTAATGCCTTTCATCTTCTGCATATTGATGTTTGGGGACCATTCTCAACTCCCACAGTCGAAGGATACAAGTATTTTCTCACTATTGTGGATGATCACTCTCGTGTTACTTGGATATATTTGCTTAAAAGCAAAGATGAAGTATTGACTGTGTTTCCAGATTTCTTGAAGATGATTGAGGTTCAGTTTGGAGCTGTAGTTAAAGGAGTAAGGCCAGACAATGCTCCTGAATTGAGGTTTACAAATTTGTATAAGGCAAAAGGCATTGTCTCTTATCATTCCTGTACAAAAACACCACAACAAAATTCAGTTGTGGAAAGGAAACATCAGCATATTCTCAATGTGGCCAGATCTCTCATGTTCCAAGCTCATATTCCCTTGGATTATTAGGGAGACTGTGTGCTCACTGCTGTGTTTCTCATTAACAGGTTGCCTACTCCTTTGTTGAAGAATAAGTCTCCTCTTGAAGTTTTAACCTCCAAGAATCTAGATTATAGTGGCTTAAGAGTCTTAGGTTGTCTTTGTTATATCTCTACCTCCTCTAAGCAAAGAAGCAAGTTTCAACCTAGAGCTAAGCCATGTATCTTCTTGGGTTATCCGACTGGTTATAAAGGATATAAGGTCTTGGATTTAGAAACACGATGTGTTCATATTTCCAGGAATGTTGTATTTCATGAGGATATTTTTCCTTTCATTAATACTCAAGATGATAATTTTCTGGATGGTTTTGTGGAAGCAGAGACTCCTGCAGTTGTGAATGAGATTCCTGCAGTTGTGAGTGAGATTCCTGCAGTTGTGATAACAGGTTTTTGCCCTGGTGAAAGTTCTCAAGTCCTAAATTACTAATCCAATGTAGATATAGATTTAGGTTCGTTCAGGGACCGGCAATACACTCTAATTCCTTTAAACACACTTTTAGCTAAGCGATTCAAGTTGGTTTAAATTGTCACGATTTCAAGAAGCAAATAAAATAAATTCGATGAAAGCAATAATATTAAAAACGTTAAGCTAGGGTAAATATCTCAGGGATTAGATCATCAAGAACCAAGCAATTATTCAGGATATCAATTTAAGAACCAATCTAGAACTCAATCATAAATTCATGAGAATCCAGTGTCGCGGCATCCACTACTTCATCAATCAATCTAGCACCCTAAACTGTCGTTTGAGACTAAAGAGAATCGATGAGCATAACGAATAGGATTGATTTGTTCATGAGTTGCCTTAACTTCAACTATCGTTGGCTAAGGGTCAACACGCCCATCTAAGTTCATTCAAGCAATTCACTACACTTTTGATAAGTAAATTCAACCTAAAATCAAAGGCTAGGTGATCAATCTAGTCTAGGCATTAAGATCAACAATAGATGGAGATATCAAACATGTATTAAAAACCTATCTATGCTTAGTTCAAGAATCTCTAAATCCCATTGAAAACCCTAACCTAACAAAAAGAACTACTCGCACATGGAGATACGAAACACAACAAGAGAGATAGGAGAATTCATAGATAAATTAATGAAAAAGATAAAGAGTTTAGAAATCTTCTCCAAAGGTTGGAAGACAATCTTCAAATCTCACATAAACTCTAAAGACAAGTATCAAATCTCTCTCTCACGTGTTCTCTCTGCTTTTCTCTGTGAAAAAAGGCCTCTCTCTTTGGTCTGGGGCGGCTGGGATTTATAAGGGAAACCCTAGGTGGCGAAATTAGGTTAAATGAAAATTTCCAAAAGTGGATCTTCTGGGAGCAGGTTAGTAGGATCGGGGAGCGGGTGCTCCTTTAGCTCCAGAATTTCCCAAAAGATCTTGTTTTCCTTTGTTTTCCACCAAGCCTCCTAGCAAACTCCAATTCTTCATTCCAGCCACTTTTAGACCTAAAAAGACTCAATACAAAGGAGAAAGACTCGATAAAACCCTACAAAATAATGGTTAGAATACGCCAAAAATAGAGTATATCAATTCCCCCAGACTTAGATCTTTGTTTGTCCTCAAACAAACTCAAAACTAAGTAAAGGAAAAGGTTTGAAAACGTGGGAACTCTTTTATTCTCAGCGAACCGTACCTTTGGCTTTCAGTCTGCAGACCACATAATCCAGATTACGAACGACAAAGCTTCGCCAAAATAACCTCAACACTTTTCTCAACCAAGCCATTTCCCAAACACTTCTTTGTAATAACACAAACCAAACGCACTCAAAGTATGCGTGAGGATCTCGCTAAAGGCACCTTCTCGGAGAAGACGACGCTAAGGGTTGTAGGCTATTTTGAGGTGGAGTTAAGGGTGTTTAGAGTGTTTAAGGGTTACCCGAACGTTTGATGCTCCACATTCTCTAAATCACTCATTCCATCCTTCCTTCTTTCCTTCCCTTCATAAAACCACTATCCCCCTTGGGTACACTAGCTGGGCTTGAGAGACATATATTTTTACAGATTTCCACTCTTCATCATCGGATTTGATTTTTTTTTTTTTTTGATGAAAGATGATGATGAAGAGGGTTTGATTACACATATATGCCTCTCAAACACAAAAATATTAGAATTAATGTACATACCCAAGTGAGTCTCAATGATGTTACTTCTACTCCTTCTTCCACAAAACCTCGTAAATAAGAGCGGGTGCTCTATCCTTCAGAACGAGTGATCTAGAGGCTGTGTCGACCCATCTCTCTCTGGCCCTTTTGCGCATATGCTGCACATGTGACAATGAAGTAACAAGAAGGAAAGGAGCTTGAAAATAGGTAAGGTTAAAGGTGGGTACTAGCTAAAAATGAGCTAGCTATTCAGGAGCAGCAAGAGTGGTAAAAAGGAAAAAGAAGTCCTGAATATGATTCGTTTCCCTAATCTAGTGCCAATAGCGAGAGAAGTTTTGGTCAATCTGAAACCTGGAAGATAGAGCATTGAAGTGTTCCAGCTATTCCTTGTAATCCACGCTCTGAAGAAATGGTCACTAGAAAGAGAGTTAATTAGCACAAGTGGTTCAGAAATCGTCATAGAATAAAGTCTTAATTCCCAACTTATAAGTCTTGACTCGATAAAATAAAACAAAGAAAAACCGACTCAAAAGGACATAAGAAAAGCAAACATCCAAAATAAACGACATCAGTCATCTCCCCCCAGACTTACTTCACACCGACCCGGTGTGAAAATAAGAAAAGGAAGAGGGAAAGAGAGAAATAAATAAGTCCAAATGAAAAGAAAAAGAGGTAGAAAAAGGTCTTATCAGAAGAAAGGGTGGGATAGAAGAGCGACTAATCGCTCGCAGTGTGCTCGGTATCCTCGTCCTCATCGGTGGTGGGCTTCTTACGCTTGGAGGAGCGTGTCGTACGGCCTGACGGCGATGGTGCAGCAGCTGATGGAGCAGGCGCTCTAGGGTCAGGCGGTGGAGCAGCAGATGTAGAAGGAGCAGTAGTGGTGGCCTTAGAACCATTTCAACTCTTCTGGAGCATGTGGAGTATGCGACGCATGTGGAGTAAAGCGTTTACCGGCTGGTCGGGGCCACGGGTGAGGAGCATCGCTTGTTGTGGCGATGTTCTTGCCCTTGGCGGCTCTGCTTTTGGGGTCACCAATCGAAGTCCTTGGTCCTGACATCCTGCAAACACCACCAAACCAAACAAAACATGCATAAATCTAAGTCTCACCATCAACACACGAACATCAAAATTTTCTCAAAAATAAAGTTCACATTCAAATCCCAAAATTCGATGTATGCATGCTCTAACAAGCCAATTCACTAGTTCCAATTCATTACAGTGAGTAATCTAAGCCCATTCACACCATAAATTCCTCAAAAATTCAACTTTTCAATCCAAATTAGGGTTTCACTTTGATATCAAAATACAAGCAAATTCCACAACCCTAAGGCATGAAATCAGTGAAGAAACAAGTTGAAAGCAAACCAAAAGTGATTCTAGCAAGATTATGTCATCGATTTCACCTTTGAACTTCGAAATTTCGGACTGAAAAATAGAGATTTGGAGCACATACCTTTGGAGTCTCGAAAAACGAAGTGGATAAATGAAAAAAGGGCAAAAAATCGAGTGGGATTGAACTAAGAATCGCACAAATCCGTGAATAATTCACAAAGTTGTGTTTGGAGAGAAAAAGCTTTAAGTTTGTTCTCCTGATGAAGTTACTGATGTTGAGATTCCTGTAGTTGTGAGTTCTTCTCCTACAAAGGATAATGAAGTTGGTGTTGTGCATAATCAGGAATCAATTGTTAGGAAAACGTCTCATGATTCTCTTCAGCATCTTGCCCATACACTTGAGGAAGATTACATTGATCCTCTGGCACCAGCAATTCCTTCTATTCATCCAGCCAAGGATAGAAGATCTTCTAAAACTCCAGCTTATTTGGAGGATTATTACTGCAATATGGTTGGTACTGACATCCCTTTTCCTCTATCTTGCTACATGTCCTATGATAAACTTTCTGAGGAGTATAAAGCCAATATTGTGCCATGACATCTTATGTTGAACCAGCTACCTTCAACCAAGCTAAGAAGTTTGATGAATTGTTAGCAGCCATGAATGAGGAATGATGTGAGTAAGTTTTAACCACAAATAAAATCCGCAAGTGCACAGACAATCGCAGTAATATATGAGGTATCGAATCCACAGAGACCAAGGTTACACTATGAGATTATGAGATTCTAATTTAAAGCTAAGATAAAATGGGATTGGTTGTAACGAAACAATGAACGAAACAGCAAATTAAACAATGTAAATTCAATAAGAGAAAAGCACTAGATCAAGGTCATTCGCCGGTGATTTCGTATTAAAGACTGAGCAACTATTCAGGATTCAATTTAAACGCGGTCTAGAACTCAAACATAAATTTAATATTGCCCCACTGTCGTGATGCATCAATATCTTTATCTAACAACCTAAATGCCTAAACTGTCGTTTGAATTCAGAGATGTTGACAAGCATTATCGAATGGGTTCAATTTGTTCACAATTGATGATAACAATCAACTGTCGTTGGTTACACACCAATTGCTCACCAATGGTTAATCTAGCAACCTAGAGCACTGTCGTGAATAAGTTCAACTTGAAATCATAGATTAGGTGTACAGGCTAATCTAAGCGTTATGAATTCCAATTGATGAAGACGAATGATAATCTATCCTATTTGGCTCAGTCACTAATCAATCCTAAATCACCATTGAAATCCCCTAATCTAGCTAATGGACTACTCAAACATGGAGAGATCAAACGCAGCAAACAACAAGAGAGAATTCATAATGACAATAAAAGAGATAAGGGTGTTAGAATTCTTCTCAATAGATGTTGTGGAATGAAATCTCCAAATCTTATAAGCAAATCCAATGGAATGAAGAGCACTTGAGTATCAATGGGAACAATGGAGTCTCTGCCTCCCAAAACGTGAAAATGAAGTGAAAAAGGAATAATAATTCAGAGGTGGCTACCCTCTTATTTATAGGAAAAATTAGGTTAAAATGGTTTTGGGGACCGGACCGGTCGGTCCCGATTCCAGGGAGCTCTTGGATCTTCGGGCCCTCGTGCGAGCAGGTGCTCGCTCCAAACCGAGCAGGTGCTCGGTTATGAAAAACGCCATCTTTTCTCCAGATTCGTCCCTTTTGCTCCAATGACCCCCAATGACTCCAATCTATGCTTGAGAGCCTCCTAGAACATGAAAAGACACAAAAAGGAACTGGAAAGAACCGAAAAACAATAGAAAACAATAGTAAAAGAGGCCAAAATCCTAATATATCAACTCCCCCGGACTTAGATCTTTGTTTGTCCTCAAACAAAATAAGATAAAGGACAGAAGAGTGTCTGAAGATCGCATGGAATTCACTCGCTTGTTGGAAAAATCTTTGGACTTCATACTTTCATCACTTGGCCTTAGAACATGTACCACGATCTAACCTTATTCACTCACAACTCAGCAAAACTTCGGAATCCTCAATATCATCTCTTAATCAATTAATGAAAATGAAAGTACAATGATCTTACCCGAGGGGAATCGTTTCAAGGGGTGCCGACTTCTCCTAACCAAGACCCTCTCCCGTATACTCTTTTTCTCAATTTTTTAATTTATTTATTTATTTATTTATTATTTTTTTCCTATGGGACGAATCTAATGAGGTCACAAAGGAGATACGGGTTTACGCATCATCCCTTGGTTCACTCGAAATTTTTAGTTTCCCTTACAACATGCTTTCCGTGAGGTCACAAAGGAGACACGGGTTTACGCATCATCCCTTGGCTACTTGGGCATATTGCTTTGAAGTTTTTTTTTTAATGGGACGAATCTCCATGAGATCGCAAAGGATACACGGGTTTACGCATATTCCCTTGGGTCACTTCTATCCTTTTAGTTTCCCTTACAACATGCTCTCCTGAGGTCAATAAAGATATACGGGTTTACGCATAGTCCTCAGGGTCACTTGGGCATGTTTCTTTGAATTTCTCCCCCTTTATTTATCTTTTCTATTCTTTTTTTTTATAAGGGGAGAATTTAAAAGTTAAATGGTTCAAAAGTTAGAGAGGAAAGAGTATATTTGTTGGAAAGTTGCTGTGTTTTATACGGTCGGGAAATGTCTTGCCCAATGAACATCAAAACCCTGAGAAAGAAATTAAAAGTCATGATTAAATACCAAATAGGGATTTGAGATGACATTGGATCATCCTAATTTCCGATAAGTGTGAGCTTTAGGGGAAATTTTAATCTACCCATAACCTTTCGTGGGAGCACCCTCCACGAGCAGGTGCTCGGCAGAGATGTGGGGTGCTCGAAACAATACTTTGGCCAAGCTGTGAATCATACAAGTAATCCCTAGTCCAAACATAAATCCAATAGATCAAGTTCATAATTTCATTTCCAAACAACCTCTTATTGACTCGATAAACTCAAAAGCAGACTCAATAAAAACTAAAATCAAAAGCAGATACAATAACAAGACCGCTCCCCCGGACTTAAATCACACCGTCTCCAGTGTGAAAAAGTTCAAGAGATTGGCGACTCAATAAAATAAACATAAAAATAAAGCGGATAGCACAATGATGGTAGTAGGGATAGAAAAGATATCACCGCGTAGAAGCCTCCGCGTCGTCGTCGAGCCGGTGCTCGATGCCTTGCGAGCAGGTGCTCGACTAGGGGCCTAGGCTGGGGACCGACCGGTCCCAATACTGGACCGACCGGTCCCATCTCCAGGGACTCCTTCTGGTCTGTTGAAATCGGTGGATCGACCGGTCTGTCCTGCGGACCGACCGGTCTAGGCTTCTGGTCGAAACTCTCTTTTTTTTTTTTTTTTTTTTTTAGACTGAAAACACAAATAAAATGTCAGTAATAAAAGGAAATTAAAATCGAAACAAGAAAACTTACCGATGGGTTGCCTCCCATCAAGCGCTTGTTTTAAGTCGTTAGCTTGACTGATTAACACAAGGTTAATCATGAGAATCAAAAGGTTGAGCCAATGCACATTAGGTCCTTCTCCTATTATGAACATGAACAAAGAATGCAAGAGAACACATCCATGGTAAAAAGGTAAAACTCTCATCAAGGGAGTTTACTACAAATGTAGCATATATCTTGAAATCCTCCTTGGTTAGATGCTCATGCGAATCAAATGCATTAAATGGAAAGATAAAGTTAACTTCTGGTTTAAACGAGTTCTTCACAAAATAGTTAACTTCATCCCCATCTATTATGTAAAACACAAAATTCTCATTCCTAGAATCTATCTCTACCTCAGGGTCCTCCATCTCATTCAAGAGATCATTTACATCAACCATATCCCCTAAATCAGTTTTTTCTAGAAATGATCTAGGTTCCTCTAGCATTGAAAACCTAAACTCGAGATCGTAAAAACTTAATGCACACAAAGAATTGATATCAAAGCATACTTCATGATAGTCCCTAGCAAGTTTTTCTACTCTTAGAGTATCTAGTCCTTGAGTTTCACCTATCAAATCATAACATTCATCAATGAGCGAGAGTATCCAAATTAGAAGTTTCATCTTCACTACAAGGCATGTGAATATCCTCATTATCATGAAATTCAAAAGATGAGCCGTATGTACCTTCTAATTGGGTTAGTTGAGTTGGTGGAACCCACTATATTACCTCTTCATGAGCATTAGCTACCATTATCTCATCGGACGTGAGCTCCCTTCCTTCAAGTGATGCCCGGTGTGAGATAATATTCACTCGGATCATCATTGCTAGGTCTTTCCTTGTCAAAGTTGGATTTTCTTCGTAAAGCTCATCCAATTTCGCTTTTTGCTCAGGTGGTGGTCTCGGTCCTCTGGAGTACACCCCATAAGTATCTCCAGGATCAATCACGTATGCAGCGGTGGGGATGACAACAGCTCCTGAGTCGGCTCTAATCCGCTTGAGAGGTGGATGAAGTGTTATGTCATGAAATTTCCGCTTTTGGCAACTACCAGGTGTAGCTACTTCCTTAGTTGACATCTCAACTACTTCTGTCTCATTGTGTTCAGGAGGCTTGGGGTCTGGATCAGGGGGATCAGGGACGTGCAAATCCTCGATAATGCCTACATGAAGCTTTATAGACCTCTTGAGTGATGGTGTCGTTTGCACGATATTAACCAAAGGAAGCTTCACCGTCAAGTCTTTCAGCATCTCCTTACACTTAGCATCCTCCAAATCTTTCCTAGATTTCTTGGGAGGTACTGGGTAAGGCACTCTAGGTACTAGCTCAGGCGAAGTTCCTGGAATTTTCGTGGGAGCACCCTGTGCGAGCAGGTGCTCGGCAGAAGGAGCAGGTGCTCGCTGGGATTTTTCCTCAACATCGATTGGAACAGCATCCTGGTGTGTCCCTGAGCTTGAACCAATCTCCTTATGCATATCATCCTCGGAAAAATCACTTTCTTGAGCCTGATGCTCGGTAACTTTCTCCTTAGCCTTCGCGTGGGAGGTTGTGATTGTAGGCGGTACCAACAACTGTCCACTCCTCAACTTAACAACATTTACCTGATCCTCCTTCCTAGGATTCACCTCACCGTGTCCGGGAAGAGTTCCAACCGGTCTTTTAATAGCTTCGGTCGTTTGAGCCACTTGCGTGTCCAATTTCTTCAGCGGTGGTGTATGTCTTGCTTCGAGAAACAGTATTTCGATCTCTTCTATACTTTCTCTGCAATCTCGGAAGTGACTTAGCAGAGGGCGGTACTCTATAGCTTTTTCAAAGGTTAGTGCATGTGGAATCCTTCGTACCATCTTCTGAAATCCAAGGAGCTGCTTCAGAGATATGGAGTCCATGAGATGTTTAGGTGGTCGAGGGTGCGATACCTTAGGCATGTGGACTCGCTCCAGAATTGGTGTTGGGTTTTCCATGCTCAATCTCTCATGTGACGAACTTGCGTCGATTGATGCAGCTGTGGTATCGATCAGTACGTCCGTTTTGTGTTCCACAGATTCTGAGAATTCGAGCTGTGTCGATCGATGCAAGGGTGCATCGATCGATGCAAATGTCCCACTAGCACTCTGCACAACCTGAATGTCCAGCTCCTTGTCTTGAGAGCTTGGTGCTTCAAATTTCCCACCCCAGTACTCTGCGGTCCTCTGTTGTTCTTCAATCATCTGTTTCAGCATACTTACTAACTCGCTCTGTCCAGTCGGTGCGGGAGGTGATTGGTAAAAAGAGACTTGAGGGGGTTTCTGATATCGACCGGCATCGTAGTTCTTCATGAAAGAGTAACATTCATCCTCATTCAGTATATATCCTTGCTCGTTGCAAAAGTGACCATATTGGTCTCTGAGAACACCAGCATTATCCTGACTCAAAATCACGAGATTAACCATAAGGTCCGGAGCAGGTGCTCGCCGGTGGTTCTGATAGATCTCACCTGACACAAAGCAAAAACAAATAAAAAAATCAAAATTAGCAAAATTCTTAGACTATAAATAAAATCAAATCTCAAAGGTAACGCAATTGGTCCCCGGCAACGGCGCCAAAAACTTGATGTGAGTAAGTTTTAACCACAAATAAAATCCGCAAGTGCACAGACAATCGCAGTAATATATGAGGTATCGAATCCACAGAGACCAAGGTTACACTATGAGATTATGAGATTCTAATTTAAAGCTAAGATAAAATGGGATTGGTTGTAATAAAACAATGAACGAAACAGCAAATTAAACAATGTAAATTCAATAAGAGAAAAGCACTAGATCAAGGTCATTCGCCGGTGATTTCGTATTAAAGACTGAGCAACTATTCAGGATTCAATTTAAACGCGGTCTAGAACTCAAACATAAATTTAATATTGCCCCACTGTCGTGATGCATCAATATCTTTATCTAACAACCTAAATGCCTAAACTGTCGTTTGAATTCAGAGATGTTGACAAGCATTATCGAATGGGTTCAATTTGTTCACAATTGATGATAACAATCAACTGTCGTTGGTTACACACCAATTGCTCACCAATGGTTAATCTAGCAACCTAGAGCACTGTCGTGAATAAGTTCAACTTGAAATCATAGATTAGGTGTACAGGCTAATCTAAGCGTTATGAATTCCAATTGATGAAGACGAATGATAATCTATCCTATTTGGCTCAGTCACTAATCAATCCTAAATCACCATTGAAATCCCCTAATCTAGCTAATGGACTACTCAAACATGGAGAGATCAAACGCAGCAAACAACAAGAGAGAATTCATAATGACAATAAAAGAGATAAGGGTGTTAGAATTCTTCTCAATAGATGTTGTGGAATGAAATCTCCAAATCTTATAAGCAAATCCAATGGAATGAAGAGCACTTGAGTATCAATGGGAACAATGGAGTCTCTGCCTCCCAAAACGTGAAAATGAAGTGAAAAAGGAATAATAATTCAGAGGTGGCTACCCTCTTATTTATAGGAAAAATTAGGTTAAAATGGTTCTGGGGACCAGACCGGTCGGTCCGGTCATGGGACCGGTCGGTCCCGATTCCAGGGAGCTCTTGGATCTTCAGGCCCTCGTGCGAGCAGGTGCTCGCTCCAAACCGAGCAGGTGCTCGGTTATGAAAAACGCCATCTTTTCTCCAGATTCGTCCCTTTTGCTCCAATGACCCCCAATGACTCCAATCTATGCTTGAGAGCCTCCTAGAACCTGAAAAGACACAAAAAAACTGGAAAGAACCGAAAAACAATAGAAAACAATAAGTAAAAGAGGCCAAAATCCTAATATATCAAGGAACTTCTAGCTTTAGAAAGTACAGGGACTTGGGACATATGTTCATTGCCACCTGGAAAGCATGCCATTGGCTGTCGATGGGTATATAAAGTTAAACTTTTCTCTGATGGTAATCTGGAAAGATACAAGGCTCATTTAGTAGCAAAAGGGTATACACAAGAAGAGGGAATTGATTATGTGGATACTTTTGCTCCTGTTGCTAAACTTACCACTGTGAAGACCCTTTTAGCAGTTTCAGCTGCAAAGAATTGGCACCTTCACCAGTTGGATATTTTAAATGCCTTTTTGAATGGTGAATTAGATGAAGAAATTTACATGGTTTTACCTCCAGGTTATACACCGAAGAAAGAGGAAAATTTACCTGAGAATCCTGTTCTCAAGAAGTCTCTTTACGGATTAAAGCAAGCTTCAAGACAATGGTTTCTGAAGTTTAGCTCAACTCTTACCAGTCTTGGGTTTACTAAATCTCATCATGATCATACCTTGTTCTTGAAGTCTACTGGTACAGATTTCTTGGCTGTTCTTGTATATGTGGATAATATAATCATTGCTAGTAGTACTACTTCAGCTGCAGAACAAGTTAAGCAAGACCTACAGAAAGCTTTTAAGCTCAGGGATTTAGGTGATTTGAAGTATTTTCTTGGCCTTGAAATTGCAAGATCTAGTGCTGGGATTGCTGTTTGTCAACGAAAATACACTCTGGAGCTACTTGATGATGTTGGCATGTTGGCTTGTAAACCAACTTCCATTCCTATGGACCCTAACATCAAGCTTTCTGAATACTCTGATGAGCCACCTATTGATGATCCATCTTCTTATAGGCGTTTGGTTGGGAAGCTTATGTACCTGACTATAACTCGTCCAGATATCACATTTGCTGTCAACAAATTGTGTCAATATTCTGGTTCTCCTAAAGCCTCTCATCTCAAAGTTGCTCATAAGGTTGTTCATTATCCTAAGGGCACCGTTGGTCATGGTCTTTTTTACTCAGCTACATCTAATTTGACCCTTCAGGCCTTTATTGATGCTGATTGGGCGTCTTGCCCTGACACCAGACGATCCACATCAGGTTATTGTTTGTTTCTTGGCACATCTTTGATCTCCTGGAAGTCCAAGAAACAACAAACAGTCTCTCACTCTTCTGCTGAATCAGAATATAGAGCGATGGCCTTTGCTCTCAAAGAAGTTCAATGGTTGGTGTATGTACTTACTGAGTTGCAGGTACTTCCACCAACTCCAGTACCTTTCTTCTGTGACTCAACTGCTGCAATTCATATTGCAAACAATCCTGTCTTTCACGAACGTACTAAACACGTTGAGGCTGATTGTCATAAAGTCGGGGAGAAAGTTCTGAGTGGCCTAATCAAGACTCTTCATGTCAAGACTGAACAACAACTTGCTGATGTGTTTACAAAGCCTCTGTTTCCGGCTCTGTTTCATTCAATCATTGGCAAAATGGCTTTGTCTAAAGTTTACTCGCCATCTTGAGGGGGCATATTAGAGTATACGGTTGAATGTAAGTAAACCATGTTGGTTTACTAGTAATTTAGTTACTCGGTTATCCGGCTGTTTGGATTAAACCGTATCTTCTTCCTTTATAAGGAAATGTTAATGTAACAAAACGAATTAATGTGAATAACAGAATTTTCTCGCTTGCAATCTTTCCTCTCTTGATTCTGTTGATTCACTAACAGTTTCTTATTTTAGAATAAGTTTCTTTTTTCTTTTAAGAAAATTAAACGTGCTCAATATTTACAAGAACTTTGGCAAAGCCTAACTATGGAAAACATAAGAAGAAATAAGTTTGTTGCATTCGAGATAATTAGTAGTATACGGAAGCTACAATTCAACAAGGTTATGCTTTTTGTCCATCGTAAATTTAAAATTTATAAGAAAAAATGTCACAAAAATACCTCAACTAAATTCCGATAAACCATTTAATACCCAAATTTAGGAGAAATTACTAACATACCACATTTGAAAATATTTTTTTCAAATATGACACCCTTTAAAATTTATTGTAAACATGCCACCTTTTATAGAAAGAGAAAAAATCATTAAAAAAAATTCTCTCTCAAAACCCAAACCCTAAACTCTACCCCAAAACTATACCATAAATATAAAATAGTTAACCCAAACCCAAAAATATATAAAAATTAAGTTAAAAAAAGATGGCATTATTGCAAAGATTTTCAAACGATGGCATAACTGTGAAGTGGCATGACAAAAATGGCATATCATAAAAATTATTAAAAAAAAGAAGTAATTTATCAACCATATCAGAGATGATGAATTTATCAAAGTCTCAAAGAAATGACAAAATTTATGTCACATGACCTATATATGACAATATTGTTCATCAGGAGTTGTATCGTTTTTGTAACGTCTAAATGTTTAAATAAGGCGTGGCTACCTGTTAGGCTGTTACCATCGTTTAACATCACAAATTTTTGTTATCTTATAAGTGAATTTGTGACCATCAATATACCTTGTACCATTATTCTTTATTGATAAACTCTCATCAATTTATCAAGCTGAACTCGTAGTTTCTCAGATTTATTAAGATCGTAATGAAAAAATAGATTGTTGTCTTTGATGTATAATGAAATCTAACTGCAAGAAAAAGTAGATATTGTGTCAAAAAATTTTGTCATAATATCATGACCATTTATTTACGAAATTGTGGTCATAAAACGTAATCATATGGTCATAATATCGTGAACGTTCGAAAGTAACAATTTTGTCATTAATCTTGGCGAATTTGTTAAGAAATATGTAGTGTGTGCAACCAAATTTTTTTTATAACACTTGCAAACTCTGAGAGTGTTATTGGATTATGTATTTCAAAATCTATTTAGGGCTTAGAAATCCTAGAAAATATTATGGTTTTTTTTTTTCGTCACCTAGAAAATATTATGATTTCAAGTAGTACTTATAAATTCAATCTGAAATAATAAGGGTTTCTTATGGATTTGAGTCTTTGTATTTTTGACTTTGAAATCCATCCGAATCCACTATAAAACCAAATCCGTAGAGAATTTTAAAGCATTTACATTTCATTGATGCTCTGTCTTTCCTTGTTTCTCCATGTGTGCATATTTGAAATTGCCCCAAAATACGAAAAGGCCCAATTAAAAGAGCAACAGAGCATCAATGAAATGTAAATGCTTTAAATTCTCAACAAAGCACACATGGCAAAAATTTAATCAAATATGCCACTGTTCACAAAATCATTACGAGCGTGCCATTGTTCACTGGCTAAATGAAAAAAAAAACAGATCTTACTTTCTCTCTAACCTCTCTCTCGAACTCATCTCCCATATCCAAAATTTTCTCTCTCACAAAATTCTCTTCTTAGAAATTGCAAATCGGATTTGGGTTATGGATCTAAAGTTTTTGATTCTCTCTCTGACTCCATTGGACACAAACGCAGCGATGATAGATCTATGATTTTTTATTCTTTTTCGTCTATGTAAATCTCTATAAATTCCTTTTAAATCAATTTTGATTTCCCGGATTGGAAGAAGAAGAAGATGATGATTAAAGAAGAAGATTGAATTTGAAAAAGGAAGAAGATGAACAGGTTTAATCCATGAATTTTGTTTTTTTAGATTCGATTTTGGTTACAAATCTGAGCTTTATAAGGTTACAAATCGATTTTGTGTTTTTTAAAAGGTTTATAAGATTTAAAAAAGGTTTACAAGATTATAAGCTATTTAAACAGTTTTACAAGCTATTTAAACAACTTTCTAAGATTTTATAAACTGTTTAAAAACTTTATAAAAACAGTGGCATATTTGAAAAGTGACATAATAAGTATGGCATAACTCAAAATTTTTCTTGTATTTTTAACATTAAAATCCTTCCAAATCCACTAAAATCCAATGAAATCAAATCCTTAGATAAATCCGTAGGATTTAATAACGCGTGATTTTAATTTTTTTTTTTTAAAACATCTGAATTATTATAGATATTACAATCATCACTAGACTAATTTGATCTATTTGACTTAGTTCTATTATGATGATATTCATCTATCTCTTGTCTATGCGATTATGATGAATATCTTTCACTTTTGCCTCCATGATGCAGCTCTCCATGTACGACATCTCCACTGATGCATCTGTCTATGTGCGACATCTCCCATGATGGACAAGCTCTCCTCGACGAACGGCTCTGCATGTACGACATCTTCCATGAGTGATTTTAATTAGTATTTATAAATCATAGAACCAATAACACCACATTTTGATATGGATTTTAAACTCATAAAACCAATAACACTAGATTTCATTTAGATTTCAAAATCTATTAAAATCGATAAACCAATATCCCCACTTGTTTGATCTTGAATCCGCATTGAGACGGTCGTGTAACCAAATTGGGCTTCCCCAAACAATATAAGACTGATGTCGATGTTCCGATGTGACACTCACTGCTATCTAGTAACTAGTTTATATGATTTTGTGATCAAACTTTCGTCACTCATAGTTACAAATATTTTGTAATTAAGTACCTTTTCAGAATTACTCACCGTAGTATTAGTGACCTTTGCGTTTGATCATAGATTGTAACTTATTTGTTACTACTTTGTCGAACAATTAGAATAAGATATCAAATATTCAGAGAAAACAAGAAGCGATCATATAAAACATCATGGTTTTGGGACCGAATACAGTGCCATATATATAATGTAAGATATCTATACGTGTCAAATTTTCTTTGACAATTTTTTGGTTTGGTTCTTCTATTTTGATCAGCCTTAATTGAAATATGTTACATATAACTAAGTTGTATACCACAAGGGCTCCTTATGAAACCAATGCTACTCTCTGGATTAGAATGTGTCTTAGGCTCTGATTCTACTTTCCTTCTCCGATAGAATTAGACGTCTCAATAATCTCAGTGTTTAATGAGCTTGAAACTTGGCTCTCCATGCTAATTAGGTCATTCACCTGTGTGTAATCACTAGGAAAAGCTTCTCTTTCGGTACAGACAGTAGACCTAGGTTCTTCGAACTCTTGGTCATTCATTTCAACCGCTTTTTGAACATCGCGTACAGACGCATCTTTGATTGATAGACTTACCAGACAACTGTCTAGGTCCATCATGAGACTTACCACATCATGAGTAGTTGAGAGTTGGTGGCATTATTATTGCTGATAATATACTATCCTTGCCGCTCTCTGGTTAACAAAATAAGTTAGGTCACATGAGACAGCATTAACCAGGCTAGAACTATGTTGTGATATTCCCATCTAAAGTTGAACCAAACTTGACACCGATCTCGGGATGGTCTTGTCCGAGTGCTCCGGTGAAAGATGAGCTACAACTAGACTCAACTCTTCTTGAGATGCATTCTCTAACGGGACATGATCATAGCTGAAAGGGATTTCTTTCTCCTCTGTCACTATAGCAACAATTACAACATATACTTTTACATAATTTTGTGATTATAAAACCTTGGTATAGGCCCAATAGTTATATATCTATCTATCTATATATATATATATATAAAGGTGTAGCTAGCTAAGGTTTCCAGCGTAGCCCCAAAGTGTCGAGCTAGCAATAATAATGGTGGCAGTTCACAATGTCGATACACACAATCCTTACAGTAGATTTTATGGATTTGGAAGGTTGCCCTGGTGCACTACCCTCCTCCCTAAGAAGAAACCGGAACCAGAACCAGAATCTTTTTGGCATTTCCCCACCAAGAAACCAGAACCTTTTTGGCATATTTGGAGTCACAATCATCTTATCGCCTCTCGATCTGGTCTTGTTCAGGTTAATTTTTGCATTTGAAATTTCGTATTCATATGATTTGATTCTCACAATAACTTATATATATTGAGATATTGGGCCCTTATGGTATCTCCTGGGCCTGTACTAGGGATTCCTCATACAGAAGGAAAAGTTGTCGTCTACCTCCATGCCTCTGTCACCACCAAGGTATGCCATTCCTTTTATTTAAAGACTAGGTTGTTGTCGTAGCTGTGGATGTGGATGGTGATTGTTGTTGCTCATATTAAATTTATTCAGCATAGATAAGCAGCTCCGAGCAAGTTCAAAGATGCGCAAAGTGTTTAAAAAGAAGAGGGTCGTGGTGATGAAGCGCAAAGCCACCACCTAATGTTATATTTCCCAAAGTTTGTATCTTAAGACTTAATAATCCTTTTATGTCAAACAGATTCTGAGAAATCTGTCTTGTAATGCTTTACCAATCATAGATATGTTATCTGTCTCCTTTTCTAATAGATTGAGATTTGTATCACATAATAATGTTTTAGGATATATTCGTGTATTTCTTCTTGCTTTCAACATCTTCAGCTGATTGGATTGCAACTGTGAGTAAACCACCGTCTCATCATCTCCGTTTCTGCTTTCCTTTTCTCTGGTACTCGTTCCTACTCTTGAGGCTTTCTTCTCTGAATGGCACATACCTGAGATCCAACTCTAGTCTTCCTCTTTGTTTCTTCTTGTCCCGAGAAACCATAACAATGTTTGACTTCTTAATCAGATCAAGATTTTTGCTGCACTTTCTGCAAGGGGATCATCTGCATTCCCAATCTGTCGACCTATATAGATAATGAAAAGCAGCTTTACTAAGACTTACACAGAATGTTGAACTAGAGAAGAAACCAGAAATGTGAAATGTATATGGAAGAGACCTTGGCCCAGTCAAAAACTTATAGTTGAAGGACTTGTGATATTGGATCCCTAACGATGAGCTTCAAGTGTTCTTTCCATTCCATTCGGGATTTAAGTCGTTCCTCTTCTTTATTTATGGTGGTTTTCTTTGCTGGAAGCTTTTCTCCAGTTAAGATAAGCTTAACATCAGGGTCGGATGTTCCAAGCAAATCCTTCTTGAGGAGATTGCGAGCTCGAATGATATTCACATGTAGTAATCCTACAGGCGAGACTCTACAATATCCGACATAAAGTTTATACTTGAGATGAAAAAAAACAAAAACATCTCCTGATCAACCTTAATGGAAACACTTACGTTGAAGCATCAAGAATAGGTATCTCAAGCACTTGTGGCCAATGGTACATACATGAAACTTGCCTTTTAATATCATGAGATAAAGATAACTTGTCTATAAAATAACTACAAAGAAGCTTCTCATTAGACTAGACAAACACCATAATACAACTCCTACCGATAGGAGAATATCATCAATGTAGCACATGGAACATATCTGTAGAGAGGACATGAGATCTCCACCAAGCACTTTCAATCCAAAATCAACATGCGCTGCAAAGAGAATCACACTGATCAATTTCCATCCCAATGATTGATAAAACAGGCAGTTTCAATGTAGCTTACCTTTTCCATTAATGTGCCAAAACAAGGGAAGGCTGGTAGAAGAGGCTTGAGAGCTAGCAAAAAAATTGGAGATGGACGAGCTTCAAAGGTAAACAATTCATATAATCATCCAGCAGTCAAGTTTCTTATTTCTTGTTATCTCCATTCTTTCTTACTGACCTGAACTTTGATCCTAACCAAAACAATGTTGGGATTAATCGACGGTTCAAACACAAGTTCCTTCTCATTGGTCTCATAGATCTTAATACCTACAGATGATAAGTCACATGAAGGGACTAGGGTACCATGAACTTTCGGTGGAAGTGGTCCTAGATTCAATGTTTCAAAATTTATGGATTCTATTCCCAACATAATCCGCAAATATAGGTTGTGCGTATAATCCTACAAATCGCCTATACAGCAGAACAAAAACACAAGCTTAACAAAAGCTAAACGAAGCAAAACTCTATACCAGCTTATGAAAACCAGAACTAGAACCAACCTTATCAAGGTAAGGCCACATGTATATGATTAAACCAATTCACCTAAATGCAAACAACAGAAAAAGAGTTATTCGAAAACCAGGAAAACATAATCTTCATAAATGTAAAACTTTACTCTTTCATAGGATTCTTCATCCACAATGGAATCTCTGCTGACAGATCAACAAGTACACTAATACTAGCCTCAACTAGTGGCCTCGCTGGTGGATACTGCAAATGTTACACATACCATCGAATCAACATCAAAATTTCAAATGGGCATACTCGTAAATCAGAACCAAACTTCTCAGATTTCACAATCTCATAACAATCAACCACTAAAGGTCGAATCTTGTAGATACCCAGATGATGAAAACAACAGAACAAGCGATAAAGTTTGTGTTTTCCCGATTACTTCTTCGAGTGTCTGGGTTTATTTTAGCCTTTTATTTCTCGGCTAATAAAAAAAAGGAAAATCGATCTATTTCCCCACGAAAATTATGATATCTAAGTATATATCCACCAAACTATGACATCTGTCTAAATCTCCACCAATTGAAAGTTTTATACCTAAATCCACACAGATCGAAAGTTTCAAACTCAAATATACACAAATTCAAATGTTCAAATCAATTTACACAGAAATGTCGGTAATGGTGGTTTACTGTTTTGGGATGATTACTTAACCAACAGTAAACCGGTTTTAGACCCGATTACACTCCGAAAACCCGATTAGATTCTTAACCTAAAACTTAACCGAAATCAAATCCCTAAATCGTAAAACTACCCAAAATCCCCAATTTTCCTTCATCTAAGAACCCTAAAAAATCAAATTTCCCCCTCAAATCAGAAGTCTCTCAAATCAGAAGTGAACGAGCCAGATCGGTTTCGATGGAGGAGAATGCGACGGAGGTGAATGCGACGGAGGTGAATGCGGCGGAGATGGAACTTATGATCTTAGATGTGCAAGAACAACAGAAAGGATTTAACGAAGAGGCTGAGGAACGAGATGAGTTTCGCATCCAACAGCTTTTAGACGAATTCGAGGATGAAACACCGATCAATCACGATGAAATCCCTGATAGTGAGAGTGACGATGATGAAGAAGCCAGAGAGAGAGCTCGCACACACATGAGACGTGGTGATGGGAGTTTGTACAAAAAGCATAAATTCATGAGTGGAGTTGCCTTCAAGGAAACTGTTATTGACTACGCACTACAAACCGGACATAATCTGTGGCAATACAGGTACGATAAGCTGAAACTTTGGTTCAAATGTGCTGGTGGTGGTTATGATGCAAAGGGAAAATGTAAATGTAAATGGCATGTCTATGCTTCTCTTCTTCCCAAAAATTCATGCTGGAAGATTAGTAAGTTTATAGACAACCATATTTGCATCCCTAATGGTGAGTGTAAACTGTTAAGGGAACCTGTCATAACTAGGTTGTTCATAGATAAGATTCGTGAAGATCCTGACTATTATATGCCTAAGAAGATTGAAGAATTGATCTTGGTCAAATGGGGAATCACTGTGACTAGGCATCAATGTCAAAATGCCAGAGGTACGGCTCTAAAGTGGATTGAAGCTAAGTATGATCAGCAATTCTCACACCTCCAAGACTATGCTTCTGAGATACTAAAAGCAAATCCTGGTTCAAGTGTTCAGGTAGATACATTGAAGAATGATGCTGGTGAAGACATGTTTAATCGGTTTTAAGTATGTCTTGATGTCTTAAGAACCACTTGGAAACAGACTTGTAGGCCACTAATAGGATTAGATGGCACATTCATGAAACATAAGATCAAGGGGCAACTTCTGAGCCTGCCCAACTAGGAAGAAACAAGATCACTAAGGCTGACAAAACAAGGAAGAGAGGTGCCAATGAATCTCCAACCAAAAAGCAGCCAAAAGCAAAGAAAAGAATCATGCATTGTGGCATTTGTGGTAGTGAGGAGCACAACTGCAGGTTCCATAAGAAGAAAGATAAGAACAAAGAGGTATGTTCTTCTTTATTGTTATCTAAATTTTGTGGTGTTGTCTATTTTTACTATCTTTCTAGCTTGCTTATTCTCTGAATGTGTATTTTATAGGCTCCTCAAGGCAGTGTCAATGGTGAGTCTTCTGAAGGGATACTCACTCAAGCTTCTCAAAGGATCACTCAGGCTTCATAGTCTCTCTCTTTTATTAGTCATTAGCTTGTACTAAGCCTGTGTCAGAGCATGATGTAAACTGCCAATCTTTCGTACTTTGTTTTAAGTAAACCTATGTGTTTGTTTCTTCTCTTTTGGTAACTGTATGGTTAAACATGTATTCTCATTGTGTATGTTGTTAAACTGGCAATCTTTTGTGCTCTATTTTATGAGTTTGTTTCTCCTCTTTTGTTTCACCTTCTCATTCATTTTCTTAAATCCAATAATTAAAATCAACAAACTGAAATGCCATATGTTTACTCAAGAACAAACATACACGACAAAGCTAACACAAAGAACACACAGACACAAAGAACACACACAGACACAGGAATACACATACAAAGAAATGTTCCACAAATACAATATTCAACCCAATAGCTTACTCAATCCGATCATGAGCATGCATCCAATGAGTACAAGAATCATCATTTTCTTCGTATTCCATGATGACTCTAGCAAGACATCTTCAACCCTCTCAAATATCTCTTTCTCAATCATCACAAGCACCTTCTCAAACACCATTTGTTCAAACTCCTCTCTCTCTTTTGAAATCTCTTTAAGCTCCTTCTCAAGTTGCACATTTTTCACTTGCAGGAACTCAATCTCATCTAACAAAGCCGCATCTACCCACTTGAATACATGGTTATCATTGATAAGCTACAAAATCATTCAACAATTCAAAAATCAGTGAAGATAACTTTGATTCTTAATTTAAAGCCATGAAAGTGTTTGACAAACCTTATGAGATACGGCATAAGAACATCGATAATATCTTCTGTAAGGATTCTGGTCGGATTTAGAGATTAAGGCTTCAATCGAGCTTCCACATGAACATCTCTTAGGAACTCCAACTACTCTTCCCCTCGAACGACCACAAGACATTGACGATGACGACCCAAAATTACTCATTTCTATCACTTCTCTCCACGATTTTAAGAAACTGATTTCACGGAATTGAACAATTTCACAATTTAGGGTTCTAAATAGATCAATTTCGCGATTTGGGGTTTATTACCGTTGGAGCATGTCGGGTCGGGTTACGGATATGAGTTTATACGGGTCGGATTCTAATTGGGTTAAAATTTGGTTTATTCGGTTTGGTGTTGTATAACCGATCTGGTATACGAAAAATCAACACGGTATTATATTCGTGTGTATTTGAGTTTGAAACTTTCGATCTGTGTGGATTTAGGTTGAAAACTTTCAATTGGTGGAGATTTAGACAGAGATCATAGTTTGGTGGATATATACTTAGATATCATAGTTCTCGTGGAGAAATAGATCGATTTCCCTAAAAAAAATGAGCTAAACCACTTAGTCCTAATTATTTTTAAATTACCTTTGTAAAAAATGATGTAGACCGTTAACAACAAAAAGAATTATCAGATAGATGCGACATAAAGCAAACACACAAACTGTCCGATTGAATATTATTAGAAAAAATAGATGTGGGTTGGATAAGATTTGTCTAAACTCTATTTTATTTTATAGTAAAAAACAGAAATGGGAAATGCTTTCAGAGCCAAATCTTATTTTTAACTTTTAAAATAAAAAAATGATATTTTTAGCTCTACATTTGGAAAAACAAATTAAAAAAATGCTATGTTTACTCTAAAATAGAGAAGTAAATAGCATTTCCGTATAATAAAAAATAGAAGAATATTTTTGGTTTTTACTATATTTTAAAGTAGAAAATAGATAAATATATTAGAGACACTTGTAGATTTTTATCACACATTATTCTATCAAACTACGGAAACTTTGTTTACCCAAAAAATTATATCTCTCTCTCTGAAGTTACGAGTTGGAGCTTTAATTGAATAGTGGATTTTTAAAATTTCACTATAAGCTTGTGAAATGTGTCAAGAACCCTAGAATGTGGTAAAAAGTTTTCTTATTGATTTAGTTTGAGGCAATACCTTTATATAGCGGTTACAACATTGACCTAGTATCGACTCAATACAAATCATGGACTCGGGCCTAAATCGGCCCAATTCCCCCTCTCAAGGTGGAGTGTGGAGGTTACAAACACCCACCTTGACAAAAAAATCATCAAATTCACGTCATCTTAATGCTTTGGTCATGATATCGGCAAGCTGAGATTTGGTTGAGACATGCTTGGTGGAGATAGTTCCTCGAACAATCTCATCGCGAATGAAATGGCAGTCTTTTCTGATGTGTTTTGTTTGAGCGTGATAAACGGGATTCCCAACAAGATTGATCGCAGATAAGTTGTCAGAATGAACCAATGTAGGAGTTGTACATGGAATACCAAGAAATGGCAGTAGTTCGCGGAGCAATATAATTTCACGAAGTGTATAAACCATAGAACGATATTCAGCTTCGGTGGAAGATAAAGAAACCACATCCTGTTTTTGTGTTTTCCAAAATAAAGGAGAACCTCCGAATTGAATGAACCACCAGCCAGTAAGAGAACGACTAGTAAGAGGACATGTAGCATAATCCGAATCACACCAAGCGGTTAGCATTAAATCAGTAATAGAATGCAAAAGAATCCCTTGGCCAGGACTATTTTTCAAATATCGAACAACACAAACTGTAAATGAATGTGAATAACATAAGAGAGTTCAGGGTGAGTCACACCGAGGTAAATTAATCGACTAACCAAGCGTTGATATTTCAAAGGCTCAGGAATCAACTCACCATCAACAAGAGTAAGCTTATGGTTTTGTCCCAATGGAAAAGAAGTCGGTTTAACTCCAAGAAGACCGGTTTCCTTGATAAAATTGAGAGCAAATTTTCGTTGACATAAGTATATACCACTTGGACTTTAAGCAACTTCAATACCCATAAAATATCGCAAAACACCGAGATCTTTCATGTGGAAACACGAGCTCAAATACTCTTTAAACTCATTAGTCACAGCAACTCTGTTGTCGGTATAATCAGATCGTTGACATAGATCAATACATGGACACAAACAACTCCCCTCTCAAGAGTAAAAAGTGAATGATCATACTCGATTTTATCAAAACCATACTCCCGCAATGCTAAACTCAACTTAGCGAACCAACAATGGGGAGCTTGCTTTAATCTATAGAGGGATTTATGAAGACGACATGTAACGACCGCAAACCAAATTTGTAGAATTTTGGTGGTGTCGATCGACACCAAGGAAAGGTGTCAATCGACACTAGTTATTTTGGGTCGATTCGGTTTTGATTTTCAATTGCAGTTTGGCTCGGTTTAAGGGTTTAAAACCCTAGGAGCCATATAAAAGCCTCCCTTGTCGTGTTGCAGCCAGTTTTCAGAGGAAAGAAAAGGGGTTTTAAGAATTAAAGAGAGAAAAATGTGACTATGTGTGTGGAGGTTGAGAGAAAAGAGATGGCAGTTTTAGTATATCAGAGGAACGGACGATCGAGTCAAGTCGGATCGCCGGGATGTTTTTTTGGATTTCAATCAGTCTCTTTGGGAAGCGTTTTCCCGGCGTTTGGGGAGGAATCAGGAGACGATCTTGGTATCGTTGGAAAGCTATCTGAATCTAGTTTCCAGATTGCGGTTCCGATCTGATTTTGGAGTTGTGTGTTCTAGGGCTATAGCAGAGGTGTTTCTCGGTGTTTGTGTGTGAGATCAGAGGCTGCGTAGGCGACGAGTCACTGATTTCGTGTTCAAGTCCCGTTTTCCTTGTTTCCTAGGCTAAGGTGAGTTGTGACCGCGGTTTCTAGGCAATGAAGGTAGATTGATTGTGTTTTTGTGAATGATTTTTGTGTGATTCGTTTATTGATGTGTGATATTGGTTGTTATGGATTATATGTGTTGGGTTATCGTGTTGTCATTGCAGTTTTGCGACTCATGTTCACCAGAATTGAGTCGTGTGAGGATGAACACGATTCTGGTGCAACACAGAGGCATGTAGATCGACACCAGGAGGGTGTCGAGCGACACAAGGCACTTGGTCGTGTCGATCGACGCCTTCATGGTGTCACTCGACACGAGGTTCTGACGATCCTTTGAAGTCTGAAATGTGTTGATTTGTTATGTGTGATGTTTTGTATTGGGATGTGTGGTTATTGAATTACATGAGCCTGCTTGTTACGCCAGTAGGCGGAATGACCAGCTCACTAAGTATTTATGAAATACTTACGCAACTCTTATTTCCCATGTGTTGCAGGTTTAAGGAAAAGTGCGATCGCGGAATCATGGCGTAAGAAGAGGATGATTAGGGTTGAGTTGTTTATTGTTTGGTCTATCAAACCTGGTTGTTTCGGTTGCTAGAATTATCATTCTTGAATATTTTTATTGGTTTATATGGTTTATATTTACTTCCGCAGTAGAATTGTTAGTATATAGAAAAAAATGTTGGTTGTTTCATTTTGGTATTAGAGCTTTCACGGCTTTAGGACAGTAGAGTTGGATGTCTGAGACTATGTGTTTAAATTGATTTCTTGTGTTTAGTCAATTTAATAGAGTCTTAGAATCATCCTTTTCGACCTTTAAAGAGCTTCCGTGGTAAGTATTTATTGTTGATGGTGACTTATGTTATGAATTCTAGTATCTTAGTGTTTGCTTTTGGGAAGTGCAGTGAGTAATGTCTAGATTTCTGAGAGGTCGGGGTCGAGGCAGAGGCCGAGGTCATGGCCACGTTGTCCAAGGTTGTGGGCGGGGGCATGTGAGCACGTCTTTCGAGTGGGTGGCTCGGAGTGAGTCGCCAGAGCAGATGGCTGATTCGCAGACATATCATGAGGGATCAGTGGGCAGTGTGAGTGCGACGGTTGGTGCTGCCGGTACCGGTGTTGGTGCCAGAGCAGATGGTACTGTAGGAGACCCAGGAGTGGAGGTGGAGCCCAGAATCCAGATGATCGTTTGGCGAAGATGTTAGCCTTGATTTTGGAGCGGTTACCGATTGTGGTACCAGTGCAGGCTCCAAAAGTGACCCAGGTGGCAGTGGAGCATCCAGCTTTCGATGCAATGTTGGATCAGATGGAGACTACCGGCTCTTTGTCCTTCTCAAGCGGAGGGGGACTTGAGGGAGCTAATGAGTGGAGGTTGATAATGGAACGTAAGTTTTGTTATCTTAGATGTCCTGACGAGTATCTTGTGGATCTAGCGGTATCTTTCTTTGATGGTGATGCACGTTTCTGGTGGAAGGGTATTGAGGCTAGGAGAAGGCAGACAGTGTGAACTTGGGGAGAATTCTTGGTTGAGTTCAATGTGATGTATTTTCCTCAAGAGGCAGTGGATCAGTTGGAGATGCAGTTCTGGAAACTGGTTCAGGGAAACCGTTTGGTACATGAGTACGCGGTGGAGTTTGACAGGCTCGTGGTTTATGCGGGTAGCGGCATGGATGAGGAGCAGGCTCAGATGATGAAGTTCTAGGAAGGACTTAAGCTGGAGTTGAGGATGTTATGTAAGGTATCCAATTTCACCTCGAAGGCAAGGTTAGTGTTGGCAGCGAAAGCGGTTGAAGGGGATCTGAGGGAGTAGATCAAGGATCGAGCGGTGGTTCTTTTGTTTTTTAATTTCGAGATTTCTTTTAGCTTAGCCATTATGTTTTGGATTTTTTTGGTAATTTTGTTTATTGTTGAAACGATTATGAAATTTTGAATTTTTATAAGATAAGTTTTGGTTTTCTTATATTTTTTTCTGGCTTATAGTGGACTTGGTGATTAATCATGTAGAGTTGTTTGGATGCATCGAGGCAGTTGGTTTGTTTTCATATGTTCCCTTTAAATGGGACGTTTCTGGCGCCTAGGCAAGTGGTATACCTAAGGAGTAGCATGTTGAGGCTTCAGGAGATGGTTGTACCGCTTGAGGCAATTCTATTTTTTTATGTTTATAGACGTTCAAAGATTTATTGCGAATAACTCATTATGTTTGGAGATTGCGATCTCTGGTATAAGTATTAGGAGGTCGTGGTTCTCATGTGTGCTTGGTTGGGACCGTGGTTCCCAATGTTACTTATTTGAGGTTGTGGTTCTCAGTAAAAGTATTGAGAGATAGTATTATCTCTAGGAGGCCGTGGTTCTCCTGAGTGATTAGTTGGGGTCGTGGTTCCCAACATAAGTACTGAGAGATGGTGTTTCTCTCGAGGGGACGATGCTTTCCCTGGATACCCTAGGCTCAAGGGATGCGTCTTGTGAGTAAAAGGGGGTGATAATGAGTTAGGAGTAGTTGATGTATGTAATGCACGAATAAGCATAGGATTAGTGATGTGCTTAGAAGGTCATGAATGGATCTTGAGGAAGGTCATTCTCGTCTTTTGGTGCTTGTACATGTATGAGTTGATTACTATATAGAAGCGTTTTCTTTTTTATGAAGAGACCTGATCACAACTTCTTCCTATGTATATCCAGAGCTTGAGGGAGACGTCTTGAGAGTGGTGTAGCATTGGCATCGTTACCTCGAAGGAGACGTCCTGAGAGTGTGATGCTGACGGTAAGAGTATGAGTAATCAATGCATGATTGTGGCATAAGCATGAGACGGGATATGGACATCAGGGATTTATTGCGTTGGGATTTCGGTTCCGACGACCATCTTCTTGAATGTAGCGTCTTTGGTCGTGCATATTCTTGTTTGATTGTTGCGCAATCGATCGATCCAATTATGGGTCTACGTTGGTTGTGCATATTCTTGTTTGATTGTTGTGCGATCAATTAGGCAGACCTAGTAAGGATTAGAAAATGTTGCATTGTAGATACCTCGGGTCGGAAATAAAGTGTATCTCATGATGGTTGCGTCGAGAAGTGCTTGCATGGGAATTAGTGGCTAAGATTTCGAGGATCTTCAGCTTGTTATAACTTTACCAGCAGGACCAAAGAGGATCCTCTAGAGGAGAGTTAAGGTGTTGCACCGGAAGATGTTTGCTTTGTTGAGAGCTTTGCGGGGTTTATATTGTATTGAAAGAGGAAACTTGGGGGCCTAAGGCAAAGATGAAGCTTAAGTTCAGGAAGTGGTTCAACATGCATGTCGCAGTTTGAGCTTTGCTTCCTTTGTGGTTCTAGTTTCAGTTCGGGCTTTGTGCCGTTGTTGTGGGTTAGTGAGGACCAGTGGTGGGTCATTTTTGTGATGATATTCCGGGTTGGGGATGTCGTGTTTAGGCTTCAAGAAGTAGTTCTAGTCGAGGGATGTTTATGGGCGCATCAGAATTTACTACTCTAGGGGCATGGTGGCCTGAGTAACTCATTTATGGAGATTGCGTTCTCTAGTATACTGACTGGGACGGTGTTCCTCAGTATGGGAGTTGGGACGGTAGTCCTTGTGCTATCTATTGTTAAAAGAACTGTGTTCCTACGAATGCGAGGTGTGTAGATGAGTTAAGGGTAATAAATATCTAGGACGTGGTCATATGCATGAGACTGGATTGGAGCCTCTGGGATCATAGTTTATGTCTCGTGTGGTGTTGGCCGGTGAGCCAAGATATTGTGGTTGTGGTAGTCGGTGTTTGTGAGGTTTGGAGTTCGAGTGTGGTGATCTCGAGTGGTACTGGCCAGGTTGGGTCAGGATTCTTCGGTCTTTGGTGGCCAGTTTGTTTGGATTGGAGGACGAATCCATTGTTAGTAGGGGAGAATTGTAACGACCGCGAATCGGAATTTTGGTGGTGTCGATCGACACCAAAGAAAGGTGTCGATCGACACTAGTTATTTTGGGTCAATTCGGTTTGGATTTTCAATTGCAGTTTAGCTCGGTTTAAGGGTTAAAACCCTAGGTGCCATATAAAAGCCTCCCTTGTTGTGTTGCAGCCGTTTTTCAGAGGAAAGAAAAGGGTTTTGAGAATTAAAGAGAGAAAGAGAAGGCAGTTTTGGCTGTTCTAGTAGATCAGAGGAACAGACGATCAAGTCAAGTCGGATCGCCGTGATTTTTTTTTTGGATTTCAATCAGTCTCTTTGGGAAGCGTTTTCCCGGCGTTTGGGGAGGAATCAGGAGACGATCTTGGAATCGTTGGAAAGCTATCTCAATCTAGTTTCTTGATTGGGGTTCCGATCTGATTTTGGAGTTGTGTGTTCTAGGGCTATAGCGGAGGCGTTCCCCGGTGTTTGCGTGTAAGATCAGAGGTTGCGTTGGCGGCGAGTCACTGATTTCGTGTTCAAGTCCCGTTTTTCTTGTTTCCTAGGCTAAGGTGAGTTGTGACCGCGGTTTCGAGGCAATGAAGGTAGATTGATTATGTTTTTGTGAATGATTGGTGCCTGATTCGTTTATTGATGTGTGATATTGGTTGTTGTGGATTGTATGTGTTGAGTTATCGTGTTGTCATTGCAGGTTTTCGACTCATGTTCACCGGAATCAAGTCGTGTGAGGATAAACATGATTCTGGTGCAACACAGAGGCATGTCGATCGACACCAGGAGGGTGTCGAGAGACACGAGTTCTTGTTGTCATGTCGATCGACACCTTCGTGGTGTCGCTCGATACAAGGCACTTGGTCGTGTCGATCGACGCCTTCGTGGTGTCGCTCGACACGAGGCTCTGACGATCCTTCGAGATCTAAAATGTGTTGATTTGTTATGTGTGATGTTTTGTACTGGAATGTGTGGTTATTGAATAACATGAGCCTCCTTGTTACGCCAGTAGGCGGAATGACTAGATCAGTAAGTATTTATGAAATACTTACGCAACTTTTATTCCCATGTGTTGCAGGTTTAAGGAAAAGTGCGATCGCGGAATCATGGCGTAGGAAGAGGATGATTAGAGTTGAGTTGTTTATTGCTTGGTCTAGCGAACCTGGTTGTTTAGGTTGCTAGTATTATCATTCTTGAATATTGTTATTGGTTTATCTTGTTTATGTTTACTTCCGCAGTAGAATTGTTAGTATATAAAAAAATAAAATGCTGGTTGTTTCACGACATACCTTTTTGTTATCAGCGGCGGTGAAACCCGGGGGTAATTTCATATACGCTTCCTCATCTAAGGCGCCATAAAGAAACGCATTGTGAACGTCCATTTGATGTACTTCCTAATCCAAAGAATCCACTTGTTGAAGAAAAGCACGAACGGTAACCATCTTAGCAACCGGTGCAAACGTTGCATTATAATCAATTGCTTCTTTTTGATTGTTTCCCAGAACAACGAGACGAGCTTTATGTCGTTCTACATCACAATCAGCTTTGTATATTAATCGGAAAACTCATTTGCATCCAAGTGCCTTCTTTCCTGGTGGAAGATCAACTATAGAAAACGTACCAGTTTCGTCAAGAGACACCATCTCATCTTAAACTGCAAGGCGCCAATTTTCATGACGAATAGCCTCATTGTAGTTTTGAGGCTCTTTTTCTGAAGTAATAGCCAAAAATAATATGATAATTGTCAGAGTACTGAGAACTAGAGATGTAATTGTCGATAGGATAAGGTTTGTTCTATTTCATTAAGATTTGGGTAATTAGAATAATTAAGCCTATCACAATAACATTGTTAGATTGAACCATTTTTAAAAAAGATATAAGTTTTGGTAATTATTTTTTTAGAAGTATCAGAAAATATCACCAAAAAAAAAAATCCAAAATACCATAAATTTTAGATTTACGAACGATCCTAAAAATTTAGAAATGGTTACTAAATTATCTTTTATATTTTTCCGAGATTTTCGTTATTCTAAAACTTGTGATTCTTTTCGAATAGTTTGATTACTAGATTTTGACCCACGCCAAGCGTGGGAATATAGATTTCAGTTTATTGTAGAATAAAAATATATTGTTTTACATCATGCATACAAAAAAATATTAGATAAATAATTATGTCCACTAAAAAAATTATTCGATTGATTTTTGAATCTTCAGTGTCTTAATATGTGATAGGTTTAACGTTTTAAGTGTATACAAAATATAAAAATGAAAGAAATTGATTTACAATAACGAAACTAAAAAGCGAAACATTATCTTAAAATATATGAGAAAGAATGTAATCCAGTGATATACATCTTATATTTACAAAAACAAATGTTTTTCAATAACTCTATAAATCTGTTTTAACCCAACTTTATCACTAACCAAAATACTATTAAATTGAATCGGTTTGAGTTTTCTGGTATGGTAATATATTTGGTAAGTATATATTTTTGTCATCAATGCCGCATATATATTAGAAATATTAAAATATGTAGATATATCCACTATGCCAAATTGAAATGTTTTGATTGATTGATTTAATTAATGTGTTCCTTAAGATCATTTTTGAATGACACATAAGATTAATATGTTCTTTAATACTCTCTTTGAATAACACCTAAGATTTTTAATTTTTAGTGTCTTTTCAATTAATATATATATAGGATGGTGGTAATTTCCCAAAAAAAAACATGTATATTATCTTTAAGAATTTTCTTTTAAGTCTTTCCCACAATTTATTGGTTTGTCTGTTGGAATAGTTAGATTTTGGTGGTAATTTTACAAAACAACACGTAATATATATCCTTTTTAAGAAACTTCAAATTTGACTTTCCCACAATATATTGGTTTGTCTTTGCTGATTCGCTTATCCACCACATACGTGTGTAATTATTTCACGAGTGTATCTTTCTAAATCCGGTACCCCCACTAACTAAAGTTCGAGACTTTTAATTTCCGAATATATAAGTTTTCTAGAAATGTTGCACGTTTTCAATTTTTTTTGTTCTTTTTTACTTTTCAACTTTCCACATAATCATGGTGAGGCACCCGTTCCATATTTTACACCACGCAAGTGTATACCCGACATTAAAGTCTAACTCGTACCAACACACGTGAGCCAAGTTTTCCCACTTGCAATAATTTAGTTCTTTATCTTTGGTTTTTAATAATTTTATTCAAAGTAGTCTCATGTGGCTCACAAAATCACAAGTCTAACTCATTAGTTGACTCATGGCCCTTACCTCTCTCCAAATTTCACACCTTCACTACTATCCAAACTCATAAAAGTAAAACACAAAACGATGAAACGTCAAATAAAGTATTGCTTAAACAAAACAAGAGTGATGGACTTGATGGGTTTCAATAGTTTACATTGAGAATATATAATTTTATGTGTACAAAATACTTCATATTTTCTTATCTAGTAACCATTATCTACTTAATATACTTTATCCTCCTTTGCCTTCTCTTCCTCCGCCACCGTCGATTTAGCCGGAGCCGGCGCTTCCATCTCCATCTCGGCGGCCAACGCTTTTTCTCTAAACTTTTTGTAGATGTCACTCTTGTAAAACTTCTTGGTCCGGATAACCAAAAGCAACGAGACCAATACACCAAAAAGAGTTACCGCGGTAATAATGATGAAAGACAATTTAAAACAAGCCGTTCCGGTGCAATTTAAATCTTTTCCTTCCTGTCTCGTTAGCCCTAATGCCTTATATTGCTTTTCTGCCTCCACATCATACAAATAACCGGCAACCCGAACGTTTAGCAAATAAGACCCGATCGGGCTGGCTACCGAGCCAAAATTATACAACGTCGAGTAATATTTAAGCCCGAAAATCTCCGAGATGATAGCAAATAGAAGCGGCCATTGCGCACCAAAACAAAACCCTATGATGACCGAGGCTACATAGAGTCCACCGGGGACATTAAAAGCGATGAGGAGGTGACCAGCACACGAAAATAGGAGGATGATTGTGAGCATTAGAGGTCTTGGGAATTTGTATTTGATCAAGAAGATCTCCGAGACCACACCTGAAACCACACGACCGTAGTAATTCCATATGCTTACGAGTGACACAAATGTGCTTACGCTTCTCTTTGGATACCCGAATGATTCTCCGATCTGTCCCAAGTTATCTATCGCCGTCAAAGTCCCTCCCACACCACATATTGTGGCTAAGAACAAAATCAACATATCCACACTAAACAACGCTTGCAAGATTGTATAATCATCTCCTCTTTCAGGTGGACTAAAAATAGTCTTCCAACACGACGCCGTTTTCTCCTTGGGTTCGCCATCATCGTCTTTGACGCCTGATGAAGAATCCAAGATGGGTCTCTCGGTGACGACTCTGACCGGTGCAGGATCGTTTAAGGCGAGTTGTTTCTCCGTCCAAAGCTTCCTCTCTTCCAAAACTACGACTATGATCGGCAAAAGAAGCAAGACGATCACTACGGTTGCGCTACCTCCATACTCGCTCTTTGTAAAGCCGGAGAGTTTGTCGGTGATAATTACCACCATGAGAAACGTAGCGAGCCCGAGAGATATGTATAGGAAGTTATAGAACACCTTTACCTCATCTTTTTGCCTCACAACTTTCATCAGCCTAATCGTCCTTAAGAACGCAAACGAGACCGCTGCTGGTAACCAACCTACAAAATATAGTCATTCATACGATTAGTCTGAGTTTCAATCCAAGATTTATCCGGTTAGTTAAAAAAAAACATTTTGAGCTCATCAAGATTCCTACCATAACCATTGACCTCTGTTTTTTTCTCTGTTTTTCCTCTGTTTACATATCATTAACATATATGGTCTGATCAATAATTAGAAATTGTACTTACCGATCAACAAGATGAGAGATTTGGTGTCCTCAGTACCATAAAAAGCATGGAAGAGTTGTGTAATAATGGCGCCACTAAGACCAACATATCCCTTGAGAATCCCCAAGATTGTTCCACGAGACTCCGGGAAGTTCTTAACGCATGTGACTAAGGCTCCGGTATTAGCAAACGACTGCGAGTTGGCTCCAATACAGATGTAGAGACACATGTGCCAAACTTGAGGCTTCGAGATCCGTTTTGTGACGGCGAGCCAAATCATGAAGTAACCAAAGAAGTTAAGTACGGCTCCAATCGATAACACGAACCACGGTGGAGTCACCTCGCTGATTAGACCCGCGAGGACTCCAACGTTAGCTCCAAGATCTTTGAAGAAACTTAAAAGGTTAAGAGTGGTTTGGTCGTAGCCTAAGGTTTGCTTGATATCCTTTGAGTAAATACCGAACATGTAAGTGGCTCCAGCGGTTGACATGATCAAGAGACTCGCGAAGAACATGAACCATCTTCCGGTTAGGATTTGGACGGTTAAGTTCTTCATTGAGCCACCGGGACTCGCGGCCACCATTTTTCTTGGTTGGTTTAAGGAGAGAAGTGTGTGTGTTTGTGTTCAAGAGGGGATGCTTGTAAGTTGTGTTCTTGTTGGAATATATTAGCCACGAAGTGAGCGTGAAAGAGGAGAGAGAGTAGAGGGCGAAGACCGTTGTTGTTGACGTTGACTTGGGAGAATGAAAGTAGAGAGGAGAAGGTTGGAATTTAGAAGCTATGCTTTACTTTATATATAATAAAAGATAAGGATATATATAATTTTTATCTAATAAAAACGTGGGACAATAAATTCAATGACAATGTGGATGATATTTCTGGTAATGGTATTTAATCTCCATGGAAACATGAGGTAGAAAGATTTGAAAATGTTTTGACTATAGGATAAAGGAGAAGAGAAAGGAAGTAAAAGAAAACATTTATGATAGGTAGGAAGAAGAAGATATATCTTGAGGAAAAACAAGATAAATATTCATAAAGACAGCACATATTAACCAATACGGTAGTTGGGCTATCGTTAGAAGAGAACCGAGTGTGTGTATAATATTTTAAAATAGTAAATATTGAATTACTTATTTGGTTTTTCGTTTGAAAAATATTCTAGCCAATCTTATTAAATTTTTAAGACAGAGAAAAAAAGAATAAAAAATGCATCAAGTTTATTTGATTAAGATTCAAAAAGAATAAAAAGTTTATTCGATTTATGGGAAATTATACCATTTTTTTTGGTCGGATGGGAAATTATACTATTATATATGTATTAAACAACTTTTGGCATTTTTTACTTATAAATAAAATAACATCAAACAATAATTAATTATACCTTACAAGAAAAAACTGAATTGCTGTTTAACAATATAGATAAGGATATAATTGATGTGTTAAGTGATATAAATTGGTGTGAGAGTTGACTAGAACAAAGAAAAGGAAGCCGGTGAGAAAGAGGGGATACCAAAATAAACACAGAAAATGACAAGAAAGTGTTTTGGGAAGACGTCGAATCAAAAATATAAAAATACTTCCACACCGCTTGTTTTGCACTCGCAATAGCCAACCTTAAAAAAAAAAAAAAAAAAAAAAAAAATATATATATATATATATATATATATATATATATATATAATGTGAACATAGATTAAAAGTCAATGGGTGAAATTTAACCCAACGAAACAATTGGTTATTGTTGCAAATCATCCTATAAAATTTTGAGCCAACACTTTTTAGGCTCCTATAGTTTTTTTTTTAAAGTTTTTTTTTTTTGAAACATCAAAGATTTTTAGCCAATACTATTGGAGTCAACCATCTAAAATTATTTCCGGTTGAATTATCTCTTAAACCGGATTGGTTAAGTGTATAAATACATTATAACAAACTCATTTTACGTTTAACTCAGATAATGAAATTCATAACAAACTTTTACTTTACACTTTCTTCTTCACTAGTTTGAGAGAATCTGGGTTCTAATATGGTATCAGAGACTTGAATCTGTGTGATTTGAGCTCGATTATGTGTTCTTCGCTTCCGATTTTATGTTCTTTGTCTTCGATTTCGTTTTCGGTGAATCAATATATTCGATTGATTCATTTTTCGTTGTTTTTGGCGATTTCTTGGGATTTTTGTTGAAATCTTCATCGATCTTCTCGAATTTGGTGAATTTTTTCTTCGTCTGGATTGTTTTGGTTATGGCGCCTTCTGCATCAGCTCCGATTTCATTCGAGAACTCACAAATTCCTCAGAATCCTTCTTCTGGTACTCGTCCTACTACTGCTTCTCTCTTAGATCCGAATTCAAATCCGTTATATGTATATAGTGCGGATCATGCTGGGATAGCTTTAGTTTCAGAAAATTGACTGGATTAGGCAATTTCAATACTTGGCGTAGATATATGTTAATGGCGTTAGGTGCTAGAAATAAGGTGGTGTTTGTGAATGGTTCTTATCCGAAATTAGATGAAAATCATCCTGATTTTGGTTCGTGGTCAAGATACAATAGTATTGTTTGTACTTTGATTGTTAATGTTGTGGATAAATCTTTTGCCAAGAGTATTATGTACTTAGATACGGCAAGATAGATGTGGCTTGATATTTATGATCAATTCAAGCAGAGCGATGGACCACGTACTGCCGAAATCAAACAACAAATCTTTAGTGAAGTTCAAGGAAATTAATCAGTTAGTGATTACTATACCAAACTGAAACAGCTATTGGGAGAATTAAAGGATTATGAAGCTCCTATTAACTGTTGTTGTGGAAAATTGGATTGTACTACTTCGAAGAAATTAGAAGTTCGTGATGAGCAAGATAGAGTCCTGAAGTTCTTGATGGGATTGAATGATTCTTTTACAGCTACAAGAGGTCAGATTCTGATGATGGATCCTAAACCTTCTATTTCCAAGGTATTCATTTTGATCTCTCAGGAGGAGAGACAAAGATCCATGAGAACTGGTCAGGCTTTAAGTGCAGTGGCCTTTCAAACATCACAGATTAGCTCACCTTCAGAACCAATGGTTGCAGCATATATGGGAGGTCAAAACAAATCCAAGAATAGACCAATTTGTTTGTATTGTGGTTTGGCTGGTCATAGGTGAACCGTTGTTACAAACTTCAGGGTTACCCTCAAGGTTACAAGGTTCCCTCTTCTAATACAACATCCAAACCTCAGTATACTTCATCAACCTCTAACAATCCATCTGCTAAGTCACAGCAATAATGGCCACCAAGGAAAGATAATGTGGCTAATCTGGCACTTCAGAATAATGGTGCAATATCTATGCACAATCAACAAGGTGTTCATCTGGGGGAGATCACTTCAGACCAGGTCTATCAGCTTTTGAGTGTTCTGAATAATCCTCAAGCCATCAATAATTGTTCTCAGATCACTTGCAGCAAGATTACTCTTGCAGATGGGATAGCCTCAATTTCTAAACCACAACCCCACTTAGTTCCCCATACCAAATCCTCTTTAGGTACCACTTTTGAACCTTTCCATTTTCTAATATGGGAATTAAGACATGCCTTAATTTTTCTAGCTATGCTTTGATTATAGACACTGGGGCTAGTTGTCATGTTTGCTATGATCTAGGTCTGTTTACTGATACTCAGTAAACCATTAGTGATACCTTTGTCACTCTCCCAGATTGAACTCATATCTCAGTTACCATTTCTGGTACTATTGTCATTTCAGAACATCTTGTTCTGAAATCTGTCCTCTAGGTTCCTCATGTCAACTTCAATCTTCTTAATAGCGCTATTGTTGTTCTCTTCTCTTCCTCCTCTTGTTATATTTTTCCTCATAACCCTTTTCCTTTCCCAGGAGCATATTCCAGATTGGATGATTGGGAAGGGTAATCTCCAGAATAATCTCTATGTTCTAGACTCCTCTTCATTTTTTCCTCTTTCATTGATATATCATGGTTTTTACCGGTTTTTATACCATGATATATGTCCGTTTTATAGAGTCTTTTGGTGTTTTGGAGTCTTTTATATTTTATATTAGGTACAAGGACGTTTGGAGCTTAAAAGATGTTTACTGGGAGTTTTGGAGCATTTGCGGAATAAAGTGGCAAAATGAAAATTCGGAGTCGAGATTTGGAAGCTGTGTCGAGCGACGTGACCAAGTGTGTCGCTCGACACGATGACTTCAGAAGCAAAGATTTACGATTTTGAGATTGGTGTCGATCGACACCATATTTGGTGTCGCTCGACACGATGTTCGTCCAAGCCCAGATTTTCATCAGAAAAGTCTGTTCGAAGCCCGAAAGTTCCAGATGTTTACTTTTAAGTTTCTAGCCGACTTTGTACCTTTATAAATACGTTTTTACAGCCATTGTTTAGGCTTAAGCTTTATTTTACTTTGTCTTAGAACTTACTCTTAAGAGATATCTCTAATAAAGATGTTTTGGGCTTCATTGAACATGTCTGAGTAATTTCTCTGTTAGGTTTAAGGTTTTCAAGGGTTTTGATGAATTGCTAGATCTGATATGCTTGTTAGGATAATATCATTAGAGTTCTTCATCTTGACTAGTGTTTATTGGTGATTTTAGCGTCATGAACTAGAATCTGATCTTAGGTTAATTAATAGACACGACAATGTTATTGATTGCTTGAACTAGTCTTTGATGAGCAAAATTCCTATTCGCAAAGACATTTGGTTTAGAGTTTTGTGAACAATTGAACTTGAACCTTTAATGCTTGTTTAGATCAATCTGATTTCGCAACGACAGTTGGTTGTTTAGGGTTTAAGCATAGATAACATTCGCAACGACAGTTGGTTTGTTTTACATTCGTGTTCATGTTTAGGAACAGAGCTTTAATATTCCTATCAATTGAATTATCTGCAATTCTGATTCTCCTGAGATTTCCCTGAACCTAGCTTTTATCTTCATTGTTTTAAAGCTTATCATCTTCTATCTTGCTTTTATTTTACTTGCTTTTTCTTATATTATATTTTGCCTAGCTTAATATGAAAGTATATAATCTATTGTGTCCCTGATTTCCTGTGGATTCGATCCCTAAGTGCTGCACCTGATCTCTTAATTTGAGAGAGTAGGTCTAGGGTAAATTTGACCGTATCATTCATCATCATCTCCTCTTCTCAATTCATCTCATTCTACTTTTCAAGTTTCCACTGAAGTTTGGCATCAAAGAATTGGACATCCATCTCAAAATAAAGTTCAAGTTCTGTCCAAGTTGCTTAACATTTCTTCTGGGAAAATAGCTCATGATTCATTTTGTAAAGTTTGTCCTTTAGCAAAACAGAAGAGACTTCCTTTTTCTTCTCATAATAACCTTTTAAAATCTCCTTTTTATCTAATTCACTTAGATGTTTGGGGTCCATTCCATGTTCCCACATCTGAGGGTTTTAGATATCTCTTAACTCTAGTTGATGATTGTACTTGAGTCGCATGGATATATCTTTTAAAGAATAAAAGCTCTGTTTCTGAAGTGTTTCCAGAATTTCTTCAATTAGTTGAAACTCAATACAATACCAAAGTCAAATCTATTCGTTCGGATAATGCTCCAGAGTTGTAATAGGCTCAAATTAAACCTTTGAACTACTCTCTCAAATTAAGAGATCAATGTAGTACTTAGGGTATCGAAATCCACATGGAATCAAAGGTTGCACAATAGATTTAAACTTTCAAATTAAGCTAAGCAGAATAATGATAATGAAAAGACAAGTAATCTAAAGCAAGTAAAACGGTTTTGAATATCAATAAAAAAACGCTAGACACAGGGAAATCGTAGGTGAATCAAAATTACAGATAATAAATAATAGATAGGATATGAAACTCAGTTCCTAAACATGAACACGAATGTAAAATCGATTAGCTATCGCTGCAAAGATTATCTATGAATAAACCCTAGAAAGCCAACTGTCGTTGCGAACCTATGAATCTAAACAAGCAATAAATTCATGTTCAATTGTTCACAAAACCCTAAACCAAATCTCTTTGCGAATATAAATTTTGCTCATCAAAGACTAGATCAGGAAATCAATAAAACTGTCGTTTCTATTAAATATCCTAAGATCAGATTTCAGGTCATGAATCTAAAATCAGCAATAAACTCAAGCCAAGATGAAGAACATTCTAATGATATTATCCTAAGCAATCCAATCAGATCTAGCAAAACATCAAACACCTTTGAATTAACCTAAACCTAACAGGGAAATTACTCAGATATAATCAAAGAAGAAAACATTGTTTTTATTAAGAGATATGTCAAAGAAATCAATAAAAGAAAGCATAAGCCTAAACAATGGCTTAAAAACGTATTTATAGAAGTCCTAAACCGTCTTAAACATAAAAGTAAACATCTGGAACTTTTGGGCTTCGAACGGACATTTTTGAAATCGGGCTTTTGGCTTCTGCGACCATGGTGTCGATCGACACTGATAGTGGTGTCGATCGACACCTCATTAAAATCATCATGTCGATCGACAGGATTGGTTGTGTCGCTCGACACAGCCTCTGAAACTTTAATCCGAATTTTGCATCTTTGATTCTTCACTCCGCAATGCTCTAAAAGCTTCCTGTAAACATCTTTTATGCTCCAAACGACTTAGTACCTGAAAAGACTCTAAAACACTACAAAGACTCTATATAAAAGAACTTATATCTTGGTCTAAACTGGGTAAAAACCATGATATATCAAGTTGTCTTTCACGTCTCTTTTAAAAGCCAAAGGCATTGTTCATTTCTTTTCATTTGTTTACACACCACAACAAAATTTAGTGGTTGAGAGGAAACACCAACATATTTTAAATATTGCCAGAGCTCTTCTTTTTCAGTCTAACATTTCTTTGGAGTATTGGGGTGGTTGCATTCTTACTACAGTTTATCTTATTAATAGAACCCCATCTCTTCTTCTTCTTCAGAATAAATCTTCTTATGAAATTCTTACTTCCAAAACTCCTTCTTATGATCATATTAGAGTCTTTGGTTGTCTCTGTTTTACATCAACTCTTCTTAAGGACAGACATAAGTTTTCTACAAGATCTTCATCTTGTGTTTTCTACAAGATCTTCTTCTTATATTATCAAGATCTATTACTAGAAATGTAGTCTTTCATGAAGCTGTTTTCCCTTTCTCAAATGAATCCAAGGTCTCTGATATCTTTGATCAAGACCTCTTACCTTTACCTATTTCAGAATCTATATTCCCTGCTTCTTTTGATATTCCTGATGATTCATTAGAAACTCTCATTGTTTCTCATTCAGTTTCTGATACTGATGAATTACCTTCTTCTGTTCCTTTTAATTCTTCCCCTTCATCTAATTCTTCTTCTCCTTCATCTAATTCTTCTTATTCTTCTGTTTCATCGTCTGAGGACATTGATAGAGTTTTATCTGGGAGTCATGTGTTAGTGACTAAACCTAAACGTCAAGTTAAGGCTCCCCAATACTTAGATGAGTATCATTGTTATCTTTTGAATAATGATAATCCTTTACCTGTTCATCCTCTCCATACCACATCTTATCCTATATCTTCTTTTTTATCCTATGATAAGCTTGAACCTTCATATAAAAATTTCATTCTTTCCATTACCACTACTACTTTACCCAAAACTTTTCAAGAGGCTGTCAAATCTGTAGAGTGGACTAATGCTGCTACATCTGAAATGCGTTCTCTATAAGCTACAGCTACTTGGTCTATTTGTGTTCTTCCCCCTGGTAAGCACCCTATTGGTTGTAAATGGGTATTTACAATTAAATATCAACCTGATGGAAGTATTGAAAGACATAAAGCTCATCTTGTTGCTAAAGGATATACACAATTAGAAGGGCTGGATTATCTGGATACATTTTCTCCTGTAGCTAAGATGAGCACTTTCAGAATGATCTTAGGGCTTGCAGCTATCAAGAATTGGTCTATCACTCAGTTAGACATCAGTAATGCCTTCTTGGATGGGGATTTAGATGAAGGGATTTACATGACTATTCCTCCTGGCTACTCTCAACTTACTGGAAAATCTGTTCCTCCTAATTCAGTTTGCAAACTCCATAAATCTCTTTATGGTTTAAAGCAGGCTTCTCGCCAGTGGAATAAGAAGCTTTCTATTGTTATTCTCTCTGAAGAGTTTATTCAAGCACCTTCAGATCATTCTCTGTTTGTGAAGCATAGAGCTGGTCTATATTTGATTTTCTTGGTCTATGTTGATGATATTTTGGTCCTTGGTAATGATGATGATGAGGTGGAGAAGTTCAAAGATGTTTTGAAATCAGCTTTTAAGCTCAGAGACTTGGGTCCAGCTAAGTATTTCTTGGGGTTTGAGATTGCTAGAAGTAAAATTGGTATTTCTATTAATCATAGAAAATATGCCCTGGAGTTGTTAGAAGATTTTGGTTTACTCAATTGCAAACCTTTGTCAGTTCCTATGGAGGCAAACATGAAGCTCTCGGCTACTGATGGTGACATTCTTGAAGATCCATCAGTTTATAGGAGGATTGTGGGTAGACTTTTGTATCTAACACATACTAGACCTGACATTACTTATGATGTGCATAAGCTTAGTCAGTATATGTCTAAGCCTACCACATCTCATTTGCAAGCTGCTAATAGAATCCTGAGATATCTCAAGAATGATCCAGGATAAGGATTGTTTTATTCTGCTTCTCCTGATATTCATCTTACAAGATTTTCTGATGCCGATTGGTCTACTTGTCCATATACTAGACGATCTCTCACTGGATATTGTATGTTTCTTGGTGATTCTTTGATATCTTAGAGAGCTAAGAAACAACAAACTGCTTCTAGAAGTAGTTCAGAGGCTGAATACAGAGCCATGGCTGATGCTACATGTGAGTTGATCTGGTTACACAATTTGCTTATTGATTTGCATTGTGTTCCTTCTAATGTAGCCACTCTCTTTTGTGATAATCAATATGCTTTGCACATTGCGTCTAATCCTGTTTTCCATGAGCGTACAAAGCATATTGAGAACGACTGTCATGTAGTTCGTGAACGTTTGCAAAGTGGCTTCTTGAAGACTATGCATGTGAAGACAGATCAACTTGCAGATTTGCTTACTAAGGCTGTTCAACCTAAGATCTTCAAGAGTTTATTGTCCAAGATGGGCATTCACAAGTTGTACATGCCATCTTGAGGGGAGGGTATTGGAGTTAACCATGTAAAATTATTTCCGGTTGAATTATCTCTTAAACCGGATTGGTTAAGTGTATAAATACATTGTAACAAACTCTTTTTACGTTTAACTCAGATAATGAAATTCATAACAAACTTTTACTTTACTCTTTCTTCTTCACTAGTTTGAGAGAATCTGGGTTCTAATAAATACAATTATTTTATACAGTCGTTTTTAAAATTCTATATTTTAAATATTTAGCAAAATCTTAATCTTTTATATAATTAGTAGCTATGTTTATTAAATCTTCTATATAATCGAACTCCTTTTAGCAAAGATTGGCAATCTAATGATTTATAGTATGATGTCGTTGTGTCACTAGTTAGATTCAAAATTGAAAGATCATATGTTGGAGAAACAAAAATTGGAATCCCTTTTACTATTGGACTAGGAGTTGGATTCCTCTGCCGTGATGAAATGTCGGTACTAGCACAAACTAACATCTTACATATTTTTCACTGACTGACCCAATATTCTTTAATATATATCCAAATGTGAGAAGATGGCTGTTTTTGAATATGTTCCTTCATGTGTTTTGATGTGTTTCATGGTAGAGACAGACTCCTATTAGCTCTAATGACTCTGTTTTTTTTTTTTTTACAACATTAGCCTCTCTGATTTAGTTGTCGTGAAAGCCATCCTCGTTTGTAATACTTTCACATCTTCATTGTGGGATAAAATGACCCAAAAAGTAACTGAGAAATTTATCCGTGGAAGTAGTACCGTAATTTGTTTAAAAGTTAATTTGTCAAATAACCATAAAAAAAATTATAATTCAAAAACTAACAAAAAAAATTTAAATCTAAGAGTTGAAATTTTGCCACATAAGGCCATTTTTGTTAGTTTATGAATTATAATTTTTTTTTATGGTTATTTAGCCCAGTTTCCGTTTGTTTAATTTGTAAGAGTAATAAAAGTTATGTAAACAGTAACTTTTTTAATTAAGTATCTAGATGTAATGACAGCATGTGAAAAGCGATTGATGAATGGATTTAGTGAGTTGCCAAAAAGAAAAGAACAAGAATTTTAGTACTATATGACTACACATTTGAATTATTTATGAAAAAACTAATATATAAATGCAACTAGCAAGGGTTCAATTATTTTGGACAAACATTTATATAGCAAATTAGGGTACCTTTTTAATTTCAAAAAAAAAAAATTAGGGTACATTTTCCAATAATCATAGTAAATAGAGTGATCGTTAGCCAATAAGGCATAGGCAACAAAACAATTAGGTGTAAAGTTCCAATTACTATCAATGCAAAATAAGTTATTGAGTTAATATGATTTTTGTAGTCCCTATTTTTTCATCAAATAAGGTGTTTATAGTTACTAATAGCTGAATTGGTTGCTCCAAAATCAAATACGTTTAAACGTTTAAAGACTATACCTATACAGAAGAACACAATAATGTTGTTTTTGATAATCTTTTTTTCTTTTTGGTTATAAATGCAAAAAATAACAATATATATTTGTTTAGTTCGCGTGTATAATATAATTTCCCAATGATGTTTGATAACGTATCGCTAAATATAACAGTATTCTACCTTATAATGGCAAAAGAATCAAATCCAAAAGCAAATAAACAATCAACTTTATAAGGGATATTCAATCCTTAATTAAAATACTGAAGAGAAGTTATTTGGAATTTTTCATGAAGCAGTTATAAGTACTACAGAGAGTACTATGCGAGGTGCAAAACTAAGTTGGACTATGAGTTTGATGAAGATTGGCTTTGGTATTAACGTGGATTGACCTTAGAAAAGAAAAATATATTTGTTTGGAGATGAAGGAAGATATATATGAAGAATATATTCAAGAGAAAAATAAGAAAACTGGTCATTATTAACAAAAGAGAAATTGTGTAAGTTTAATCAATGCTCTCTTGTTGTATATATAGAAAGGCACGGTGGCTGGAGCTTTCATGCTTTTTAGTAGAGAAAAATACATAAAGTGTGATTTAAGAGAAGAAGGCATCTTCTATGTTCTTTGTTACTGCTGCGGCTGTTGCAGTTCCTGTTGCTTGAGGTGATCAAGTGTTGGTGTGGTGTTGTGGTCTTGCTGGTGCTGCTAGTTGGACGTGTGGCTGCGTGGTGTTGCCAACAGTTATTGTTGGTGTGGAGATTCAACAAAACTCAAGTTTAGGCTCAGGGGGAGTTTAGCTCAGGGTTGGGTTATCCTGAAGAATCTATGTTATTAAATAGAACAGTAAACTAAGAAGTTGTATTTACGTGTTTGCGAATAAATTGTATTTGCTGTTTAGTTTTAGTGGATTTAAATCTAGACTTGGTTCCGGAGAGTAGGAAACGAATTTCGTTAAAATTTTTCCTCTCTCATTTATTTTGATGCACTTTATATTATTTTACGTGTAGACTTAATGAGTGATAGTATTTGATCAAGTCCTAATTAAAAATATATATTCGAGGAAAAATAATAATATAATTATATAGTTTTGTCAGAGAAACTACAAGATTCTTTTTCTTATGATCTGGTGAATCGCCATGATGATAATATTATCCCCAAAAATAATTATTTTACAGTGCAGTGTAGTTGACTAGGTTGGATGACAATTGATATAGGTGTTAGTTGTCTACAAATTGATCAATGTGGGAAATGAATCATCAAAAAGATTTTCCAATAATATGTTTCTCTTAATTTGACTGTCGTTTTTTCAACATCTCTACTATTAATTAAGTTAGTAATGCATGTTTTTGCTTCTTCTATGCAATGTCCTATATTTTGAATCAAAGAGTATCTTGTGTGGGACATCTTATTTTTTTCTCCAAATCAATTATATTTTGATGCAGTTAATCTTAACAAGCATGTCGGCAAAATAAAATTCAGAATTCTAAATAAGTAGTGCCTAATTAATGACGAGCTCGTATAATTTTTCTCTCGTTCTTATTTATTACATTTAAAACAAAACCTTAATTCAGTTGTATTCGCATAGGATTTCGAATTGTCTAAATAGTGAAATTATTTAAATCAAATTAACCTTAAGAGTTATTCTTATCGAACATTTAGGTCCGGTTTGGATATGATCAACTTGATATATCTGGCTGACTATCCTTTATTCTTGTCCTCCGTAGCATGTTCCTTTACACAATTATAAAAACTCAAATATATAGTACCATATTAATCTTGTTAGAATGTAGTATGATCATGAAATTTCATTTTGTAAACAGAAATAAAAATATTAAATATATTGTTTTAATGATATATCAATAATTTTTGTTCATAAAGCATTTTTAATATCTTTTAACATTTATTATATTTTTGACAACACTTTTTTTATTATAGTATAAATATTATTTACTTTTGAACAGAATAAAAACAATATATTGTGTAGAAATTAAATTACTGATATCAACTACCTCGAATAAGATTTTTCCCCCAGTCACGAACGACCTGGTCTAATTAGACTAATTAACTCGCATTTAAAAACTACGTGATAAATGATAATGTAGTTTTAACTATGTGATAAACTAGTTTTCATCTATCTTGTTATCACGAAACTCGTTAATATATAAACTATACAATCATGATTTGGAAAAAAGACATATAATCCTTTAATAATATAACCAGTCAGCAAAACTTCAGGACCATAAATTGCTTGTCTATCCCATGTCACAAGTGTGAATTACTTATTGATTGGTCTGATCACAAATTCTCAAATCTCAATGCTTGATGAAGATTTTGATTATAATAATTTCAATTTGCTTTCATTGAATAGTCAGTCAATGCATAGTACTGTATTTGATCTAACCTTATTTCTTTATCGAATCATTAAATATCTTTCGTTCGTATACCACATATATAAAAACTGAAGACGTGCAAAATGAAAGTTTGAAATTTTTTTTGTATGTGACGTATATCCGAGGACTCCCATGCACTTGGACAAGACATGAAAGATATTGACTTTTTTAACACGAATGCATTGACCTTTTTTTTATCAAGGATGCATTGACTCTTTTTTTTTTTTCTTTGTTTTGCTTCGCGGATTGCTCATTCTTCCCCGAATCCTTTAGCTAATGTACCATACGGCATTATTACGGCATTATTACGGCTACATATTCTTACGGCTAATTATTTTTTTAAAAAACCAACCAATTGCTGAGAAACAGATGGAACAAATGTCTCTCCATGAATTTAGAGACATTGCTTCAGTCTCTCCCTATACATACGTCTCTCTCTCCTATTTCTTTATTATTATCCTATATATTATTTGAGAAGCATTTTGAGAGAACTTTGATGAGGTGTCACTCCCCTACTATGTTATCTTCCAAACACTATATGATGACCTTAATCCAATCCCCAAACAACTCTAATTTAACAAACTAGATAACTTGATTAATACTCTAATTTACCAAACAAACTACAAATACTATAAATTTTTGAATTTTTTGCTTTTTTTTTAAAGAAATTTGCTAAATTCAACCACATTTAGTGGCAAAGTGTCCCACTAAGACTTATTTTTCCAACTAAAATTCATTAGGCTTTTGCAAATTCTAAACCCCAAAATTAACCTTATATTTAAATAAATATAATTTTTTTTTACTATTAATAATAATCCGAAATTATTTTTAAAAGGAAACAAAATAAATATTTGTATTCTGTAAATTTAAAAGAAATTAATATATATTTTATATCAGAAAAATAACAAAAAAATTAAAGAAACATAGAAAATGAAAACAATATTTTAATAAAACATGATAAATAACTTTTTTTAAAAAAAATTTCACAAAAATTACTATGTTTGATATGTTTATAATTAATTAATTACAATTTTTAAATGAAATCAGAATCAAAACAAAAATAATATTTATTAACATATTATAATTTTTTTTAACGAAATCGGAATTAAAACAAAAATATTTAAAATTAAAAACATGAAAAAGGGAATTAAATACATTTATAATATTACATTTTAAAAAATTAAATATTAATTCCTTAATTAAGTATATTTATAATATTACATATTAGGAAATTAAATATTCATTCTTAATTACAAAAAATTATAGAAACAAAGAAACGAAAAAAAAAAAAATTAGTACAACATGTTGTTTAACTTAAAAAAAAAAAAGTTTCACAAAAATTACTATGTTTGATATGTTTATAATTAATTAAATTACAATTTTTTTTAATGAAATCAGAATTAAAATGAAAATAATATATTACGTAATTAATATTTTAAAATAATAAACGTGAAAATGGAAATTAATATACAGATAATATTATAATTTAGGAAATAAAATATTGATTCCTTAATTTACTCCTATATTTTATGGGAGTTGTAACCACTTGGCAGAATGCTTGTTCTACCAATCGGCAGAGAGAAGTTATAATGGTAGAAAGAGTCGGTACAATTGGCAAACAGGTCACAACAGAATTTAGATACTGCGAGCCGTAGATAGTAGAAAAATGGTAGAATTTAGATTTTAGCTGTCATAGAACACTGACAATTAGGTAGAATTAACGTTCTGTGCATGGTAAAATAACGATAACTGGCAGAATCTACTCTCTGCCAATGGTAGAATGAAAAACTCAAATCATTTAAAAAATATGTTGTTTAATTTTTTAAAAACAAAATGTTTTCACAAAAAGTACTATGCTTAATATGTTTATAATTATCAAAAATTTTATAATTTAAAATACCTTAAATTTAAATTATTTTTAGTTAAATTAAGGGTATTTTAGAAAAGAATTAGGACACTTTGTCACTAAATGTAGGGTATTTTGGCAATTCTCCCTTCTTTTTTAGGTCAAACATTTATAATTTTTTAGCCATCTCATTTTAATTGGTAATTACGCTTTATAAATTTATTTTTTCTCAAAATCAAAATGAACATAACTTGATTAATAAAAATCTAATTACCTAACAAACTACAAATCTTTAATAAGAGAAATGCTTCTAAGTAATTTAGTTAAATATATTCTGAATTTTTTTTCTCTATTTTTTTTTGTACACTCATTACCAAACACATTTTTAAAACTTCTATTTTATTTTTCACACTAAAAAGGAAATGAATCTAAGTAATTTACTTAAATCATATCGTCAGTCACATTGTCAACACAATCAATATAATCAAATTATATTATCAGATTACAATCAAATTATCAAATTATTACAATCAAATTTATACAATAATTACCAAATCTTTGACCATCACAATCTTTATTCTTTTTTAACAACACATATTTTCACATTGATTTTCTAATTATTACGATTTATTTAACATATTTTGGAGGCTTCAACCCAATAATAATATGTACCTATAATTACTATCTACCTCCTTTTCATTTTCATCACATTTCATATATTACATCAAACAGGTTTTATCACTTGCTCTTACGCTGCCTCATTCCAATATGCCCAAGTTCACTCCACTTACAGAATCTAATTAGACCTTATCTCACTAGAATGAAGATCATGAGTTTATTGCGAAACCAATATGTTTGATTCAGCTTTGTTATTTCAGTGCCATTACTTCAAGCACAGTTATTTGTCTTTACGAGTAATGGGTTTATCACAAACCAAAATACTCACAATAATTACATAGTTTTTTATTTAAGTATTTACAGTTTGACTACGAGATTTGTTTATTTCCATCAAATTAACCTCCATCGATTAATCTACAACCATAATCGAAATTTTTGACAAAAACCCATCAATTGTAATCTTTAACCTTTCAAATTATCTTCTGGGCAAAGACCTCCAAACTAAATCTTTGTGGTATTATTTTTAATGAACACATCTCATGCATTTGCCTAGGTTCTTCTCTTAACATAAATTCGAACAAAAATGAATATACCAAATCCTATATTACACAATTATAAAATTCACCAAAAATACATAAACACATTGTATTCAATCCGATCTTTTAATGCATAAAATTATTAACATAATTTCAAATTATTTTATTTGTTTATAATCAAATAATTTAAAATTTAAATTGATAGTTACAATTTTACCCGTGCACAGCACGGGTCCTAATCTAGTTATTATTATTTTTAATACTTTAGACAAGGTTAGAGACCCCGTTAATCTTGGTCTTATATATCCGTTTTCTTTTTTTTTGTGCCTATATTGTATATTTCATCCGTGTCAAATTACTTGTCGTTTAAGGTTATTTCACACAAATTAAAAAAAAAAATTGTTTTACCCCTAATTAATACAAGTTTTTTTTTGAAATGAGTAATTAATAAACTAAAATAGTATGGATATAAATGGAAAAATGAGTAATAAATGTGCATTGAAAATACAAAACGACAATTAATATGAAACAAAAAATTAACTCTAAAACGATAAATAATGTGAAACGGAGAGAGTATATTTTGTAGTGGAAGTGATAAAATAGGTTTCCTATTGATGATGCGGTTTTCTTGTGGTTTATATGTATTTATCGATAGTTATTTACATTTGTTCAGTGGAACCGTATTTTTTTTTTTGATATTTTGAACCATATATACATAGATTTTACATATTCACCTTCTTTTATGTAAGTCATAATTCCTAAAAACGAAAAGGAAAAAAAATGGATGAAATTGGCAAAACCTCCCATGAAAAGTAAAAATCGTTTCCGATGAGATTGAGTTCTTTGCACAAACCGTTCTAAGTTAACGTCGATATGATCTTCCCCATCCAAATTGTTTTTAACGCTTGAGCAAAGCTACAATTATAGTCTAGTAGTTCCTTGAGATAATTTCTCGCTATTGGATTATCATTTTGTGCCCATGAAGACGAAAGGGCATATTTTCCACACAAAAAATTGACTCATATGATAGAACAATCTTCATGGTCAAACTTCAACCTATATAAACTTCAAAATTATAGAATTGAAGGATAAGTGTGGCACTAGTCATATGGCCGGCCATGGATGTATACATGGCCGTGAGTGACTATTGTAGTTGTTTTTTGTTAAGAGGATTCTCAATTTAAAAGCAAGCGATATAAAGTAATACAAAACCCAACCAGATCCAATGTGTTTTTGAAACTTAAAATTACTTACCTCTTTCTTTTTTATGTTAAAAGACCAATTCAATTGAAACCAAGTAGTCATCTCTTAACCAGAAATGCGATTGAGATTTATCCCTTTGAATTAACCAACCAAACCATCAATAGGATTGAGAGTCATCGTTATCTTGGTGTAAGAAGTATGGCTTTTGTTACGAACTTGATCAAAGTGGTCTCAACTCTATGGAGTGTGGATCCACGACCGCGTGATACAAAATAGCGTGAGCAGTAATTTGACCCATACATTAGTTTAGTATGCATGCTTCACATAGTCGTATACGAACTCACCACACATTGAGATGTCGCTGTTTTACCCAAAGGTATTGACTTGTTTTTGTGATGTTTGGCTTTTATAGTACTTTAGTCATTCTCCCTCGAATCTTTAGCCATCCCTATCATTCTTAGGTTCGATAAACTTCTATTCCTACAAATACAATTGTTTTTTTGGGACCAAAAAAAAAAAAAAAAAAAAAAAGAAAAAAAAAAAACCAATACAATTGTTTTTTATATTTTTATATTTATTGTTAGATTGAAGTCTTTTAATATCTGTGTGTTTCCTTGATGTTCTTGCTTGTATTATATATAATCTGAATCAATCGTCATTTACATCTTTAGTTTTTGCATATAATTTTCATGTAATCTTCGTGATAGATTGTATTTGTCCTTTTACTCTTTTTGGGTATTCTTAATCCGATGTTCATCACTAGAAACCAAAAAAAGAAGGAAAAGTTGTTGTCATCGGAAGACACTCATGAGAGTGTTACCAATGCGGATGCTCTAAGGAGCTTAATGACTGTCGTGAAATTAGTGTTTTAATTCTAATTTTCAGCCTAATATATAGACACGTCATAATTTTCAGCCTAATTCTAAATTATCCGATGTGTGACAATACACAAGTTATAATTTCGTATTTTAAAACCCATAAGGGTTTGTAAATTTTATTAAGCATTGCAAACTGTTTTTAATAAGAGTAATTAAATGGTGGGTTGAGTCAGGTCTATGCAATAGTGCAATACAAAGACGATTCGCAAAAATCCGATAGCAAGTTATATTAGTTGATTTTTTCCCAGAAAAAATAGAGTTAATATTATATGAAACATGGTTCACATATCACAAATACTTCACTTGATCTTAGCCAAAAGACCGAGAAAGATAAGAGTTGGGAATTAGGCCCAGCTTTCATTTTATGGCAAGACAAGGCTTCATTAAGTTATCGATGTGGGATTACTAATAAAACCTTGTGTGCATTTTTCATTCTTTAAAGTTTAAGCAAACAATACTTCGGTCTTCGATACGTTAATCATTTTGTATCATAATTTGATCTATGCTTTTGATTTTTAATAAAAGAATAAACAAACAAATTTTACGTTTATGTAAATACCATTTTGTTTTCCACGTAGTTTCGGATCAAACAATATATAATTCAATTATAAAATGATTGAGTAAGCTTGTTGCAAACCATATTGGGAAAATTGGCTTCTATACCTTAAAACTAGTTAGAAATTGGCAATGTATACCAATTTTTCAACATTTGAAAAGTACCCTATTTTCTATAGTAAAATGACAATTATACCCCTAACTAATCTTTGCAAATTAGTTATATTTGTTTTTATGAAATGATTTAATTTTTTTAATTAAATACAAAGTTAAATTATAATTTTAAAACTAGTAATTTGGGTATAGTTTATATAAAGTAATCAAATATATCTAAAAAATGAAGTAAACCAATATCAAATCAATGAACATAACAAATTAAGTAATCAAATCGATGAACATTGTAACACCCGAATTTTTTTTTTTTTTTAAATGCGGAAATTCCATAAAATCAATTCATCAAAGTCAACCAATAACCAACAATTCCAGTTCAAATAATAAATAAACTCTAGCAACCTAACCGGGTTCACTAGACTTATTAAAATAGAAACAACAAAGTCCTATCATCCTCTCCCTAAAGCCATGATCCCGCGGTCACACTTTTCCTTTTCCTTTACCTGCAACACAATTGGGAAAAACGAGTTGCATAAGTATTTCATAAATACTTAGTGAGAACGGGTTAGTAATCTCGAATAAACTCAATCATCAAATAACAATTAATTTAAAAACATTTAAATCAGAAACAGGGGTGTCGATCGACACCTAGGTTTCCTGTCCGAGACAGAATTGCTCAAACACACCAAAAACACGATTTCTCACAATTTCAATCTGATTCTTACACGAAACAACACACAAACATCACACAATCATCCACAGTTCATACTTAAACATCCTAGACCAATTCCTATTCAACAATTGACAAATCCGAGTCTACAGTCGCGCACTCACCTCGGAAATACGACGAAACGGTGAACGACGAAGAACACGACGAACTGGTGGGAAAACAGCGACGAATCAGAGATGAAACCTCACAGAGAAACACCGAGAAACGCCCTTACTCCTCACGGATTGAACCGAACACAATGAACGGATCACGGGAACACCTCGGATCACTCAGATTCTCACGAAAACCCTTCTCTCTCTTTGATCTCTGTGTATTTCGCTACTAAAATACGGCCACGAATACGTATTGACGTATTTATACGGAACCCTAGCTCCTTAAACCGGCTCGCCAAACTGATAAATCGATTTTTTAAAACCAAACCGCAGTCCAGACTTGGTGTCGATCGACACTCACCAATGGTGTCGATCGACACCCCTTACCAAAATCGACATTTTGGTTTCGGGATGTTACAAACATAACAAATTAAGTCAGTGGTGTCAACAAAGTAAAAAATCAACCAACAAATCTATAAATCGTTGAACAACCAAATTTAAGTCGACGAACTCAACAAATTAATTCAATAGTTTAAATAAGTCGACAATATAAAAATCAAGCAAATGAAATTTAAGTCGACAGTTTATAATAAGTCAACGAAGTAGAAAATTAAGTCGACAAAAATTGAAAATAAGTCGATGGTTAAATAAGTCGATAAAGTAAAAAATCAAGCAAAAAAATATAAGTCAACAGTTGAAAATAGGTCGAGGAAATCGTAAATTAAGTCGACGGATGTAAAAAAATAAGTCAATGGTTCAATAAGTCGACAGGGTAAGAAATCTCACATACGAAATATAAGTCAACAATTAAAAATAAGTCAATGGACTGAAAACTAAGTCAACGAAGCTAAAAAAAATAAGTCATCGGTTAAATAAATCGACAATGTAAAAAATCAACCAATAAAATATAAGTCAACTGTGTTAAATAAGTGTAATGTGATAATTTTATAATTTTAGTTTTAGCTTTTCTATACTGGTTAATTAATAGAATATTTTTTAAAAAATTAAAACTAAATATGAACTTTAATTTTCATTTTAAGTTCAATGATATTTGATTATTTTACATTAATATAATAATTTAAAATATATAAGGGTATTTACGTACTTTTAAATTCCAACTTCTACAAAATCCCCCTAACATATTACACATAAAAAATTATAATATACATATGTATACATGGCTTTTAACAAAAACATATAATTCGATGGTCTCACAACCATGATCCAAAGTTAGGTTTTCCACTCAGTGATCGCTCCTCCACTGCCACTCCGATTCTCTTCTACTACCGGCAATTGCATGTCGTCGACTTCTCCTTTGACTGCTTCGATCTGATTTCCGACGTAGAACTTCAACAAAATATTGGGTTACTTTTGGATTTCAACAACTTGATTCGTATAATCACTACAAGAAAACTGTATTTTAGCGTCGAATCTATTCCGACTATATTTTAGCGTCGATTTAGCGTTAGCGTCCACAACACAATTCGACGCTAAATCGACGCTAATTAGGGATGAAACATTTCGAAGCTAAATCGACGCTATATCGCGTTGATTTAGCATCGGAAATCTAAGTTCGACGCTAAATCGATGCAAATTTAGCGTCGATTTTGCGTCGAATATAGCGTCAAATTTGGTAGGTAGAAGACACATTTCACACAGGTTCACCTACTTATTTAGCGTCGTTTAGAAACGACACAAAAACGACGAGAATTCGATGCAAAATCGACGCAAAGGAATTTGATGCTAGTTCGATGCTAATATTCGATGCAAAATCGCTTATATATACCCACCCACCACACCGTAAAGAACCAGTTCAGTATTTCAAAAGAAAAAACAAAATTTCAATTTCGAAAAAAAAAAAAAAAATTTCCCCCTAATTTTTTTTTTTAAATGGGCGATATATACGAACTAAGACGCTGGATGTATCGACGTAAAGATGACAATGGAGGCCTTTCAGAAGAGTTCCTCAACGGCTTTGAAATTTTCATGGCTCAAGGGAGTAGTGTGTCTACAATTCAACGGACCGGAGTGATGGTGTGCCCGTGTCGGAAGTGCAAAAATTCGCAGCCACAGACAATTGATACAGTTGGTACGCATTTATTTAATAGAGGGTTTACATCTGAGTATTATGTTTGGTTTTATCATGGAGAGGGATATGAAGATGAAACTTCGGGTAGTACTAGTTACCAACCTATGGATCAGGGTCAGGGTTATTCGAATGAGAAATATGATGGGCATCAATTTGTTATAGAAAATGATGATCATGATGTCGGGTTAGAGCATAATCGGTTCGAAGAAATGGTAACCGATGCATTTCCTGGAGTTATGTGTACTCCTGATGTTGCTGAGGAACCAAATTTAGATGCAAACAAATTTTATGATATGCTTGATTCTGCAAAACAACCAATCTATGAAGGTTGTTGATATAATGCGTTTTTGGCGCATTCTAACCTTTGTTTTGTAGGTTTTTATCGAGTCTTTCTTTCTCTTTTGAGTCATTCTAGGTATAAAAGAGGCTTTGGAGCATGGATTGGATTTACAGGAGTTCATTGGAGCAAAAGGGACGGATCTGGAGAAAAAAAGGCGTTCTTCATAACCGAGCGCGAGCACCTGTTCGCCCGATGACTCAAAGATTTGAAGCTCCCTGGAAACCGGACCGGTATATCCAACCACAAGACCGACCGGCCCTGATGAGAAGATGCCGTGTTCGGAACAAGACCGACCGGCCGATCTGATCTAGTGGACCGACCGATCCACACCCGAAGTCCCGAAGCCAAAGCCCCCAGGAATCCGGACCGACCGGTCCAAACCCGAAGTCCCGAAGCCGAATCCCCCTGGAATCCGGACCGACCGATCTCCACAAGGGACCGACCGGTCCCGACCCGACAACTTGAAGACTCAAGACGGGACCGACCGGTCCGGAACCAGACCGACCGGTCCCGTGCCCATATCCGATTTAACCTACTTTTAAGTATAAATAAGAGGCAGCCACTTCTGAAAAAGACATTCTAAAACAGTTCCTTTTTTCTCTTTTACTCAAACACTTTACTTTGAGACTTCTTTGGAGACTTAATCAATTGTTCTACTCTTTGATTTGCAATTGGGTGGATCATTCCACAACTTGTTTTGAGAAGAATTCTAAACCCTATCTCTTTTTATATCGTGATGAATTCTGATATGCTCAAATTAAACCTAAGAGCTACTCTCTCAAATTAAGAAATCAATGCAGTACTTAAGGTATCGAAATCCACAGGGAATCAATGAAACACAATAGATTTAATGAGTTCAGATTATGCTAAGCAGAATTATGAGAATGCAAGTAAACAAAAGCAATTCAAACGGTTGTGAGAATCAATAGAGAAAAGCGTTAGGCACAGGGAAATCTCAGGTGAATCAGATATGCAGATGATCAATTAGCAATAGGATTTATGAAGCTCAGTTCCTAAACATGAACACGAAAGTAAAACAAACCAGCTTTCGCTGCGAATATTATCTATGAATAAATCCAAGAAAACCAAATTCATTTGCGAATCCTATGAATATAAACAAGCATTAGTTTCAGGTTCAATTGTTCACAAAACCCTAAGCCAAATTCCTTTGCGAATAGGAATTTTGCTCATCAAAAACTAGTTCAGGTTATCAATCAAACTGTCGTTTCTATTAATAAACCCTAGATCAGATTCAAGATAGCTAATCAAGAATCAGCAATAAGAACAAGTTAAGATGGAGAACTTCTAATGATATTAATCCTAAGCAATTATGATCAGATCTAGCAAATCATCAACAACCTTTGAAAATCCCTAAACCTAACAGGGAAACTACTCAGACATATCCAATGATGAAAACATGTTTTTATTAAAGATATATCAAAGAGTTAAATAAAATAAAGCGTGATTGCTAAACAATGGTCTAAAAACGTATTTATAAAGGTCCCAAACCGACTAGAAAAGAAAAGTAAACATCTGGAATTCCTTCGCAAAAAGGGAAATCTTCAATTTGGGCTTTTTGGCTCGTCAGACCTGTCTGTCGATCGACACAGAATTCTTGTCGATCGACACAACACTCTCTGGAAAATCTTCTTGTCTCGTAAAACCTCATGTCGATTGACGCAAATATCTGTCGATCGACACTGGCTCTGCTGGCAGATTTTGAATTTTTGACGCTCCATTCCGCAATGCTCCAAAATTTCCAGTAAACATCTTTTCTGCTCCAATCGGTCTAGTTCCTGTAAAGACTCTAAAAACACATAGAAAACACCAAAAGACTCTAAAACATGGACTTATATCATGGTTGAAAACCGGTAAAAACCATGATATATCAACTCCCCCAGACTTAGCTTTTTGCTTGTCCCTAAGCAAAACAGTGTTATCACTCCTTTAGGAACCACATACCTTTGCAAAGCCATTTGGTGATACTTCGATGTTTCCCTAGAAGCTTAGCAGTCCTCCAGATTGAATCCAAACCCCTTAGAAAATCTCAGACTTTCAGTTATTTAGGTGCGGTCTCATCGAGGGAATATCGATCGCTGGACCTTCTAGATTCTTTCACTTCCTTGAACACTTTCCTGCGTTTCACCCTCTCTCTTCCCTCTGAAACTGTATCCAATTAAGGATATCATAGAGATGCAATGCCTTTGATGATTGAATTTTTGTGATGGCATGCTTGCACTTTTCTGTAGACTTTTTTTTTTATTTCCTTGGCATCTCTATGATCACTAGATCAGCTCTCATTACTGGTGTTCTTGTGGAGACAGGGTCATGAGGCTTTTTCTTTTTTTTCGATCTAGGACAGTTGTACTCGTCATACGGGAAGAAGTTTCAAGAGCGGTCCGTCCTCGCTTTCAGATGTTTGGAAGCTGAATCAAGTCTTGCGATTACCAATGCCCTTGACAAGAAATTAGAGATTCATTAGGGGCGGGGTCTTTGACATCTTTTCTGGCGTTCTCTAGAAATCTGAACTCGCTCCGTTAAACCGATCCACCTCCAGTTACCCACCTTGTAAAACCAATCAACTTGCATTGGAAATGGTCCTTGAGTGCTGTTCAAAGTAAGTTGGAAAGGGAGTTTCGACCCGAATAAAAGAAATTTTTTTTTAAAAAAAAAAACACCATAAAAACTCAAAAGAAAACACAATAATTAGCAACTACCTCCCCCAGACTTAAACGACACTGTCCCCAGTGTTATTAAGCCTAAGATCGGTGAATAAAATAGATAGAAAACAGAAGGAATCGAAATTTTGAAAAGAAAAACGTAACCTGGAGGGGGTGTCGATCGACACTGTCAATGGTGTCGATCGACACCATCGAATTTTTGCAAGTGTCGAGCAATGGATCATTTGTGTCACTCGACAGAAGCTCCTGAAGTTCATCCTTACGTTTTTATCTCCTAAAAATCAAAACCAAAAACACACCAAACATAAAATTGTAAAAGAAAATAAAAAGAAAACATAAATATAAAACTCACAAATGGGTTTCCTCCCATTAAGCGCTTGTTTTTAGTCTGTTAGCTTGACTATGACAAGGAACTTAGATGTCTGGAGGATCTGCACTCCTCCATGGAATGATTCCAGGAAAGAGCTTCTGTGTCTTCTGCACCATCCTATGAACAACTGCTTCTCCTTTCTCTTTTACCGCTGGAGGAATGATGATTCTCATTTTCGCGAATGGCTTTGAACTCCTCTTAGGCTTAACCTCTTCTTTTCTTTGTCCTGCAAATTCATTAGAAAAACCAAGCTTTCGAGGAACTCGATGCTTGCATGAGCGCGACACCGCTTTTTCAACTTTAATGAAATCATAAGAAAGAAAATTAAGTAAAGGAGGTTCACACCTGAGCTCTTCAAGAGGTAACTGAGGAGATGGCTCAGAACGACTAAATCTTCGCCAATCTTAGGAGGAATGTCTTCTGAAAGTCCCTTGATCAACTCTTCTTCCTCTGAAGTATCCACAGAAAAAGCTTGACCATCTATGGTGGGTTTTCTTCGCGTCTTATCCATATCAAAGTCCAGGACCAAATCACCTAGATCAAGCTTGATCTTCCCTTTTCTCACATCGATTTGAGCGCCAGCTGTTGCTAAAAATGGCCTCCCCAGTAGAATAGGATCCTGAGGTTCTTCGTCGTACTCCAAAACCACAAAGTCTGTAGGGATTAAGCAGTCCTGAATCCGGATAGGCACATCTTCAAGAATTCCCTTTGGGAATCTCCTGGATCGATCAGCTAGTAGGATAGACATCCTTGTTGACCTGAAATCAGTCAGACCAAGCTTAAAAGCAACAGAAAGTGGCATCAAATTAATACTAGACCCCAAATCACAAAGAGAATGAGGAAACTGCCCTGTTGAAATTGAGCAATTAAGCACGAAGTTGCCTGGATCTGGAAGCTTTACTGGTATACTGCTCTGGATCATGGCGCTGACTTCCTCTGAGATTACCACGTCCTTCTTCTTATTTTTAGGAACCGGAGCTGTGCCCAAAAGGATCGTTTGAAGATCTCGAGTCAGCAGTGCTCCTTCCTCAGGACTAATGTCGTTTGCTGCAAGCCTCTTGACATATCTCCTCAAAGCAGGTGAAAGCTTTACCGCATCAACCAGAGGCATCTCGACCATGATTTTATCAATAATCCGATTGTACATGGCCTCTTCGGCTTCCTCCTTGGATTTCCTAGCTCTGGGGAAAGGAACCTTGGCTTTATAGACGTCATCCACTACCTTGTCTGAAGATTGGGAAGAATTTAGGCATGTTCGCGGCTCGCGTCGATCGACAGATAAGGGAGTGTCGATCGACACTAGAGTTTCTGGAATTTTTGGAAAGTGACTCGCGATCCGTGTCGATCGACAACCATCTCTGTCGATCGACAGAGAAGCCTCTGGATAAATTTCTTGCCCTGCGTCGAGGTGAGCGTCGGGCGATTCAATCTTTTCTTCAAATGTCGATCGACACTTAGGCACAGTGTCGATCGATACTGTCTCCTCTGTTCCAAAAATTTCGTCGAACTCTGCGAAATAATCCTCTGTTGCAAGCATTCCTGGGGTTTGCATCGGTCTTCGCAGGTAAAAATCCTTCTTGTCGCTTGACGGAACTAGCAGTTTGGGCTACCTGAAGATCCAACTTCTTAATGTGTGTGCTTAACGACTCGAATTTCTCATTAAGATCTTGGTAGACAGAGTCCAGCTGTCCATTGAAAGTAACTCCCAATTTCTGCTGTCCCTCTAGGAGTTGCGCAAGCATAGCTTTCACTTCATTGTCCTGCTCAGGGGGTTTCTGATAAGATGATGAACCATAGCTTCTGTTGAAGTTGTTGCTCTGGAAGGGCTTCTGATAGCCTTGTTGATTCCCATACTTCTGAAATCCGGCTCGGTTGATGTAGTTCACATCTTCTTCTGTTGTCTCAACTCCCTGGACCGATTTCTTTCCCATAAGGATACTTTTCATGGAATCCAGCTTTGCGTTCATCTCAGCTAGGTGCTTCCCACCATCCTTGTTCTCACTCATCTGCTTCCTCTCAAAATCAGCATTCTTCGTACTGTTGCTAGAAGCCAAGTTCTCGATGAGAGTAATCGTGTCTGCTGGGTAGTTGGTATTGAAGTTACCACTACTCGCTGCATCCAGTGCCATCTGATACCTCCAGTCCACTCCTCTGTAGAAAATGCCCAACAACTGAACATTTGTGAAGCCATGGTGAGGACAATCTCTCTGATAGGACTTAAGTCGCGTCCATGCAGCCTTGAAAGCTTCTGCAAGACCCTTCTTGAAAGAAGTAATCTTCGTCCTTAGCTCTTCTGATCTTGCATCATCAAAGAAGTTGTTTAGGAATGCGTTCTTTGTGTCCTCCCAAGTAGTAAGTGATCCAGGCTCAAGCTGCTTCAACCAGTAAGAAGCATCCCCACTAAGAGAGTATGGGAATAGCTTGCAGAAAAGATAATCGCTAGACACTCCTTGAGCTTTGATGCTAGAGGCTAAATCCTCGAAGTTCTCGATGTGATCCATCGGATGCTCATGTGGAAGGCCATGGAAAGGATGTTGAGCTACTAGTGAATAGTACGCAGGCTTCAGTTCAAAGTCGTTCCTCTGGAAAGCAGGAGGACGAATCGCAGCTCGATTCGCATAGAACTGGTCAGGCCTGTTGAAGTCTGCTAAAGTGCGGCCTCGCGCAGCGTTCATCTCGTTCCTCAAAATGTTTTGGCGATTCTGTACGTGGTGTCGATCAAAACCAGGTGGTTGGTTTCGATCGACACGTGCTTCGTCATGCTCAACAATTTCGTCCTGAATCGCTTGATTCTCTTCGACGATCAGATTGCCATCGTCATCGATCCTCTTTCCTTCTCTGTTGTATCTCAGCCCTGCCGGATCACGCAGAACTCTATCTTCTCCAGGAATCAGTATAAGCTGTTCTTGAGCAGCCATCCTTGCTGCTCTCCTATTCTCACGTTCCAAACGCGCAAGTTCCTGAACATTGTATTCCACTAGTTCCTCGTCCTGATTGCTCCTGGTATTGCGGTTTCGCATATACCTGAAACACAAAACAAAAAGAAACTAGCAAGGCAAAAACAAAAATAAAAACCTAGACAAAATCCTAATAAAATAAATCTAATGGTTATGATCCCCCGGCAACGGCGCCAAAATTTGATATGCTCAAATTAAACCTAAGAGCTACTCTCTCAAATTAAGAGATCAATGTTGTACTTAAGGTATCGAAATCCACATGGAATCAATGAAACACAATAGATTTAATGAGTTCAGATTATGCTAAGCAGAATTATGAGAATGCAAGTAAACAAAAGCAATTCAAACGGTTGTGAGAATCAATAGACAAAAGCGCTAGGCACAGGGAAATCTCAGGTGAATCAGATATGCAGATGAACAATTAGCAATAGGATTTATGAAGCTCAGTTCCTAAACATGAACACGAAAGTAAAACAAACCAGCTTCAGCTGCGAATATTATCTATGAATAAATCCAAGAAAACCAAATTCCTTTGCGAATCCTATGAATATAAACAAGCATTAGTTTCAGGTTCAATTGTTCACAAAACCCTAAGCCAAATTCCTTTGCGAATAGGAATTTTGCTCATCAAAAACAAGTTCAGGTTATCAATCAAACTGTCGTTTCTAGTAATAAACCCTAGATCAGATTCAAGATAGCTAATCAAGAATCAGCAATAAGAACAAGTTAAGATGAAGAACTTCTAATGATATTAATCCTAAGCAATTATGATCAGATCTAGCAAATCATCAACAACCTTTGAAAATCCCTAAACCTAAAAGGGAAACTACTCAGACATATCCAATGATGAAAACATGTTTTTATTAAAGATATATCAAAGAGTTAAATAAAATAAAGCGTGATTGCTAAACAATGGCCTAAAAACGTATTTATAAAGGTCCCAAACCGACTAGAAAAGAAAAGTAAACATCTGGAATTCCTTCGCAAAAAGGGAAATCTTCAATTTGGGCTTTTTGGCTCGTCAGACCTGTCTGTCGATCGACACAGAATTCCTGTCGATCGACACGACACTCTCTGGAAAATCTTCTTGTCTCGTCAGACCTCTTGTCGATCGACGCAAATCTCTGTCGATCGACGCTGGCTCTGCTAGACGATTTTGACTTTTTGACGCTCCATTCCGCAATGCTCTAAAACTTCCAGTAAACATCTTTTTTGCTCCAATCACATAGAAAACACCAAAAGACTCTAAAACATGGACTTATATCATGGTTGAAAACCGGTAAAAACCATGATATATCAAATTCTCCTTGCATCTTTGTTGTGCTTGATTCCATCATGCTTGAGTAGTCCATTAGCTAGATTAGGGGATTTTAATGGTGATTTAGGATGATTAGTGATTTAGCCAAATAGGATAGATTATCATATGTCTTCATCAATTTGGATTCGTAATGCTTAGGCTAGCGTGGCCGCCTAGTCTATGATTTCAAGTTTAACTTATTCACGACAGTGCTCTAGGTTGCTAGATAAACCATTGGTGAGGAATTGGTGTGCAACCAACGACAGTTGATAATGCTTGTCAACATCTCTGAATTTAAACGACAGTTTAGGCATTTAGGTTGTTAGACAAAGATATTGATGCATCACGACAGTGGGGCAATATTACTTTTATGTTTGAGTTCTAGACAGCGCTTAAATTGAATCCTAAATAGTTGCCCAGTCCTTAATCCGAAATCACCGGCGAATGACCTTGATCTAGTGCTTGTTTTATTTAATTTTACAACGTTTAATTATTTGTTGTTGCTTGTTACGAAAATCACCAACCATATTTTATCTTAGCTTTGAATTAAAATCTCATAATTTCACAGTGTAGTCTTGGTCTCTGTGGATTCGATACCTTTTATATTACTGCGATTGTTTGTGTACTTGCAGCTTTATTTTAGGTTAAAACTTAGCACACCAGTTGTAGGGAAGGTCTGTCTAAATTATCGTTGGCATCTAGGATGATGACAATAAAGTCTGATCATAATCAATCTGAGAGTTGCATGGATGATTGGGCATCTCTTCTAAAAGAATATTTGCCAGAGGGTAATCAAGCTGCTGAGTCATATTACGACATACATAAACTAGTCTCTAGTTTAGGATTGCCCTCGCAGATGATAGATGTTTGCATTGACAATTGCATGATATTTTGGAATGATGATGAACATCTGCAGGAATGTCGATTTTGCCGCAAACCAAGATTTAAGCCCCAAAGAGCTGGTAGAAAAGTGCCGTACCAGAGAATGTGGTACCTGCCTATAACAAATAGGCTACAAAGGTTATACCATTCAGAACGCACAGCTGCATCAATGAGGTGGCATGCAGAACATTCAAGTACTGAAAGAGAAGTTCATCATCCTTTTGATGCAAAATCTTGGAAACACTTCCAATCGTTACACTCTAATTTTGCTACAGAGAAGCGCAATGTTTATCTTGGCCTATGTACAGATGGTTTTAGTCCGTTCGGTATGTCTGGCAGGCAATATTCTTTGTGGCCGGTTATATTGACACCTTATAACCTTCCGCCTGATATGTGCATGCAGAGGGAATTTCTGTTTTTGAGTATTTTAATCCCTGGCCCGAAGCATCCAAGAAGATCCATTGATGTGTTTTTATAGCCGCTGATTCACGAGTTGAACATGTTGTGGTCTCATGGGCTTCGTACTTTTGATTACTCTAGGAAGAAGAATTTTACCATGCGAGCTGTGCTTATGTGGACGGTAAGCGATTTTCCAGCCTATGGAATGTTATCTGGTTGGACAACACATGGTAGGTTATCATGTCTGTATTGCCAAAATGAAACAGATGCATTCCAACTAAAAAATAGTAGAAAATCTTGTTGGTTTGATTGTCACCGGAGGTTTCTCCCTATGAACCATCCGTACCGGGGGAACAGGAGGTTGTTCACAAAGGGCAAACGTGTATGTATCCCCCCACCTCCATATCTTTCAGGAGAACAAATTGAAGGTCAACTTGATTATTGGGGAGCTCAAGACACAGCAAAACGTGGTGGTAACTGGCTTAATATTCCGACCAATCTCCTAGATGGATACCTTGAAAAACATAATTGGCATAAGAAGAACATTTTCTGGGATCTACCGTACTGGAAGGATCATCTATTGCGCCACAATCTTGATGTCATGCACATTGAGAAAAACTTTTTCGATAACATCATGCACACCATCTTAAACGTTCCAGGCAGGTCTAAAGACAACCTGAAGTCTAGACTGGATTTGCCTCTTATATACTCTAGAGTTGAGTTCCACCGAAGTTAAGTTCCCAGATGGATACGTGTCAAAACTCTCTAAGTCTGTGGAGCAAGGGAAAAAAATTTCTTGTATGAAGAGTCATGATTGTCATGTGTTTATGCAGAGATTATTGCCTTTTGCCTTTGGATAACTTTTGCCAACGAATGTGCATGAATCACTTGCAGGTATATTTTGTATGACGATATTTAAATATGTAAAAAAATTATGTGTCGAAAATATTATTTGTGTTTTGGTTGATATTGGATTTTGGGTTTAGGTGTTAGAGCATTTTTTCGAGATCTGTGCGTGCGAACTCTGACTCAGGATGGAATTCAACAACTAAACAATAACATCCCAATATTGCTGTGCAACTTAGAGAAGATAATCCCTCCATCTTTCTTTGATGTGATGGAACATCTTTGTGTCCATCTTCCTCATGAAGCCAATTTAGGAGGGCCCGTTCAATTTCGTTGGATGTATCCTTTCGAGAGATTCATGAAACACTTAAAAGGAAAGGCAAAAAACCTAGCTAGGGTTGAGGGATCAATTGGTGCGGGCAGTTTAACCGAAGAAACCTCTCATTTCAGCTCATATTACTTCCCTCCGATTGTCCGGACACGAAAAAGAGCTCCACGTAGGTACGACGATGGTGGCATCGCACAAACGTATCCAGTTTCAGATGTCCCAAATATATTCTGTGCAGTTAGATTGTTATTGAATTGTTGTGATTATTATCGTTATATGTTGTACACCTTAAATGAAAAATAAGTTTAATTTAGCATCGAATCACTTGAATTCGACGCTAATTCGACGCTAATTTTGTCATCTAACGTCGAATTAGCGTCGAATTCAAGTGATTCGATTCTAATTCGACGCTAAATCAAACTAATTTTTCATTTAGCACTACAAGAAAACAGATAATCTATGACGGATTTTTGTGACAGTTTTTTCGTCACAAAGGACTGCGACGGAAGTGTGACGAAACTGTGACGGATTTGTGACGAAAATAAATAACGTAACAAAAGCTTCGCAAATTTGTGACGAAAAAAAATATAAAAAACGCGTGGCAAATTTGCGACGGAATTATGACGATTAAAGAAATCGTGACACATTTTGAGACGGATTAGCGACGGAAAATAAATCGTCCCATATTTGCGACACTTTTGTGACACAATTCTTAACCGTCACAAATTTGTGACAACAAAAAGACGTCACAAATGCGTGACAAATGATGTGGGCAAGAAAAAGACAAAAGTGATCATTTTGCAACAAACTACAGATGAAAGAGGCTCAGATTTGGTAGATGAAATTGTAGTCGAGAGTTTGGTGGACCGTTCCAATCCGATTGAACCTATTGATGTTGAAATTGGAGACAGTGACGCTTCTAATGAATTTCTTTGTAATTTATCATCATCCGATGACGAATAAAAAATTTGTGTTTGTAATAAACGTTGGTATATTCGAAAACCACTTTTATAAAAACGTTGTGTGTGTAATATATTCCAAGTATTTTAAATGTTAAATGGATTGAAATTATAAATTTAAATGTTAATGTATAATATAAATTTTTTGGGATAAAAACGATAATGTAGTATTAATATAATTCTGTGGCACCTTATCTCGATTTAGTATACTAGCCTAGTGGCAACCATCACCATTGTACGAGAGACAGGTCGGTGGTTCGAATCTACCCAGTTGAATTCGGAAACTTTTTTCTCGAGAATTAAATTTCGTCACAAAAGCGTCACAAAACTGTGACAAATTCACTCCGATTGTTTAATTTAGGGTATAGGGTTTCGCTTAGCGTCACAAAACTGTTACAAATTTGTGACGGATTTGTGAGGGATTAACTACGCCAATATCATTTTGGTATTTTAAAAATGAATCCAAGAACTAGGGGATTAAGCATAAGTATATTAGTCACGAGTGGATTTCTAATTTGACATCTAAGTGTTTAAATCTTCTAATTTGTGAAAAAAAAAAATTCATATCAACCACAAAAGTGTTATTACAATGTACTTAGTATAACTTATTGTTGTATAAATATTTTTTTAAGTACAATTTACCCAAATATAATCATCCTAATGTCTCATACTTGGTTGGAAACTAAATTTAAACCCATGAACCAACCAATTTCTCATTTAAATGTTTAGGGTTTAGGGTTTCAAAGTTGGTATTTACTGAGCGTCACAAATTCGTCACAAATGTGAGACTCTTTTGTGACGCTTCTGCGACGCTAGTATTTGGGTTTTAAAAAATTTGGGCCAGAGCGGGAAAATTTGGGCCGCCATTTTTCCCTCTTATTAATTTGCGACGCTTCTGCGATGCTTTTGCGACGCCCGTGTTTTATATATATAAAAAAAATCAGATCCCCAATCTGAAAACCCTAATGTCAGTTCATCTTCTCTCTCGATTTCATCCCTAAACACAACTCGATTTCTCTCTGATTTCATCAAAATCAGAGAAATCTTTTCTTAATTTGCAGAAATCTGGTATCATTCCTCTCTTTTCCTTTCGATTTCATCTCTGTTACTCTCGATTTCATCTATGTTCCTCTCGATTTCTTTGCTTGTCCTCTCGATTCAAAACCCTAAAATTTCATCTCTTTGATCTATTTCGTTTACCTTTCTCCATTTATCTCATTCGAATTTCTCAAACCCATTTTGATTTCTCCTTTTTAAACCCTAAAATTGCAATTTCTTTTCGAATCGAAATATTTTCTGCTCGATTACTCTCAAGATCTTCATGTCTTCCAAACCTATAGGACATGCGAAGCCAAAACTGCCGGCGAAGTCTATCGGAGCCGGTGGTAGAGGAAGCGGCGGTGCTGCGGGTAGAGGAATCTCTGGTCCTACCGGTAGAGGCGGAGCCGCTGGTAGAGGAAGAGGCACAACTAATCCTACTGGAGGAGCCACGGTTAGAGGAAGAGGCGAATCTATTCCTACTGGAGGAGCCGCGGTTAGAGGAAGAGGCTCAAGTGTTCCTACTAGAGGAGCCACGGTTACAGGAAGAGGCTCAAGTGTTCCTACTGGAGGAGCCGCGGCTAATAGAGTAAGAACTAGAGGTGGCCTCGGAGCAGGGGGTAGAGGAAAGGGGAAAGAACATGCAGTTGATCCTTCTACAAGCGCTAGTGTCGGTGAAGCTGACAGAGGAGTCGAACCATCGACATTTCCTCTACCGGCTAGATCTCCGGTGGCTCCTAGTGGTAACCCTAATCAGACGCCCTGTGGAAACCCTAATAGAACGTCACCTGGGGGTGTTACAGCTAGGTCTTCTAACTCTTCTAATCCTTGCTCTGAGAACACAACTTCCATCAACAGAACACTGATACCGGCTCAGTATACTTCATCTTCCCAACAAAGACCTACACTCCAGTTGGGGATAGAAACTGCAACGTCTCTGCCGCCTCCTCAGAACAGAGTCGATGAGGAATACGATGACCAATATGAAGAAGACGACAACAACGACTTCCAGTTTCCTGACTTCCAGTTTCATGAAGAAGAACAAGAAGTCAATCAACAAAATCCAGAGGGCCAAGACTTCGAAGCTCTCCTCGATGCCCTTCTCCATCTTCCAGGCAGAGAGCAGCTCATGCGGTTGTCTGAGCATCCAAGCCCAGACTACGAGTCCATCTGGTAATGTTTTCACTTCTACATAATGCTTTTTTGTTTATGTATTTAGGTTAATATACTGATACACCATTAGGTTCATTAGGTTCATGTACAATTGCTGCTTATATGTTTACATACTGCTTAGGTTAATTATTGCTGGTTAATAATTGACCGCGACGACGGAGTAATGGGTCGAGTGATTCCTGGAATCGTGAGGCATAACTTTAAGGGTCCGTGGTATAGCTGGAAGCGTACGCCGGATCATGTACGAGAGCTATGGTTCCGAACATTTGCGGTAAGAAAGCCAAAATTATTTCTTTGTACACTTCTGTAACTTGTTCAACAGATAACTAACATCTTCTTTCTCCTTTCTTCTGTAGCAGATGTACAACTGGGACCATGCGCTTACTCCATTGATTTGGGAGAATTTCTTCAGGGTAGTGAAGACTCGGCTCAGAGGAATTGTTAGTCAAGCTAGGCACGAACCTGGACAACCCTATTGGATCGGCGATGATCTCTGGCCAGAAATGTGCGCCTTTTGGGAGACTGATGAGGCCATCAAGAGGAGTACGACTGCTTCCAACTGCCGGAACTCCGACCGTGACGGTTTAGGACTTGCAAAACACGTTGCGGGTCAGAAATCGTTCCTGCGGACTCAACAACAGATGGTAATATCTCTATAGTTTCTTTCATATCAGTTAAGTCATTCTAAATTTGTGGAACAAACTTAACACTTCTATTTATATGTAGGAGCGAGAGTTAGGCCGACCAGTTTCATATTTTGCGAAGTCTTCAAGCGAACACACACCAAATCAGATGGGAGCTTTGTTGACAACAAAACTGAAGCAGTTTGTAAGGCGTATGATAAGGAGATAGCTCAACATATGGATGATGGAGACGGCCCATCTATTTCATCTGATGGTGGTTCTCAACGCTCTACTCAACGGAATCTGACCCTCGATGAAAAGAACGCCATTTTTCTCAAGGTATTCTGAAAATCTCTTCTGCTTATGTTTGTTTCTACTTTGCTTTGTTCTTGCTTTCAGTTTCATCTTGCTTTCACTTTCAGCTGTGATTTGCGTATGGTTGTTCATCCTGATAATAATTGTTTTCCTTTATTCTTTTCTTGTTTCAGTGTACTAAGACAAACGCCAAGGGCGAACCCTTTGGACTTGGCCAATTAAAAGGTGGTTCGGCCGCAAGAAAGAGGAAGAGGGACGATGGCTCTTCTTCATCTGACCTTGAAGGAATCAAGAGCCAACTTGCTGCTGCCAATAAAAAGATTGCCGAGCATGAACAACTTCAGGCTCGCCGTGATGCTAAGGTCAGCAGAATGGAGAAGTTCATCGAGTTCATGAGGAAATCCGATCCCCGCGTCGCAGCACACTTTCAAGAAGAAGAAGAAGAAGAAGTAGTTGATCAACAACAGGATCCACTGACCCGTCTAGTCGACACAGCACTCGGCCTAGCCACTGGACCAAGCTCGAGCAATGCACCACCCAACGCAGAAGGTACCGCAGCACCCACATCAGAACCGTAAACGTGTAGGTGTTGTTTCGTTTGTTCTATAACTTGTGTATCGGATCCTTTCAACTCTAAACATTGTTGAAAGTGTTTTATGTTCTTTTGTAATCTCATTACTCTTTTGGCTTTTGTAAATTATGGTTTTAGTTTAATTTCTTTTACATTTCAAAAATCAATTAAACATTTTTATTTTGTCACAAATTAGACACCTTTGTGATGAAATAAGAGCAAAAGAATTTATGAAATGGTGTCATAAATTCGTCGCAATTGTGACGAATTTTACCGTCACAATAGTGTCGCTAATTTATGACGGAAAAAGAGAGTCACAATTTCGTAACAAATATATGACGCTTTTGTATCGTCACTAAACCGTCGCATATCTATGACGCTTTAGGGTCGTCTCAAAATCGTCGCTTTTTTATTCGTCTCCAAAGCGTCACAAATTTGTGACGAATGTGCGACGGTTTAGATTTGCGACGGTTTTTTAGCGACGCTTTTGTGACACCATTGAGCGTCGCAACTTCTCTGTTTTCTTGTAGTGTAGGGTTTAGGGTGTAAACAATAAAAGCTTTAACGTCTAAGATTCAAACTGAAGCTACAATGTTATCTATATTCAAAGATTTACTTGCCACAAATTAGTATGTTTGTGTGATGCGATGTTACAAATGCATGTAAAGACTGCTATTTGAAAAAACTATATAGGTTTATATATACCTTCATAACCCTTTATGAACCAAATATGTAATTTCAAATTTCAAAATTTTAAATTATTCTATTATATGAAAGATTGGAAAGGGTAAGATAGTTTTCGTACCAGTGGCGGATACCCTAAACCCTAAATGAAAAATAAGTTTAATTTAGCGTCGAATTAGCATCGAATCACTTGAATTCGATGCTAATTCGACTCTAATTTTGTGATATAGCGTCGAATTAGCGTCGAATTCAAGTGATTCGATTCTAATTTGATGCTAAATCAAACTAATTTTTCATTTAGAGTTTAGGGTGTAAACAATAAAAGCTTTAACGTCTATGATTCAGACTGAAGCTACAATGTTATCTATATTCAAAGATTTACTTGCCAACAAGTTAGTATGTTTGTGTGATGCGATGTTACAAATGCATGTAAAGACTGCTATTTGAAAAAACTATATAGGTTTATATATACCTTCATAAACCTTTATGAACCAAATATGTAATTTCAAATTTCAGAATTTTAAATTATTCTATTATATGAAAGATTGAAAAGGGTAAGATAGTTTCCGTACCAGTGCCGGATACCCTAAACCCTAAACCCCAAACGTAAAATAGATTACAGTAGCGTCGATTTAGAATCGAATTAGCATCGATTCGAAGCTAATTCGACGCTATCTGAACAAATTTTACGTTTGGGGTTTAGGGATTAGGGTATGAAACGGATAAAATTAATTTGATCCGACGCAAATTCGACGCTATATTGAATTAATTTGATTTAACCAATGGCGGTTAACCGAATAAATTCAAATTTTTTTGTTTAAACCAACGGTGGTAAACCGAATTAATTTGGATTTAGCATCGAATTAGCGTCGAGTTAACCGAATATATAATTATTTCCTAAATATAAAATATAAATTTTTTCCAACATTATTTCAGCACTATAAAATTATTTCCTAAATTTTAAGTTTATATTGTACATTTTTAAATTTAATAAATGTGTAGTAAATAGAATTTAGGATATTTGGTATGAAATAGATTTTAGGAAAAATGTAGGAAATAAATTTTAGGAAATGAAATTGATTTTAGATTTGATAAGTTATGGAATTGAATATATATGTGCTAATTTATAGATTTGAATTTAGATTTAATGAAATATATTTATGTAAAGTCAAATAAAACTAATTAAGGAGTTTTTTGGATGTTAAAATAATTTTTTTATAGGAAAAAGTGAATTTACAAGTTAATTTACGATAATTTAAAATAATTTCAAAAATGTTAAATTTATTTCAAAAATATTATATTATTTTCTAAATTTTAAATTTATATTTTACATTTTTAAATTTTATAAATTTGTTTTATTTATAGGGTGATCGACGTCGTCCTCCTTCATACGGCGAGTTATTTGGCGACGATGGTTCGATTCCCGGATCCGATGGTCGTCGCGGATTCGGATCAGCATCGGGGTCGGGTTCGCAGGCTGCGAACTATCGTCCACGAGCTCCGCCAATGGCTCCGCTCCGAGTTCCGCCACAAGCTCCGCCACCGCCTCAGCCACAGCCTCATCCAGAGCCAAAAGAAGGCGAAGATGATCATCCCGATGACCACAATGAGCCCCCTCCACCGCCAAAGGCACCTCTTATGATGCGGATTTGAGAGCTTCTCCGCCAACCTGGACGTGAGACACGGCTTAGGATTATCCATCCGTTGAGGCCTCGTGGTACATTATGGTATGTTTTAATTTTTTTTCAATATTACTAATTAAATTTGTTTTCTGTAATTAATTTTTAATTACAGGTTATAATTAAATAATTAACATTCTATTATTTTGTTTAATAGGTTTACGGATAACAAGGTTGCGCGTTCGGTCACCAATGCAATCAAGGCCCACTTCTCTATGGCGCATCCTAATTGGAGCATGACGCCGCATAATGTTCGGGATATTTGGTTCGAGTCATGGGCGGTAAGTCATTTTATATTATTTAATTTTATTTATTAAATTATTCGATTATAAATATATTTATAACATTATTCGTATTTTTGTAGCAAGGGTGGCATTGGGAGGAAGCTCATACTTTCGAAGTGCGAGCGGCTTTCGAGAGGAAGGCCCTAAAGCGTCTCAACGGTTACGTCAGGAACTTGAAGAAAGCGTGGGGCAAGAAAGGCGATGAGGCGAAGCCGCTCGCGATGGATCCCGATGTTTGGTGGGGTCTAGTGCAGTATTGGGAGGATCCCGAATCGGTGGTTAAATCGGGGAAGTGTTCTGCATCCCGTCTCACGCCGGTAGCCGAAGGAGATGGACCTTCAAAGCATACAGCGGGTCAATCATCATACGCCACAATACAACTGGATATGGTAATTTTTGTATTAAATAAATTTATTTGATTATTTATATTTTCAATATTTATTTATCATATATTTCATTTTTATCTCTGTTTATTTTTGTTTAACAGGCTGATGGCGGTGATTTTCCTCCGATGGTTAAAGTGATGGAGAAAACTCATCGGAGGAAGGATGGGACGTTTGTTACCGCTCAAGCGGAACAAACGTTCAACGTGTACAATGCACGACTGCAAGAGTTTGATGAGTCTGTCCAGTCTACGATGGGTCTCGAAGATTTCGATAGACTTTACGATGAGGTAATTTATTACGTTTTTATTTTGTATTATAACTTATTTTTAATTATAACTTATTTTTAATTATTATTTTATTGTATAACACTTTTATTTTTTAGGTTGCACCGAAGAAGAAATGACGAACGATGGATGTTGGATCCATCAAAGATGTCCCGGCAGCTTGTTCGTCTTCTCAATATTCTTACTCTCCGGGTTCGTCTCAGCCGCGTGTGACCGCTGAATTGCAAGCTGCTAAAGCTGAGATTGCGCAGCTAAAGACGGAACAAGCGCAACTAAAGACCCATGTCGGGTCATTGACCAGTCTCTTTGACATCATTGCAGTGGATAACCCGGCATTAGCCAATGCCTTGCAAGGCTTGCCGCGTCCTCCACCGCCTCCTACACATCCCGGTGCAACGCAATTCCACCAAGAGTTCGAAGATATCATGAACCTAGGGACCCAACAACAGCCGTAGGATTAGCGTTTTAATTTTAATTGTAACGGATAATTTTATTTTGTATCGGATAATTTTTAATTTTTATTATAATAATTTTTAATTTATAATATTTTTTGTATAATAATTTTAAAAAAAAAATGTTACCAATGGACGCTAAATCGATGCTAAATTAGCGTCAAATTAGCATCGAACGTATCAGGTGTCGACGCTAAAATAGCGTCGAAAATGAATTAGCGTCGAAAAATCGACGCTAAAAATAGCGTCGAAATATGCCAACGTTAAATCAGTGTTTTCTTGTAGTGAATTATGTAAAAGGCTGCTTAACCAATTGCGCCATATATAATGGCTTTGTACCATTTGCACTCTTGCTTGCTTTTGAATAGAAAAAAAGGTTTTCAAACAAAAAATGTATAATTGGTATAAAAAAAATATGTATAATTGAGGTGTTGCGTTGTGTTTAAATCTATCAGACAATTTAGATTCACTCGTCTGATTAAAACCATCATTTATAATAGGATAAAAGATGTACCAGACAGAGGATTGATGTAAAGAATCAATAAATCATTTTCTCAAGAGAGAAAAATCTTTAACAACATTTTCACTTAAAAATTATGATAACGTTTTTTAAACACTAATTCGGCATCAGAATATAGATGGCGCTAACATGAAACACAAAAGACCAGAAGAAACGATTACATCAGTGATAGCTTATATGATTTTGAATTTACGTTTTACATTGTTTTGTGTGATGAATAATTCATAGTTTTAGTTGTGCTGATCCTGAGTTCACTCTAATTTTGTTGTGAAATTTGGTCAAATCATTGGTATACATATAATGTGTCGGTCACTTTAGACCTAACCGACACTGACGACGTGGGGCTTCTACACATCTATTCAACGTTCCCCACACCGTCAGGTTCGTCCATGCACACACACAAGAACGACAACACTTGTTTTTTTGGCCTTCGAAACCACTCCAATTTGTTACCATAAATTACAAAATACAAGACTAGTATATTTAAATCCAGTGGTATGCGTTAGTGTTGTGGCCGTGTCACTACCATATTAAATGTGCATAATGCATGTTATTGACCCAAAAAAATGTTAATATTATAAATCAGGAAAGTGACATTTCTTGATACGTTCTATTCATTACGCTCTCAAGTTCACATCTTAGAAATTACGTTAAGTTAAATCAAATCAATACAAAAAGAGATTTGGTCTCATTACATATCTTTTCTCTTCTAAAAAGTTTCTTAATTACGAATAAAATCTGAAATATAAGAAAAGACCAAACTTGATAGGGATCACGATATTATTATCAATGGGTTATAGGGAGAGTTGCTAGTGAATTAAAAACAATCAAATATTGCTTTGAGTTGTTAATAAAGTTGAGAGGAGTGCTTATTTTAGCTTCTTAAGGTGCTTAAGTTAGAAATATTGATAAGGATATGCGAAATCGTCTCACCTCTATCCGGATCGCAGGGGACCAAGATTATGACGGGAGTCTTAGTACGTGGTTTGCGGTTTGTGAGCCTTAATCGATTTGATTCAAAATCTTTTAATTAAGGCTTTATTAAATTTTAAACAATTATGAATGTTTATGTAAACAATGGTTTTTTTGTATGAATAAAATTTAACATTCATTTTAAAAAATAATAATAATAAATAAATAAATAAGTACCTCTCTCAATTTTTTTAACAACTCAAAACAATATTTAATTGTTTTTAATCCACTAGCAACTCTCCCTATAACTCATTGATAATCATGCTCTCAGTGATCAGGGGTGGTAAAGTAAGTTAGTCATATTCTTGTTTCGCAAAGAAGTTAATGTCTCTCAGTTATGCTAAATTTGATTTGATTAATCCACGTTATGTAGATATGGCTTTGTTAATTTAAAATCTTACCCTTATGGCTGACTAACCATTGTATATATGTATGTATTGCAAAAGTTTTGTTATCACGAAATTATTATTTTTTTTTTTTTTTTTGTCGTTAACGAAACTATTTTAGCGTCGATGAATATAACAATTTGACAAAATACAAAGAACACATCTTAGGAATTATAATGGAAAATAAAGAGGCCTATATGGAAGATGATGTTCACTTTCTTCTTCTTGGAATTAAGACATAAACCTATACAATTTAAAACCTTTAAAACATACAATCAATATCCTTAAAAATCGTCTCCTGATCGGTTCTTCTATCGCCGGATTGCTTGAACGCTACAGTGGGAGCGATTCTGCCGCTCCTCCTCTGGTGTTCGAGCACGAGTTCACCGGCTAACCAATCCAGCTTCTCAAAATTGCTCTCCTCATTGATCTTTTTACCACCAAACAGAACCGATTCCACGTTCTTCTGCTTCAGCATCTCCTCTGCTACTCCTACAAGCATATTCACATTGCTCGGACTTGCGTCTGTGTCCATGTTTGGTTTACACGGACCAAAGCTTGACCCATTTGCCTATAACACCACCCATATAATGAAAGCTCATATTAATATCTAGATTCTCGTTTAGATTTCAGTTTTTTAGTATGACTTCATAAATAGTAGACTAATTTAATGTAGGGTTAATTTGCCAAATAGCACAATTTTGAATTATAATTAGTGTAATAGCCATGTAATAAATATAATAAAAAAAATTAACAACTACTCTAGGGGAATTGACGATTTTATCTTTGATACATAATACATAATTCATACTAATGTAGGGGAATATAGGGCAAAATTGTTCATAATACATATTATACACAATGAACAGTATTTTTGGCTATTGAGTAAATTATAATTTTTTTTTGTTATATTTGCCAATTTCCCTTTAATGTAAGGGTTAATTTGTTTAATAGCAAACAAAAAAATTATAACTTAAAATCTAACCAAAAAAACTATATCCAATGGCTATGATTTTGTCACATATACCACTTTTGGTTATATTTTGAGTTATAATTTTTTTTGATATTATTGTGCAAATTATCCCTTAATATAATCTCAATTCGACAAAAAAAATGTGATTCCAAAAGAGAAATTCCCTAAAATACCATCAAAAAAAGTTTTTGCTCCAAAAATACCACAAAAAGTTTTTATTCCAAAACTTCCAACAATACCACAAGTTCAAAAATTAATTTTAAAGAGTTTTGAATTAAATTTTTTGGGTTTGGGTTAACCAATACATAATTAGGGTATAGTTTTTAGGGATAAAGTTTAGATTTGGGGTTTAGGGTTTAGTTTTGAATATTTAAAGTTAATTTGAAATTTGTGGTATTTTTGGAAAAAAAAAATTTTGATGGTATTTTTAAGAATTGCCCTAAAACAATACAAGTAGCACTTCTACTATTCCGCCACTACTACCGAAACTTTTTTTATTTTTTTTTGCTAACCAAATATACCGAAACATAATGGCGGATAATTCTATAGGTTTTCACAAATCACATTCTAATTAATCAGTATCGCGCTTCACATTACGAAATTCCTAACAAAAATAACCGCAAAATCAAGTTTCCCTCTTATATTCCATCCCAGCCATTCAATTCCATCTAACTTTTTTTCCTTCTCATTTTCTGTAATTACGCATATTACCAATCAGAGCCTAGAATTCGCATAAATTAATAAACAACCAACATAATAAACCATTACCTGAATACGGACGTAGTTACTCCTCCGACACTGACCAAACACCATAGAAACCGCCTGGTCCACAGTCTCGGCTGCTCCATCCGTGGAAATCCGAACCGCGGGTCGAGCCCAATGCTTACCTTTCCACTTCATAATCTTATCACAATCATACTTAACATCAACCAACTGTCCCGTACCAAGAGACAACACAAGCAAATCCTCAACACCTCTAACAAAAGGAAACTCTTCCTTATTATGCAACACGTGCGTAATCGCCGCAGCGGTCGGATTACTCATAGCTAAACCACCATCAACCGCCACGCACCGGGTCTTACCATTAACCGATCTCATCTCAACCGGTTCAAACACTCCCGGTTCAGCCCAAGTAGCTCTACAAACTTCCCATAGCTTAAAATCATAACCGTCCGTTTCCAACGCATCGGCACGTGAGAATAAGAACGGTGCAGAGCTGGTTAAGTCATAACAAGGAATCAAAACCGGTTTAATCGTGTCTTTAAGCGTAAGCTCACCGAACGATTCCTTCATCGATTTCTCAAGCTTAGAAGAACCGGACCCGGTTTTCATAACCCGGTTTAAAATCCCGGATTTGTAAAAGGATTTTCCTTTCTTCGCTAGAAACCGCCACGTGTCCTCCGCTTTGAAGATCGGACGGTTACCGTCGTTTGACGCGAAAAGCATCGCCGTGAAAATTCCTCCGATACCGGAACCGGAAGCTACGTCGAAGTAATCGGCGATTCGGGCATTCGGGTCACCCGATTTTGATTTTAGTGCATGTTCCAAATAAGCCAAAGCTTTTCCGGGTATAATCCCTCTAATTCCACCACCGTCGATGCTTAAAACGCAGATTTTTCCTCTCTGGTTCTTGATTGTTCCCGGAACGACGCCGTTTTCCGAAACCGTCGGTGATTTTTGTTGTTCCGGGCTTGGGTCTCGGCTCCGGGAAGCCATGAGTTTCGGGTCATCGTCGTACCCGAAAAGGAACTTGCTTTCGAGAATCGAGAAAATCTCGTAGCTTAGTTTATCAGTTTCGATGCTCGGTTCTTGCATTTCCGCCGCCGTCACTACTCCGCCGTCCCCGGAGGTTCTCCTTTTGATTCCAATGGTATCGATTGGTTTATTGTGTACTCTTTGCATTGTAATTAACTCAAAACAAGAAAAATCAAGAAGAGTGTTTAATACTACTAATCTTTTAAACTCTCTCTAGACATTATCGCCCAAATAAGACAAAAGCACTAATTTTGTGTTTTAATATGAAGAACACGAGAAAAGGATATATGAGTAGTAGTCAACATTTTTTTCTTTCTCACTCTTTATTTTTCCCTCCTTCAATCATATCGAAGATTTCAAGAAAAAGTCGACTAATTTGGTGAGAAAAGAATAAGAAAGTGAAGAATAAGTTGTGAAGGATCTCTTTTTATATCTCCCACGCGTAACTTTTGTTAGAAAACAGAGTAATTAAATAATAGGAGATATGTACTATGTAGTGTTACATACGTACGTATAATAAATTACTAAGTTTCTGACAATATATTAACTGTGTGTAAACTGCCAAATATTCCTAGAATTGAAGAATTTGAGGTGTGTTTTTTGAAGAAAAGTCAGATTCCATAATCATGTATTTTGGTGGGATACAGACAATTAAGGTGGTTGGTATGAATATACAAACACCAATAATAGAGAATTTTGTTTTCGTACTTAGAAGACTTTAGTTCTATGATTAGAAGAATAAAAATTACTATGATTAATTAGAAGAATCGATTTCTATGATTTGTATTCCCTAAAACAATAAAAATTACTTTCTCCGTTTTAATTGAAATGTCGTTTTGACATTTTTAACACAAACTAAGAAAACATATTAAAACTCTATTATACTTCTAATAAATAGTTGAGACGTTTTCTGAACTACACCTTTTTTCTTGGTCAAATGCAAAACTACACCCTTCTTTCTCTCTCTTCTATTTTTTGAGTCTTTGCCACTAAACTGTCCATTTAATTACAAAACTGCCATTACGTAGATTTTCTTTTGTGTTTCGTAGACTTCCAATCAAAGATGAAAAGTCTGAACAATCCCACATAAATCAACTTATTTACCGAAATGCCATCTTCATCAATTTTCCAACCACTATGAACAACCAATTTCGAGCTCTTAATGACTCAACAACTAATTTCCGAGTACTTAATGATCTGATTTAATCCTTATAACATCTTTCCTTTCTTCTCCGCTACAATTTCATCCATAAATCTTGCTAAGTTTAGTTTTGAAAATAATTTATAAAAACGGGTTGATTTCTCGCAAATCTTGCTTTACGACACCAAAATCGGTTAGAATTCTAAGTTCCGGGGGTGGAGGAAGCAAAATACGAGCTCAACGTGTGAAAAGGTAATCAAAACAAAAACATTTAGAAATTTCAGATCTGAAATTCGTAGACTTTATGTGTAGACTTCCAAAAGTCAACGAAGAGGGTATATTTGCATTTGACTATTTATGTGAAAAATACGAAGTAGACTTCCAAGGAAGTCTGCATGATTCCTTTGGAAAAAAAAAACAGTGCCACGTAGACGAGGATAGTTTTGCATTTGACCAGAGGTTTGACTTTTTGTGCAGACTTCCAGGGAAGTCTTCAAAAACATAAGGGTAGTTTTGCATTTGGAATTATAAAGTAGACTTCCAGGGAAATCTACACAGACAAAAAGAGGCAGTTTTGCATTTGACCAAAAAATAAAACGTTGACCAATATTTGCAGACTTCCAGAAAGTGTAGATAAATAGTGTAGACTTCCTTGGAAGTCAACGAATTTGGTCAACGAATCAACGAATTTGGTCAAATGTAAAACTACCCCTTTTTTTTTAACAGACTTCCTAGGAAGTTCATATTCCATTTGCGGACTTCCGAAAAAAATTCGCAATTGCAAAACTGCCATGTACGGATGTCTACAAATGCTGCAGACTTCCAAAAAAGTCTACTTTTCTTTACAGACTTCCTAGGAAGTCTACTTTTATTTGCAGACATCCCTGGAGAAAGTCAAAATTTGGTCAAATGCAAAACTACCCCCTCTTTTGGAAGTCTGCACAAAAAAAATCAAACCTCTAGTCAAATGCAAAACTACTCTTTGCAGACTTCCAGGAAAGTCTACGGTTGTGAAGACTTCCCTGGAAGTCTGCAAAGTGTCTGCCTAAAATGCAAAAGTACCCCCTGTAGACTTCCTGCGAGTGATCGGAAGTCTACACGGGAAGTTTACTATCGAAAAATGGAAGTGTACAAAGGAAGTTTACAATACACAGTCTTTTTTAAAACCTAATTATATGTCATTCTATTTAGAGATTTCATGGTTTTTTTGTTCTCACATGTGTGGTACCTATGTCTCTATCATCTGTGTTAGTTTGACAAGTTTAAGACTAATATTTATGGGGTAAATCTAATTTTTTTCATTCGGTGACTAGTTAGCTCATTCAACGTAGACTTCCAGCGACTGATCGGAAGTCAACACGGGAAGTCTACTATCCAAAAATGGAAGTGTACAGAGAAAGTCTACAATACACAATCTTTTTTAAAACCTAATTATACGTCATTCTAGTAAGAGATTTCTTAGTTTTTTTGTTCTCACATGTGTGGTACCTATGTCTCTATCATCTGTGTTAGTTTGACAAGTTTAAGACTAATATTTATGGGGTAAATCTAATTTTTTCATTTGGTGACTAGTTAGCTCATTCAACGTAGACTTCCAGCGACTGATTGGAAGTCTACACGGGAAGTCTACTATCCAAAAATGGAAATGTACAGAGGTAGTCTACAATACACAGTCTTTTTTAAAACCTAATTATATGTCATTCTAGTAAGAGATTTCTTAGTTTTTTTGTTCTCACATGTGTGGTACCTATGTCTCTATCATCTGTGTTAGTTTGACATGTTTAAGACTAATATTTATGGGGTAAATCTAATTTTTTCATTTGGTGACTAGTTAGCTCATTCAACGTAGACTTCCATCGACTGATCGGAAGTCTACACGGGAAGTCTACTATCCAAAAATGGAAGTGTACAGAGGAAGTCTACAATACACAGTCTTTTTTAAAACCTAATTATATGTCATTCTCGTAAGAGATTTCTTAGTTTTTTTGTCCTCACATGTGTGGTACCTATATCTCTATCATCTGTGTTAGTTTGACATGTTTAAGACTAATATTTATGGGGTAAATCTAATTTTTTCATTTGGTGACTAGTTAGCTCATTCAACGTAGAGTTCCAGCGACTGATCGGAAGTCTACACGGGAAGTCTACTATCCAAAAATGAAAGTGTACAGAGGAAGTTTACAATACACAGTCTTTTTTAAAACCTAATTATATGTCATTCTAGTAAGAGATTTCTTAGTTTTTTTGTTCTCACTTGTGTGGTACCTATTTCTCTATCATATGTGTTAGTTTGACATGTTTAAGACTAATATTTATGGGGTAAATCTAATATTTTTATTTGGTGACTAGTTAGCTCATTCAACGTAGAGTTCCAGCGACTGATCGGAAGTCTACACGGGAAGTCTACTATCCAAAAATGAAAGTGTACAGAGGAAGTTTACAATACACAGTCTTTTTTAAAACCTAATTATATGTCATTCTAGTAAGAGATTTCTTAGTTTTTTTGTTCTCACTTGTGTGGTACCTATGTCTCTATCATCTGTGTTAGTTTGACATGTTTAAGACTAATATTTATGGGGTAAATCTAATTTTTCATTTGGTGACTAGTTAGCTCATTCAACGTAGACTTCCAGCAACTAATCGGAAGTCTACACGGGAAGTCTACTATCCAAAAATTTTGATTGTTGCTAACTAAGCTTCATATGTTTTTTATTGACAGATGGTTGTTCAAATACATGTTGTTTATGGAGATTGGATTATGAAAGATGGTACGTGGCATTTTGAGGTGGATACCCGTAAAGGATGGAGAATGTTTATCTTGGGCGATGGTTTTACACATAGGAAACTTGTTGAAATGGCTCAAGATGATTATAAGTTACAAAAAATGGAGGTTGTGGAGCTCACTTATTCATTAACTAGTTCAATGGTTGAACAAATGCCTCATGACACACCTCCGATGCATGTCACAAATGATAGACAAGTTCATAGTTTGATGGAGCTACGTAGAACCTGTATGATATGTCTTTGTGTATCAACTCGGTTTGAGACGGAAACCGACATCAATGGAGATGCAAATTCAGACGAGGATGAAAATAGTGATGAATATGAAAATCCACAAAACAATGAGGATGAGGATGAGGATGAGGATGAGGATGAGTGTAATGATGGAGAAGTGAAAGAAGAGGAAGTGAAAGAAGATGAAGTGAAAGAAGAGGCTGTTAAAGAAGAGTATGGAGAAAATATTGATGATGATTAGATTGAGTATGGAAAAGTTAAAGACGAAGATGGAGAGGATATCTCCTTCGACGTTCAAGCTGGTCGTTCAAGTATGTTTACATGGTCCGATAACATATTCGTGTCGTAAAGTTTTGGTAGCAAGGCAGAGCTAGTTCGAGAATTGCAATTAACTTGTGTTATGCTGCGATTTGCATACAAGGTACTCAAGTCTGAACCAAAGCTATTTGTGGTCATTTGTTGTGTGGAAGGATGCCAGTAGAGGTTAAGAGCGGCTGTAAAGAATGAAGCAAACCGGTTTTGGGTGATAAAGTATATCAATGTCCATACATATTCACGTGATGATCGAGTGAAGCACCACAAACGTGCAACCGCCACATACATTGGAAGACTTTTCTACGAGCGTGTTGGAATAATTAATGGAATTACGCCGCAACACATCAAAGATGATATGAAACAAATGTATGGCATGATATTTCATATAGGGCATTATGTTATACTCGTGAAATGGTACGGGGAACTTGGGAAAATGGATACGAGAGTCTCCCATCGTATCTCCATCAAATCAAAAAAGCGAATCCGGGAAAAATAACCGCTCTTGAGGTAGATAAAGAAAACCGGTTTAAGTACATTTTCTTAGCATTCGGAGCCTCAATCAAGGGTTTTAAGTATCTCCGACGTGTCATCGTCATTGATGGGACGCATTTAACTGGGAAGTACGAGGGAGTGTTGTTAGTTGCATGTGCACAAGATGCTAATTTTCAAATTTTCCCTTTGGCTTTTGGGATTGTGGACAATGAGACTAATGCTTCGTGGGAGTGGTTTTGTACCAAATTGAGTAATTGTGTCTCGAAACAAGGAAATTTGGTGATCGTTTCGGATAGGGAGATCGCGATAAAGAACGCGATCGAAAAGGTTTTTCCGAAGGCAACACGTGGCATTTGTTATTACCACCTTCAATGCAATATAGTAAAAAAATTTAGGGGGAAAGATCTCATTTACTTGGTTAAAGGTGCAGCGTACGCATATACGGAAGAAGATTATGACCGATATATGGAGGTGATACGATCTGCAAAGCCGGATCTTGCAACATACTTGGAGGAGGCTGACCTAAAGTTATGGTCACGTGTGCACTTTCTGGGAATGGGGTAGAATATCAAGACGAGTAACATGGCCGAATCAATCAATGCGGCACTAAAGGTAGCTCGAGGATTTCCAATAGCATTTTTTCTGGACTTTATCCGATCAAAACTAGAAAGATTGTTTTACAAATGGCGAGAGGATGCGTTGAGTGTACCAACACGCTATAGTCGAGGTGTTGACTATTTGTTGAATATACGTGAGTATTACACGGCTTCCATGATGACGGAACGCATCAATGATGTCCAATTCTATGTCAGGGGAGAAAACCGTAATTTCTTTGTTGATATGGGCCAAGGTGCGTGTACATGTGGTGTCTTTCAAATCAAGAGGATCCCTTGCTCACACGTTTACGCGGTTTTAATCGAGTGCCGTCAAGATGTGTCTATGGTTATTTGTTTTTCCTACGAGAGATATTATTTATACGCGAGCTACGGCGGCAGTATTTTCTGAGCTAAGGACGCCGACAAATGTCCCAATGAGGAGGTATTATGCTTACCTCCTGTAGTTGGTCGTAAAAAAGGTCGGAAGAAGAAGTCTTGATGGTAAACTTGGCTTAAAATCGCCAAGAGGAAAGGGACTGAACCGCGGAAGATGAACCCCACGTACAACTGTACGAACTTTGGACAACCAGGTCATACTAAACTTAGATGTGAAAAATGAAAGATGTGTAAGGTAGACTTCGGTTGTAAACATCAGTTATAGACTTCCGTTGTAGACTTCGTTGTACTAAGGACTTTTATTCTGTTTCTACCGTGTCCAAACGTGTGTTCAAATGTAAGCTACTATCATGTATGGTCTAGAGTTATTATTATGTCGAACTTTGGGTTAAAATTTGTGAAAAAAATATAAATTATATTTGAAACTTGTGTCCGGACTTGTGCTTAATCTAGGTTATTTTCATATTCAAACTTGTGTTAAAAAAAAAACTTTGTTTTCACTTTAATTCGAACCAAATAAAAGGAGTTGTATCATGTAAGTATGGGTGACTAGTTAACTACCAAGGGTAACGGACCTTAAGCGTTAAATTTGACAATCAATATTTAGTAAGTAGACTTCCAATGTAAATTTCGGTTGTATACTTCGGCATAAAATCATTACACGGGGTTAAAGCACCGTTTTACTGCTCCCTTAAATGACGTAGTTTTCCTCCCCAAATCGGTATTCAATCCCTAATTCCCAAATTTTAAAATTACGCAGATCCCTAAATTCCCATAATTCTCAATTCTGTCAATTTCGTGTCTCAAATTTGTACATTCGAAATCTATCTTGGAAATGCTCTGAATTTGCGCATTCCTCAAGCTCTGTGTCATCGGGTGTTGTCGGACACCGTGGGTTACCGTTAAAGTGTGTGTGCGACTTAGGACTGACGATCTTTACTTCTAAGACGCCTGAGAATCCTGGAAGACCGTTCTTCCGTTGTAACAGCAAACATGATGCCAAATCGTGGACGAACATAAGAGATGTAAGTACACTGTTGTTCATGTTCATAGTAGAGCTTGTTTGCGTTCAAATTGGTTGAAAATTATTATGTGTTGGTTGCGTTGAAAAGAGATGTAACACAATGTCTTATTGTGTTGTGCATTAGGGACATTTGTTTAAGAGGGTGGAGGATGGTGTTCTTGAAGAAGTTCAAGATGCTTTAGCAAGATTTGAAAGCATAGACAATGAGATAAGGAAGGCCAAATGTGAGGCAAACAAATCAAATTTCACGATACAAGAACTGCAAGAAGAAGCAAAGATGCGCGAAAAGGAAATCGGAAAGTTGAGATTGTGCTTCAAATTGTGTTTTTTTGGCTATGCTTGCTCACCATTGTGATTTTTATGTGATGTTTGGTCAGGAAAAATAAAATTTCGCTGTTAAGGATGTTGTATTGTAGTAAACCTTGTTAAAACTTCGAAGTGGAACTTGTTTGTTGGATAACTCCTGGTGAATTCATGGTTAATACATGGTTAACTCCTGGTTAATTCATGGTTCATTCCTGTGATGATTATCCTTGGAAATTAGGTTATTCAACAACTAAGGCTAACAAAACTTATAAAGTAGACTTCCAATGTAGACTTCGTATGTACACTTCGGTTGTATACTTCTCCAAACTATAAACACTTATAGATTTAGAGAAGGAAAATTTCTTATTAACGATTAACGTTGAACATTTTAAAATGAAAAGAACTTCTAAAACATAAAATAAAAAACATAAAAAGCTAAAATTTAATTAAAAAAAATAAAAAACATTTTTTTTCTTCATTCTTCTCTTGAAATCCACCACCGCACTCCATGCATGCTCCTCCGTCCACCGCCGAGCACTTCCTCGAACTTGGCCTTGTCATTTATGTACGTTTCGGCCGGTTCAGCCACCAAAGGTTTAGAGTCCAAGTTCGGTGAAGCCAGGAGGTGGAGGATTTCGTTGACAACGTCGAGCGGGCGGAGCGCAAGACTCCATTTCGTTCTAAGGATCTCATGGTAGATGACCCCGTTTGCATGGATGTTGGGATGATATATTTTTGTACGGAAATACACCCTTGGTGGCCCTAATGGATACTAAATCGGAAAGTTGTAGGAAAGCCAAAACACTCCTCCCTCATAAGGAGTGTCCTCTGGTTTGTTTATAGGAACCTCCACAGAGTAACCTGTATCATCGATTAACATATTAGATTCTTTACACCAAATACGAGATGAAAACCTTCAAATCATTTAATATTACCTTCTTCGACGATCCTCAAAGTAGGGTACTCTTTCGTTAGTCCCTTCATATCCAAACGAAATTGAATCTTCCTTGCCCTAATCGGATCCATTGTATTGGTCTGAAGGTTTGGAAGAAGAAATGGAAGTTTTAGAGATGAAAGATGTAGAGATGTGTTTACCGAAATACAAATATATAGATACGAATAGACGAAAAGACATCTTTTTTTGGCGTAGAGACTTCATGATACGTCGCCCTTTTCAAAAAAAAAGTAAAACGAAAAGCCGTGACATAATATGAAGTGAACAGTTTTTATTAAATGTCGTTCAAACGTTTAATGGTTGTATAATGGTTGCTCTTAAGCCATGTTCTTAGCATTAAACTGATTAAAATTAAATGAGAAACTATTTGTTAAGTTGAAATACATCTTAGTTAAGAGCAATTTCAGAGTGTTTTTAGCAGACATGTGTCATTCAGTTAATGGTGTGTATTTTGTATTTTTTTTAAAAAATTTAATCCTTTTTAGTATTTTGTTAAGAACACTTCACAAAGTTTTACCATTGAAAGTGAGAACGCAAATCATGTTCTTAACTAATCATAATCTTTGTTTATTAATAAAAACTATCTTAAGAACACAAAACATGTATGTATTATTGCACTTGATATACACAATCTAAGTGAACTGTTGTCACTCATAATTTAATATAATAACTCACAATTTACTCATGTAACAGGGTTAATTCAGATTATTACCCATTTAAGAATGAGTAGGGGAGTATAAGGACTTCGATAGTAGTGAAGTGGACCTCAATATTCATTAATTAGACTTCCAATGTATACTTCGTATGTAGACTTCGGTTGTATAATACAGTATGAGTTATTATTAGGTTCACGATTATTATAAGAATGAGTAGGGGAGTAAAAGGACTTCGATAATAGTGAGGTGGACAGTTGATATTGGCTCCTGTTGTGCACTGACCCTAGACTCTACACTATGAAAGCTGTTGGCGCTATCAGTAAACTTCCATCGTAGACTTCGTGTGTAGAATTTTGTTGTACACTTCGGGTACAGTAAGGATTCCACTTTGACGAATTAGGTTATACAATAGGGCCATATACAATATGTTGGTAAAATTTGACCTCAATATTCATTAATTAGACTTCCAATGTATACTTCGTATGTAGACTTCGGTTGTATAATCAGTATGAGTTATTATTAGGTTCACGAATATTATAAGAATGAGTAGGGGAGGAAAAGGACTTCGATAGTAGTGAAGTGGACAGTTGACATTGGCTCCTGTTGTGCACTGACCCTAGACTCTACACTATGAAAGCTGTTGGCGCTATCAGTAAACTTTCATCGTAGACTTCGTGTGTAGACTTTTGTTGTACACTTCGGGTACAATAAGGATTCCACTTTGACGAATTAGGTTATACAATAGGGCCCTATACAATATGTTGGTTAAATTTGAGCGCAATATTCATTAATTAGACTTCCAATGTATACTTCGTATGTAGACTTCGGTTGTATAATATGAGTTATTTCACTACCAAACTAATAAACATTTGTATATGTAGAGAAGGAGTCTTTATTAGGTCCACCACGAATATAAGTAGCAACAACTGAGAATAAAAAAAGTTCTACAACATAAAATAAAAACACAAGAAATAAAATAAAAACCGAAATCAAATTAAAACAAAATAAAAAGACATTTTTTCTTAAATCTTCTCTTCAGATCCACCCCCTCACTCCATAGCATGCTCCCCCGTCCACATCCGAACAATTTCATCGAACTTGTCCTTGTCATTTAGGTACGTTTCGGCCGGTTCAACCACCAAAGGCTCTGAGGACAAGTTTGGTGAAGCCATGAGTTGGAGGATTTTGTTCACAACCTCGTCCGGGCGGAGCGCAGGACTCCATCAAGTTCTAAGCATATCATGGTAGATGGACCCGGTTTCATCGATGTTGGGATGGTATATTTTGGTACGGAAATACACCCTTGGTGGCCCAAGTGGATAGTGAATCGGAAATGTGTAGGCAAGCCAAAACACTCCTCCCGCATAAGGAGTATCCTCTAGTCCATTTAGAGGAACCTCCACATGGTAACTTGTATCATCGATTAACATATTAGATTCTTCATACCCAAATACGACATGGAAGCCTTCAAATCATTTAATATTACCTTCTTCGACGATCCTCAAATCAGGGTACTCTTGCGTTAGTCTCTTCATATCCGAACGATATCGAATCTTCCTTGCCCTAACCGGATCCATTGTTTTGGTGAGAATGTTTGGAAGAAGAAATGAATGTTTTAGAGATGAAAGATGTAGAGATGTGTTTACGGAAATATATATATATATATATAAATATATACCAATATACGAAAGGACGTGTCTTTTGACAAAAAGTAAAATGATAAGACGTGACTTGATTAATGCCTTTGAAACGTTTTATAAAAACGAGGTAAGTTAATATCAAACTGTATTTACTACCCATTTCAGACCTACTTGGGTTGAAAAGGTCTTCGAGACACGTGTATTAGACTTGCAGGGAAGTCTACATTGTTGTGCACATGAAGTCTACACTAAAAGCAGTTGTGCTATCAATATGACTCGTGTCAGTATACTTTTCAGGTACCCTTATGTCGTAAACTTCCATTGTAAACTTCCATCATAGACTTCCATTAGGACAAAATCTGAAAAAATAATTTGTCACCACATCGTTTCGAGCCAGAGCAATTAATAATTACTGCGTAATAATGGCTCCGTATCTAACCAAAATGCCATAGGATGATATTCGAAATGTGCGACTTACACATTTATATATTCTTAGGACTTTCATTATTGTATAGTAACTGATAAGTTACATTTCACAAGTTTTATGTTGCATTGTACAAGTAACTTACAAAAGGGGTACTGAAGAGCAGTATTAAAAAATTAGGCCAACAAACAAAACATACTATATTAAGGACAATTTCATCTGAACTGTACAGTAGAAGTCTACAATAGAAGTCTATATTAGTACAACAGACTTCCAGATTACAAGTCTACAATAGAAGTCTATTTTCAAAGTTCACAAAATAACAAAAGGAGTAACTGATCCCGATAAAATTAGGATATGAGTTTGTCAAAGAGATGTACAAAATATATGCAACAATCCTTAAAGTTTAGTTCGGGCTACCAAAAGATATCACGTAGAGGAGCATTACGGTTCATACACATCCAAGTGAGACCAATCTCGGGGATGTGGGCCATCTTGCTTTATCTCATCCCATATATCGACCGCAAGCTTATCCCTATAAGCCTGGATGTCCATGTTGCCCATGACGGTAAAAGGAAACCCTAGAGCATGGCATTCGACAAATTTGAAAGCAAATACTCCACAACTCGCACCATCAGCCTGTTGTGGAGCTTCATGCACCTCGATCGTATACGCATCTCTACTATACTTCGGCTTATCCTGCTCAGGACACAACTCCCAAATAGTATTTGGAACCATCACCGCAAAAGGCTCCACCATCTTCTTCGTCTGATCAAGCGCTTTGGTACTAAACAAACTATCCCACACTACAACCTTACGATTTGGAATAGATATCCACAGAGCAATCCAGTGATTGTTGTTGATGTTCATGATAGTGTAGATGTCATGTACTTCACTCCCCCAAACCTTGTCTGATCTACAAAACAAAGGTAATTCACCTGTGTAGTAATCAATGGCTCCAGGAGGTAATGCCTTACCAGAACCATCAGGATTTCCATGGCTGTCCACATAGTTTTGGTATTTTGTTGACCACAAGTGGGTAATCATCGTATCAATGAAGCATATTCGGTTGCTCCTAAACCACTGTGGATGGTTATGCAAAACGGTGTCTAAGCAGGTTCATGGCAGCTTCCAAGTGCTACATCAATAAAAAGCAAAAATAAGTAAAGTAGCCTACATAAGAAGACTACAGCAGAAGTCTACACAAGAAGTCTACACAACAGGTTAACGCGTGAATTCTACACAATAAGTCTGCTTACGGAGTCCTTCAGCCATTCTCTTCTGGCACGTAGTGTATGAAACCAATTAGCGCGGCTGTTAATAACCTTTAGATTTATTCTCCTGTATACAGTAAACATAGTATGTCAAATTGCCAATGCAAGAAGTCATTAAAAAATAAATCCCAAATTTAAATAACATACGGTTCGGCTTTTAAAGAAGCTAGTAACAACTTCATCTTCTTCGCATCAACAGGACCAAAAGGGTCTTATCCTTTCCCTTTTGGGATTGACCGTAAGTCATACCCTTGGCAAGGTGATTCCAGTGTGGGCGGCTTTACCAACACTCTTTCACTCTTACCCCTAGCAGCATTCACCTTTTGGTTCAGCTTTAACTTAATAATCTTAGAGTGAGCAACTTTAATATGCTCAATATCTTCTACACCTTTAACTTCCACCAAAACTTGGCTCCTCTATAACCTCTTTTGATTTTTGTTCGACTTTAATTGTTGACAACAGTTTGACTGGTTTTGGTTCTTTATCCTCTGTCTCTGGTTTAGGCTTTTTATCTTCTAAGATTTCTGGAGGAGTACAATTGACACTCCTACAACTCTGCATGGTTATTGAAAGGAAAGTTAAACCTTCGGTAAAGGACAACTGCGTGAAGGAAAAACCTTATAAATTGTTTAATAACAGTCTATAATGTTTGTTTAAACTTTCAGAGAAACCGTAATTGTATGAACATCTTATTTCTTTGGGTTTGATGGCGGCTTTCTTGCCCTTGTGCTTTTACGAATGAAGGTATGTTTGGGAGGGGAGGGTTTGGTACTAACCCCAAGATCAGCAGGTGGAGAAGATGTGTTTTGGACCTTGGCCTCTTGGTTGTTTTCCTCTTCGTTGTTGCCCTCTTGGTTTTTGCCCTCTTGGTTTTTGGCCTCTTGGTTGTTCTCAGCTGCATTGCTCACCACCAACTCCATGCTAATAGCTTTACCACCCGCTAAATGGTGGTCAACCTTATAAGAAAACTTCTCAACCTGATCAGATAGATGGTCGACCTGCTTTGTCAACTTGGTAAGGGAAGCCTCAAAGGCGGCTTGGAATTTCTGAACCACGAGGACCAATGGATCTCCACCAGAACCAGCAGCAGTGTAAGTGGATCTCTTTCTCTTCCTGCTCTGTCCACCGCTCTTTCCACCTAGTTGCCTAGTAGGTACAACATTGATAGCGTCTGTTTAACACATCATCACAAAAAAAAGTTAATAAGAGAAGTGTACAAGTCTTATAATGTTTATTAAGTAAAAGTATACTACAAAAGTCTACTCTAGAAGTATACAATGACAGTCAATAATCAAAATACGTACCTTTCTCATCTGCCACACCAGTCTCATCTTTCTTAGCACTTGTAATCTTACCATCTGCAGGCCAGTGAAGTTTCTCAAATTCCCAATTACCTCCATAGGATGCAAGAATAGTGTTTGAGATCAAAGGATCGTCAACATCATCTTCCCAGAAAGAGAACATGTCGTCAACAGAAGCCGTGCGGATGTACTTTATAACATTTGACTGTAAAGAAAATACAAAATATTGAGTTAACCTAATAGACAGGTCTACTGCAGTAGTCTAATTCAGAAGTCTTTGTCAGAAGTCTACTACTAAAGTCTACAACACAAGTTCACAACGGATGTTTACAACGGAAGTTTACTACGGACGTTTACTACGGAAGTTTACTACGGAAGTCTACAAGACAAGTTTACAAGACAAGTATATACCTGGTTTTGGACTTTATCCTTTACATGCTTTCGATATCTGGATCCTTTAAACCGAAGGATCAGTGGAGTTCCAGGAAGGGTTAGTAAAGGCTTTCCGATTTCTGTACCAAGGTCTGGTAGAGACATGTATATCCAGACTTGTAGCACTTGCACAAAACCCGCTATGTAATATTAATTCTTCCACAAGTCTGTATCCTTCACAGACTTGATCAGATTCTTGCAAGCAACTCTTCCCCATGGATACGCCAGAAATGCTTCTTCATCCATCACCAGCCTTGCTAAGTTAACATTTGTGGCCTGATACTCTCTTTGGGCGTCAATGTATCCAACATATAAGGCAAGATATCCCAACCTTATAAGATCTACCCGAGCCCATGACTGACATTTCTTGGCAGCCGCAATTAGGTCTTTAATAGATGGACCCATTTCTTGATTCACTCCAAGAAATCTCCAGAAATCTTTCGTCGCTTCGGTAACTTTGGTCTTAGGTGTCATGAATTTGTCAACGGGATGACACTGAAGACCTGTAATCTCCGCAAACTCTACCAACGACAACCTTACGGAGTTTACCCCAATGAGACTCCATATCTCATCCGGCTTATCGCACACTAACTGAAGGCTCAGCATATGGTGGACCACGCCTACGGACCACGAAAATTTTAATTCATGGAACTTGAGAATAACTCCCACACTCGACGCCCTAATTTCTGCAAGTTCGTCTAGCTGTAGAGCAGCAAGGGTCTTCTCAGTACCGAGAAGTAGATCAAACAGCTCTGTGTTACCACAATAATAGCCGCAACTTTTTCCTGCTTCTGGCTGAGACCCTTCAGTATGGAGTCGTTGTGGAAAGCGTATTTCAGTCATTATCAGCCTGAAAAAAACAACAAAGCAATTTAAAATTGAAGTCTGCTACGGAAGTCTGCGACTTCTTTACAAAAGTTGAACCATAACCAGATCTACCAAAAAATCTTTTTCTATGGGTGGATCTGGATCTGGATCTGGAGAAGTCGCCGAATCTAAAAACTGATAAGAGAAGAGAAGGGAGAGTAAGAGTTAAATTGAAAGAAAGAGGAAGAGAGTAACAGAAGGAAGGAAAAGGAAAAGAGACCACCGGATATGGCGAAAGTGTCGGTGGAAGGCGTCGTCGGTCTTCTTCGTGGGCGTGGAGGAAAATATGTTGGTTAAATTTGACGGTTCAGTACCCACAGTTATTACAGCGATTAAAACAGCGGTTATTATGTACACTACAGTGGTTATTGTGTTTTGCAGACTTCGAGAGTAAACTTCGAGAGTAGACTTCCATTAAACCTAATTTAAAGGGTTACCTCTTTTTAATTGCCGCCAAATTTAATTATTTTCAGTTGCCGCCAAATTTAATTATTGTAAATTGCTGCATCTTCTCAGTTGCTGTTTTCAACTCTAATTTAATTACAATTCCAAACGTCCAGTTTAGCCCAACCTGTTTACAAATTTTTATAAACTTATTACTACTTTAATAACAACTTGATCTTTGAAATGTTTAAGAGACAACCGGATATACATTCGATCTTTGAAATTTAATTTGAAGAAACAACTTGAATACAAACTGTTGAATGAAAATATATAATTATTATAACAAGGTAGATGATGGTTCCAATAAAGGGCACGGGAATAAATGTAACAGCTTTCCCCATGCCACTACTGAGACATTGACAACTTGAAACAGCAAGACTTTAACCATCTGCCACGATTGGACAAAACAATAAATGATGGCCTTTCATAAACCCGAAACACTATAGCCATATGCAGAATGACAAGTTTGCGACATACATCAACCCAACTCATCACACATACAGTGATTTGGGACACCAGAACATCAACCTTGGCCATTTCACCCCTGCAACGCGTCTCATGAATCTGCATCCGCTGTGTGTAGCTATATTAACCCAAACCAGATAACAACAAGAAGTAACTAATTGGGAAATAACTATAGACCATAACCATAGCAAATAACTAAGTACAGAGAAGTCTACGATGCAGACTTCCAACAATAATCTACAATGCACACTTCAGTTGCGGACAACAACAGTAAACGTTTCCAATCAATAGAGAAACAATAGAGAGAGGAAAAAGTATTTTTCAAACTCAGATTTGATACCTTACCAGTCCACATGATTGATGCCAGATGTTAATGACCCTATTGCAGATCTACAAGAAACCATATACAAATTATAAAATAGAGGAATAACATATTACGTACCGGGACATGACAAAAGTGAGAGAGTTTGGCCTTCACATTAGCTTCAAGTGGCTACAAAATCAAGTTTCCATATAAGAACTTAAACAAACATTACCAAAACCAAAACAAGAAATTAACAAAGAATGATACCTTTGAGCTATGGCAAGCCAAGATATTAAGGCTCAAACCAATACCGCTTAATTTCCCAACGCTATGTTGTGTTGGTTTAGTCTTCTGTAAGCAATTAGGCTTTGTAAGCACAACAACTCCAAAGGAAAACCAAACAGATTGCACAAAAATATTGAATAATTAAGAAACTTGCCTCCTCACCAACAACATTCAACACAGGCAGAAGACTGACATGGATGAAACAAAAGTTTTCAGAACCTGCCAAAAAAGGTTAAATCTTGACGTCTTAAGAAAACTCTCACTGTTATACACACAAGACCATATCTTACCAACGCGATACGAGAACTGTTCAAGAGCTTCAATGACATGCATAGACTATATATCTTCTGCAAAATACAAAGAGTATCTCCATATTCTTAAATCTGACACTAAGATAAAATCTTTATGAAGAGAAAATATTTATGAAGAGAACATCTATTAAAGTACCTATTGTTCATCCAAGTTCTATGACACAAACATCAACTGGACCTGACTGTCAATCAACTGGACTCCTGGACTCCTCGCCACACGTTCGATCCATTCTTGAATTGCATCAGTGATGTGAGGAACAACCCTAAAAAAAAAAAAAAATCTCTCTTTCAGAGGAATTTCATCAAACAGTTGGTCTACATATAACAACTTCTTTTGTTTTTTAAAATTACCTGAACAGTCTTTCAAAGATAATCTCCTCTTCTATCTTGACAACATGTTGTTTGCTGTTTTTCACACAAGTTCAAAACTTTTCACTTCACAAAATCAAAACCAAACTTCTTATAAAACAGCTAAAAAACACAAACCTTTTAAACTTTGCCAGTAGTTATGTTTTCTCACGAGTTAGAAAAAGACACTCTATTTTCATTTTTGTTGTTCTTCGGTGAGATGCCTCGACTCTGGCAAGGAATAAAACTCAATTAGAACCAAACCGCAGGGAGAATTTTTGAGAAAAGAATAAGACAAACCTAAAGACGAACTGTGTTTGTTGTGAACCTTCGATCTGAAGCCCAAACATAAAACGACCTAGATCTGGTGAGAATCTGAGGAACCGACATAAAGAAAGAGAGATTTAGAGACATAAAGAGGCAGATTACGAAAAGGACACAATGAGATGCTAGTAGTTAACCTTGGTAAAGGCTGTGGTGAGGGATCGATGGAGGTGGAAACTATTTCAGAACGGTGGTCATGTGCAGATATGTAGAAGAGCGAAGGAGATCGGTGAAAAGCTCGAATCCCTTCGGCGTTGCCTTAACTCGGACGTTTCTGTGTCGTATCAAAGCCCCACCAAGAGTTCCAACGGGGAGCAGGAGGCGTGGAGTAAGGAATCCGAGATCTGAAAGAAGCAGATCAGAAATTGAAGAAGACGATGACGATGAAAAGAGGAAAAAGGTTGAGCGACCCTGGAGAGAGAGAGAGAGAGAGAGAGAGAGAGAGAGAGAGAGAGAGAGAGAGAGAGAGAGAGAGAGAGAGAGAGAGAGAGAGAGAGAGAGGAGAGAGAGAGAGATTCTAAAAGATTTGTTTAGGGTTACAAATTTGATTTATTTATATGGAGACAAAATATTTTTGGTTAGGTTAATAATTATTGGTTTAATATTCGGTTCGGTTAATAATATTCCGGTTTCGTAGACTTCCATGTGGATGTCTACGAAACCCTATATTCTAAAATGAAACCCTAAACGCAATAGAAGTCTGCAATTCAAACACTAACTCGAATGGAAGTCTACATTGGAAGTCTGCATATGTGAAATATGCTACAATGGAAGTCTACAGTTCAAAACCAAACTCGATTTTTCCTTTACATTATTCATAACTGTTAATTAAAGATATTATTATTAATCATCCAAACATTTAATATCTTCATAATTTTAGATTTTTTTCCAAATTTGACATTTCAAATCTTGAAATTATGAACTTTAAATGTAGCCCTAAACGTAAAAATATGTTTTCAAATTGTACTTTCGATCCATTTCCCATATTTTTAACACACAAACCCACAAACTAATGTCAATGACATACATGACTCATAATATTAAAGATTTTACATCCCCTCCTAGTGAATTCAACTTCTCATAATCAAACCCTACATTGAAACTTCTTATAAGTTGTTCATTATAAACCATGGATCATGTAACACAAATCCCTAAAACGTTAATCTATTACAATCATACAATCATAAAAGACTATACATACATAATACAAAACAATTACTAATACCATGTCCCAACATTGTCACAAAACTTCTCAATTTAATGTGATGAAATATAGTATTTCCAAAAGGATAATATGTAGTTCATTCATTCATTTTCATTCCAATTTGTTTTTTTTTTACTTTATGCTAATTTGGTTAAATTTTATTTTTCAAACATCACAATTGCATTTAGTTTAATTATCCAAAAGATTTTATGGTCAAATTGTTTTTTTATGTATTTATAGATTTAAATTTACTAAATAATTACGATGTAGACTTCCATATTTCGTTGCAGACTTCCACAATGTAGACTTTTTCATTCCAATTTGTCTTTTTATTTTAATTTATGCTAATTTGGTGAACTTTTATTTTTAAAACATCACAATTGCATTTACTTTAATTATCCAAAAGATTTTATGGTCAAATTATTTTTTATGTATTTATATATTTAAATTTTCTAAATAATTACGATGTAGACTTCCATATTTATCTGCAGACTTCTGGTGTAAATTTCCAACGAAGACTTCCAAAAGGATAGAACGGTCATTGCGGCTGCAGTTTTATTGTTTGTTCATTAAGGCTCTAACTGTAATTTCACTACCCCATTAGAGTAGTTTTGCAAGTTTTCACAATAGGAGTGTAGTTTTGCATTAAAAATGAAAAAAGTATATTCCATGCAATAATCCCTAAATAGTTTGACTATTGGTATTCTATTTGTTAGATTTAGAAGTAAATTAAATATTTTATACTAAAAACTGCATTGGAACTAGAAAACGACACTTATTTTAAAACATAAGATTAACTTTAAAATGATACTTACATTAAAACGTAGGGAGTAGTAACCAATAAATAGATTTGTGACTCATTTCTTAATAAATGTGCAGTAGAGTATCCCAAAACCTACGTACAACCAACAAAGATAAAAAAAACATGCAGTTACATAATTTTAAGGATCCACAATATTCTACATTTATGGTTACCTATATAACACTCTAATCTAAGAGTTTGATTTGTACACCCGCTACCACCCGCAAACGCTGCATTTGCGGGTGAAAGCAGTTCCTAGCGTTTGACAACAATCATAGAAAACACTTTTTACCGCTCCGTACCGCTCCAAATCGCTCAAAACCAAAAATTTCTTTCCTCGAGCATTTGCGGTTGCGGGTGGTTGCGAATAAATTTATTTTTTTATTATAAAATAAAATAGAATCTACTTAAAAATCAGAAAATATATAATAAATTTGAAAAAATAAAGATTTGAATATTATAATTAAGAAATATATATAAATATTTTTATTTTTTTAATTAGTAACCTGTTATAATTTTATATTTATAAAATCTTCACACCAAAATTCTCTTAATAAAGATATATATAAATCTAACAAACTAAAACTTTAAAATGTAACATTAATCTACAAAAAAAATAATTTCTCCACTAAATTCATAACTTTAATCCGAAAAAATTAAAAATAATAATAATAATAATAATAATAATAATAATAATAATAATAATAATAATAATAAACAATGTAATTATCATATACATGATTTTCAGTATTTAAATTTATTGAATTAATAATTTTTATATGTTATTATAATAATATGATTTTTCATATTTTTTATAATTATTTAATGTGTTTATATTGTTAATTTATTATTTAACAATAAATATCTTCTACTGCACCCGCTATCAACCAGTCGTAAATATTCCGCAAACGCACCAATTTTTAACCGCTACACCAGTCGTTCAAATCGCTCAAAAACGCTTTAAACCGCAACCACCCGTTTCCACAAACTCCTGCAAACGCAACCGCAACCGCAACCACTGCAGCTACACCACTCAGGCTCTTAGACTACTATTTTGAGCAGGTTCGTAACTTTTTTTTTTTTTTTTGTCAACGAGCAGCTTCGTAAGTTTGAGGTGTCGTTAACTATCCAAAGTTTTTATAAGTTTGGTCAGATTTCTCATATCACCCTATCGAAGTTGAAAACGATCTCTTCAGAATTGGCCATATATATAACTCACAAAAAAACCATATTCGACCAGGTCCACACAACTTGACTACTTCTTGGTGATGGAAGAGTGAACGTAATTTCATGTTCGAGGTTTTTGGCTATATTCGGGTTTTAGTTGTTGTCTTTTTTGTTCTAGTTTCGTTTTGATCTCTGTACTCTTTTCGTTTCATATTAATTGTCGTTTTGAGAAATGTATCTGGTTAGTATTTGGATGTATTTAACTCAAAACATATCCATATACATTTCGGATACATTTTATCAAAACGACAACTAATATGAAATGGATGGAGTATATTTTTGTGGTTGAATATTTTTAAAAGTTTTTTTGCCTTACTATTTTTTTTGCATGGCTCAGTTTCGGGGTATTCTATTATATATCCGCCGCTTTAGGTTCTAATTTTCTTAAAAATAATATTAGATAATTCATATGAAAAAGAAAAAAAATCGAGTTCTCTAATATACAACTAGAATAAGTGGCCGGTATCGAAATACATGATTATGCGACTTCTCTTATAAACTAAAAGTATTAAGGAATAATGATTCATTTGGTTCCAATAACACAAGTGATGGAAGTGGAGTAAAGTTTGGTGGATTGGGCACCGACTAGGGGAGTCCACGTCACTATTGGTCCCCGTAATCTTCGCTCCTTTTACTTTTGTCTTTCACAAATCCGAACAGTTTGATGTTAAAAAAGAAGATTTTAAGTTTTTGAATCTTTTCAGTTTTGTTCCTTTGTTCCGCATTTGTCGCTACGCGTGGAGCCAATTCGACTCTTTTGTTTTACCATAATTTAAGGGTGTGCTTACTTTGCCCGTGAGTGTGAGATATGTTTGTTACTAGAATGCGTGATAGAATCTTATCCATTTCTTGTTGTGTATTGTATTGAAGTAGTTAATTTTGCTAGGTTTGGTATTAACATTAATTTACTTATAATTTTGTGCGATGTATAATTTTCCAGCCGCAAGGAGACTCGGGAGTTTGACTAGTGACTACACTTCCTTTCGGTGGATGATGCTTATCACTAGGACGGCACTAACATGGTAAATTATGTATCATTATTTAACTAGGTTTACTATCTAGACTACCCGCTCAATAGAGTTATTTACTTGCGGAATATCTGTTTCCATTAGATCTTTATGTCACTTGTTAATTGAGAATTATTTGTTTTTGTTATAAGAAAAATTGCATAATGTTTTCGGATTATTTGCTCTATTTGTTAAGTGCTTGTAATATAAGTTGAAAGGTAGAATGTGTAAATGAGCATGGATTAGACAACGTTGGTTGTTGGGGATCTATAAGAGTTGAATTGTCTTTTTGATAGAAATTTTTATAACCATTTTCATAATTTGTAATAAATCATAAATCTATACGACAAAAATGAAATTACTTTTTAGTTTTTTTTTGTGTGTCAATTAGTAGTAATACAATTGGGAATAATCTATTGTAAAAAAATGTAAAATGAGTAACACATAAACCAAATCCGTTATTAGCTTTGTTGTAATACTTGTTAGTTGAATGAATTTACACATATCTAATTTTTGTTATTTGTTATTTGTCTCGATAACAACATACACTTGTTGTTTCAGGACAGATAACCTATCCAAAAACGAATACACAACCAATCCCTAATTTATATTGTTCAACTTGTTCTATTTCCTTTTTTATATGTAGCCAACTTCTTACTATTTTCTTCACCCAAATTGTATCTAGTATTGTGATTTTGCCAGAATCCTTCTTTTTCTTTGTTTAAGTAAATATAGTACTCTAGCTAATTGTTTTACTTGGATCCTGTAATTCTGCATTGATTGAACAAGACGTAAGAGTCAAGTTGGGTATTATTATTACATGACAATGTAAACAGATCCCGACCAGAATCGACAACTCTGAAACCAAAAAGACGACTAAGTAACATAATGGTGAAATAAGAGAGATAAAAAGTGATGGAACATAAAATGCCAAACAGTAATAAGATATGTATACCACTATTTTCAATAAAGTTTTTTCTTTTATTTTAGTGATGGTTACTTTGATAGAGTAAATTAGGTATAAGCACAAATTATACTATATTAAAGAAACTAACTAAAAAAATAGATTTGTGTCTGCATTTTAAAATGTTGGACTCCCTCTTTTGGGCTTAAGACTCTCCCTTTTAAAAAGAGTGGTTACTCTTCAAAGAAAGTGAGCTTTTGGAACAGAAACACCTTTTCAAACAATAAATCAGAGTGATAAATAACTTTTTATTCATTTTTTGTCGTAAATTGAATAAACTTCTAGGGTTTTTTCTTCTTTATCGATTGGAATCTCGAATAGAAAACGGAAACTCATAGATATGGGTAGTAAAATCATCGTTAGAGGATCAAATTATCCGGATAGCAAAGGTTAGTAGTGAAGGTGATGATGGATAAGGCAATGGAGAATATGAGATTGGAAGATGAAGACGAAGAGCCGAAGGCAGTGATGCCGAGCCTCTCGGAGTTCTCCTCGACGGGAGATAATATTAATAGCATGATAGGAAGGGTCCTTAACCCTAAAGGCGTTAATATGGCTAGTCTTATTCTGGACATGCCAAGGAAGTGGCAAAAATATGAGTAAATCAGGGAAATCGCTTTGTTTCATGAGAGATTTCAGTTTTTCTTAACATGAACACGATTTGGTGGAAGTTCTGGAGAAAGGGGTCCATACGTATAACGAGTGGACCCTGGTCTTGGATCGATAGGTAGAATTTCCTCCTCCGGATTATCTCCAACATATATTGTGGGTAAGAATATGAAATATTCCAGTGAACAACAACACACCAACAGCAGTATCATAGCTTGGTGATTTTGTAGGACACGTTAAGGTGGTGGCAATGGATCCTACAAAAGCTCAGCGCCAAGACTATGTGACTACATGTGAGGTTTGATGTTTCCAAGCCCCTAAGGAAATCAAAAACTTTTGTCATGCCCTCAGGAGAGTCGCATACGGTTCAATATGATAATGAAAGAGTCTAGAAGAGGTGTTCTAAGTGTCAAAGGTTAACTCACGACAAGGAACCGTGTCCTATTCTGGTGAAGAAGAGGAAAGAAGAAGCAATTGAAAGAAGAGCACGAGTCCATGTACAAAAATTGATAACACCACTTAATGTCATCTCTTAATCAGATCCCCTCTATGGGGTCCTAACATATGAACAAGTGGGTAATGATCCGGTCACTAGTAGACCCAGGATTGCAAAGGAGGGGTTGAAAGGCATTAGACAATATCTCCTAGTGGAAAATAGAGATTCTCAGCTAGTAAAGCAGGACAGAGTCAAAGAATCAGTAAGAGAAGCGGAGAAGGATCCAAGAACGCATAAATCTATGTTGAGTTTGGAACCAGCCCCTGTTTTCTCTTTGGATATCAACAAAGGAAAAGGCCTAGTTTTTGACTATGACTCAGCTAGGTCTTCGGTAAGTCCAGGGATGAAAAAGGGAGGTGAAGGAAAACTGCTTCCTGATGCGGTTAAGTCTGGAATGGCAATAAGATGGGAAGCTAATACTCATCTAACAACTAGTGATGGAGCTGTATATCCACAAGAGGTGTCCTCTTTTTCTATTGGTTCAACGGGAAAAGGGCAAAGCCTCTCTGAGGCAGGCCCTTCCGGAACCAAAGGAAAAGGAAGAAAGGCAAGGAAAATGCCTTATAAGAGCAGGAAGAAGCCTAAACCTAGGGACCATTCTGTTGTTGTGACTTACATGGACAACAAGAAAGGTTCAGAAATGGGTTTAGGGGAGAAAAGACAAGCTACAAAGTAGATTTTGGATGGTCCCAAAGGTGCAAGACGCCTAAAGCCAGAGATGGTCCCAAAGGAGGGATTGTCCAAGTGTTTATGAGCATCCTGAGCTGGAATTACCAAGGATTGGGGCGGCCTCAAGACTTGATGATTCCAAGATTGAGGGAAATGCGTAAGAGGTATTTTCCTGAGTTACTTTTCTTGATAGAGTCTAAAAAACAAGAGGAATGTGTTAGTAGATATACAAGAGTGGCTAGGGTATGATTATGTGTATACGGTAGAACCTGTGGGGTACAGTGGAGGTCTAGCTCTTTTCTGGAAAAAGAGTATAGTGTTGGAATTTATGTACTTAATTATATTTACATAAATACAATACATAATATTTACATTAGTATACTTTTATTTATGTAAATAAATGAAACACCCCTTCATTAAATGTGACTATTGAGAAGAGGCACATATGTTAAGAGACACTTCTTTTCAATAAGCATCCCTTGAATCAATATATAAAGAGATCACAGAGAAGAGGAGAACGATTTAGAGAATTCCAATTTGATCATCTTCTTCTTCACTAAATCAATTTCTGAGAATCTCAAAGTAGGTTTGCTAGAATCTTACGTAAGGTGTGTATTTACGAAGATCGATAGTTGTATCCTGCAAGATAGACGTCCTCGCAACTAGTTACACCAGTAGGGACGACATTCTATCTTAGGAGATTGCGATTCGCAAGCCTCTATCAAATGTTCTACGATCATTCAAGCAAGACGAAAAAATCATCATATTCGACCAGTCAACTTACGGGCTGATTTCCTGCCGTTCCAGAAAGACCCAGGAGATGATCAATATACCGTTGGAAAGCCCCAACTCTTAGATTTCTAGAGACACTAAGTTTGTATCATTCTGATGTACGAGTAAAAAGTTATCGTTGTTTCAGTGTGACTGATCAAGTCTGTTTCTGTTTGTAACAATTGTATTTCAATTGTATTTCGTTTTTGTTATCAATTCAATAAAGTAAACTATTGGATACGTGTTTTGATCTGCATCTATATTCCTTTAAACAATATATAGAAGTTGATTTCAAGACTGTAAATAAGAACATGATGGACTTCCATGTTCAGTTTGGTTCTTTTAGTTTCTTTGTGACATGTATATATGGGCATCCGATGAAGGAGAAAAGGAGATGAGGTATGGGAGAGACTTACCAGGACAGGGATCAAGAGATCAGAAAGCTGGTGTATTGTAGGAGACTTTAATGAGATCCTTAATCATGAGGAAAAGATTGGGGGCATCTAGAGATCAGAGGATTCCTTTCAGGGGTTTGCTAACACAATTAAAGCATGTGGCATGAAAGAGTTATCCACTATAGGGAACAACTTTACTTGGGAGAAGAATAAGGTTTAAAACTATGTACATACAATGCAAACTAGATAGATGTTTTGGGAATAAAAAATTGGCTTACATTATTCCCAGCATCAAATCAAGCTTTCTTGGAAAAAGGGGGTCTGACCATAGACCTATAAGGGTGTTATCAGATTTGATTGGAGATTCCTCTCCAAACCCCTTGTGAAAGAAGCAGTGGTGAGAGACTGGAATTATAAGATTCATCAGGGGGAGTTTTCAGTGGTTGAAACACTTCAAAAAGTGAGTAGGGCTTTGAGTGTATGGAAAAAAAAACACAAACTCTTTCGACATGATTATATAATTGCAAAAGGATCTGGAGGAGGTGCAATCATCAGATGTTCCCAATACACTGCAACTGTGTGAGATAAGAAGAGAATTGGGTGCAACATACAGAGAAGAGGAGTTATATTGGCAACATAAGAGTAGGAATACTTGGTATAAAGGTGGAGACAGAAATACCAAGTACTTCCATGAATCAGTTAAGGCGAATAGAACAAGAATCACATAGTGCAGCTTCAAGATATTAATGGCAACATGCAGAGAGGAGAAGCTTCAAAGGGAGAGGTGGCAATTCAATATTTCAAGGAGCTATTTCAGAGTTCACAGACAACATAGTTTAAAGAATGGTTATGTGACTTTGAAGCCAGAGTTCCCTCAAGGGTAATTGAGAGCCTCATTGCTGAAGTGTCTAAAGAAGAAGTTAGACAATAAATTTTTTCTATTAATCCCATAAAGGCACTTGGGGCTGATGGAATGACATGCTTGTTCTTCCAACACTACTGAGAGGAGATAGGAGAACAAGTCACTAAGGAAATTCAAAGTTTTTTAAGGTTGGGGGTTTTTCCAATGGAATAGAACTTTACCCAAATCTGCCTAATCGAAAAAAAGGAAAACTCACCTTTAATGGCAGACTAGAGACCTATCAGCTTTTGCTCAGTAATGTACAAAGTTATTTCGAAGATTATGGTAGCCAACCGTATCTTCATATGCTTGTGGCACTGAATCAGTCAGCCTTTATTGCTGAAAGACTTGTTTTAGACAATATTCTCATTGCACATGAGCTAATACATGGCCTCAGAACTCATAAGAAAATATCAAAAGAGTACATCGCGGTTAAGACAGATATGTCTAAGGCATATAACACAGTGGAGTGGAGCTACATAAAGAATTTATTAATGGCTATGGGATTCCATCAAAAGTGGATACATTAGGTGATGTACAGTGTTACCTCAGTGAGATATACTATTATAATTAATGGTCAAGATCATAGATTGATTAAATCAAAGAGAGGGCTCAGACAGAGAAACCCTCTTTCACCTTTCCTTTTTGTCCTTTGTACTGAGGGATTTTCCCATCTGTTGAACAGAGCTGAGAGGGAAGATATGCTAAATGGGATTAGGTTTGCTAAAACAGGGCCATCTATCTATCACATTCTCTTTGCGGATGACAGCCTATTCATTTGCCAAGCAAAGGTATCTGAGGTTTCGATCCTTAAATAAATTCTAAAAGTATATGGGGAGGCTACGGGGCAGGTAATTAATTTATCTAAATCCTCCATTACTTTTGTATCTGGAATAGCAGAAGAGGAAAAAGAGGTGTTGAAGGATAGGCTGGGAATTTATAATGAGGGAGGGGCTAGTACATACTTGGGCTTGAGTGTTTTAGTAGATCAAAAATTGAGATGCTAGCATATATTCATGAGAAGATGCAGTTTGGATTCTCAGGATGGTTTACTAGGTCTTTGTCTCATGGAGGAAAAGAAGTCTTGATTAAGGTTGTGGCAATGGCAATGCCTGTTTACGCAATGTCATGTTTTAAATTGCCTAAAGTCACATGCAAGAAGGTAACAGGAGCAATGACTGACTTCTGTTGGAGTGCCATTGAAAACAAAAGAAAGATTCATTGGATGGCATGGGATAAGTTGTGTCTGCCTAAATGCCTAGGAGGAATGGGATTCAAGGATATAAAAAGCTTCAACGAAGCACTACTTGATAAACAATAATGGAGATAGATCTAGGACCCGTATTGCCTGTTCTCTAGAGTCATCAAGAGCAGGTACTATGAAGACTCAGAATTCCTAGAAGAAGTTGAAAAGAAAAGCCCATCTTTTGGGTGGAAGAGTATAATTCATGGAAGAGAATTGATTCAAAGGGGTTTGCAAAAGAGGATAGGGAATAGAGCCTCTACTAGTGTATGGATTGACAGATGGATGTTTGATGGAAGAATTTGGAGACCTCCTCTGATAAAAAAATTATTATAGATCTTCTAATGATGGTAAAAGATCTGATGGATCCAACAATAAGGGTGTGGGACAGGCAGAAACTACAAGATTTGTTTTATCCTGAAGACATCATGATTATTCAGAATATCAAACCTCAAACTTTAGTACCAGATTTTTGGATATGGAAGTTCAACAAATCAAGTGACTATACGGTAAAGTCAGGAACATGGCTGGCTAACAAAAAAAAACACCAGAATTTGATAATAGAAGTTGAAGCTCAACCTTAACTCAATGAGATAAAGGTTCAAATCTTGAAAATTAGAGCCCCACCAAAATCAATATATTTCTATGGAAAGCAGTTTATGAGGCAATTCCAGTAGTAGACATGATTAGGACAAGAGGGATTAAGGTGGATACCCGATGTCAAGTGTGTGGGCTGGAAGGTGAGGCAGTCAATCATGTACTCTTCTCTTGCACAATGGCTAGACAAGTATGGGCAGTGTCCAACTTTCCTCTTCCTGCAAATGACTTTAGTGAGGAATCAATTTATTAAAACATGTTTTATGTCCTAGTGGTAGAAAAGAACAAGGGGATTCATGCAGCCATTAGATCAAGTTTTCCTGGGATTATGTGGAGACTTTGAAAAAACAGAAACAGGTTTATTTTTGAAGGAGAAAGATTTCCATCCAATGAATCAATTACAAAAAATCCAGAATGATGTCATTGAATAGGAATCAACAAAAGAGGAGGATAGGAGATGTGAGTTAAATGAGACAGAGATTAGGGCAAAGAGCAAGAAACATTGGTATCCTCCTCTAAAACTTTGGTCTAAATGCAACTTTGGATCCTCGTGGAATAAGAGTAAAAGAGCAGGAGGGGCCTCGTGGGTATTGAGAGATGAGAAAGGAGTGGTAAAATTGCATAGTAGAAGAAGTTTTGGTGGAGTTAACAGTGCAATGGATGCAAAGATGATGAGTTTACTCTTGGCAATTGAGAGTATGAAAAGCCTGAGGATTACCAAAATCATTTTTGCTTCGGATGCAGTGGAGCTGTTAGGAGCTGTGGTCAGACCTCCGGCTTGGCCTTCTTATAAATATTACTCATCGGAGATTCTTTAGGCACTGCATAATGTTACCTCATGGCACTAAAAGTAGAGGATCCCTCAGCTAACCAAGGGCAAATCTAATTGCAAAGAGTGTAACAATGGAGGTTGAAGATAATCATATATTGCGGATGGTTTTCTTTTTTGGCTCAAGGAATTATTTGAAGTGGAGCACAGGTTTGGCACCTCACCACAAAATTCCTAAGGAGTTTCATATTTTGGGTATGATTGTATACGATGCTTTTTGGTTACCAATGGTTTCTCTTCAAACTTTGGCTTTGACCACATTTTTTGGAAGTGATGTAATTATAGGTTGGTATAAATGAAATTAGATGTTAAAAAAAAAAACTAACTAAAAATACTTGAATTCTTTTGGAAAACACTAGGTTGTTTTCCTCTTCCTTTGTTTAGTTCTTTAATGAGAAAATTGCCAAATCAAGCCACTTTGAAATGCAAAATGTAGGGGTGGGCATAATTCCCGTCCCATCCCGTTCCGTCCCATCCTGTTCCGTCTCGTACCCGTTCCCGAAATCCCGTCCCATATATTTCTCGTATTCTCATATGGGATAAGTTTTCAATTCCCGATTGGGACCGGGACGGGACGGAACGGGAACGGGAACGGGATATCCCAAAATGCTATTTGGGATAAATATAAGTATTAATTTATGTACATATGTGTGTATTATTTTCTTTAATGGGATGATAAATTATATCATGTGGGTGATGAATGATACAACATAGAAGATTCTACTTTTAAAAAACTTAATATTGTTTAATTTATGTTTTAATTTGTGATATATATATATATGAGATTTAAGTTTGATTCAATTTGACGTTTATGGTTTTTTTTTATTTTTTGTTTTTTTTTAACTTTTATGGAATACAATTGAATTTTCTTTATTTTTTTTCTTTTAATTTTGAACATGATTTGGATAAGATAAGAAAAGCATATTATATACATATTTGCAAATTGAAGCATCGTTTAATCTAATTTTTGAATTCGGAAATTTTATGGGATTTTTCTTACCGTTTCCGTCACATTCCGTTCTATCCCGTTCCCGTCCCGGATTTTAAGTGGAACATAAATGAGACGTATTTTTCTATTCCCGTAAATTCCGTTCCTGTTCCGTTCCCGTGAGATCCCGTCCCATATTTTCGTTCGCCCACACCTAGCAAAATGTCTCATTAAGATTTTGTGAACCTAAAAAATGTCTCAATAAGATTTTGCACTTTCAAAATTCTAATTTAATCCTTAAAATATAATTATTCAGAATTTTCTAATATTTGTAAAATTAAAAAAGGAAATAAAATCTTTTAATAAATCTTTTATTTTGTTCGTCCAAAAAAGGAAAAAAAATATCAGAACTTTAATATTAATATTTATATTATTAAAAAAAGAAAGAATAAAAGGAAATATTTTGAGAATCGATCTGATCGAGCATCAGCATGAACGAGCACCAGCGACAGACCTGAGGATCGACCTCCAGTCGATCTATAGGTCGATCTGAACCAGCACCACGCCAACGACGGACCTGCAGATCGAGAGGAAGAACATGGATCGATCGATCCTTCTAATTCTAAAGGTAAGTGTTTCTTCTTTGTTTTGGTTTGAACCGGTTTACTCCGGTTTAGAACCACTTAAATTAAACCGGAAAAACATGTTTTCAATTCCTTTATTCTGATTTCAAAGATCAAAACATGTTTTTCACCATCCTTCCTCTATCACGTTTTTGAAATAGAATTTTGAGAAACTTTTGCACAAGTCCTAATTTCTTCGATTCTTCACCGATTTGAATGATTTTTGGGTCTAATCCATACGTAATCTCGCCCTCTTTCTGATTCTATCACTTAATTTCTCGATCGACAAAGGTATGTGCTTCTGTCTCCACTTTTTCAGCTCGTCGACCATGGTAAAATTTTCAAATTCGGATGTGTTATTTTGTTATTGTTTGAATTATTCGCTTTCTATGCATTCTTAGAATGATTTTACACATATCCCATGTCTTATTTGGTTGATTTGAGAAACTAAAGTTCAATTTGGAAATTTTGAGAATTTGGATAAACAATCATTTTATGTAGTTAAGATGATAACGTATTTGAAAATTTTGAGAATTTGGATAAACAATTATTTTATGTAAATAAGATGATAATGTATACTCTCTCGGTTCTCAAAAAATTGATGTTGTAGACTTTTCACAACTATTAAAAAAACACATTAATTCTTAGTTATAAATGTCTTGTTTTTTGTACTAAACAATTTTCTATGACTATAAACCAATAGTAATTCAATAAAACCAATTAATGTGTCTTGGAATTTACATTTCATCATTGCTTTTTCATTAAAAATGTATCGAAAACGTAAAAAATCAATCTTTTAGAAATATTTGTTTTTCCTACAACATCAATCTTTTCAGAACGGAGGGAGTATCTTGTTTAGAAAAAAATCAATGAACAATAAAAAAATTTCGGCTTAACCGGTACAATCCCATAAACAATGAAATGCTCATGATTCTCAAGTTGAGTGTTCGAATGTATGCGGCAACATTTTTTTCTATTTATTTAGGTAATTAAAATAATAGCAGTATATTATGTTTACACAATAACACTAAACAATAAATACTCTAAAGCTCAACTGTGTACAATTACACAAGCTCATGCCTCCCAAGTCACGAGTTCAATTCCTTGGGTGGGTATATTTTTGAAACTTTTTTTTTTTGTTCAACACATTCTTCATTACTTAAACTTGTTTCTTACAAGGAGAGGGAATGAAACATCCTCTGAAAGTTCTACAACATAAATTCAAAGCAGAAACACATAAGTAGATAAATCGTCATCGCAGAAGATGGACAGCAGATCCGAGGAGAGCCCCAAATGCGTCAAGGTCGTCTTTACGGCTAAGTCGGAGACTATGTGGTGTGTTACTTGGATAATCCAAAGTGGCGTTGGAAGATTACCCAAACCGGCGAGGAACGTTGAGACGTCCTCAGTTGCACCTTCTAAGATAGTGTAGACTGCTATAGAAGAGAGCAACTTGGTCTGGTGACTACTCGAGTTCAATTCCGAGAAAATTCTTATTCTTGATGCGAAGATGACCAGAGAATCAAATTCATTCACAACCGAAACACATAATTTATTATTTCCTTCAAAGCGGGAGGAAGATACGAGATTTGCCAATCCAAATCCAGAAAACACTAAGCTACTCTTAATCGAGGCATTAGCGGGCTCAACAACAAGTATAACATGAAGGTTGCATAAGTTTGAAATAAACTTACAAACAAGTGAGTTTCTCTTATATCTCACCGGAGATTTAACTGGCGAGTCTCGATAGCACACCCACTGAAGATGTCTCTCCAGGCTCGATTTGGAGGACATTGGTTTTAACGAGCTCGGTAACACGGCCACAAGGATAAGAGTGAAAGGCGGGGAAGATTTCACCGGCGGTGTGATAATGATAGGACGCCGGCTGAACATCGAGGAATCAAATCCAAAAGACATGGAAGAAGGAAGATTAGAGTGTGACCTTGTTAAGTGAATAGCAGATGACCTTGTTAATGGGTTAGGCCTGTCCCAGGCACAACTGGACCAGGCCCAAATATGATTAGGGCACCACTGGATTTGAGTTGTGGGAAATCTTTGGCCGTAGCAAAAGACTTGAGGGCGGCGCACGGGATCGGCTGAGGAAGAGGGGGGTTGCATCTAATCTCGGCGATGGAATGAGACTATTGGACGGATCGAGACTTGCAGCCGGAGATTGAGATTTGGACAAGCTTACGATAATGAATAACTGGTGGATATGCGGCCGCGACTAATGGTGAAGCAAGGCCATGTCGTGTTGCAAAGAATCCTGTGGATCTGGAGGTACGGGAGGTTCCGGTGGAGATATTAGAGATCGGTGGACGAGAGATCTAATTGTTGCAGATTTACAGTCGTACCCAATGACTGAAGTAGGTGAGAGACGGTGAGGCCAAAGCTTGTTATGAACTCACCGTAATCCATAAAAATAGCCGGTGTAAACCGCAATTTACCAAGGCACAAAGGCCTGGAAAGTCTCGTCGAAGTTGAGGACAACTGACGGAAGGTAGATAATGTTCTACGAATCACTCTCGGGATGCAGCTGCAGGCAGCGGCTCGTTGATGGCAAAGGACCATCAGATCTGCGGCGAGGCAGCGTAGGAGCTGCGACTCGGGGTCTGTGCTCGAGAGAGAAATTCGAATTTTAAAACTACTTTTTGAAACTTTTCTATTTTACAAAATTTTAATGGGAAATTATTCATAAAAATTTAATTAATTATAAATTCGAAAAAAAATACGGTAGTTAAATAACTTTAAAATATTTTGAAAAATCATTTTAGAAAACAAAAATTTTTACTCGTTGATTTTAGGAGCTAATAACTACTTTTGTAGAAAGTGAATTCTACGAAATGGTAGATAGAATTGATAATGGCAGAACTCTCGGTAGAAAGAGCTATCAGCGAATGGTAGATACCAGTGTAAGTGGTAGAAATAGTGCCCTGGGCAGTTGTAGAACGTTGGTATATAGCAGAAACATATTTCTACATTGCGTAAAAACATATTATAGCCAGAAATCGTACCACTACCCGTATAATGAAAAACTAAATTCATTTTAAAAATAAGTTTTCAACTTGAAAATATTGAAACTTTTATACAAAACCACTATTCATGACTTTTTTATAATTATCAGATTTTTCAAATATTTGAAAACATTTTATTTGAATTAATTTTAATTACATAAAGGGTAATATTGGACAAAATTTACATAGTCTTAATGGGACATTGTGAAAAAAAAGTGACATATTTTGGCAATTTTCCCTTTTTTAATTTAGTATAATTTTTGATTTGGCAATGAAAATACTCAATTTAGTATCAGAAATTCTGAATCAAAGTTTATCCATCGAATAGAAATCTTTTTTTCAACCGAGAAATAGAAATATTCTTTTTAACCGAGAATCAAACTAGAAGAATCAAAATTTCGCTTAATAATGGAAGAGTAACACACACCACCAGTCACCACTAACCCAATTTTTTTTTTTTTTTTTTTGTCGTCACCACTAACCCAATTTTTAGTTAGTTTTCTAATGCTTTCCGCTATTTCCATATTTATCTAACGATCTGTTTTATTTTTTTATTTTTGGGTCAAATCTAACGATTAGAACCGTTAGATGGGCCAACTCAATCCATTTAATCCATCCCACCATGAGTTTATTATTTATTTTTTTTGCCCATGAAGGGTCGGCCCATAGACCCGCAGGTTAATATATTTAGACCCACGGATTAATATATATATAGACCTAAACCCAATCCACTATATACCATATTTTCTTGGGCGGTCCATAGATTTTAATATTTACTCCAAAGTAAAAATAAAAATTGATTTTTTAAAAGAAAAAACACCAATAAATTCTAATATGTTCAAAGAAACATAGAAATTTTAAATTGGACATCATAAATTCATAATGTGTAACTGAAAACAGAAAAAAACAAATGAAAAAACTGAATTAAGAAATAATATTAAAAATGATAGAAGTCCATAATTTGAAAAAAAAATCTTGCTTCCTTGACACGAATCAAAGTCATTTTTGCCTACGTTATTCGGGAAATATGGTAGGTTCTTTTTCAGGTTCACCATTATCCTCTACATAGATTAAACAAATATTATAAACAATAAACAAAATTTAGTATATGATTTTGCAGGTTTGAAAAATAAAAAATCTTTACCTTCATAAGTTTCAAATCCACGCAACCAGCTTCGACTACATATTAATGCTTGAACATTTTTGGGAAGAAGACAACTTCTGTATTTATTTAAAATTTTGAGCTCCAATACTAAAAGACGACTACGAAGCTACCGTAATGATAGGAATACTAAGAAGATCAGAAGCCATATAAGCTACTTCTCTAAAATCTTCAGAGTTATCTTTCCAATATTATATATATATATATATATATATATATATAAACTTAAAACTATATATATAAAAATTGGTGGATAATCCGTTAGCCCGTGAGTATTCATGGGGTTTACTCGCTAAACCCGTTACGCGTCATGGGTTAACCCATGAAACCTATTTTTTTGGGTTTACATTATTGGACCCATACTTATCCATAGTAGGATGGGTTGGGTCGGACCCGTGGGTTTTGACCCATTCTTACAGCACAAAATGATATCCAATGTTCAAACTTCCAAGTATGAAAGAAATACTATTGTATATCCGATAGCCGATAGGGTATACCCAAAAAAAAAAAAATACTAATTATTATTTCTTTTGTTTAAAACTAAAATTTTCCACCTTTTTATGTTTCTTTTGCTTAATGAAATATTGGCTTAGATTGGTAACCAATCTTTATAATCTTTATTTCACTTTTTTAATTTGTACCGCTTTAGATTGTTCCAATCACGAAAACTTTATCAAAAGTTTTACCAACACTATTACACTAATCTTTATTTATACAACTTTATCTCAAATCTTTATCTATACAGCTTTGCACTATGCTATAAAGCTTACCGCTCCAGATTTTAAAAAAGCTAGGTTATCAGTCGGACCCAGTATATTACTTTACACCTGTTTATGTTTTTAAACCAAGATTTCTTTTGCTTAACTCATTTCGTCTTTCATTTATTTTCCATTTCATATTTATTTGATCGAATACTTTATTTAAAATTTAAATGATATAATTATCGATGTATATATAAGCAAAAAACTTTTTCCGCATATATTACAATTTGAAATTTTAGAATCGACATACATAACACAAACTATTCCAATAATGTTCTGTTCAATAAAAAATTATATATATGACATTTCATAATATATTATTAAGATTTTTTTTTTCTGAACGTCTATTTTATTGATCTTGAACACGTTACATACTCAAACGAGTAAATGTTGTATACAACTTGGAGGGTTATTATAGTTACAAATAAGAAACAAATTGTGAAAGACCAATGTGAGCTAACTTATCGGCTATGACATTTAAACGACGTCCGATATGGACTATATGAACACCTGCAAAACGAGTAGTCCAAAGATGAATGTCATTAATTAGATTATTAATAGCTATGTTCTTTGATCGGCCATGTATGAGGTCAATAAGTTGCTGAGAATCCCCTTCAAAGATGATTTTTCGATATCCTCTAAACCAAAATATTTGCATTGCATGGAGTAGACTGGAACCTTCTGCTTCGTGGAGGATTTAGCATGTGGCAAGAATGAGGAAACTGCTGTAATAAATAGGCCGTGATGATCACGAACAATCCATCCTGAGCATATCTTGTGATCTGAAGGGTTGAAACTTGCATCGAAATTACACTTGAGCCAACCATGGGGAGGTGGTGACCAAGTTGGGGGTGGAACTGTATAGGGTTGATTAATGGGAGAAGATGATTTCGAGACTGCATTTGTCCATTCTTGTGCCTCGGTTTGGGCTCGAATAATTATATCTTGTGGCTCCCATTTACGACCATTAAAGATCATATCATTCCTAGCTTTCCAGAGACTCCAAAGTAGCCAAAACCGCGTCGTGAGGTGCTTTGATTTCAACATTAATGGTAAATGATCTGTGTAGAGAGTTTTTATATTTGTATTAAGATTATTTATGTAACTATATTTACATACAAAATATAACATACCATAACTTGAAAATGATATTTCATTCAGAGATGTTATGCGAAATGTAATAGAAGATGATAGTAATAAAATGGAAAAATGATTCTTAGCTACACGAAGTATTGACTAATATGTTACAAACCATCCAAAGTATAGAAATGTCTTCTAAGCTACACAAACTATTATGTAACACATGGTGACATACACCAAGTATATGTAAACATGTTAAAAACCACAAATTGGTGCTTTTTGAAAAATATTATCAATTTAGGGATCAATCTGTAATTAATTTCATACAAAATAAATACTTAAAAATAGAAAAATTAAAAAATATAAATTTAGATAAATTGAAACACCAAATACAATAACAAAAATTTAAGAAAAAATAATAATGAAAAATATTCGATTAAAAACTAAATTATAGTTTCAGTTTTAAAATATACTAAATTATTTTTGTTAAATTAAAACTATATACTATATTTTTATTAGATTACTCAAACTGCTTATATAATCTAATAATAAAATATAATAGAATATGCCATAATGGTAATACGTCGTGAGGTGCTTTGATTTCACCATTAATGCTAAATAATCTGTATAGAGAGTTTTGATATTTGTATTAAGATTATTTATGTAACTATATTTACATACAAAATATAACATACCATAACTTGAAAATGATATTTCATTCAGAGATGTTAATGCGAAATGTAATAGAACATGATAGTAATAAAATCATGTAATAGAATACCATGCTATATACTATATTTTTATTAGATTACTCAAACTGCTTATATAATCTAATAATAAAATATAATAGAATATGCCATATACTATATTTTTGTATGATATAACATATTATATTGAATTTAATATGTTATATATCTTATAACATGTCATAAATTTACGTAACATAATAGAGAAATTAGTGTAGAAAAGTAAAAAACAAGAATTTAAGACCTAAGACAAGTTTACATATATAGAATCGGAGCTCTTTGTGAAATCATTTGTCCTTTGTTATAAAAGGATGCATATAATATGAAGTAATTTGTTTTTAGTTTTTGAAGTAATTTATAAAGCAAAAAATACATGCAGGCCCGGTCCTGTATTAACACCAAAAATACCTACGTGTTAGGCCTCAAAAAATTTCAGAATTTTAAGGTTAAATTTTTTTCTTTTTTTATTCACTTTATATATGTTTTCTAGATTTATCGTAAAAAATAACATAATAGGAAAGAAAATTAATTGTAATGTGACCTATATTATTAATATGTAACCAAATAAGTAAAAGTTATATATTTTAATGGTTTTTAGGATTTTTGAATTTTCTTTTTCAGAATAACATGAATTTTTTTTTTTTTTTTTATAAAATTTGTGGTTTTTTATCGAACATTATGTTTTACATTTTTTAATAATAGGGCCTAATTATTTAGTTCGTGTCGGACCTTATAAATCTCATGACCGGATCTGCATACATGTAGACGAAAAACTTGTAAACAGATTGAAACGATTTTAGTCAAATCCTTTGACGAATTACGACTAAACACTATCTATTTTTAGGCTTTGTGCTTTTCCATCTATTTATGTTAGGTATTAGTCATTCCCACTTTTATATACTGTTATGCATTACATTTTATAGCGTACGAGGTTGACATGTTGAATGACCACGTTCTAAAACCCTTCTGCCGCATTACAAGACAAGGTTGTCAGTTTTTTGACCGCGATCTGTTGTTTGTTATCGTCAATCTTTCGTGTAAACATATATAATTTAGTTTATATTTCAAGAATATTTTTATGGGAGAAGTAATTGTTAATTTATCTTATACACCACCTCAAAACCGCCTGTTCAAAGCTTATTGGCAATATCTTCAAATTTCAATACAATACATCTGAGATCCAATTTAAGTTTCTTCAAATTTAAATAGAATTGGTTGAGTTTGATTTGTCTCTTTATCTATAATATTGCTATTATAGTTAAGAAAAAAAAATTCAATTTCTTTTGTTTAAAAACATAAAAATCATTAAAGAACAATGTTTATAGGCATTAAAAAATATTTTTACGTAGATAGACAACAAGTGTTTCTTTTATTAATAAATTGAATTTTTTAGTGAAAAGATGATAATTGTTTAAAGGAAAATACCACCAACTTGCATACCATACTAGCCTATTTAAAGATGTTACGTTACGATTTGAAATTGACATATATGACACAAACTATTCATCTAATGTTTTGATGAAACGTAACATTATATATATGATATACCATAATATATTATTTATGTAATTATATTCACGCACAAAAACAACATACCATAACTTGAAGATGATAATATCATCCAAAGATGATAATATCATCCAAAGATGTTGATGATCACATTTTATTATGTTTGTGATTAATCAAACTATTTATATAATGTCATAATAAAACATAATATAATATGTTTTATACTATATATCTTTTGTATGGTATAACATGTTGTATAGAAGATAGCATGTTAACATGTTATATATTCTATAATATGCTATAGTTAACATCGTATGTCAAGTTAATATTATTCATATGATATATTTATGTTATCTACTGGGATATTCATCTGAATGGTCTCTGTTTTAATTGTGTTTATGCGAATTGGAAATTTTTTTTTCAGGGTATATATATATCAGCTATTTTTCTTAGGTTAACAGTCACATTTGTACTATTCCCATCATTTAATACTGTCAATTATTATGGGTTAGTTTTAAACTTTTTTTAAGGGAATATTGAACCCAGTATGAATGAGGTTAACATATGTCTTATCCCCAAAAATGAAGGACCACGGGCAATGAAGGAGTTTCGTCCTATTAGTCTTTGTAATGTTAGTTACAAGATTATTTCAAAGGTCTTATGCCAACGACTTAAACGAATTCTGCTGAAACTTGTTTCGGAAACGCAATCAGCATTTATCGCAGGGCGGGTGATATCCGACAATATCTCAGAAAATGGGTTATCATGGATAATGCCGTGTGTGAACTCGGTTACGTACCATTTACTACTTAATGGAGACCCCCGGGGTGTAATTACTCCTTCAAGGGGATTACGGCAGGGAGATCCACTATCACCGTACTTATTTATTCTCTGTACGAAAGTCTTAATATCCAATCTCAGGGCAGCGAAAGCCGCATGAGTGCTCACAAGGCTTAAAGTAGCTTACGCTAGTCCGCCAGTGTCCCACCTCCTGTTTGCAGATGGTAGCTTATTCATTTGTAAAGCGGACAGCGCACAAAGTGATAAGATTCTTCAGATACTTACCCAATATGGGAATGCTTCGGGACAACGTATTAATTTTGACAAGTCTGCCATTACGTTTGGTAAAGATGTCCCTATCGCGACTCGGTTGGAAATACATCAACGATTAGGGATTATGAATGAAGGAGGCTCTGGGAAGTACCTAGGTATCCCGGAACAGTTACAGGGTTCTAAATCTCAAATATTTGCCTATGTTCATGATCGACTTAACAGTCGAGTTAATGGATGGTCTGCAAAATTCCTATCAAAGGGGGGTAAAGAGGTGCTGATCAAATCGGTGGCCCAAGCCATCCCAACGTATGTGATGTCGAGTTTTCTCCTACCTAAAGGCCTATGCAGAAAGTTGGCCACTGCAGTCTCCCAATTTTGGTGGCGATCTAAGCCCCAATCAAGAGGACTACACTGGATTGCGTGGAAGAAACTCGTTTACCCAAGAACCAGGGCGGTACCGGATTTAAGTCTTTCGAAGATTTTAATCAGGCTCTCTTTGCAAAACAGTTGTGGCGACTTCACCAGTGTCCAAACTCTCTGGCGGCTAGAGTCCTAAAAGGCCGATACTTTCGGAATATGCACCCGTTCTATGCGCCAAAACCTAATCGGCCTTCCAACGGAAGACGAAGTATATGGTCGTCGAAGGCGTTACTACTTCAGGGAACCCGCAAAATTATAGGAAATGGATATGGCACGGCGGTTTTTGCCGACAACTGGATACCAGATACAAAACCACGACCGGCGATTAGCAGGTGGGACATAGTCAATCCTCAGCTTCGGGTTTCTGAACTCATTCATCAGGGGAGTCGAAAGTGGAATACACGGACAATACGGGCCAATGTGCACCCACAGGATGTCTCTAGAATTTTAAGTATGAGGCTCCCTCCAAGAGGGTCAGAGGATAACTTTTGTTGGCACTATACCAAATCCGGGTTATACTCGGTTAAAATGGGTTATGAGCTTGCCATGATTCATAAGGATGCAGATACCCAGTTTCTGCTTCAACTACCGTCTGATAACCCACTCAAGGCCCATGTATGGAAATTACCTGCTCCAAATAAATTACGGCATTTTATCTGGCAATGTCTGGTGGGTGCAGTGGCAGTAAATGAGAGGCTCAAGTTTAGACATATCCAAGAATTTGCGACTTGCCCGACATGCGATATTTACATGTCTTTTGGCCAAGGAGATTTGGTCCTTAACTGGCCTCCGACTGATGACCTCACTTTCCCGTCGGAGAGTCTTAGAGCTAACTTAGACTTCCACTTCTGGCGGATACCTCAAGCCAGAGCCACAGATGAGGTCGCTCAGGCATTTCCTTTGATCATATGGTATATATGGAAGGCAAGAAATGACAAAGTATTCAATGAAGTGAATCGTGAAGCTGTGGCGACACTAGCGGTGGCCATCAAGGAAGCATGAGACTGGGCCGAGGCAAACACCTTGAACAAGGATTAGCCCCTGAGCCCCCTCCCACGGATACTAGTTCTTCGGCCACCTTCACATGTTTCATCGATGGATCATGGAAAAAGGATGACAATACGAGAGGAGTGGGTTGGGTGTTGCAACTACAGGATGGGACGATAGATTTGCTGGGCTTACAAGGAAACAATCAGAGTCTTTCCCCCTGCATACAGAGTTACATGGTCTTATGTGGGCTATGCAGTCTCTACTACAAAAACAACATTTTTGCTCTGGTTTCGTCACTGACTCAAGGGACCTGGTGAAGATGGTGGATGCGCCACACGAGTGGCCCGGTTTTGAACCGGAATTGCGTGAATTGGCATTGCTTCAAGATTCCTTCCCCGAATTCGATCTCATCTACCGGCAACAGGAGAATAATACGAGAGCGGATTTGTTAGCAAGGAATGCACGCACGCAGAATAATATTTTTCATTTATTAGCACTTCTGTCCCATATTGGTTTGCTGATACAAACAATGTATTTGCTTAACTAGTATTGAAGTGTGTTTGTGGCAAAAAAAAAGAAAAAACTTTTTTTTAAGGGTTAATTAGGTGTATAATAGATTGGGAGCCTTTAATTAGGTGCATAACATGCCCTAATTAGAAATTCAGTGTCTAACACCCATTTAAAAATTATGACTAAAATATATATATATTTTAACAGTGAAAACTCAAAAATAGATTAAGGACAAAAATGTAGTTTTAAGTGGTGTCAATGTTTTTTTTTTTTTTTTTTTTGGTCACAAACACACTTCAATATTAGTTAAGCAAATACATTGTTTGTATCCGTAAACCAATAGGGAACAGAAGTGTTAATAAAAGAAAAAACCATGTTTCGCGTGCGTGCATTTCTTGCTAACAAATCCGCTCTCGTGTTACTCTCCCCCTGTCGGTAGATGAGATCGAATTCGGGGAAAAACTCCCGAAGAATTGCCAAATCACGCAACTCCGGCTCAAAGCCGGCCCACTCATGTGGCGCATCCACCATCTTCACCAAATCCCTTGAGTCAGTGACGAAAGTAGAGCAAAAACGTTATTTTTGAATTAAAGACCTCATGGCCCACAGAAGACCATGTAACTCTGTATGGAGAGGGGAAACATTTTGGTGGGTCCCTTGTAGTCCTAGTAAATCTGTCGTGCCATCCTGTAGTTCCAAAACCCACCCCACTCCACTTGTACTGTCTTCTCCTTTCCATGATCCATCAACAAAGCACCTGAAGGTGGCTGAAGGCATGTCCGAATTGAGAGGGGGCTGGAGGGTTAACCCTTGGTCAGAGGTGTTAGCTTCTGTCCATTCTCGAGCCTCCTTGATGGCCACTGTTAGTGTCTCCGCTGCTTCACGAGTCACCGCATTGAAAAGTTTATCATTTCTTGCCTTGCATATATACCAAATAATCCATGAAAACGCTTGAGAGACATCTTCTGTGGCCCTGGATTTGGTAACCCGCCAGAAGAGGAAATCTAAGTTGGTTCAAAGGCTTTCTGACTGGGGAGGAAAAGCTCATGTCGGTATTCCCGTCAGAGACCAAATCGTCCTGGATGAGGGACATGTAAAAATCGCATTGTTAATAGTCTCGACTTGGTCTCGGATATGTCAAAACCTGAGTCTTTCATTTACCGCCACTGCTCCCGATAGACATTTCCAGATAAAATGACGTAGTTTATTTGGTGCTGGTATTTTCCAAACGTGGGCCTTGAGCGGATTATCAGATGGTAGTTGGAGCGAAAACTGAGTATCCGCATCTTTATGAATCCTGGCTAGCTCGTAGCCTGACTTAACCGAGTATAAACCGAATTTGGTGTAGTGCCAACAATAGTTATCCTTCGATACTCGTGGTGGGAGTCTCAAGCTTAGAATTTTGGGGACATCCTGAGGGTGTACATTCGCTCGTATTGCCTGAATATTCCATTTTTGGCTACCTTGGTGGATGAAGGCTGATACTCGCAACTGAGGGTTGGCTATGTCGCCCCGGCTAACAGCTGGTCGTGGCTTTAAATCTAGAATCCATTTGTCTGTCCAAACCTTTGTACCGTACCCATTGCCTATAATTTTGTGTGTCCCCTGAAGTACTAACGCCTTTGATGACCATATACTTCGCCATCGGTAGCATAGAAGGGATGCGTATACAGAAAGTACCGTCCCTTTAGGACCCTTGCGGCCAAGGAATTTGGGAATTGGTGGAGACGCCACATCTGTTTTGCCAAGAGGGCCTGATTAAAATCCTTGAAAGATTTAAATCCAATAACGCCTTGTTTCTTGGGTAAATAGAGTTTCTTCCACGCAATCCAGTGGAGGCCCCGTGACTGAGGCTTAGACTGCCACCAGAACTGGGAAACTGCACTGGCCAACTTCCTGCATAGGCCTTTGGGAAGGATAAAACTCGACAACACATATGTCAGGATAGCTTAGGCCACTGACTTAATCAAAACTTCTTTACCGCCCTTTGATGGGAATTTTGCCGACCATCCATTAATCCGGTTATTAAGCCGGTCCCGAACATAGGCAAATATCTGAGATTTGGAACCCTGTAACTGTTCCGGAATACCAAGGTACTGTCCGGAGCCCCCTTTATTTATCATTCCTAGTCGTTGATGGATGGACAAACGTGTCTCGGTGGGAACATCCTTACCAAACGTAATTGTAGACATGTCGAAGTTAATTCATTGTCCCGAGGCATTGCCATACTGCGTAAAGATCTGTAAAATATTATCGCTTTGTTCAACGTTTGCTTTTCAAAAGAACAAGCTATCATCAGCAAACAAAAGGTGGGATACTGGCGGCCTAGCATAAGCCACTTTGAGCCCTGTAAGTATTCCAGCGGATTCCGCTGCCCTGAGATTGGCTATTAAAACCTCTGTACAGTGAATAAATAAGTACGGTGAAATGGGATCTCCTTGCCGTAGTCCCCTTGAAGGGGTAATTGAATCGCGGGGGTCTCCATTAAGCAGTAAGTGGTAGGTTACTGAATTCACACATGGCATAATCCATGGTATCCATTGTTCTGAAAAGCCCATCTTCCGTAGAAGCCCTTCCAAGAAACCCCACTCAATACGATCATATGCTTTACTCATGTCTGTCTTGACAGCCATAAACTCTTTACGACATGTCGGTTTGGTGACCAGAGCATGGAAAGCCTCTTGCGCTACTAGGATATTATCAGAAATAACCCTCCCTACTATGAATGTCGACTAGGTCTAAGAGACCAACTTTGGTAAAAGTCGTTTAAGTCATTGGCACAAAACTTTCGAAATAATCTTGTAACTAACATTACAAAGACTAATTGGACGAAACTCCTTCATTGCCCTTGGTCTCTCTGTTTTGGGGATAAGACAGATATTAACCTCATTCATATTGGGCTCAATATTCCTAGATGTCATAAACTCCAGGACCATAGAGACTACATGTGGTCCTAGGATATGCCAAAATTTCTGATAAAACAGTGCCGTCATCCCATCAGGTCCCGGAGCTTTTTCAGGGTGGATTGAGAAAACACCTGATTTGACTTCGGTCGCTGAAACTGGGCGTGTAAGGTTGTCGTTCATCTCTGGTGTAACTGTGTTGGGGATATGTCTCAAAGATGTCTCTAAATCCAAAATCCCTGCCGTTGAAAAATATCTTCAAAATAGGCAATAGCGATAGACTCATTCTCCGCCTCTTGCTCGGTCCATGTCCCACTGGAATTAAGTATGCCTATTATCCGATTTCTCGCCCGTCTCTGTTTGGTAGAGGCGTGGAAAAACTGGGTGTTTTGATCACCTGCAACTAGCCACAACACTCTACTCTTCTGTTGCCAAAAAACTTCCTCGTCCGCAAGAGCAATCCGTAATTTATCTTGTGCTTCTGTCACCTCTTCTAAGGTCGCCGAGTCATTACTCTGGAGTCGAGCTAACTCTTCCTTGAGACTCTCAATAACCTCACCAGTATTTTGCTGATCAATCTTCTGCCAACGAGAGATGAGCTTACGGCATAACAAAATACGGTCACTGATTTCCAAGTTAGGGTCCGAATCAACCGGAGCCAAGCCTTCTTTAATGATATTCTCAAAATTTGGCTTTGATAACCAGCTTTGTCAAACCTGAACTTTTTAGTTCCGTGGAAAGCTCTAGACGTAATACGAGTCGTGACCGGTCGATGATCCGATCCCATAAATATCATATACTCTGCCTTTGTATGAGAAAACTTATCGTACCAGTCTTCATTGCCCCTTGATCTATCTAGGCGACATCGAATGACATTTTGTCCTCTCCTGCCCACCCATGAAAGGGGGTTCCCCGAGAAGGGAACATCAATCATACCACAATTGTTCCGCATGAGTCGAAAATCTAAAAAGGTAGTCTTACGCCGAACACCGCCCCCCCGTTTTCTCGTGGTGTCCCGTTATTTCATTAAAATCTCATGTCATTAGCCAAGGGCCGGTATGGGTAGAGCCAATCTGACTTAAGGCCTCCCATACTAAGTTTCGGCGAGAAATTACAGGTTCTCCATAAACAAAAGAGATAAAAACTTTATTACCATGAATTGTAGCTGTTGGGAATGTCCTGAAATCAGACTTGTATTCACTCTAGTAATAGTTGTAGTGTCGAGATTAGACATTCATATGATACTAGGTGATCATAATGTTTTGCTAGAAACCTCTGATGATCTATGAGTTGTGAACTCATTGCTAGTATTATATGATCCTACAGGGTCACACACCTAAGCAAATAGGATGCGCTTTATATGGGAATAATCATTAATGTAATGATCCAGATGATGTGTATTTGATACACATTAATTTGTGTTTTAAAGAGTGCGTCGATCGACACAATGTGTTGTCTCGATCGACACGAGTTAAAAGGAGTGTGTCGATCGACACAATATGTTGTGTCGCTCGACATGGGCTAAATCCGAAATAGGGATTTCGGTTTAACGACTTAATTAATTCTGACTCGGTTTAGGATAATTAGGTTTTTCTCCAGGGCCTATATATAGAGATATGAGGCACGACCTGGAGAATAACCTTTCTGATAGCCGTCACTCTGAAACACCAAATCCCTAAGGAGATCTGATCACCGGTTCTAGCAATCCGGCGGATTCCTATTTGTGTGCGTGTGGACTATCCGTAGAGGCATAGCATTTGATATGCTCGTAATCTCGATTCCCTGAATCAATTCCGCTGCAAAACTCCAGGTATATTCGAGATCTGTTCTTATAAAGTGTTGTTTACAAACCCTAGATCCTAGGAAAAGGAATTCTCACTAGGTTGTTTAATAGAGATTAAACCGGTAAACATGAACGAATTCCTACAGTGGTATCAGAGCGTTAGGGTTTAACAACTTGATATATAGGAACTGTAAATCGATCTGATCAAATGTTATTAGCGAAAAACGTTTTCTGTAAGATTTTTGTTCATGATCGATCTGTTTATTGATCGTGTCGATCGACACAATGGTTGTGTCGCTCGACACGATCGGCTCTGTGGTTTTATTTGAAAGCCCTAGTCGTGTCGATCGACACAAAGAGTTGTGTCGCTCGACACGTACAAGTCTGCCTTGCGTTTTGATAAACTGGTTCAATGGGATTGAACCGGTTATCGAGCTTGGTTAAGAAATCAATTAAACTGGTTTATTTCGGTTTAATGCGATTTGGTCACGTCGATCGACACAAGTGTTGTGTCGCTCGACACAGACCAAGATCGACCCGGTTCAATTGGATTGACCGGTTATCGATCCGGTTCAATTGGATTGACCGGTTATCGCAAAATTGATTTGGTTTGGTTCGTGTCGATCGACACAAATGTTGTGTCGCTCGACAGAGACCAAAACCGACCCGGTTCAATTGGATTGACCAGTTATCGATCCGGTTCAATTGGATTGACCGGTTATCGGAAATTGAATGTGGTTTGGTCATGTCGATCGATGCAAATGTTGCGTCGATCGACACAGACCGGTTATTGAAATTTTGTGTCGGTTATCAAATCCGGTTCAATTGGATTGATCGGTTTTCGATGAACCGTAACAGAAGAGTAAGTGTCGATCGACACTAAGGTAATGTCGATCGACAGCTTAAGCAGATTGACGGTTAGTGAACCTGAAGTCAAATAACCGAACCGGATTCAATGAAATTGGGTCCCTGAATGCATATTTGATATGTATTAGGATTAAATGTTCAGTTCCTCGACTAAATATCAAGTGTTCTGGATGTCTTCCCAATCTTGTCAGCTGTCAAGATTTGTGTCATTGCGTGATAGGCTTGCAGTGCAAGGTATCTGCAGTTACATGAATAAGGCAGTAGGTAATTGTGTTGATGGGCTTGCAGTGCATGGCATCAACTGTTACATGACAGAAGAGATTGGTTTACTTGAATGGGCTATCAGAAGTTCTGGGCCCATAGACATCAGGTGGACAAAAACATAAGATGTTTTATCCACAACCAAGAGTCATATTGGATATGATTAGCAAAGAGTTGCTTACCTGTATAGCTGAGATTTGAGTAACAGCCAGTGGCTTGCTCGGGTTTTAGTGAAACATGGATCTTGGATCATTATATTTTTTTGAGGAAACATAGTTTTGAATATAATGCGAGTTTTCTTAATTGTTAAGATTTCTCTTTTCCTGAATATCATAACTGATTTTTCCTTTTCTTATTTCAGTTATGTCTAATCAGAACTCATTCTTGTTGAGATCCGTCCTTGAGAAGGACAAGTTAAATGGATCCAACTTCCTTGATTGGTATCGGAACTTGAGAATCGTTCTCAAGCAAGAGAGAAAGGACTATGTCCTTGAGAAACCTCTCCCCGAGAATTTAAGGTCCAATGCCTCACATGCAGAATATGATGCTTGGAATAAGCATTATTATGATGTGGTCGATGTGAGCCGTCTGATGAGGGATACCATGAACTCTGAATTGCAGGGGCAATATGAGAACGTGGAATCGCCTATCGAGATAGTCACTAGCCTGAAAGATATGTTTCAGGAGCAGATTCGAACTGAGAGATACTAGACGGTTAAATCTCTGTTTGAGTTCAAGCTACCAAAGGATGCTCCAGTAAGTCCTCATGTCATGAAAATGATAGGTTATATTGATAACCTGAGGAGACTGGATTGTTCTATTAGCCAAGAGTTGGCTACTGACGTCATTCTGCAGTCCCTGCCGACGAGCTATGATGAGTTCATCAAGTACTACGTCAAGAATGTCTTGACAAAGACGTTGACTAAACTGCAAGATATGCTCAAGACAGCTGAGCTCAATGTCAAGAAGGGCAAAAGGTTTGTGAAACCTAGTAAAGACAAGGGTGATAGAAAGGCCGTCCAGATTATGAATCAGGACAAGCCCGGGTCTATCACTAAACCCATGTCTGGCCCATCTGATGATGATGCATGCAGCTACTGTGGGGAGCCAAGGCATTGGAGGAGAAAATGCAAGAAATACATGGAAGATACTATGGAAATAATGGAGATGTATGACACTCCTTATTTAGGTATTTGTGTTATTTCAAGTTCTATCTTATGGGTATTAGATACCGGTTGTGGTACTCATGTTTGTTTAAATATGCAGGGCCTGAGCAAAAGTAGAACATTGAAGAAGGGACGAATGGAGGTGTTCAACAGGAATGAAGCAAGTGTTGCTGCATTAGCTGGAGAAAGTGTCCATTTGTAGTCGCCTTCAGGCTTGGTTTTAGAAATTAAATTATCGCTATTGTGTATCTGCTATGAGCAGAAATGTCATTTCATTTTCTTATAAGGATATGAGTGATTTTATTTTGATAAAAGACAAATGTTGCTCTTTTGATCTTAATAATACGTTCTATGATAGCACCCCATTAGAGAATGGGTTTTATGTCTGAAACCAATCTATGCCCGTCTATAACACAAACACTAATCGGTTCCCTAGCATTGCCGTTTTGGGCTACAGAGGATTCAAAGGTTCCATAGTGATGGGCTTTTGGGCTCATTTGATTGTGAATCATATGACAAAAGAGAATCCTGCTCATTGGGCAAAACGACTAAGGCCTCTTTTAATGAAACAAATAAGAGGGCCAACGAATTATTGGGCCTTATACATACAGATGTGTGCGGCCCGATGAGCAACAGTGCTAGAGGAAACTTTAGTACTTCATAACTTTTACTGATGACTTTAGTATGCATGGCGATGTCTACCTAATGAGTCATAAGTCGGAATCCTTTGAAAAGTTCAAGGAGTTCCAGAATGAAGTACACAATAAAATTGACAAAAGTATTAGAGCTCCTCGATCAAATCGCGGAGGAGAATTTTTTCTTCGATCCGATCGCGGAGGAGAATACTTAAGTGAATAGATAAGTGATCATCTGAGAGAGTGTGAAATTGTTTCACAAGAATTGGATCTTATTGGATATGGTTCGATAGATGATGAGTCACAAAGATCTTCCATTGTCTCTTTTAGAGATACGCTCTAGAAATGTCTGAGTTTACACCAAATAGGGTTCCATCAAACACAATTGCAAAGACACCACATATGATGTGGACTGGAAATGTTCCAATTTGTCTTTCCTAAAAATTTGGGGTTGTAATGCTTATGTAAAATGTTTAATAAGCTCGCACCCAAATCTGATAAGTGCTACTTCGGAAGGTTATCCTAAGGAAACCAAGGCTTACTACTTCCACAACCGTTCTATGAACAAAATGTTTGTTGCTAAGAACTGTGTTTTCTAGAAAAGATTGTCTTTCAAAGAAGAACAGTGGGAGTGAAGTAAAACTCGAAAAGGTTCGAGAATCGCAGGAGACTACTCAACCTGTTAAGGAAGAGGAGTAACTGGATCTGCAAAGAGTTGTAGAACCTACACCTGTGGTGCCTAAAGTTCGCAGATCCGAAAGGATTGGTAACGATCACGAGAAATATGGATTTCTTATGACCGATTGTCATGACTTGTTGATCATTGACAATGACAAGCATGCGAATTTTGAAGAAGCAGTGTTGGGCCCGGACTCCGAAAAATGGCTTGGAGCCGATAGATCCGAAATGGGATCCATGTCAGAAAACCAGTTATGGTACTTGGTAAATTTACCCGATGGTGTAAAAACCATTGAGGGTAGATGGATCTTCAAAAGAAGATTGACATGGATGGATATATTAAGATATATAAAGCTAGTTTAGTGGCTAAAGGTTTCAAGCAAATCATGGTATTGACTATGATGAGACCTGTTTCCATTCGCTATGCTTAAATCCATTCGGATTATACTAGCAAATGCCATTTATCATGGTGATGATATTTGGCAAATGGATGTGATCCAAATAATGCTGGGAAGGAATGCAAGCTTCATCGATCCATGTATGGATTGAAGCAAGCATCACGGAGTTGAAATCTTCGTTTTGATAAAGCTGTCAAAATGTTTGACTTCATCAGGAACGAAGAGGAAACGTGTGTTTACAAGAAGACTAGTGGGAGTGTAGTTGCATTTCTCATTATGTATGTAAATGACATACTTATTCTCGGAAATGACGTTCTGTTGCTTTAGTTTTTGAAACTTGGCTCGGAAGTTATTTTTCAATAAAAGGCGTAAAATTCTTGGAATAAGAATCTATAGAGATAGATTGGGTAGGCTAATTGGATCGTGTCAAGATGCTTATGGTGATAAGGTCTTGGACAGATTCAGTATGCATGATTCCAAGAAAAGCCTTATACCAATGGTTCATGGCATTTATCTTGGCAAGACGCAGTGTCCCCAGGCACAGGCTGAGCAAGAACATTTGAGTAGAATTCTCATGCGTAAGCAGTGGAATCTATCAAGAATGCCATGACCTGCACTCGTCCAGGTACTGCTTGTTTTCTAAGCATGACGAGTAGATACCAATATAATCCAAGTGAAAGTCACTGGGAAGTTACCAAGAATATTCTCACGTATTTGTAAAATACTGAGGATAGGAGCTTGGTGAACTAAGGAAGTAAGGATTTTTTGTTGAGAGTGATTAGACGGACTAAGACAATTTCTGGTAGGAACCTGATTGTGTCTTGTGTCTATACTGCGGTTTGTTGGAAAGGGTTCCAAGCAAAGCATCACAGGCTGCGGTTTGTTGGAAAGGGTTCCAAGCAAAGCACCGCAACCTCTCCCATAACCTAAGCATGAGTTTTACCCTCCTGCTGTAGGTATTAGATATATTAAGATATGATCTTAATTCTAGTGGGAGTTGTAAAGGATTTAGTTGTGTTATGATATTCATGCTGACATACTACGGTTGTGTCAAAATGAAATTGTTTCATTTATTATTTGATTATTGGATAATCGAATAATAGTCCCAAAATAATTTATGACATTCTATAGGTCATCAAGTTAAGGACTTGATCATGAAACCCTATGAGAATTAAATGTCATAGATTATATTTGTCCCCGGTCGAGGTTGTTAATGTGGGACACTAGCAACCGTGAGAGACTGGCATGTGAGGTGACTGATGACTAAGTTTCATGGAGTCATTAATAAGAGTATTAAAGTCAATCACGTGGATATATGTTGGAGAACATATGATTGGACATGACCCGCTAATGAGAACTCTACAAGATAGCTATACAAGTGTCATAAGAGATTCTCATTACGACTATAGAGTATAGTCCTTAGACCTGAGTTCATCATGATTTCTTACATGTGAATTGGTCCGCTTTGACTGTGTCAAACGTTATCCGTAAAAGGTGACTATAAAGGCATTGATTGGGCGTATCATGAAGTGTGTGAAGGAACAGAGGGATGGAACAAGATGGGATTTGTCCCTCCTGTATAGCAGGAGATAAATATCTCAGGGCCCATCGAAGATTTGATACTAAGAAATGTGTGGCCGCACTCAAACGAGCTGAATGTCAGCTGTTTGTCTTGTTAGTATAAGTCGGAGTTCGATGAACATGATTTTGGTTGAATAAGGATGACACGGTTCTTGCCTTATGCCAGATCGGGATATAGCGACAAAGGGATTAAAGGAATAGATGATTCCAGTACAAGTGGGAGATTGTTGGGAATGTCCTGAAATCAGACTTGTATTCACTCTAGTAATAGTTGTAGTGTCGAGATTAGACATTCATATGATACTAGGTGATCATAATGTTTTGCTAGAAACCTCTGATGATCTATGAGTTGTGAACTCATTGCTAGTATTATATGATCCTACAGGGTCACACACCTAAGCAAATAGGATGCGCTTTATATGGGAATAATCATTAATGTAATGATCCAGATGATGTGTATTTGATACACATTAATTTGTGTTTTAAAGAGTGCGTCGATCGACACAATGTGTTGTGTCAATCGACACGAGTTAAAAGGAGTGTGTCGATCGACACAATATGTTGTGTCGCTCGACACGGGCTAAATCCGAAATAGGGATTTCGGTTTAACGACTTAATTAATTCTGACTCGGTTCAGGATAATTAGGTTTTTCTCCAGGGCCTATATATAGAGATATGAGGCACGACCTAGAGAATAACCTTTCTGATAGCCGTCACTCTGAAACACCAAATCCCTAAGGAGATCTGATCACCGGTTCTAGCAATCCGGCGGATTCCTATTTGTGTGTGTGTGGACTATCCGTAGAGGCATAGCATTTGATATGCTCGTAATCTCGATTCCCTGAATCAATTCCGCTGCAAAACTCCAGGTATATTCGAGATCTGTTCTTATAAAGTGTTGTTTACAAACCCTAGATCCTAGGAAAAGGAATTCTCACTAGGTTGTTTAATAGAGATTAAACCGGTAAACATGAACGAATTCCTACAGTAGCCAATACATAGATAATATTATTATTGGAAGAAATAACTTGAATTTGAAATTCGGGTAAAGCCAGAAAGGCTAAACCACCAAAAAAACCGCTAGGGTCAACAGTAAAAAGAAAATCATAACCAAACTCGGATTGCAATTCTTGAAAGTAGGTCCTCTCGCGCTTTGTCTCCATAAGAAAAATTATTCCCGGGAATAGTCTTCTACGGATCTCATGCAACCGACGAACTGTCAGAAAACCACCGATTCCCTGACAGTTCCAACTGAGGATCATTTAATCGATCGCCGGTGGTTTCTCCTGAACCACCGGAGCTTGTATTTCCTTCGAGATTTTCCTCCGAGGAGGGGCCGGCTTCGAGAATGACGGTTGTGATGTGGCACAAAGAGATTTCTCCTCTCTAAGTGTCGCGTTCACTGCGAAAACAACTTTCTTAAATGTAGCACCCGCATTTTTATTTTTTTTTGAAAATCCAATTCAATAATCCATTAAACCAAATAACCAATAATTCAATTCCAATAAAACACCCAGTCTAACAATTCCAAATAAAATATCTAGCAACCTAACAGGCTACTAAAAATCCATAAACATCAATAGACTTAAATCCTATCATCCCCCGTCCTCGCCTCGATTCCACGATCACACTTTTCCTTTACCTGCAACTCAAAAAAAACGGGAGTTGCGTTAGTATTATCATAAATACTCAGTGAAGCGATCATCCCGCAAAAAGAAAATACATAAACAATTATCACAATTTCAATTTAACTTTTAAAAAAAAAATCGGTTAATTTACGGTTGAACCAAAATTCCGGTTAAGTACAATTAAACCAATTTCCGGTTAACACAATTTAAACCAAAATGCAGCAATTTACAGAACAGGGTGTCGATCGACACCCATCATGGTGTCGCTCGACACCACAAAACGTTTTCAACATCATAATGTCGAGTGTCGATCGACACAATCTCTAGGTGTCGATCGACACTCGGTTTCAGAAACCAAAGACCGAGCCTGTCCTCACGTGGCTCGTCTTGGTCACTATCCAAACCAATTTCAACATAAATAAACATGATTCACACACAATTTACATTGACAAACGATCCATGACACGCCAAAACAATCAATCACTCAATTCATAGATAAAACACATTCATTCTCTAGCATTTCCTAACGATCACGCACTCACCTCGCTAAACGGGGATGAATGAACGGGAAAACAACGATGAACCGACTGCTCACGGTCTCAACACTCTACTCACGCTGGAACTGCAAGGAGGGCACTCACGAACGATCCCCGAACACGAACGGCGAAGAAAACTCTGAGAACTCGAACTAATCACCAGGAATAATCGATTTCTCACTCAAATTCTCTTCTTTCTCTCAAGGCTTCTGATTTTCCTCCCCCCTCGACGGCTCGCGGTCAAAAGCATAAAAGGAACCGAGCCTTAGGGTTTTCGATAATTAAACCGCGTGAAAATCGTGGTTTAAGCAAACCGAAAACGAAATTCAGGACTGGTGTCGATCGACACTGCCCAAGGGTGTCGATCGACACCTCCAAATAATATCAAAACTTTGGACTACGGTCGTTACAATTCTCCCCCACCAACACAGGATTCGTCCTCGAATCCCGACAAACCCGCCAATTAAGGCCACAACCCTCGAAACCTGACCCGGACCGGTCACATCTATCCGAGATCATAAAAATCAATCTCCGAGGCTCTCGTTCAGTCTCATGTTATAAGGCCGTTCCCAGACATCTATTACTTTTAACTCATTCCACACCACTCCCCCTCGCAGGACACATCCCTTGAGCTATCGGTGTCTCGTGTCCCTTCACTCGCAGGATGCATCCCTTGAGCTCCGGAGTCGCAGCCCCTAGAGTAATAAATTCTAAAACCTCTATAAACATCTATCGACTAAAACTACCCCGCGTGGCCAACTCGATACTCCTTAATCTCGGAATATCACCATGTAACACATATAAGAAAACTCATCTTATAACAACACAGAGATAAATAAGGAATAACTCCATCTTATTAATCTCAAAACATATAATCGTTACAACATAAACAAAAATACAACGATACAAAAGCATCAACATGCTAACAATCGAAACTAAAACCGCAAAGAGAAATAAAGCTCACGCTGCGACCTGCTTATGGAACTACTTCCTGAACTTTAATTTCATCTTCGCCTCTGGCTCCCAAGTCTCCTCCTGGCAACCGCACAATCCCAAAAAATCCTCAACAAAGGAATCTTCTTCCGACGCAGCTCCTTGACTCCTCTCTCCAGAATCCTCACAGGAACCGCCAGAACCATCAAATCTGGCTGAAGATCCGCAGGGATCTCAGGCACTAACTCCTCATACTCATGCAAGCACTTCCTCAACATCGACACATGAAACACCTTATGAAATGCCTTCATGACCGTAGGTAATTCAAGCCGATACGCAACCGGTCCAACACGCTCCACCACAAGAAACGGACCCATAAACTGCGGACTCAGCTTGTTCTCCTTAATGGACATGTTAGGGCCCCTCAACATAGCCATCTTGAGATACACACGATCTCCAACCGCGAACTCAAGCTCTCGCCTCCGCTTATTAGCGTAGCTCCTCTGACGATCCTGAGCTTCCTTCATGTTCAACCTCACGATACGGATCTTCTCCGTTGTCTCCTGAACATAACTAGCTCCAAGAATACTACGCTCCGACACTTGGGTCAAGCATAATGGCGTCCTACATGGCCTCTCATACAAAGCCTCAAAAGGAGCCATACCGATACTCGCCTGAAAGCTGTTATTGTAAGCGGACTCAACTAAGCTTAAGTGTTCGGCCCATTGACCACCCCAATCCAAAACACACATCCTCAGCAAATCCTCTATAGTCTGAATAGTCCTCTCTGACTGCCCATCAGTCTGCGGATGATACGCTGTACTCAAATGCACCTTAGTTCCCATCTCTGCCTGAAACGCTCTCCAGAACTCTGATGCAAACTTGGGGTCCCGATCGGAAAAAATACTGGCTGGCACGCTATGCAGCTTCACTATCTCCTTCACAAAACTCTTAGCTAACTTAGCCGCTCTATCGGTCTTCTTAATGGCTAAAAAGTACGCAGACTTGGTCAACCGATCCACAACCACCCAGATAGCATCATAAGTCTTCGAAGTAGGCAAACCAACCACGAAATCCATCGTAATCATATCTCACTTCCACTCCGCAATGGGTAAACTATGCAAAAGACCATGCAGAACTCTATGCTTGGCCTTAACCAACGAACATGTATTGGACTTAGAAACGAAAGTCGCCACATCTCTCTTCATTCTGACCTAGTGATAATACCTTTAGAGGTCACGGTACATCTTAGTCGCACCCGGATGAATCAAGAACTTGCTCGAATGAGCCTCACTCAGAATCTCCTGCCTCAATGCCTCATCACGAGGTACACACACTCGACCACGAATAAGAATCGTCCCATTCGGAGAGACTATAAACTCAGAACCTGCCGCTCGCGATAACCCAATCAGACTTTGATCACTCTGCTGAGCTACTCTGATCCTACCAAGAAGATCTGCCTGATCAACTGCCTCTAAGCCTAAAGGCACCTGCGAAATAGCACAGAGACACAACGTGCTAATCTCGCCCACCAAATCCTCGATATCCTGCTCACGGGCTAAATCGAACCTCCATCGACTCAAGGCATCTGCTACCTGATTAGCCTTGCCCGGATGATAAATGATCTCTAGATCGTAATCAGCCAGCAACTCAACCCAGCGTCTCTGTCTCATATTCAGCAATGGCTGAGTGAAGATATGCTGCAGATTCTTGTGATCCGTAAAAATCTGTACTCTGCCTCCATACAGATAAAACCTCCAGATCTTCAGAGCAAACACAACAGCTTCCAGCTCTAGATCGTGCGTAGGCCGATTACGCTCACTACCCTGCAACTGCCTCAAAGCATAAGCAATAAATCGACCCTCTTGCATCAAAACATAACCCAGACCAACTTCTGAAGCATCAGTATACACAGTATAAAGCTTCCCCGACTCGGGTAATGCCAATACTGGCATACTAGTCAGCATCTCCTTCAGCTTCGAAAAACTCTCCTCGCACTCTGGTGACCAAACGAACGGAACCTCCTTACTAGTCATCTTCGTCATCGGCTGCGCCATACTCGCAAAGCCCTTGACGAATCTCCTATAGTATTCTGCTAAACCCAGAAAACATCTGATCTCGGTAGCACTACTCGGTCTCGGCCAATCTCGAATCACCTCAATCTTGGCCGGATCCACAGAAACTCCCTCTGTAGATGCCTCTGCCAAAAACTGCACTTGCTCAACTTCACGTAAAGCTTATACTCCCGAAGCTTCTCTAAAACCAACCGCAAATGAGCCTCGTGCTCCTCGGGACTCCTCGAGTAAACCAAGATATCATCAACAAAAATGATCACGAATACGTCAAAATACTCCTTGAACACATCGTTCATCAACCTCATGAATGCCGCAGGCGCATTCGTCAAACCAAAAGGCATAACTACAAACTTGCGAACATCTGCCTCATCAATCGGAATCTGATGATACCTTGAAGCCAAGTCTATCTTGGAGAACCAGGTCGCACCCCTCAACTGATCCAACAACTCATCAATCCTCGGGAGAGGGTACCTGTTCTTCACAATAACTCGGTTAAGTCTCCGGTTATCGATGCACAGCCGGAAACTACCATCCATCTTCTTCACGAACAAAACCGGCGCTCCCCACGGTGAAACACTCGGACGAATAAAACCCTTCTCCAGGAGGTCCTCTAACTGCTTCTTCAACTCCGCTAACTCTGCTGGAGCCATCCTGTAAGGAGCCTTAGATATCGGAGTTGTCCCGGACTCTAGCTCAATTGTGAAAAAAGCGGACCGAGATGGTGGCAATCCCTTCAACAATCAAAAAACGTCCTCGAAGTCCTGAACAACTCGAATATCCTCAAAAGCAACCTCACTACTGTCCTCTGACATCACGATCGTCGCCAAATACGTCTCGCAACCTCACTCCATCAACTGCTCAGCCTGAATAGCTAAGATCACAAGGCTACTAAAAGTCGGTCTCAAACCCTGAAACACCAGCCTCTCTCCTTCCCGCTCGAAAACTACCCTGCCTCGGTAGCAAACCAAGTGAACCCGGTAGAAGGATAGCCAGTCCATACCCAAAATCACATCATACAGTGCAATTGGACTAATCACCAAGTCTGCTGGCATCGAATGCCCTGTGACCTGAACATCTACTGCTCTAGCACGGCCCAAAGTAGCCAGGAACCCTCCTCCAGCCACCTTGACCATGCATGTGCGCTCACCAGCACTGCTCCAAATGCCACTGCTCTCGGCATACTCGGGAGTAATATAGCAGTGCGATGCTCCCGAATCAACATCACGTGGGACTTAAAACCGCCAACTAACAAGGTCCTTATACAATTATATGTATTGAGAACCCTGATGACTCGACCACAGTAAAATAAAAGAATACCACACAACAACAGCAAAATTCTACCACTAGAAATTTACGAAGTTGAGTCTAGAATTTTATCTGTGATCTGCCCGGCTCCACTGTTCTGGCCGAACTCTGCTGGCAAAAACACTCTCGGTGCCGGCCCGATCTGGCTAATCAGCTGCTGCACTGCCGCAACCTGACCCATCGGCTGCACCTCAATTGGCTGAATCGCAGCTACAGTCGCCGGCTGCAATCTGGGACACATTGTCCTGATATGCCATGGCTCCCTGCAGTGGAAACACACTCTCAAATCTCGCTGCTGCGACTGCGGCTGGGACTGCGGCTGCTGCTGCAACAACTGCTGGTGGTCGCCCTTACGGGGGCAACTCGACAAACGATGCTCCAGACTCCCGCATCCATAACATGCTCCGCCCCTCTGACTGGACCTGAAAGCACCATCCCATTTCCGTTTTTGACCCTGTGCAGGCTTGCCGCCTTTGCCAGAACCAAAACCGGAACTACTCAGCTGCTGCTGCTGCTGTCTCCTTGGGTGAACAGCATGAACAACTGTCACGGGTACGGCCGCTGGAACGGCTACAGCTAACTGACCTCTCAGATCCTCCTCAATCCCTGCAGCCATCTCAACCAGCTTTGTCCTCGAGGCACACTCTGAAACCCTGCAGCGAATCCTCAAATCTGCACGAAGTCCCCTTAGGAACCTTTGAACCTGCGTCCGCTCGTCCTCCATGCCACGATCCGCATAGACAAGCAACCTGCTGAACTCGACATCATACTCTCGCACGGTACGATCACCCTGAACCAGCTTTACGAACCTCGTCTCCAGATGATCTAAAGCCTCCTAAGGAAAGTACTTGGCGTTGAACTCAGCCACGAACTCTCCCCATGTCCATACTGCGCCAGGCCTCCTGGGTTCAATCGCACTCCACCATAAATGAGCATCCCCAGCCAGATAATGGATAGCTATCTCAACACGATAATCCTATGGACATCGAACCGAACGGAAGTTGCGCTCCATGCGCATGCGCCACTCATCTGCCTCCTCAGGCCCAACACCGCCCGCGAAGAAAGCAATACTCATCTGTCGCATCTGACCCATCATCTCTAGATAAGTCGGACGCACCTCAGCCATCGCAGCCCTCGGCTGCACCTCCGCCACAGGAGGCACTACAGGAGCCGGAACCGGAACCGCCGCCGGAAACCGCTCCATCAACTGCGCCAGAATACCCTCCATCCGATCTAATTGATCCTGAGCCGGAGCAGCACCACACCTGGGCCCACTCCCCCACCAGCCAACCCGGCACCTCTCCCGGCACCCACAACACTCACATTAGCACTAGCACTGGTCTCGCTCACAGATCCCGCAAGATGCCTAGGAGTATCTGACGCTTGCGTAGCACTCGCAGCCACGCTACTGGACGACTCAACCACTGGTCCACGACCACGTCCTCGGCCTCTGCGGCCACCAACTCTGCCACCCCGGGCATCAGCTCTGCCACGACCTCTAGCTCCAGGAACCATAGTGCACTGCATTTCCCAAAAACACAGGCTAAGCTACTAGAAGTCACAAAGAAACAATAACACAACATACCGTGGAATCACACTGGAGGCTCGGGAGGATGATCTAAGACTCTATACTAACACAGTAAATCACATAGTCTCAGATCACACAATCTACGTCCTAAAACCGTATAGGCTCTGATACCAAAATGTAACACCCGCATTTTTTTTTTTTTTTTTTTGAAAATCCAATTCAATAATCCATTAAACCAAATAACCAATAATTCAATTCCAATAAAACACCCAGTCTAACAATTCCAAATAAAATATCTAGCAACCTAACAGGCTACTAAAAATCCATAAACATCAATAGACTCAAATCCTATCATCCCCCGTCCTCGCCTCGATTCCACGATCACACTTTTCCTTTACCTGCAACTCAAAAGAAACCGGGAGTTGCGTGAGTATTATCATAAATACTCAGTGAAGCGGTCATCCCGCAAAAAGAAAATACATAAACAATTTTCACAATTTCAATTTAACTTTTTAATTAAATTTTCGGTTAATTAACGGTTGAACCAAAATTCCGGTTAAGTACAATTAAACCAATTTTCGGTTAACAGAATTTAAACCAAAATGCAGCAATTTACAGAATAGGGTGTCGATCGACACCCATCATGGTGTCGCTCGACACCACAAAACGTTATCAACATTAATTGTTTATGTAATAAAATCTAGGATGTTAACAAAAAAGGAAATCTAATTGAGAATAAAATTTTACACATTTTAAAATTTGGTTAACCAACTTCACAAGTATTACGATCGTGTTAATTACACCGTTTGACATATCAAAAGCGTGTTATAATGAGATATAAAGTGATGATGGTAATGAGAATGAGATATACGGTGATGGTACATGAGAAACGAAAATGGACGGATTTAAAAAAGAATACTTAAAACCACTGTTGCATTAAAGAAAAGAAAAACCACAGCGAACGACAGCGTTTTGAGGATGAGGCTTCTTCGTTCTTAATGTAGGGTTTATGCTTTTGTTGACTTCAGGCGGGGTTTAGTGACTTGAGTGGTCTTCTTCTTCTCCGATCGATCCTCTTCTCTACATTATAAAAATGACTACTTTCTTAACTTCCACTCGATTCAGTCGACTTCTTCTTCTTCACCGTTTCATAAACCCTAAACCCTTTTCTTCACAATCTCAATTTCTCAATTATCAGAGTCCAAACACCGATTCCACTAACGAAACAATCTCAGAGCTAAAATTCCCCAATAAAACCTTAGTCCCGGATCAATTACCTTCAATTTCAAATCAGTGCGATGATGTGAACGATGCTCGTGTAATCGAAGTGCTTCTAGGTCGTAGGAACGACCCAGTATCTGCTCTTCAATACTGCAATTGGGTCAAGCCGGTGAATCGAATCTGCGAAGGTGGTGATGTTTTCTGGGTTCTTATTCATATTCTGGTTGCTTCTCCTCAGACTTACGATCAAGCCAGCAATTTACTCGTACTCTTCGTTTCGAGCAATCCGAATCTAATTCCAAGCGTAATGGTTAACAATTTAGTCGATTCAGCTCAAACGTTCGGTTTTCGACTCGATTCTCGAGTTTTCAATTACTTGTTGAATGCGTTTATACGTAATCGAAGAACAGATTTTGCTGTAGATTGGTTTAATTTGATGATGGAGCGAAATGTGATTCCTTTTGTGCCTTATGTGAATAACGTTTTAAGCTCGTTGGTTCGGAGTAATTCGATAAGTGAAGCTAGAGAGGTTTATAATAAGATGGTTTCAATTGGTGTTGCTGGTGATAATGTTACTACACAGTTGTTAATGAGAGCTTGCTTAAAAGAACGAAAACCCGAAGAGGCTGTGAAAATCTTTAAGAGAGTTATGAGTAGAGGTGTAGAATTAGATGGTTTACTGTATAGTTTAGCGGTTCAAGCGGCTTGTAAGATGCCGGATTTAGTTTTGGCGTTGGATTTGTTGAGAGAAATGAGAGAGAAGTTAGGAGTCCCGGCCTCGCAGGAGACGTATACTAGCGTGATTGTTGCTTTTGTGAAGGAAGGTAATATGGAGGAAGCGGTTAAGGTTAAGGATGAGATGGTTGGGTTTGGGATACCGATGAGTGTAATCGCTGCAACGAGTTTAGTTACGGGATATTGTAAAGGAAATGAATTGGAGAAAGCTTTGGTTTTGTTTGAAGGGCTTGCTCCGGATAGAGTTCTGTTTTCGGTTATGATTGAATGGTTTTGTCGGTACGAGAAGATGGATAAAGCTTTCGAGATTTATAAACGGATGAGATCTGTCGGGATTACGCCTTCGTCTGTTCTTGTACACACAATGATCCAAGGGTGTTTGAAAGCTGAGTCACCCGAAGCGGCACTTGAAATCTTTAACGAGTGTTTCGAAATTGGGCTTGCGCATAGTTTCATGTCTAACAAGATTTTGTCATTGTTCTGCAAGCAAGGTAAGATCGATGCAGCGACGAGTTTATTGGAGATGATGGTGAATAAAGGGATTGAGGTTAATGTGGTTTTTTGTAATAACATGATGCTTGCTCATTGCAGAATGAAAAACACGGATTTGGCTCATTCGGTGTTTTCGGTTATGTTGGAAAAGGGTATAAAGCCGAATGATTTCACTTATTCGATATTGATTGACAGATTTTTCAAGAATCAGGATGAGCAAAGTGCTTGGGATGTTATCAATCAGATGGTTTCTTCTAATTTCGAAGCTAGTGAAGTTGTATATAACACGATCATTAACGGTTTGTGTAAAGCTGGTCAGACATGTAAAGCGAGAGAGATGTTGCGAGATTTGATCAAAGAAAAGCGTTGTTCTATGAGTTGCACGAGTTATAATATGATCATAGATGGATTTTTCAGAGAAGGTGAAACCGATTCTGCGGTTGAAATTTACAGAGAGATGATTGATAACGGTATTTCCCCGGATGTTGTAACCTTTACTATCTTGATCAACGGATTCTGTAAAATCGATAGAATCGATCTAGCTCTTGAAACGAGAGATGAAATGAAAAGCAAAGATCTGAAACTCGATATTCCAGCATATTGTGCTTTAATAGACGGATTCTGTAAAAAGCATGACATGAAAACCGCGTATACAATCTTCTCTGAACTCCTGGATCAAAGATTGATTCCGAACGTGTCTGTCTACAATAGTTTGATTTCAGGATTCCGTAACGTGGGAAACATGACTGCAGCGGTTGAAATGTACAAGAAAATGGTGAAAGACGGAATACGTTGTGATCTGTTTACGTATACAACATTGATCGATGGGTTGTTAAAAGACGGAAACCTAAACTTTGCCTCAGATTTGTACTCGGAGGTGCTTGCTTCGGGTTTTGTCCCTGATGATATCTTGTACACCGTACTTGTGAACGGACTTAGTAAGAAGGGACAGTTTGTGAGAGCAAGCAAAATGTTAGAAGAGATGAAGAAAAAGAAAGATGTGACTCCAAGTTTGCTTATTTATAGTACTGTTATCGCTGGACATTATCGAGAAGGAAATCTCGATGAAGCTTTTCGACTTCGTGCAGAGATGCTTGCGAAAGGTCTTGTACATGATGATACTATAGTTAGTATACTCGTGAGAGGACAAGTTGAAAAACCTCCTGCTGCATCATGTTTACGATAGCGTAATTAGCATGTACAAGGTTTTACTATAACAAAAGACTGACCTTAAACATATTCGTTAATGTTTCTAAAGCTTTCACATTTCCAAGTCAAAATGTTGTAGATCATACAAGCTGGAACAAAATAGGTCACACACAGCTGATCCAAACTTCCCATACATATACCACCACGGGGTTAAGTGAACCGTAACTCCGAATTTGATGCCGATTTTATATAAACCCTTTTCTGGACAAATCACGGAAATTCCTGAGCTTTCTTGTGATTGCGTTTTGAGCCATAGGAAAAGCCAACTATAACTGCTTTGACATAGGCAAGATTTTCCAAGTGTCCCCACTAAACCGGGAAAATCTTTACTTTCTCCTGGCATGATACGAACCACCACCTCCTTGATGATAGACAAACCGATGACGGGATCCACCACTCCTCCCACCTCCTTCACCTGTGTTGCTACCTCGAGTTGAACCTCTGCTTCCTCCAGTTGTCCAATTCGACATCTGTGTCCCTAACCCGTTAGCTTCTTCTTCGTCCCTCTCATTGTACTCAAGCACTAACCTCTTTATGTCTTGTTTCTCTTCCAAATCCGCAGCTTCTTTCTGTTTTGTGCTCTGCACTAGCATACAATCACTCGGGATTAGCATTTGCTTTGTTTGTTGCTTGTTTCCTCTCTTCACTAGGACCTTCACTTGAACTTCTCTTTGCTCTCCATTCTCATCATCCAACACTTCCTCACCGTTTTCACCTATTACCCGCCCAAAATGATGGTTGTCTTTCCCAGATCCTTCGAAAACACTCATCGGTATTGTCATGTTCAATGCCGGTCTACCACGTAATTCTAGCTTCCTTTGCTCCATGCTCTCCTGTATCCACAAAACATATCAGTACTTAAACCATTAGATTCAAGTGCCTTGATCTTTCAAATTGGAGAAATATTTGATATTTGCATCAAATCTACATAAAGAAAAAGACCACATCTGAACTTGCCTGAAGTAAAGCCTTCAATTCTTGATCAAAGTCCGCTTGTTCTTCAGGATCTACGGTTACCACCTTCTGCCTTACACGAAATCCATCTTCATCATCAGATCCAGGTCCATCACCATCATCATAGCCATCCCCATCGTCACTCTCAGATCCCCGGTCATGATTTCCATCATCCAACTCTTCGTTCTGTCCATCTCGGACCACGGAGCCACTACCAGAATCACTGTCACTTTCTTCTCCGTGAGCTTCACCATTCTCTCCAGTATCTTTTGCAGTACCTTTCCCATTAGAAGAGATAACACCAGAGGACGATCTACTTAGAGGCTTTGTATCTGAGTATCGTTCTATGCTGACTTTGTCTGCTGAAGACGCATGTTCACGCTCTTCCTGCTGCAGTATAGCTGCATTGACCTCATCAATGGTCGCATACCGGGTCATATTGGGTCTCAAATTGGCAAAGAGATCCTGCATTGAGATAGAAGTTAAGACACGAATTTGTTACAATGCCCTCAGCCCATAAAGTGAAACTTGGATCAAGTTCTACAACATCAAAAATCAGTTTCCTACAACTCATAATGCATCGATTGCCTCTTTTTGGTAAATATTAGTAGATGATACTGTCTCTCTATACACAGACTAAAAAGATTACAAATTTAATCTCATATACCCTATGATAACATACAAAAGAATATTAAGACCAACCTGCAAGTCAAATTCAATATCCAGGGGAAGATGACCCTTGCTCAGTATGTATCTCTGGAAATGTGTCAAAAATTGATCAAGCCTTTTCTTTGAAGAACCTCGATCAAAGTAGTGCCCACAGGTTTCAAGAAGAATGATAACCATCCTAACACGGAAAAAATCTTCCGGTGGATCCAGCACCTCTTTCTAACATCATAAAAGCAACAATAGTCAATCAGTGGAAGAGAACGACGACTGAAAATTAAAAGTAAAAGCAAAGATCCTGCAGGGCACAGCAGGACAGTTTTTAGTAAGATACAAACAGCCGTTTAACTTTCTCCATATGAAATCATAGTCAGTTTACAACATAGAATACCACATTTTGTGTAAAATGAAATATGCCTAGCTACCACAATGATATAAAACATGATTTGCATGCCTACCAAATAGCATGAGGAATGCATAAAAGAAAGTAAGCACGAGTTAGAGACTTATAATTATAACTTAGAAATGCCAAGCCACAAATGGGTTAAACTATGCAAGAGGCTAGCGCTAACATACCTCTGAAGTATCATGACCATATAAAAGAGTTAAATGAAGCGTCTCAAATATCACAGATGAATCTACGTGCTCGTAGTTGTACAGCTCCCCTAAGAATCTCATATGGGCCAGACGCTTCTGTTGTGCCCCATATTCATTCATTTCAAGCCCAATCCTTATCTCCTCCAGTACCTTCAAGAGAAAACAATGTACCACATTACTTTAAAAAAAATAGATGTGATACTAAGGCGCATACAACATGCAATACCATAAAAAAAAATGTGTTGTATAAGTCCAATAAAAGCTATAGTTAAAATATAAGTCAAGCATGTAAACATCTTTTTTGAGACGACTTAACCAAGCAACAAATTACACCACGCATAAATTTTTTATGATGCGAGAGCATCTCCATACACAGTTCTGATATCATACAACATGGAACCCAAACCTATAGGCATATCCCTCCTAACCATTTTCAACAGCAGCTTATTTTCAGCTTTACTAGCATTAGCATGTCAAACTTCACATAAGAAACAATATTATTTCAACTTGGCTGCAATCTTTATTTCTTTTGATTAAAAAAGGGAGTTTAGCATATTAGACCTCTTCAGTGCTGTATATAACAAATAACTAAATGCCTATAATTTTGGAATACTTTTCCAGTACTACACCGGAAAAGAACAAGCTATGTATCTTGTAAAATCAATCAAAACTTTACACATGGTTCATTTTTCAAGTTGAGGTGGGAAAATCGGAATAGTTTTCTGAGAGCCAGGGAGAAGCCATTTACAACACCGCCTAAAATAAAGTTATAAGACTTTTGGGAACCAATGGGTATGTAAAACCCCAAGACCAGAGTACTTTCCTCCAATAAATCTCGGAAACTTCTTATATTTAAGAAGTTACGGATTTAGAGAGATAGGGGCAACACAGAATAAGAATCCATATGTATTAGTCTATTAGATACAGCGGAAGGAACATACCTCATCAACAACAGCCACTGCAAACTCATCATGATGGCGGCTCAAACCAGAAGTCAAGGAAGCAATTAGATGAATCTGACCATACTTTCCCTTGTGAACCTTCATAAAGCATTTTAAGATGTATTGCTCACATTCACTCCATGGCAGTTTCCGCAGTTGCTTCAGTACATTCGCAATGGAATCTTTATCAAGATCTGAGAATAGCAATTTTCGAATATACTGCAGATATTCGAATAAAAGTATAAGAAAAAACAAAGTCGCCAATACAATTGAACAACAGAATATTATTCAAAACATAAAGGACACTGTAGTTGAAGACTAGTACATACCTGATGCAATGGTGGACGGACTTTAGAAATTCGTGCTGATCTTTCAGGTGGTTTACAAAGGTAGTAGGCATTTTCCACAAGAGTGCTTTGACGAGGATCTAAGTTCTTGACATTTTTCAGGCGCATCAATATGTCCAGCATATTAGTCATCCTGAGTGTGGTTTCGGGAGACCGATACAGGAATCGACCACATGTCTCCAGAAGATTGCAAGCTACGTCAATGTTATGATGAGTAAATTCATCTAAGCAAGCCTGCAAAAATAAGTTGGTAAGAGAACATCTTTTAGAGTTGGATGGCTCCAGTTTTGCCAGAGATGATAGAATCTATCCCCATACGATTACATTTCAATATCCGGCAAGTGGATTCAAGTGCAAGTTACCTAACATACATAATTGAAACGCACCTAACATATGTTCAGAAAATTTAAGAAAATAAATATCTCTATAGAATGCATGTGTTGATGGATTGTGCAGTACCTTTAAACAACTGAATACAAGACCAGCAGGTACAATTTTAAACTTGCAGAGTTCTCCAATAAATCTGATGTTCCGGATTTTTGTTTCGATATTCATTTGGTCCTGGACAAAATTAAATTTGCAACTCCATCAGACAGTATATTATTAATTTAGCACCGATTAAAATGTTTGTAGTGCTGAGAGCAAAGGCATTCACATCAACGGAGTGAATTGATTTCACTCCTGCTCAAAGGATATAAGTGCAGTCATAATCAAATGTCTTTAAAAATATATATAACACTTCTTGTCTTAGACAATGCAACAGATCCAGCTAACCTTTTTATGGACCAGAGAATTGAACTCGTCCTCCAACAGCTGCACAAGCATAGACGGAATGTCCTTCATGCATGTTGCTAGTGTTGCAACCATACGCGAATAGTAAGCTAGCAACTCCAGAGATGTCCTAGGGACATTGAATAACGCTTTGACAAGTTTTTTTCTGTTTGTCTTCGAATTTAAATAACAATACTCCACCTGGAAATAAAACCATAAGAGTAAACAAAGGAAACGAAAAGAGGTTCACACGAAACAACATCGAATAGAAAACCAATTTATGGACTCTTACCGTTAACTGGTCGATAAGATCACGGCTTACACAACCAGGAAGTCTTTGTAACAATCTTTCGAAGTTCGCCACATCAAGGCTCTTACCCTTCTCCTTCTCATTTTCCTGTCTCTTGTCACTATCCTTTTCTTTCCCTTTTTCCTTCTTAGTATCCTTAGCCTTTTCCTTATCTACTTCTTCCTTCTCTTTTGGCTGCTCCATATTTGACCCCTCAGCCACACTACCAGAATCAGCAGGAACCTCTGTTGTATCTTCGGTTGTTTTTTGAATTTCGACAACATCAGAGCTAGACTCCTTCAATCAATCACAACAAGGCATGAAATCAAAAGCATAGGCATTCTATAAAACAATGCAAGTTAGTTTATCACAATGCCCAAATATGCAGCACAAATTTGAGGAAGACAATTTAGCCATGCATTGTCGAATCAAGTGTCGGTTCTCACATAGCAGCAACAATAAATAAATTCCTATATCCTAAAAGAGCAAGAGTGACAGAATCTAATGTAGAAAGTCATCCACTCACAGAGGATTTGTCTTTTCCCTTTGCAGATTGCTCACTTGATTTAGGCTCTACTTCTCCCAACAGGACTGCTGGAACAAATGCCCTAGAGAAAACAATGCATCAGACATAAACAATTGAAACCTAAAAAAAAGAGTAAACGCAATATAGAACTTGATAATCTAGATTCTTTTTAAAATATTAAATGCTTTCTGAATGCCACTTGCATACTAGTACAACACACTTCCCCATATTCTTGTTCCTTAGGAACATAAAACTGAGCTTACCTCAGATCAGGCAACCACTCATAAAACGTCTTGGTGTCTTCGTCGTCCCAAATAGGTCCAGGGACAGAAGTATCTTTTACAGCAGCAGAGGATGAAGCTTCGTCCCCTGCTGTGAGCCTGGTTGTACCATCTTCTGGCATAACAGGAGGCTGCATATCAAGTGACTCGGCCAAACTGCAACAGGACATACAAAATAAATAACTAAACATATGCGGAGTGCATTTCATTAGATAAGAATGCTTAAGCAACTGGCTTTGTTCCATAACCAGTATTATTTCTAAACATAAACTCTGAATATTAAAATAGGAGGTGTTCCAGAACAAGAAATCCATTCCAGTCAAAGATGTGGGAGGAAGGGATAAACACCAGAATCTAAAATCACTTTGAAAAGTTTACTCATAAAACATTATAGGGTTCCAGTGAATCGGTAAACGCATGTCACAATCAAATAAAAAAAGATTTGAAACTGATGCATCCCTGATATTTAAACAATGACACTATATGTTCTAACTAGAGTGACAGCGAAAACATGCAATTTACTTCAAGAATATAATTATGACAGAAATGAGAACTCAAGCTATAGATGTTTTAGTTAATGGCCAGTGAGAAGAAAGCTACAAAGCTACCAATAGATCCCTACAACTAAATTATTTCAATTATGATACATTTCCAACTTTTTCTGCAATTAACTCCACCACAGCTAGGCCAAACGAGAAAAGGAAAACCCAGTTGAGTTATAAACTTACGATGAGATATTTCGATAGAGATGGTCATATGATTTCCTCAGCTTTTCATAAGAAGATGCACTGTCTTCACTAAGCTCCCCTTTAGCATTTACCAGTTTTGCATTTTCTTTCTCCATTTGTTGAAGTGACTGTCAAACAAAATATGTTACGAAGATACTACAGAAAAAGGGGAAACTAGCAAAATGAAATAAAAGAAAAGAAAAAGAGGAAACATTTTATTTTCAGGCAAGAAAGATATCTGTTCAAAGTTCTTGTACATAAGCACTTGTGCAAACAAATAAGAATCGAACCTTGTGCTCGGATTGAAGTAAATCTGCCAGAGCTTCATAATATGTGTTGAAAGCTTTCTTAAAATTCTTTTTCTGTTCTGCAGCGACGTCAATACCCTTAAAAAACTGTAAACCTTAGTCAGATTTAGCTATATATCAGATATATATATTACTCATGAACAGCAGGAGTGGAATCAGTAGCACTTCAAAGAAATCATGCTTCTTTAACTACCAAAGATATCTTGTCAGATATTTGTAAAATTAGTGGGGATAAAACTTCAGCTGATCATGAAACCTACTTACATCTTCGTCTTGTCCAGAAATAGGAAGCCCCAGAAAATCTCTTCCTTGCCGAGCAAAACTGGCAAGAAGTGTCAAATTCGTCTGGGTCGTATCTCTGTCTTTCAAATGTTCAGCACTGGTAAGGTCCTTAATAATATTGATGAAGATATTACTATCTTCTAGTACTCCAACATAGTAGAGCTCCAGAAGAAGTTTTAGGGTACTACGCTTCTTCATGGCCTTTGAGTTTCTGTCTGCATCTAAATCTTCGGCAGATTTTCCAGGAAAGAAGACTTTCAAGAGCCCTTGAGTCAGACTAGGAGAAAATTCTTTATACCTCTGATGAAGTAGCGAGCAAATCTGTAAGAAAACATGGATATCAGCTACAGAACAAGGCTTTAAAACAAATACTAAACAGAGAGCATCGCCTTGTGATACTTTGTTATGCCCTTAATAAATAAGGGGCTGGAAAGAGACCTAATTGTCATCTAAAACGAAAGGACATCATATCTTTTAACAGAAACCTAAACCAGGTTACGGGTTCAGCATACCAAGCAGTTGAATGTTTTAAGAAACTATTTAAACAAAGATAACAAGCACTGAAAATCTCAATGAGACATGTTGATCACGAGAGTCGCATAAATAACATAAGAAAAAAGGTCTCAAATCCAAAACATCCTAACAGTAGATAACTTTTTTGGGGTTTAAATGTGAAAGTAAGGCCAACCTGAACAGCAGCTTGTATATCTGAGCTTTTGAGCTTAGCCTCACAAATAGCAGTAACTGCTTCACTAACGAATTTGCTAAGATTTACACTCCGCAAATCATCCATCAACCCTTCTCGTTGCTCCTCATTAATCTGCTTCAACTTCTTGATTACTGCCGTATTTCGCTTGATACTAGAATCCAAAGTCCTAAGATATGCTGAATCTGCAACATGGAGGACTAAGTCTAAGTAATAACTCAAACTACAGATTCTAAATTAGAATTATCCTACTCAACCATTGACAGAAGCATTGTAAAAACCCTAAATAGTCAAATTTTACTTATGTAACCATGTTACGGTAACTGAAGAATCATCAGGAAGCAGAAAACTTCTCTGTGTAAGCAATTCTTCTAAAACAAAAACAAAAAACCAACCAGGCCGTTCAGGATGGAGATTATTTTGACGAAGAGCCATTTTCGCTTCAACTGATTTCTTAATCTCCTCAAGACGAGCAAGAGCTTCCTATAATAACCAGAATCAAGGAAAACGATTATGGAATCAAAGCATGAGAACATCAATTTCGTCGAGGAAGAGAATCGGTAATCTGGAAATCAAACCTCATCGTCTTGTTTCTCGCTGTGAGTTTCTTCTTCCTGATGATCCATTAGGGTTTCGTGAGAAATTAGGGGAAAATCTGATGTATCGCTTACTTTCGATCGGAGTTAGGTTTTAGTAAAATTTTGTTCCGGAGAAGAGAAGATGGAAACCGGCGAGTGGATTAATAGGATCCCAAACAAGACCCAATATAAACCGGGTCATCGTCCGGTTTAGACAAGCAATTTGATTTGGTTTTGCTAATCGACACGTTTTCCTCACGAGCCAAAAAAAAGTAAAAACAAAAAGGAACTTTACATTTTTTTGTTTGTTCATTAATCATTTCTCTTCTTCTTCCCCTTGACCTTGGGACGATGCAACAACACAACAATAATTTCTTCACCTCTATCCATGGCGGTTTCTCACCGTCTCTTTAGACTTTACTCGCCGGCGACGGCGAAGAATTTATTCTCTTCTTTCTTAATTAGGTCTTCTTCGTCTGGGACTACGCTAGACTCTAAGATCGATCTGGAAGAAGCCGCAGCTCAGCTCGAGAAGTCGTCGTCTTCGTCTTCGTCTCCGTGGAAAGGTAGAAATTTCCACTGGGTGTTTCTGGGATGTCCCGGTGTTGGTAAAGGGACTTATGCGTCTCGTCTCTCTTCTCTTCTCGGTGTTCCTCATATTGCTACTGGTGATCTCGTTCGCGAAGAGCTTTCCTCCTCTAGTCTCCTCTCCTCTCAGGTTAGGGTTTTTATTGCTCTCTGTTAGAGGAATTCGCAATTGGTGATTGAATTTGTGTAGCTTATGCGATTCTAGTTTCCTGAATTATCTACGAAAGTTGTTAGGTAGGGTGTTTTGTTCTTTGTTTTATGTTGAAATCAATCCTATGGTTTTGAGATTTTGATGTTATATTTAAGATGATCTTGAATAAGCTTTCATGTGTATCTGATATTTTTCTTATAAAAGGCAACTTTTTTTTTCTTCCTATGAGAAGGCTTTGGAATATTTTTAGTGGATGCTTCTTAAGCTTCAGTTACAATCTATCATCTTTTATTGCAATTGTATTTTAGAAATTGACTAGGGAGGGGATTGTAACACTTTGGATATCAAATTCTTTAGTGATAATGCAAAATTTTTAAGTTCTACTTGGTCTTAGTGAAACTTCATTTATTGTTCTCTGGGTGTAAATGCTGAATTTTGGTTGCTAGTTACATCTGAGGCCACAAATGTCTTCCACATACTTGAACCATGATGTGCTAAAGTCGGCTTACGCCTTTAAAATTGTATATAGCTTTTGTGTATATCTAGAACTCGGGTTGAATTGGTCAGTTTATATGTTTTCCATTAGTTTTTGTGGGAAAGTTTGTTATAGATAATGTCTTTCAGTCCTAGAAGTCTTCACAACAATGCTTATGCTTTGTTGTGAAGTGGTTTTCATATTTTTATTCTTGCTGTAATGTTGTAGTTAAAGGAGCTTGTTAACCATGGAAAATTGGTTCCTGATGAATTCATTATAAGTTTGTTATCAAAGCGTCTCGAAGCTGGCAAAGAGAAGGGTGAATCTGGATACATTCTTGATGGTTTCCCAAGAACTGTGACACAAGCGGTTAGCAAATCATTGCTTTTTTAGATTGAGGATAATGGAAGATTCTTTGGTTGAAAAACCGTAACATCCTCTCTGTTTTGTTTTTCGAGTAGGAGATACTCGAGGGAGTAACTAATGTTGATTTAGTGATCAACCTGAAGCTTAGAGAAGAGGCGTTACTTGCGAAATGTCTAGGTAGAAGAATTTGCAGTGAATGTGGTGGAAACTATAATATTGCGTGCATTGATATCAAAGGTGATGATGATAGTCCAAGAATGTATATGCCTCCTCTTCTTCCTCCGCCAAACTGTGAATCAAAGCTTGTAAGCCGAGCTGATGACACTGAAGAAATTGTCAAGGAAAGACTCCGGATTTACAACAAAATGGTAATGTTTTTTTCCTTCATTCTCTACTTTTCATCATTTAAACTTTTATAAGACTAACAATGTTTGTTTTCTTGTGACAGACTCAACCAGTGGAGGAGTTCTACAAGAAGCGCGGGAAGTTGTTGGAGTTTGAATTACCGGGTGGAATCCCAGAATCATGGCCAAAGCTCCTTAGAGCGTTACACCTTGAAGACCTTTACGATAAACAGTCTGCAATAGCCTAGTATCTCTGCAGTGTGATTGAATCAACAACTATGTGTTACATTCTTTGCTCGAGGAGGATAATTCTCCTTGTGCATATGCTTAAGATAGTGAATAATTGTCCCATTCTTGTTACGTTACAACTGATGCATATATAAGATACACGAGGTTTCATAGATAGGTTAAAAAGATTTTTAAGCAATGCTTCTTTTGTCTTTACATTGAGAACAATGAGCATTAGCCTTGACTTTCAAATAGTCTTTCTAACGCGAATTTGAAGGTACTTCAATGTTCTCTACTAAGCAATGAGTTGCCAGCGTCTGATTCCAACCTTCTTGTTCTTCAGACGCTCAAAGTGGTTTTCCTACGAAGACTGATAAAGATTAAAGAAGAACGTACGAACATCAAGTATCTTTCAATCACGATCTCAGAGAATTTCCAAAGATAGTTCTTGTCTCACATAGCTGTTAAGAAACAGAACGGTTTGATTACCGCAAACCGTGAATTTAGATTAATAGTAGACTCCAACTAATGGAGATTGTTCAAAGATACAAGGCCTTGCTTCGCCAGAGCATCGGCTAAGATGAGAGATTTCAACTCGTTGATCAATTCACCCGAGTTGATGAGAGTGACTAGAGAAAGTGAATCCGAGAGGGATGCGACTAAGGCAACTTTTAGAGCTAAGGTCTCTGCCACTAATGTCGATGAGAGACCTGACGACGATAGGTTAAGTCTATCGTTTAAACCTTATAATCTGTTTAAAAAAATCCTATAGTCTGTATTTAAAACCAACCCACAATTGTTATCAAACTAAGAACAAAATCAACAAAAACGAAACAAACTCAGAGTTTTAGATGAAATCAACCCAAATCAAATAAAAAAATGAGATTTGTAATCCAAATCGATTCAAAAACTGAGATTGGTAACACAAATCGAATCAAAACTCAACTATACAACACAAATAAAATAAAACTAGATTTATAAAAAAAAACTAACATAAAATCTCTCTCTATATATATACTTTTAAATCAATAGTAATTCTTTTATCTTTTTCTTGCAAGTACAGAGTAAATAAAAACACCCAACATAAAAGGATAATGAGTTTGCCCCATCAATGGTCCAAAAAGAAGAACCAAAAAAAACTACAATCCAATATCATAATAGCTGTAACCAAAAGCTACGAACAATATCATTGTTCCACCATATAAAAATCTAATATAGCATTTCAAATAGCTTCTTCATTCCTCAACTGCTATCTTGCCCATCAAGAAACTTCCTAATATCCTTCTTCTTCACATGGCACTTCTGATTGGTCAAAGCGCATGACCTTGAGACCAACTCAATATCATTTCCTTCAATAGTAATCTCATCCTTAACCTTCTCAGATCGAACAATAGTCGCACCATTCAACATATCTACCTTCCTAACCTTCTTCTCGCCAAGGAAGTTACGGATCCCGATGGATTTGTTGATTGGAAGCATTACATATACTGTAGGCATATATAGTGAGAGAAAGAGGAAGACTAACTTTGATGAGTTTCTAGGGACTGATCATGACCGGAAAATCTGGCTTCACTTGCCTGAAAAGTTTCAAAAATCTAACAGTGTCATAATGTATCGGATGGAAACATAAGCGCGTGGGAAACTGTAGTTTCTACACCAAGTTCACACGATATATGCCAGAGAAACAGACCGTGGTGAAGGTTGTGCTTTAACTTGGCTAGATTGATACTGCAAGGTTGCCTCCAACATGGACTCTGCCATTACTGCCCTCTCCTCCATCTCAGCTAGCGCAGCAACAGCTTCCTCATATTTTTCCTACACCAATATCATTAATAAACTAAGCAAAAATGGAATCAAGCAGCACTTGTAACGGAAGTACGTGTACACTGACACATACATACAAAGAGACAATAAGATCACATCTCCACAAAGTAAACATGACACAAGGTATTATGCTAAAGAAGGAGCCACAAGATTCAAATCTCTAGAAAGGAATCGATAAAGTGACATAGCAAGTAAATAAGTCAACGGATAAATCAGAGAGTTAGTAGACCACACACACACACAAAAACAGAGGTTAGTCATTAGTCAACACACTTTCATCAGTAGTTGGAGTCATTAGTCAATGCAAACTTTCTAACCTGAAGCACTTCAGCAGCATATCTCTGCGCCGCGGCATCCTGCTCAGCAAGCCTCCGTGCATCCTCTATTCCCTTATGTTCTTGCTCCATTCGCATCAAGACCTTCAAAATTTTCAAGTGATCTTAGAACTACCATACATCAAACTGCGCTAGAAAAGAGAACAGAGTAATATCAGAAGTAAACAAGTTGCAAATGCAAACCTGTATCATAGCACTTTCTTGCTCCCTCTTAACAGAAACAAGTCTTCGAAGCTCTGTCACCTCTTGCTCTAACTTCTCAATCTACCCAAAATTCAAGTTCAAGTCAGACTATCTCAAATAGAAGGTGCAAGCATCGTCATAAGGGAGCGGAGTTTCAAATCACAAATGGGAATACCTTAGCTTTCAGGTGACGCCGATTGTCTTGTTTGACCATCTCCATGAGAGCTACCTCCAACTCTTCAGCTCTATAACAACATAGGAAGTGATCGATGAATAATGAGAAGATATATAACAATATCCAAAGTCATATACTAAGCTAAGTGATTAACCTTAGTAAAGCCGATCTTTTCTCCTCAAGCAAATTGTAGAGTTCACCCTTCAACTGGAGAACCTGGGGAAGTTGTTGATACACATTTTAAAATATAAGTCGACATTGCTATTACTGGTACTAACGATCACTTATATTCACACGTAAATTGATTGGTCCATGTGAGACATATACATACAAGTAAGAACCTAATGGATGACAGATATTACCTGTCCTTGAAGATCTTGAAAATAATCTATCTCTCCATCCCCAGTCAGACTAATCAAGACATCGTCTGCGTAACTGGATCCTGATTCAGAACGAGATAAACTCCCATTTGACAATGAGGCTTTGCTAAAATTCACTAAAACGGATTTTGGGTCTTGCTTAGAATTGGATTTGGTCGAAAGGCATTTCGAATCCCTCCAATCTTGAAGGTTCTTTAATCTTTCCTCGAATGCAGCTATCACAGCTGGCCTGTGCTTGCTTCTTAATTCCTGCAATCTACTTTCATGTACATTCTGGTAACCCATGCAAGCAGTGAATACAAGCTGGCTGCTATCAAATGTTGAACCAGTCATTGATTGTAGCAACGTAACCGCATCTCCAGCGTCCTTGGTTGTAACTAATGCAGGACCTGATGTGGCAATCATAAGAAATTTAGAGCAGTTCCATTGATTATTACTGTATGTTCATAACTTATCACTTAAATCATATGGACACTCAAGAGTACCATAAAATTCCATCAATGAGAGTGCTGTTCTGAAAAGCATAACACGATTTCCTTCAAATAGAAGCACATCCCACACTCTGAGAACTGTTATAACAAAGAATATATTTTAGACTAACATTCGGAATATTTTAAGAAACGTAAGAAAATATAAACAATTTGCCTATAAATATATTTGTAATTCCAATAAATAAAACCTGACCACTTTCCCATGGAAGCATATTGATGAAGATGGAAAGAAACCATGGCGCTGTGACGCAAGCCACCTGTACTCCAAGATAATCTAGATGATGAACTGCAGAAATACAAAAATGACAAAGAGCATTAGCACCAACCGCAACGATTTAGTAAGATGATAAAAGACTACGAAGAAACCAACCCAATTTAGGAAAACTCTCTCGAACCAACTCCTCCAGAACTCGTTGGTCAACCTGGGACAAGAATCCAAGAAGAGGAACAATAAAAAGAAGACTCTTTGTAGAAAGATAAGTTAGTTTTTATCTGATGCTATCACTAGTCAGCCCCAAATGATAAGACAACTTTGTGCAAAAACAATCAACAAATTTCTTTTTACCTGGGACTCGATCATCTCTTCTGAATAATAATCATTGAAGTAGTCATCAATGATTCCTACCAGCGACCTCAAAATAAGAAGTAGAATTTAGTTAACTTACACATATTTAAAAGAAGGTTTGGGGAATGGGCTTTCAGTAGTTACTATTTAACCAGAAGAAAAGTAGTTTCTGAACATACCAAAAAGCATTCTCTTCAGGCATCAGAAGTAATAAAAGTGCGGCGAAGAAATTCATGGCCTGCACATGATTTTTGATACAAGACAATCAATAACAGGAGATGTTCATTTTTGTGAGCATGTCACTATACGAAAGCTTTTAATAATCAAATACCTGACAGTATCCAACAGATGGATTATGCCTAGCATAGGCAGTAAGCAATCGCCGCAAAGCATTTCTGCCATCATCATCTAAGGCAGGATGACCTGGAAATGTCCGGGGTAAATCCTGTATTAAAAATAAGCAACGGCTTGAGAAAGAGGAACGAAATGAACAGGAATCCAGCGCTGCACCACTAGTTAGAGATGCTCAACATCAAGTAATACTGTGGCTATTCACTAACCTTTTCTATCTGTCCTTTCCATTTTTCCACAATGGCGAGGGCGTCTGTACCTGAACCTTTCTCATCTGCATGCTGCATGTGCTCTTGCTCAATGTCATTTCCTAGGCTATCAGCAGCTAGCAGATTTTGGTAATAATTCTCCACCCGACGTTTCTTAATGCCCACAAATGCTTGCCAGAGCTGAATATTTGTATATATATACTTAGTTTACTATTGAGCAGGAACTAATAATCAATGAGAATTAGATATCAAGATAGACAAGAGAAGGCAATAATGCAGCATGACAAGATTTATTACCTCACCCCTCAGAGCCATAGGTGCACCACCGCGAACAAGTACTTCAAGTTCTTCTTTCCAAGGGCATGCAAATACACTTGTACCATCTGAAGAACCATCCTGAATTGAATCTGATCTCTCCATATCATAAAATTCCTCTTCCGAATCATTCTCATATACTCCATTTGAAGATTTAGCCGCCTCATTTGAAGGTGAAGATTTCCATTTCTGAGCTTCTTGCTCACCATTTGAATGATCCTCTTTCTTTTTGACACGGACACTCATCAAGTCCTCTATCGGTCGAAGAGATGGTCTGATGTCAGTCCATATCTAAGATTTGAGCCCTTTCTTCTCTGCATTGGGCTGCTCATCTTCCTCTCTCACATTCCCAAGACTTAAATCCGAACCTAGCTTGTCACTATGCAGATATTTTCCTTTAGTGCCCTTGTTCAATCCCTCTTCTTTTTTCTTATCACTTTCAGTTGGGTGTACATGATTATTTTCCGATGATTCATTCACATGTGGCACGCTAGATTCTGCATGATCTTCCAGGAAACTGTTCCACCTGTCTGATCTCTCCCCTTCTTCCTCCTGCAGTTTATGAGCAAGGAGCAGCGTTAAAGTTTAAAGTGTAACATCGAGGAAACGAGTGACAATCATTTATGACTCGGTGAGCCTTTATATATCTCAAACATTTGATCAGGGGCACAAAAGCATGAAATTCTAAGTTTAGTCCACTTCTGATATCTTTCACACATGGTTTTCTCTGTAAGAAAGCTTCTAAATGGGATCACCAGATTTAAAACCACGGCCTTTTGTCTAAGAGAGTGAGTGTATGCTAAATCATGTAAAGGAAATATCCTGAGTAAAAAAAAAAAAATTCTGGAGATACAAACCTTGTAGATTTTAACATATTCTCTGTATCGTTGCACATGATGAGGCCTCACAGAAAATCCATAAGCATCCCTGCTAAAAGAACCAACCATATTATCTTCCTCAGTTCTGAGTTTCATCCATAAATCACACAAAAATCTCTGTAATTTAACTACTCTATTGCAATCAATTGAAACCAAGCAATCTGAATTCCAAAACAATCTTATTCCAGAAAAATAAGTTGTACTAGTTCAAATTAAGATCAATGATCATTAACCAGTAACCACTATCAATTTTCCAAATCCAACACAAAATGGAAGTATAAAGAATGGAATTGAAGACATAATTAGCAACAAAATACCAACCAGTAATCGGAAAGACCTTAAATTTGTTGATACAGAAACGGAAACACAAATATCTAAGAAATGTAGCAGACTTAGGCGATACCTCTTGTGGTCAGATGCGAAGAGATTATTCACATGATCCGCGATCACCATTCTTAAGTAGGACGACGATGATGAGATCTCAGATCCTGTGGAGCAAAACCCTTACTTGATCATCATCATTCGGAACTCTGAAACTCAAGCATTTTTCTTGCTTCAATGGAGGAAGAGAGATTTTTTTTTTTTTTTTTTCTAAATTACCAAATTGGCACTAAAACTTTCATTTTCCCCAAGTGAGTCCACGTCACCGTTTTATTCGAGGTGCCCTAAATTATCAAAACTTCATCTTCTTCGACTTTAACTTTTGAGTTATTCAATCTCTGAAATCAGACTTGAAGAAAAGCTTGATTCGATGATGCTAAGATCCAGTCTTGCTTCGTTCATCGTCGATGTCAATTTACGGCGCATCTTAGCCGTTCCTCAAGAAGCTTCATTATTACTACTTCCAATTACTCTTCCCATAAAGCTCTAGGGTTTCGAATTCAGAGATGTAGTTACCGCCTTCACTACTTTTCTTCCTCCTCGTCGGAGAAAAACAGAGGATCGCCGTCGTCGTCTACACGATCGAGCCTCGTGTCAGGTCTGGGTCAAGACGACGCCATCACAGCGAATCGGAATCAGCTCGATGGCTGCGAGATTTCTCCTTCGCCGCCGGAACCATCTTCCAAAGTTCTTACATTGCCCACCGTGTTAACCCTAGGTCGTGTTGCTGCCGTTCCGCTTCTCGTTGCAAGTAGGTCCATTTGTTTCCAGAATCAGATTAGCTTAATCTTTTAGACATGGTGATGATTAGATTAGACTCTACATTGAAATTGAGATTGTTCTTCATCTTTTTGTTTTCGTTTGTAGCTTTTTACGCAGATGGTAGGTGGGGAACAACTGCTACAACAAGCATTTTCATTGCAGCAGCCATTACAGACTGGCTTGATGGCTATCTTGCACGCAAGGTACTGTTCTTTGATCCTGCATTTTCAAATTGTAATGTTAATGTTGAGATTCATGTATATTTCAGATGAGGTTAGGTTCTGCATTTGGTGCATTTTTTGGATCCTGTTGCAGATAAGGTGTGTGTAGACTTGTCTTTTCTTAACGACCCTTTTGATTATTTGGTTTTGAATCCACTAGATGATTTATATATTGGGGATTTTTCAGCTTATGGTTGCAGCTACATTGATATTACTGTGTACAAAACCTATCGATGTTGCTGGACTAGGATCAGTTCCATGGTTATTGACAGTACCTTCTATTGCAATCATTGGTAGAGAGGTATTGTATATGAATATTGACTCTATTACTTAGATTTCTTCACCTGCGGTGTAAGTAACGTGTCCTGAACTTTATGTTCATGTAGATTACTATGTCTGCAGTTAGAGAATGGGCTGCATCTCAAAATGGAAAGCTTTTAGAAGTAAGTTACCTCTATCTCTGATATTGTAGAATCTAAGAGCTTTTTGTTTTGTTTATGTTATTACTGAATCGTGAAATGGCGATGATTGATGGTGACAGGCTGTTGCTGTAAATAACTTGGGCAAGTGGAAAACCGCTACGCAGATGACAGCACTAACCATACTTCTTGCAAGCCAGGATAGCAATGTTGGATGGCTTGTAGGTTCGGGTGCTGGATTGCTTTATGTATCAGCAGGACTATCGGTTTGGTCTGTAGTCGTTTATATGAGGAAGATATCGAAAGTGCTACTGAAATAGCATTTCATCCATCGGCTTTGTTTTTGCATTGACCTGCAATTGGATATACGTGTAGATGAGTCATCGCTTGTACAGTACTGTTTCTCTTCAGGGAGACTTATTGGTTTCTTTCTGTAACCGTAAGGAGCACGAAATTTGAATGCACTGGTGCAGTAGGAAGATCTCTTAGTTTGAGAATATGTAGATGGTTTTGCTTACTTTGCTCTTTCCCAACACAATTAATATGGAATAGACTTTGATTGAGTTTAAAGCCTAATCATGGGTGTATTGTATATCGTTTTGGTACTGGTTACAAAAAGTATTGAGATCAATACAAATTATGTATATCAATGAATACATCTCTGATCAGTCTTTGATTTACCTGCACCAATTTTTACTCAACTTGACTTCTCATAGTGAAGGAACTGCATTTTCTATGCATTGCAAATTGCACCCATTTGTCATAGATTCTTCAACAGATCATTTTAATACTAACCAAATCCTTATGTTCAAGGGTGAATCTTATGAGCCATCCAAGTACAAATCAAAATTGAGAAAAACAATCTAAAACATATCAAAATCTATAAAGCCCCTAAAGGAAACAAAGAGCAAAAAAGAAACATAAGCCTATATATTTATTTTGTTTCTTTTTTGTCTATTGGACTAAGAAATCATTATATGGGTACTCAGGACTAGAGAAGAGATCAAATTGCTTACTTCCAAGAGTATCTTTAAGTATTGTGATCTGACCTTCTTTATAAAGTGTGTCCTCTTCCAATTTCTCTATCTTCTTCTTCAACATTTCCTTCTCTGTCTCCAAATCCATGTTCCTCTCTCTGCATTCCCTCACTTCCTTCCACATTTGCTCTCTTTCCTCCAACACTTTTGGTAATGCAACTTTCAAGCTAGACAACTCTTTACCAGCTTCTTGGAGATTCATTTCAAGCCGGTTTCTGTTCTCATCCTTTGTCACCATCTAATATCAGAAATCATCATCAAAACACACTCAAGCTGCTTAATTTCTTTATAAAATGTGTAATACCTGCAGCTTCATGTCTTTTAATTGGTGGTTGTTTATCGAAAGCTTGTCTAAGATGTTTTGGACTTCACATTGTAGAACTTCTTTACCACGTACTCCTGCTGCTACCTCGGCTTGTAACTGTTCGATTTCTTCTTCCTTGGAATACAGTTTCTCTCTTAACAAACTTGTCATTAGAGTTTCTGCTTTCAATTCACTTCTCAAGAATTTCTGAATCAAGATAAAAGTGAAAACGTTTTATACACATATAAACATCGAATAAACCAAATGTCGAAATGAAATCAGCAACGCGTTAAAACTAACCTCCACTGATTGGTTGTTTGGAGATGATTCTGAATTTGATGCAACCTCATTGGATTTTTCAAGCAATATACTGGTTACAGTCTCCAAACTCCTCTTCAGGTTTTCGGTTCCACGTCGTATTCCATGAACTCTCATCTCAGAACCAATCAGGAACTCCTCGGTTAATCCATTATTCACCGATTGATTATCATGAACTAATCTCTCTTTCATCAACTTCACTAACCTGTAACATAGCTCTGTACTCTCATTCAACATCGATAAACCTCGTTCTTGCAAGTGACATACGCGCATCTTTATCTCATTATCAAGCTTAAAGGTCGTAGTATCGCCTTCTTCTCCTTTTACTCGATTCAGCAAACAAATATTCTCACGACGAAGAGAATCAGCTTCGAGCTTCATTGATTCTAGCTCCTTCCTAAGTGAGAATTCAACACCTGTCAACCTTAGTTGTTCCATCTGTTCATGTTTCTCGGACGGTTGTTTCATAATTTCTTCGGAGAGACAATCTCTAAGCCCTTGAATCGTCTTCTCTTGTTTGTTACATGTTCTCAAAAACTTCGTAACAGATTTATTTAGCTCCTTGCATTCAAAATCTTTCTCTTCAAACTTTTTTCTTAAACAATTAAGATCTTCGTTAGTACCGTTGTAACTCTCTTGTAATTCAGAGAGGTTTTGGATCAGAAACGTATTTTCTTCGCGTAGTTCCTCTCCCGTTGCATTCAACTCCGTAAAAGTTTCTTCCATATGCCTAACCATATCGATCCGCTCGGTTTCTTTTTCATGGAACGTCGATACTTCTCTCTGTAGTGAGACATTATGTTCAGCGAGCTCTCTGACGCGTTCCCTAAGCCTCTTTTCCTCGAGATGGAAACTCTCGAGCTTCGAAGTCCATTCGCTTGATCTTCTATCAAATTCTTTCTCTAAACCAAACTGTAACTCGCTCTTCTCTTTCTCTAATCTCTTTATACGTAAGTTGTAATCCGTCTTTACGCGTTTGATTTCTTCTCTAGCGCAATCTCTTTCGACTATTTGTGACCGTAAAAGACTTAAAACCTCGGAAGCCAAGCGTACACGTTCCTCTTCCATTTGTCTTATATCACCAACCAAAGATGAAGTATCGAAATCACAATCCGAAAGAAACTTCTGCTCCTCAAGTTCTTCGGTTAGCAACTTCACTCTCTTCTCGGCTTCTTTACATTTCCTCTCTAGCTCGGAATTATTACCATCGCCTTCCACGTAATATTCATTCACCGGTTCATAATGTTTTATCATTAATGGAACATTAGCGAAAACATCTAAATTTGACGCTTTTGGTTTTCCGGTAGTATGAGAAAGTCTTTCAATAACACTTCTTGCGAGCGAACGAGACGATGCATCTTTCAAACCGTTTTCCACACAATCCGCCGCTTGAGAGAAATTCACTCGAGTAGTACCTTTAGTAGTAGTATTTCGTTTGTCTGATGATGGCGGATGGCTTTGAGCACGCGGTGGAAGCCTCTTTCCTTTTACACTACTATTCAAATAACCGCTCTTTTGCTTACACCGTTCGATATGCTCTTCTCCATCGATGTAACGGTCCAAGACTTGACTCGAGAGATTACTAGAGCAAGTTGATAAACTTCTAGATGAATCATGTACTTGGTACATTTGACTATAATCCGATTTTTCACTTTGTCTTTCCGGCGTAAAACATCTGAAACTGAAAACGTTATAAATAATCAATTTTCCCATGAAAGTCAGACATTCCCATTTGGGGTTCCAGAGGAACCTTCCAACCGGTAGCACTTGATTTAGTAAAAAAAAAAAAAAAAAATCAAAGTAACACCAAAACATTGACAAGAAAATTACTTACCGAGAAGAATGATTTCGCGGTTGATGCTGGCTGCTTCCGGTAGCATTATTCGGATCATTCGAGGACGTTTTTCCGATTCCATCGGCGAGAAAAGCCGCCGAGGATAACGAATGGCTTCGTCTAAGAGCCTGATTATCAGATTCTTGATTTTGAGACTTGATAAAACTTGTTTTTTCGGATTCTTTTTGGCGGTGAATTTGTTTATCAGTTCCATTACCAGATGATGATTTGAAAAAGAAAAGCTTCTTCATTGTTTGTTCAAGCTGGTAATTAGGATACTAAACAACACTGCAACTAGAATCAAAATTTATATAAGCAAATTAAGAAAAAGTTTATTCTTCGTAAGAAAATTAAAAAAAAAGGCAATTGGAATAAACAGATCATAAGGGAGACTGATTAGAGCTAGTAATCATGAAACAGAACATAAAGTTAATCTTCCAAAATCAAAAAAGTGAATTAACAAACAAAAGAAAAAGAAAAAACAGAGCAAAGAAGAGTGTTCGTAAGTGAAATCTTACTTAAGTACTTTGGTTAATGAGACTAATTCAATGAAAATTTGAGAATCTTTGACGATGGTTAAAAATAGGAGAAACAAAATCAAGATTAGATCACCACAAATTTTAAACAATGAAAATGTCAGAGTTTTTCTGACAGATCCGTAAACATCGAATCGTAAACTAAAAGTACAAAAAGACTAAACTACCCTTTAAACCCTAGAAAACAAACTAATTCCAAATTGTTTATCATTATGCAAAGTCAAGCATCGAACCTGAGTCCCTAGTGGCGGAGAAAATAAAGAACAAAAGTTTTTTTGAGTGATTTTCTCTTCTCTAACCAAAACATGAATCTGTAACATATTTTTTTTTACGAAATTCAAATGATTTTGTTATGAAGTTACCATAAACAGAGAGATTCTTCAACAATCGTAATTTAAGAAGATAGAAGGAGACTTCAATCAAACGAAGAAGAAACCGAAACCGAAATTGCAGGTTTCAAAACGGCGTTAGTTGACGTCGGTTTGATCTAAACGGAGAGGAAGGAAGAAGCGTTAATTGTAAAACAGAGAAGAAGGAGAATCGAAAAGACAAAAGTGAAAAGGTTTGTGTGAAAATAGAGTAGTAATTAAAGGGTAATTTGGTAAATTGAGACGCCACTTTTAAAAATCTTTTTCCTTTTTTGCGCGGATAAAAAAGTTGAGTGCGTCTTTTGATTTGTCGAATTGTGGGCTCAATTGTGGTAGCTGTTTGGTAATGACGCATATACTCAATATATTGTTTTTGCCTTTTTTGAATAAAAATTGATAATTAATAGTGAAAAAGGACAATTGGATAGAAGTCAATAAGTCATACTATAACGATGCTTTTAAAAATTTTATTATTGTAACAATGCAACAAGGTGGACTAATAAATTTTAGTAGATTTTTTATTTATAAATGGTAGTTTTTTAATTTTAGTTGAGAAAATAACTAAAATTGAGCATCGGATTTATTGAAATTGGAATTTTAGAACCAAACTACTTATAAATGATTATTGGTGACATAATATGATTTAATACTGTGTTAATCTAGTATTATTTAGTTGAATAATAATAAATGGATAACCAAAGTATTTATTATTCCAAATATCTTAAAATGAATGAGAATATAGTGGATGCTTACGGCAACAAATATGGAGGATTTAACTACTAATCAACTTTTTCGGTCAATTTTTGGTGAACAAGCATATAATCAAATGTTACTTGTAAGACCAAATTATTATTTAGAAATATATATATGGGGTTGAGGAGACCGTAATGAGAACGCATTTTTTGACATTTGCGTCTCTTTGTCTTCGAAATGTTTAAATATGGAGTTTTTATTTACGTTGAAGATAAATGTGCAACGAGAGTTTCAATTTCATATGCAACAGCTTTTAACTTAAGAATAAATCACAAATCAAACTAATCAAAACACTTTTTTTATAATTTTGTTGGAGTCCGAATCTTTAACCCATAATCTTCTTAATACTTGACCAGTTATTAATAATAATCCATTTACGACGTTAATACTCATTCTCTAGTCTCAAGATCACTAAACCACAAACCACTTAGTAACTAACCAAAATTTTCTAATGAGAAAAAAGATATTAATCATCAAATTTTTTTTTAATTATCAGGCATATCTTGATGAGAAACGAAGTGTTTATTTAATGAAAAATACATGATTAGAAATTAGAACTACTGAACTAGTATAGAAAAGATTCGCCGGTTCAGATGGGTCTAACTAACCACCTACTTTTCTTGTTGTTTGATTGATTTTCTTAGTTTAATTGAACAACAAAAAACCCATAAAGATTGCTAACTCTAATTAGTTTGATTATCGTATATTTGATTTGCAGTATTAATTTTGTCCATTTGATTTCTAAACACCATATATATTAACATTGGCTTTATGGATATGTGTGGTTAAAAAGTCAAAACATTACTTTATAGTATACTAATGTATAGAGGAAGGTGAAAAGATAATTAATACATAACCATATAAACATTTTATTGGAAAAACATCGTATGAGACGTACGATTATTTAAGTTAAGAGTACAAAATGAAAGTAGCGTAGGAAAGAGAAAACACACAAACACACACACACACACAAACCAATCTTATTGGAAGTTTCCATATAGTCGGCATAACTCGTTGGTCTTACTAATAATATAAGAGAAGATTTTTTCACTCAGTGGTGGTGATAGGCACAAGAGTGACTCCAACACTGTGAACAACATCACTAGCTTGTCCATGAAATCCAACAATCTTGTGACCTTCCTCCCCGAGCGAGAACTTCTCACCAGAATCCATTCCAAACAAAGTTGACTCTCTTTTGTTCATCTTGAACCGAAGAGAGATTATTACCGGTGCCTCGATTCCATAGATCTTATCAAAGTAGCCTTCCAATGCCGTGAGATATTCACCTTCCTCAAGCACAAACTGAAAAACCCCAAAAACTAACAAAGTTAAGTGTAAACAATTTAAGGAACTACTTTAAAAACAAAAAAAAAAATCTTTATTTTACAGAAATGACCTCTTCAGCCCCAAGTAGTGTCTTCTTCCCATGATCACCTCCGGACACCAAGTCCGTTCCTTTAGTATACTCAAACTTGACAAAGCATACACCGTCGTTACCTTGTCCTACGTACATCTTTTTAACATTGTCGTAGATACCATCATCCCATTCAACTCCTCCATTGCCGCCTTTTGCTTGCAATTTCTTGGCTGGAATAGGAATATGAATAGGTGAAAAATATGCTCCAAGAGCATCAATAGCTTGACCTGACTTTCCATGGAACCCCACGAGCTTACGACCCTTTTGCTCTAGCACAAACTTCTTACCCACTTTATACCCAAAGAATGATAGTCTCCCCTTTGATGTTTTGAACGAAAGTGATGAAATTACGGTATTGCGAATAGCGTTTGGCTTATTGTAGGTTGCTTCTACCGATTCGATGTATTCATCCGGGTAATCAAGCACAAACTTAGAAAGAAAAGAAAAAAATCAAGAAGATTTTTGTCGTAAGCAATCCAAACACAAGAATTAAACCGGTTTTGAGGGTGTGAGAATCCAATATAATAACAAAAAATATCTAAATATAGGAGTATGTCCGGTCCAAAGCATAGACAAAACCATAGCTTCGGACCTCGGGTATATATGACCGAATTTTAACTAACAAAATGACAATTTCTTCTAGTAAAAACACGAAAAGAGTCACAAATTTTCTCATTTAATGTTAGGGCATTCAAAAACATTAGACCGGCCTCTTGCGGGAAATTTTGTTTGTCATACTATTTCACATATAAATAGAGTTTATGATTTAGCTAGACCTATAACATTTTTTTTAATTATTGACTAGTAAGAAATTACCTCGGATTGTGTTGTTCCTTTCACTCCATGATGATATGTCTCTGATTTACCAGCTTTCACGTACTCAAACTCCAAATAAGTGATACGATTATTATCTTGACCAATACGCAGCGTTTTAACACCGTCGTAAGAACCATCATCCCAAGCCCTTCCCCCCTCTGTACCACCTTGGGCTTCAAGCTTGTAAAGTGGGGACAATGTGGTCAGAGAGTCTACTTCAAAGTAAACTCCAAGTGCATCAATGGCACTACCAGACCGTCCATGAAACCCAACGATCTTCTTTCCCTCATCCTCAAAAACAAACTTTGTACCGTTCACGGTTCCTAAAAAGGTTGGACCAAACGTTGGAGACTTTCTACCCTTTGAGGTCTTGAAGACAAGGGACGTGATCACCTCCTTGGAAGCCACTACCTTGTAGCTTCCTTCCACGGCTGTAAAGTGTTCGTCCGGGTATTGAAGTACAAACTGTATGTGTACATTCAATCAAATCATAATGTATAATTGACTCGAGTTTGTAATCTAGTGGTTTGTATTAGTATCGTTGATGTGTCATAATTCAGAATGTCATCGTGTAAATGGTAAAAAAATGGAGAGTAAATGTAGTGGAAAACTACCTCATTAGGTTGTTGATTTACTTTCCCATATTCACGTGTTACTACTTCGCCGTCTACCTTCACGTACTCGAATTTGATGTAACTGATACGTGAGCGATCTTGTCCTACCCACACTTTTCTTACACCCTTGTATACATCGTCGTCCCATTCACTTCCTCCTTCACCACCGTAACGTCCCAACTTCCGGTACATCTTCTGTAAATTGAAAACGAAAAAAACTAAATTATTCCTTTATATATATTATCCAAATCTATTAAAGTATGTGATTGGTAGTAATACACATTCTAGTCTATATATTGAAATACAACTAATTACTCACACTCTCCCAATCATTCATGTCTTCTCTTTATTTATAAAACGATCTCATCTCTTGAAATAAAGTTGTACATATATTTCTTGTTTACAGAAACAAAACAAAACTTATTATATTTGAAATTGTTGGCTTCACAAAACATATACATATAAAGTGATAATTATATCTGGCCGACAAAAAAAAAAAAAAAATGTAACTAGCTTCTTCAAAAAAAAAAAAAAAAAAAAAAGAGAGAGAGCGATAACCAGTAAATTCTTGAGCTCTGGCTTAGAATGGAAGAGATGAATAAAGAGGAGATGAGCCTTAAGGGTGTTAAAATGTCTTGTATATATAGACACTTTTTGGCAGACAGTTCTTATTTTGTCACTTTGTTTCCATGATTTTTATTTTTATTTATTTTTTAAAATATATACTTGTAACAAACTTGTGTTGGATAATTGGTTTTCTAAAACAGAGTAAGAAAGAATGGAGAAAAAAACAGAGTAAGAGATAAAGAATTATCTCTTCTCTTGTAAAGAAGACAAGAACGAAATATACTTTTATTAATCTGAAACTTGTTGTTAGTTACAATACAAAGACAATCTTTATATAGACGTGAAACATACAAAGATAAAAGTTGTAACTCTTCACTTGTGACTTTCTAAACAAGTAACTTCTTGTGACATGCACCCTTTCACTTAACATACATAATTACTAATGCAATTATTAATAATTATAAAACCTAAACTCAATTATCAACCAACAGTATTTGATTGGCTCTCCATTTGCACCCGTCTTTAACTTGTAGATCCACTTCACACTGATTACGTTCTTCTTCTCTGGTTTATCTACAAGTTTCCAAGTGTTGTTTCTCTCGATCATCGATATCTCTTCGATCATGGCTCTTCTCCATTCCTCGATTTCAATTGCTTGATCATAGTTTTGCGGTTCTTCTTGTGCAAGAAGACATGCTTCTATGACTTGAGCCGCTTCCTCTAGATTCACCCTCGGTCCGTTTTCCAAGATTTCAATCATCGATCTGAATTTCTTTGGAGTGCTGGAGTCTCCTCCATCTTCTTCTCTGGTGTTTTGAGACCTTTCGGGTGAGATTTGCAGATTGTTGAAAGCATTACTCACTTGATCTATCTGTTCATTTAGATCGTTGCTTACTTCTTCTCCATTGATTTCCGCTTGATCTCTTGGTGCATTGACGTCGGTTATGGGCAAGACAAAGGTTTTGTCAACTTCTTTTTGTTCTTCCCAACTCCATTTCTTCTCTTCTTCGAATTCAACATCTCTTGAGACTTCGATCTTCTCGTTTTCAAGATTGAACACTCTATAGCCCTTCGTTTGATCGCTATAGCCGATGAAGATGCACCGCTTTGCTTTCGCTTCAAGTTTCTTTCTTCTTTGATCTGGTATGTGAACGAAACATACGCTTCCAAAGACCTTTAAGTGTGACACATTAGGTTTGTGTCCACACCATTTCTCCATAGGGGTTAGATCATCTTCTATCGCTCTTGTTGGTAGACGGTTTTGCAAGTAAGCCGACGTGTAGACGGCTTCAGCCCAGAACTTGAATGGCAAGTCTTGTTCTGCAAGCATCGTTCTTGTCATCTCCACCAATGCTCTGTTCTTCCTTTCGGCTGATCCGTTCTGCTGCGGTGAGTAAGGCAAAGTGACTTGCCTTTCAATGCCTTCTTCTTCACAAAACTTGGTGAATTCTTTTGATGTGAATTCACCACCGCCATCGGATCTTAGTATCTTGATAGAGCACCCTGATTGCTTCTCGATCATCGCCTTGGCCTTCTTGAATTTGGAGAAGGTCTCTGATTTTTGTTTAAGGAAGTATACCCAACACATATGGGTATAGTCATCCAAAAACAATAGGAAATATCGACTTCCATCGAGTGATTCATGTTGCATTGGTCCGCATACGTCTGTGTGTACGATCTCTAATTTCTCCTTTGTCTTAGTTTGAGATTCCTTTGGAAAGCTTTTACGAGACTGCTTTCCAAGGTTGCACGCTCCACATGATTCCTTGTGAACCATGAACTTTGGTAATCCTTTTACCAAATCCTTCTTTTGCATTTGTTGGAGCCGAGTGTCTCCCAGATGGCCAAGTCTTATGTGCCATATCTTCATCTCTCCCGGTTCATTAACTAGCATTGCTTCTTCTTGAACCGTGCTTAGCTTTATCCTAAAGCTTTTATTTATCATTGGAATCTCCAAGATCTTCTTCTCTCTTGCATCCAGAATGACGCATTTCTTTTCTTGGAAACATACTTGATAGCCACTAGAGATTATTTGTGGCACACTCAACAGATTCTTCTCCAAACCAGGAACCAAATAGACGTTTCTAATGATTCTCTTCCCATAATTTGTCATGATCGTGACGTCTCCCTTTCCAGCCGTCATGACTATCTCTCCATTTCCGACTTTGATCGGAACCTTGATGCTCTTGTTGATATCAGAAAAATATCTCTCCTCCTTTTGTCATATGGTTGGTGCATCCGCTATCTATCAACCATGAGTCTTCTTTTGGTATTGTTGTTATTTCCTCACTTGCAGTGAATAACATGTGATCTTCTTCTGATTCACTTTCCTCTTGACTCACGTGTGCTCTCTCCTTTTTCTTTGATCGACACACGTTTGCAAAGTGGCCAATCTTGCCACAGTTGTAACATTCTCTGTTACTCTTTTGATCTTTCCATTGATCATTCTTCTTTGGTTTCTTCCTGCATTCACTATCAGTGTAACTGCTTCTCTTGCAGAACTCACACCATTTCCTGCCTTGTGTGTCACGGCGTTTGGTGTGGTCGCGTTTGAAACCGACTTGCTTGTCTTTTGAGCGCGTGTAGAATGCTCCTTCATTGCTGTTATCATCTCTTACAGCCAGTCTTGCTTCATGTGCCTTGAGAATTCCGATAAGCTCTGTCATTGTAAGTAGAGACAAGTCGCGAGTTTGCTCCACAACACTAACGATGCTATAGAATTTTGCAGGCATAGAGATGAGTATCTTCTGAATGAGTTGTGCGCTCGTTTTCCTCTCTCCATGATATGTTAATTGACTCTCCAAATCAACTAACTTATCGGTGAATGATTTGACATCCTCTCCATCATTCATCTTAAGGTTTTCGTATTCTCGACGCAATGTTTGAAGTTTCACCAATCGAACTTGGGGAGATCCTTCATATTCGTCTTTCAACGCTTCCCAGGCCTCCTTTGATGATGTTGCTCCGGATATGCGTGAGAATATCTGATCAGTGACGGCGGTTTGCAAAATTTGCAAAGCCATCGTGTCGTTTGTAACCGCTTCTTCTCTAACGGCTATTGCTCTTAATGATGTAAGGGTTTCTTCTCCTTGTACCGGTTCAGGCGGTACGCCTCCCTCGACCACTGACCAAAGTTTCCTTGTCCTAAGAATGGTCGACATCTTGATGCTCTAAAAACCATACATTTCCCCGTTAAAGATCGGGATCACTTGGTGTGAGGAGCCTTGCATTGTCTCGGCTTATTGCCTTTGACCGATGCGATCTGTTGCGGATATATCTTCGCATTTCTCTCTTTTGTTCTTTACTCTTGTCCTCTCTCAATCGAATAGCTCTGATACCATGTTGAAGTGTTTATTTGTTTCGACTTTTGAATAAAAAACAGAGTAAGAACAATGGTTGTAACTTGATCTTTATTGATGACTTGAAAAAATATTACAACTCTTGATGATTTAGTATTCACACGATCTAGAGTATTAAACAAACCGAACATATGCGATTTGATAAATGAAACAACACAACTTCTTAATCTAAAAGACACAACCGAAACAGAGTATTGGTGCCTCTTGATTAAGTAACTAACTAATACGAGATTTTGATTATAATTCAACAAATACAAGGCAAGATTGGTTGCTCGTGGTTTCTCTCAAGAACATGGAGTTGACTACCAAGAGACGTTTGCCCCAGTCTCAAGGCACGACACCATAAGAGCCATACTTGCATATGCGGCTCAAAGGAAGTGGAAGCTATACCAAATGGATGTCAAGTCAGCCTTTCTAAATGGGGAATTAAAAGAAGAGGTCTATGTTTCACAACCACCTGGGTTCGTGATTGAAGGAAAGGAAGAGAAGGTGTTAAGGCTTCACAAAGCCTTATACGGTCTCAAGCAAGCCCCTCGGGCTTGGTATGGAAGAATCGATTCATACCTTCTTCAAAACGGTTTTGAGAGAAGTATGAACGATGCAGCGTTGTATACTATGAAGCAAGGAAGAGATGTGTTGATCGTAAGCCTTTACGTGGACGACATCATCATCACAGGAAGCAACATTCATCTCGTTAATACATTCAAGGAAAACATGAAGAGAGAGTTCGAGATGACGGATCTTGGATTGCTAAGTTACTTTCTCGATTTTGAAGTAATCCAAGATGATCAATGAATATTTCTTTCTCAAGAAAAGTATGCTAACAAACTTGTAGACAAGTTTGGAATGAGATCGAGCAATGTGGTAAGCACTCCACTTACACCACAAGGCAAGAAGGAAGGAGATGACAGAGAATATGGCGATCAAACAAAGTACAGAAGCATTGTCGGAGGTCTTCTATACTTATGTGCATCACGACCCGATGTGATGTATGCAAGCTCTTATCTTGCAAGATACATGTCAGCGCCAAAGATGAAGCACTACCAGGAAGCAAAACGAGTGTTACGTTATATCAAAGGTACATCAAGTCTTGGGATTCAGTTCACAAGTGTGGAGGAGCCAAGGTTAATCGGCTACTCGGACAGCGATTGGGGTGGTTCCGTTGAAGACAAGAAGAGCACATCAGGATATGTCTTTACCCTTGGATCAGCCGTGTTCTGTTGGAAATCAAGTAAGCAACAAACCCTTGCTCAATCAACGGCTGAAGCAGAGTATGTGGCCGTATGTGCAGCAACGAATCAAGCAGTCTGGCTTCAAAGACTTCTCAAGGATTTTGGAGAAGAGATCAAGGAAGGAATCACAATCTTCTATGACAACAAGTCTGCCATAGCGATCGGAAAGAATCCAGTGCAGCATAGGAGAACAAAACACATAGAAATCAAGTATCATTATGTTCGTGAAGCAGAGAGCAAGGGACTTATTCAATTGGAATACTGCAAAGGAGAAGATCAACTCGCGGACATACTCACAAAGGCGTTAAGTGGCTCAAGATTTGAAGAACTTCGAAGACAGCTTGGAGTGCAACAGAGATTTGATTAAGGAGGAGTGTTGAATTATAATCAAAATCTCGTATTAGTTAGTTACTTAATCAAAAGGCACCAATACTCTGTTTCGGTTGTGTCTTTTAGATTAAGAAGTTGTGTTGTTTCATTTATCAAATCGCATATGTTCGGTTTGTTTAATACTCTAGATCGTGTGAATACTAAATCATCAAGAGTTGTAATATTTTTTCAAGTCATCAATAAAGATCAAGTTACAACCATTGTTCTTACTCTGTTTTTTATTCAAAAGTCGAAACAAATAAACACTTCAACAACTTGTAACTAACTTGTGATTCACGAGGGAAACTGTTTTAGATAAGAGTCCATAACAATAACATTGTAACATGAAAAATCTGTGGACAGGGATATGTAATTTGGAATGAAGAATTAGCATTGGCCCAATTCTCAACAGTACCTTATGCACATGTGTGGTGTTAAATCTGAAACATCTAGTATGGATACGCGAAAAACTAACTGACATTTTGACTCAAAACAAAAGCATCTACGTATCGCTAATGTGTTAGGTGCAAAAAAAGACTATTAGTTTCTCTTTGTAATTCATATGTTGAACTTCTATGATGTAATATGTTTTAAATTAGTTATAATAAAACAAAAGGGCTAAATAAAAAATCTGAAACATCACTTTCAAGTATACTAATGTTTTGTCAAGGGATAGTGAATAACCACACACACACACCAATCTTATTAGAAGTTTTATGTAGTCGAACATGAGTAGTTGGTGTTATTACTAAATATAAGAGAGTTTTATTTCACTCGGTGGTGGTAGTAGGCACGACAGTGACTCCAACACTGTGAACAACATTACTAGCTTGTCCATGAAATCCGACGATCTTGTGACCTTCCTCTCCAAGCAAGAACTTCTCACCAGCATTCATTCCAAACAAAGTTGACTCTCTTTTGTTAGTCTTGAACTGAAGAGAGATTATCACTGGTCCCTCGACTCCATAGATCTTCACCATCCTCAAGAACAAACTGCAAAACCTCAGAAACTAACAAAGATAAGTGTAAAAAGTATAAGGAATTACTTCAAAAAAAAATTTCTTAATGTTTTAAAAAATGACCTCTTCTGTTCCAAGTAGTGTCTTCTTTCCATGATCATCTCCAGAAACCAAGTCTGTATCTTTACTATACTCAAACTTGACAAAGCATACACCATCGTTACCTTGTCCTACATATATCTTCTTAACATTGTCGTAGACACCATTATCCCATGCAACTCCTCCATTACCGCCTTTTGCTGGTAATTTCTTGGCTTGTATTAAAGGAGTAAAAATAGAAATAGGTGCAAAATATGCTCCAAGAGCATGAATAGCTTCACCTGACTTTCCATGGAACCCGACAAGTTTACGACCCTTTTGTTCTAGTACAAAGTTCTTACCCACTTTATACCCAAAGGATGAAGTTTTCCTCTTTGATGTTTGGAACGTAAGTGATGTAATTACGGTTTTGGCAAAAAGATTTGGCTTATTATAGGTTGCTTCAGCCGATTTGATGTATTCATCCGGGTAATCAAGCACAAACTGCAAGAAAAAAGCAAAATTCAAGAAGATTTTGGTCGCAAGAAATCATAGGTGATGTTATGAGAAGAGTGCAAAAAAATCATAGGTGATGTTCAAAGAACACTTTAATTAGGGACACATAATTTAATATAACCATTTAGAACATTTCAATTAAAACTATATGTCATGGTGGAAATCTCTACATAAATTCATTTATTTAATAACATAAGACTCAATAGATATTTTACATAATTAATTCTAACTAAATATCGACGGTACGAGAGTGGCATGGAAATTTGGCTTTCTTTGAGATGATTTCAACATTTTAGTAGGGTAAATTCAACAAAAGTTGCACTAGTTGTAAAACGTTTTTTTTGTTTGAATTAATGTAACATTCGATTCAAAATATATATATATATCTTAGACTTATCATGAAGAACAATTATTTTTGTTGTTATTTCACATATTTATAGAAGTTGTGATCTAACAAGACCTATAACATTTTTTTTGAGAATTATTGAACCAGTCGTTATAAGAACTAGTTACCTCGGATTGTGTTTCTCCTTTTACCCCATGGTGATGTGTCTCTGATTTCCCACCTTTCTCGTACTCGAACTCCAGATATGTTATACGACTATTATCTTGACCAATACGCAGCGTTTTAACACCATCGTAAGAACCATCATCCCAAACACTCCCATCTGTACCACCTTGGGCTTCAAGCTTGCAAAGTGGGGACGACGTAGTCATAGAATCCACTTCAAAGTAAACTCCAAGTGCGTCAAGTGCATTTTCCGACCGTCCATGAAACCCAACGATCTTCTTTCCCTCATCCTCAAAAACAAACTTTTTACCGTTCACAATTCCTAACAAGTTTGGACCAAACGTGGGAGATTTTCTACCCTTTGAGGTCTTGAAGATGAGGAACGTGATCACCTCCGTGGCACACAGAGCCACTACGTTGTAGCTTCCCTCCACCGATGTGATGTGTTCATCCGGATATTGAAGTACAAACTGTATGTGAAAATTTCATTTATTCAATCAAAAACATAAAAATATACAAAACAGAATGTATAATAATTGACTGGAGTTTGTAATCTAGTGGTTTGTATTAGCATCGTTGATGTGTCATAATCCAGAATGTGCGTGTGTAAAATGTGAAATTGGAGAGTAAATGTAGTGGAAAACTACCTCATTAAGGTGGTTATAATTTACTGTCCCATATTCACGTGTTACTACTTCACCGTCCACCTTCACGTACTCGAATTTGATGTAAGTGATACGTGCGAGATCTTGTCCTACACACACTTTTCTTACACCCTCGTATACATCGTCGTCCCATTCACTTCCTCCTTCACCACCGCAAAGTGCCAACTTCTGGTACATCTTCGCCGCCATTTCGAATCTTCAAATCCTGTAAACCGAAAAAATATTACTTTTATATATTAATAAATATAATCCAAAGCTAGGCCATCTCCATTGGTAACACTCTCATGAGTATCACCATTTTTTTTCTAAATGTCTAATTTTTTTTTTTTTTAATTATAAAAAAAATAGTGACACTCATAAGAGTGTCACCATTGGTGGTGCCTTAAGAGTATGTGATTGGTAGTAATACAATAATATCATAATAATATTCTAGCCAACCGAAATACATAGCAAGACCACCAAAGTGGTCTAAGAGTCACAGATAGAACAAATCTACCGATAGGTCACCATTTATAGTATAAAACATGCACATAGCGAAGTGAAAACGCATCCACACACTCTTTACTCATTTGGTTTGAATAATAACTACTTTAGTTGCTCATACTCTTCCAATCATTCCTCTCTTCTCTTAGAGATTTTATTAAGCGATCTCTTAAAGTAGAGTTGTACAAAAAATCTAGTTTGCCGAAAACTTCTTACAACTGTTTTTGGAATGATCACTCCTAAAAAGATAGTTAAATTCACAAAACATATTCATGTAAGGGATATAATCATATGTGGGCTACGAAAGAAAACCTAACTAGCTACTTAAAGAAAAAAAAAGAGTGATAGAGAGATAACCAGTAAATTCTTGAGCTCTGATGAGAATGGAAGAGATGAATAAAAATGATGGAGATGATGAGCCTTAAGGGTCCTGAAATGTGTGTATTTATTGACACTCTTTAGCAGACTCGTTCTTAGTTTTTTCCATCATTTTAATTTTTGTTATAAACCTATTAGTGGATGTCCATTATAGGTCTATATTCTAGAATGTTCCTAAACCTACTTGTTCACCAAGTATTTGTACTCCTATATATACTCTCTATTATTGATGGAATAATACACAACACAATTCATTCTATCTCTTCCAATTACAACACGTTATCAGCACGAAACCCTAACCACTGAGTAAAAACCCTAACCACTGAGAAAAAAATCTAAAACCCTAACCAAAATCATTAGCCGACACCACCTCCGTTTTCCAACGCCGTATCTCTTAGAATCCATCGTTTCCAATCTCTTCATAATTGACCGAGCTAAGTTTCTCTCTTATCATTCGATCATTTTCATGTTTTATGGCTAGTTGATGATAATTGTTTTATTGATTTACAATTATCGAGACATGTTTTAAAAGAAATCGAAACATGCTTATGCTTATTGATTATTTTATGCATGACTCTACTGTTTCATTATTATAGATTTATAGATTCATATTCTATCATGATCAAATCTTATTTTATTGAATCATATGGTTGTGTTATTAAGTTTGACTGTTTTTGCATGAAACTCATATAAACAAAATTATGTGTATAGATCCTACTTTAAAGATTGGTTTTGCACGGAAGTTTGCTACTTGGAAAGCAAAACTATTTTCGATGCTGACTCCGTTGTATCTCATTAGCCGGCTATACTCTTGCCAACCATCGAGATAAGTACTATTTGATCCAAAAAATAATAATAATTAGCATAATTGTTGGTTTGCATTGGTTTGGTAGATCTAGACATGTCTTATTCAATTTATTGTTTTCTAATCGTTGATTTGAATTATGAAATTAAATCTAGATATATGCATGATAAGGCATGTATAAATTTGTGAAACTAACTTTATTTCCATGTTAGTTTAAATATCATGATCTGATTTGTGATGCTTAATTATTCCGTAAGTTAAGAATATATACATGAATATACATATACGATATATGATATTTTTATTCTTTCATATAGAAAGAGGAAAAGTCAATGCGTCTGATTATTGTCCACTTGATTATGTCTCGTCTCTTTGTGGATCTTTATGGTTGGTAAAATCATGAATCACATCCACTTGATTATGTCCATTCTCTGAAGTGAATGTGGAAAATAATAGATCACAATAACACAAAACCCAAGGAAGTGGTTTTAATGATCCAAATCGAGGTCAATGTGTTTCTTTCAAGAACTTAATTCTTACTAAAAGTGAGAAAAAAAAGATGGCAAAAAAGAAAATTTTATCTCATATGAGAATGAAAGTATCTAGTTTGAATACAATATCAAGAGTATAAAGCTCATTAAAGGCTCCCGAAGAGTATATACATGAGAATGCATTGTGAGATATATTCCTCCAAGTCTTAAAGTAAATGATATAAATGATCCAAGCTGGGATATGTTTTTATGGAATGGAATTTAATACGAGATGGATGAACCTGAAGTTTCATCAACTCGAGGTAGAAGAGTAAAGAATCTCACATAGACAAATAACATATCTTGAAGATTATGTTTACTACTTAAAGATCCACAAGTTCTCTAAGACAATTTAAAAGAAAAGTATGATGAGAACAAGATGTTATTTAGAGATCATTATGAGTGTGTACATCTAAGATTAAGTCTATAAATAAATATGTTTTATTGGTTATACTCCATTCCCTGAAGCGAATGTGACATCATATTTGTCGAAAGCATAAGTGAAAGTGGATATGAATGTTCTCAAGATCGCGATTGAAGAGTTTCTATCAAGAACTCATATTTTCACCAGAAGTGAATAAATAGAAAATGCAATAAACTTTGCGAGTATAATACATAGTATTAAGCATATATATGAATGCTCCAGAAGAGCACATAAATATCATTGTCTATAAGAATACTTGATACATTTCGTTATCTTAAGTCTCAAAAGTAAAATACATAATCCAAGTAGGATATGTTATTTAGTTCGAGATTGATAAACCTAGAGTATTATCATCTCGAGGGGGAGAGTTAAAAGGATCTCATATACTATAAGTGAAACATCCAGAAGATTATGTTTACACTAAAAATGAGACTGATGAATCCAATTCATAATAGATGAAATTTTGGGAAATCATATTAATACAAAAAGTGAAGGAATTGTTGAATACCTCCAAAACACAAGTATTTCACAAGGTAGAAAGTATTTTCTTGAGAAATTACATGCTTTTGTACTAGATTGTACTACACAAAGATTCGTAGAATATAGACAAAAGATATAGTAAACCAGAAGTTTACTAAGAATGAAAAGTAAATTAGAAGTTTACTAAGAATTTAAATGTTTGGCTTAACCGGATTGGTCATCCTGGTTTAGTGGATGATGTGTAAATTTATAAAAGTGTGTGGATATTTCGTAAAGAACCAGAAGATTCTTTCTAGTCATTTATCATATGTTGATTGCTCAGAAAGCAATATGATAATATGGCATTCACCAGTAAGAAAAAAAAAAACTGGAATATGTTTATTTCTAGAAGTATATACAAGGAGATATTTATGGGCTGATCACCCACTATGTGAATTTTAGATAATAGATGCATCAATTAAATGGACGCATTGACTCGATGAAAACAACAACTAAGTATTCACATTTATCCTTGTCATGAAATTGCAACTTGAAGTTTGCAAGGTTATTTGATAATGCTAGTGAATTTATGTTTGAATACCCACTAAAATAAAGTGTTGAACATCCAGAAGCTTATGTTTATACACAAAATGGTTTAATACCATTGTTTCGCATCAAGCCAATGAATAACTAACATGTCTCCCCATCATTATTGGTTTAGGATCAGAAACCAAATAATTCCCATCAGAAAGATGTTTGAATGTTAAAAGTGCTCCACCACATCATTTTAAGGTGGGACCTCAGAAAGAGGATAAAAATATATGTTGGATATGAATAATTGTCTAGAGCTATCTCAGAAGGATTTTTATTGCTCGAGTCTCATATTAACATTTTAATGAGTTAGTTTTTTCAACATCAGGGGGAGAAAATAAACAGCTGGAAAAAGATATAAGTTTCTATGAATTATCAATGATCCTCGGACTAGAGAATGTACATTTGAAGTCCACAAAGATAATTCATAAGAAAAACTTGGCGTATTGTTTGCCAGATGCTTTGCTGATCCTAACAGAGTGATGAAATTCACCTATGCCAGCTGTATATGCTCCAATTAAATGTATGTCCTAGAAGAACTATATCAAACTGCTAGTGAGTCTAAAGATCGCATGAAGCGTGATAGACCTATTTGGTTCTAAATATAAGAATTCTCAAAAAGAAAAGTGAGCATAAATTGAGAATGACCAAATTGAGGAAATCTCTAAGGATCTTCATAAGAGAATGAGTGATCTATAGAAGAGAAAGAAACATGACAAATGAAAAGTTCAAGTACTTGACAATGAAAAGAGCTAGCTAGCTATGTCATGTTTGGAATAAATAGAACCAAAAAGCAAATCGACGTCGTAATATTTTGCATGCATGGGCAGTTGATATTATGAAGAGGATCATGAAAGAAATTCTATTGAAATGTGTATACAAAGTAATGATTGGCCAAAGTGGAAAGAAAATTAGACGTACTTATAATCTCTTGAAGAGAAATTTTTGGACCAGGAGTCCATGCACCTGAAGTGTAAAACCAGTGAAAGATATAAAGTTTTGTGGAAAACGATAGTGAAAATAGTGAAATTTTCACAAAGACAAATTTTTTTTTATGAAGAGATATATTTATATTCTCTTGTGGTGGTAGCAATACTTTTGAAATATCTTATAAGTCTGGCAATAAGATATAGAACACTGGATGAGGAAATTTATATGGATTCCTTAATGTATATAATCCCTGAAGGATTAAAGATATCAAAATTATGTTCTTGAGAACTCTCGATCAAATGAAAAGAGAAAATAGGGTATAGTTATGTATATGTGTACCCATGTAGATTTCTCTAAAGATATTGATCAAAGTAATTCTTAATTTGAAGATCATCAAAACTCAGAGTTATCTGAAATAGTATGATGACAATAATTTATGCTAAAATATCACTTGATAATGATGTTTAAGACATTTATCGATATTTTCATGATTTAAAGATGAGATTTTGTATGATAAGAAGAAAAATATGTTATGGACCAGAAGTCCAATGATTTGAGATATCATAAATCATACAAGTTTGTTTGTTAAGGCTATGCTTATGATCATTTGAAAAGATAACATATGATCGAAAGTCATCTCCAGAAGAAGATGCTTCTGAGGGAGAAATATAATGATGAGCTTGGATGTACTCTTTTTCCCCTTATCATAGTTTTTATCCCATAGAGTTTTTCTATGAAAGGTTTTTAACGAGACATCAAAGAACATGCGAAAGATAGACATTTAAAGAGCAATGTTATCATTGCAATGATATATGAAAGTCTATCAAACTCCCAAAGAATATCATACATTAATGATATCAAGAGAAACAAAGAGAATAATCAAGATGGATCATCTTAAAGAGTTATGGGTTGCAGACGAATGGCGATTTACTTGTTCTTCAGATTTGTTCAAGTGAGATTTTGGCGGACTTATTTTGCAAAGACAGTTCCAGATGCTACTTTCAAGGATCAAGTTCGAGCTGTCATAAAAGAATCAAGTTATGCACTCATCAGGGGGAGTAGAAGCGCGTTGCACTCTTTTTCCCTTAACCATGGTTTTGTCCCAATTGGGTTTTCCTGGTAAGGTTTTTAACGAGGCAACATCTTATGCGCATTAGGATTATTTTTACTATAATGGCATCCAAGGGGGAGTGTTATAAACCCATTAGTGGATGTCCATTATAGGCCCGTATTCTAGAATGTTCTTAAACCTACTTGTTCACCAAGTATTTGTACTCCTATATATACTCTCTATTATTGATGGAATAATACACAACACAATTCATTCTATCTCTTCCAATTACAACAATTTTTCTTTTTTTTTGAATTATATGTAATTGTGAATTGCAACTAACTCGTGATTCACGAGGCAAATGCAATAATTGTTTGTGATAAGAGTCTATACGATCAAGCCCATTACTAGTAATTAGCATACAACTTGTTAAATGCAAATCAATGTTTTCACGCCCGGACCGGACCGGCCGGTCCGACCGGTTCAACCGTGATCCGGTAAGTATAACGGTTTGGGTTTGATGGTAAAACCAACTAATTAAAATCAAGTAGGAACCCAAAAAAAACTCGCTATTAACCCGCGAACCGGTTGGTTGAACCGACAACCGACAGGTTGGGTTTTGAAAGAGTCCATAACTTAAATTAAAGAGTTTGTTTTGACATATTGATATTAAATTATAGGATTTTTACGTTGTCGAGTACTTTTATTTATATAATTTATAATCTGTTTTTACGCATGTTCAGTGCTTTTGTGGTTCTGCCATTAATGATTTATTATTATATTTTTTTGTTTAGTTTGAACTTTGAATGTTCTCTTATTGTTATTGTTATAATCTCATACTCTTTGATATCTAGTATTATTTTCTCTTAAACTTTAGATATAAACTTATTCAAAGAGTTTTATTCTTTGATTTCTAAATCAAAGAAAAAGTTTACAAACTTTGTTTGTTGTATATTCTAATCATGGTATATATTTGTTTTATATTTGTAATATAAATATATATGTTAAATAATCTATTGATCCACGGTTGACCCATGGTTGGACCAGTGACCCGGTGATCCGATAGGTCATCCGGTTAACTGTCTTGGTCGGATTTAAAAACATTGATGCAAATACTCTTTAGAGCATGTTTATCCATAGTTGTTAAGTAAAGGTGGTTAGTAATTTTTTTAATTATAAAATGTGTTAAGAGAAAAATTTAGAACCCCCAAAGAATTATGTTGTTTTTGGTCAATTACTGTTAGTTGCTAATGAGAGATTTAAAAAAAAAAAAAAAACCTTAATCAAACTCCTTCCAAAACTTCACTCTCAACAATGGCGATCAAGCCGAGTATTTTCACCCTTACATAATCAAACCATCTGTTTCCTCTCTCTCGATCTCGTACCCATCTCTTTCTCACAACTCTGCTTTCATCTACGAAGCCTTTAACGCCGACTTTATTATTCTATGGACTGGGACATGTGATTTGATATGAAGAAAATTATCATTGGCCTAAGCCTCAAAATTGTAAACCATCTCTAATATAAATCTCTATTTTCTACTCTAAAATAGAGGAAAAATAGTATTTCTCTAATTTCATTTAAATGTATTTCTCTATTTTAGAAAAATACAATATTTTCTCTTATTTTAAGGATATTTTTGAATAAGACAAAAAAAAATCTCTATTTCTATGTTCAAATATAGAAATCTTTATTTTAGAGATGTAAATAGAGTCGGGTTGAAGAGAAAAAAATAAAGGAGATGCCAATAATAAATGACACAATATTTGCCGCCGCTTAGCTTCTCCGCCACATTTTTCGATGACCATGGATTCCGGCCAGTCGATGGCCCCTGATCCACCGGAACCTCCCGACCCACCCGACGTCTTATACTACACCTTCATCCGACCTTCTCTGTTTCTCTTTCCTCCTTCTCCCGTTTGTTCAGATCTACGGCTCGGACCTAAGATGATAAAAACCAAAGGTCTTGTGGCTTATTCTCCGGCGTCGTCCGGTCACCTTGTAGCTGTCTGTTCGGCGTTGCTCGGAGGCTCTCTCTTCTCGTTGCGACGAAAATCTACTGCTTTGTGTAGGTTAAGTTGGCTCTATTTACGGATCTGCTTTGCTTTCCGGTTTGAGATCTCGCCTCCAATCTAACGTCCATTTTCAAATCCTCCTTTATCGACGGTGAATTCACCTCCGACGTCGCTATCTTCTCCTCCGTTGGTTGATAGCAAAGACGATGGAGTTTGCTTAGCTAACCATCAAAGAGACTACCCCAATCAGATTGGTTGTATGGTAGTTCTGGTCAAGTCCTGGCCAAGCTCGTTAAACACATCACATCGAGCGTGGAGAGAAAAACTCCCTTCCTATATGCTTCAAATCACCATTCGACGGGCTTCAAAACTCCGGGTGCGTTATCAATTGTGTTCACACTCTCCATTGATCTTACTATTGGATGTGTATGTGAACATGTTAGATTTAGGCTTGGATTTGTGTTCATACTCTCCAATAATCTCATATTTGGATGTGTATGACACTTCTTCTTTGGGTTTATTATCGGATTGCTCTCAGAAGTATTCACCTGTCAGCTACTCTACCTATAACTTGTCCACCATGGCTCAATCCGAATCATATCTTGTTGAGATTAGAATTGGAAGTTCTCATTACAGAAGATAGATCCGCTCTCTGTATCTTTTAAAGGCTCAACACTCATTAGTGCAACCGTTTTCAAGATTGTTAAGTTGCAGCTTCAATCACGGAGGTTAGTTCAGTGGCGATGACCTTAACTTTCGACTGCGTCATTTTGCTACTTGGGTCCTATGGTGTTGAGATTCAAGGACGTCTCTACATCGTTTGTTATTTAAGTACAATGATTGCTTCTATCCTGTTTGTATTTTCTTCACGTGCAACTTGTTGCAGCGATCTTAGTAGTTTTAATGGCTCTATCATCAACTCTTGTAAACGATTCCTCCTTCGGAGAATATGAAGCTTAATCTACGTTAGTTTGTTGACAAAAAAAAGACACAATATATACTTAATACCTTACAAAATAAAACGATATAAGATGAATAAATGTATGTGATATTAAATGTGAATGCGAGACACACAATAGGTTCAACAAGTAGATTTTCTTGGCACACAAGTACATATCAAAAAGGCATTCACATGACATCAGAAACTGTCAAATTGGTCATCTGATTTATTCTTATTCTTCTTGTCCTTAGTGTTCTTCTTCTCCTTCTTATTCTTATTCTCTTTCTCCTTCTTCTTCTCCTCCTTCTCCTCTTTCTCTTTATTCTTCTTCTTCTTCTTTTTTTTTGGCTCCCTCGAAGCAGTATCTAAACTTAAACCAGCAACAAGACGAAGAGTAAGAACAATAGGGTATATTGCTACGAAGAGGAAACGATTTGGTATAGAGAAGTATGAGAAAGTTAACCTTGGTTTAAGTGGACAGAGTTGTAATGTACCTCTTGCTTATAGCTCAAGTAAATGACTTTTTCTTGTTCTTTTTGAGACTTGGGAAGAATCACAATAAAAGGATATTCTTTGATTGATGTAATCATTACTATTTTGACTCCATACACATCTGCCGCTGCTCTCAATGTGACTTCATCGCCCCATACCGAGTCATTAGACATGTTCTTTACATACTCGGAATATTCCATTTTTTCAACAAGTCCTTTATAAGGTTTTGGAAGCAATTTTAAGCTGATAAGAAAACAGAATCATCAACATCATTATCATATGAAAATACACGTATTAAATAAAAAAAATATGTAACTATTTTTTTTTTCCAAGGGGCATCTTTCTTTTTATTTATCTTAAATTGATTACAGAGAATTTGTTTTTATAGTAAACACAAATCAAGAGCACATACATAAGAAAAAGTTTTAAAGTAAACAGATTTGGAGTTGAACCTTCGGCTAGGCAATAGTTACGTTGAGTTGAGCAAGGGAAGAAGCTGGAGAATGTTGATAAAACTACAGAGATGAGTAGTTTGTTGAGCAGATTGTCCTAATTCTCTTAATGCCATGTCTAAGAGGGCCAACTTACATCGCATTGCTTATTGAATCTGTTTGATGATACACTGACTCGGTTTGGACACAGAGTTGTGAAGCCTCGAGTTTCTTTCTCTCCAAAGCTCATAGACTATAGCAAGAGCTTCATTATAGTATTCACTTTAAGGTTTGTAGAAGGAGCAATACACCACCTAAGCAGGTCTTGAAACAAGAGTGGTGGAGAGATCGATGAGTTAATGAAGAAAGAGTCCCATACCTGTTTTGAGAATTCACACCCAAAGAATAAGTGTTCAACACTCTCCGCTTCTTTGCCACAGAGAAGACACGTATCTGGGACATTCATTCCCCAAGACCGGAGCCTATTTCGGGTTGATAGCCATCCATGCACCAAGAGCCAGAATATAAAAGCATGCTTTGGGGTTCAATGTTTAAACCAAACCGCAGACTTCCACGGAACCGTAATTCCCAACGGGTGAAGACTGTTCTAGGTCAGGACCAAAGATAATAGAGCAGGAGCGTCAATGTTATTTACCTTCCACAAGAAGCAGTCCAGATTATATAAAAGGGAGATAGGTCCGACGGTAAACAATTACGGAGCAAAACCACCAACGGGTGTCTTCCTCTTGGTAAAAGCCCACTCATAATTCACAATAGCATCAACAACTGTAGCCGCATTAGGAATTCCGGTGACTTGCGGCCCGATCAAACCCACAAGATCAACCAAAGGTCCCAAATCTGTCCAATTGTCATGCAAAAAAAAGGATTTTGGAACCAGATCCTAGTTTGGCAGAAACAGAAGGTCGAGCTAGCGGCCTGATCTTCATAAGACGTTTCCATAACCAACTTCCCAGTTTATGAAAGTCAATATCCCAGAAGACTCGATCCTTAATGAGATGCTTATTAACCCACGAGACCCAAAGTGAACCACCATAAGCAAAGAGGAGCCAAATTAGTTTTAACGCAAAAAATTTGTTCCAATCCACCAATCGCTTCAGATTCAAGCCTCCAACTTTCTTCGCTGTACAAAGAAACGCCGAACACATTTTCTTTAATTCATCGAAGCACCCATTAGGCAGCAAGAAAACTGTGCACTAGAAGTTGACAATACTCACGATAACCGACTGTATCAATTGGAGCCTCCCTACAAAGGACAAGTAACGAGTAGTCCAGGAAGATACACGGCTCCTTACCTTGTCAATCAAAGGTTGATAGTCTTGGGGTCTAAGCTTGTGCAGCATTAGAGGAACGCCAAGATATCTGACCGGAAGCGAACCTTGAAGAAGACCATCCTTATCCGCCAACTCCTTAGACACTCTCAAGTTATTACCATCAAAGAACAGATACGACTTCCTTAAATTTAACTTAAGGCCAGAAGCTTTATGAAAACAACTCAGCACATTGAGAGTACCAGAAAGTGACCGTTCCGAACCGTCAAAGAAGATCAAGACATCATCTGCAAAACTCAAGTGCGTGATTAAAGGATCCACACAAAGGGGGTGAGGCTTAAACCGATCCACATATACTGCTTTGTCCAAATGTTTTGATAAAATATCCATAGCCAGAGCAAACAAAGGGGGGGACATCGGATCGCCCTGCCTCAACCCTTTTTTACCATGAAAGTAGCGCACTAATTCACCATTGAGGGCAACGAAGAAAGAAGGAGAGGATATACACTCCCAAATCCACTTGATGAACACTTCAGGAAGGTCAAAAGCTTTAAGGATGTTATGGAGGAAAAACCATTCTAGATTGTTGTATGCCTTGGTTAAGTCAATTTGAAGACAACCACGAGAGAGAGAGACCCAGCCTCATGAAACACGGTAACCAACTCAGAAGCAAGCAGTACATTTTCGTAAAAAAGTCTTCCCTCTATAAAGCCTACTTGGTTCTGTTGGACAGCTTGAGAGACGAACAATTTTATCCGGTCAGCTAGAATTCGGGAAATAACTTTGTAAAAGGTATTGCAGCAAGAAATGGGTCTAACATCCGTAAGTTTATCAGCACCCGACGTCTTAGGAATATGAGAGATTGATGTAGCATTAACCTTTTTAAGAGAGGTCCCAGAGACAAAAAATTCTTGAACCACCTTTACCAACTCTAAGCCAACAACATTCCATGAACAAGTAAAGAATTCCACCGAGAACCCATCTGGATCAGACGCTTTTCCTTTCGGCAAAGAGAACTGTGCGAGCTGGAATAATCACACAATAGAATTTGTGAAGATTCGTTGAAATAGAGCTTCTTTAGGGTTTACTTAGAGAAAGATAGAATTAGGGTTCTTGAGATTGTTCTTATTAACCAAGATCAGAGCTGTAAACAGTGTTTTTATCAGAAAAAACCGGTCCTTTCCAAGTGAAGGGGTACATGTCTATATATAGGTAAAATTGGGCGGTATGAACAGTTCCAGTCGAGGCGACTCGAACAGTTCCGGTCGCTCTGAGCCGGGCCGGTTGAGAGGGATTGAACAGCGCTGGAATGAACAGTGATGGGCCTTTGACGGGCCTGCGTTTTCTGGGTTCGACCGCTGAGCCGGTTAAACACGTGTTAAGCCGTTTGGTTTATCGATTCTTCTAGGGGAGATCTGACCCCTACAGTTAGCCCCCCAGTTTGGCAATTTAGTTAAAAAGTGCTGAAGTAAGGGTGTCTGAAAAATCGATTCCCGCTGAGGCTGTTTAGCGTGTTAGCGGCGATACTGTCGAACCCAAATACTCAATACTGCGAGTCGGTTGCTGTCATTGACGAGTCGATTTCTAGTTTCGCGAATCTGCGAATTGGTTTTACTTGTGATCCGCGAATCGTGCGAGAGTGCGAGGCGTCAAAGTAGATTTGTTCCGATATCTGCGAACTGACTGAAAGCCTTCGAAATTGCGAGTTGACTTGATTGAATGAATCTGCTCGAAGATGCGAGGTGACGAGATGAAGATGTACAGACGTGCGAACAAGCCTCGGTAAAACCCTTGTCTAGAAAACCCAGTGGGAAAAAACAGAAAAGGGGAAAAGAGCGCGAGTCGCACGTTTACTCAAGTCATCGTTGTCGCCGAATTCCTAAGTTTTATGGAGATAAAGTCGTGAGTTGATGACGTCGCGAGTTGATTTCTGTGGAGAGAAAGTCGCGACTGATCCATTGAGATGGAGTCGCGAGTTGATTTTCACGGAGAGAAAGTCGCGATTGGTCCATTGAGATGGAGTCGCGAGTTGCGAGATGCTGAAGTCGCAGATTTATTCGTAAGTGAAGTCGCGAGGTCGCGCGATTCTTTGAAGGTCAAAATCCTGAGAATATCGAAACTATGATGTCGCGAAACAAATCGAGGAGGAGCTCGCGGAGTCGCATTTAGAGTCAGATAAAAATTGTGGAACCATAGATTTGGATCAATCTCGCGAAACTGATCTTCCGAGCCCAGAATCTTTGGGCCCATTAAGAAATGAGGCCCACCTCGAAAGTCGAACCGTCGAAAATGTCTTTATAAGAGGCAACGCTCCCTTGATACTTCTCATTATTTTCATTCCTCCGAAAAAACAGGTTCGCTCTCTCTCCCCCTTTTCTGTTTTTTCTTTCGAGTAATAGATAGGAATTTTGCCGTCCCATCACTTCGCCGCCGCCGTGTTTTTTATCACCGCCGCAGTGTTCTTCAGAGAAACTGAAAAAACTTAGGTTTTGATCCAAAGAAAAATGTCGTCGACGAGTTCTTTTGCATCCGCGAAGTCTGCCGAACTCCCCGAGAAGGGAAAATCGGTCTGGGAGTATTCTCACAATAGCGAGTCGATTGTAGATGCGAGTTCGAGTTGTAGTGGGTTCCGTGGTCAAGAGGAAGCGAGTCCTTCAGGCAGGGAGGAGGCGAGCCCCGTTAGTTGAGAAGATCGAGCTGGAGGCCATTCTCCTCTTGCCGAACTGTTCTTCTATCCTACTCCCGCCTTAAGACAAAGTCGCGAGACAGGGGAGTCTACTTCGTCCATGCGAGCTGGACGAACTGGCTTTAAAGAGGGATGTGGGGGTCGAAACCAACACAACTAGAATTTGTAAGAGTTCTAGGGAAGCTTGTGAGATTTCTATGGTAAGCTAGGATTGCAAAGGATTTGAGAAAGAGATGTTGTTTATTGCTCTGAAAAGTTGAGTACAAGTTTTTGCATAAAGAAATCGGATCCCTTTTAAGGTTGTACAAGAGAGGTATATATAGCTATTCCTAAGGCGGCTGCTTCTTCCCATCCTCTGCGGAGTCGGTCATATCATCATGGGCTTCGCGTCCGGACCAGGCTATCGTCACGTTACTGGGCTTGAAGGCTTTTGGATAGACACTGCAATTGAGGAGTGAAGTGAGCGATCGGCCCATGGCGAGCCGACAGTCGGGTCGCGACCGAGCGCTCGGTCGGTCCAGAGTGCTCGGTCGGTCCGGAGCGCTCGGTCGGTCCGGAGTGCTCGGTCGGTCCGGAGTGCTCGGTAGGTCCGGAGTGCTCGGTCGGTCCGGAGTGCTCGGTCGGTCCCGAGTGCTCGGTCGGCCTCGCCTCGACCCGGTCCTTCCCCGCTTCGCTTAAGTTCCCATTTCCATGTGCTCCGCTCCGCAGGAAGATTTGGGTTCCGCTAGGCCTCCTTTGTTCAGGATCTGGAGGGCCATCTCTTTGGTTGACTTGCCTTTAGATGTTAATGCTGATGGGGTGAAAACCGACCCCAACAGTTAGCCCCCCAGCTCGGTAGTGTTAGAGCTAACAGTGCCGAGTTTGAAGATGTGTTAGATATTAGCATTACCATCTGAAGTCAAGGTGTCTGCCTATCTTGTCTGTAGTACGCTTAAGTACTCATCTTGTTCAATACTCCCCCTCAAGTTCATACAGCAATGTGGAGCATGAACTTGGAAGATACTAGATGGTGGCCTCGTTAAAACCTTAGTAGGGAAAACCCTTTGGGACAAAACCTCTACTTAAGGGAAAAGAGTGCCACGCATAGTGATGAGGGGATTTGAACAAGGAACCTGGTTCATTGTGGATCCCTTGCCATTGCTTGGCCTTGGCGGATCCAATGAGGGTTAGATCCCCAGCCCGGTTGTGTTAGAGCTAATAATGGTACCGAGTTAAAAGAAGCATCGAATATCGGCGTTAACGTTTGAAGTCAAAGCAATTGTCATCTACAGTAGTAGAGAGTGACTTTTTCGCAAGAGGTTTTAGGACTCTGTAAATGTTATGAAGATTTTAAGACTTCATGCTTCTTCAGTAGAAGCTGCTGTGTTTTCTGCAGAAAAATTTTTTTTTACTCGAAGATTTTAAGACTTCGTTTTTTCCTTTGGAGATTTTAAGACTTCGTGTTGCGATTGTCAATGTCAATGACGTTTTCGTGAAATAGCAAAGTGATTTTGCAGAGGGAAGAGCGTTGTGTTTTTTTGAACAGAGACGGGACCCGTGTAATGAGAGAAAGAGAAGATCCCTTAAAGGGATAAGGTTTGACTTAGTCAACCTTTTCTCCTTCCTCTTTCTTCTTCCCTTCTCAAAATTTTTTTTTTTTTTTTTTCTCCTCCTCCCTTGCGCCGTCGCCGACCACGAGCCTCTCCCACCGGATCTTCGCCAACCGATCGCAAGCTCGGGTCTCCTCTTCTTACCCTTTCTTTCTTGGTAAGTTTCCTTACTCCATTCTCAAGCCATCTTTTAAGTCCCCATGGCTTCTTTGGAAATCCAAACTCATAGATCTAAGTTTGTTCATGGAGAATCAAGCTTTGTTGTGTTGAATTGATGATTGCTTTGGAGAATCATTGAGCCTTTGGTTGTTGATGGAACTTAGATTTGGATTTTGCATAGATTTTTGAGAATCCCTCTTTGAAGCTTGTTTGGGATTGAGTTTTAAGCTTGAGATGTGTTCTTGGTAAAAAGATGGAAATTCTTGACTTTTGATTTGTCTTGTTGACTTGTGCATAGGTATACTTGTTGTTATGGAACAAGACACACATGACTTGGCTAATAATGGTAGATCGGCGCTTGGGACCGACCCACCTTCGTGCGAGACCGACCGCGCGGTCGCGGACGGGCGTGAAGCCGACCGCACGGTCGCACGTGAGCGCGAGACCGATCGCGAGGAACGCGAAGATGACCGCGTGATCGCGGGCGATCGCGGTCGCGAGGATGAGACCGACCGCTCGGTCGCACATGGGCGTGAGGCCACTCGCGAGGCATGCGAGGATAACCGCATGGTCGCGGTCGATCGCGGTCGTAAGGACGAGACCGACCGCTCGGCCGTGGACGGACGTGAAGCCGAGCGCGCGGTCGCATATGGGTGCGAGGCCGACCGCACGATTGCGGGTGGACACGGGACTGATCACGCGCTCGCGACTTCTCTGAACCGAATTGGGGATTCGGTCGCGGCTTCGTCCTCATCGATGATTGTGATGGTTCCTTCGGCGAATCACGTTGGTACCGGTACCGGGATCCGTCTCCGTAACAAACTCACCGTTCCCCGGTGATGATGGTGCTGGTGACTTAGTAGTTGTTGAGGATGCGAGGAGATCCAGTGGTGATGAGGATTTGATGGCTCGTCGTGGGGGAGTTGGACTTTCCTTCCCCCTTAACGATGAGGATCCGAGGCTTCCAGAGGGAGCAACCGATGTTGCTGTGTCACTCGACTCTTCTTCTACTTCGGGGTCACCTCCATCCGATGCTGAGGATGGCGATGAGGTGACCCTCCCTGTTGCGGCTAAGAAGAAGAGGAGGGGACCGGATCCCCCTGGATCTACCTTCTGCGATGAGGACTCGCTGCAGCGCCTTCGAGAGAGATGTGAGATCTCTGATGAGATTGAGTTGGTCGTTCCTGATCGCACACAGCGTGCTAATGCCCCGCCTCCGGGATACTTTACCATGTATGAGAACTTCATGGATCATTGCCTGTTGTGGTTCCCGGTGCCAGGCTTCCTCCTTCACTTCCTGGATGGGAACGGTATCTCCCTTGCTCAGATCAACCCCAGGGGGTTGAGGCACATTATTGGTATCTACGTGCTTAGCCGGGAGTGCAATGCAGAGATTAGTACTGAGCAGCTGACCAGCCTTCTGGAGTTCAGGCCTAAGGGCCCTGCAGACGTGTTTCGGTATCTCGTTGCCCCAGCTCCGGGTCCCGTGCTTATTGATGGGTTCCCCAGCAAGGATGATCTTTTTGAGTGCTCATTCTTCTTTGTCAAGATCTCAGAGAGGACCATTGAGGCTGACTGCATCCCCCTTGTCAGGACGAGTTGGGGGAAGAGAGGTAAGTTTATACTTAGAAAAAGTTTATTTTGTATAGTGGCCATGTCTTGCATGCTAATGTATTGCTTTGTCTTTGCAGTGAGACCAGCATTAGTGAGCCGAGGTGAGATGACAGCTATCCACAGCGCTCTAGCCTCTGGAGATGGTGATTGGGTGAAGTCCTTCACCTGTCAGAGGATCCAGAGAGCACTCTCCAGTCGGATCTTTGCAGGGAAGGTCCTTGGACGAGGTGCTCCTAGAGTCTCCGCTTTTCAGCGAGCTGAGTTGGCGAGGGCGGCGTTGACGAGCACCACGGTCTCAGCGAGGGCAGGCTTGCAGGCGGGTGCTCTGTCATCCGCAGCGCCCAAGACTCCCACTGCGTCAGCTCAGCGTTCTCGTGCTTCTGATCTCACTCCTGATGAGATTGCTAGGCGGCGTGAGCAACAGCGGAAGAGGGCCCTTAGATCGGAGGGTAAGGCGGGAGGCACTCCTGATGGAGCACCTCCGAAGCGACAGAAGGTGGGCCCCTCTTCGACGTTTGTTAGCGACCCGACCAGTGACGGTGCTGCAGCAGCTCGCTCTTTGACTCCTGGTTCTGGTGAGAGGGCTCTTGAGCTGGCGAGAGCCACAGTGGCTGAGGTTTGCTCTCTTTATCTTCCTCTCTTTGTCCTTGTTATTGTTTCTCCACTTATTCCAGCGTTATGTTTGCTTTCCTTTGTATGCGCAGCTCTCCACCCAGCTGGATGGCATGGCTTTCTGCTTTGAGGAGGACTCTCGTTCTCGTGACCGTGAGGTTAGCGAAGCCAGGAGGGCCAACGCTGAGCTTGCTGAGAAGGTCCTAGCCCTCGAGGACGATGTCGCTTCCGCGAAGCAGAGGTCGGATGAGTTGAGCGGGAAGTTGTCCAAGGCGTCCTCGCGGCATGCGAAGAACAAGGAGGAGATCACTTCGCTTAAGAGCAAGCTGTTGGAAACCGAGAGTCTTAGGGACGCCCAGATCGAGGAGGCCGTTTCTAGGGCCAAAGAGGAGGCAGACCGTAGCTTTGCTAGCCGGACCCGACAGGTTGCCAGGTCGCTCGCTAGGCTTGAGGGGACAGCGAAGGATAACATGCTGGATCTTGCTGAGATCGATGCGAGCTTGGAGCTTATTGAGCGTCTCCGTGGGTCTGATGGAGCGTCTTTGGACGCTGCGGCAGAGCTTTTGGTCGAGAGGAAGATCCCGATCTACGACGCTCGTGATGTGTTTAATGAGCTTGTTTCTAGCGTGAGGCAAGCTTTGGAGATCTCAGAGGATGCTGATGTTGCCAACGGAGAGGTGTGACCGATGAGCGACCGTTCCTCTTCTATTATGACCTAGTTTATTTATAACCTTTTGTTTCTAAAAACTCTTGTTGGACTTGATAATTTTCGGTTGTAGCATTGGATGGTCTGTATCCTTGCTATTATTTTGGAGCCTTGCATTGTGGTGAATGCAAGATGACTTGTAGCTTTTGCTGATGTTTAACCTTGATGGTTACAGATTCAGGTTTTGCTTTAGATATTGTTGATGTTGTACCTATACTTAGGAATTCTTTAGGCTGTTTAAGCGTTTTTGTCATGTATTTGCCAACACCAGCGTTGGGCTTGGTGAACCAAGGGCCGTAAGACCCCGCGATTGATCAGAGGTCTGACGACTTCTCATTGTGCTTGCTCATGTATGAGGCTCTTGTTGAGACTGTGAAAACGCTAATGCGCTCATGCTCTTTATCACCAACGTTGCTGTTGGGTTTCGCAAAATGGTGCAGCTCTTCTAGACACGTCTGTCCGAGAGCAAGTTCACCTTGAATTCGACCAGTGCTTGTCCTGGGTTTCAGAGTGACACGCTCAGGGTATAGGCCGAACGGAGGTCACTAGCAGCTGCATTACCAACGATGTTTGCTGGGTTTCTGAGTGGTCAGGTGGGTACATCCGCCCCAGTACTGAACACTGATACTTATATAGCGCGCTTGAATCCGTTGTGGATGTCAGTGTGTTCGCACCTCCGCATTCATTACTGTGGCCAGCAGCAATGAAAGCGGAACGACTCTGATTTAAGCCATGAGGCTCGTGACTGATAAAGCTATTCTTATGCCACTGAGGCTGTTGTGGAAGAGTGGAGTACGGGTACCCCACTCCCCCCCGTCGAGACGAAGGAGGCTGCTGACTTCGTCTGAAAGCAGAGTAAAACACTCACTCCCCCCCCTAAGGCGGAGGAGATCATAGAGTTCCTCTGGCAATGAGACTGATGAAGCGTAAAATCCCCCTCTTTGGATGGAGGGGGGGGGGGCAACTGAACCTATCCGAAGACAGGCTGCCTACGTACCCTTTGCAGGGATCAAGTCGCCTCGTAGTTCAAGTAAAGGAGAGAAGACTAATGATAGTACTTCTTCAAATGCCTTGCGTTCCAGGAATGGAGGATTGGAGTCCCGGTCATGGTGGCGAGCTCATAGACACCAGGACGAACAACTGTTGTAACTCTGTATGGGCCTTCCCAGTTGGCTCCGAGCTTGCCAGCGTTGGGTTCCGCTGTGTTCTGGAATACCTCTCGCAGGACTAAGTCACCTGGGTAGAAACTCCTTTCTTTGACCTTGGAATTGTAGTACTTGGAAGCAGCGTTCTGATAGTTGGCGATCCGAATAAGCGCTTGGTCACGTCGTTCATCGAGGAAATCCAACGCGTCAAGGAGCATTGTGCTGTTGATAGGCTCGTGGAGAGGTAGCAACTGACGGTGTACACCAGGCGAACAGACTTCGGACGGGATGACACACTCGGTGCCATAGACAAGGGCGAAAGGGGTTTCGCCTGTTGCTCTGCGGGGAGTGGTGCGGTGGGACCATAATACCCCTTCAAGCTCATCGGCCCAGCGACCCTTCTTCGCCTCTAAACGCTTCTTAAGGCCATCAAGGATTGTCTTGTTGATAGCTTCTGCTTGCCCATTGCCTTGAGGGTAGCGAGGCGTAGACTTACTAAGCTGGATGTTCCATTTTGAGCAGAACGACTCGAACCGGTTGGATATGAACTGCGAACCATTGTCAGTTACTATCTCGTATGGTACTCCGTGATGGCATATGATGTTCCTCCATACAAAGCTCTCCACTTGAACATCTTTGATGTTAGCATAAGCTTCAGCTTCCACCCACTTCGAGAAGTAATCTGTTAGGACGAGTAAGAACCGCTTCTGCCGTGACGGGCGTAATGGTCCAACGATGTCCATGGCCCATCTCATGAACGGATAAGGTGAGGTGACGGAGGAGAGCATTGCAGTCGGTTGATGGATTTTCGGAGCGTGTCGCTGGCACTTTTCACATTTGGCTGAGAACTTAGTGCAGTCACCTACTATAGTAGGCCAGAAGTGACCATGTCTCTTGATCTTTATAGCAAGTGCTTTCCCTCCTGAATGATTGCCACAAGAACCACTATGAACTTCTTCCATTATCTGTCTTGCTTTCTCTCCTTCTACACATGTAAGCATTGGACCAGAGAATCCCCATCTGAAGAGGTTTCCATCAAGGAGAACATAACGCGCGGCTTGCTTTCGTAGTTTGCGAGCAGCCCACTTGCTGCTGGGCAATTTGCCATCGGCGATATATTCTCGTATCTCACTTATCCATAGCTTGTCACATCCATACTCAGATTCTTCAGTGTCAGCGTCCATTGGGATTGCTTCGGTATGATGTGGGTTGTTGGTGTCACGCATGTCAGTGTCTCGGATTTCTGGTTCTTCTGCCATTCCTATATCTTCGTCAGTAGCCCCCACAAGGGCGTCTGCTTGCTTCGCTGCTTGGGAACGTGTCAGGATGGCGAGTGCTGCATCCTTCTTGATGCTAGGGAATTCGATGAACTCAACTGGGATAACTCGCTTTAGAGCTGGATTCTCTGGCGCAGTGGTAGCGGAGTGTGCAAGTTCGAATCTTACAGTCTACAAACTGGCCACATTTGCCAATGCGTCAGCATCCATATTCTCACCTCTAGGAATCCTTGTGAGGGTAAACTCTTGAAATGAAGCAGCCAAGTCCCTTACTATCTTCAGATAAGCTTCTATTCGGTCGTCTTTTGCGACATACTCGCCGCTGAACTGACTGGTTACGAGTTGTGAATCCAAAAACACGTGAATGTGTTTGATTCGTAGCCCTTGGGCGAGCCTCAGACCGGCGACAAGGGCTTCATACTCTGCCTCGTTGTTAGAAGCTTTAAAACAAAGTCGGAATGATTGCTCAAGGACCTCTCTAGTCGGTGACAGGAGCCGTATCCCAACTCCGGAACCGTTCTTTGAGGACGAACCGTCTACGTAAAGCTGCCAAATCCCCGGCGGCACCTCCTTGGAATTGCTGTCCTCTGGAAGTTCTATGAGGAAATCTGCCAGTACTTGAGATTTATTGCACGTCCGCCCTCTATATTCGATGTCGTACTCGCTGAGCTCTACAGCCCACTTGGCCAGCCTACCGGACTGACTTGGGCTGTGTAAGACCGATCGTAGCGGGAAGGTGCTAAGTATAACGATTGAGTGCGATTGGAAGTAAGGCCTTAGTTTCCTTGAGGCCATGAGGACAGCTAATGCCAGCTTCTCCAATTGAGGGTATCTCGTTTCAGCATCTGTGAGTGTCTTGCTCACATAGAAGATAGGCTTCTGCTCGCCTCTTTCCTCACGCACAAGGACGGCACTGACTGCTGTTTCTGAGACAGCGATGTAGAGAAAGAGAGGTTCACCAGTTACTGGCTTAGCAAGGATGGGAGGCGTCGCCAGATACTCCTTCAGTTGCTTGAAGGCGTCTTCACACTTCTCTGACCATTCAAACTGCTTATTGCCTCGTAGAGTGTTGTAGAAAGGCAGACACTTATCAGTGGATCGGGAAATGAACTGATTGAGTGCAGCCACTCTCCCAGTCAGCCTCTGTACTTCGCGCTTATTCCTTGGTGAAGCCATCTGGATCAAGGCACCAATTTGTTTCGGATTGGCTTCAATACCCTGGCGAGTGACCAGGTACCCAAGGAACTCACCAGAGGTTACAGCAAACCGACACTTCGTTGGGTTGAGCTTCATGTTGTGGAGGTTCAGCTGATTGAAGCATTCTTCTAGGTGGGAAATGTGATCTTCTTCCTCGAGTGATTTAACGAGCATGTCGTCAATATAAACCTCCATGGTCTTTCCCAACTGGTCTTGGAACATCTTGTTCACCAGTCTCTGATACGTTGCACCAGCATTCTTCAGGCCGAAGGGCATTACTTTATAGCAGTAGATACCTCTGTCCGTGATGAATGCCGTCTTCTCACGATCCTCAGGGTGCATTAGGATTTAATTATAGCCTGAAAAGGCGTCCATGAAGCTAAGCAGTTTGTTACCCGCCGTTGCTTCCACTAAGCGATCTATGTGAGGTAAAGGGAAACTGTCCTTCAGGCACGCTTTGTTAAGGTCTGTGAAATCAACACAGACGCGCCACTTCCCATTTTTCTTCTTTACCACAACTGGGTTGGCGAGCCAGTCGGGGTACTTGACCTCGGTTATTGATCCTACTCGCAGAAGCCTTTCGACTTCGTCATTCACAGCCTTTGCTCGCTCAGGACCCAACTTCCTTCTTTTCTGCTTGACCGGTTTAAATGTTGGATCTACGTTGAGCTCGTGGCTCGTGACGCTGATGTCTATTCCGGGCATGTCTTCAGCGGCCCAGGCAAAGGTGTTGATGTTCTTCCGGAGAAAAACCACCAACTCCGTTTTGAGCTCTTCATCAAGAGCAGCTCCGATCTCAACGCATCTCTCCGGGTGCTGTTCATCAATGCACACAGAGATCACAGGCTCGCAGGTGGGTCGCTCTTCTTCTTCACGACCCTCTGCAATCTGTAATTGCTATAAGAGGGTGGTTAGGTCCTTCACTTGATCGGACCCGGCCTTCGCTTTCTTCCGTGGCCCTTGTGAGTCCGAGTCGTCTTTCTTTTGGTCGTGAGCTTCTGGATTCAATCCCTTGCTCTCTTCATGGTTGCGCAACTTGTGCTCTGCTAAGAAGCACGTGCGTGAATCCCTTTGACTACCAAAGATCGTGTGAACGCCTTGGCTGGTTGGGAATTTCAAGCAAAGGTGGTATGTCGACGGCACTGCTCGCATCTGACTGAGCCATGGTGTCCCCATAATCAGATTGTAGATGGCAGGATGATCGGACACTGCGAAGTTGACCATCTTCTTAACACCTCCAGCTTGGACTGGCAGGCGGATCGTTCCCCGTGTCCAGGTCGTTTCACCTGCGAAGCCCGTTACAGGCTTTGGCTGTCCTGTGATGAGGGACTGGTCGATCTTCATCTTCTCGAGTGTTTCCCGGAAGATAACATCCACTGAGCTTCCGGTGTCAATGAGGACTCGAGCGACATTGAAGTCGTAGACGGTCAGGTTGATTACCAACAAGTCGTTGTGCGGATGATCGATGCCTTCAGCATCCACTTCGTCAAAAGTGACGGGATCGCTAGCACGCCTTGTTGTTGGAGATGTCGAGATTTTGGCGCAAACCTCAGCGCGCCGCTGATAGGCCTTGATCGCAGCTTCGTTATCGGCACAGTATTGCGATCCTCCCAGGATCACGGAGATAGTACCATGGGTGCTTCCGTTTTCGGGATTATCTCCACGATGCTGTCGCCTGGGGTTCTCAGTCTGGATCTCAGTAGCATCTCGAAACTTCTCCTCTGGCTTGAAGTCCGACAGACTGATGTTACCCTTGAGGGTGCCTTCGGCCAGCCTAGCAGCTAGCTGTCGACCCAACTCTCGGCACCTCGCGGTGGAGTGCCCAGTTGCTTTGTGAAAATCACAATACAACTTCTCATCATACTCCTTCGGGTCTCTTACCCAAGTGAGATTTCCTCTGCCACGTCCCCGACCACGGCCTCGACCTCTGCCGTAGCCAGGTGAATCGATCTGGTAATTGTGAGCTCCGCCTGCTCCCCCTTCAAACTGAACGAAGGCGGGATTACTTCTTTTAGAAGCAGCTGGGGTCAGAACCTGGGAAGGTTCGCCTATCTGAACCTAGGAAGGTTCGCCTTTCCACGAATAGCTTGCAGTATCCGATGTCCTTCTCGGAATCTCTGAAATTCGCCCTTCCTAGGGCCACCTCAAACTCCATCAGATGATCAGCGGGATCGGAGGTCCCTTCGTAAGTCGGAAGCCTAATCCTTCCCGGGTCAGAAATCCTAGCCCCTGAGATGTTATCTGCGAAGGGGGTGTTCCGTGCCTTCTCCAACACGTAAGCGACCCCGGGAGCCTTCCCGGTGCTCCGATACATCTGCAGTTTAGTCGTCCTCAGATCTAAGACGACATGATCCAGCTGGGCCTTCACGGCGGCGACCTCTTCGTCACGGGAGCCTCGAGGAGTCCTGCGCTCCTGCTCCCTTCTGTAGTAACCTGCTGCAGTCCGGGCCACTTCTTCTCCAGCCTCAGCGTCGCCAGTAGCTGTTTCGGTTCGAACTCGCCTCCGAGGGGGTGATCTTCGTCTGACTCCTCGATCACACGCTCAGGAGTCGGATCGAAATCCCGACGAGGCGGTGGTGGAGGCAGATCCTCCGGATCCGAGCGATCGGTCCGAGGCGGCAGCTCCTCGTGTTGACCCCTCCGAGTAGCTCGCGGTGTATTGAATCTGAGGCTCGTCGGACAGACACGGGACCTTCTGCGCTTCCTCTTCTTGAGCGATTGCAGCTCGCTGGCCGTATCGTCAGTCTTCTTCGCCAGAGTCTCAAGCATCTGCTTGATCTGTGTGAGGTCAATTGCGGCGTTAGGAGCGGGAGGCACCGTGTTCTCCGTGGAGTTGCTTCTGTCTTCGTCGTGCTGGTGAGACGAAGATCCTTCGTTGCTCATGGTGTTGCTTGACATCGTGATCGTGTGATGAAAACCCTAACTCTTGAGTGTCAGAAATCTGCAGTTGGTTCCCCTTAGTCGGCGCCAAATTGTGGGGGTCGAAACCAACACAACTAGAATTTGTAAGAGTTCTAGGGAAGCTTGTGAGATTTCTATGGTAAGCTAGGATTGCAAAGGATTTGAGAAAGAGATGTTGTTTATTGCTCTGAAAAGTTGAGTACAAGTTTTTGCATAAAGAAATCGGATCCCTTTTAAGGTTGTACAAGAGAGGTATATATAGCTATTCCTAAGGCGGCTGCTTCTTCCCATCCTCTGCGGAGTCGGTCATATCATCATGGGCTTCGCGTCCGGACCAGGCTATCGTCACGTTACTGGGCTTGAAGGCTTTTGGATAGACACTGCAATTGAGGAGTGAAGTGAGCGATCGGCCCATGGCGAGCCGACAGTCGGGTCGCGACCGAGCGCTCGGTCGGTCCAGAGTGCTCGGTCGGTCCGGAGCGCTCGGTCGGTCCGGAGTGCTCGGTCGGTCCGGAGTGCTCGGTCGGTCCGGAGTGCTCGGTCGGTCCCGAGTGCTCGGTCGGCCTCGCCTCGACCCGGTCCTTCCCCGCTTCGCTTAAGTTCCCATTTCCATGTGCTCCGCTCCGCAGGAAGATTTGGGTTCCGCTAGGCCTCCTTTGTTCAGGATCTGGAGGGCCATCTCTTTGGTTGACTTGCCTTTAGATGTTAATGCTGAGGGGGTGAAAACCGACCCCAACAAGGGAGTTGGGACTTTGCATCCTTCGCAAATTGGCGAGGCCTCGACCACTAACGAGCGAAGACTTGTTGTGGAAATCCCACAACTCCGCGACGAGTCCCTTAGTCCTGCCGAGCTGCCTCTCCAAGTAAAGATCGAAGAAGGTAACTGGTCGTACAACTCTTTAGTAGAAAAAGAGAGATTGTTCTTATCCTTGAGCGTTTCATAAAAAGGTAAACACTTATCAGTAGAGCGCGAGATGAATCGGTTCAAGGCTGCGACTCTTCCGTTTAGTCGTTGGACTTCTCTTTTCGTTTTTGGCGAAGGCATCTGGATGAGTGCGTCGATTTGCTTTGGATTTGCCTCGATCCCGCGACGAGTAACCATGTAGCCAAGGAACTCGCCGGACGTTACACCGAAGCGACACTTAGCCGGATTTAGCTTCATGTTATACTTGTTTAATAACGCAAAGCACTCTGCGAGGTGGCCGATATGGTCCTTTTCCTCGAGTGACTTGACGAGCATGTCGTCAATGTAAACCTCCATCGTTTTGCCGAGTAAGCCCGCAAACATTTTATTTACCAATCGCTGATAAGTAGCCCCAACATTCTTAAGTCCAAAGGGCATGACTTTGTAGCAATAGATTCTGCGGTCTGTGATGAAAGATGTTTTGTCGCGATCGCCGGGGTACATGAAGATCTGATTATAGCCAGAGAAGGCGTCCATAAATGACAACAACTTGTTTCCATATGTCGCCTCGACGAGGCGGTCGATGTGAGGAAGAGGGAAACTGTCTTTTGGGCATGCCTTGTTCAAATCCGTGAAGTCTACACAGACTCGCCACTTGCCACTTTTCTTCTTCACGACGACTGGGTTCGCAAGCCACTCCGGATATCTGACCTCAGAGATCGAGCCGGCCTGCAAGAGTTTGTCTACTTTGTCATTTACCGCTTGAGCCCTATCAGGACCTAGTCGCCTTCGCTTTTGCTTTATAGGTTTGTAGGTCGAGTCCACGTTTAACTCGTGACTGATGAGTCCGATATCGATTCCGGGCATGTCTTCCGCGAACCATGCGAATGTACCGACGTTTTTCTTGAGGAATTCGATGAGGTCGAGCCTGACGGCTTTGTCAAGTGCCGCGCCTATCTCTTCGTATTTTTCTGGGAATTTGTCGTTTATACAAACCGATATGACAGGCTCGCAGGTTGGGCCCGCTCTTCTATCTTCAACGGATTCCGCGATCTTTAGCTGCTATAAGAGGTTTGAGATTTCCTTGACGGGCTCCCTGTCTGTCTTAATCTTTTTCCGCGGCTCGCTCGGGATCGACACTGTCGCCTGTGTTCTTAGTTTGTGCGCGGTCATGAAACAAGATCTTGACGCCGACTGACTTCCTCTGATTGTTCTGACTCCGCCCTTTGTTGGAAACTTAAGACAGAGATGATACGTTGAGGCGACGGCGCGCATCGAGTTTAGCCAAGGAGTTCCCATTATCACATTGTAAATTGCCGGGTTGTCCGAGACTGCGAACTCAACTATTTTAGTCACACCTTCCGCACTTACAAGAAGCTTGACCGTACCGAGTGTCATCGTCGTCTCACCATTGAATCTGGTCAATGGCATAGGATAGGATTCGACTTGTGCGATGTCAATTTCCATACGCTTTAGAGCGTCTATGAAAATGATGTCAACTGTGCTCCCAGTGTCCATTAAAACGCGACCCGTGTCCCATCCTGCGACGGAGAGTCGGATGACAAGCGGGTCGTCATGAGGTTTGTCAATGTCGTCGACCTCATTCTCTTCGAACTGGATGACATCGTTCGGGAACTTCGACGGTTCGGGTTTTTTCGCCCCTACCGCCGCTCTTCTCTGATAGGCTTTGATCGACGAGATGGTGTTAGAGCAGTAGCGCGAGCCGCCCATGATCATGTTGCAGATTTTCTGTTTCGAGGTGCTCCGGCCATCATTACCGTTTCGTCGGTCGAGGTGGGCCTCGTCGTTTCGTCGGTCTCGCTTATTATTCCTGTTGTCTCCCGACGGGCCGTCCCCTTCTCTTGCATCGTCGAACTGCTCGAGCTAAAAATCGTTAACATTGATGTTTCCTTTGAGCTCGCCGGCGGCCAACTTTGCTGCGAGTCGCATGCCGAGGACTCTGCAATTAGCCGTCGAGTGTCCCTCCATCTTATGCAAGTCGCAATAAGCCGACTCGTCATACTGCTATAATCTCGACCAAGTGTTGCTGCTAGCGCGACCAGGGGCGCCTCTTCCGCGGCCTCGCCCTCTTCCTTGACCGTAGCCGGGCGAGTCCACCTGGTAGTTATGGGCCCCCTTGAAACCTCCTTCATGTTGTACGAAATTGCCCGGCTTCCTCTTTGTCGCGACTGGGACTTCTTGCGGACTAGGATTCCAGGCCTTTCCATGCTTCTAGCTCAGGATTTTTGTTTCATCTTCGCTTCTTGCGAAGCCGTTAGCGCGATGAAGCGCATCTTGAATTGACGAGGGCTTGTTAATTGTCATCTCCTTCCGGAAATCCGAGCTGTACCACAAAGCTTTTCGCAGGGCACTTAGGGCGGATCTGTCGTCAATCCCTTTTACCTGAATAAGCATCGCTTTGAAGCATTCAATGAAAACTCCCAAGGGCTCGCCGGCCGCTTGGGTTATAGTATAAAGGTCCACCTCCGATGACCTGCGTTTGATTAGGACGGAATACTGCTTTAGGAAGGCCTCGGAGAGTTGGGCGAAGCTGTCGATAGAGTTCCTTTTCATTCCCGTGAACCAATAGAGGGCCGCCCCTTGGAGATGCTCCACGAAGAGGAGGCAGCAACCAACATCGATTTCGTCGAGCCTGAATTTAGCTCGCCCCATTGCGATTGAGAATGCTCTGATATGCTCCGTGGGGTCGCCCTTTCTCTCGTAGAAAGGAATCTTGAGCTTCCCTGGGTCAGATAAACGTGCCTTTGTTATTCGCTCGGTAAAAGGAGTAGTGCGAGCTTCTTCAAGAACGCGGTCGAGTTCCGGCGCCTTGCTGGTTGCGCGATGGACCCGTGACCTCATATCCTTGAGATCGCGAGTGTTCTGCTGCAAGACGGCTCTGAGCTCGTCCATTTCCGTTCCCTGCGAAGGGACAGCTCTACGGGCGGTTAGGGCTTCGGCTTGTTCCATCCATCGCGTATTTTCTGCGATTTCGCCCTCATCCCGACTCGGGATACGACTAGTCGGTCGACTGGGCCGAGCTGCTCCGAATTCACGTCCTTCTGAATTGTCTGCGATTGCAGCTATGCCGCCGGGAGCACCTGCGACGAGGATGGTTCCGTCTCTGAGAGGTGTTGGCGTATGATCTTCGCGAGTGCCACGAGCCGAAGGCGATGCCGCCTGGGAGAAGTTAAGAGCGAGCGGGGTGACGCGAAGCGCGTTACCTTGAGGTAGCCCTTGAGACTGACGAGTTGTCGACAAGGCCCTAATTTCAGCGGTCAGGTTGCTGTTGATCGTTTCCTGGTTTTGCGACTGCTCGAGCAACTGTTCGAGCATTGCTTTGAGTTGACCGAAATCTCCTGGTGTGGACGGGTCGGCCGTGTTTGTATTGGCGGTTGCCTGGTTCTCTGTCGGGACAAGTCTGCCTGCTTCCGCCCCCAATGCGGACTGGTTGATTTGCCCAGCCACAATGGGCTCGCTTGGACCTGAATCTTCGGCCGCTGGAGGTTGCGGGTTCGTTATTAACATGTTGCGAGTAGCGGGTTCGTCTAAGCGTTTGTTTTGTGTATGAAGCTAGTGTTGCGAGAAATTCCCCTCCTTCTAGCGCCAAATTGTGCGAGCTGGAATAATCACACAATAGAATTTGTGAAGATTCGTTGAAATAGAGCTTCTTTAGGGTTTTCAAGCACTTAGAGAAAGATAGAATTAGGGTTCTTGAGATTGTTCTTATTAACCAAGATCAGAGCTGGAAACAGTGTTTTTATCAGAAAAAACCGGTCCTTTCCAAGTGAAGGGCTACATGTCTATATATAGGTAAAATTGGGCGGTATGAACAGTTCCAGTCGAGGCGACTCGAACAGTTCCGGTCGCTCTGAGCCGGGCCGGTTGAGAGGGATTGAACAGCGCTGGAATGAACAGTGATGGGCCTTTGACGGGCCTGCGTTTTCTGGGTTCGACCGCTGAGCCGGTTAAACACGTGTTAAGCCGTTTGGTTTATCGATTCTTCTAGGGGAGATCTGACCCCTACAAGAACAACGCCTTTTGAATATCTGCAGTAGAGGGGATAGCACTGAGGGTAGCAGCCAACGAATTCAAACATCGAAATGGGTGAACTCTCTTGATGTAAGCGACCGAATGAGGAAAACCTTCTCTGTTTGTGGTTCCAAGCAGGTTACGATAATAGGTGACTATAATTTCTTTAATCCGAGACTTGTCGTAAACTCTCATTTCTGAATCAGACCGGAGATAAGTGATAACATTGGAAGCTTGCCTGACCTTTACCGTCCTGAAGAAGAAACCAGTGTTTAAATCACCGTCTTTGTACCAACGGAGCCGCGGTTTTTGTCGAAAGAACGTCTGCTCCGCCTTAGCCAAAATTAGCCATTAATCCCTTGCCACTATTTCTTCAGCAAAAAGAGACTGAGACGGAGAAGATATTAGTAGAGCCTGAATTCTTGCCACATTCTTAAAGGCGTCCCGAGTTCTAGTTTGTATGTTTGCAAAACTAGTTCTATTAAGCCCCTTACAAAAGATCTTTGCCGCGTTCAAACTCCTGACAAACTTATCAGTGTTGGATCTAGAGACCTCCACACTATTCCAAGCCTTGCTGAGTAAGGAAACATAGTTTGGATGAGAAGCAAAGAACGTGAAAAATTTGAACGGTGTTTTCCTTCTGACCACCAACTCAGAAAGCGAAACCAAACAAGGAGTATGGTTAGAATCACCCGGAGGAACGAAAATTGCTGAGGACAGAGGAAAGGAGGCCATCCAAGACTCACTTACAATGGCTCGGTCCAACTTATGTAACGCCGGCTCCTCAGCTTGACGATTCGACCATGTAACGAGCGCACCACGGCTAAGCATATCGAACAAAGAACTATTATCAAGACATTCCTGAAATTCGGATATTCTTTTTAAGATATAACCGAGGGAGCAATAGAGAAGTGAGGGGGAGAGAATCTAATTAAAATCACCTAACAACAACCAAGGAGTATGACTTAACAACGAGGTAGAAGCCAAAATTTCAATATCTCTCCATAGGTCCCTTCTTTGAACCACTGTATTCCGGCCATAAACAAAGGCTACAACGAACACCTGGTTAGTAGCATGGATGTGAACTCCACATAATATAAGCTGATCAGTCTTCTTATACGTTATAACGGACAGAGCCGAGTCCCAAACTACCCAAATCCTACCATTATCTCCAACCAGGGAGAATACGCTGCAAAATCCTATCCGCATTCTGCTCTTGAACGTGTGTTTCCAAAATACCGCCTAACATAGGTCTATTAGCGGTGATCCAACGAGAAAGATTTACTTGTCTACTTAGGTCTTTTAGGCCACGTAAATTCCAGCAAAAGATCTTCATATAACCAAAAAGTTGTATTTGTAACAAAGCCTAAGCTTTGAGTAAAGGTCCCTGCCTTGGAGGCGAGCGACCACGAGATTTAGAACCAGACGAGCTTGGGGAAGCCATCTCTTTACCCTTATATAATATGTAACTATTATACGTATTACATAATCATCAACATGATCATTATCATTATAATCTATATTTCTTACTTGTTTTATAATTTCTTGTCTAACACGTTTATAACAAGCCGAGGTTTGGTAGAGTCACTACAAGAAAACACTGATTTAGCGTCGGCATATTTCGACGCTAAACCGTCGACGCTAATTCATTTCGATGCTATTTCGACGCTAATTCGACCCTAATTTAGCGTCGGAAATTCGACGCTAATTCGACACAATATTTCGATGGTAATTCGACGCTACTGTAGCGTCGAATTAGCATCGAAACGTTGCAATGCTAAATCAATGCTAAATCCCATGCTAATTCGACGGCAAATAAGCATCGATTTAGCATCTATTTAGCGTCGAATGATAACATTTTTTTTTAAAACAAAAAATTAATTTTACAAAATTATTATAATTATTTTAATAAAAATTAAAAACTATCCGATACAAAATAAAATTATCCGTTACAAATGAAAATAAAACGCTAATCCGACGGCGGTTGTTGGGTCCTTAGGTTCACGATATCTTCGAACTCTTGGTGGAATTGCGTTGCACCGGGAGGTGTAGGAGGCGGTGGCTAATGTCGGATTATCCACTGCAATGATGTCAAAGAGACCGCTCAATGACGAGACATGGGTCTGTAGCTCCGCAATCTTAGCATTAGCAGCTTCCAACTCAGCGGTCAAACGCGGATGAGACGAACCCGGTGAGTAAAAAGAATATTGAGAAGACGAACAAGCTGCCAGGACATCTTTGATGGATCCAAAACCCATCGTTCGTCCTTTATTCTTTGGTGCAACCTAAAAAATAAAAGTGTTATTAAAATAAAACAATAATTAAAAATAAGTCATAATTAAAAATAAGTTATAATATAAAATAAAAACCTAATAAAATTACCTCCTCGTAAAGTCTATCGAAATCTTCGAGACCCATCGTAGACTGGACAGACTCATCTATCTCTTCCAGTCGTGCATTGTACTCGTTGAACGTTTGTTCCGCTTGAGCGGTAACAAACGTCCCATCCTTCCTCCGATGAGTTTTGTCCATCACTTTAACCATCAGAAGAAGCTCATTGGCATCAGCATGTTAAACAAAAATAAACAGATATAAAAATGAAATATATAACAAATAAATATTTAAAATATAAATAATCAAATAAATTAATTTAATACAAATATTACCATTTCCAGTCGTATTATGGCGTCTGATGATGGACCCGCACAATGCTTTGAAGGTCCATCTCCTTCGGCCATCGGCGTGAGACGGGCTGCAGAACACTTCCCCGATTTAACCACTGATTTGGGATCCACCCAATACTGCACTAGACCCGACCAAACATCGGGATCCATCCCGAGCGGCTTCGCCTCATCGCCTTTCTTGCCCCACGCTTTCTTCAAGTTCCCGACGTAACCGTTGAGACGCAATAGGGCCTTTTTCTCGAACGCCGCTCGCACTTCGAGAGGAGAGGGAGAGGGAGAGGAGAGTCGCCGGGAGAGAGAGAGTCGGCGAAAGAGAGAGAGAGAGGCGGCGAGAGAGAGAGAGAGAGAGGGAGAGAGGTGGCCGGAGATGAGGAGGAGGAGAGGAGAGGGAGAGGGAGAGGAGAGTCACCGGGAGAGAGAGAGTCGCCGGGAGAGAGAGAGAGAGAGTCGCCGGGAAAGAGAGAGAGTGAGTCGCCGGGAGAGAGAGAGAGATTTTCGCCGGGAGAGAGAGATATTTTCAGAAACCAGAGAAGAAGACTTCGGTCTCCGTTTTTAATTCGGGAACCGACGCTAATTCGACACTAATTCGACGAAATTAGCGTCGGATTACATTTAAATATATTTTCTTTTCCCCACGTAGACTTTAGTAAGATCCGAATTTATTTGATAGAGCGTCGCATTAGCGTCGTATTGACCAACAATTCGACGCTAATTCGACACTAAATCCAAATTAATTCGGTTTACCACCGTTGGTTTAAACAAATAAATTTGAATTTATTCGGTTAACCGCCATTGGTTAAATCAAATTAATTCAATATAGCGTCGAATTTGCATCGGATCAAATTAATTTTATCCGTTTCATACCCTAAACTGTAAACCCCAAACATAAAATTTGTTCATTTAGGTCGAATTAGCGTTGAATCAGCGTCAAATCGATGCTAATTTGATGCTAAATCGACACTACCTTAATCTATTTTACGTTTGGGGTTTAGGGTATCCGCCACTGCACTACAAGAAAACAGGGCCTTTTCCGACGGCCATAACCGTCTGTAAGCTGTCGGAAAAGGACGTATTCCGACGGTTTCCGACGGGAACAGGCCGTCGTTTCTATCACGTCGGAAAAACAAAAACCGTCGGGAATCCGTCGCTTGTTTGCGACGGATTCCCGACGGATTTATGTCGGCGACCCAAAGGAGACGGAATTCCGACGGGTTTTGTTTTCCGGCGAGGAAAGACGGAATTCCGACGGTTACCGATTTTCGGCGATGAAAGACGGAATTCCGACGGGTTCCGTTTTCCGGCCATAACAGACGGAATTCCGACGGGTTCCGTTTTCCGGCCATAACAGACGGAATTCTGACGGGTTCCGTTTTCTGGCTATAACAGACGGAATTCCGACGGTTTAATTTTTTTTTTTTAAAAAAATAAAAATTATTTAATTTAATAATATAATATATTAATATTTTTAATAATGAAAAATAAAAACTATTTAAAATAAAATATATTAAATTTTAAAATTACAAACTAATAAAATTAAAATGTGTTTTACAGTTTTACAATCAAATTTAAAACTCTAAAAGGCCTATTCCGGCCTCCCGGTTCTGAAAAAGTTGGTCATCTTCTCTTCCATCGCTCTGAATTTTGCATCGGCCTCCTCCTTATCTCTCGCTCTCGCTTCCTCCACTGCCCTAAGCCGGTCGTGCAGCTCTCGGTTTTCCGCCTCCAACCTCCTATGACGATCATATCGAACCGACGCAACAGACGAGCTACTCTCCTCAGGGAGGCCGTAAACACGGCCTCTGGTCTTGGGTGTCGCCTACAAAAATTTATTTTTTCAAATGTCATAACTTGTATTAAAAATAATGTTTAAATTCCATTAAATGTGAGACGGTTACTAACCTCGAAGGTGAACTGGTTGGTCATCTCGACTGGAACTTCGGTTGGCACCGGAGTTCCTTCCACGATCGGTTGCGATTGGAGGAACTCCTCCTCCCGCCTCTGCACAGCTTCCACGATTTCACGAGCAATCGGGTCTTCAATTTCACCGGTCTTCTTGTTGGTGTGCGAAAACTTGACCATATCGAGGTTGGAAGGATAGACACCGGTCTCCTCCATCTGTTACCATATACAATTACGATACAGAATTCAAAAACTTTATGAAATATTTAATTACTTACTATTTTCAGAGCAGCTGAAGCCTTGCTAATCGCACCGAGGTTGTGGGTCGCTTTTCCCTTCTCTTTCCGGTCGCTGTTGCGGTTAGTCGAGTGTTTCTCGGAGTCCGTCTTGGTTGCCTCTAACTCCCAGTGTCGAAGAAGTCCAGTCCACATCTCAGCGGGTTTATATTTGAAAACCTTTGCCACCTTCCCCTCTTTGTACCACTTGTCTTTCCACTCGTTCATCTTCAACGAGAACTTCCTCTTTGCCTTTTTGTCGAACTCCTTTCGGACCCTGGATGTGAGGACTGGGTCCCATGTAAAATCTTGCTGCAAAAAAAAAAACATTCCCGCATTAGTAATTAAATTAAGCATCATATAAGAAATACAATTGAAACAAATAAAATAAACTCTTACCGCAAATTGTCGGAACCAAGTGTCCTGGTCCTCTGGAGGCATGTCGTTGTACGTGGGGTAAGGTTTATTGAGCATGGAGTTCATCATTTCGTTGATGGAACTCGTAATATCGTTTTGTGAGAATTGGAACCTATTAAATTGTTTATTAAATATTTATGTAAAATTGGGAAATCCACAACATATTAAAATAAGACTTACCACGTCGTGTTAGGTGGCAAGTCTGGATCCAGACGCGTCAACCTATCACGCCCAGGTTGCGCCACAACCTGGTCGATGGTCAACGAGCTGGGGGCTGAGTGGGCTGTAGGCATGGGCTGAGACGGGAATGGGGTCTCCTCGGGGAATGGGGTCTCCTCGGGGAACTCGGTCTGTCTCGGAGACCGACCTCCCCTACTAGAACTCGCACCACGTCTAGAGTTATGAAAATCCCAATAATTTGCCCTACGATTTCCATATTTTGGAGATTTAGATTTTTTGGGATTTATGAAAATTGGAATGTATAAGACTTTGTGAGTTGCAGATTTTGGAATTTAGTTAATTGAAAATTTTACATTATGGTGTTTAAGGATATTGGAGATTAGGGTTTTATGTAATTTATTGGTTTTATGTCATTGAATTAAGTTGGGGTTTTTTAAAAATATTGTTTATTAAGAAATCGAAGTTTATGGAATTAGGTTTTGTTGGGAAATTGATATGTATAAATTTACATTTGTAAAAGTTTAAATTGTTTTATTAATGTTATTTAAAATTGTAAGGATTTTAATACATTTTCATAAAATTTTGTATATATATATGATATATATAAATTTAGAGGATTTAACATTTTAAATTAATAGAAAAATTGTTCGACGTTATACATTTTAAATTTATCAAATTTTAAATTTAGAGGATTTAAAGTTTTAAATTTACTTATATTTATATAATGTTAAAATTATTAAGGTTTAAAGTCTTTTATTAATGTGATAAAAAATTTAAATTATACGGATTTAAATAGATTACCTTCAAATATTCTATATAAGATATTTAGAAAATTACAATTTATATATTAATTACATATTAAATCATAATAAATCCCTAAAACTCACATAACACAAATGAAAATCTAATTCTTAAAATTAGTAAACTCCAAAAATTATCAAATTTCAAAAATTTTGCAAATTTATTTGAAACCTAATCTAATAAATTTATAACATCCTCATAAACCCTAAAATTTTTATTTACTTAATTTGTTAATTCATAATTCGTTTAAAAAAAATAATCTACAATTCCTAATGAAAAATTTCTACAATATTTTTATAAAATTTTCATAATATTTTTATAAAATTTTCATAATTCGTTCACAATATTTTTATAATTCGTTCACAATATTTTTATAAAATTTTCAAAATAATCTACAATTCCTAATGAAAAATTTCTTAACAATTCTCATGAACAATTATTTGTTACTAATCCACTAACAAATTTCGGATCCGATTAACTAATCCACGAATAAATTCATAACTAATCCACGAACAAATTTCGGATCCGAATCATGAAGAACACTTTTTGAAAATTTCTAATAAAATATGGAAAACTTACATTGATTTGGTTTTGGTGAAAGATTAACGACGGAGGAGAAGATTCGGCGAGCAATCGGAGATTCGGCGAGCAATCGGCGAGCAATCGGCGGTTTTGTTTAATTTTCGTTTTCTGATCTAAGATCGGAGAAGACGATGGCTGTGGATATAAAAGGGGGTCCGACGGAAATCAGACGGCTTTACGACGGTAATAAAAAATTCCGACGGTACCTCCGACGGTTTTCCCGCTTTGACGAAGATTACGAAGTCTTTTGGCGGCTGGGCAAATTAGGGTTACCGTCGGAATTCCGTCTTACATTTAAGACGGAATTCCGACGGTTGGGCAAATTAGGGTTACCGTCGGATTTCCGTCTTACATTTAAGACGGAATTCCGACGGTTGTTCTTTTAAAATATTTAGTTGTAAATTTTTTTATATATTTTCTCTTACAAAAACATTATTTCTATCAAACATATATATGTGATTTTAAAATTATGTGATTAGGGTGATTAACTTTACAACTTATAATGAACTTTAAAACTTTAAAATCAACTTTAAAACTAAAATTATGTGATTATAACTTTAAAACTTATAATGAACTTTAAAATTACAAATAATGTGATTATAAACCTTATAATGAACTTTTAAACTTTAAAATCAAAAACATCCCAAAACCGTCGGATTTCCGTCTTACATTTAAGACGGAATTCCGACGGTTTTGGATGTTTTAATTAAACTACATTTCTTGCTACAATTACATAGAATAAAAAATCTGAAACCGTCGGAATTCCGTCTTTCATATAAGACGGAATGCCGACGGTTTGGGGTTTTTATGATTTAAAATTTGGGGAAAAAATTTACAAATAATATAACTCCAAAAGCGTCGGAATTCCGTCTTTCATATAAGACGGAATTCTGACGGTTTCTTTCCTTAATCCTTTTAAATATTATCTACAAATTTAAAGTTGATTATAAAGTTTATAAAAATATTAAGTTGTTTGATATAAAAGTATATCATATGGTTTGAAAGTTGATTATAAGGTTTTTAAAAATTAAATTTAAGCTTTGTCAAAATTATATGTCGCTAAAATGTTAATTTGACCATCGCAGTCAAGAAACATAAATATATTAGTACGGCTTCGAAACGTATTACACATATTTAACACCTCTATTTCTCATTCCATAATAGGAATTAAAAAACATGACAACATTATAAAATCGTACAATAAATAGTACGACATTATTTATTATTACTGCAACATAAAGCTTTAGAGGTTTAAATTATTTATTCTTCATCGGAGTCTGGCACTGTTTCATATTCGTACCCAGTAGTTTCTTCATCTTCCTCCTCCATGGTGCATATTTCCGTTGGGTGGTATTCAGCAATCATCGAATTAGCACCGATTATCTGATTCGTAACTGAATATAGTTAAAACCATTCCCAAAAATCATTATAAACGTATGGTGTAACTACCTTAACAATGTTCCGCTCTGTGATATTTAGGTACTTTGGGGTCCTATCAAATCGGCAAACGGTAACATTCTTCAAGATGAATACCGCACCTACACCAGTCATGAGTCTGTACTCGTCATTTTTTTAAGATGTTATGGTGCATGGTTCCCTCGATTTTTCCCGAAGGATCTTTTAAGGTTACAAGCAGATCTCCCTGGTCATTGGGAGATAAAGAAGAGAGCATAGCAACAATCTGAAAATTAAATAAAATATAAATACTAGCTTCTCAGATAAAATGTGTCTATAAATTAATGTTAATAAAATTGGACGGAAACCTAAACCTTTTTTATTTTCACAAATTGTGAACGCGGGGATTGAATTTCTGCAACCTGGGTCCAGAATGGTGTGATCCTATTATGATAAGAACCTACATTTATGAATGATAGATTTTGTATTAGTCACCTACGTACATTAATTCATTTTTGAAAAAGTAAAAATGATAATTAAATATATATATATATATATATATATATATATATATATATATATACCTTCCCGGATTATGTAATCGATAGTAGAAGTCCACCGCGGACTACTAAAATCATGGTCGGCTTGTGGTGCCTCGTTAATCACCTCAGAAATAAAATCTTGTGTTGGGCGTGTTTGAGAACTTTCACCTTGCAGCACCTTTGCATCATGAGTCCTCTTGCGAAACAATCCTTGCCGTACGACTTGGCCAGGTCCCGGTATTACGGGCGTTTGGTTCTGCGATTGTTGAGTTGGATGGAGTGAAATTGTCGGTTCACCATCAATAACATTTAAGTTATCGTAAGGAGGGCTTGATGGAACACGAGGTGTGTTGCGAGTGTTTTGACCAGGGGCTCGGTTTTGCATATAGTAATTCCATAGATCATTATTAGCCATTACGCAATAGAATATTTTATGTTATGAGTATGGGTTCAAATTTTTTGTGAATGAATGCAGAGCCGGGATGCTTATATAAAACTTACTTATGTCCGTCGGTAATCCGTCGGAAATTCTTCATTACTACTGACAGATGTAGTGCGTCGGAAATCCGTCCATAACCACTGACCAATCAAACTTTGCCGATATCTGATTCCGTATGAATACCGTCGGAAATTCATCATTACTTACGACAGATTTAATGCGTCGGAAATCCGTCCATAACCACTGACCAATCAAACTTTGCCGACATCTGATTCCGTATGAATATCGTCGGAAATTCATCATTACTTACGACAGATTTAATGCGTCAAAAATCCGTCCATACCCACTGACCAATCATACTTTGCCGACATCTGATTCCGTATAAATACCGTCGGAAATTCATCATTACTTACGACAGATTTAATGCGTCGGAAATCCGTCCATACCCACTGACCAATCATACTTTGCCGACATCGTGCTGTCTGAATTCCGTCAGTATTCCGGCGGTAACGACCACTGTATATGATGGAATATCGACGGTTTAGACATATAACGTCTTCTATAAATACTCCCTATCGAGTTTTTTATGTTGTACAGCTTCAAATTATAAAAAAAAATGTCTTCCAACTCTCCTAATGAAGACTCAAACACAAAAGGCGTGGCTAATTTTTTCATTGTTCCAAAATACTCGTGGGAATCCGAATCCCTATGCGACGAATTCACTCAGCAAATTCCCACTTACTCATGGGAATTAGATACGTGCTCACCAATCGATGAAGAAGATTCCACAGCAACAGTAGTGCCTGACAGCCAGTTCGCGCCAAACATCCACAACATTTACGATAGGCAGCCACAATGTCTTCATCAAGAGCGGGATACCAAAGGTGAACCACCATGTGACTTGGTGGAAAAGTCAGATACTTACGGTGCAAGTACTTCAAACGTAGGTAAGGATCAGTCGTATGACTTTGAATTCGCGCAAAGCCCAGAACATCCAAACTTAAATTTAGATGTTGATGCAATCAAAAAAGATTTGTGGAACGGTTTTTTAGAATCTCCAACAACGGATCATTACTATAACTTCCAATTCGCCCAAAGCCCAGAAAAGCCAAACATAAATGTAGACGTTGATGCAATAAAAAGTGAATTGTGCGACGGATTTGTAGATTCTCCAAGAAAGAAAAAAAAGGGAAAGAACATCATGAAATGGTTTTAACAAATGGTAAGTTCGGAGTGGAAACAGACATCTGATAGTCCTTTGGGGAGGTTATTGTGGACTTGTACCATAATTGTTAGGTGTTAAAAATTTGCAATTCCTTATTGTACTTTTTTAAATTCGTAACTAAAAATATATGTTTCATTGTTTAATGTTTTATTAGAGTTGCAATACTCAGATTTTCGTCCACAATCGGTTTTGTTTATGAAATGTAAAATGTTATAAGGAACACATGCACAAATGTGAGAGACTAACATGAATAAGCACAACTAATATTTATTCTGAATCTCCGGTAGAACCATCACTGGGGATTGAGTCTGAATCGTCGTCAAATTCTCCCTGTGTTTCCTCTTCGTCCGAATGTACTAGATCATCCCCGACATAAGTGACATCAACGACAAGGTCAATGTTATTCATCTCCTCAATAGGTGACATTTGTACACTTCTCGATGGTTGTAGAGCATCTTGTTCTGGAACGCCATAGATTTTGCCTCTGGGGTTTATTGGAGTTACTGTGACCCACGGATCTGTACGGTAGGCAACTCGAGGATATGGAATGTAGCAAACCTATTAAAATTAGTGGATATTGTTATTATACATGAACAAGAAACCTTAAGTATGAGTACATAGGTAAACATATTAGTGTAAATATTGATACCTGGTCTGCTTGAGACGCAAGGATAAATGGATCATAATACTGCAATCTGCGGCTTGAATTTATCGAAATAACACCAAGCTGGTCGTCTCGAACCCCTCGACCATTGGATGGATCATACCAATCGCACATAAATACAATGCACCTCAAGTTCACCATTCCAGGATAACGGATTTCCAAGATTTCTTTTAAAATCCCATAGTACATGGTATCACCGGATTGCGCCGAAATACCATAGTCCGAAGTTGATCTTTGACGTCCTTCCTCATGGATCCTGAACGAATATCCCCTAGTGCAAAACTTGGGATATGAAATCGCCGTGCTGCGTAAACCATAAGAAACCTCCACTAACCATGTCGGGACTGATTGATCAGTTGATCTACTATCGGAAACCTAAAAATTATATTCGTAATATCTAATAAGTAAAAAATGAACGTGCAAACATAAATGCAAAAGTAAGCGTAATTAATTATATTAACTTACATAACATTTCAACCAGTCCGCAAATTCTTCATCTTTCAATACAGCAAGTTCGGCATCTGTCTTACCATAATGGTAAGCACGTGCGAGAGACATGTATATCCTGTAACATAACAGTCGTTAGTTGATGAAGGCAAATAATTCCAGACATTTAGTTTAATAACTGAGATACCTTTCGTACTCCAACATTTCGTCACAGTTTCTGAGGATATACGTATGCAGATGTGTGACCTCCTGTGCAGATAGTGTGCGTTTCTTTCGTTTTCCACTTGCTCGACCAACTTGGGCAAACAACTCAGGAACAACCACGTCATAGACTGCTTTCTCACCTCCATCATCATGTCGGGCAGGGCGTCTTGCCTTAGTACTAACTTCCCGTGGAAAATAACATTCGGCAAATTGTGAGACTTCCTCGTTTAGGCTTTGTGCGACAATAGATCCCTCAACTTTGCTCAATTTTTTGACCTTTTTCTTGAGGTGGAACATGTAACGCTCGAACGGATACATCCATTGGTATTGAACAGGGCCTCCTAAGGCTGCTTCTCGTGGGAGGTGAATTGGGAGATGTTCCATAACGTCAAAAAAAGATGGTGGAAATATCTTCTCAATATTACAAAGGAGTACTGGGATATTGGCCTCCAAGTTACGTATCCCGTTGACGGTAAGCGTTCGTGAACATAAATCTCGGAAGAATGCACCAACTCCTACAAAATAGATTAAACAAGTTAGTACATATATAGTAATATAATGATAGACATAGACTAATGGGAGTAACAAATATACCTCCTATTGCTTGGTGGATAGGTTCTGGAAGAAGATATGCAAATACAAATGGAAGAAGACGCTGCATCACGACATGACAATCATGACTCTTCATTCCTATAAACTTCCCTTCCGTCGAATCCACGCAGTTACCTAGGTTAGATGCATAGCCGTCTGGAAATTTTACAAAATTTTTGAACCATTCAAAAAATACTTCTTTCTTCCTAGCGTCTAACCGGTACGCAGGCATAGGCAATCTACCGTTCAAAACATGAAGAGATGGCCTCGTACAAATCGATGGCAAGTCGATTCTAGACTTCCAATTGTCTTTGGTCTTTCCTGGGACGTTTAATACGGTGTTCATGATGTTGTCAAAGAAATTCTTTTCCACATGCATGACATCTATATTATGCCGCAGTAGATGATCTTTCCAGTACGGTAAATCCCAAAAAATACTCTTCTTGTGCCAATTGTGATATTCCCCACAACCGTCGACTGGGTAATGACCATTTCCCCCACATTCAGGAGTTCGCTCTGCACCAAAATCTCGTAATTGTTCCAATATGCTATGACCATCTATCTCAGGAGGTGGACCATGAAACACTCGTACATCCATCTTGAAATGTCGTTTAGACTTACGATATGGATGATTAGGCGGCAAAAAACACCTATGGCAATCAAACCATGAAGTCTTCCTGCCGTGCTGCAATTGGAAAGCTGCAGTATTGTCTTGGCAATAAGGACATGCCAATCGTCCATGCGTTGACCATCCAGATAACATACCGTATGCCGGAAAATCGCTTATGGTCCACATAAGAACCGCACGCATGGTGAAATTCTGCTTCACTGAAACATCATAAGCCAGAACACCATGCTCCCATAATATCTGCAACTCATAAATCAATGGTTGGAGGAATATATCGAGCGACCGTCTTGGATGCTCTGGCCCGGGAACTAGAATTGAGAGAAACAGGAACTCGCGCCGCATGCACAAAGATGGAGGCAAATTGTAAGGTGTCACGATGACCGGCCACAATGAATATTTCCTTCCATGCTTGCCAAACGGGTTGAAACCATCCGTGGATAAGCCTATGTATACATTCCGTCGTTCACCGGCAAAATCTGGATACAGTGATTGAAAGTGTTTCCACGCTTCCGCGTCAGATGGATGCGTGATATCTCCATCTTGACTATGCTCTGCATGCCATCTCATAGCCGATGCTGTGCGGTTTGATTCGTACAGCCTCTTCAACCTCTCCGTTAAGGGTAAATACCACATCCGTTTGAATGGAATCTTCACCCTGCCACTTGTATCCTGAAAACGGGGTTTGCGGCAAAATTTACATTTATTTCGGTTCTCGTCTTCTCTCCAGTATATCATACAGTTGTCGATGCAGACATCTATAACCTGGTAGGGCAAACCAAGACCGGCAACAAGTTTTTGTATCTCGTAGTATGATCCGGGGGCAAGATTATCTTCTGGCAAAATATCTTTCACGAACTCGGCGACAGCATCCACACATTCTTCGGACAAATTGTAATCAGTCTTTATGTTCATCATCCTAGTAGCAGACGATAACGGTGAATGGCCATCCCTACAACCGCTGTATAGTGGTTGCTTTGATGCGTCTAACAACTCGAAAAACCTTCGAGATTCTAAATTAGGCTCTTCACCCCTATCACCCTCATACCCACCCGACTGCATATTATTCTCTCTATACGCATCATTAACCATCGCAACCGTACTTACCCCAACATCTACTTCCGTTGTACGTTCCCCTACGACATCAGGAAAATAAGGTTGATTGCTACTAGTACTACCATATTCATAATTCCTTTCTCCATGTAAATACCAAACCTTATATCCCGGTCTAAAACCATATCTATATAAGTGATTCCAAACATTATGAACGGCAACACTAATTCTATTACAGCAATTAGAACAAGGACATTTAATACCCTGACCTTTTTTTGCTGCGTCTACATTACTGGGTAAATTCATGAACTCCCATAATCCTTGAGCGTACTCGTCCCTTAATAAGTCCGAGCCCTCTTCCGTCATTGGCTCGTCCATCCATGCCCGAAAATATGAACTCATCTTTATATTTTTTTTGTTTGTCGAAATTTTTATCTGATGGAATTGAATGAACCGTTCTGCAAACTTATGTATAATAGATTTCCGTCAAGCAACCGTCGGACTTCCGTCAATATGTCCGACATATGACCCCGCCACATCCCATCGGCCACCGCAGACGATATCTCAACCACTCAAACTTTGCCGACATCGTAAACCGTCGGAATACCGTCGGAATACCGTCCTAGTTTCCGACAGATATAAGCCGTCGGAAATAAGTCCGATCACTCAGACGTCGCCGACATCGGAAATTTTTACTTCTGTCCGATTTCCGTCGATGTGGCGTCGCCATTTTGCGACAGAAAACAAATCCGTCTCTATTCCGTCGGTTTTTCCCGACGGCTTTTTTGTCTGTCGGGAAAAACCAACGGAATAGAGACGGATTTGGTTTCCCTCGAGAACCCGTCGGGATTCCGTAGGAGTTACCTGATGGAATTCCGACGGAAACAAAATGTCCGTCGGAAATCTGCCTGTTTTCTTGTAGTGCTGGTACGAAAACTATCTTACCCTTTTCAATCTTTCATATAATATAATAATTCAAAATTTTAAAATTTGAAATTACATATTTGGTTCAAAAAGGGTTATGAAGGTATATGTAAACCTATATAGTTTTTTCAAATAGCAGTCCTTACATGCATTTGTAACATCGAATCACACAAACATACTAATTTGTTGGCAAGTAAATCTTCGAATATAGATAACATTGTAGCTTCACTCTGAATCGTCGACGTTAAAACTTTTATTGTTTACACCCTAAACCCTAAATGAAAAATAAGTTTGATTTAGCGTCGAATTAGCATCGAATCACTTGAATTCGATGCTAATGCGACGCTAAAGTTGTAATATAGCGTCGAATTAGTGTAGAATTCATGTGATTCGATGCTAATTCGATGCTAAATCATTTTTTTTTATGTTTAGGATTTAGGTTAAATAAATCATAAATCCTAAACATTACGATATTACATATCTATTTAATTATATTTACAATATACTATATGAAATTTTATGTACCATAATCCACCTTTACGATATTATTTAATGGTTATAAGTGTTTGGTTTCGACAAAAACTTTGATACCAAACAGCCGATTTAGCCTCAGAATGTACTCGAAATGCCAAATCTAGGAAGGAGTAGATTATGGGGCTAAATCCACCGTTTGGAAATAATTCACTATCGAGATTTTCTGATATTGTAAATATTGGAACTTTATGGTTAAAATTTTTTTATGTTTGTAAATTTGATTTGAGAATTGAGTATATATAGAAATTTTTTATTTTGGAATATAACTTTTTTTTTTAACTTGCGAAATGAATTCTGACGGTGGTGCTATATGTAGGCAATTTTACCATCGATTTTGCATCGAATGGTAGCATCGCATTAACATCGAACTCCTTTCCGTTGATTTTGCATCGAATGCTACAAAAGTATGTGAACCCGTGTTAAATGTGTCATCTACCTACCAAATTTGCCAGAAATTGCGACGCTATATTCGACGCTATTTGTACGTCGCTAAATTGATGCAAAGTTAGCGTCAATTTAGCGACGCTAAACCGCAACATATAACGATAACAATCACATGAATGTTTTCATAACAAATTTACTAAAATCTATTTCCTACATATTTCTTAAATCCATTTCCTTACAAGTTTATAACAAAATGTACGTATTGATAATTCATTACTAATAAATAAAATTAACTTAAAAAAAAAAAAAACTTAGCGTCGAATTAGCATCGAAATAACATGAATTCGACGCTAATTCGACGCTATTAAATAAAATGAGCGTCGAATTAGCGTCGAGTTCATGTGATTTGACCCTAATTCGACGCTAAATCAATCAAATTTTTCATTTAGGAATTAGGGTAAAGAAACCTCAACATATACGATAACAATCTTAATCCATTTAAAGATTATATGTTTACAACATATAACGATAACAATCACAACAATTCAATATCAATCTAACAGGAATGAATTAGTGTGGATAACAATCATACAACGAGATATATATTAGAGATTTGAAAATATTAAACATACAATGGTTATAGTACAAGTACATAATATACTACTAATTTTTAAAACATATATGTATATATACACATATATGTATGTATCCACTCCAAACAACGGTTAGAACCAGAAACTTTTCTTTCCCTTTTGTTTCTTTGGTGGAGAATCTAAAAATCCGTCGCAAAATTCCCTTTTGATTGCATTAATATCTAGATTTAAGTTTGCGATTTCTGGACTTTGGGCAAATTCATAATTGTAGTAGTGATCCTTACATTCATTTGAAGGACTTCCACGGTAAGTATCTGACTTTTCAATTAATTGAGATGGTTGTCCGTCTTCGATTTGCCTATACAAAACTTCGTCGACAACCCGCTTCTGGTCATGACATTCTGGCTGCTTATCATATTTGTGTTTTGAATAACTGATCCCATCTTCAAATTTGGGACTCACAACATTGGCAGGAGAGCATGAATCAGCTTCCCACGAGTAGGTGGGTATCTCTTTAGTATATTCGTCGCACTGAGATTCAATTTCCCACGAGAATTTAGGAATGTGGTGGATGTTTGGCAAGCACTGGCTGTCCGGCACTATTGTTGATGTTGAATCTTCATTATGGGTTTGTGAGCACGTATCAAATTCCCACGAGTAAGTGGGTATCTCTTGAGTGAATTCGTCGCATTGAGTTTCGGTTTCCCACGAGTATTTTGGAATATCAAAAAAATTTGCCACGTTTGTTGATTTAGAGTCTTCCTTAGGAGAGCTAAAAGACATTATGTGTGTTATTGATAGGTGTAGAAGTTATACACTCCATCATATGTATTTATAGTAGAAGATATATGTTTAAATGAGTTGTCAAATCGGATTTGTTCCAAACACTTGTGTCCATATAATTTTCGTATCTGTAAAAGATTTAAGTGGAGGTTTTAGCATTGATTTTGCATCGAATGTTAGCATCGCAGTAGCATCGAATTCGTTTGCGTCGATTTTGCATCAAATTCGCGTCGTTTTTTTGTTGTTTCTAAACGACGCTAAATAAGTAGGTTAACCCGTGTTAAATGTGTCATGTACCTACCAAATTCGACGCAATATTCGACGCTATATTCGACGCTATGCGTGCGACGCTAAAGCGATGCTAAATCGACACGTTAAGCTTAAAATATTTCTGTATTTTGCCTATATAAGTCAGAGTAATTCAACACAAAATCATAACACAAAAATATTCAATTTCGAAATGGCAAATAGAGATCTATGGAATTATTATATGCAAAACCGAGCCTCCGTTCAAAACCCTCCAAACACAACTCTGGTGCCTTCAAGCCCTCCATACGACGACTTAAATGTTATTGATGCTCCACCGACAATTTCACTCCAACCAACTCAACGATCCCAAAACCAAACGCCCATAATACCGGGACCTGGCCAACTCATACGGCGAGGAATGTTTCGCAAGAGGTCGCACGATGCAAATGTGTTGCGAGGTGAAAGTTCTCAGACACGTCCAACACAATATTTCATTTGTGAGGTCATCAATGAGCCACTACAGGGCGACCAAGATTTTAGTAGTTCTCGGTGGACTTCTACTATCGATTACGTAATCTGTGAAGGTATATATATATATATATATATATATATAATTAATGCTTTTACCATTACAATAATGATTGAAGATGACAAATACTAACTCTATCATTCATAAATGTAGGTTCTTATAACCACAAGAGCACACCATTCTGGACCCAGGTTGCAGAAATTCAATCCCCGCATTCACAATTTGTGAAAGTGAAAAAGGTTTATGTTGTCGATAAATATTATATCCATTTATAGATACAATTTATCTGACAACTAAATTGTATCTCCTTTTTAGATTGTGGCTATGCTCTCTAGTTTGACCCCCAACGGGCAGAGAGATCTGCTAGTAACCTTAAAGGATCCGTCAGGAAAAATTGAGGGAACCATGCACCATAACATCTTCAAAAATGACAAGTACAAACTCACCACTGTTGTAGGTGCGATGGTCATTCTACAGAATGTTACCGTATGCCGTTTTAACAAGAACTCTAAGTACCTCAACATCACAGAGCGGAACATTGTTAAGGTAGATTTTCAATAACAATCTAAATATTTCTGATAATAATAAATTGAATTCCTTTTCCAAACAGATAATTGGTGCTAATTTGATGATTGCCAAATACGAACCAACCAAAGTATCTACTATGAAAGAGCAAGATGAAGGAACTACTGAGTACGAATATGAAACAGTTCCAGACTAAGATGATGAATAAACATCCGACCCGTCAATGGTTACGAATAAGCTTAATTAAGGCTTTATGTTGCTTTAATTTTTAATATTTTCCTAGTATCCATAGTATGAGTTTATAATAATGTTGTTATCTGTAATATTTCCTATTTTCTAATTAATGTAATATTTTATGTGTAATGTAATATTTTTATATGTATAATGTTATATGATAATATTAAAACTAATGTTTTGTTTATAGATGATCTTCCATTCGAATAATTAAAATACCATTAACAAAAAAACTAATTTTTAATATTAGTGAATGTTAAAAACGAACAGAAATTGTTCGTAGCCTAATGGGCAAATCAGCACATGTTACTGCATAGTGAACCCGAGTTCGAATCTATGGTCTCGTAATTTTATGTTCATCACATGTTACTGCATACAGATATTATGTTCACAACATATAACGATAATAAACACATCAATTCCATAATCACATATAACGATAGCTATCACATAAAACGATAACAATCACACGAATTCCAAAAATAAATACAAATGAAATAAAAACAGTCATGTATGCTTCACTCTGAATCGTCATTTGAGTTGTCGTCATCCTCATCGATACTTTCTCCACTCTCGTTTGCGAACGCGTCTTCGGGATTTTCTGCATCGTTAGCATCCGGAAGTATTTCAGCTTCTCGATTTTGCGGATCTATAAGAATGATGTTGTCTATATCTGCTTCTGGAGTTGTTAGATCCACGACCGTTTCATTTTGCATAAGCTCGTCGTTTGATTCAACTATCATTCCTCTAGGTGCTATTTTAAGCACAGATAACCATGGAATCCTTTTTTTTTCTGACACGTGGATATGGAATGAAACATACTTGATCCGCTTGTGATGCAAGGACAAATGGATCATACTTTGCATAAGAACGCGATCCATTAACATCGATGACACCAAACTTTCCTACTCGAACCCCTCGTCCGACAACTGGATCAAACCACTCGCATTTGAAAAGAGTGCACTTTAAGTTAACCAAACCAGGGAATTACACTTGAATAATGTCTTAGATAATGCCATAAAAATCCATGTCCCCAGCTCGAACTACCACACCATAGCTCGCAGTTACTATATTTTGGCCACGTTCGAACGTATGAAACACATAACCTTGTGTAAAATACATTGGAGATGACGTAACTTTCCCCATCGGACCTTGGATCAACTCTCTAAACCATACAAGGTATGACGTATCTCCATAATCAACCTGGCAGATACAGAATACACATTGTAAATATAGTAGTATATACACAAATTGTACATATAGGTTTTTATGGAAACTAGATATATATAATTTTGTGTTTAACTTATATACCTGAGTCATCAACCATTTAGCAAAGTGTAGATCTTTACGTTTTTCAATCTCATCGGCGGATGCATTTGGGAAAGCCTCGTTAACTTGGCGAATGAATTCACTAATAGAAAATATGGTTATAACAAATGCATTTGTTATATATGTTTCAAAGCATATATAAGTACGAAAATAACCCTTTTGACGTCAATCCATAGTTGGTAATTATAGTATGTACCTTAGAAATGGGCTAACTTTGTCGCATTGTTAGAGAATATATCTGTGTGCACAATTGTGGTCTTCGTGCGAGGACCAGTCTTGTTCTCTTATGATTCCGGCATGCCTACCAACTACACACAAAATATATCTGGGACATCTGAAACTGGATATGTTTGTGCGATGATACCATCGTCGTACCTACGTGGATCTTTTTTTCGTGTCCGGACAGTTGGAGGGAAGTAATATGAGCTGAAATGAGAGGTTTTTTCGGTTAAACTGCCCGCAACAATTGATCCCTCAACCCTAGCTAAGTTTTTTGCCTTTCCTTTTAAGTGTTTCATGAATCTCTCGAAATGATACATCTAACGAAATTGAACGGGCCCTCCTAAATCGGCTTCGTGAGGAAGATGGACAGGACGATGCTCCATCACATCAAAGAAAGATAGAGGGAATATCTTCTCTAAGTTGCACAACAATATTGGGATGTTATTGTTTAGTTGTTGAATTCAAGCCTGAGTCAGAGTTCGCACACACAGATCTCGAAAAAATGCTCCAACACCTAAACCCAAAATCCAATATCAACCAAAACACAAATGTTATTTTCGACACATAATTTGTTTACATATTTAAATATCGGCATACAAAATATACCTGCAAGTGATTCATGCACGTTCGTTGGCAAAAGTTCTGCAAAGGCGAAAGGCAATAATCTCTGCATAAACACATGACAATCATGACTCTTCATACCAGAAATTTTTTTCCCTTGCTCCACAGACTTAGAGAGTTTTGACACGTATCCATCTGGGAACTTAACTTTGGTGGAAAACCAGTTGAAGAATATTGGTTTGCCTTCGCTTGACAATCTAAAGCTATGCACTGGAGCTCTCCCATCTCCTGTGAGATGTAACTCAACTCTAGAGCATATAAGAGGCAAATCCATTTTAGACTTCAAGTTGTCTTTAGACCTGCCTGAAACATTTAAGATTGTGTGCATGATGTTATCGAAAAAGTTTTTCTCAATGTGCATGACATCAAGTTTGTGGCGCAATAGATGATCCTTCCAGTACGGTAGATCCCAGAAAATGTTCTTCTTATGCCAATTATGTTCTTCAAGGTATCCATCTGGGAGATTGGTCGGAATATTAAGCCAGTTACCACCACGTTTTTCTTTGTCTTGAGCTCCCCAATAATCAAGTTGACCTTCAATTTGTTCTTTTGAAAGATATGGAGGTGGGGGGATACGTACACGTTTGCCTTTGTGAACAACCTCCTGTTCCCCCGGTACGAATGGTTCATAGAGAGAAACCTCCGGTGACAATCAAACCAACAAGATTTTCTACCATTTTTTAGTTGGAATGCATCTGTTTCATTTTGGCAATACGGACATGATAACCTACCATGTGTTGTCCAACCAGATAACATTCCATAGGCTGGAAAATCGCTTATCGTCCACATAAGCACAGCTCGCATAGTAAAATTCTTTTTCCTAGAGTAATCAAAAGTACGAACCCCATGAGACCACAAAATGTTCAACTCGTGAATCAGCGGTTGTAAAAATACATCAATAGATCTTCTTGGATGCTTCGGACCGGGGATTAAAATACTCAAAAACAGAAATTCCCTTTGCATGCACATATCAGGCGGAAGGTTATAAGGTGTCAATATAACCGGCCACAAAGAATATTGCCTGCTAGACATACCGAACGAACTAAAACCATCTGTACATAGGCCAAGATAAACATTGCGCTTCTCTTTAGCAAAATTAGAGTGTACCGATTTGAAGTGTTTCCATGCTTTTGCATCAGAAGGATGATGTACTTATCCTTCAATAGTTGAATGTTCCGCATGCCACCTCATTGATGCAGCTGTGCGTTCTGAATGGTATAACCTTTGTAGCCTATCTGTTATGGGCAGGTACCACATTCTCTGGTACGGCACTTTTCTACCAGCTCCTTAAGGCTTAAATCTTGGTTTGTGGCAAAATCGACATTCCTGCAGACCTTCATCATCTTTCTAAAATATCATGCAATTGTCAATGCAAACATTTATCATCTGCGAAGGCAATCCTAAACTAGAGACTAGTTTATGTATGTCGTAATATGACTCAGCAGCTTGATTACCCTCTGGCAAATATTCTCTTAGAAGAGATGCCCAATCATCCATGCAACTCTCAGATTGATTATGATCAGATTTTATTGTCATCATCCTAGATGCCAACGATAATTTCGACAGACCTTCCCTACAACTTTCATAGATTGGTTGTTTTGCAGAATCAAGCATATCATGAAATTTTTTTGCATCTAAATTGGGTTCCTCAGCAACATCAGGAGTAGACATAACTCCAGGAAATGCATCGGTTACCATTTCTTCGAACCTATTATGCTCTAACCCGACATTATGATCATCATTTTCTATAACAAATTGATGCCCATCATATTGTTCATTCGAATAACCCTGACCCTGATCCATAGGTTGGTAACTAGTACTACCCGAAGTTTCATCTTCATATCCCTCTCCATGATAAAACCAAACATAATACTCAGGTGTAAACGCTCTATTAAATAAATGCGTACCAACCGTATCAATTGTCTGTGGCCTCGAATTTTTGCACTTCCGACACGGGCACACCATCACTCCAGTCCGTTGAATTGTAGCCACACTACTCGCTTGAGCCATGAAAATTTCAAGGCCGTTGAGGAACTCTTCTGAAAGGCCTCCATTTTCATCTTTACGTCGATTCATCCAGCGTTTTAGTTCGTATATATCGCCCATTTAAAAATAAAAATTAGGGAGAAAAGATTTTTTTTTTTCGGTATTGAATTTTTTTTTTTCCAATTCTGAAATGATTCCTTACGGTGGTGTTGGGTTGGGTATATATAGGAGATTTTAGCATCGATTTAGCATCGATTTAGCATCGATTTTGCATCGAATATTAGCATCGAATTTCTTTGCGTCGATTTTGCATCGGATTAGCGTCGTTTTTGTGTCGTTTCTAAACGACGCTAAATAAGTAGGTGAACCCGTGTTAAATGTGTCATCTACCTACCAAATTCGACGTCTACCTACCAAATTCGACGCAATATTCGACGTTATGTGTTCAACGCTAAATCGACGCTAAATTTGTGTCGATCTAGCGTCGAACTTAGACTTCCGATGCTAAATCGACGCGATATAGCGTCGATTTAGCTTCGAAATGTTTCATCCCTAATTAGCGTCGAGTTGTGTTATGGACGCCATTACGACGCAAAATCGACGCTAAAATAGCGTCGGAAAAAATTCGACGCTAAATTTTGACGCTAAAATACAGTTTTCTTGTAGTGAGTTGATCATCTAGGGCATGGAACTGTAACAGAATTGTGAAACAAAAAGGAAAAGATTCTTCAGGATATGATTTATAAGAATCATCAATTTTGAGGGAGTATAAGGATTTAGAAACACTACCTGGCAATTTTCATCACTTTTCATCTCATCTCGGTGTAACCTTACCACTACAATCTGAAAATCCGAAAGAAAAAAATTCATATATAGTCGACAAATTTTTTTTTTTTTTTTTTTTTGAAACTTTGATGAAAAGTGAAAATGAACGACATAGTTATTGAACAAGTTTAAGCAAAAACAACCGATTAATACCCATCTTGAAGTCTTTCGTGATTAGTAAAATCGTCCAAACCTCGCGATTTAATCCGAGTGTTAGACATCTTTTAGAGTTGGGATTGATCGATGGTTCAGAGCAACTCCTTAAGGAGGAGGGGATCCTTAGGGTTACTTTGGATTTAAGGTCCTTTTGTACTATATAAGAAAAATAATGGGTCTTTTCAACCTGAATGCCAATTTAGAAAAGATTTCTTATTTTTTAAATTATAGTTTATCTTTGATTTATTCTTATTTTTTAAAAAACATTTTTAAAATCTTTATTCCTTGTAGTCAATTCGAGTACTTATACTATAAATCCAATGAAGCTTCTACATTGTTTAGAGCTCATGATCGTTAAGTTACTTGAGGCCGGAATTTCCTTAACAACCACTTCTTACTTAGTTTCACGTATAGAGCCAAGAAAGTTTTTGCTTTGAGTTCATCTTCAAGCAGATTGCACGCATCTAATATAAGCTCCTCGTCCATGTCTAGTAACGCTTGAATAGCCACAACAGCGTCCTCTATTTGCCACGGTCTTGGTTTCATCAACTCGTGGCTTCTTCTTCGGGTTTATCGGACTTGCATCAGTAGTACAAAGTTGATGAGAATTGCTATCTTCTTCCTCGACTGAACTAGACAAATCAGTTGTTCCGCTAAGACTTGAACTCTTGGAATTCGGTTTCGGGATCAAACCAGTCCATAGCTACAAAGCATTCATTTTCCTCGATACCCGAATCGCCACAAAGCACACACAAATCTTTATAGTATGGAATTGGTCTAGTCATGAATTGCCTTGCATCTCTATGAACCTTAATATGGTTTTTGTTTGGAAAAATCTTTTATTTATTCATGGGATAATTTGTATAGTAACTATAAAAAAAATTATAACCCACAAACTAACCAAAATGGCCTTACGTGGCAACATCTCAACCTTTCAAATTAGGAATTTTGGTTAGTTTGTGGAATATATATATATATATATTTTTTATGGTTATTTAACAAATTAACCCTTTATTCATTTTCACTTTTAAACTTTCCATAAAGAATAGAGATTTTTAAGGGCCCAAATAATAAGTTTTCTTTTATGAATCACAAACCCAAATACTTTCTTACAGATTTTCTCTTTAGAAGGAAAATTCTTAAAGAAAAACCCCAAATAAAAGGCTTTACAAAAACCCGGCCTGATAACCCGGCCCGACCCGACCCGACAACGCTAGTAATACCGTACAATTTGTGACAATCTTCGTCTCAGGCACAACAAATTGTTTCTCTTAGGCCAGATTCCTCGATTTTCTCCGTGTTCTTGTAATTCCGATCTCTTTGTTGTTCCCTTGATCTATAATTTTATTCGCCTTCTTTGTGTCTTTTTTGTTTTTTGTTCTATTCGTTTCCTTTTTGTTACCTTTGTGGTTTATGGTAGAATGAATCAAGGAGGCAACACTCAGGCTGTAGCTCCACTTGACCCTAATTCCATGGAGGTAAAAATCTCTTGCTTCCTCTTTCTCTTTCGATTTTCCAATTCACACAAACATAAATCTGTCTTTATATGCAAGTGATGTTGGGTCTTCGATAAAATTGTTGTTCCGTGCATTCGATTTCGTGAATTTAAGTTTTCTATATTGGTAGCTTCAGATTATTTGGTTATTTTGCTGTAATGGTAGTTCCAAATTGATTCTTCTTTCTTTGTGGATATGTTGATGTTACATTAGTTTTAGGGGATTTTGCTTATTATCAGTATGTTTATGCAGAAGAAGAAAGTGGTTATTGTGGATAAGCGTTTCAGTTTTTCGACTGCTAACGCGATTTTCGTTGTCGCAGAAACGTTACGGGGTTGATGGAAGCCAACCGCAGATATCTTCATATCAATACTCAACCGAGGGTACCTCATGGACCGCGCAAAGGGTGGAGAATCAGGTTGTGGAGAATGGGACCTATTCAAATACAAACTATTACCATCCACAGCCAACAGGGCAAGCGACGGGAAATGTGCAAGAAACACTGAATACTGCTGCGTCTGGAACTACGAATGTGGCACAAGATTATAGTGGATATAATACGTCATACCAGACTACCCCTTCTGATCCAAACAACTATTCAACCACGGGATATTCGAATTACTACAGTGGTTATCAACAGCAACCTAGCCAGACATATGCTCAGCCTCCTGCAGGGGCGTATCAAAACACAGGTGCTCCTTATCAGCCTCTTTCCTCATTTCAGAATCCAGGATCTTATGCTGGGACTGCAAGTTATTCAGGAACTTACTACAATCCTGCTGATTATCAGACTACTGGAGGTTACCAAAGTACAAATTATAACAACCAAACGGCTACTGGAGGTTACGCAAGTACAAATTACAGCAATCAGACTCCTGCTTCAAACCAAGGAAACTATACGGATTATACATCAAACCCTTATCAAAATTTTACTCCTGACGCTGCTAACACTCCTAGCTCCACTATTGCAACCACAACACCTGTACAGTATCAACAGAATTATCAACAGTGGCCAGATTATTACAGTCAAACAGAAGTCCCCTGTGCCCCGGGCACGGAAAAGTTGTCTGCCACTAGTGCATTTAGTCAGAGTTTTCCAGTTCCTGGTGTTACTAGTGAAGTGCCTGCTTCAAATGCTCAGCCTGTCCAGTCGTATGCTCAATCTTGGAGGCAGGAAACCGGCCCATCCCAACCAGCACCTTCTCAGCAGGTTCAGTTTTTACATTTATAAGGGAGTAGAAAAAATTTGCATTCTTAAGCTTATTGTAGTTCATGATGCTTTACCCTGCTTGATGGTTATTGAGAAAATGTGTGTTGTTCTCCTGATAAATCAACTAACCAATACTTGATAGAGTCAATTGTTAGAAATTTTTTTTTGCAAATAGTTTAGACGTAGTCACTAATTGCTTTCTTTCATGGGAGTCTTTTTACTGGAAATTCACCCTATAATGAAAACTTAATAGTCATTTTTCATCATTCTTTCAGCCTGGTGCAGCGGTTAGTACCTCTAATGAGGCTTATTGGATGCATCAAACACCAAGTGGGCAAGCTCAGTATCCGGTTCCTCCACAAAATCATTACCAGAGGCCTATGGAAACAAAACCCTTATATGAGACCCCCTTTCAAGGTCATCAGAGAGCTACATATCCTCAAGAACCGAACTCCCAGTCTTCCATTCATCAAGCGCCGTTAGGCTATCGTCAGCCTACTCAGACCACACCGTCAGTGGATACACAAAGGGTAAGCAAAGTACAGATTCCAACTAACCCTAGAATTGCTTCAAACTTGCCATCAGGTTTCACCAAAATGGATAAAGATAGTTCAGCAGCTGGTGCAACCCATACACCTGCTTATGTTAGCGTTTCAATGCCAAAGCCGAAAGACCATACCACTGCTATGCCTAATGTAAGACTCCCTTTCCGATTCTTGATTATCTAGCAAGGGAAGTAGATATTAAATGTTGGTGTATATTGGTGTATTGAGTATTTCTTTGTTTTATAATTGACCTTGGAAACAAATAATCCTGTTGCTTGTAGCCTGAAACCCTCCCGAAATCGTTTTGTGGGTTTGTGGAGAGGGCTTTTGCACACTGCAAAGATGATAAAGAAATGAAATCCTGTCAGGATGCCCTGAGGAAGGTAAATATTAGTAGGAATTGTAAACTCACAGTTGTTACACCATTTTAGCATATGAGTAATTGTTCCTTCTAGTCACTCATTGTGCACATCTTAATTTCAATGCCATATTTGAATGAACTTCTTCAACTTGATGTTCCGACTAGGTGTGTAATATGTTTAAAGATGTTTTCATGCCTTTTCTGGGAACTAGAAATCAGTTTGCAGTTATTAAAATACAATGTTAATTTTTGGTTACTTTGCTTGCTGATGCTTATTTTTGTAATTCTAGATCGTCACCGAAGCTAAAGTTAATAATACTCTTCATACTCGGGATTGGGATACTGAGCCTCTCTCAACTGTCCTGAACACAGATGTGACTAACACTGAGTATGACCCTTTTTTACTTCCTTATCTCCACCCTGCATGATCTATAAATTTCGTTCTTCTTTATTACATGTTTGGAACATTTACTTCGTATCTTTTGCTACTAAGTCATACACTGCACTGCAGGTCAAGCTTCCCTCTTATATCTTCGTTACAAAATAAGAGCCCAACAAGACGACCCAAAAGTAGATGGGAGCCGTTATCGGAAGCAAAACCATTTGTCAAGCCGGCTCCAACTTTCAGCAGTGGTGTTAAGTTTGGAGGGTGGAATCACCAAAATGAAAATAACAAAAAGGTTAACTTTCTTTCCTTATTATTGTGAAGGATGCTGCTGGTGGTGATACTGTTTATACACTTATTTATGCGTATATAGCTGTTAGAAATTCTCTTCTTGCAATCAACTTGTTCTGATAAGAAATTTTGCAGAGCTCTGAAAGTTTTCCAAAGGTAGATGCTGTCACTGGCTTCAGGCCCACTAATGCTGGGCAAAATTCTGCAAAGAAGAATTTCCAGCGGCCTGTTAAGCGACAGCGTTTTTCTGGTGGTGCAGCTGCTGCCATTGATGATGAGGCATCTAGTGATAGTGACAAGGAGTTGACACCTTACTATTCCAGTGCAATGGCACTTGCTAGTTCTGCCGAAGAAAAGAAGCGGCGTGATAGTCGTTCCAAGCGTTTTGAAAAAGTTCAAGGGCACAGTCGAGGGAATGATCTTCATAAACCTAAGAATACAAATGTTGGACATTTACATTCTAGAAGAGGCCCTGCGTTGAGGCTTAGCAGAGATTTTGATGAAAGTGGCAGCAGAGCTGTGGAAGACATTGACTGGGATGCACTAACTGTTAAAGGAACTTGCCAGGAAATTGAGAAACGTTATCTCCGTCTTACTTCTGCACCGGATCCTTCCACCGTAAATATCAGTATCTTGTACTGAAAAATCTTTTCGATACCCTAACTGATATTTTTGATTTACTTATTTGTAACCACATTGCTTTGCAGGTAAGGCCAGAGGATGTGCTGGAAAAGGCTCTGTTAATGGTTCAGGATTCTCAAAAGAATTATCTTTATAAATGTGATCAACTAAAGTCTATTCGCCAAGACCTCACAGTACAACGGATACACAATCATCTAACAGCTAAGGTATATTATTGAGTTCCAAATGATGCTGAGTGTTCTTGCATGTAGGATCCATTTCCTGGTTGAATATTTTAATCTAGTTACAAGACCTGTCACCCAGTCAGCATGTTTATGATGGTTCCATATTCCATATCTATTTCAGGTTTATGAAACACATGCTAGATTGGCTTTGGAGGCTGGGGATTTACCCGAGTATAATCAGGTTGGTACGCTAACACATGTTGCAGAATAATAATAATTCAGATTGACTATATCTAATTCGGTATGAAAATCAAAAAATATCCCAACATAAAGAGCACCAACCACTGCTAGAATTACACTGATGTCTCATTTTCTAGAAAGCAAGATGTCTGTAAGACCTCAGTGTGAAGTGAGTACGGAAACAACTTGTAGTTGGCTGAATTTGTTTTTATCTTTGTTACAGTGCTTGTCACAGTTAAAAATCCTTTATGGGGAAGGTATTGAAGGATGCTCTCTGGAGTTTGCTGCATACAGTCTGCTCTATATTACTTTACACTCTAACAACAACCGAGAATTGCTATCATCTATGTCCAGGTTAGTACTTTTAAATTTCCTTCTCTGGGGTTTAATCATAGACACAGCACAAGAATAGTATTGAAATTATGAATGTTCACTCTACCTATCGAATGGTTGAGTTTTTTCTACATTTCTTCCTACCAGTGAAAAAAGTTACCCCTTTTACTTGGGTGTGTATGCATGAGATTCCGTAATTTTGTGATCTCTGAAGTTTTTGGTTTTGTTTTGCAGGTTATCGGAAGAAGCTAAGAAGGATGAAGCAGTTAGACATGCTCTTTCAGTTCGTGCAGCTGTCACATCAGGAAATTATGTTAGGTTCTTCAGACTCTACAAGACGGCGCCAAACATGAACAGTTGCCTCATGGGTGGGGAACATATCACATATGAAAACTCTTTTTATATGTAAAGAAAAGGGTCAAATGAAATTGTTTTCATGTTTGTTTGCAGATCTCTATGTGGAGAAGATGCGTTATAAGGCAGTGACTTTTATGTCTCGGAGCTGTCGTCCTTCAATCCCTGTTTCATACTTAGCTCAAGTGTTGGGCTTTACTGGTGCCTCAGGCGAAGGTAGTGAAGAAAAGGAGACTGATGGTATGGAAGAGTGTTCGGAATGGCTAAAAGCCCATGGTGCTAGCCTCATTGCTGACAGTAACGACGGAGATATGCTTCTTGATACCAAGGTAAGTCTTCTTTTTGCATTTGCCATAAGTTTATGATAAGACATGGGGTTCGCGTATAAATGCTGAGTTCCTTATTCTCAAAATAAGAGAGGACTGAACTTGTGTTATTCCTCGTGCAGGCTTCTGCAACGAGTCTCTTCATGCCAGAGCCTGAAGACGCAGTTGCTCATGGAGATCGAAATCTAGATGTCAATGATTTTTTTACGTCGTCGCGTACATTATGAAAAGATTAATGTTTGTTTTAGTCTGATGGGATAAAAAGAAGAAGTTTTAATGCCAAAGTGAAAGGTTCATCATATCTTTTGATCTTAAGGAGACCACTGAACATAAATTCCAAGGCTGTCTCTATCACATCATCAACTTTTGCCACACAATCTGAGGTATGGAATTTTTAGGTTTATAATACTTAATAGGTGTAGTAGGAAACGTTTTAAAGAGAAGCCAAATTGTGTTTGTAATTCGTTTTTGTGAATATGGAACAATCCTTAATTCTTTCTAAAGACTTTTGAGATATATTAAAAAGAGAGGGAATCCAAGAAGAAACATTTTTTTTGATAAAGCTGAATGATTTTATTCAAATAGTGAGAAAACAAGAAATGCATTACAAATTAGAATCCATAAGTCCAAGAAGAGACAATTAGTATGATTTTTTAAAAATATTGAATGAGAAAATGCAAGTACTTATGTTTTGTTTTTGGGTCTTTTAGCATTTCCCTTTACTTTTTCTACCTTCTCTTGTTCTTGCTTCCAAGCAGCAAAGAGAAGTAAAACAAAACCCTAAAAAAGAACCCAAAAGCAACCGTGATAAGCAAGCAATCCCATTTGCTCAGCTGAGTCACACCTTGATTCGTCAGAATATCCGCACCGGTGGTCAAACAAGTCGAGGTCGTTATTGTCTTCCCGATCGACTGGCTCACTGTATCGAGCAGACCCACCTTCATATCGTTCGGCAATAACTCTAACGGCGTGTTGTCGAAAGTCTGAACGCCTCTCACGAAACACTTGGTCGCATCCGAAAACTCGTTCTGCATAACCGCCTCATACGAATATTTCAACAGAGACATGTAATGAAACCAAATCCAGTAATCAGGGATTCGGTTTCTGTTGATGAAGAATCCATTGAATAGCAAGAAGTAGGCTAAAATCGCGACGCAGACCGTGTAACCTAACATCACATTTGGAACAATTGCTGATATGAACGTGACGAAGGAGCTTCCTGACCAGAACGAGGCAAAGATGATCAAACAGTAGAATAAAAGACCCATTGGTCCTCCGTCTAATCCCACGGCCCAAAACGTCGGCACTGCGAAAGCTAGAGTGAAGACGACGAGCGACGGGAAAGAGACAATGGCGTGAGAGAGAACGTAGGAGGATCTCCGGTAAGTGTTGTATGCGGTTTCTCTCATGAAAATGTAACGTTCCTGGAGAAATTCCGGGAGTGCATCGACGCAAGTGTAGTACATTGTCGACATTGCAAATGTCAAGAACGCTAACCGCTCTCGAATTCCTTTCGGGGTATTGTCTAATCGCCAGAAGACGGTTGCTAAGATGAATCCAGTGATCATCACGGAGGCAAGTTTGATCCCGAATAGCTCTGGTTGTCTTCGAGAGTTGAGCATTGATCGTTGCGAAAGAGTTTTGATTTCGATCCAAATCGGGTTTGCGAATGCAGATACAGCTAGGGTTGTTGTTGCTCCGCCCGAGACTAGCTTTCCTCTGCTTATACTTGCGGAGATTGCTTCTTTTAGGGTTAGGTTTGAGTGCGGTGATGACCGAGGAGTCATTTCTTGCCATTTTTTGTTGAATTCGACTAATGCTCTGGTTCCACTGGCGGATCCTTCAAGCTCACGGATGAAATCAAGCGTGAATTCCGTTATGTTCTCATTTTCTGGTATAGGACTGCCGAACTCGGAGAAGAAGCGCGGAATGCTCGCCGGAGATCCGCTGTATACGGTATGGCCATGAGACAAGAAGATTAAACGATCAAGCAAACTAAGAACTCGGTGACTAGGCTGGTGAATCGACATAATTACGATACTGCCACTTTGAGCTATCTTCTTCAACACGTTAACCACCATGAACGCACTCGTGGAATCCAAGCCAGTGGTCGGTTCGTCGAGGAAGAGAAGAATCGGGTCGTGGATTATATCGATTCCGATCGAAACACGTCTTCTTTCACCACCGGAGATTCCGCGGTGACCTTCGTCTCCGATGATCGTTTTCGCAGCGTTCCTGATCCCTAATTGATCAATCAAAGCTTCAACACGAAGTTTCTTCTTCGATTTAGGTAAACTCCTCGGGAGACGAAAATCGGCAGCGAACATTAGGGTTTCTTCGACGGTAAGCATAGGAAAAAGAAGATCGTCTTGCATCACATAAGCCGATATAACTTTGAGTGTACGCGATTGAAGAGTTTCTCCGTTTAGCTTCACTGATCCTTTCAAGCTTCCTTTATCAATCCGATTCGCCAATGCATCGATCAGAGTCGATTTTCCCGAACCACTCGCTCCGAGAACGGCCATGATCTCTCCATCTCGAGTCATGCCAGATATATTATTAAGAAGGGTCTTAGTACTCGGCTTTCCGGTTTGACCAATCTCATGATCCACTGTTTTGCGCCGTGGAATGAGATTGCGGAACTCAAGTTTCCGTGGAACAGAGACGTTGTAAGTGAGATTGTCGAAAGAGAGAACGAAAGGAACACTAGTACGCTCCTCCCGGTCCACTGAGAAAAACGAAGACGCAACATCTTCATCAGCTGCTACATTACAAGCCATAGTTACTAAAAAAGACTTCTATTTTTTTTTTTTTTTCAAAGTAGCAAATTGAACAGTTTCCTTGAGCTACACGAAACTGTGTTTAAGGTTGCTCTCCGACGATGAAGTGTTTGTTGTATAGTTGAATTGAATTTTTGTTGGTTTGTCAATAACATCAACTTACATGGCTACATATAGGTATAAAAAAGTCTCGTCGCATGTGAAAGATTTGTTGTTATGTTTTGATTGGATGTATATTACAATACTTTTGTATGGTCTAGTTTTTTATATAACGTGTGTTAGCATAACAGACGTGAGCACACATATGCTGTGGGTGGTGATAGACAATTGTATATATCACAATACTTTTGTGTGGGTTAGTTTTTCCACGTAAAGTTTTGCGTAAAAGTTTTTGCATACAGATTGAAATTTTTGTTTTCCTCCTAAGCAAAAACATAATTTATTGTCTATATCCACCACAAAACAATGATAAAATTCCGTTAAACAAAAAAATTGCGTAGCAAATGGTTTTTTTCAAAAAACAAAAAGAAAAAGGACAATCTACTATCGAGTTGTAAGCCACATAATATTTGTATTTGTATTCTTCGGAAGTCTGCGCCCACATCTCCATTCAGGATTTCTTGACCTGTGAGGAAGCAACCGAATGAGCGAAAATAATTTTTTTTTTTTTTAAAGAATCCATGTAGCCACGATTATATGACCAATTTTATACATAATTTGTTAGTTTTTCCACATATTTCTTTTAGAACTCTCTTTTTTTTTGGAAAACAATAAAATTTTTGATAGAGCTGGATCAAACTGTTGGCTATGTAAACCTCGATCTAGAATATATGACTCATGCTCCCTTTGATTCTTTAAATTCTGTAGAGGACATACTCATTGAGAATTTGAGATCAATGCAGTCAATAATGTCTCTCCAAAAAAATTGGTAATCTACCTCCATTTTGTAAACTATCACAAACAATATGTAATTTATTTTTGTATTGAAAAATGTAAACCATTATTAAGAATAAACCTTTTTCCAGCTAAAACATCTCTCAGGTATCCGCATTAGTGATACTCGCATAAGTGTCTAAAAACATTTTAGAATCAAATATATTAAAGTTTAGGAACTTTGAGTGTCTAGAAAAAATGTCTAATATATGAACTTTTTCTGGTTTTAATTACTCAAAATTCCTAAAATTTAATATATTTAATTCTAAAATGTTTTTAGACACTCATGCGAATGTCACCAATGCGGATGCCCATATTGTGAAACATGGGTGACACCGGTGGAGTATATTACTACAATCATTATATCACAACAATCATTAATTAGTACCTTTTGACCTACATGTGATCATGTTCTAATGAGTGGTGTGCCATGTTTAATTGGTGGACCTTTGGTTCTTGATGTACGTAATCGTGATACGAAATGATATGTTTGTTTTTTTTATGATAGAAACGAATTGCAAAATGCTATGTTGAAGACCATGTTTCTTTGTGTTTCTACTAATTAATTTGTTATTATATCGTACCCTAATCAAGATAGTAAATTAGAACTCGATTTTATAGCCAAAAGTAAGTAGTAAGAGATAACCCGTGATGTATGCCGGTTCATGATATTATTTCTACTAAGTACTAACTCATTCACAAAGACATTACAAACTGTACTGTATGTTGATATTAATTTGGCAGCTACTTAATTTTATAATTTTTTTATATTTTTTCGTTGTGATGTGAATATATTTGACTTGAGTATATTAATCAGGTTTTTACGGTAGCACAGACTGTCCATATTGCAGTATAGTATTTTATGTTTTCTATTTTTTGGTGAATTGCTGACTTGCAGTATAGCAATAATGAGAATTAATCTTCGCCATCGAGGGATTAAAATTTGGGCATCGCCGGTAACATAGATTAGTCTCTTGGGTCTAGAAAGCATTTGGGGAAACTGTGTATGATTAAAAAATAATAAGAATTAAAAGCATTTATTTGTCTTTTTCTAGTATAAAGAGTACCGAGAACTATTAATGTCCCTAATTGTTGAAATTAAATTTGATTTTGGGTTATACTTAAACTATGCGGTTTATGATCCAATTGAACCAAACTTAAAATTAAGCCCAAATTCAGAATGTTTTTGGATATATCATAATATCTCATCACTTTTTTAATTGCTCTAGATAATTCTGTCAGTAAATTATCTTGATGTTTGGAAGAAACAAACCTAGAAGTGGGTGTTGAGAACCCTTGAAAGTTATAAAAAACAAAAGAATCTAGGAACTAAGAATGTTAGTAAAAATATCTAAATTTGTATAATAAATTTGTGGGAGGCTATAAATACATCTTTAACCCCTTTTCATTAGTAACATCTAAGAAAAGTTGAACAAGTGAAATGAAATGTTGAAAGAATGAGTGTTGAACCGATCGATTCTTAAGTTTTCTAATTTTGTTTAAGATTATTTCAAATATTTTATAATTGCTTTTCCATATTCTTCTTCATAAATACTATTTTTTCTTTAGAATTTTCAGATATTACTATCTTGGACTAGTGCTAAAAAGTAAAAACTATCAAAATAATTTTAAAACGATGAGAATTTCACCGCTTGTTAGAAATTAATAAAAATGCAACATGTTGTCAACATTCGCTTTTGTGAATATGGACAATCCTTAATTCTTTCTACAGACCTTTAAAGATACTTTAAAAAGAAAGGGAATCCAGGAAGAAGCATTTTATAATATGAAAAAGCATTTTTTATTAAACAGTTGAAGATATTACATTTAGAAAATTACATGTTTTGTTTATGGGTCTTTCAGCCTTTCCTTTTACTCTTTTTCCTACCTTCTCTTGTTCTTGCTTCCAAGCAACAAACAGAAGTAAAATAAAACCCTAAAAAAGAATCCAAATGCTACCGTGACACACAAGCAATCCCATTTGCTGAGCTGAGTCACAGCTTGATGCGTCAGAATATCTGTGCCAGTAGTCAAACATGTCGAGATTGTTACCGTTTTCCCGAGCGACTGGCTCACTGTATCGAGCAGACGCACCTTCATTTCGTACGGCAATGCCTCTAACGGCGTGCTGTCAAAAGTCTGAACTCCTCTCACAAAACACTTGGTCGCATCAGTGAACTCATTCTGTAAAACCGCCTCATACGGGTATTTCACAAGAGACATGTAATGAAACCAAATCCAGTAATCCGGTATTCGGTTTCTGTTGATGAAGTATCCACTGAACAACAAAAAATACGCTAAAATCGCGACAACGACTGTATAACCTACCATCACATTTGGAATCACTCCTGAAAGAAACGTGACGAAGGAGCTACCTGACCAAAAAGAAGCTAGGATGATCAAACAATAGAACAAAAATCCCATTGAGCCTCCGTCTAATCCCACTGCCCAAAACGTCGTCCCGGCAAAAACTACAGTGAGGACCATTAGCGGGGGGAAAGAGACGATGGCGTGAGAGAGAACATAAGAAGATCTCCGGTAAGCATTGTAAGCAGTTTCTCTCATAAAGATGTAACGTTCCTCGATAAATTCCGGGAGTGCTTGGGCGCAAGTGTAGAACATTGTTGACATGGCGAATGAAAAGAACCCTAGGCGCTCTCGAATTCCTTTTGGTGAATTGTCTAACCGCCAGAATACGGTGGCTAAGATGAATCCGGTGACAAAGACAGCGACGAGTTTGACTCCGAACAGCTCTGGTTGTCTTCTAGAATTGAGCATTGATCGTTTTGATAGAGTTTTGATTTCGATCCAAAACGGGTTTGCGAATTCAGGGACCGCTAGGGTTGTAGGGGTAGTGTTTCCGGTATTTTGTTGGATTGCGGCGGATTCTCCTCCACAAACTAGCTTCCCTCGGCTGATACTTGCGGAGATTGCTTCTTTTAGGGTTAGGTTTGGGTGAGGTGATGACGGAGGAGTTATTTCTTGCCATTTCTTGTTGAATTCGACTAATCGTCTTGTTCCTCCGTGGGATCCTTCAAGCTCACGGATGAAATCGAGGGTAAACTCCGTTCTGTTCTCGTTCTCCGGTATCGGATTCCCGAACTCCGCGAAGAAACGCGGTATACTCGTCGGAGATCCGCTGTAGACGGTTTGACCGCCAGACAAGAAGATTAAACGGTCAAGCAACCCAAGAACTCTGTGACTCGGCTGGTGAATCGACATAATTACGGTACTGCCACCCTGAGCTATCTTCTTCAACACGTTGACCACCATGAACGCACTTGTCGAGTCCAAACCAGAGGTTGGTTCGTCGAGGAAAAGAAGAATCGGGTCGTGGATTATATCGATTCCGATTGACACACGTCTTCTTTCACCACCGGAGATTCCACGGTGACCTTCGTCTCCGATGATCGTTTTCGCTGCGTTCCTGATCCCTAACTGATCAATCAAAGCTTGCACACGAAGCTTTTTCTTTGATTTAGGTAAATTCCTTGGGAGACGAAAATCGGCAGCGAACATTAGGGTTTCTTCGACGGTTAGCATAGGAAAAAGAAGATCGTCTTGCATCACATAAGCCGATATAACTTTGAGCGTACGCGATTGAAGAATCTCTCCGTTTAGCTTCACCGTTCCTTTCAAGCTTCCTTTATCAATCCGATTCGCCAATGCATCTATCAGAGTTGATTTACCCGAACCACTCGCTCCGAGAACGGCCATGATCTCTCCATCTCGAGTCTTACCGGAAATGTTATCAAGAAGGGTTTTAGTACTCGGCTTTCCGGTTAGGGCAAGCTCAGGATCCTCTGTTTGGCGCCGTGGAATGAGATTGCGGAACTCTAGTTTCGGGCGAACAGAGACATTGTAAGTGAGATTATCGAAAGAGAGAACGAAAGGAACACTAGTACGCTCCTTCCGCTCCACGGAGGAAAACGAAGGCGCATCATCTTCCTCAGCTGCTACATTACAAGCCATAGTTACTAAAAAGACTTTAAACGTTACTCAAAGTGTTTGTTGTTTTATTTTTTTTCTTTTCAATAACTGTTTGTTGTTTAGTTAGATTGGATTTTTGTTGGATATGTCTCAATCTGTGTAGCCTTGTCGATAATATATATATGTGAAGAAGACATCGTGTTGTTATATTTTGATTTATACGTAGCTTCGTTTTTAATTTAACGTACGTGCGCACACATATGGTGATAAACAATTGCAATCATAAAAAAATACTCTATATCACGATAGTTTTGTTTTACATTTTTAAGATAAGTTTTTGCACATTGATTAAGAAATATTTTTTTTCCTTAAGATAAAAATCCATTTTTTTATAATCGTCTGAATTATCATATAGATATTACAATCATCATTAGACTAATTTGATAAATTTGATCTAATTTTATGATGATACTCAACTTCATATTGTCTATATATGCGATTAGGGTGAACAATTTTTCTACATAGGCCTCCATGGAATATTTTTTTCCTTAAGATAAAAATCCATTTAGTATAAATGATCACGACAATGTAAATTAATTTAGTTTTGCATTGAAAATGTAAAACAGTACTAAACATAACAGATTTCTTTTTGGCTAAAACATCACTTGTTTTGAAACGAATAGAGTATATTACAACAATCATTCATTAAGTATCGCTTGATAGTTAAATGTGGCTTAATCGAATAAAATTTTGTCTCAGCGTTAAATAGTGAATGGTGCACCATGTTCTAATGAGTGGTGTGCCATGATTACTTGGTGGATCTTTTGGTACTTGATATACGTAATCTTATACGAAATGCTGTGTTTTTTTTATATAAAAACGGAATGCTAGAAATGCAATGAAGAAGACCATGTTTCTACTGTTTTGTTACTATACTCTGCCCAAATGAAGAGACCACAGTAGGTTTTCTATTGCTATGTCAATTATAGGAAAACGAGAACTTGATCTTATTTTTATTGTAGCATAGTAAATTTTTGGTATAATTATATATTTGTGGTGGATATTTCCTCCATTAGCCCAAAACAAATCATAGAAGAGTGAAGACAATTCTAGAATTATGGAGAAGATTCTAGAATGTTAGAGCGTGTTTATTGGGACGTTTTAAATGAGTTGCTTAAGTTTAAAAAATAATAAAATAACAGAAAAGTAAGAGAGAAGATAAGAAGAGGTTCTAATTTTAGAGATTGTAGAAATTCTTTAGAAACTCTATTTGACATGTGTTGTTATATAAGTGGTTCATTTGGTTTTTAAAATTAAAATTTAATTAGATAATTAAATCATATTAAAAATATTAATATTTACATAGAGAAGATATCCAATTGAACATTCCACCAATAAACATGCTCTTGAGAAGATTAAGTAGAGTTAAGAAAAATAAGAAACTTCTAGAATTATCATGATAAGTTATCTTAGGATAAGAATTAGATATAATTCTAGAATATGTTAGAATATAAGTGGATAAAGATTAAAGAATATTCTAGAGTAATGGATAAGTGTTCAGGATATGAAGTAGAGAGAACTCTAAAATAATCTAGGATTTAAGGCACCACTACTATAAATATGGGTGTTTGGTCTCATTTGTGAGAGCGAGAGAGAGAGAACCTAAGAAGATTCAAAAGAAGAGTGTCCACTTACAAACTCCTCTTGTAATAAATCTTTCTAATAATAAAATACTTTGGCGTGAATCACTAGTTGTCTAATTCCCATCTTAATCACGCAAATAATATTGGGTAACTTTCCCTACAAGTGGTATTAGAGTCAGGTTGAGTATAACATCGATACCTTGTGCGAATCAAGATGGAGGCTATCGTTACCGTTGAAGGTGACATGTTCAAACTCACGGTGGACAACTACTCATATTGGAAACTGATGATGGAATATCACCTTTACTGCAAGGATTTGCATGAACCTATCATCATGAAGAACAAGCCGGAACACTACAAGAAAACATGCAATTTGCCACTCCCAGAAGCGTCACAAATTCGTCACTAATAAGAGATTTGCGACAACTTTGCGACGAAAAGAGGGCGTCGTAAAACTTTCGTCGCTATTTACTGGCGTCGCAAAAGCGTCACAAATTAGCGACTTGTTGTGACTAATATATTTCGTTGCTAATTTGCGACGAATATGGTACTGGAAATAGTGGTCGCAAAATAGCGACGAGTTTGTAACGAATTCAACAGTCACAAATTGGTAACTGATTTGTGACTACTATGGTGTGGCAAATTAGCGACGCCGTTGCGATGCTCTTTTGGCGACTGATATGTGTCTACCTATATCAGTCGCAAAATAACCACTAAGTAGTGACGCTCTCTGTCGTCGGTAATTTGCAACGAAAAGGGTAGTCGTAGTTTAGCCACTGATTAGTGACTACTTTTTTTGTTTGATCATAAAATTAGTCACTAATTTGCGACGCATGTGTCTTTTATGCCCGAAATAATAGATTTTTCCAGTCACTTTCCAGCCACATTTGTTGTTTGTTTGTGTTTCTTTCAATTGTCAAATGATGCTAATAACAAAATAACTTGAATTGTAATATTATACAGCAAAACAAGCACTAAAGCTTGTCATAATTAACTAAAAACCAATGTGCAAAAGGCTTTTAGAATTGTACAAAAAGAGACAACCATATGAGTAGCAAAAAGGGTTGTTGAAAAAGAGAGAGTCTAAGAGGAGTTAGGGAGGAGTGGAGTGGTGTCTTCAGGTCTGCTCTGTCCTGCAGTGAGTGAAGGATCATGACAAACCGTTGCGTCTTTGCTCTTCATGAAGACATCCATCTTCTTCTCCAACTCAAAAATCCTTTGCTGGCTCACCTTTAGCTCGGCAGCAAGGTCAGCATTTTCCCGATCCCTTCGCTCGTTCTGCTGATCTTGCTCAGCAATCTTCTGCCGAACAGCCTTTAGGTCTACCTGAACCTCGAACAGTCAGGAGACGAGGATTCACCATAGCTTATCTTCCTTTTACCTTTGTTGACCTTCTGTGAAAGTTGTCCCATGCCATAAGGGGTACCCTTAGGATCGAATTCTGTACACTGCAACAAGAAACACAAAAATCAGATTACAGAGATCAAAACAAGAAACCTTTACAAAATAAACAAGTCTATCTTTCAGTAAGTAACAAATGATGAATCAAAGTAAACAAAAACAATGATGTGAGGAACAAATTACCAATCAGTGACAATCTATACAAGCAATAATGATAAAACAGTAAGAAGTTTTGATAGACAATGAATCATATCTAATCCTAAGGAAGCATTAATCAAAGGACTTAAACTTTAAGAAGCAGAACCTTACCTTAAGAAAGAGATCATTCTTTTCTTCAACGCTCAGGTTTCACTGAGAAGAGTGGTCAGAAGTTTCTTCACCATCGGTGGCAGCCTGATCAAGAACTGCTTGCAAGGCTGTCTCGTATGTCTCAACAACTTCCTTAGCTTTCATATCGATGAAACTCCCATCATCCAGTGTATGAGTCTTGACAAACACTTCTGGCCAAGGGACAGGACGCTGTAATTCATGTTCCTGTTACAACAGAGAAGACATTTTAATCAAAGGCAATTTAAGAGACAATTTACAATAAAAGAAAGGAAGAAGACATTACCATCTGGTGTTGGATGGTCAAGAATGAGGATTGACCGGATCTGTACTTGTGAGGACCACGTCCGTTGCGATCTGACTTTCAAGAGTTTGAAGCAGTTGTGCTCTTACTCTTAGCCTTCTCAGTGGCTCAGAACCTACACATACGCGCCCAGAGCTTCTCACCAATCCAGATTGGTGTCTTTCCGTTTGTCCTAACCCGGGAAACAATGCCTCTCATCCTCTTTACTGCAATCCTGATGAAGTGGCTCTTAACAAGCTCAGTGATCCCTACATCCCAGTTGTACTTGCTCTACACAGGTAAAAAAAGTGATTAAGCATATATCTAAGTCAAAGTGAAGTTATAAATCAATGAAAAGAATAAAGAAAGAAACTGATTACCGTAAAAGTACGAAAGTATCTTTCCTGCTTATCGATTGGAGTGATGGTCCAGCTGTAGTAAGGCCCGTCAAACTTTCTTCGAAAGATTCCAGATATTTCGCGGGTTAGGAAGCCATTGTCCCGATCAAACCTTGCAAAGAGGGTTAAATACGTATGAAAAATGTAAAGCAAGTACAATGCTGCTATCAAATATAGCAATTGTATAAGTAAACTACTCAGTTTAAACCATAAATGGAATTTAGAAGTTGTCTAAGTAAACCAGTGAGCCGTGAATGTCAATAGTAGTTGTCTAAGTATAGCAATTGTCAAATTCAAATAATTATCTAACTAAATTCCAGTTTCCTAGTTCTAATATGAGATGTCTGATACTACTATAAATAGTAATGAACCAGTTTGCAAAGAAACAAGATATTGATACTAACCAGTATGAGTCATCTCAGTTTGGGACTGGGTGTTTAGAGAGAATTGGGAGGCTTTGACGTCCAAGATTCGCCCAAATCTGGTAGTCTTCGTTTTCTGCATCATTTGGAACTGGTTCCAAGTCATCATCAGCTTCTTCTTCATGTTCGACGTCATCAGGTTGGACAACATTGTCTTCTTGGTCTTCATCTTCCTCTCTTCTACCTCATCCTGAATAAGAAGGCGTTGTGCTAGGCCATTTAGGTTGAGATTGGAGGCAGCTCTTTTTGTAGCTCCCACGACCCGGTTTCATGAAGCTGGATACTGGAGAGGAACCAAGTTGGTTCGAGAGGCAGAGGCGTTGGCTGACTAAGGAGTCCCATGAGAAGGAGGCGAAATCTGATGTTATCCTGAAGGGTTAGAGTCATGTGAGGAAACTGATCGACGGTTTGACGTAGGTGCCTTTGGTGTACCGTCGTCGTTATGCGGACCAACATCAACCGCTTTAGCCTTGCCATGAGTATCAGTGGCTAAGCCCTTGCCACGAGTATCACTTCCCGGGTTCACTTGCCGAATGGTTGGATCCATAAAACGGATTTGCAGAGGAGCGAGATGACCACTCGATGTTTGATCAGGAGATCGGCCAGATTTGCCGTTTCCTCTTCCACCGGAGGATTTGCCACCACTGGTAATACGGCCGCCTCTGGTAAGAGGGCCTTTTCCTCGCGATGCTTGGGAACCCGCCATAGAAATTAGGGTTTTCTATTAGGGTTAGGGTTTGAGAGTAGGTTGAGATGTAATCGAGAGAGAACTGGGTTTTTGAGATCGAGAGGAAGAAAGATCTGGGTTGAGAAGGTAGAATACGAACGGATTAGGGTTTGGAAATGAAACAGAGAAGAAATTAGGGTTCCTCAATCGATTCAAAGCAAAATCGAGTGAGGGAAACGATTCTAAGCGAAATCGAGTAAGGGAAATAAAACAGTGAAGGAATTAGGGCTCGTGAATGGAAGGATTCGTGATGAATTGAAGGAAATAGGGTTTGGGTTTTCAGTCGGCTCAGAGAGAAAAGAGAGAAGAAGAAATTAGTTTTGAGTCACAAATGATTCTGGGATTAGACTAAACAAACGAATTAACCTAATGGCGTCGCTAATGAGTGGCTAATTCGTCACTCTTAAAATTAAATGGGCGCGAAAATGAGCCGCCAAAAGGCCCAAATATTTTGATCAAAAAGCCCAGAAATCAGAGGCCAAAGAGTGGCAACTTAGTTACAATTTTGCAACTGATTTGTGACGAATTTTAAATAGTCACATATCAAAACCCTATATCCTAAATATTTTGAGCCAAATTTTGTTCCTCTAGCCTTTTCCTAAGCCATATGCACCAATTAAATTGATATACCCTTTATAAGAGCAATAACATAGGTAATTGATTAAAACATCATAAAAACCTAACATAACATTAGATTACTAAGTGTTTATACTTTAAACTTTGTCAACTATGGTTCTCACATCTTAAATTTTTTTCCATTGTCTTATAATGTACAACCAAGAATTGGCAACATTGTTTCTTCGTTTGTAGAAGGTAAAACATATCTATTAATCATGGAAGCATACATTTTGGGTTTAAATGTGTACAAATGTAAAATGGAGTGGCAAATTAGTTACTAATCAGTCGCAAATCTACAATGGAGTCGCAAATTCATCGCATGTTAGTGGTTTATTAGTGACTAACTTGTGACGACTGTTAAGTATTATAGAATTGTGAAACCCTAAACCCTATAGTGTCACTAAAGTGTCACATATCAGTGGCAAAATTATGAAACCGAATTTAAATTTTTTTTGTGGTTTAGGGGGGAATCGAACTCGGGATATAATGTCATATCAACCCATGTTAAACCGATGTGCCATAGAATCATAATTGGTTTCTTTAAGCAACGACTATATTTCACTAAAAGAAATGATCAGAAAGAATACAAAACGGGTGCAGTTTTCCTTATTCGATCCCGTGTTCTTTGAAACACAAGATTGAGTGGTTAACCAATTGCCATTGTAAGTTATTCGTTGTAGTTCACATAAACTTGTATATATTTATGTTCGTAATTTTCTTTTAAAATGTAAATAAATGTTAATTACACAAATTACACACTTCAAAACATTAAAAAAAAACATTTAAATAGATCCCACAAATATATTACACACTAACAAAACTCCCATAAATACATATTACATACTTGCAAACATATAAACAAATCTCATAAATACATTACAAACATATAAATAGTATTAACATATAAAAACATTAGTCATCGTACACTTCTTCGTCGGAGGCGTGGTCAGATAAATTACATTGGAATTCATCTGTTGGATCTTGATCTTCGATTTCGTAAGCAAGGCTTTCTATTGGATGCGTCCCATCAACTAAACCATCGACAATTAATTCCTGAATCGTAGATGTGGTTGTTTCGTCGACCATTTGTTGCAAAATTACCATCTCATCGTCCACGAACTTTCCTTCAATCCGATTTTGCGGATTCACTTTCACAACGGATAGCCATGTTTTCCGAGAATGCTTTGGATTTGGATAGGGAAGATAACAAACCTGATCAGCTTGAGACGCTGTAAAAAACATTTCATGTAAGTACAAATAAGTATGACATAAGTTTGGAGTAATGTGAATTTGTACCTAATATGAATGGTTCGTATTTTGGATATTTGCGAGATGAAAGCATATCGACAACGCCAACCTCATTCTTTCGGGTCCCTTTACCGAGCGTAGGGTCATACCATTGACTGTAAAAAATGATGATCTTCAAATTCAAGATTCCGGGATATGTGAGTTCGATAATTTGTTCAACAGTTCCATAGAAATCATCTTCATCAGAGGCGTCTGAATAATTTTGTCCTCGAACACAAACCCCGTAATTCATTGTTTTCTTGTGTGCTCCGTGGTCACGCGTGTGAAACATATACCCCCTCGTAAAACACATAGGCCACGATTTCACCTTATTCTCAGGACCTTCTAATATATCGTGAACCCATATTGGAAAATTGTATTCGCCATTTACTGCTTCCACCTACATAGTGAAATATTATAAATTATGTAAATTGATAATTAAATAATAGGAATACTTACATATTCACGCATCCATGAATGTAATTCATCATCTCTTTTTGTTGTGACCTCTACCTCAGATAGTCCTGGGTTTTCAACCCGAATCTGTGCATCAAAGTACCTGCATTTGAAACAACAAATTACTAAAGGATCTGAAAGCAATTCAGTTCGACAACAATTATTGTGGAGAAAAAGTGTTAATACCTTTCGAACGGCCGAAAATACTCACAATTACGCAAAACATATGAATGCGCGGTCTTATACTCAATGTCTTTCAACCAAAACTCAGTACATTGGCCACTTCGGCGACCGACCCCGGTAAATATATCTGGCACTGGAGCAGTATACACGGGTAGTTCACCTTCGTCGTATCGAGAAGTCCTACAAAATTTATTTTTTAATTAATATTCTATTAATTAAATAACACAAAACAACTTAATGATTCTTAATTATTTACTTTCTTCTAGCAGCTGTGGATACTTTGGGTGGAAAGTAGTGTTCAGTGAAAGTTGAAATCTCGTCGTCCCAAGACGCTTCAATAATCGATGCCGCTGGACGAGCTTTGTTCTTTGCTCTGCCTTTTAAATGTTTAAAGAACCTTTCGAATGGATACATCCACCTATACAAGATGGGACCCCCAAGCTCGGCTTTGTATGGCAAGTGAATAGGTAGGTGCTCCATGACATCAAAAAATGCAGGTGGGAAGATTTTTTCCAAATTGCAGAGTATCATAACAATATTCTCCTTCAGAAGGTGGACCCGGCCTTGATCCAATGATCTACTGCTTAGGTCACGGAAAAATACTCCAATAGCTAAATAAAGAACTCTCCACGTCAATAATCAAAGCACCAAAAAAGGTAACAACAAAACTTTCGTTATAAATATGTACCTGACAATGCTTGGTGAACATTTCGTGGAAGAAGTTCTGCAAATACGAATGGAAGAAACCACTCCATAAATACATGACATTCGTGACTTTTCATTCCCAAAAACTTTCGGGCATTGATGTCTGCACAACTTGGTAAATTTCCTGCATAGCCATCTGAAAATTTGACTTGATTTTTCGTCCAATCTAGTAATGCATCTAGTCCTCTTGTAGGCAATCTCCAAATAGGGAATGGGGCATTCCCATGTTCATCAACCCGCAGTTCAGGTCGGTGGCAATGTATGTCCATATCTACTCTAGAATTTACTGTGTCTTTTGATCTTTCTTTGACATTCATCACAATATACATGATGTTATCAAAAAAGTTCTTCTCGATATGCATCACGTCAAGGCAATGTCGTAGATATAGATCCACCCAGTACGGTAGCTCCCAGAAAATACTTTCTTTATACCAATTATGCCAATCTCCATAGCCGGGAGGTTTTTTTTATGCCCATTTCCACCACATTCAGATGTTTTCTTTGCTCTGCTTTTTTTTATACTCCGATAAATTTGTTCACCCGTCAACGATTCAAGTGGATACAAATTTATGACGTTACGTCCTTTTCTGAAATTAACTTTGTTCCTTCTTAACAGGTGATCTTGGGGTAAAAATCTTCTATGACAATCAAACTAACACGTCTTCCGACCAGCTCGCAAGTAGAAAGAATTTGTATGTTCTTTGCATATGGGACATGCTAGTTTTCCGCGTGTTGTCCATCCTGAAAACATAGCATATGCTGGAAAGTCACTAATCGTCCACAATAAAACAGTTTTGAGGTTGACTCCATCATTCCATAAATCTTTTAGCTCCTCGATCAGTGGTTGAAGAAAAACATCAAGACTCCCACATGGATGATTAGGTCCGGAGTTCAATACCGTCAAAAATAAATACTCTTCATTCATACACATCTCTGGAGGTAAGTTGTAGGGGGTCAAGATCACATGCCACAACGAATGATTCTTTGACATATCGAAAGGATTGAAACCGTCTGTACATAATCCAAGCCGAACGTTTCGTGTCTCCCTCGCAAAACCAGGATGAAGTTGATCAAAAATTTTCCACTCTGCCGCATCAGATGGGTGACACATAACTCCGTCATGTGACTCGTGCTCAGCATGCTATCTCATTGCCGCAACCGTCTTTTCTGATATGTACAATCTCTTCAGCCTGTCATCGATAGGAAGATACCACATTTTACTAAATGGCACTCTTTTCCGCCCTCCAGTACTAGGCATATACCTTGGTTTTCCACAAAACATGCAATTCTCCAACGACGCGTCTTCTTTCCAGAAAAGCATGCAATTATCATCGCATACATCGTACTTCTTCGTCGGCAACCCTAGCTTCCGTATAATTGCTTTTGTCTGGTAGTATGATCCCGTTGCTTGATTAGGCTGAGGTAAATACTCTGAAAATGCTTCCGACCATGAGTTCATGCAAACTTCCACCAAATTATGGTCTGATTTGATGCTCATTTGTCTAGTCGCTAATGATAGTTGCGAATGACCTTCTCGACAACCATTATACAATGGTGTATTAGCAGCGTTTAACATCTGGTAGAAGTTTTTTACGTCGCCCGTAGGTTCTTCATAAACATAATCATTTCCAGTTTGATCATGTTCATGTTGATAGTTATTCATTGGTGTAGAACCATGAAATGCATCATGAACCATCCCATCGTAAACATTATTACCATCGTAATTCATCTCTTCATTACCCGTACTAAACTGATCATTACCAGTACTAAACTGGACATTTTCATAATTACTACTACTACCTACTCCTGCAACATTATAATCTTCCCCGTGTTCCGACCAAACGTAATATCCTTCCATAAATCCATTACTAAGCAGATGATTCAATACAGTACTAACGGGTTTCGGTATATGCTTGTTTTTATAGTTAGTACAAGGGCAGTATATTTTACCTCCACTACCAAAAGCAAAGTCTTGGGATGCTGCAAACGCTATGAATTGTTCGACCCCAGCCACGAAATCGTCAGAAAGATTGTTGGTAGTAGGATTAAACCGGCTGTACATCCAGGGACGCGATGAATAAGGCCACATTTTTTTTCCCAAAGGTTGTTTTACTTTTTTTTTCCTCTCCAAATTTTTTCCCTAACCACAATTATTTTTTCTTATAAATATGTAGTGAGAGAGAGTTGATGAGTGAATGAGAGAGATAAGTGAATCAAATGAGATGAAGATGTGTGGTATTTATAGGCAGAACCGATTGCCTTTACTTTGTCACGCCAAATCCAGAGTCACCAATTTGCGACGCTTTAGCCACTCTTTAGCCACTACCATAACAAAAATATCTCTTAGTTAGGTACAACCTTTTTTAAAAACGTGTGTAATTTTGTTTTATTGCGGCCGACATAGTTTCCGATGTGTTCTTTTCTGTCGACATAAGACTTGTGACGCTTTTGTGACTACTTTTGTGGCGTCGCTAATTTGTGACTCCCTAGAAGTCATAAAGTAGTCACTTATTTGCGACTCCAGAGTGTAGTCGTAAAGTAGTCACAAATTAGTGACTGATTTGTGACTAGCCCAAAACCATCGAATAAGTGTTGCAAATTAGTCACTTATTTGCGACTTTCTTGCGAGCCAGTTATAGCGTCGCAATTTAGCAACTATTTTGTGACGTGTGTTTATGGCGTCGCAATATAGTCGCAAATATTAGTGACCACTTTTGCAGTCACAAACTGCAGTCACTTCTGATCTGTTTTCTTGTAGTGGAAGAATAGGATGATAAAGCATGGGAGGTTCTTAATCGAAAAGCGGTCGCTGTAATTCGTAAGTACATTGACCAATCTCTTTTTGAACATGTCTCTACTTATATAAATGCTTTTAAATTATGGACAAAATTTGAGTCTATGATTCAAAAGAAAATGTCTCTAAACAAAGCTCTTCTTGCTCGACGATTGGTAAAGTTGGAGTATAAGGATGGCCAAGGCATGATGGAGCACTTGAATAATTTCAAGGGGCTCATAAATCAGCTTAACAAGGTCGACTTGAAGATCGAAGACAAGATGCAAGCCCTTCTACTCCTTAGCTCGTTGCCAGAGAACTAGGACACACTAGTTGTTACTCTCAGTAACTCGGCACCAGATGGAAAACTTACCATGGATAACATCGGTGATAGTCTTCTAAATGAAAAAATTAGAAGGAAGGAACGAGGTTTGAGCACTCAGCCGAAGGCAAATGTCATAGATAGACGGAGTAGAGATGAAACACGTGGGCACAACAAAATTCGAGGTCGAGATCAATCTCGAGGACATTCTAAATCACGTCCTAGAGTAACATGCTACTATTGTGGCAAGGCGGGTCATCGAAAACCAGAATGTTGATTCTTCAAGAAAGATCAACAAATGGGTAACATCAAACCAGACCGATTTAACCCCACAAAGAGGCATGACGACAAGACCATTACTATGGAAGACGGGGATAAAGATGTATATCTTGTTGGAGAATACAATCTTTTAAACATCACCTCCGATGATACTTCATGGTTCATCGACTCTAGTGCTTTCTTTCATGTCACCCCACATGAAAACTTCTTCACCACCTACCAAAATGGTAATTTTGGTAATGTACAAATGGGAAATCAAGGAAGAAGCAAGATTGTTGGAAAGGGGGACGTCATCCTTACATCAAACATTGGATGTAAACTAGTTCTCAAGGATGTGAGACATGTCTCTGACATGCGTCTCAATCTTATTTCAACTGGAAAGCTCGACGATGCTGGATTAGATAATCACTTTGGGGTAGGCAAATGGAAACTAACCAAAGGAAGCTTGGTCATGGCTCGAGGAAAGAAAGAAGGGTAAACATGACACAAGCTACGCTCTGCAAGGAGGAGGTAAACGTCGTAAATGCTGACATGGAGTTATGGCACAGGAGGCTCGGCCATAAGAGGAGAAGGGTCTAAATACACTTTCTCAAAATAAATACCTCCCTGATATGAGCGGTATACATCTCGAACCGTGTTCTGATTGCTTAGGTGGAAAACAACACAGAGTCGCTTTCCAAAGATCTTCTATACATGTAAAAAGAAAACACATCCTTGACCTCGTTCATACCGATGTATGCTTAATCTCTGAGAAATCTATGGGTGGTACATCATATTCCATGACTTTCATCGATGATCACTCAAGGAATGTATGGGTACGCCTACTGAAAATGAAAGATCAAGTTCTTGATACTTTCAAGGAGTTTGTAGCATGAGTAGAATGAGAGACGGGCCAAAAACTCAAGTGTGTTTGATCAGATAATGGTGGTGAGTACCGAGCACCCTTTGAGGCATTCTGCGAAATTCACAAAATCAGGATGGAAAAGACACCACAATTAAATGGTGTTGCAGAGAGAATGAATCAAACAATTGGAGAAAGATGTATGCTCTCTCATGAAAAGTTACCAAAATTATTTTAGGGAGAAGCTATAATGACCGGTTGACATCATCAACCTTACACCATCAGTTCCCTTGGTGGTGATGTCCCAGAAGAAGTATGGTGATGAAAGAAGGTTTCTTATAATCACTTGAAGGTGTTTGGATGTAGGGTGTTTGTTCACATCCCTAAGGATGAATGGGCTAAGCTAAACTCCAAGACCAAGGAGTGTATATATCTTGGTTCACCCAGAGATGAGTTTGGCTATCGACTTTGGGATCTGATAAATAGAAAGATTGTCAGAAGCAGAGATGTTGTGTTCTTCGAAGACCAAACTATTGCAGACATAAAAAGATCAAAGAAAGCAAAGCTAAGGATTAGGAGAAACATAGATCATGATCAATCAAATGAGGATACAGAAGAAGTGGTCGAGAATGATGATGTTGATGCTGAAGAAGGAGCTAGTACTTCAGATGATAATGGTGCCGAAGAGGAGGTTGAACTAAGACGGTCAACCAGAGGTAGGATACCATCTACAAGATATACTCATACTGAGTATGTGACTCTCACAGATGAGGGGGAGCTTGAAAGCTATGAAGAAGCTATAGTCGATACTCATAAGGATGAATGAATAAAAATCATGCAAGATGAAATGGAGTCTTTGTATGAGAACCACACCTATGAGTTGGTGAAATTACCGAAAGGAATAAGAGCTCTTAAGAACAAATGGGTGTACCGGATAAAGTCCGAAGATGGGAGCTCAAAGCCTAGATACAAAGCTCGGTTGGTCGTGAAAGGATTCAACCAAAAGAAAGGGATAGACTTTGAAGAGATATTCTCTCTGGTGGTAAAGAAAGGGATAGACTTTGAAGAGATATTCTCTCTATCCGAGTAATTCTTGGTCTAGCAGCGGCTCTAGATTTGGAGATTGAACAACTCGATGTCAAGACGACATTTATCCATGATGACCTAGAGGAGGAGATCTACATGGATCAACCTGAAGGATTCAAGGTCTCAGGTAAAGAAAACATGGTATGCCGATTGAAGAAAAGCTTGTATGGTCTTAAACAAGCCCCAAGACAATGGTACAAGAAGTTTGACTCTTTTATGATGGATCATAACTTCAAGAAAACCAAGAATGACCATTGTGTCTTCATGAAGAGGTACGCTAGCGGTGACTATCTCATACTTCCGCTTTATGTAGATGATATGTTGATTGTGGGTCATGACCGCATAAAGATAGATGCTCTAAAGAAAGATTTGAGAAAGTGTTTTGCGATGAAATACTTGGGGTTAACAAGACAAATTTTTGGGATAAAGATCACTCGTGATAAACCAAAGAAGTTGTTTTGGCAATCCCAAGAACGATATATCGAAAAGGTGTTGGAGAGATTCAACATGCAGAAGGAAAAGCCGGTAAACACTCCACTTGCTGGACATTTCAAGCTAAGTACAGAGCAAAGTCCAACAAGTGAGAAAGAGAAGGACGAAATGAACACTACCCCCATATGCATCAGCAGTTGGTAGTCTTATGTATGTCGTGGTGTGTACAAGACATATATCGCCTATGCAGTTGGAGTTGTGAATCGCTTCCTAGCCAATCCAGGAAAAGAGCACTGGAAAGCGGTTAAGTGGATACTCCGTTATCTACGAGGCACTACTAAAAGATGTTTATGCTTTGGAATTGGGAAGCTTGAGTTAAATGGCTATACTGATGCAGATTGGGCTGGCGAGAAAGATTCCAGGAAATCAACATCAGAGTATGTTATTACATTTGAAGGGGGAGCTGTTTCCTGGCAGTCAAAGCTACAAAAGTGTGTTGCCTTGTCTACTACTGAAGCAGAGTATATCGTAGCCACTGAAGCTTGCAAGGAGATGTTATGGATGAAAAACTTGAGCTTGCTTGAGCTTGGAGTTAAGCAAGATAAGTGTATAATGCTATGTGATAACCAGAGTGCTATTCACTTAGCAAAGAATTCAACATTGCACTCCCGCTCAAAGCACATCAATATATGTCATCACTGGATTCGAGAAGTTCTGGAAGAGAAACTCTTACATCTCGACAAGGTACACACAAATAAAAACTGGTCAGACATAATGATCAAGGTATTACCAATCAAAAAGTTTGAAGACTGTTGTCAAGGCATCGGGATCGCGAAAACTTCGCGCTAAGTCGGAAGGGGGAGATTTGTTGGATATATACTCCATTAGCCCAAAACAAATCATAAAAGAGTAACGACAATTCTAGAATTATGGAGAAGATTCTATAATGTTAGAAAAGATTAAGTAGAGTTATGAAAAAATAAGAAACTTCTAGAATTATCATGATAAGTTACCTTAGGATAAGACTTAGAGATAATTCTAGAATATGTTAGAATATAAGTGGATAAAGATTAGAGAATATTCTAGAGTAATGGATAAGTGTTTAGGATATGAAGTAGAGAGAACTCTAGAATAATGTAAGACTTAAGTCACCACTACTATAAATATGGGTGCTTGGTTTCATTTGTGTGAGAGAGAGAGAGAGAGAGAGAGAGAGAGAGAGAGAGAGAGCCTAAGAAGATTCAAAAGAAGAGTGTCCACTTACAAACTCCTCTTGTAATAAATCTTTCTAATAATAAAATATTTTGGCTTGAATCACTAGTTGTCTAATTTCCATCTTAATCATACAAAGAATATTAGGTAACTTTCCCTACAATTTGTTTTCACTAAATATATAAGTGAAATTTATTGCAAACATTCCACCTTTTATAGAAAAAAACAAAATCATTAAAAAAATTTCTCCCTCTAAAAACTCAAATCCTAAACTGTATCCCCAAAAACTATATCATAAATATAAAATAGTTAACTCAAACCCAAAAAGTATAAAAATTAAATTAAAAAATGGCACTTTTGCAAATATTTTCAAACGTTTGCATAACTGTAAAACGGCATGCCAAGAGTGACATATCTTGAAAATTCTCAATTTTTATTTGACAGCCCATAAAGATAATCGAGATATTGAATTTTTATACTATCATCTTGTAACATTTTTATTTGACAGCCCATAAATTTTTTATTTTGTGTGTCGAAGTTAGTAATCGAATTTCATGACCATTATACAATTATGTTAGTTATCATAGATCATCTTAAATGATATAATATTCCAGTTTTCTACTGAGGTTATTCTGGATTTGAATGCAAAATTTATTTATTCGATTATATTTATAAATATTAGAAAGAATACTAAAGCTGTACAATCTTACCCACAATTACAGCAATTTCATAATTATTTTTTCGTGAAGATATATAATTAAGTAGATTTTACTTGAGTATAATAATCAGTCAGATTGTCTAAGATCTGATTCGGTATTACAAGTGTTTTCTTCTAATAACATAAAGAGTGCGTTATTAGAAGAAAACGTACGTCTTTCACTGATGTCCCATTTCTCAAATAAATAAACATGTTGTCATGTAAGACCTCAATGCGAATAGTATATATGGAAACAACTGGCGACGATTCCCTAACTATATATTTCCTTGTTTATCAAGTGGAAAAATACGGATCGAGTTATACCTCTAGGTTATAAGATCTTTGCAGTAGAGCTTGTATAACAATTGCGATTGCGATAGCTGGAAAGATATTATAGATACTAGGACTCGAACACCCGCGAAATCGCGGGGACAAAGAATCTCCCGACTATAATTGTTTTTATAAAAATTGTTAACACAACTGAAAATATAATTTATTTTCGACACATGCGAACATAAATCCATACACATCTCTAATATATATTAAAACCTGACTATCATTAATTTTTAAATTGAGGTAACACAAATAAAAAATATGTAATAATTAATATATTTTTGAAGACTATGTAATAATAATAAAAGTGAAACATCTTTTATATATAAAATGTAGATTTTTATCTAGCATGAATGACATTGTAAGTAAGCAAGATGAATGCCATTTTTGGAAAAAAATTATTTTTGTTCAGTAAATTTCACATTTAAACATAAAAAAAAATTATATTAAAACAAACCAGTCAAAATTAGTAAACACAAATCATGAAATGAAGTAAACCTAACAAAAAGAAAAAAAGGAAAAGAGACACAACTTTTAGAAACTAAAGAGGGTGTATTGGATGTGCTATTTCAGGGGATTTGGTGGTATTTCTAAATTCCTCTGTTATTCAACCAGTGATTTTAAAATCCGTTTTCAAATCATGTGTTATTGAACATGGAATTATGTCAAATACATCTAAATAATATACAATCACGTGTTATTCAACTTGTGATTTGTTAAACTCATATCAAATCCCCTGTTATTCAAAATTCAATAATGTTTTCTAAAAAGAGGATTTCAAGTGATTTAAGATTCATTTTAGTTATAAATTAGGCTCAACAAATCACACCTTTAGAGGTGTGATTTGAACAGAAACATTTAAAAAAAAAAAAATCTCTACCACGGTAACCATAACTCTCCGCATCATCTCAAAACATAAAAAAAAAGAAATACATTTGTTTGCATTCAATCTTTATTCTCTTTTTTCTCTTATTGATCTAGGGTTCTCCTCCTCCACCACGGTAAGTGTTATTCTTATTAGGATTTCTCTATTAATTAGCGATTAGATTTCTATCATTATAATATTCATGAGTTTGTGTTTCCATATTTCGAAATAATAGTCATAATAAAAATTACTTTGTTTTATCTTTTGTTGGATTTTTTTCTCTTTTAAAGTTATTTTTCTTGGGTTTTAGATATTGTTCTATAGTTCTATTTATTTTTGTTTCTAGTTTATATGAACTACAATGAAGTAAAACTAGAAATGATGTGAGAAGAAAAATAATCTCTTAAATATGAGAGTATTATGAATAAGAGGAATATCAAATCACTACAAATCCTCTCAAAAATAAAAGTAAATCACGCTAAATCCATAAAAAACACACAAAAAGATTTGCTATTTTTTAATTATTTAAATCTCAAAATCACAACAAATCTTCTAAATCCATTTAAATCCCATCAAACAACAAACTCCACCAAATCCATTAAAATACCACATCCAATACACCCCCTAATAACCACAACATGTTATTCGAAAAGACCAAACCCTAAAAAATATGAATAATCTTCAAACTTTTTTTTTTAAATGCCACACTAATAACTAATAAGGAAATTAGGCTCAATAACCATAAAAAAATCTTAAAAGGGACATGGGTTGATTGGCGTGAAGACTGTAAAAGGTCTTAATAGTCTTAACTCTTAACAGTTGATTTTTACCCAATCAGTTTTTTTTTTTGTGGTATTATTTTTTACGGTCGCAAAAATCATATTTCATATTATTTTTCTATAATTTTTCTTTTCTTTTTAAAGTCACAATGCCGAGGCTTTTAGCACTTAAAATTTTCTCTCTCCCATTATTGTTTTTCTAACTATTATCTTTCTCTTAAGATCCATTTTGTTGGTATTCCTATTAATTCATTAACTAATTTCTTTTTCATTATATCAAAATTGTTTTGTTATTGTTTGTTCCATATTAATTGTCTACTTGGAAAAAGTAAACATTCAAAATAATCTTTACGAATTTTTATTATTGAAAACAAATTTAAAAACACTGATTATCATGCTTTAAAATAATTTTAAAATTGATAGCCATAAATGAACTAAACAGTAAACGAACAAAATATAGAGAAGATTGTTTTAAAAAAAATCATCGCTCAAAAGATACAACTCGAAAAGATACAATTCTACAAAATAACCATAAAACTGTTATTTTCGAAGAGAATCGACCTTAAATTTTTGAAAGGACACAATCCTTCAAAATAACTAATCGGTTTTTTTTTTGGAAAATAAAGACTCTACGAAATAATTTCAAGAATACGCAATCCTAAGGACACAAATTTTCCAATTAACCATAAACTAGTGTTTTTTGAAAAGACGCGACTCTATAAAATCTTTAAAAAAATACATGATCCTAACATTTGAAAATAACTACTAAATAGTTTTTAAACAAAAACTCACAAATCTAAGAATAACTATTTAATGGTTATCCTATTCGCATATCTTGATGAGATAGTCATAATGAAAAGCGCAACTTTTGAAAACAACTACTAAACGAATATTTTTACGAAAATTTGTCAAAAACCCAAATGAAAATACACAACAACAAGTATATTTAAACCGAAAGAACAAGAAAAAAAGATGCAACTCTAGCCATAAAATGTGCATTTTCTAAAGAATTATGTTGGGGTCAATTTCCACCTCTCCAGGATCAATGTCAGAAATAACTAAGTATAAAGACGAACAAGCTTCGCGAGGTGAATGAGGTCGACTAACAAGCTCCGCGAGGGGAATCCTTAAAACGAATAGCGAAGCTAACGAAGCAACGGAACTAACAGGTTCAAGTGTAAATAAAACGTGTAAAGCCTGTTAAGGGCATGTCAGCATTGAAGACGAAGTGGGCTAGGCCCACTTGGAGGAATTAGAACGAGCTCACTAACAAAGCCCAGCAGAAATCAGGAAAGTTTTCTAATCTCCAAGGAAGAGGACCTAGCCGACTTAGTAGACCTAGCCGACCTAGCGGACCTAGCAAAAACTATATATACTTGTAAACATCTCTTGTAAAGGGGATCCGCAACTTGCTACACAAAACATCAATAAAAGTTTTCTTTACAGCAATTGCAACCTACGTTCTTAGCTTTAACCTAGAGATCTATTTCCCTTCATAAACCCTTGACAAATCTAATTGTGTTAGTTTTGACTCCCACAAATTCCAAAATTCTTTACGCAAATCAAGAATTTTTACAACTTATATGATAATAAATTTTTAAATCAAATCTTAACATTTGCATGGTCATAAGAATCTCAAAAATCTTTGATTTTTTTAATTTGTTTTAAAGAATCATACGACATTTTCTATCATTATCATACTCGTAAGAAATTTTCAAATTGATAGCCATAAAGAAACTAAACGTTGAATTAAAGAAATATATAGAATAATTTTTTCCTGAAAAGTTAATACTCAAAAGATACCACATGAAAAAACATAACTCAACAAAATTTGAAATGACACAACCCTTCAAAACAACCATAATGCAATTTTTTGGAAATAATACAATTTTACGAAATATTTTCAAAAATACACCACCCCACAAATTCCTATGGCCACAAATTTTCGGATAAAAAAATATAAAACAATTTATTTGGAAAAGACGCGATTCTACAAAATATGTTTTTGAAAATACACGATCCTATGAATTTCTAAATGACAAAAGTGTTCATAATAACTATAAAGCGGTTTTTCGGAAAAAAACGCGACTCTACATAATCTTTTCAAAAATACACGATCCTATATGACGTTTTGTATTAGGGGTGGGCAAAAATACCCATAACCCAAAAACCGAACCGAAACAAACCAAAAACATAGGTATCGGTTCGGGTTTGGATATTCGGATTATACCTACTGGACCAAGCAAAATATAGTCCATAGGTTTCGGTTCGGTTTCGGTTTAAACAGAAAAAACCGAATGAAACCGAATGCCAACCCAATGTGTAATAATACCTAGCCAATTTTTTTCAGTTTATGGGGTTTCATTCGGTTTTTATGGGTTTTCATTCGGTTCTATGGGTTTCTATTAATTTTTATGGGTTTCCATTCGGTTTAAACAAAACCGAAGCAATTCTGTTCTATGATAGACCTTAGAATGTGAACCGAAACCGAAGTGAAACCGAAGTGAAACCGAACTGAACCGACCCATAATTCATTCGGTTTATAGATGGACTCATTTTAACAAAAACCAAAAAATCAAAAAACCGAACCAAAACCGAACCGAATGCCCACCCCTATTTTGTATCATTATCATGCTTTAAAGAAAATTGTAAATTGATCCATAAATAAAGAAAACGTTAAACAAAAGAAATATATTGAAAAAAATTTCCGGAAAGTCACGACTCAAAAGATACCATTCGAAAAGATACAATTCTATTAAATAACCATAAAGCGGTTATTTTCAAAGAGATGCGACTTTACAAATTTGAAAGGACACAACCCCTTAAAATAACCATAATGCGATTTTTAAGAAAAAAATACGACTTTACGAAATAATTCGAGCATACACGACCTTACTTATTTCAATGGACACAACTTTTCAAACTAATTATAAAGAGGTTTTTTTTGGAAAAAAAACACGGCACTAAATTTTTTTTCCGAAAATACACGGATCCTATGAATTTCAAGGGACGTAACTTTTGAAAATAACTACTAAATGGTTTTTAAACAAAAAGTCACAACCCTAAGAATGACCATAAAACGGTTATCCTATTCTCACCTCTTGAGAAGACAATCATAATGAAAAGACGCAACTTTACAAAGTAACTATCAAACGGTTTCTTTTACGAAAAGTTGCAACCCAAATGAAATGACAAAACTTTTGAACCACTATATATAAACCGAAAGAACCAAAAAAAGGTTTGCTATTATATATAGATAAATTTTGTCATTTTTGTTTTAAATTATACGATATTTTGATTAAAAATGATAGTGCAGTATACAAACGGCCATAAACCTCAAATCATTTAAATTTTGCATAGAAATGTAAAAACGTCTCATATTTTGAAATTAAAAAACATCTTTAAAACATCATGTAAATCCAACTGGAGATAATATAATAGTTAGAATTGAATGAGGTGAAACATCACTGAAAGAATCTATTTTTATGATGACGACAAGTTACTATGGATTGTGGCTTCGGTTTGCATTGATTCTGCAATATAATGATGTTTCATTAGGTCTGGTAGAATACATCTGGTAAAATATGTTTGCCATCTCTGTTTGTGAACATGGAAATCTTTATTCTTTCGGAAACTTTTTTGTTTGAAAAAGTTTTTCTTTTGAATTGCATACGGAAATGTTACAAACTGATGAAAATACATAGAACAACATTAATGAGAGAGACTATACTAGTAGACAATTCAATACCTAGGAAATGATACTAAAAGGATATTTGCAAGATGATCAGGAGCATTGCTCTTATAGACTCAAGTCCCCAACAATAATAGTGGGAAGCTTCAAAATAACACAATTAAGACTAGCGGCTATTGTGTTGAGCAGTGTCCAACAAATTGTTTGTCGAAGAATATGAATTTTCAACTTATGGTCATCACGAATTGAATTATAATCAAATAGCTTTGAGTATTTTACCAATGTCAGAGACATGGTGGACGACTCAAACCTGAGAGAAACGATGAGTGATTAGCCATGACGAACAAAGTCATCCGAACAGAAGAAGGTCCCCACAACACACGCATTACTGCTCCGGACTCAACAATAAACTTTGTGCCACAATATATAACAAGAGAGAAGATCCTCAACCACATGGGAAGTGAAACACAAACAATCCAATATAGACTCCAAACACAAGACAATTAACCGACCAATAGTAGAATCACAAACAATCCAATATGATTTAATTTATTTTTTTGTAAAATACGGATATACATTATATTAACAAGTTAATGAGACAAATACATGTCTACATAAGTAAGTAACACATTACAAATTTTCGTAACAAGCTAACATATTTATTGTACCAGATACATATATAGATTTATATGTAACTTTATATTTAACACGCTAACTAGATTATTAAATAATATTTTTTTTATTTAACAGATTTATATCAGTCGATAATAATTTATTTAACATGATACAAATAAAATACTTATCATGTTAAAAATTTGTTTTCCCAGTACACGTAAGTTTATCCACACCTGCCACCGACTCGGATTCGAACTCGGTCCTCAACTTAACTAACTTGCTAACAATCCCCTTAACTTCCTTAGATCTGCCATGGCTACTCTTCACCCCAGTGCAACGAATTTTCTTCTACAAATACGCCGAGTCGACTCGTGAGCATTTTCACTCATTCATAGTCACAAAGCTCAAAATCTCCCTTTCCCTTGTCCTCTGCAACTACCTTCCTCTCACCAGCCGCATCATTTGGGACCCTAACGAATTCAAACCAAACATCGTCGTCTCTCAAAACGACGCCGTTTCGACAACAATCGCCGTTTCGATTACTCCGACTACTCACCGGTTTCTCATCATTCTCTTTGTCTTCATCTTCACCATCTCCGTCCAACATACGGACAAACGAATCAATTGATCTACAGTAGTTTATCCACCAAAGTCCTAATTTTTGTTTGGGACAGATGGAATTTGGAATAAGAAGACAAAATAACAAACAAACATAGTAGAGAATCTCTCTTTCACACTCGATTGAATGAACCGGAAAAAAAAGAAGAAAAAATGGCTTAGAAGATTTTGCAGACAGAGGAGAGCGAGATGAGAGGAAGAGACAACGAGATGTTGATGATAAGATATTTTATATAGACTTATAGCAAGTGGGGTTGTAGAGAGTAGGGTTATACTCAGAATTTTTTAAAAATTTATTGTTCTGCAAACAGTGTTTTCCCTTTGGCCTAAATATGTCTCAAATCTTTGCTTCTCAATCTAAATTCTCTATTTTTTTCTTCAAATAATTATTGGTTTCTTTTTTTTTTAAATGTGTTAACAAATATTGACCCCATAAAAATAAATCTTGGCTCCGCCACTGGCTGAGCAAAGGCCAAAGAGGTATGCGCTTTGGACCCCCAATTTTTTCCAATTTTTAAGTATTGAAAAAAGGCCCAAATTTTTTTTTTTTTACAAAAAGACTCCAAAAATGTTTAAATGCTACTAAAAATCCATCAGAAAAGGCCCCGGATTTTTTTTTGTTTTACAAAAAATTCCTAAAATATTTAAATATTTCTACCACTAAATATTATTTTTTTTGGCTTAGGGCCTCCAAATTTTCAGGACCGACCTTGGAACGGAGGTACTGAGAATTTTTGCCAGAAGACGCATACTTTAATGTCGAGAGGGGGAAGGAGGCCACAACCAGAGAAGGAACATGCGACTGAATAGAACCCATGAAGAAGTCCAAGTCTTAGACCAGCTATTATATTATATTTAAACAACGATTACAACTAAAAAAAAAATTAAAAAATTATTTGCCAAAAAGTCTATTTCTCGAATGTTCAAACTTGATACAAAATTAAAATACAAAAGAATGATAAAACATAAGATATAATCTTAAATCCGAAGGTAAAAACACTTTTGCAAGGGCTTCAAAATCATTGATTGGAACGCAATCTTCAGCATAAGATGGGAGCCAAAGATAATGCTTGTTTTTCTACTAGTAAAGACGAGCGAACAAATCTTTGGGCTTCTGTTATCTTTGTAAAGGCAGAGGGTAAATAGCACTCCAAAAGAGAATAATTCACTCTGAAACATAAGATGATGATGAAACATATCCCTCCCAAGTGGAAGAAGTGTGGAATTTGTCTCTTTAAAAAATAAATTAATGGATTTGATCTAAAGACTTTTGATACGCTAATCTACAAGGCAAGAGAAATATCGTGATCGTGGTTTTCTTTTTTAAGGCTTAGGACTCTCCTTTTCTATTAGAGTGTTTACTCAGCTTTGGTTAAAGAGCTTCGTTTAATAAACTCGTATTTGTCAAAGGAATCAGACCGATTATTGAGGTTTTGATTGATTTTTGGTGAAAATCAATTTGGGGATCTAGATTTCGAGTGTTTTTTTCTCTTATTGTTCTTGAGGTTTCGGTTTTATCTGAGAATCATAGAGAGAGAGAGAATTCAATTCGATCGGCGTTAAAAATCAAGGAGATTTCTGAGGTTTGAGTGAACAATCGGGTGGGGTATTCGGAAGTAATGGAGAAAGAGATGGGTTCTGCTCTTGCTAACCTAAATTTGGAAGAGGAGGAAGATTAACGAAGTTTGATGCCAAACCTTCCGGAGTTTTTGTCAGCCATCGAGAATGTTAATAGTAGAATTGGTCGGGTTCTCAATCCTGCTGGTGTGAAAATGGCTAGTTTGATTTTGGATATGCCAAGGAAATGGCAAAATATGATCGAGTGAGGGGAGTGGCTCTATCAAAGGAGCGTTTTCAATTTTTCTTCAAATCATAACATGATTTGGAGGAGATATTGGAAAAGGGAGTTCATACATATAACGAATGGACGTTGGGGATTGAGAGATGGGTTGAACATCCTCCTTCGGATTATCTTCATTTCATTCCAATATGGGTGAGAATTAGGAATATCCCGGTTAATCACAAGACGAACGAAGCTATTTCATGGCTTGGAGAGTTTGCAGGGCAGGTGACATTTGTGGCTCATGATCCAACAAAAGTTCAAAGCCAGGATTACGTGCATGTAAAGATTAAGTTCGATGTGAACAGGCCATTGAGACGCTCAAAACTCATCACCATTCCATCAGGTGAGTCTGTCACGGTGCTATATGATTATGAGAGAATCCAAAAAATGTGTTATGAATGTTAAAGACTCACACATGACAGAGATATGTGTCTGATAACCATTAAAAAGAGTCAAGAGGCTTTGACGGAGAGAAAGGCGAGAGGAGCAGTGCAAAAACTCCTAGCTCCGCTAAGGACCATTAAGGAATCTAATCCTTTGTTTGGTGTTTTGCGTGAGGATCAAATAGGTAATGATCCACTTACTGGAAGGCCTAGAATTGCGGAAGACGTTTTGAAAGGGATTAGGACTTATTTTATGGAGGAGAATGGTGATCCTAAAGAAGTAAGAGTGGAGAGAGTCAAGGAGTCAGCAAGGGTCATAACTGAAGATGATAAAAAGAAAGGGGTTGTGGAAGGAATGGGAACAAAAAGAAGAGTTGATGAGGGCTTTATCGAAGATCAAAAAGGTGCTAGACGCCTTAAATCAAGGATGGTCCCAAATAAGGGAGTGTCTAATCATTAATGCGACTTTTGGCGTGGAATTGTCAGGGATTTGGGCGGCCTCATCAACTGACAATTCCAAGGATTAGGGATTTGAAAAAAGATCATTTCCCTAATATTTTGTTAATAATGGAAACTAAAAATAATAGGAATAGTCTAGTAGATCTTCAAGCTTGGTTGGGGTATGATAGGTTGTATACAGTAGAGCCGAGGGGTAAGAGTGGTGGTTTAGCTTTACTGTGGAAGGATAGTATATCAATAAAGCTTTTGTTTGCGGATAAGAACCTTTTGGATTTGCAAGTAATTTTTGGAAGTGTACAATTTTTTGTATCTTGTGTATATGGAGAACCAAATAAGGAGAATAGACCTTAGCTGTGGTAAAGAATCTCAAGGTTTGGGATTCAAAGAAAGGGAGGATGGTGTATGTTGGGTGATTTCAATGACATTCAGAGTAATGATGAAAAGATAGGGGGACCAAGAAGGAATGTCAAGGAATTTGAACCCTTTAATGATATGTTGAAAACATGTCATATGGGGGAATTACCTAGTACAGGTAATGTGATGACATGGGGAGGAAAGAGATGTAAGTTGGATATCCAGTGTCGTTTGGATAGGTGTTTTGGTAACAAGGATTGGATTAACATGTTTATGGTGGCTAATCAAGTTTTCCTTGAGACAAGAGGATCTGATCATAGACCGGTCTTAGTGAGAATGACGGCGTCTTCAGAATCATATAAAGGTTTTTCGGATTTGATCAGAGGCTTTTCAACAAATTGTTGGTTAAAGAGACAATTATGAAGGCTTGGTATCAAGGAACCAGTTCATGTGTGGTCTCTGTTTCAAAAAGGCTAAGAAGATGTCGAAAGGCGTTGAGCAATTGGAAGAAACAAAATAATATAAATGCTAAAGAGAAGATTCACCAGTTGGAATATGATCAGGAACAAGAGCAATCAATCATGCAACCTTCTACCGATCATATAAGATGGGTGAAAAAATGTTTAATGCTTGAATACAGTGAAGAGGAGTTGTTTTGGCAACAAAAGAGCAGAGAAAAGTGGCATGTTGATGGTGATTTAAATACCAAATTCTTTCATGCCTCTGTCAAGGGAGATAAAGCAAACAAGAGAGTTGATTTTTTGGAAGACAAGCAACGAAATAGGCAAAGGTCTGAGGATGCTAAAGGAGAGGTGGCAATAGCTTATTTCAAGGATCTTTCACATCCACTGATATATCATGGTTTTTACCCAGTTTAGACCATGATATAAGTCCTATATCTAGAATCTTTTGTGTGTTTTATGTCTGTTTTAGAGTCTTTGCAGGTACTTAGTCGTTTGGAGCATAAAAGATGTTTACTGGAAGTTTTGGAGCATTGCGGAATGAAGCGTCAAAGTGTCAAAGTTCGGATTCAAAAATCAGACTTGGTGTCGATCGACACCACCTCTGGGTGTCGATCGACACCCGTACGGACAGGCCCAATTACCAAACTTTGAATACTTTCGTTTTTGTGAAGAAGTTCCAGATGTTTACTTTTATGTTTCCAGTCGGTTTTGTAACTCTATATATACGTTTTTGCAGCCATTGTTTAGGCTTATGCTTTATTTTATCAACTTTTAATAGATATATTCAATTAATAATATGTTTTCTTCTTTGAATATGTCTGAGTAGTTTCGTTGTTAGGTTTAAGGTTATTCAAAGGTGTTTGATGATTTGCTAGATTTGATTTGAATTGCATAGGATTAATATCTTTAGAAAGTTCTTCATCTTGTCTTGTGATTAATTCTGATTTTAGATTCATGACCTGAAATATGATCTTAGGATAATTAATAGAAATGACAGTTATATTGATTACTTGATCTAGACTTTGATGAGCAAAATTCATTTTCGCAAAGAAATTTGGTTTAGGGTTTTGTGAACAATTGAACTTGAACTTTAATGCTTGCTTAGATTATTAAGATTCGCAAAGAAATTTGGTTTTCTAGGATTTAAACATAGAAAATCTCTGCAGCGAAAGTTGATTGATTTTATATTCGTGTTCATGTTTAAGAACTGTGCTTAATATTCCTATCTTTCATTCATTATCTGCATATTTGATTCACCTGCGATTTCCATGTGTCTAGCTTCTTTTTAATTGATTTAACAACCGTTTTAATTGTTTTGTTACTTGTTTTTGCATTCACCTAATTCTGCTTAGTTTAATCTGAATTTAATAATTTATTGTGCAATTGATTCCTTGTGGATTCGATACCTAAAATACTGCATTGATCTCTTAATTTGAGAGAGTAGCTCTAGGGTTTAATTTGAGCTTATCAAATTTTGGCGCCGTTGCCGGAGAATCACACCATTAGATTTTTATTATTAGGATTTTGTATAAGTGTTTTTTATTTTTTGTTTTACTTGCTAGTTTCTTGTGTTTCTTTCTGTTTTGCGTTTCATGTGTATGTCTGATACAAGGAGCTGCAAAGACAAGGAACTAATTGGATACGGTCTTCAGGAACTTGCACGTTTAGAGCGTGAGAATAGAAGAGCAGCAACAATGGTTGCTCAAGAACGTATAATACTGAGACCGGGACAAGATGGAATCATGTGTGATCCGGTAGGATTGAAGTACAACGAGGAAGGATTGAGGACAAATGACGATGGAACGGTTATCGTCAAAGAGAATATGGTGATTCGGGCAGATGGTGTCGCTCGACACCAAGCACCTGTCGAGCGACACGACCCAATACAAGGTGACGATCGACACCAACCCCTGGATTTCGATTGACACCACGTCCAGAATCGCCAAAATGTGTTGAGGAACGAGGTGAATGATGATGCGCAAGGAAGAACGTTAGCGGACTATAACCGTCTAGATCAGTTTTACACGAATCGAGCTACGATTTGTCCCCCTGATTTCCAGAGGAATGAATTCGAGCTGAAGCCTGCTTACTTCAGCCTGGTAGCGTATAACCCTTACCATGGTCTTCCTCATGAGCATCCTATGGACCACATCGAGAACTTCGAGGAATTAGCTTCCAGTATTAAGGCGAATGGAGTGTCCAGCGATTATCTTTTATGTAAGCTATTCTCATACTCTCTTAGTGAGGATGCTTCTTACTGGCTGAAGCAGCTTAAGCCAGGATCTCTAACTACTTGGGAGGACACCAAGAACACGTTCCTGAACAACTTCTTTGATGATGCGAGATCTAAGGAGCTAAGGACTAAGATTACATCTTTCAAGCAGGGTACATCAGAAGCACTCAGAGTTGCATGGACGCGTCTAAAGTCTTATCAGAGAGATTGTCCTCACACTGGCTTCATTGATGTTCAATTGCTAGGCATCTTCTACAGAGGAGTAGACTGGAGGTACCATGGCATTGGATGCTGCGAGTAGTGGTAACTTCAAGAGAACGCAGTCACTCTTATTGAGAACTTTGCTTCTAGCAACAGCACTAAGAACGTTGATTTTGAGAGGAAGCAGATGAGCGAGAACAAGGATGGTGGGAAGCACTTAGCTGAAGTGAATGCTAAGCTTGATTCTATGCGAAGTATCCTTGTGGGAAAGAAGTCAGTACAGTTTTCTCAGGATGTTGAGACTGTAGGAGAGGATGTCAACTACATCAACCAGTCAGGATTTAAGAAGCAAGGCTATGGCTCGTCCTATCAAAAGCCATATCTGAGCAGCAACTTCAACAGGAACTATGGTTCCTCATCTTATCAGAAGCCACCTGAGCAGGACAATGAGGTGAAAAGTATGCTGGAGCAGATCCTAGAAGGTCAACAGAAGATGACAATGAGCTTCAACGGGAAGATGGATGCGATGTATTCTGATTTGGATGGAAAGATTTCAGTGTTAAGCACTCATGTCAAAAAGTTGGATGTCCAAGTCGCTCAAACTGCTAGTGTTATCAAGAGGCAAGAGGGTTTTCTTCCTGCGAAGACTGATGCCAACCCCAGGAGCACTTTGATATATCATGGTTTTTACTGGTTTTTATACCATGATATATGTCCATTTTATAGAGTCTTTTGGTGTTTTCTAGTGTTTGGTGTTTAATATTAGGTACAAGGATGGTTTGGACTCAATTGGTGTTTATTGGAGCATTATGGAGCATAACAGAATGAGCAGTCAAAATCACAAGTTTGGAGTGAAAATTTGATGTCTGTGTCGAATTCTGATTTAGGCATGAATTAGATATCCTAGGTTCTTTAGTAGATGCGACAACATTATTGAATTACCTGAATTGAATCATAGGTGAGCAAAGATTTGATTCGCAATGACAGTTGGCTTTGGATCTTTGTGAACAATCAAACCTGTTTTTATTGCTTGTTTAAATTAATCTGATTTCGCAACGACAGTTGGTCTTCTAGGGTTTAAGCATAGGTAGTAGTTGCAACGACAGTTGATTTACTTTATAATAGTGTTTTGAGTTCTAGAATTGCACTTCATCAATCCCATTAGTAAATTTATCATTCAACTTGGATTTATTCCTGAGAATTCCCTAAAGCCTAGCGTTTGTTTCCTATTGATTTAAAGTTTCTCCAATCATCCTGATTTATTTTCCTGCAATTTATTTACAATCTTATTTGCTTAGCTTAGTCCAAAAGTTTAATTCTATTGTGTAATCTGATTCCTTGTGGATTCGATAACCTTAAGTACTACAACAGATCTCTTAGTTTGAGAGAGTAGTCAAAGGCAAATTTGACCATATCACACTTGCAATGCCGTTTTGACAGACGAAGAGGGCTATTTTGCGGAGTTTGAGGCAATTTTTGAGACTGTAGAGTCAGTGTCGATCGACACTATAGCTGAGCATCGATCGACACTTGAACCAAATCGCGATTCGGGAATTCATAAGCTAGTGTCGATCGACACCCCGTCCAGTCTTGTGCAGAAATCGCGAAATCATCAGTTGCTTCAGAGGAAAATGTCTACAAGCCAAAGGTTCCTTTTCCCAGAGCTAGAAGGTCCAAGAAAGAGGTTGAAGAGGCTTTTTGCAAGGAGATGATTGACAAGGTGATGGTTGAGATGCATCTTGCTGACGCAGTCAAACTTTTACTAGCTTTGAGAAGATACATCAAAAGGATGGTGGCTAATGGATTTAGTCTTGAGGAAGGTGCACTGCTGACTAGAGATATCAGGGCGATTCTCTTGAACACGGCTCCAGTTCCTAAGAAGAAAAGGAAGGACGTAGTGGTTTCAGAGGAAGTAAGCGCAATGATTCAGAGCAGAATTCCAGTCAAGCTACCGGATCAAGGTAACTTTGTTCTTAATTGCTCATTTTCAACAGGGAAGTTTCCTCATTCACTTTGTAATTTTGGGTTCGGTATTAATTTGATGCCATTGTATGTTGCTATATATCTTGGGATGACTGATTTCAGGACAAGAAGGATGTCTCTTCTTCTAGCTGATAGATCCAGGCGATTTCCAAAAGGAATTCTTGAGGATGTGCCTATTAAGATTCAGGACTACATAATTCCTACGGATTTTGTGGTTTTGGAGTATGATGATGAGCCTGAAGATCCTTTGATCTTAGGAAGGTCATTCTTAGCTACTGCTGGCGCGCAAATCGACGTGAGGAAAGGGAAGATCAAGCTTGATCTAGGTGATATTGTCATGGACTTTGACATGATGAACACCATGAAAAAATCCACCATCGATGGTCAGACTTTTTCAATGGAGATTTTAGAAGATGGAGACTCTATCAAGGAATTAGAATCTAGCCCCTCATCTGTTGCTGAATAGATCATTCCAATTATACCATCCCATGATCCTTCCATAGAGCCAAGGTATGAACTTCATGTACTCAATTCTAACTCTTCTGATTTTGTTAAACTTCAAAAGGCTGTTACACGCTCATATAAGCAAAGAGTTTCTCGAAAGCTTGGTTTTTTTGTTGATGATTCTACGGGAAAGAGAAAAGATCTATCTAAGGGATGTAAAGAAAAGGTGAAACTAAAAAGGACTTCAAAGCCGTTCGCCAAAATGAGAATCATCATTCCTCAAGCGCTAAAAGAGAAAGGAGACGCAGTCGTTCAGACAATGGTGCAGAAGATGCAGAAGCTCTTTCCTGGAATCATTTCATGGAAGAGTGCAGATCCTCCAGATATCTGAAGTTTCTCAAAACAGTCAAGCTAACAGACTAAAAACAAGCGCTGAGTGGGAGGCAATCTGCTAGTAAGTATTTTATTTTCGTTTTAAATTTTCTTTTATTACTAACTTTCAGTTTAGTTTTAAGTGTTTTCTTACTAAAAATTTTCTTATTACACCCTTGCCAGTGTCGATCGACACCACCCCATCATGTAACAAATTCATTTTTTTCAATTTATTTTGTTTTCTATCTATTTTATTCACCTTTTTTAGGCTTAATAACACTGGGGACAGTTTCGTTTAAGCCTGGAGGAGGTAGTTGCTAATTATTGTGTTTTATTTTGAGTTTTTGAGTCATTTTTTCAATTTTTCGGGTCAAGACTCCCCTTTCTACTTGCTTTGAACAGCACTCAAGGACCATTTCTGGCGCATGTTGTAACAGTAATGGAGCGAGTTCATACTTCTGGAGAACGCCAGAAAGACGTTGCAGACCCCGCCCTTAATGAACTCTAATTTCTTGTCTTGGGCGTTGGTAATCGCGGACTTGATTCCTCTTTCAGCACTAGCAAGGTTAGGATAAGCTCCTTTGGTTTTCCCTTAACATAAAATAAAAGTCTTAGATAAAAAGTGTAAAGATATTCACGACCTGGTCTTCCACAAGAAACCACAGTAGTGTAGGCCTTATGAACCTGTCTCCCACAAGGAACAACAGTAATAAGCGCTGTTCTATGACTACATAAGCTATCCTCATGAGCCTGTCTTCCACAAGAAACAATAGTAATGAGTTAAATCCTATGAAACCATGAAATAGGACAGAATAAATCTAAGGGAAACAAAAAAGGAGCAGTGCAAAAAAGTGTTTAAGTAATGGAAAGAATCTAAAAAGTCCAACGATAGATATTCCCTCGATGAGACCGCACCTAAACAACTATAGGGGTTTGCGACTGAAAGTCTGAAATTCTTTAAGGGGTTTGGATTCAATCTGGAGAAATGCTATACTTCTAAGGAAACATTGAAGTATTGTCGTTGACTTTGCAAAGGTATGTGGTTCCTAAAGAGAGTACACTGTTTTGCTTAGGGACAAGCAAAAAGCTAAGTCTGAGAGAGTTGATATATCATGGTTTTTACCCAGTTTAGACCATGATATAAGTCCTATATCTAGAATCTTTTGTGTGTTTTATGTTTGTTTTAGAGTCTTTGCAGGTACTTAGTCGTTTGGAGCATAAAAAATGTTTACTGGAAGTTTTGGAGCATTGCAGAATGAAGCGTCAAAGTGTTAAAGTTCGGATTCAGAAATCAGACTTGGTGTCGATCGACACCCGTACGGACAGGCCCAATTACCAAACTTTGAAGATTTTCGTTTTTGCGAAGAAGTTCCAGATGTTTACTTTTATGTTTCCAGTCGGTTTTGTAACTCAAATTTTAATAGATATATTCAATTAATAATATGTTTTCTTCTTTGAATATGTCTGAGTAGTTTTCCTATTAGGTTTAGGATTATTCAAAGGTGTTTGATGATTTGCTAGATTTGATTTGAATTGCATAGGATTAATATCTTTAGAAAGTTCTTCATCGTGTCTTGTGATTAATGCTGATTTTAGATTCATGATCTGAAATATGATCTTAGGATAATTAATAGAAACGACATTTTTATTGATTACTTGATCTAGACTTTGATGAGCAAAATTCCTTTTCGCAAAGAAATTTGGTTTAGAATTTTTTGAACAATTGAACTTGAACTTTAATGCTTATTTAGATTGTGAGGATTCGCAAAGAAATTTGGTTTTCTAGGATTTAAACATAGAAAATCTCTGCAGCGAAAGTTGATTGATTTTATATTTTTGTTCATGTTTAAGAATTGTGTTTAATAATCCTATCTTTCATTCATTATTTGCATATCTGATTCACCTGCGATTTCCCCATGCCTAGCTTCTTTTTAATTGATTTAACAACTGTTCTAATTGCTTTGTTTACTTGTTTTTGCATTCACCTAATTTTGCTTAGTTTAATCTGAATTTATTAATCTATTATGCAATTGATTCCCTGTGGATTCGATACCTAAAATATTGCATTGATCTCTTAATTTGAGAGAGTAGCTCTAGGGTTTAATTTGAGCTTATCATCCACGAATCAATATTCATTTCAGGATATTTTTGCCGGTTTTCCAGCAAAGGTATCTAATCTTATGAACTCAAGACTAGTGGCTAGTGTGTCTAAAGAGGAAATCAAGCAAGCAGTATTTTCTATTAAACCATCTAGTGCTCCTGGAGCGGATGGTATGAATGGATTCTTTTATCAAAAGTATTGGGAGTTGATTGGTGATCAGGTTATTAAAGAAATAAAGGAATTTTTTGAAAATGGAGAGATGCCAAAGGAATGGAACTTCACTCAGTTATGTCTATTACCAAAGGTGGTAAAACCGGTGAAGATGTCTGATCTCAGACCCATAAGTTTGTGTTTTGTGGAGTACAAGATCATATCCAAGATCTTAATATCTAGACTACAACCAATGCTGAATGATTTGGTGAGCCCTACTCAATCGGCTTTTGTCTCTCAAAGGCTGATATCGGATAACATTATTATTGCTCATGAGTTAGTTCACAGTCTCAAAGTTCATCCTCAAATATCCAAGGAATACATGGCTATTAAGTCTGATAAAGCTTTGCTGAATGCTCTAGGGTTCAACAGCATTTGGATTAAAAGGATCATGGCGTGTATATCTTCTGTATATTTCTCGGTTCTCATTAACAATAAAGAACATGGTATGATAATTCCAGAGAGAGGGTTGAGGCAAGGAGATCCTTTATCTCCTTTTTTGTTTATCCTATTACAGAAGGTCTTACCCATTTTCTTAACTGTGCAGAGAGAGATGGGCGTATTAATAGGAATAGTTTTTCAAAGAATGGACCTTCGGTTCATCATCTTTTGTTTGCTGATGACAGCCTTTTTATGTGTAAAGCCTCACTGGAGCAATATGAAAATCTTTTGGGGATTCTGAGAGTGTATGGGGAAGCTACCGGTCAGATGGTAATGTCGATAAATCTGCTATATCCTTTGGAGATAAAGTGGAGATGGATTATAATATAGAGATAAAAAGGTTAACCGGTATAGAAGCGGAGGGAGGAGCTGGTATATATTTAGGTTTACCAGAGTGTTTTTCGGGATCTAAGATTGTTACCTTGGATTACATTCATGAGAAATTGAAAGCAAGGCTCACGGGCTGGTTTGCTAGAACTCTTTCGATGGGTGGTAAGGAAATTTTACTAAAAACAGTGGCCATGGCAATGCCGGTGTATGCTATGTCTTGTTTCAAGCTACCAAAGGGGACTTGTGAAAGTATTACAAAGGCAATGGCATCTTTTTGGTAGAATTCAGTGGAGCATAAAAGAAAGATACATTGAATGTCATGGAAAAAATTGTATCTAACAAAGGAATAAGGGGGTGTAGGGTTTAAGGATATTCAAGGTTTTAATCAAGCGCTTCTTGCTAAACAAGCATGGAGGATGTTACAAAACCCTAACTGCCTTGTTGCTAAAGTTCTGAAAAGTAGGTACTTTGATGAGAAGTCATTCCTTGATGCTACATATGTGGTTAAATCATCTTATGCGTGGAAAAGTATTTTGCATGGAAGAGACTTATTGGTCAGATTAGTGGATTGATGATGGGGTAAGAAGAGAACCCTTAAGTAAGCAATTTTCGGTGAATCTTGATCTCAAAGTCTAGGACCTTATTCATAGAGGATTGAGAAGATGGAATGAAGAGAAACTGAATCATTATTTCTTTCCGGTTAATGTTAGTATTATCATGAGAAGGCAACCAGTCTTTGGGAAAGAGGACTTTTAGACGTGGAATTTGAATAAAAGTGGTGATTTCAGTGTTAAATATGCGTACTGGTTGGCTATGCAAAGTTGCAAAGAGGTGCTAATAAGGAAATCAATAGCACAACCATCTCTTAAATCACTCAAGAACATTGCGTGGTCAGTTAAGGCTCCTCACAAGATTCAAACATTTATTTGGAGAGTTCTTAGTGGGATTTTACCGGTGGCCGATTTGGTGTTGGTAAGAGGTATGAAAAGTGATTCGAGATGTCAAATTTGTGGTTTGGAAGAGGAAGCTAGTAACCATGTATTGTTCACATGTACTTTGGCAAGGCAAGTGTGGGCTGTATCTAGGTACCCCCTTCCTTTAAATGGTTTTGATCAGAACTCCATTTATGTGAATCTCTATGCTCTGATGTTAAATGCAAAAAACAGAGACATAGAGGTTGAGGTAAGAAGAAGTTTCTCATGGTTTTTGTGGTATTTATGGAAAAACAGGAATGCTTTCAATATTGAGGGCAAGTCCTTTGTAGCTACGGATACTGTGAGGAAAATTGAAGAAGAGTGTGATAACTGGTTTATGGCTCAGGCGAGTGGGAGTTGTGCAAAGAATGATGAAGGAAAAACATAGCAAAGAGAGAAGATGGTCTGGAAACCGCCGGATGCTCAATGCATGAAGTGTAATATTGGGTTGTCATGGGATAAGAATTCAAGGTCGGCAGATTTGGCTTGGGTGTTAAGGGACAGTAACGGGTCAGTGGTATTGCACAGTAGGAGAAGTGTTCTTAACATGGAAACTAAAGGGGAGGCAGAGATGTTAAGTGTAATATGGTCAGTTGAAAGTATGGGTAGTCATCACATCAGCAATGTTATTTTTGCATCAGAAGCTCTTCATTTGGTTGGAGTGATGAACCGTCCACATTTTGGCCATCCTTTCATTATCAATGGGGTGAAACTAGGATCAGTCTTCAAGGTAAATGTAATTGGAGGTTTGAAATAGCACATAGAGCATCAAATAGAGAAGCGTTTCTCATTGTGCAAAGCGTCACTTCCGGTTCGCGAATTCAATCTTATGTGGCAGTAGATCATCCTAGATGGTTGGCGTATATTTTTGATTTTGAGAAGGGGTTGCCTTTGTGTGATGTCTAAATTAGTGATGTTTTGAGTACGAAGGTAATCCCAGTTTTGGTAAATGTAAGGGAGCTTTCTGCTTTTCAAATGTTTTTGTCAATTTGAGTCTTTCAATTTGAGTCTTTCTATGTGGACTCAATTGTGTAGCTTGGTTTCTCCCGTTGGGATTCATATATAATCTAACATATGATTAAAAAAAAAAAACGGCTAATCTACAAGGGACTCCAGAATACTATATCTTATTATATTTATGAAAAAGCATTTTTCTTAAATAATTAAAGGAATTACAATAGAAAGAAAAATAATTCAAGGAATTACAACAGAAAATACAAGTATATATTTGTTTTAGGTCTTCTAGCATTCGTTTCCCCTTATTGCCCCTTTTTACCTCCTCTTGTTCTTGCTTCCAAGCAACAAAGAGAAGTAAAACAAAACCCTAAAAAAGAACCCGGAAGCTACCGTGATAAGCAAGCAATGCCATTTGCTGAGCTGAGTCACAGCTTGATGCGTCAGAATATCCGCACCAGTGGTCAAACAAGTCGAGCTCGATATCGTCATCCCGAGCGATTTACTCACCGTATCGAGCAGCTTCAGTTTCATCCCTTCCGGTAACTCCCCTAAAGGCGTGTTATCGAAAATCTGAACACCTCTCACGAAACACTTGTTGGCATCAGAAAACTCGTTCTGTAAAACCGCCTCGAACGGGTATTTCACAAGAGACAGGTAATGAAACCAAATCCAGTAATCAGGGATTCGGTTTCTGTTGATGAAGAATCCACTGAACAGCAAGAAGTACGCTAAAATGGCGACGGTGATTGTGTAACCTATCAACACATTTGGAACAATTCCTGATAGAAACGTGACGAAGGAGCTACCTGACCAAAACGAGGCTAAGATAATCAAACAGTAGAACAAAAGTCCCATTAGTCCTCCATCTAATCCCACCGCCCAAAACGTCGTTGCTGCGAAAGCTATAGAGAGGAAAATGAGCGAAGGGAATGAGACAATGGCGTGAGAGAGAACGTAGGACGATCTCCGGTAAGCGTTGTAAGCGGTTTCTCTCATGAAAATGTAACGTTCTTGGAGGAAGACGGGAAGTGCCTCGGCGCAAGTGTAGAACATTGTCGACATTGCGAATGCAAAGAACCCTAACCGCTCTTGGACTCCTTTTGGTGAATTATCTAATTGCCAGAAGACCGTTGCTAAGATGAATCCAGTGATAACCACGGATGCAAATTTGATTCCGAATAGCTCTGGTTGTCTTCGAGAGTTAAGCATTGATCGTTGCGAAAGAGTTTTGATTTCCATCCAAATAGGGTTTGCAAATGCAGGCACGGCTAGGGTTGTTGCATTTCCTCTGCCGTGTGGTATAACGGATTCTCCGCCAGAGACTAGCTTTCCTCTGCTTATACTTGCGGATATTGCTTCTTTTAGGGTTAGGTTTGGGTACGGTGATGCAGGAGGAGTCAGTGATTGGTGATGGTTGCTCTGTATTTTCATTTCTTGCCATTTCTTGTTGAATTCGACTAATCCTCGTGTCCCTCCCGCGGATCCTTCAAGCTCACGGATAAGATCAAGCGCGAACTCCGTTCTGTTTTCGTTTTCCGGTATCGGACTACCGAATTCTGAGAAGAAACGCGGAAGACTCGCCGGGGATCCGCTATATACGGTGTGGCCACGAGATAGGAAGATTAAACGGTCAAGCAAACCAAGAACTCGGTGACTAGGCTGGTGAATCGACATAACTACGATACTGCCACTCTGAGCAATCCTCTTCAACACGTTAACCACCATGAACGCACTCGTCGAGTCCAAACCAGAGGTCGGTTCGTCGAGGAAGAGAAGAATCGGGTCATGGATTATATCAATTCCGATCGAAACCCTTCTCCTTTCACCACCGGAGATTCCACGGTGACCTTCGTCTCCGATAATCGTTTTCGCCGCGTTTCTGATACCTAATTGATCAATCAATGCTTGCACACGATGCTTCTTCTTCGATTTAGGTAAACTTCTCGGTAAGCGAAAATCGGCAGCGAACATTAGGGTTTCTTCGACGGTAAGCATAGGAAAAAGAAGATCGTCTTGCATCACATAAGCTGAGATAACTTTGAGCATACGAGATTGAAGAGTTTCGCCATTTAGCTTCACTGATCCTTTCAAGCTTCCTTTATCAATCCGATTCGCCAATGCATCGATCAGAGTCGATTTTCCCGAACCACTCGCTCCAAGAACGGCCATGATCTCTCCATCTCGAGTCTCGCCGGAAATGTTGTTGAGAAGGGTTTTAGTATTCGGCCCTCCGGTTAAGGCAAGCTCAGGATCCTCTGTTTTACGCCGTGGAATGAGATTGCGAAACTCGAGTTTTTTGCGAATAGAGACGTTGTAAGTGAGATTGTCGAAAGAGAGAACGAAAGGAACTGCACGCATGTCTTCATATTCGTGAACTGGAGTCTCGTCTCCAATGGTCATTTTCCTGACATCACTTACGTTCTTCAGAAGTTGTCCAAAAGTGGAATCAGAACCGGAGATGGAGTTGAGCTCTGTGGAGTAAACCGTGTCATTATCGTCGGCCGCTACAATACGAGCCATGGTCACAAAAACTTATAGCTTTTTCAGAGTGATTTACAAATTTAAGGACCTTAAAACAATACACTCATTGGGTTTTTCCTTGAGCTACAGGAAAGAGAAAGAAGAAGAAGCAAAAGTGTTTGTTCTTTAGTTAGTGAGATTTTTTGTTGCATATGTCTCGAGCTGTGTATATACTTATATAGAAACGAGAGAGAGATAGTGCATGAAGAGCCGTGTTTATATGTGTGAAGACACCAAGGGTTGATTGATGTGAAAAAAATCTGTTAAAAAGAAGAAGAAGAAAAGTCTTTGTAAGTTGCATGGGAAAGGTATGTTTAGGTTTTTATATTTTGACTGTTTGGATGTAATAAATGCGTTTTTGGTTTTAATTGTTTTTTAAGTAGGGGAAGGTGAAGAGCCGACGTTTAATTCTAAAGTTCCCAAAAGTAGAAATTATACACCGAATTGGTCGGCACAAAGACATGTGGCGAAATGGGGTTTATTGACTTGAAAATTAATTAGCCAATTAGGTAAAGGGTTTTTGTTTGTTGATCTAACATAGGCATGGGACGAGAGGACTTTCGTGTGTGTTTCCCACACATTTTGAGTGTATATTCAAATTCTGCGTATGATTATATGGTCACACAAAAAAAAAAACCCACATATGTAAGTGTTTTCAAATTCAGGCTACACAAGAAAATTGGTGTACTCGTTCACACAAAAGGAGGGGACGCAACTTATAAAGGACCTTGAGGTAACAACCACTATATAGACTATGTAGTCCATCTAGCGAGAAGAATCTAAGATGTGCCTTTTTTATTTGTAAATTAGTATTCTTGATTGTGTATTAGGTGGTTGACAAAAAAAATTGTGTTAGGTAAAGCGATTTTAAAAAGGGAAAAAGACAAATTTTCTACTATGGTAGTCATAGCTTGATATAGATGATTGGTGAAGTAGTTAAAAAGCGAAGATATTATTTATCCAAACACCAAAGTCATGCAAGATTGATGCCCACATGTAAATGGGTTGTACATGTGAAATAGTATCAAGGACATGTAGACAAATGATGTTTTATATTGGTCTATTTAAAAGCTGGTCCAATCAAAATGAAAACGTACATTTATAATAAATATTGGCTACAAGGCTATGCTAGCTTAGCTGCATCACTTGCCTAACTTAATTAAATAAAAGCCTAACAGAATGCCGGAAAAATCTCAACACGCACATGCAAGGTTTGAGTCAAGTATGTAAAATAAACGAAAGGTTCGAATGAAGTCAATTTTAAATTTTCTGGTATATGTGGAGTGTGGACACGCATGACGCGTGTTTACGTAACGTAATTGTGTAAACATATGGATGGGCGATAGGCAAATTGCAAGCATATAACAATATTTTAGCAAATCATTAATTGCAACCTCCTGACGAACTAGTTAGGTAAATGTGGAATATGGCCTCAGCTTTTGATAGTGAGTGGTCTGCCACGTTCTAGGTTATTTTTCCGATATAGATTGTAGCGGTTTAGCGGTTTGGTTTTCTTAGCAAAAAAAAAAGATTGTTGCGGTTTGATTGGTCGACTCTTTTGGTATGTACATGATGTGATGTTGATTATGATAAAGTGCTATGTTGAAAATATATCTATGTTTTCTAATTTGTTACTATACCATGGCCAAGTCAAGAGAACACAGTAGGATTTCTATTCATATGTCATTTAGTTATGCAAGAGGTTCATTATTTATGCTTAGAAGCAAATTGTAGAACAATGAAAACTCGATGTAATAAACTAATTATATGATTGAAAAATGTAAGCAAATATATATATGGAATTAGTATGGTCTAAAATAAGTGATTGTACCATGGTAAATGTTTGGTATAAATTTGTAGCATGCATGGTATTTTTGCTATGCACGCCGAATTGTGTCGGTTTTCATTTGAGATTATCATCAAAAAATTTCTATGATCATAGAATTAATCGAGATTTTGTTTATTGAAAACATCGTTAGTAAATTAATTGATTAAAATCGAGAAAATTGCTAAAATATGCCACATTTAGTGAGAAAGTGTCTCAATAGACCTTTCTTCTTCTTTTCCGATAATACTCTTAAGTGGTGGAAAAAAAATTAAATAATAACTTTTAAAATTTATGTAAATTATAAACATGTCATGAATAGAGTTTTGTGTGAAAACATTTTTTTTAAAAAGTAAAATGCAAATTATATAATGATTTTAGTTTTTTTTTCTACCGATAGTAGAATACAGTAGAATTTAGATTCTGCCAATTTAACATAAATCTACCATGTGTAGAACATGTGTTCTACTACATAGTCAACGTTCTACTATTTTGTAGAATCCCGTAGAATTTCTATTCTACTAAATGTGAAGTTTCTACCACTGGTAGGTTTCAAATTCTACCATTTTCAATAAATTCTACCAAATATAGAAGACCGTTTCTACCAACAGTTCTACCAGTTTGTCTTCCATCTACCGAATCGTAGAATCTTGTTCCTACGAAATTAGTTATAAATTCTTAAAATTTAGAAATAAATATTTAGTTGCCTAAAATGAAAAGATTTACAAATTTAAAAAAGAATTATTACTAAGTCCGAAATTAAAATTTTAAAATATTTAGTTCCCTAATATAAAAAGAATAAAAATATTTACATTTATAAAGATTTATAAATTCCGAATAAATATAATTTTTAATAATTTTTTTTATTTTACCCCTTTTTTTAGTATAAACATTTTATTATATTTCCTTTTCTGATTTCTAAAACTATTATAAGAATTAACAATTTTAATTAGTAATTTGAATTCAAGGTTATATTTGGGATTTGAATTTGAAAAAGCCTAATGGGACTTTTTCATAAAAAATAAATCCTATTAAAATATTTTATGACTAAATGTGGTTTGATTTAGAAATTTTCTCATTAAAATCAGCTAGAATATAGTACCAGCGTATTTTGTGGATCAAAATGACAAAATCCATATACTATGGTTTATGTTAAGTTAATTTAAACATCTTAAACAACTTAATTTGTCAGTAATTATTTGATTGTAGTATTATAAATGTAACACCCGAATTTTTTTTTTTTAAAATGCGGCAATTCCATAAAATCAATTCATCAAAGTCAAACAATAACCAACAATTCTAGTTCAAATAATAAACAAACTCTAGCAACCTAACCGGGTTCACTAGACTTATTAAAATAGAAACAACCAAGTCCTATCATCCTCTCCCTAAAGTCATGATCCCGCGGTCACATTTTTCCTTTTCCTTTACCTGCAACACAATTGGGAAAAACGAGTTGCATAAGTATTTCATAAATACTTAGTGAGAACGGGTTAGTAATCTCGAATAAACTCAATCATCAAATAACAATTAATTTAAAAACATTTAAATCAGAAACAGGGGTGTCGATCGACACTCCGATGAGGTGTCGATCGACGCTTGCATTACCTTGGTGTCGATCGATGCACCACAAGGTGTCGATCGACACTAGGTTTCCTGTCCGAGACAGAATTACTCAAACACACCAAAAACACGATTTCTCACAATTTCAATCCGATTCTTACACGAAACAACACACAAACATCACACAATCATCCACAGTTCATACTCAAACATCCTAAACCAATTCCTATTCAACAATTGACAAATCCGAGTTTACAGTCGCGCACTCACCTCGGAAATACGACGAAACGGTGAACGACGAAGAACACGACGAACTGCTGGGAAAACAGCGACGAATCAGAGATGAAACCTCACAGAGAAACACCGAGAAACGCCTTTACTCCTCACGGATTGAACCGAACACAATGAACGGATCACGGGAACACCTCGGATCACACAGATTCTCACGAAAACCCCTCACTCTCTTTGATCTTTGTGTATTCCTACCTTGAAATACGGCCACGAATACGTATTGACGTATTTATACGGAACCCTAGCTCCTTAAACCGGCTCGCCAAACCGATAAATCGATTTTTTTAAACCAAACCGCAGTCCAGACTTGGTGTCGATCGACACTCACCAATGGTGTCGATCGACACCCTTTACCAAAATCGACATTTTGGTTTCGGGATGTTACAATAAAAACTTGTAGCATAAAGTATATAATCCCTCCGTTTCATAATGTAAAATGTTTTAGACATTTTGTTTTGTTTCAAAATATAAGATGTTTTGACAATTAGGTACTTTTTAACTTTATTGAATATTGTGCAACCAATAGGCAATAGTATTATGTAATTTTTTTTTTTTGGTTAAAATGTTTTTTATATATTTTTAAAATGTTACTTTTTAAAGTAAAAGTAGTTTTTTAATATTTGTGTTTTTTGTTAAAACATAAACGGAGGAAGTATATATTAAGATGCGTCGATAAGATTATTTCGATGCATGTGGTGATTAAAGTCAAATATGTGACACACCAATTGGGTAATTTTTATATGAAGATATTATTGGGAAAGGTCTGTTTTTTTTTTTTCGAAATTGGGAAAGGTCTCGTAAAATTAATGCTCAAGTGTCCATGCACTACGGACCTTGGAGAATATCCTATGCATTTGATTTAGGATGCCTGACTCTTGTTCGATAAACAGATCAACAAAATCTACTCTTTCAAACAAAAACAAATCAATAAAATCTAACAAAATTATGTAGTTTGACTCAGGTTAAGAACATCCTTGAATTTGTCTATATCTTTGTCATGATTGTAAAATTTTTCTATGGTATGTCTTGGAAAAAATTGGTTTTCATGTTAAAAACGTAAATTATAAATTTGTCATAGATAGATCTATATAGTCATTGAGTTTATGACAACGATCTAGGGTTGGCAAAAAAAAAAGAGGGAACGAACTAGGGATCGACGGTCGCCGGTCACGTATTCTTTTATGGGTGCTAAACCCGGTCACGTACCAATTCTTTTAAGGAGTAAATTTGTCCGCTGGTTAAATCACAATGAATTCTCTTTTACACGAAAAACAACTCGCAAAATTATATTTAATTATTTCAAATTAATGGAAGATCATACCATTGGAAACTTCTCGTAGGAGACCATCTTTCAAACGTACTATTGTGGGTTTTTTCATGCATGATTATTCCAATTATGGTTTCGAAAGTCATAGATGTTTTTATGTCTTCCCATCCGGAGTTAGTAATCAGTTATATGAATAATGAGATTCATATCGTATTTATAAGAAACAAAATCACATACATTTCACATGCATCAACCATTTTGATTTCTCTTTCTCATCTGATATGCTTTAAGTTTAGTAGTGATATTTATGAACTATTGCCCCATGGAAATCTCTAACTAATTTCTCTTACTCAATTTTTATAAAATAGTAGCATATTGATTTCATTTTGTTTTTTTTAACTTATTGTTCTTTGTAACTCATGATCACATTTTCACCTTCTAGAATATTAGGCTACCCGGTGTTCGTGGAAACATGTAAGCATTAAATATGATAGCTAGGGAGATGCTTACATTTCCAATTTTCATATTTGACTTTTCGGTAATTAAAGTTTTGTTGACTTTGGGTCTACTAACTTCCAACTGCATTTTCCCCTCCTACCGCCACGATCAAAGGACAGGAGATTTATATTAAAAAAAAAAAACTTTAAGAGCATAGTCGACTTTGAATCCATTGGGACCACTTTTTATATCTACAAAATTTACTAACATTAACATCTATCTGTTACTATGGTTCAGGATTGCGATGACTAATGGAATATTAGTTGAATAACAGTAGAACAAAATACGGAGAGGAGTGTGATTCGTTCAGATAGTAGATATCAAATTATTGCTTTCTAATATTAATTGTAAAAATCAGGGGTCTATAAAATAGAATACTATAGTTTTTTTAAGATAAAGTCATCAATTATTGGTTTTAGAAAGATAAAGTAAAAGTTTATGAGATTGTAATTACAAAATAGATGAAAGAGATTTCTTTTACAATTATAAAAAGATTGTAATTGTAAAAATAAAAATTCGAGATTTAGGAGAATTTTTCGAATTCAGCATATTCCCCTTCGCATTCTAATTAACAGAATCAAGCCACAGATGATATCGACAACCAAGCAATCAATTTTGTGTGACGGATATATGGCAGTAGTGAAAAGTAATTTGAACTCATTTATAATGAACATGAGTCAGTTTACTCATCATCGATTGATTTTGAATTAAAAGCAATAAAACTTAACACTTTACACCAATTGAAACTATTGTTTCTTCTTTTTTTTTTCTTTTTCTTTTATCAGATTTGCTTTGGCCTTTTTTAACTGCGGATAAAACCACGAAAGTCTGTTGACTAGCGGCGTCTCAACAAAGACTTTAAAAACAATTTGGAAGTCTCAACAACATTAAAAGTTTTGCAACAAATAACTTAACAATTTTCTACAATGTAATAAATCATCAAATTATGTTTTCACGTGTTATCTAGGTTATCCATCTTTAAGTAATGGAAATTCAATTTCTCTGCAATCTCGTTAAGAAATATAAATTCTTATACATTATGTAAGAAATACTAATCTTAGATCACAAATATGTATCCATTCTTTTACATCACAAATATGTATCCTTTCTTATGTCATTTATAGACTATGGGTATATCTTGTGACAAAAAAGAATAAGCGAGACTGTATGTTTTTTTTTTTTGGATAAATAGCGAGACTGTATGTTTCCTCTATCATCATCATGTAAAGACTAACCAACTAAGTTGGGCCACGCAGTCATCATGGGCCCTATTGGTTTTGAGAACTCACGCTTCCATGGATAACGAAGGAAGTAATTTTTACACGAATATTTGACCATCTCAATAGAATCTACGACGACAAGATTGAGCTTTCGCAGTTTCGCTAGTCAACCATGCCTATGAGTCTATCTTAGCCTCTCTTTTTCTTAATGAAGTATTTCGACCGAAACTCAAACTAATCATCGGATTCCTAAGAAAAAAATATGATTATTTTTACAATTTCATACATATTTGACCATCTCAACATATTACAGTATATAGTTACTTTTTACATGTATACACAAGAAAACTTGATATGTCCTGTTCCCAAAAAAACATACAGTATGTAGTATGTGTTTTCCTCAAAAGAAAAAAAAATATGTCTTGTTCCAAATCCATATGTTCAAGAATCAATAAAACGTCCATGGAATGTGTTAGTTATATGACCGTCACAAGCAGACAAGCAGACCCCTACTATGAAAAAAATAGGACTACAAGAGAAGAGACATTACTAAGATTCTGAAATCTGATGTAACCAAAAAAAATATTCTGTACACATTCACATCCATATGCATAACCCAAAAAGTAAAAACACATACCATACCATATAACACAAACAAAACAAGAACAAATTTTAACGTTGACTAGAAAAAGACCCATGTAGTGAATTTTGAAGCATTTTAAGGTTTCGAAAAAACAAAAATCTAAAGCGCTAAAACATTCGTGGAAAGAAATCAAAGGATGATATATTGAATAAAGTAAAGTATAACAATCTGTTTATGATTTGCAGTGTATACAAACCCAAAGAAGCTTAATATTCCCATCATAAACAACACTTTGAGTTTCCTACAATCATGTATAATAAACCAATATTATCCACTCTCCTTCTCCTCCTGTACAAACATCACTATAGTACTCTTCTTTTGATCAAATCTTTATCGCGATTCTTCTCTGATCACCATTTGCGCGAAAACCTTGCTCATCGAAACCCCCGCAATATCTCCCACTCCATTCACACTGAACTGCACGGTTGATCCAACAACGCTCGCCTCTGCGTTATCATCCACCATTGCTGCTTTCTCGTCTTTCGCTTGGACCGAAAGCATAAACTCTAGGTTCCACAACAAATCTCCCATTGTCGGTCTATGAATACCGTTTTGAGCCAAACACTTTTCTGTTATCTCACAATACTTCTTTAACTCTTCAATCTTCACTTTCCCTTCAAGAAACGGATCAATGATCTCTTCATATTTCCCTTTCTTCACTAGTTTCATCGCCCATTCGATCAAATTCACTTCCTCTCGCGGAAGCGAAGGATCAATAACCGGTCTCCCGCATAGTACTTCAAGCATAACCACACCGAAAGAGTAAACATCCGATTTCTCAGTCAATTGTTGTCTAGTCAAGTACTCTGGATCTAAATATCCAAAGCTTCCTTTAACCGCGGTGCTAACATACGTCTGATCAAAATCCGGACCTGTCTTAGACAATCCAAAGTCCGCAACTTTAGCCATAAAATTCTCATCTAAGAGAATATTAGCGGATTTCACATCACGGTGTATAATCGCTCTAGTTGAACCAGTGTGGAGATAATGAAGCCCTCTAGCCGCACCAACGCACACTTCAAGCCTCTGTCTATAACTCAACCTCGGGTTGTCCGAGTCATTCAAATGGTTCTTTAGCGTTCCTTTCTCCATATACTCATAAACAATAATCATTTCCCTATTTTCATCGCAATACCCGATTAAAGAAACCAAATGCCTATGTCTAAACTGAGAAAGCATTTCGATTTCGGTTTTGAATTCCGCTAAACCTTGGTTAGATTGTGGTACACCACGTTTCACAGCTATATCAGTTTTATCTCTCAACATTCCTTTGTAAACTTTACCAAACCCACCAACTCCAATCACTAAACTTTCATCGAAATCACCCGTAGCTTCCTTGATTAAAGCTAAAGGGAACCGATATCCGATCTTTGAGCTCGAAAAGATTAAACTTTCGCCGGTTTCATTAGAATGAACCGTCTGCATTTGTCGATTTCTTCTTCTTCTTTTCCTAATGCACCATGAAAACATAACCACACCGGAAACTAAAGCAACGCACAAAGCTGCAGATAATCCAGCTATCAATCCTATACTAGGATTAGAACTCTTCTTACGCGCCAAGAAATTAGCATCCGAAGCGTCAAGACTCCGTTTATCGTTGCTTAGCTTCAAAAGCTCAAACCCATTAATAAAAGAAATCGGATACGAAACATCCATAACTCCACCAACCGATAAATTCAACGCGCCTTCTAAACTACTCTCCTTCCGCATCACTGCATCGAAGGAGCTCCAAATGTCCCATTCGCAACCTCACTCATATCAATGGACTCAACTTTCTCCGAATTCACGAAAATATCGAAACTTATCTCACGTTTGCTTCCAAAAGAATCAACTATTATGTTACAGAAATGAAACCGAACAAAATAATCGAAACCAGGCTCGATTTTAAACGTCCATGTTAAATTAGCGTTCGTAGTTGGATTATCCTCCGAATTCAACCTCGTAGCGGTTCCGTAAACGTAAACCGGCGCAATGTCGTCTTTAATTCTACCAGCACTGAAGTTAACCGCTTCGAGATTCTTAACCGGTGTACCGAAATGAGCTTCAACGATATAATCAGAATCCGAATCCCATTGTCTCCATAACTTATCTTGATCACGAGAGACGCTCGAATTCCCCATGTTTACTCGAGAAACCGTCTCCATAGCGTGATTCCTAAGCTTGAGATTCCTCTGTGCACCAATGAGTCTTGCTTCTCCAGGAAGTACATTCGCTGGAATCTTGAATACTTCTAACGCGTTTACGAAGGCGAAAGAATCGGTTTCGGGGCGGAAATCAAGCGAGAGAGTATCCGTTGTAACGTTTAAACTGTATTCCTTAACGAGAAAGGTGTTTGAGGGTTTGTAATCTTTGATCAGAGTGAAATTATGAGCAAAAACAGAGAATTTAGCTGTTGTTAGATCACGAGAAGACGAAACGAAAGGTAAGAAGTAAAGACGAATCAAGAACCATCCGTGTTGTTCGATTGGGAATCGGAATCTTGATTCTTCGGTGAATACTCTCGCGGTTTTAAACAGAGTCGATTCGTTTCCTCGAGGAAGAGAATTCAAATCGGTGGTTTGTCAATGATTCTTGGAGTGGAATCGAAGATTTCTCGACTAAGATTCTTGTCGGAATCAAAGGTTCGATTGTTGACTGTTACATTCTTCGGTGAACCAAAGTTGATGAAGAAACTATCGGAAGAAGCAGAGGAGATGTGTGAAGAACAGAGAAGAGGTAAAAAGCATAAAGTAACGAACTTTAGGTTTACCATGGCCAATGAAGAACAAAGGAATCAGAAAGAAGTGATTTTGAAGACGAAAAATTGTAAATTTGACAAAAGGGTATTAAGAATTCAAGGAAGAAAAAAAGTGAGATATGTTTGGAAAAAGCTTGATGAACAGAATTATTCACATCAGCTCAATAACTATGCGTTTACATTTAACAAATTTTGACCAAAACGAAATTTATAATAAATAAGAAGATAATCGGGAACAAAAAACAAAAGTCTTGGATTTGTTAGTATTGAAGAAGTGGGGCAAGTTGATTAACAAATCTGTTGACGAGAAAACAAGAGTTGATTAACAAACCTAAAAATGAACAAGGGGACACGAGAAAGTTTTGTAGATATCGTTTTCAACGTTTTGTGTTAGGACAAATTCATCGAGCTGGAAATTCATTAAGACATTAAGAGATGTTCGGAGAAATAATGATTTGTTTATAAAAAAAAAAATTGGAAACGAGGATAAGGAGCCAAAAGAAGAAGATTGAGATTGGGGACATAATAAATGGGAAATCAAAGACAACTCTTTCCCACCGGCTACAAACGTGCCGTTTAGGTTTGCATTGTTTAAGAAAGCGACAGAATAATTGTCTTTTTAGTCTTTTTTATTTTATTTTTGAAACAGTCAATATATATATATATATATATATATTTGTATTAGAGCAATTTTGAATTTTTCTTCTTCTAAAACTAAAATGAAATTAACGTTTTGTTGCAAAATTATTGCAATTACTACAAATAATAATAGACTGTTAGTTTTATGAGAATTTTATCAAGGTTATAAACAAAATAGTAACTATGAGTATAATTGTTTTAGATATTAAAATAATTATACTTTTAATGTCAACTAACAACTCAAGATATAATTCTGTTAAAAAAATCATAGAAATTACTTTTTCTTAACCAAAAGTGTAGCGGCTTAGTGAGTTGATATTTTTATTTATATTAAGCTTTTTCGGTTATGTATGTTGTGTTTTGATATTATCAACCTCTAATCGATATTGGATTAGACTACAAACTTTGAGGTTATCAAAAAAATTGTGATTTGAATAAGTTAATGTTCTCATAACATATTCACTCTTTAAACAAAAAATTCGTTTTTGACAAAAAAACTTTTAATCTATTGATTTTCTCTTGTCATCAAATATTCGAATAAAGTTTGGCAATGTATGAGTTGTCTTTGACTAGTGGTATAAATATGTGATTATAGACTTCAGATATTCGACGGCGTTTGTTTACAGTTTAGAATTTTAGGGTTAATAATCTGATATTATGATTTAGTTTTTTTAAAAACATTGATCACTAAAAAGAGGAAGGCGAATAGAGTTTATACAAAGTTAACACGTCAAATATTTCAAAAACTAGTGAAAATTTGTACATTATTGAAATATATATATATATATATAGTACAAAAACTATTTATTTTTTTGTTTTTTTTGTGAATAGTACAAAAACTATTTTTGCTTCTGAAGTCTGGAAACAAATGTAAACAATAACTTTTCAAAATTCTAATTTTTTTTTTTTCAAACGTGATATGTGAAAGTTTCCGAAGACTTTTTTTTGCTAAATGAGTTTCCGAAGACTTATTGATGTTTAGAAACTTGGAAGAGTTTTCGAATCAAATTCACAAGTTTCTGATTATATTTTAATAAAAATATGTTTTGAACTAGTATGAGCTCGTGATAAATAGCATTCACCAACAAAGAAACATGTTTTACATTGGTGCATCTCAAATGAACACTTCTGCGAATTGATGGATAGTTCCGACATGGGTTTATCTTTTTTTTTTTTTTTTTATCAAACCATTTTCCTTCTCATTAAATATAATCTAACACATTGTTTAAAGCTTATTTGGCCAGCGAATCAGCTTTAGCGTTATCCTTTCTAGGGATAGCCTTAAACATGATTAATCTAAAATAAGGAATACAGAGCAAAACGTCATTCAAGATTCCATGGATTGTCGGTAAAGGAGAAACATTGTTGATCGCCTAAATCAGTTGTAGAGAGTCCGATTTGATGATTAATTTTTCAATTCCCAACTCTTTTGCCTGCATCACCGCCGCTAACGCTTCTGCCGCCAGCCGATGCCACCTCAGAGATCGCTGTCGAGTGTTTCGTTCTGCAATGCTGACCAAAATGGAATGTCCATTCGAGTCCCGCCGCTCTGGATTCCTCTTTCCAAGACATATCTGTATGACAAGTGACCGTGTCATATCTTAGAGGTCGATTGGGTATCGATTTACTTTGAGGGATCGATGTTGGGGGGTCGATTGAGCAGTCCTCCATTCCCTAGCATCCTTAATAGCTTTGCGGGCAGTTTCCATAGCCGAGAAGCATCTATTGTTAAATATCTTCTGGTTTCTGGTGATCCACAAACCCAGAGGATCCAAGGGGCGAGGATTACTTTTTCGAGTCCATTTGGGGGTAGAGAAACTTGATTTTTCAATACTGTGAGTCCATTGACTACTTCTGAAATAGTAGCAGAGTCAAAGGAGTCTTTAAAAGGTATCAATTTCCATACCTCTTGGGCGAAATGACATTTGAAGAACAAGTGGAGAGTAGATTCCTCTTCATCACATCTGCAACATTTCAGGTTCATCTGAGGTAATCGGATCTTTAATTGATCACCCACTGGTAGTGCACCTTGGATTGCCTTCCAGAGGAACATCTGAATCTTTGGCGGAGTTTTTATACTCCACACTTGATTCTTCCAGTCTACTTCCGAGGCAAATATTTCTTGGCTGTTTTTCATCAACATCTTCTTGTGCTGCAAAATAGCCTGATTTAGTAGAGTAATCCCCATTGGTAGTTTTTAACCAGATTCTCTTGTCTTTTTCACCCATGAGACTAGGTTTTATTGCTAAGATGATTTGCTTGTAGCATGGAAGAATATGATCAATCTTCTCCAAATTCCAGGTTTTGGTGTGACTATCCAACAGTTCACTGACCATAAGTTGTTGAGTTTCCTTTGTAGCAGGTCCCATAGGATGCATACTACCACTTGTTGATAGCCAGGCATCATACCATATACTTACTTCCTTGCCGTCTCCAATAACCCATCTAAGCTGCTTTATGAGTAAGTCTCTTCCATTTATAATACTACTCCAACCATGAGAAGCAGTTTTAGGTGTAGAGAATTGTATCCTCTTGACAGTATTTTCCGCAAAGTATTCTTGCTAGGAGGCTAGAAGGGTTATTGAGTATTCTCCAGCTCAGTTTAGCTAGGAGAGCATCATTGAAATTGTAGATATCCTTGAAACCCAATCCACCTAGACTTTTTGGCTTTGCCATCCTTTCCCAAGATATCCAACTAATTTTCCTCTTATCAGGAGATGAATCCCACCAAAATCTTGTTATAGCAAACTATATTCTCTTACAAAAAGATTTAGGTAATTTAAAGCATGTCATTGCATAGGAAGGCATAGCCGCCAACACACTCTTTAGCATAACCAGCTTACCAGCTCCAGATAACCATTTAGAGGACCAACTAGCTGCTCTCTATGTTATCCTTTCCACAATGGAAGTGAACAAGTCCTTCTTTGTTCTCCCAAAGTGTTCAGGTAACCCCAAATACTTTCAAGCCCCTCCTTCCTTTGGTATTTTTAGGCTTTTGTGGATTCTATCCTTTAGGCTTTTGGGGGCTTGTTTAGAGAAAGAGATTGCAGACTTTTGGTAGTTAATAGACTGTCCTGAAATAGCCTCATACTTTGTTATAATTCTCTTTAGCTCTTGACAGTTTTTCTTGTTTGTGTTGCAGAAGAACACCGTGTCATCTGCAAACAACAAATGATTGATCCTTAGACTACCAACCGCCATTTTAATTCCCAGCATTCTTCCTTTCTCCTGGCACATGTTACATAGCCCATATAGCACCTCTCCACAGAGTATAAATAGGTAAGGAGATAAGGGATCCCCTTGTCTTATCCCTCTGTTTTGATTTCCTTTACCTCTTGGTACCCCATTAACTAGGAATGATAGTGATATTGTTGAGATACATTGTACTATCCACTGAATCCATCTTGTATGGAAACCCATTTTAGATAGAACTGCTTTGATAAAAACTCATTCCAGCCTATCATAGGCCTTGCTCATGTCAGTTTTAATTGCCATAGCACACCTTTCTTGAACCTTTAATGTCTTTAGGAAGTGTAATACCTCATGAGTAATCAACACGTTATCTGAAATTGCCCTCTTTGGCACAAATGCTTATTGGTTTTCGGAGATTATCTCTCCTAGGATAGGTTGTAGTCTCTTTGATAGCATCTTTGATATAACTTTGTAGAACACACTGCATAATGCAATGGGTCTATACTCTGATATTTTTATTGGACTTCTAATCTTAGGAATCAATCTAATGTGAGTCTCATTGATTGTTCTTGGCATGTTTCCTTCTTTGAAGAACTCAGTGACTTCCTTGATCATATATGGTCCTACAATATCCCAATTACTCTGGAAAAAGCATGCTGAAAAACTGTCTGGCCCTGGAGCTTTGTCAGGATGGATATCAAACATAGCTTCTCTTATGTCCTCTGGGAATGGGTCTCTGATTAGTACCATGTTCATCTCTGCAGTGATAACAGGTTTCAGGGCCTCCTCCAGCACTGATTCCATCAGAGTAATAGGCGAGTTTTGAGAGGTAAATATGTTTGCAAAATATTCAGTTATGACCTTGACAATTTTCTCCTCTTCATACACTGCCTCACCTGCTTCATTCTCTATCACTGCAAATTTGTTCATTGCAATTCTTTTTTTTGGTAGAAGCATGAAAAAAACTTGAATTTTTGTCCCCCAGATTTAGCCATAGTTGCCTACTTCGCTGTTTCCAGAAGCTTTCCTCAACTATATATGCTTCCTTTAACTTCTGTTGGATTTATTGAATAAGCTCTTCATGATTCCCTCTATTTGTCATAGCATTATCAAGCTCTTTCTTTAGTGATTCGATTTTAGCTTGACTGCTTCTTTGTTGCATTTTGTTCCAGAGAATTATAGCTTGTCTACATTTGTCAATCTTTCGCTTGACAGGGTATCCCTCACTTCCATCCAGGTTTTAGAGACTAACTCTTTCACTTCACTGTTATCTTTCAGCCTTCAGTCATATCTAAATATGCCTCTTTTCTTTCGTTTTTAAGCTCAAAGTAGGATATAATAGGTCTATGATCTGATGCCTCAAACCGCAAGTACTCACACCTTGTTGTAGGAAAGATTTATGCCCATTCACTATTAGACACTGCTCTGTCTAATCTACTTCGCACTTTGTGTCCCTTGCAGTTTCTTCTCCAATATAGGTTGCAGCCTGTGTGGCTCAGGTCGTACAAGTCTCCTTCAGAGAAGAATGTTCGAAAATCTACAAATGTTCCTTCTGCTCTCTCTGGGCCCCCTTCTGTTTTAGAATTCTCCAGAATGTCGTTAAAGTCCCTCAAGAGAAACCAGGGACTGTTTCTTATTCCTGCTAAATCAGTAAGGTAGTTCCAGTCTCTCTTCCTCATTTTCCTATCTGGATTGCCATAGATGAATGTAGAGTATAACTCTTTTATTTCATAATTGATCTTAGTATCTGATATGCTCAAATTAACCAAGAGCTAAACTCTCTCAAATTAAGAGATCAGTTATAGTACTTTAGGATCGAATCCACAGGGAATCAGAAACTCAATAGATTATTAAATTCAGATTAAGCTAAGCAAGATAATAAGAATGCAAAAACAAGTTGACAAATCAATTTAAACGGTTGAAAAGATCAATTAAAATAAAGCTAGGCGCATGGAAATCTCAGGTGAATCAGATATGCAGATGATAAATAAAGATAGGATTATGAAGCGCAGTTCTTAAACATGAACACGAATGTAAAACCAATCAGCTTTTGCTGCAGAGATTATCTATGTTTAAATCCTAGAAGACCAAATTTCTTTGCGAGTTCTAACAATCTAAACAAGCATTAAATTTCAAGTTCAATTGTTCACAAAACCCTAAACCAAATTTCTTTGCGAAAAGGAATTTTGCTCATCAAAGTCTAGATCAGGAAATCAATCAAACTGTCATTTCTATTAATTATCCTAAGATCAGATTTCAGGTCATGAATCTAAAATCAGCAATAAACACAAGACAAGATGAAGAACACTCTAAAGATATAAATTCTATGCAATTTAGATCAGATCTAGCAAATCATCAAACACCTTTGAAAATCCCTAAACCTAACAGGGTTACTACTCAGACATAATCAAAGCAAAAACCATTATATTAATTGAAGATATCTCCTAAACAAAGATAAAATAATGCATAAGCCTAAACAATGGTTGTAAAAACATATATATAAAGTACATAAACCGTCATAGACATAAAAGTAAACATCTGGAATTCCTTCGCAAAAATGGAAATCTTTGATTTGGGCTTTTTGGCTCGTCTGATCAGGGTGTCGATCGACACCCAGAGGTGGTGTCGATCAACACAAGCTCTGTTTTCTGAATCCGAACTTTTGACACTTTAACGCTCCATTCCGCAATGCTCCAAAACTTCCAGGAAACATCTGTTATGCCTCAAACATCTAAATACCTGCAAAGACTCTAAAAACAACTGGAAAATACCAAAAGACTCTAGATATAGGACTTATATCATGGCTTAAACAGGGTAAAAACCATGATATATCAACTCCCCCAGACTTAGATTTTTGCTTGTCCTTAAGCAAAACAATGTTATCACTCCTTTAGGAACCACATACCTTTGCAAAGCTAATCCGGTGATACTTTGATGTTTCCCTAGAAGTATAGCAGTCCTCCAGATTGAATCCAAACCTCTTAGAGAAACTCAAGACTTTCAGTCGCAAACCCCTTTAGTTAATTAGGTGTGGTCTCATCGAGGGAATATCGATCGCTGGACTTTCTAGATTCTTTCGCTTCCTTTAACACTTTCCTGCGTTTCACCCTCTCTTTTCCCTCTGAAACTGTATCCAATTAAGGATATCATAGAGATGCATTGCCCATTTTTGAACTTTTTTTCTTCAGGATTTTTCCGTTTTTCGGACTTGCACTTTTCTGTAGATTTTTTATTAGATCCTTGGCATCTCTATGTGATATAACGTGAATTTGGGCTTTCCTAACGATGATTTTAACAAGCTTTCAGAGTCTTTTGAGTCATTTTGAGTTATTATTTAGGTCCATACTCGGAGATTTTGAACAACACGCGTTTGGGAAGGAGATTCGAGTATTTGAGCGGGAACCAGAGCTATTCTGATTACCGGACCGACCGGTCCACTTATAGGATCGACCGGTCCATATTTGGTACCTCAAGACCGACCTGGAACAAGGGCCGATCGGTCCACATGATGATACGAAGCAGCCAAACTCTCTAGAAAGTGGACCGACCGGTCCGGCCACCTGATTTTTAGGAAATTTTCTCTTTCTCCGTTTTATCTTATAAAAGCCTATTAGGTTAGGATTTTTAGATTATCTTCTTTTCTGCACGTTTTTATCAGACTCTTAGAGATTTTTCGGCAATTGTAAGCAAGGAGAAAAATTCCTCTACTTTTCGGAGAAGATTTCTGAACCTTATCTTGTTTTCTATTTCATCAATTATGCAATTTTCATCTACTACTTTTGCTATGTCTCTAATTATGTCTGAGTAGTTCTTAGTTAGGTTTTAAGGTTTCGATGGATTTCACAGAATAAATCAGACACAAATAGGTTGATTATTACTTACCATCTTCATCACTGTTAGGCATAATGCTAGGATTGAACTGATCACTTAATCCCTAGATCTTAGGTTGATACACATTCCAAAAGCTTGTGTATCACTGGAACTACTGTTGATGAGCAATTAGTCTTTAGTCTCGAAAGTGAATTAAAGTCAATTGTGAATTGATCAAACCTGAACTGTAATGCTTGCCTAGGATAGCCGTGACCAAACAAAAGTTTAGGCACTCGGATCTCTAGGGATAGTAATTGTTGTCATGAAAGTAGAGCAATTTATATCAGTATTTTGGATAACTAGATGCATGCATATTAGAACCTGAATAGTTGTCTAGTTTATGAATGTGATTTCTTGAGAATTCCCTAATGCCTAGCGTTTTTAATCATCTGAATTCACATCGTTTCAACTTGCAATCTTGTCTTTTAAATTGATAACAACAACCAAAATTATTATTTCCTGCTTAGCTTAATTCTATTTTCTATATTTCGTTGAACAAGCCACTGGTCTCTGTGGATTCGATCCCTTAATTTACTACTGCGTGTCTGTGCACTTGCAGTGTTTATTTCGGGTTAAAACCTGAGCTATCAAGTTTTTGGCGCCGTTGCCGGGGACCAATTGTGTTTGCCATCGAATTTGATTTGCGAATTTTGTCTAAGTACTTTCTAATTCCTTTTTTTTCTTTTGTTTTTGTCTTTACTTGTGATTCTAGGTGTATGTAGAGGAGAAGTAACCGCACTAAACATCTGATATCGCTCACTAACGAAGAATTATCCAAGCTAGAAAGGTCTAACAGAGCTCAAAGAAACCTCTTGCCAGTTATGGACGAAGTGGATCAAGCTAATAACGAGGCTCTTCAGACGACTTTGTTCGACCAGATAGAGCAGATTCGTACTGCAACCGCGGCTAGTGCACTCGCTGCGCAACAACAGATGCAGAACATGCAGCAGCAGTTTGCTAGGATGATGGCACAACAGGTGCCTCCACAAGGACAGAATCCTCCGCCGCATAGAGAGATTGGAGAAGGGGACAATGTGCACGCTTTCTACCACAACAGATCAGCCATTTGTGTCCTTGACATTCAAAGGAATGACTTCGAGATTAAGGCACAGCTGATTAATCTGGTAGAAAGACATGTGTTCCATGGTTTGGCTGCTGAGAACCCCATGGATCACATAGAGAACTTTGAAGAGGTCTGTGAGACAACCAAGGCTAATGGGGTACCGGCTCATTACCTCAAGTGCAAGCTGTTTAAGCACTCTCTCGCGGACAAAGCTCTAAGATGGCTCAAGTCACTTCCTCCAAACTCTCTTAACGGATGGGAAGAAGCTAAAGCTACTTTCTTGGACCACTTCTACACTAAGACCAAGACAGCTCAGCTCAGAGGAAGAATCACTAACTTTTCGCAGAAAGGCGGAGAGTCGTTTGCTGAAGCCTGGGATAGGTTTAAGGAGTACCGTAGGGAGTGCCCCCACCATGGATTTACCGAGCAACAGATGCTCATGACCTTTTCTACGATGGAGTCACCTGGGAATACAAGACCAATCTCAATGCCTCCAGCAATGGTGATTTCATGACCCAGAGCATAGAAGGTGCTTACCGATTGATCGACAACATGGCGCAAAGTTCCAGCAATCAGTGTTCTGAGTATGATAGATCGAAAAGGGTCTGCAGTGTTGACACACCATCTGCAACAGAAATAGCAAAGCTGACAGCTGCTAAACTCTGGGACTTGATGCAAGGAAGCCATCAGGGTATTAACATGGTCGGGGACGCTTCAGATGCAATCTGCTATTCAGAGGATGATGCATTCAAGAAGTCAACTATGTGAATGGCCAAGGGATGGGGCAGAACAGAGGTTTCAGCAGCAACTATCGCAGCCATCCAAATCTATCCTACAGGAGCACCAATGTTGCAAATCTCCAGGATCAGGTCTATCCTCAGCAAGCGTCAGTTCCAGCTCAGAAACCCTTTCTCAATTCATCAGGAACAGCTCCACTAGCTCAGGGATATACGGGCTACAATGCAGGGTATCAGAAGCAGTATGGACAAGGTTCAGGCTCCGGATACCAAAATCAGAATCAGTTCCAGCATAGACAACAAGCTCCTCCACCTCAAGCTGCTAATCGCAATGACGAGTTGAAGGCTATGATGCAGCTCATGCTAGCTAATCAGCAGAAAGTTTCCACCGACATTACAAACATTAATGGGCGTTTAGAAGCTGTGACAACCCACCTGAAGATGCTTGATACTCAAGTGGCTTAGAATGCAGAAGCTGTTAAGAGACAACAAGGAACTCTTCCGGCAAAAGGGGAACAAAACCCGAAGAGGGACTGCCATGCCATTTCCGTAATGGAAGTAGAAGCCATCACCACTAAGAGTGGAAAGGTTCTTGAGCCAATCTCCATGTCAGTAAAGGAGAATGTCGTCTCTGCTAACGGTTCAGATGCATCGAAAGATAATTATCCAGCAAAAGACAAGGATCCATCGGACATGAGACCGACCGGTCCCACTACCAGACCGGTCGGTCCGGTGAATAGTGCTCCAACCAATGTTTATCTTCCCAAAGCGCCCTACCCTACTCTGCCTAAGAAGTCTCAGAAGGATCTGGAAGAAGCAAAATGCAGAGAGATGATTAAAGATCTGACATTCAAGATCTCTTTAGTAGATGCTATCCACTTGTGCCCTTCGCTTAAACGTTATTTCAAGAAGATTTTGACTTCTAATGTGACCGAGGAAGAGGACTATGTGAGAGTAACTAAGGAGTGTAGTGCTGTGCTACAGAACAGGACAGTGAAAAAGCTTAGAGATCCAGGTCGTTTTGTGCTTTCAGTTCAGATCAACTCAACAGTCTTCACTTGCTCACTATGCGACTTAGGCTCCAGTGTCAACCTCATGCCATACTCCGTAGCCAAGTGATTGGGTTTCAAGGATTTTAGTCCTACTAAAATTTCTTTAATTTTTGCCGATCGTTCTGTTAAGCTTCCTGTAGGAGTTCTTGAGGACTTACAGCTAAAAGTTAGTGATGTTTTTGTCCCTGCAGACTTAGTAGTGCTTGAATTGGACGAAGAACCAGGAGATCCCCTCATTCTGGGCAGGCATTTCCTTTGCACAGCTGGTGCAATGATCGATGTAAAGTGTGGATGCATTAATCTCCAGCTGGGAGATATTGAGATGCAATTCGAGATGGATAAGTTGCTAAAGAGACCTGTGATCGATGGACAGACATTCTCCATCAATGATCCAGAGGATAACGCTGACCAAGTCGCTGAGGATATACTAATGGATGACCCGTTAGAGATTGCCTTAACCAAAGCCAAAACGGAGGACATATTTTTAAATGACGAGGCGAATGAATATGTGAAGAAGCTGGATCAGAGTTACACATATGAGAAGTAAGTAGCTTCTTTGGATATTGGGGCAGAGACGCAAAGGCCATCAGAGACTCCAAATCCCCCAGGTAAGTCCACCACGCCAATTGACAATCCGTGGAGCGAGCTGAAAGCTCCCAAGGTGGAACTTAAAACCTTCTCAGTTGGGTTATAGTACGCTTTCCTTGGCCCCAATTCTACTTACCCAGTCATTATCAATGCTGAATTGAACAATGCTGAAACTGTTTTGTTGTTGTGTGAACTTAGGAAATATCGTAAAGCATTAGGATATTCCCTGGATGACATTACTGGAATTTCACCTAACTTGTGCATGCATAGAATCCATTTAAAAGATGAATCAAAGACTTCTATAGAACATCAGAGGAGGTTAAACCCGAATCTAAAAGATGTTGTTAAGAAAGAAATTATGAAACTTCTAGAGGCTGAAATTATATATGTTATTTCTGATAGTACCTGGGTTAGTTATGTGCATGTAGTTCCTAAGAAAGATGGAGTCACGATAGTGAAGAATGATAGGAACGAATTGAGCCCAACTAGAACTGTAACTGGTCATAGAATGTGCATTGATTACAGGAAATTGAATGCCGCAACTAGGAAAGATCATTTTCCGTTGCCTTTTATTGATCAAATGCTTCAAAGGCTTGCTAATCACCCCTACTATTGTTTCTTAGATGGGTATTCAGGTTTTTTCCAGATCCCCATCCATCCAGACGACCAGGAGAAGACCACATTCACTTGTCCATATGGCACTTATGCTTATCGCAGAATGCCATTTGGCCTGTGTAATGCCCCAGCCACATTCCAGAGATACATGATGTCCATTTTCACCGACCTTATTGAAGATATCATGGAGGTATTCATGGATGATTTTTCTGTTTATGGCTCATCATTTTCTGTTTGTTTGGCAAATCTTTGCAGAGTTTTGCAGCGATGTGAGGAGAAACACTTAGTGCTCAACTGGGAAAAATGCCATTTCATGGTCATAAACAGAATAGTCTTGGGTCACAAGATATCAGAGAGTGGAATTGAGGTGGACAAGGCGAAGATCGAGGTAATGGCTAGTCTGCAGCCACCTAACTCAGTCAAAGGAGTACGAAGTTTCCTTGGACATGCTGGTTTCTACAGAAGATTCATAAATGACTTTTCTAAGATTACGAGGCCTTTGACTCAGCTGCTCTGCAAGGATGTGAAATTCGATTTCGATGGTCCTTGTCTTGAGGCCTTCCACATCATCAAAGGAGCCCTTATGACTGCACCCATTGTTCAACCTCCTGATTGGGATCTCCCCTTTGAGATCATGACAGATGCTAGTGACTATGCAGTGGGAGCTGTTTTGGGGTAGCGAAAGGACAAGAAGCTACACGTGATCTACTACGCCAGTAGAACCCTTGATGATGCACAGTGCAAGTATGCCACCATTGAGAAAGAACTACTTGCCATTGTGTTTGCCTTTGAAAAGTTCAAGTCATACTTGGTGGGTTCTAGGGTAATAGTTCACACGGATCATGCAGCTCTGAGATACCTCCTTACGAAGAAGGATGCCAAGCCAAGACTCCTTCGCTGGATTCTCTTGCTCCAAGAGTATGATCTAGAGATTCGCGACAAGAAGGGTATTGAGTATGGAGTGGCAAATCACCTATCTAGGCTGCGAATCGAGGAGCAAGTCCCACTCGATGCTGGACTCCCTGAGGAACAAGTTTATTCGATTAGCATTGGGACTTCATACGAGTTTTCTGCTGCCGTTCATTCCTCACGCCCTCCTGATAGACCTTGGTTCGCTGATTTTGCAAATTTATTTACCTGTGGGACAAGAACCAAAGGATTTTGTCAAGTACAAGAAGAAGAAGTTCCTACGAGACGTGCAAAGATACTTCTGGGACGAGCCTTACCTCTACAAGCAATGCTCAGACGGCATCTTTCGAAGGTGTGTATCTGATAGGGAAATTCAAGGTATACTCTTTCACTGTCACAGTTCTAACTACGCATGACACTTTGCTACTTTTAAAACGGTTTCTAAGGTATTGCAGGCAGGCTTTTGGTGGCCTACCCTATTTAAAGACGCTAATGACTTTCATTCTAAGTGTGATTCTTGCCAGAGATAGGGTAACATTAGCAAGCGCAACGAAATGCCACAGAACTTCATATTGGAAGTAGAAGTGTTCGATGTGTGGGGAATTGACTTCATGGGACCATTCCCTTCCTCCTATGGGAACCAATATATCTTGGTAGCTGTCGATTACGTATCCAAGTGGGTTGAGGCGCTGGCTTCCCTAACAAATGACGCCAGGGTAGTTCTAAAAATATTCAAGTCAATCATCTTCCCGAGGTTTGGCGTTCCTCGAATAGTGATCAGCGATGGAGGCTCTCACTTCATCAATAAGGTATTCGCCAACTTGTTGAAAAACAATGGAGTTAGACACAAGGTCGTGACCCCTTATCATCCTCAAACGAGTGGCCAAGTGGAGATTTCAAACAGGGAGATCAAGAGCATCTTGCAGAAGACAGTGAACACGACTAGGAAGGATTGGTCGATGAAGCTTGATGATGCCCTATGGGCTTATCGCACAGCGTACAAGACACCTTTAGGCACCACCCCATTTCATCTAGTGTATGGAAAATCTTGTCATCTCCCAGTGGAGTTAGAATACAAGACAGCCTGGGCAATCAAGCAGCTTAACTTTGACATCAAATCGGCCTCTGAAAGACGATCCATCCACTACACGAGCTGGAAGAGATAAGGCACATGGCCTATAAGAGTTCCAAAATCTACAAGGAACGCACAAAAGCATACAATGACAAGCGAATCATCTCCAGGGATTTCGCTCCGAATGACCAGGTATTACTCTTTAACTCTCGCTCAAGGTGGGCAGGCCCTTTTACCATCAAAGAAGTGAGACCATACGGAGCAGTGGTGTTACTGGATCCAACTGGAGGTGAATTTGTCGTAAATGGCCAGCGCTTAAAGCCTTATTTTGCTAACACCGCCATCACAGAGGCAGCTGAGATCCCTCTTGCTGACCCCCCTCCAGCCTAAAAGGCACACAGGTCGAGCTAAAGACGTTAAACAAAGCGCTTGATGGGAGGCAACCCACTTGTAAGTGTATATACATTCCTTTGATATTCATTTCTTTTCAATTTTACCTTTGTTTTCCGTTTTCTTTTTCGTTCTTCTTTAGGATTTTTCGTCACAGGAACTTGGGATTCAGACATATCCTGCAGACCGGTCGGGCCTAACACAGACCGGTCGATCCTCTCCCTACCTCGAGACCAATCCTTGGTCTCGGGAAATCAGACCGATCAGGCGTAACACAGACCGGTCGATTCTTTCACCACGAGACAAGCCATCTGGCTCAGGAAAAATGACCGGTCGGGCACCACTTGGACCGGTCGATCCTCCCTCCTCCATCTGGCTCGGGAAAGTGGACTGGTCGAGCACAAAGGGGACCGGTCGATCCCTTCGATCTCGTGGATCGGGTAAGGTCTGGTCATCAGACCGACCGGTCGAGTATCGGGACCGGTCGGTCCGATGATTCTGGTAAGTAAAATTTTGCCCATTTTTCGGTTTATTCCGGTTTATTTCACTCAAATTGAACCGAATTTTGTCTCATAAACATGCAAAAACCCGATCCACACCCCTTTTTCAGATCAAAATCGTGTTTTGTCTCCACTTTCATGAGTTCTTGGTGATTTCTCTCTAAACTTTCATCAAACCCTAACTTCTTGACTTCTTACCCAAATTGAACGATTTTTGACTCTAATCCGCTTAGTTTTTCAAGCTATATCTGATTATAGCATCAATTTGTTCGATCTGCAAGGTATGAGCATGTTATTTGGATGTCAAATTTCAGGTTTTTGGGGTTTTTCTTTCTCTTTGGATTTTTCCGTTTAAATCACTTGTTTCTCACTCTCCTTTGGTTCGTTTTTGTAGCTATGGGTCGCACGGGACGTCCACTCGCCACCAATTCGCCACCCGAAGACGACTTGCATGAAGAACACGAAAATCGAACTAAGCGTGCTCACGACAAACCAAAGAAATCAACGAGAGAAGAAAAGGATAAATGAATAGTAACCTCAAGTAAATTGGATGCCCTGTGACGATCGCGAAGCTCGAGGTCCAATGCCCAAATGGATGACGTGATTCCTAGTCCATGTGCTCCATGGCTTAGACGGGACAGTAAACTCTTTTCTGGAATCGATATTCACCCTGTGTTGAAACGGGAGGAATTAGTTAGCGAGCCTTCTTATGCGAACAAACGGAAAGGAGATGGTTGGGTTAGGTACAATAGCATATGCTATAACGGTCTGCTTAATGTAGAGATGTTGCCCACTAGAGTCCTATGTTATCAGATGCTGGAAAAATTGGGTATATTGGATGAAGTACTTGCTGTTCTTGATCGCATAGTTTCGGGACAATGGCTACATACCAGTATCCTTTATATCCTGAACTGGTCCGACAGTTTCTTGCTTCCTGTGAGGTCTATTATGCAGACGAGGGTCATAGGACAGTTGATAGAGGATCCCTAACTTATGTGATCAGAGGGATTGAGTACGAGATCTCCCTTAGGGACTTGTGTACTGTCTACGGTTTTGATGAAGGTAATACAAGTTCGAGTTTCCCTGATCGTCATTCTTTTCTTCAAAGCAACAGACTATGGAACTTGATCGGTATGGGTCCTGCAACATCATGAAGTATGAAGCTAACCCTTATCAGGAACCCCATCATCTGTATCATCGCTAATGCTCTGAGTACTACCATGTTCTGCAAGGAAGAACCAGGAGCATTGCGTCTTGATGAGTTGTTCTTACTGCATTTAGGAATGCCTGAGTTTGTGCACGAGATTTACACAGACCATCCTCGCGACTATCGCACAAACTACGGAGCAACATTTGCACATCTCCTGACACAGAGGAAGTTCAGGGGTCTAACTGGACCTGGAAAGCAGGAAGTTTGTGGGAGTCTCCTAACTCCCATCTTTAAGTTCCATGAGATTGATCTGCGCGACACTGAGGAAATCCTGGCGCCTTCACTCCTAGATATGCAACATTTGACTCAGAGTAGATGGGTAGTTGGAGGTAAGTGGCGATACTTTGACTTGGATGGGGTTCAGAGTTCAATTTCATTACCCAGTGGTCACGCACCTCTCACTTCCATGGAGAACGTGCGATTTTTGCCGTCCTCCTCACCTTAGAGCACAGAGCCAGATCTACTGTGCAGCGCAGGAAACGCCGCCATGTTAGTAGAGATTTTGGCACAGCAGGTACTAGCAGTGGTCCTACTCCGCCTGACCAAAGCTACCAGCTCCCACCGTACGAAAACCAGTTCACCGTCTCTCCACTTCGTGACACATGGACTACATCCGAGTACAGGCAGTGGCATCACATGAGTTTTCAGAAGATGCACAGTATGATGTCTGCCATTTGGGGTGCCCTCTCGTGTTCACGAGGCACGGATTCAGTTAGAGGATCAAATTTTGCTGGGAGTCACATGCCTCCACCTTCTGGACCCTCCATGGATATGAGATCAGACGATGACGCTGCCGGATCCGATGAGTCCCCAAAGTTCTAATGACGTTAGGCTTTCTTACTTTTCTTTTTCATTTTCGCATTATTTTCTTTCTTTTAAGTAGTTCTTTCCTTTGGATTTATTTTCACACCGGGTCGGTGTGAAGTAAGTCTGGGGGAAGTGCTATTGGTACTAATTATGTTTTCTATTTTCTTATTTTCTTATTCGTTTTCTTGAGTCGTTTTCTGTTTTATCGAGTCAGTTTGTACTAAAACCTTTGTGATATGCATGCATTTCTAGGACCACATGATGTTTGCTAACCCCTCTAACAGTGATTATCCAATGCAATGGGAAGATTAAAAACGCCCTAGGCGGATCAGTGTTACCAGAAGGCTCCCGTCTCCTTGAAAGCTAACGCTGACATTTTTATACTAATCTGTTTTTCTTAACTCAGGGAATTCGAAATCGCATAAGCAGTAACAACCACATTAGGAGTCCTACCCTTTTTCAAACACTTTTCTCTTTTCAGGACTCCTAATGGCCAGGCTCACTTTTAGTCTGGTACCACACCCTTACCTTAACCTTTCTTTCGAACCTCATGCTTTCTGTCCAAGACTATGACATGCACTCAAGCGCAAAAACTCCAGAGACGTAGTCCGGCCAGCCAATCATTCTAAGGACCTTTTGGTACCATTTCAAAACTTTATGCTTAGGATTTTTAACTCTGTATTTCCTCATCAATTTTTTTGATTTTTATTAGAATCATTCTTTTTTTGCTTTAGAAAAGGCCAGAACTAATCCCCAACTCTTAAAAGAAAAAAAAAAAATTAAATGCATTGTTGAAAGGGATTAGAATAAAGCCTCAGGTTTTATATGCAAGCGCATTTCTATTTCGTATTCTTAGCATTAGTTCTTTAGATAAGCAGAAAGTTTTCATCTAAATAAAGGAAAATGTCTTAAGTTTGAAAAGTTATGCATCATCTTTGGATTTAGTTCCCTTGGGATTTTGTGCCATGACTTGCATTCGGCCGCGACTAAGGTTAACCTAAACACTTTTACCACCACTACTAAATAGCCCAAAACCTTAACCCTTATGCGACATACATTTTCTCTCTGGTAAGATTTCTGGACCCTGCTATAGAGTCGCTGAGACATAGGAACTTGAGTATGGTAGCATTGCTATGTATTTGGCAAAGTACATGAAGTACCATCTTTGTTTTTAATCTGTTTATGAGGGCTGTTAAAATTACATCTGTGGGGTCTTAAAGGATTGCATTCAGCTCATGAAGGTTAGTTTGGTTTTTGTAGCTTCCTTGAACTTATTTCTAGTTTCTCTTTACTTGAGGACAAGCAAAGATTTAAGTCTGGGGGAGTTGATATAACGTGAATTTGGGCTTTCCTAACGATAATTTTAACAAGCTTTCAGAGTCTTTTGAGTCGTTTTGAGTTATTATTTAGGTCCATACTCGGAGATTTGAAACAACACGCGTTTGGGAAGGAGATTCGAGTATTTGAGCGGGAACCGGAGCTATTCTGATTACCGGACCGACCGGTCCACTTATAGGATCGACCGGTCCATATTTGGTACCTCAAGACCGACCTGGAACAAGGACCGATCGGTCCACATGACGATACGAAGCAGCCCAACTCTCTAGAAAGTGGACCGACTGGTCCGGCCACCTGATTTTTAGGAAATTTTCTCTTTCTCCGTTTTATCTTATAAAAGCCTATTAGGTTAGGATTTTTAGATTATCTTCTTTTCTGCACGTTTTTATCAGACTCTTAGAGATTTTTCGGCAATTGTAAGCAAGGAGAAGAATTCCTCTACTTTTCGAAGAAGATTTCTGAACCTTATCTTGTTTTCTATTTCATCAATTATGCAATTTTCATCTACTACTTTTGCTATGTCTCTAATTATGTCTAAGTAGTTCTTAGTTAGGTTTTAGGGTTTCGATGGATTTCACAGAATAAATCAGACACAAATAGGTTGATTATTACTTACCATCTTCATCACTGTTAGGCATAATGCTAGGATTGAACTGATCACTTAATCCCTAGATCTTAGGTTGATACACATTCCAAAAGCTTGTGTATCACTGGAACTACTGTTGATGAGCAATTAGTCTTTAGTCTTGAAAGTGAATTAAAGTCAATTGTGAATTGATCAAACCTGAACTGTAATGCTTGCCTAGGATAGCCGTGACCAAACAAAAGTTTAGGCACTCGGATCTCTAGGGATAGTAATTGTTGTCATGAAAGTGGAGCAATTTATATCAGTGTTTTTGAGTTCTAGATGCATGCATATTAGAATCTGAATAGTTGTCTGGTTTATGAATGTGATTTCCTGAGAATTCCCTAATGCCTAGCGTTTTTAATCATCTGAATTCACATCGTTTCAACTTGCAATCTTGTCTTTTAAATTGATAACAACAACCAAAATTATTATTTCCTGCTTAGCTTAATTCTATTTTCTATATTTCGTTGAACAAGCCACTGGTCTCTGTGGATTCGATCCCTTAATTTACTACTGCGTGCCTGTGCACTTGCAGTGTTTATTTCGGGTTAAAACCTGAGCTATCACTATGACTCACTATATCAGCTCTCACTACTAGTGTTCTTGTGGAGACATGGTCATGAGGCTTTTTCTTTTTGATCTAATACAGTTGTATTCGTCATTTGGGAAGAAGTTTCAAGAGCGGTCCGTCCTCGCTTTCAAGTGTTCGGAAGCTGAATCAAGTCTTGCGATTTCCAACGCCCAAAACAAGAAATTGGAGTTCATTAAGGGCGGGGTCTGCAACATCTTTCTGGCGTTCTCCAGAAGTCTGAACTCGCTCCGTTAACCGATCCACTTCTAGTTACTCACCTTGGAAAACCAACCAACTTGCATTGGAAATGGTCTTTGAGTGTTGTTCAAAGTAAGTGGAAAGGGGAGTTTCGACCCGAAAAATTTGAAAAACTGACTCAAAAATTCAAAATAAAACACAAAAGTTAGCAACTACCTCCCCCTGACTTAAACGACACTATCCCTAGTGTTATTAAGCCTGAAGAAGGTGAATAAAATAGATAGAAAACGAAATAAATTGAAAAAGGAAGAACTTTGGTACCTGATGGGGTGGTGTCAATCGACACTTGATATGGGTGCCGATCGACACCCATGAATTTGGTCCAATCGACCAAAAGGTCGATCCACTGTTCATCCAAAATTTTTTTTTTTTTTTTCGAAGGAAAAGAAATCTGAAACACTTGAACTAAAAATAAAAGTTAGTAATAAAAGAAATGTAAAACAAAAATAAATACTTACTAGTGGGTTGCCTCCCACTTAGCGCTTGTTTTTAGTCCGTTAGCTTGACTGTTTTGAGGAACTAGATGTCTGGAGGATCTGTACTCTTCCATGGAATGATCCCAGGAAAGAGCTTCTGCGTCTTTTGAACCATTGCCAGAATGACTGCGTCTGCTTTATCTTTCAGCTCTGGAGGAATGATGATTCGCATTTTAGCGAAAGGCTTTGAAGTCCTCGTACGCTCTTGAGGAATTCCTGCAAAATCATGTAAAGAGAAACCAAGCTTTCGAGGAACTTGTTGCTTGCATGAGCGCGTAACCGCTTTTTCAACTTTAATGAAATTGGAAGAGATAGAATTAAGTACAGGAGGTTTACACTTTTTCTTAATGGGAGGATCAGGGGCTGGGAGAAGTGGATTGACGTTTTCAGCAACAGATGAAGGACTAGACTCCAGCTCCTTGATTGAGTCTTCATCTTCTAGAATTTCCACTGAAAAAGTTTGACCATCGATGGTGGATTTTCTCCTGGTGTTCTCCATGTCAAAATCCATGACAATATCACCTAAGTCAAGCTTAATCTTTCCCTTCCTCACATCTATTTGAGCGCCAGCAGTAGCTAAGAATGATCTTCCTAATATCAATGGATCAACAGGTTCATCGTCATACTCCAAGACTACAAAGTCTGCAGGAATGATGCAGTCCTGAATCTTGATAGGCACATCTTCTAGAATTCCTTTTGGGAATCTCCTGGATCTATCAGCTAGGAGAAGAGACATCTTAGTTGCCCTGAAATCATTCATCCCAAGATCAATAGCAACAGACAATGGCATTAAATTAATACCGGATCCTAAATCACAAAGAGAGTGAGGAAACTGCCCTGTTGAAATTGAGCAATTAAGCACAAAGTTTCCCGGATCAGGTAGCTTGACAGGAATCCTGCTCTGAATCATCGCGCTAACTTCTTCTGAGACCACGACGTCCTTCTTTTTCTTCTTCGGAACTGGAGTAGTATTCAAGAGAATCGCTCTGATATCTCTAGTTAGCAAGGCTCCCTCCTCTGGACTAATTCCATTTGCTGCAACCCGCTTGACGTATCGTTTCAAAGCTGGTGATAGCTTTACTACATCGATTAAAGGCATCTCAACCATGAACTTATCAATAATCCGCTTGCAAATCTCCTCCTCAACCTCCTGCTTAGACCTTCTAGCTTTGGGAAATGGGACTGGAGGCTTGTAGACGTTTTCCTCTGAAGAAATCGTGATCGACGCAAAATTTGGCTTTGTCTGGACGTGGTGTCGATCGACACTGGCTCTGTTTTCACGATCCGAGTTAATGATTCGAGAGGTATTGATCGATGCTCAGATGTAGTGTCGATCGACACTTACTCTGCAGTTCCAAAATTTTTGTCAAACTCTGCGAAAATAATCATCCGTTTCAGTTTGAACAGCATTGCAAGCACTCCTCAGGTTTGTATCAGTCTTCGCAGGAAGGAAACTCTCTTGTCGCTTGATCGAATCAGCAGTTTGAGCGACTTGAATGTCCAGATTCTTGACATGCGCGCTCAATGTTCCAATCTTACCATCCAAGTCCTGGTACATTGCATTCATCTTCCCATTGAAACTCACAGTCATCTTCTGTTGGCCCTCTAGGAATTGTTTCAACATAATCTTCACCTTATTGTCCTGCTCAGGAGGCTTCTGGTAGGATGAAGAACCATAACTTCTATTGAAGTTGTTGCTCTGATATGGCTTTGAACCATAGCCTTGTTGGTTGCCATACTTCTGAAATCCAGCTTGGTTGATGTAGTTGACATCAGTCTCAGCTTCCTGAGCGAACTGAACAGACTTCTTGCCCATAAGGATATTTTTCATAGAATCCAACTTGGCGTTCATCTCAGCCAAATGCTTCCCACCATCCTTGTTATCACTCATCTGCTTCCTCTCAAAATCAGCGTTCTTCATGCTGATGCTAGAAGCCAAGTTCTCGATGAGAGTAACTGCGTCCTCTAGGTAGTTGGTATTGAAGTTACCACTACTCGCTGCATCCATTTCCATCTGATATCGCCAGTCCACTCCTCTGTAAAAGATGCCTAGTAACTGAACATCTGTGAAGCCATGGTGAGGACAATCTCTCTGATAAGACTTCAATCGCGTCCATGCAGCCTTGAAAGCTTTTGTCGGACCCTGCTTGAATGAGGTGATCTTCGCCCTCAAATCCTCAGACCTTGCATCGTCGAAGAAGTTATTCAGGAACGCGTTCTTGGTGTCCTCCCAAGTAGTCAGCGATCTTGGTTCAAGCTGCTTCAGCCAATAAGAAGCATCCCCACTAAGAGAGTATGGGAATAACTTGCAGAATAAGTAGTCGCTGGACACTCCATTCGCCTTGATGCTTAAAGCTAAGTCTTCAAAGTTCTCGATGTGGTCCATTGGATGCTCATGAGGAAGACCATGGTACGGGTTCTGCGCGACTAAACTAAAGTAAGCAGGCTTCAGTTCAAAATCAATCATCTGAAGGTCGAATCACAGCTCGATTCGCGTAGAACTGATCTGGACGGTTGTAGTCCGCAAGCGTTCTTCCTCGCGCAGCGTTCATCTCGTTCCCCAAAGCGTTTTGCTGATTCAGGAAGATGCATCGATCGACACCCATGGGGTGGTGTCGATCATCACCTTGTATTTCGTCATGTCGCTCGACAAGTGGTGGGTGTCGAGCGATACCCTGCGGCAGAATCGCCAAATTCTCCTCGACGATCACTGTTCCGTCGTCCTTGATCCTCTGTCCTTGCGCATTATACTTCAGTCCTGCCGGATCACGCAGAACTCCATCATCTCCTAGAGCTAATATGACGGGTTGTATGGCAGCCATCCTTTCTTCTCGAACTGCTCTCTTATTCTCACGTTCCAAACGTGCTAACTCCTCGAGATTGTAGTTAACTAGCTCCTTGTCTTGATTGCTTCTAGTATCAGGCATGTACCTGAAACAGAAAAACAAAAAGAAAACGAAACTAGCAAAGCAAAAATAAAAATAAAGGTCTAGACAAAATCTTAATAATAAAAACCTAATGGTCTAAAATCCCCTCATTCTGGGCAGGCATTTCCTTTGCACAGCTGGTGCAATGATCGATGTAAAGTGTGGATGCATTAATCTCCAGCTGGGATATATTGAGATGCAATTCGAGATGGATAAGCTGCTAAAGAGACCTGTGATCGATGGACAGACATTCTCCATCAATGATCCAGAGGATAACGCTGACCAAGTCGCTGAGGAGATACTGATGGATGACCCGTTAGAGATTGCCTTAACCAAAGCCAAAACGGAGGACAGATTTTTAAATGACGAGGCGAATGAATATGTGAAGAAGCTGGATCAGAGTTACACATATGAGAAGTAAGTAGCTTCTTTGGATATTGGGGCAGAGACGCAAAGGCCATCAAAGACTCCAAATCCCCCAGGTAAGTCCACCACGCCAATTGACAATCCGTGGAGCAAGCTGAAAGCTCCCAAGGTGGAACTTAAAACCTTCTCAGTTGGGTTATAGTACGCTTTCCTTGGCCCCAATTCTACTTACCCAGTCATTATCAATGCTGAATTGAACAATGCTGAAACTATTTTGCTGTTGTGTGAACTTAGGAAATATCGTAAAGCATTAGGATATTCCCTAGATGACATTACTGGAATTTCACCTAACTTGTGCATGCATAGAATCCATTTAAAAGATGAATCAAAGACTTCTATAGAACATCAGAGGAGGTTAAACCCGAATCTAAAAGATGTTGTTAAGAAAGAAATTATGAAACTTCTAGAGGCTGGAATTATATATGCTATTTCTGATAGTACCTGGGTTAGTTATGTGCATGTAGTTCCTAAGAAAGATGGAGTCACGATAGTGAAGAATGATAGGAACGAATTGATCCCAACTAGAACTGTAACTGGTCATAGAATGTGCATTGATTACAGGAAATTGAATGCCGCAACTAGGAAAGATCATTTTCCGTTGCCTTTTATTGATCAAATGCTTCAAAGGCTTGCTAATCACCCCTACTATTGTTTCTTAGATGGGTATTCAGGTTTTTTCCAGATCCCCATCCATCCAGACGACCAGGAGAAGACCACATTCACTTGTCCATATGGCACTTATGCTTATTGCAGAATGCCATTTGGCCTGTGTAATGCCCCAACCACATTCCAGAGATGCATGATGTCCATTCATGGATGATTTTTTTGTTTATGGCTCATCATTTTCTGTTTGTTTGGCAAATCTTTGCAGAGTTTTGCAGCGATGTGAGGAGAAACACTTAGTGCTCAACTGGGAAAAATGCCATTTCATGGTCAGAAACGGAATAGTCTTGGGTCACAAGATATCAGAGAGTGGAATTGAGGTGGACAAGGCGAAGATCGAGGTAATGGCTAGTCTGCAGCCACCTAACTCAGTCAAAGGAGTACGAAGTTTCCTTGGACATGCTGGTTTCTACAGAAGATTCATAAAGGACTTTTCTAAGATTGCGAGGCCTTTGACTCAGCTGCTCTGCAAAGATGTGAAATTCGATTTCGATGGTCCTTGTCTTGAGGCCTTCCACATCATCAAAGGAGCCCTTATGATTGCACCCATTGTTCAACCTCCTGATTGGGATCTCCCCTTTGAGATCATGACAGATGCTAGTGACTATGCAGTGGGAGCTGTTTTGGGGCAGCGAAAGGACAAGAAGCTACACGTGATCTACTACGCCAGTAGAACCCTTGATGATGCACAGTGCAAGTATGCCACCACTGAGAAAGAACTACTTGCCATTGTGTTTGCCTTTGAAAAGTTCAAGTCATACTTGGTGGGTTCTAGGGTAATAGTTCACACGGATCATGCAGCTCTGAGATACCTCCTTACGAAGAAGGATGCCAAGCCAAGACTTCTTCGCTGGATTCTCTTGCTCCAAGAGTATGATCTAGAGATTCGCGACAAGAAGGGTATTGAGTATGGAGTGGCAAATCACCTATCTAGGCTGCGAATCGAGGAGCAAGTCCCACTCGATGCTGGACTCCCTGAGGAACAAGTTTATTCGATTAGCATTGGGACTTCATACGAGTTTGCTGCTGCCGTTCATTCCTCACGCCCTCCTGATAGACCTTGGTTCGCTGATTTTGCAAATTTATTTACCTGTGGGACAAGAACCAAAGGATTTTGTCAAGTACAAGAAGAAGAAGTTCCTACGAGACGTGCAAAGATACTTCTGGGACGAGCTTTACCTCTACAAGCAATGCTCAGACGGCATCTTTCGAAGGTGTGTATCTGATAAGGAAATTCAAGGTATACTCTTTCACTGTCACAGTTCTAACTACGCATGACACTTTGCTACTTTTAAAACGGTTTCTAAGGTATTGCAGGCAGGCTTTTGGTGGCCTACCCTATTTAAAGACGCTAATGACTTTCATTCTAAGTGTGATTCTTGCCAGAGATAGGGTAACATTAGCAAGCGCAACGAAATGCCACAGAACTTCATATTGGAAGTAGAAGTGTTCGATGTGTGGGGAATTGACTTCATGGGACCATTCCCTTCCTCCTATGGGAACCAATATATCTTGGTAGCTGTCGATTACGTATCCAAGTGGGTTGAGGCGCTGGCTTCCCTAACAAATGACGCCAGGGTAGTTCTAAAAATATTCAAGTCAATCATCTTCCCGAGGTTTGGCGTTCCTCGAATAGTGATCAGCGATGGAGGCTCTCACTTCATCAATAAGGTATTCGCCAACTTGTTGAAAAACAATGGAGTTAGACACAAGGTCGTGACCCCTTATCATCCTCAAACGAGTGGCCAAGTGGAGATTTCAAACAGGGAGATCAAGAGCATCTTGCAGAAGACAGTGAACACGACTAGGAAGGATTGGTCGATGAAGCTTGATGATGCCCTATGGGCTTATCGCACAGCGTACAAGACACCTTTAGGCACCACCCCATTTCATATAGTGTATGGAAAATCTTGTCATCTCCCAGTGGAGTTAGAATACAAGACAGCCTGGGCAATCAAGCAGCTTAACTTTGACATCAAATCGGCCTCTGAAAGACGATCCATCCACTACACGAGCTGGAAGAGATAAGGCACATGGCCTATAAGAGTTCCAAAATCTACAAGGAACGCACAAAAGCATACAATGACAAGCGAATCATCTCCAGGGATTTCGCTCCGAATGACCAGGTATTACTCTTTAACTCTCGCTCAAGGTGGGCAGGCCCTTTTACCATCAAAGAAGTGAGACCATACGGAGCAGTGGTGTTACTGGATCCAACTGGAGGTGAATTTGTCGTAAATGGCCAGCGCTTAAAGCCTTATTTTGCTAACACCGCCATCACAGAGGCAGCTGAGATCCCTCTTGCTGACCCCCCTCCAGCCTAAAAGGCACACAGGTCGAGCTAAAGACGTTAAACAAAGCGCTTGATGGGAGGCAACCCACTTGTAAGTGTATATACATTCCTTTGATATTCATTTCTTTTCAATTTTACCTTTGTTTTCCGTTTTCTTTTTCGTTCTTCTTTAGGATTTTTCGTCACAGGAACTTGGGATTCAGACATATCCTGCAGACCGGTCGGGCCTAACACAGACCGGTCGATCCTCTCCCTACCTCGAGACCAATCCTTGGTCTCGGGAAATCAGACCGATCGGGCGTAACACAGACCGGTCGATCCTTTCACCACGAGACAAGCCATCTGGCTCAGGAAAAATGACCGGTCGGGCACCACTTGGACCGGTCGATCCTCCCTCCTCCATCTGGCTTGGGAAAGTGGACTGGTCGAGCACAAAGGGGACCGGTCGATCCCTTCGATCTCGTGGATCGGGTAAGGTCTGGTCATCAGACCGACCGGTCGAGTATCGGGACCGGTCGGTCCGATGATTCTGGTAAGTAAAATTTTGCCCATTTTTCGGTTTATTCCGGTTTATTTCACTCAAATTGAACCGAATTTTGTCTCATAAACATGCAAAAACCCGATCCACACCCCTTTTTCAGATCAAAATCGTGTTTTGTCTCCACTTTCATGAGTTCTTGGTGATTTCTCTCTAAACTTTCATCAAACCCTAACTTCTTGACTTCTTACCCAAATTGAACGATTTTTGACTCTAATCCGCTTAGTTTTTCAAGCTATATCTGATTATAGCATCAATTTGTTCGATCTGCAAGGTATGAGCATGTTATTTGGATGTCAAATTTCAGGTTTTTGGGGTTTTTCTTTCTCTTTGGATTTTTCCGTTTAAATCACTTGTTTCTCACTCTCCTTTGGTTCGTTTTTGTAGCTATGGGTCGCACGGGACGTCCACTCGCCACCAATTCGCCACCCGAAGACGACTTGCATGAAGAACACGAAAATCGAACTAAGCGTGCTCACGACAAACCAAAGAAATCAACGAGAGAAGAAAAGGATAAATGAATAGTAACCTCAAGTAAATTGGATGCCCTGTGACGATCGCGAAGCTCGAGGTCCAATGCCCAAATGGATGACGTGATTCCTAGTCCATGTGCTCCATGGCTTAGACGGGACAGTAAACTCTTTTCTGGAATCGATATTCACCCTGTGTTGAAACGGGAGGAATTAGTTAGCGAGCCTTCTTATGCGAACAAACGGAAAGGAGATGGTTGGGTTAGGTACAATAGCATATGCTATAACGGTCTGCTTAATGTAGAGATGTTGCCCACTAGAGTCCTATGTTATCAGATGCTGGAAAAATTGGGTATATTGGATGAAGTACTTGCTGTTCTTGATCGCATAGTTTCGGGACAATGGCTACATACCAGTATCCTTTATATCCTGAACTGGTCCGACAGTTTCTTGCTTCCTGTGAGGTCTATTATGCAGACGAGGGTCATAGGACAGTTGATAGAGGATCCCTAACTTATGTGATCAGAGGGATTGAGTACGAGATCTCCCTTAGGGACTTGTGTACTGTCTACGGTTTTGATGAAGGTAATACAAGTTCGAGTTTCCCTGATCGTCATTCTTTTCTTCAAAGCAACAGACTATGGAACTTGATCGGTATGGGTCCTGCAACATCATGAAGTATGAAGCTAACCCTTATCAGGAACCCCATCATCTGTATCATCGCTAATGCTCTGAGTACTACCATGTTCTGCAAGGAAGAACCAGGAGCATTGCGTCTTGATGAGTTGTTCTTACTGCATTTAGGAATGCCTGAGTTTGTGCACGAGATTTACACAGACCATCCTCGCGACTATCGCACAAACTACGGAGCAACATTTGCACATCTCCTGACACAGAGGAAGTTCAGGGGTCTAACTGGACCTGGAAAGCAGGAAGTTTGTGGGAGTCTCCTAACTCCCATCTTTAAGTTCCATGAGATTGATCTGCGCGACACTGAGGAAATCCTGGCGCCTTCACTCCTAGATATGCAACATTTGACTCAGAGTAGATGGGTAGTTGGAGGTAAGTGGCGATACTTTGACTTGGATGGGGTTCAGAGTTCAATTTCATTACCCAGTGGTCACGCACCTCTCACTTCCATGGAGAACGTGCGATTTTTGCCGTCCTCCTCACCTTAGAGCACAGAGCCAGATCTACTGTGCAACGCAGGAAACGCCGCCATGTTAGTAGAGATTTTGGCACAGCAGGTACTAGCAGTGGTCCTACTCCGCCTGACCAAAGCTACCAGCTCCCACCGTACGAAAACCAGTTCACCGTCTCTCCACTTCGTGACACATGGACTACATCCGAGTACAGGCAGTGGCATCACATGAGTTTTCAGAAGATGCACAGTATGATGTCTGCCATTTGGGGTGCCCTCTCGTGTTCACGAGGCACGGATTCAGTTAGAGGATCAAATTTTGCTGGGAGTCACATGCCTCCACCTTCTGGACCCTCCATGGATATGAGATCAGACGATGACGCTGCCGGATCCGATGAGTCCCCAAAGTTCTAATGACGTTAGGCTTTCTTACTTTTCTTTTTCATTTTCGCATTATTTTCTTTCTTTTAAGTAGTTCTTTCCTTTGGATTTATTTTCACACCGGGTCGGTGTGAAGTAAGTCTGGGGGAAGTGCTATTGGTACTAATTATGTTTTCTATTTTCTTATTTTCTTATTCGTTTTCTTGAGTCGTTTTCTGTTTTATCGAGTCAGTTTGTACTAAAACCTTTGTGATATGCATGCATTTCTAGGACCACATGATGTTTGCTAACCCCTCTAACAGTGATTATCCAATGCAATGGGAAGATTAAAAACGCCCTAGGCGGATCAGTGTTACCAGAAGGCTCCCGTCTCCTTGAAAGCTAACGCTGACATTTTTATACTAATCTGTTTTTCTTAACTCAGGGAATTCGAAATCGCATAAGCAGTAACAACCACATTAGGAGTCCTACCCTTTTTCAAACACTTTTCTCTTTTCAGGACTCCTAATGGCCAGGCTCACTTTTAGTCTGGTACCACACCCTTACCTTAACCTTTCTTTCGAACCTCATGCTTTCTGTCCAAGACTATGACATGCACTCAAGCGCAAAAACTCCAGAGACGTAGTCCGGCCAGCCAATCATTCTAAGGACCTTTTGGTACCATTTCAAAACTTTATGCTTAGGATTTTTAACTCTGTATTTCCTCATCAATTTTTTTGATTTTTATTAGAATCATTCTTTTTTTGCTTTAGAAAAGGCCAGAACTAATCCCCAACTCTTAAAAGAAAAAAGAAAAAATTAAATGCATTGTTGAAAGGGATTAGAATAAAGCCTCAGGTTTTATATGCAAGCGCATTTCTATTTCGTATTCTTAGCATTAGTTCTTTAGATAAGCAGAAAGTTTTCATCTAAATAAAGGAAAATGTCTTAAGTTTGAAAAGTTATGCATCATCTTTGGATTTAGTTCCCTTGGGATTTTGTGCCATGACTTGCATTCGGCCGCGACTAAGGTTAACCTAAACACTTTTACCACCACTACTAAATAGCCCAAAACCTTAACCCTTATGCGACATACATTTTCTCTCTGGTAAGATTTCTGGACCCTGGTATAGAGTCGCTGAGACATAGGAACTTGAGTATGGTAGCATTGCTATGTATTTGGCAAAGTACATGAAGTACCATCTTTGTTTTTAATCTGTTTATGAGGGCTGTTAAAATTACATCTGTGGGGTCTTAAAGGATTGCATTCAGCTCATGAAGGTTAGTTTGGTTTTTGTAGCTTCCTTGAACTTATTTCTAGTTTCTCTTTACTTGAGGACAAGCAAAGATTTAAGTCTGGGGGAGTTGATATAACGTGAATTTGGGCTTTTCTAACGATAATTTTAACAAGCTTTCAGAGTCTTTTGAGTCGTTTTGAGTTATTATATAGGTCCATACTCGGAGATTTGAAACAACACGCGTTTGGGAAGGAGATTCGAGTATTTGAGCGGGAACCGGAGCTATTCTGATTACCGGACCGACCGGTCCACTTATAGGATCGACCGGTCCATATTTGGTACCTCAAGACCGACCTGGAACAAGGACCGATCGGTCCACATGACGATACGAAGCAGCCCAACTCTCTAGAAAGTGGACCGACCGGTCCGGCCACCTGATTTTTAGGAAATTTTCTCTTTCTCCGTTTTATCTTATAAAAGCCTATTAGGTTAGGATTTTTAGATTATCTTCTTTTCTGCACGTTTTTATCAGACTCTTAGAGATTTTTCGGCAATTGTAAGCAAGGAGAAGAATTCCTCTACTTTTCGAAGAAGATTTCTGAACCTTATCTTGTTTTCTATTTCATCAATTATGCAATTTTCATCTACTACTTTTGCTATGTCTCTAATTATGTCTAAGTAGTTCTTAGTTAGGTTTTAGGGTTTCGATGGATTTCACAGAATAAATCAGACACAAATAGGTTGATTATTACTTACCATCTTCATCACTGTTAGGCATAATGCTAGGATTGAACTGATCACTTAATCCCTAGATCTTAGGTTGATACACATTCCAAAAGCTTGTGTATCACTGGAACTACTGTTGATGAGCAATTAGTCTTTAGTCTTGAAAGTGAATTAAAGTCAATTGTGAATTGATCAAACCTAAACTGTAATGCTTGCCTAGGATAGCCGTGACCAAACAAAAGTTTAGGCACTCGGATCTCTAGGGATAGTAATTGTTGTCATGAAAGTGGAGCAATTTATATCAGTGTTTTTGAGTTCTAGATGCATGCATATTAGAATCTGAATAGTTGTCTGGTTTATGAATGTGATTTCCTGAGAATTCCCTAATGCCTAGCGTTTTTAATCATCTGAATTCACATCGTTTCAACTTGCAATCTTGTCTTTTAAATTGATAACAACAACCAAAATTATTATTTCCTGCTTAGCTTAATTCTATTTTCTATATTTCGTTGAACAAGCCACTGGTCTCTGTGGATTCGATCCCTTAATTTACTACTGCGTGCCTGTGCACTTGCAGTGTTTATTTCGGGTTAAAACCTGAGCTATCACTATGACTCACTAGATCAGCTCTCACTACTAGTGTTCTTGTGGAGACATGGTCATGAGGCTTTTTCTTTTTGATCTAATACAGTTGTATTCGTCATTTGGGAAGAAGTTTCAAGAGCGGTCCGTCCTCGCTTTCAAGTGTTCGGAAGCTGAATCAAGTCTTGCCATTTCCAACGCCCAAAACAAGAAATTAGAGTTCATTAAGGGCGGGGTCTGCAACATCTTTCTGGCGTTCTCCAGAAGTCTGAACTCGCTCCGTTAACCGATCCACTTCTAATTACTCACCTTGGAAAACCAACCAACTTGCATTGGAAATGGTCTTTGAGTGTTGTTCAAAGTAAGTGGAAAGGGGAGTTTCGACCCGAAAAATTTGAAAAACTGACTCAAAAATTCAAAATAAAACACAAAAGTTAGCAACTACCTCCCCCTGACTTAAACGACACTATCCCTAGTGTTATTAAGCCTGAAGAAGGTGAATAAAATAGATAGAAAACGAAATAAATTGAAAAAGGAAGAACTTTGGTACCTGATGGGGTGGTGTCAATCGACACTTGATATGGGTGCCGATCGACACCCATGAATTTGGTCCAATCGACCAAAAGGTCGATCCACTGTTCATCCAAAATTCTCCGTTTTATCTTATAAAAGCCTATTAGGTTAGGAGTTTTAGATTATCTTCTTTTCTGCACGTTTTTATCAGACTCTTAGAGATTTTTCGGCAATTGTAAGCAAGGAGAAGAATTCCTCTACTTTTCGGAGAAGATTTCTGAACCTTATCTTGTTTTCCAATTTCATCAATTATGCAATTTTCATCTACTACTTTTGCTATGTCTCTAATTATGTCTAAGTAGTTCTTAGTTAGGTTTTAGGGTTTCGATGGATTTCACAGAATAAATCAGACACAAATAGGTTGATTATTACTTACCATCTTCATCACGGTTAGGCATAATGCTAGGATTGAACTGATCACTTAATCCCTAGATCTTAGGTTGATACACATTCCAAAAGCTTGTGTATCACTGGAACTACTGTTGATGAGCAATTAGTCTTTAGTCTCGAAAGTGAATTAAAGTCAATTGTGAATTGATCAAACCTGAACTGTAATGCTTGCCTAGGATAGCCGTGACCAAACAAAAGTTTAGGCACTCGGATCTCTAGGGATAGTAATTGTTGTCATGAAAGTGGAGCAATTTATATCAGTGTTTTTGAGTTCTAGATGCATGCATATTAGAATCTGAATAGTTGTCTAGTTTATGAATGTGATTTCCTGAGAATTCCCTAATGCCTAGCGTTTTTAATCATCTGAATTCACATCGTTTCAACTTGCAATCTTGTCTTTTAAATTGATAACAACAACCAAAATTATTATTTCCTGCTTAGCTTAATTCTATTTTCTATATTTCGTTGAACAAGCCACTGGTCTCTGTGGATTCGATCCCTTAATTTACTACTGCGTGCCTGTGCACTTGCAGTGTTTATTTCGGGTTAAAACCTGAGCTATCACTATGACTCACTAGATCAGCTCTCACTACTAGTGTTCTTGTGGAGACATGGTCATGAGGCTTTTTCTTTTTGATCTAATACAGTTGTATTCGTCATTTGGGAAGAAGTTTCAAGAGCGGTCCGTCCTCGCTTTCAAGTGTTCAGAAGCTGAATCAAGTCTTGCCATTTCCAACGCCCAAAACAAGAAATTAGAGTTCATTAAGGGCGGGGTCTGCAACATCTTTCTGGCGTTCTCCAGAAGTCTGAACTCGCTCCGTTAACCGATCCACTTCTAATTACTCACCTTGGAAAACCAACCAACTTGCATTGGAAATGGTCTTTGAGTGTTGTTCAAAGTAAGTGGAAAGGGGAGTTTCGACCCGAAAAATTTGAAAAACTGACTCAAAAATTCAAAATAAAACACAAAAGTTAGCAACTACCTCCCCCTGACTTAAACGACACTATCCCTAGTGTTATTAAGCCTGAAGAAGGTGAATAAAATAGATAGAAAACGAAATAAATTGAAAAAGGAAGAACTTTGGTACCTGATGGGGTGGTGTCAATCGACACTTGATATGGGTGCCGATCGACACCCATGAATTTGGTCCAATCGACCAAAAGGTCGATCCACTGTTCATCCAAAATTCTCCGTTTTATCTTATAAAAGCCTATTAGGTTAGGAGTTTTAGATTATCTTCTTTTCTGCACGTTTTTATCAGACTCTTAGAGATTTTTCGGCAATTGTAAGCAAGGAGAAGAATTCCTCTACTTTTCGGAGAAGATTTCTGAACCTTATCTTGTTTTCCAATTTCATCAATTATGCAATTTTCATCTACTACTTTTGCTATGTCTCTAATTATGTCTAAGTAGTTCTTAGTTAGGTTTTAGGGTTTCGATGGATTTCACAGAATAAATCAGACACAAATAGGTTGATTATTACTTACCATCTTCATCACGGTTAGGCATAATGCTAGGATTGAACTGATCACTTAATCCCTAGATCTTAGGTTGATACACATTCCAAAAGCTTGTGTATCACTGGAACTACTGTTGATGAGCAATTAGTCTTTAGTCTCGAAAGTGAATTAAAGTCAATTGTGAATTGATCAAACCTGAACTGTAATGCTTGCCTAGGATAGCCGTGACCAAACAAAAGTTTAGGCACTCGGATCTCTAGGGATAGTAATTGTTGTCATGAAAGTGGAGCAATTTATATCAGTGTTTTTGAGTTCTAGATGCATGCATATTAGAACCTGAATAGTTGTCTAGTTTATGAATGTGATTTCCTGAGAATTCCCTAATGCCTAGCGTTTTTAATCATCTGAATTCACATCGTTTCAACTTGCAATCTTGTCTTTTAAATTGATAACAACAACCAAAATTATTATTTCCTGCTTAGCTTAATTCTATTTTCTATATTTCGTTGAACAAGCCACTGGTCTCTGTGGATTCGATCCCTTAATTTACTACTGCGTGTCTGTGAACTTGCAGTGTTTATTTCGGGTTAAAACTTGAGCTATCAAGTTTTTGGCGCCGTTGCCGGGGACCAATTGTGTTTGCCATCGAATTTGATTTGCGAATTTTGTCTAAGTACTTTCTAATTCCTTTTTTTTCTTTTGTTTTTGTCTTTGCTTGTGATTCTAGGTGTATGCAGAGGAGAAGTAACCGCAATAAACATCTGATATCGCTCACTAACGAAGAATTATCCAAGCTAGAAAGGTCTAACAGAGCTCAAAGAAACCTCTTGCCAGTTATGGACGAAGTGGATCAAGCTAATAACGAGGCTCTTCAGACGACTTTGTTCGACTAGATAGAGCAGATTCGTACCTCAAAACCGACCTGGAACAAGGACCGATCGGTCCACATAACGATACGAAGCAACCAAACTCTCTATAAAGTGGACCGACCGGTCCACATCAGGAACGACCGGTCCGGCCACCTGATTTTTAGGAAATTTCCTCTTTCTCCGTTTTATCTTATAAAAGCCTATTAGGTTAGGATTTTTAGATTATCTTCTTTTCTGCACGTTTTTATCAGACTCTTAGAGATTTTTCGGCAATTGTAAGCAAGGAGAAGAATTCCTCTACTTTTCGGAGAAGATTTCTGAACCTTATCTTGTTTTCTATTTCATCTATTATGCAATTTTCATCTACTACTTTTGCTATGTCTCTAATTATGTCTAAGTAGTTCTTAGTTAGGTTTTAGGGTTTCGATGGATTTCACAGAATAAATCAGACACAAATAGGTTGATTATTACTTACCATCTTCATCACTGTTAGGCATAATGCTAGGATTGAACTGATCACTTAATCCCTAGATCTTAGGTTGATACACATTCCAAAAGCTTGTGTATCACTGGAACTACTGTTGATGAGCAATTAGTCTTTAGTCTTGAAAGTGAATTAAAGTCAATTGTGAATTGATCAAACCTGAACTGTAATGCTTGCCTAGGATAGCCGTGACCAAACAAAAGTTTAGGCACTCGGATCTCTAGGGATAGTAATTGTTGTCATAAAAGTGGAGCAATTTATATCAGTGTTTTTGAGTTCTAGATGCATGCATATTAGAATCTGAATAGTTGTCTGGTTTATGAATGTGATTTCCTGAGAATTCCCTAATGCCTAGCGTTTTTAATCATCTGAATTCACATCGTTTCAACTTGCAATCTTGTCTTTTAAATTGATAACAACAACCAAAATTATTATTTCCTGCTTAGCTTAATTCTATTTTCTATATTTCGTTGAACAAGCCACTGGTCTCTGTGGATTCGATCCCTTAATTTACTACTGCGTGCCTATGCACTTGCAGTGTTTATTTCGGGTTAAAACCTGAGCTATCACTATGACTCACTAGATCAGCTCTCACTATTAGTGTTCTTGTGGAGACATGGTCATGAGGCTTTTTCTTTTTGATCTAATACAGTTGTATTCGTCATTTGGGAAGAAGTTTCAAGAGCGGTCCGTCCTCGCTTTCAAGTGTTTGGAAACTGAATCAAGTCTTGCGATTTCCAACGCCCAAAACAAGAAATTGGAGTTCATTAAGGGCGGGGTCTGCAACATCTTTCTGGCGTTCTCCAGAAGTCTGAACTCGCTCCGTTAACCGATCCACTTCTAGTTACTCACCTTGGAAAACCAACCAACTTGCATTGGAAATGGTCTTTGAGTACTGTTCAAAGTAAGTGGAAAGGGGAGTTTCGACCCGAAAAATTTGAAAAACTGACTCAAAAATTCAAAATAAAACACAGAAGTTAGCAACTACCTCCCCCAGACTTAAACGACACTATCCCTAGTGTTATTAAGCCTGAAGAAGGTGAATAAAATAGATAGAAAACGAAATAAATTGAAAAAGGAAGAACTTTGGTACCTGATGGGGTGGTGTCGATCGACACTTGATATGGGTGCCGATCGACACCCATGAATTTGGTCCAATCGACCAAAAGGTCGATCCACTGTTCAACCGAAATGTTTTTTTTTTTTCGAAGGAAAAGAAATCTGAAACACTTGAACTAAAAATAAAAGTTAGTAATAAAAGAAATGTAAAACAAAAATAAAATACTTACTAATGGGTTGCCTCCCACTCAGCGCTTGTTTTTAGTCCGTTAGCTTGACTGTTTTGAGGAACTAGATGTCCGGAGGATCTGTACTCTTCCATGGAATGATTCCAGGAAAGAGCTTCTGCGTCTTTTGAACCATTGCCAGAATGACTGCGTCTGCTTTATCTTTCAGCTCTGGAGGAATGATGATTCGCATTTTAGCGAAAGGCTTTGAAGTCCTCGTACGCTCCTGAGGAATTCCTGCAAAATCATGTAAAGAGAAACCAAGCTTTCGAGGAACTTGTTGCTTGCATGAGCGCGTAACCGCTTTTTCAACTTTAATGAAATTGGAAGAGATAGAATTAAGTACAGGAGGTTTACACTTTTTCTTAATGGGAGGATCAGGGGCTGGGAGAAGTGGATTGACGTTTTCAGCAACAGATGAAGGACTAGACTCCAGCTCCTTGATTGAGTCTTCATCTTCTAGAATTTCCACTGAAAAAGTTTGACCATCGATGGTGGATTTTCTCCTGGTGTTCTCCATGTCAAAATCCATGACAATATCACCTAAGTCAAGCTTAATCTTTCCCTTCCTCACATCTATTTGAGCGCCAGCAGTAGCTAAGAATGATCTTCCTAATATCAATGGATCAACAGGTTCATCGTCATACTCCAAGACTACAAAGTCTGCAGGAATGATGCAATCCTGAATCTTGATAGGCACATCTTCTAGAATTCCTTTTGGGAATCTCCTGGATCTATCAGCTAGGAGAAGAGACATCTTAGTTGCCCTGAAATCATTCATCCCAAGATCAATAGCAACAGACAATGGCATTAAATTAATACCGGATCCTAAATCACAAAGAGAGTGAGGAAACTGCCCTGTTGAAATTGAGCAATTAAGCACAAAGTTTCCCGGATCAGGTAGCTTGACAGGAATCCTGCTCTGAATCATCGCGCTAACTTCTTCTGAGACCACGACGTCCTTCTTTTTCTTCTTCGGAACTGGAGTAGTATTCAAGAGAATCGCTCTGATATCTCTAGTTAGCAAGGCTCCCTCCTCTGGACTAATTCCATTTGCTGCAACCCGCTTGACGTATCGTTTCAAAGCTGGTGATAGCTTTACTACATCGATTAAAGGCATCTCAACCATGAACTTATCAATAATCCGCTTGCAAATCTCCTCCTCAACCTCCTGCTTAGACCTTCTAGCTTTGGGAAATGGGACTGGAGGCTTGTAGACGTTTTCCTCTGAAGAAATCGTGATCGACGCAAAATTTGGCTTTGTCTGGACGTGGTGTCGATCGACACTGGCTCTGTTTTCACGATCCGAGTTAATGATTCGAGAGGTATTGATCGATGCTCAGATGTAGTGTCGATCGACACTTACTCTGCAGTTCCAAAATTTTTGTCAAACTCTGCGAAATAATCATCCGTTTCAGTTTGAACAGCATTGCAAGCACTCCTCAGGTTTGTATCAGTCTTCGCAGGAAGGAAACTCTCTTGTCGCTTGATCGAATCAGCAGTTTGAGCGACTTGAATGTCCAGATTCTTGACATGCGCGCTCAATGTTCCAATCTTACCATCCAAGTCCTGGTACATTGCATTCATCTTCCCATTGAAACTCACAGTCATCTTCTGTTGGCCCTCTAGGAATTGTTTCAACATAATCTTCACCTTATTGTCCTGCTCAGGAGGCTTCTGGTAGGATGAAGAACCATAACTTCTATTGAAGTTGTTGCTCTGATATGGCTTTGAACCATAGCCTTGTTGGTTGCCATACTTCTGAAATCCAGCTTGGTTGATGTAGTTGACATCAGTCTCAGCTTCCTGAGCGAACTGAACAGACTTCTTGCCCATAAGGATATTTTTCATAGAATCCAACTTGGCGTTCATCTCAGCCAAATGCTTCCCACCATCCTTGTTATCACTCATCTGCTTCCTCTCAAAATCAGCGTTCTTCATGCTGATGCTAGAAGCCAAGTTCTCGATGAGAGTAACTGCGTCCTCTAGGTAGTTGGTATTGAAGTTACCACTACTCGCTGCATCCATTTCCATCTGATATCGCCAGTCCACTCCTCTGTAAAAGATGCCTAGTAACTGAATATCTGTGAAGCCATGGTGAGGACAATCTCTCTGATAAGACTTCAATCGCGTCTATGCAGCCTTGAAAGCTTTTGTCGGACCCTGCTTGAATGAGGTGATCTTCGCCCTCAAATCCTCAGACCTTGCATCGTCGAAGAAGTTATTCAGGAACGCGTTCTTGGTGTCCTCCCAAGTAGTCAGCGATCCTGGTTCAAGCTGCTTCAGCCAATAAGAAGCATCCCCACTAAGAGAGTATGGGAATAACTTGCAGAATAAGTAGTCACTGGACACTCCATTCGTCTTGATGCTTAAAGCTAAGTCTTCAAAGTTCTCGATGTGGTCCATTGGATGCTCATGAGGAAGACCATGGTACGGGTTCTGCGCGACTAAACTAAAGTAAGCAGGCTTCAGTTCAAAATCAATCATCTGAAAAGCAGGAGGTCGAATCACAGCTCGATTCGCGTAGAACTGATCTGGACGGTTGTAGTCCGCAAGCATTCTTCCTCGCGCAGCGTTCATCTCGTTCCCCAAAGCGTTTTGCTGATTCAGGAAGATGCATCGATCGACACCCATGGGGTGGTGTCGATCATCACCTTCTATTTCGTCATGTCGCTCGACAAGTGGTGGGTGTCGAGCGACACCCTGCGGCAGAATCGCCAAATTCTCCTCGACGATCACTGTTCCGTCGTCGTTGATCCTCTGTCCTTGCGCATTATACTTCAGTCCTGCTGGATCACGCAGAACTCCATCATCTCCTAGAGCTAATATGACGGGTTGTATGGCAGCCATCCTTTCTTTTCGAACTGCTCTTTTATTCTCACGTTCCAAACGTGCTAACTCCTCGAGATTGTAGTTAACTAGCTCCTTGTCTTGATTGCTTCTAGTATCAGGCATGTACCTGAAACAGAAAAACAAAAAGAAAACGAAACTAGCAAAGCAAAAATATAAATAAAGGCCTAGACAAAATCTTAATAATAAAAACCTAATGGTCTAGAATCCCCGGCAACGGCGCCAAAATTTGATATGCTCAAATTAACCTAGAGCTAAACTCTCTCAAATTAAGAGATCAGTTATAGTACTTTAGGATCGAATCAACAGGGAATCAGAAACTCAATAGATTATTAAATTCAGATTAAGCTAAGCAAGATAATAAGAATGCAAAAACAAGTAGACAAAGAAATTTAAACGGTTGAAAAGATCAATTAAAATAAAGCTAGGCGCAGGGAAATCTCAGGTGAATCAGATATGCAGATGATAAATAAAGATAGGATTATGAAGCGCAGCTCTTAAACATGAACACGAATGTAAAACCAATCAGCTTTTGCTGCAAAGATTATCTATGTTTAAATCCTAGAAGACCAAATTTCTTTGCGAGTTTTAACAATCTAAACAAGCATTAAAGTTCAAGTTCAATTGTTCACAAAACCCTAAACCAAATTTCTTTGCGAAAAGGTATTTTGCTCATCAAAGTCTAGATCAGGAAATCAATCAAAATGTCGTTTCTATTAAATATCCTAAGATCAGATTTCAGGTCATGAATCTAAAATCAGCAATAAACAAAAGACAAGATGAAGAATAATCTAAAGATATTAATCCTATGCAATTTAGATCAGATCTAGCAAATCATCAAACACCTTTAAAAATCCCTAAACCTAACAGGGTTACTACTCAGACATAATCAAAGCAAAAACCATTATATTAATTGAAGATATCTCCTAAACAAAGATAAAATAATGAATAAGCCTAAACAATGGCCGTAAAAACATATATATAAGGTACATAAACCGTCATAGACATAAAAGTAAACATCTAGAATTCCTTCAAAAAAACGAAAATCTTTGATTTGGGCTTTTTGGCTCGTCTGATCAGGGTGTCGATCGACACCCAGAGGTGGTGTCGATCGACACCAGCTCTGTTTTCTGAATCCGAACTTTGACACTTTGACGCTCCATTCCGCAATGCTCCAAAACTTCCAGTAAACATCTTTTATGCCTCAAACATCTGAATACCTGCAAAGACTCTAAAAACAACTGGAAAATACCAAAAGACTCTAGATATAGGACTTATATCATGGCTTAAACAGGGTAAAAACCATGATATATCAGTATCCATGAAGTTATGGCAAGTTAATATTACATCCAGCTTAATGTCCTGCTTCCAGAGCAGTATTAGTCCCCCACTCCATGTCTATGTGGAGAGACTAGTTTGTGATTAGACTAGTTAAGCTCTTCAACCTCATTTAAAACAAACTCATCTAGGTTTTTTTTGTCTCTGAGAGATACATAATATCTGGGTTTGCTCTCTTCTTTATCTCCTTGAGATGACGAACTATCTCGGGATTTCCTAGCTCTTTACAGTTCCACCACAATATCTTCAAGGAAGAGGAGAAGATGGATTCTGAAAATCCAGCTTCGCCTTGGAAGTCATTGGTGTGGACTTAGATTTTGCTCTTGGAAAGTTTGTAGGTTTAGGAATAGCTAGTTTAATATGAATCCACTTGGTTCAGCTCTCTCTTGGTTATTTCCTGGTCTTATTCTTCTATTGATTTGTTGAATTTGTCTTTTCCTAGGTGAAGGTTTGATAGGAGGCACTTTTCTTTTCCTTGGAGCCATCAATTCCTTCCCATTGTTTACCTTTCCAGGAGGCCTACCTCTTCTCTTCTTCATGGGCATTTCAGGTTGAGATTGTATTATTGCTTCTATACAGGTCTCATTTTCTGGATTGACTGGTCCAAGTCTTTGGCTTGCATGTACTCTTTCATGGCTGGGGGGGGTGTTCCCTTTTCCACTTGCCCTCTAGAGCTTCTTACCACTTGAGCTGCAGTTTCTTCAAACTGTCCTTGTTCCTCTGCTATTCTAGCCCTCTCTCTCCTAGCTGCACTTTCTGTGGGATCTTCACAGTTTGAGTATTGCACCATTACATTTCTCACTTCCCCTAAGGCAGCTTGAAATGCTTCAGCAGGTAATTCCTCTCTTTGGGCAGTAATTTCATGGATCTCAGTTCTTTCCAATGGAGGTCTACGAGGTCTTGATGAGTCTGATCTCTTTTGAGAAGATAGTAAGGCCCTTGGCAGTGGTCTCCTCTTATTTTCCACCCATATTGGTTTATTAAGATTTGTATATTCCTTTCTCAGGTCTGGTTGGAAAGATTCTCTGTGGATATTTGAAGATTGGGATCTTGATAGATTTGGATTGTGAGAATATTTATCTTGCTCCTCTGAGGTATAACTCACTCTCCTCTTCTTGTATCTCTTTTCCTCTTTTCCTTTGTGGTAATAGTTTCTAGAGAAGGTTTCCTTTGAGCTTATAACAAGTTCTGTCTTGGGGGTGCTCTGTACTCAGACCTCTCTGAAGTTCTAAAGATTTCTCTCAGCTGTCCTGAGGATCTTTCATGATGTTTGAACCGTCCTGCATCACTGTTTTCTCTCAGGTTCTGATATTCTTCCTTTGCAAAGGCTTCTGGACATTCTTTAGCATCATGACAAAGAGAGAAGCATCTAGTACATTGCTTTTCCAGCTTCTCATAAAGCAGATAAGCCATGACTTCATCTCCAGTAGCAAAATCTAGAATGGAGGACATTATCAAGGGCTTTAGTCCATTGATTTCTACCCTTATTCTAGCCGATGTGATAGTTATTTCAGACTTCTCAAACTTTCCAATGTTTTCTGCTAAACTCATTAGCATAGCCTTAGACCATTTATGGCTTGGTACACTTTGGATCTGGATCCAAAATGGGATTTGGGAAGGGAATGAGCTTGCCACCGTTGGTTCCCATCTTTCTAGGATTATCATCCAATGGGCGAAGTGGTAAGGCCTATTGTCAAATACTTTCTGCAGGTCCTCCTCATTCGCAAACTCATATTGAAATTTCCCTTGTCCTAGGTCAACACCAATGGGACTGGAAGAGACCTTCCAGTGGTCTGTCAGGAAAGGTAGGACTGCCCACATCTTTTGGATCTTTGGATTTGTTATCCTTCCCACCAGCATAAGCTCATGGTTATGGATCAACTCCTCTCTTGTGAGGTCAGGAACTTTGACTCTAGCAGCTCTCAGGGGTTCTTCAGGTAAAGCCATACCTTTGCCTTTCTCTTGTCTTGAAAATCTTGAATTCATTCTCACTTTTGTCTTTGAACAAACTTCTTTATACTTTAGTCGAAATTTGTAGATTGGATTAGTACAAGTTAGCACTTTCTTCTGATGGTTCTTTACTCACAGCTATCCAAGCTTCACCACCAGTAAGTTTGTAATGATGTTCCTCTTCTCTGGAGATGAAATCTGACTACTTTGCTCTGGTTATTCTGACGACTTAGAAACTTTCTGATATCAAAAGTACTTCTGGCAGGAGGTTTCAAAATTTTTTCCAAAAGCAAATGCTACTTTTGGTAGGTGAAAAGAGAGATTCGAAAAACTTACCCGGATGGGTAAAAGGTCTAGCGGTTACTAGCCATTACCAACACTATTTTCTGGTTATTAACCATTCTCGGGGTTCGGGTCTGGGAGAGAAAGTCTTCAACCACGTTTTTTTCTTCTTCGCTTGTTTTTTCCCCAATTATGGGTTTATCATTTCATATGGCTTTGTTGTGTACTCCAAGTGGGTAGTACATATCGTCTAGTTGTATTTAATTTGTAAGGGCTTAAGTTCTCTGTACCGTTCTTAGATTGACAAAATAATGAACTATTTATACTTTAATCAGTATAGCCATTTTATTAATATTTAACCGACGAGAGACGATACAATTTATATATATAAATTCAAGCTACCCCAAACACGATCAGATCTGATAATATACAATAATGGGAGATCTACATACAAAAACTCATTTGATCACTTAATTATTTGTCTGATTGGATTTGTTTACTATCGTTGAGATGTATGTTTCTATACATCATACTGCGTATATTATAATTAGGAGAATAATCAGACTGTTTCTCGAGGTGTTGCGTGTGTATATAAAACAAAAAGGATAAATAAATTTTTTTTTTTATTTATAAACCTTTGAAGTTCTGGGATAAATAGCTTATTGGTTTAGTTTAATTAGGATAATCGATATATCAAAGTTTGGTCGATAATTGACTTTTAGAAATGCATGATATATTTCGTGTTATAGACATCTCCCCATTAAGAAATGTTATCATTGCAACAAATTTTAGCAAGAAAAAGAAATGTTATCATATAGTACTGTATTCATCAATATATAAAACATAACTAAAATTTATATACAGACAATTTGCTACGCGACGCTGATTGGTATAACAAAGAAAAGTTTTAAAGACAATCATCACCAAGCCACCTAGAAACAGAAAACGGCACGAGTCAATCTTGATAAAGTTACAACAAATTACAACATTAGCTATGAAATCATGCATAGCTATTTTTTTTTGGTCGTAATTGTGCGATAGAATATAAACTATTCAATCATTACTATATTAGTAAACATCAATCAAGAATCTCGTGACCGCCTCTTGTGCCATCAATTATGGCAATAGTTTATGAATGTGATAGATATATAGCGACAAATTTGTTATTGATTATCTGTCACAATGTATGAATTGTAGCGTTAAATTATTTTATATGTTAAAAACGGCGAGGAATCTTTGACGCTTGTTGTAACTATTAATGACTTATTGCCTACAATGATATATCATATCAAAATTATCACACGTATATATGAACAATGTTTGTTTTTCTTGTTACGCCGGATCCAACTTCCTTGTTTCTTGTTTTGGATGGCCAAGCCTAGTTTTGGACGTTCATATACCCAACAAACCCCTTCCGTTTGGATTCTGGTTTTTGGGATATAAAGATATAAAACTCGTTCGTATATTTAGAAAATTTGGTTCGGATTCGTTCGTTTTTTTTTTTGGGTTCAGTCCATGACCGTTCAAATACCTTTTACCCTAAATACTCAAAATGTTTTGTGTTTACTTTGGTTTCATTATTTTTTATCCAAATTTTTTAAAATATCTGAAAATAATTAAAAGAAATTGTAAATATAACCGAACTAATTTATGTTTAAGATATCTCGAATTTTCACTCGATTTTTGGATTGGTTACGAATTTGGTTCGAGTTTTCGGTGCTACGTGTTGAAAACCATTCAAATATTTTAAAATTTTGGTTAAGATTCAGTTCGGATAATTTCAATCCAGTTAGATTTGGTTTTCGGTTTCACGGTTTTCGCCGAGGACTCTCCAAGTCCGTGAATCAATGAAATCTTCTTGTTTGCATGCTTCATTTAGACGAGTAAATGTTAATAATTAATATTTAAAACTCGTAATGACTTCTTAAATTTTTCTTCCCATCTCCTTTCTTCTTCTTTGTTGTCATATCATACATCACTAGAAGATACTAATAATGGTTAAAAAAAAAATTTAAATGAAAACCCTAAAACAAACCCGGTTCTTAAGATGTGGCAGCTGGGCACTTGCATAGGATCCCATTTTAGTTAAAATTTTTTTATAAAAAACTTTAAATATGTAAATAATTTATAAAGGTTATAAATTTAATAAAAAATGTTCTAAATTTCTGTAAATTTTTTTTGGGCACATGGTCCTAGACCATTGAGTTGGGCCTGACCCATATTAATTAATTGGTAAATTCAAATATATAAACATGTTTACATTTTTAATAATTTATAAAATCGAAAATATTGCATGAATACAACACTTACAATAAAATAATCTTTCTAAAAACTATCGTCCAATCATGTCAGGCGGACGGTGGGCTATAAAATATACGTCCAAACACATAGAAAACGTAGTCAAGATGGATCTTATGACCGATCACTGTTACAAGATAGTTTATGTGGGCATAAAAGATAGATACAATACAATAATACACTACAAAGAGTTTAGATTGATCCATATCCATCGAGATAAAGCATATTCCCCACACGTCTATGTAAGTCGGTGTAAATTGAGAACCAAACATTGTTTTTCTTTGTGTGTTTCGAATTTTGTTATCCTTAAACAAAGCTTTCATAACCAAAAGCAAGATTAATTTAATGCCGATTTGAGTGATAATGTTTTAATGTTGAAGTCCAATGTGCTATACGTTATGGAAGAAGCAAATAATTAATCTTCTATCCATATATCCACGCGAAACATATATTATAAAAGGTTGGTTTCAGATCTAAAGAGACTATATGGGATAACTTTTGGATTAAAAATAAATAAATACATTTCCTATAAACTGAAGAAAAACAAAAGTTTGCAGAAGAAAATAAGGTTAAGTAGGTGAATATTATATTTTAGACATGTAATTAGGTGAGTAACATATATGGAATATAAATTAGGTGAGTAACAAATTGTTGATCCAATTGAATAAAACTGCGTTTAATTACAAAAGTACAATAAGTAGTTATAGTCCACTATACAAATTTATATAGTTTACTATATCAAACATACATGTAAAATAGTTCACTATAATATAACAAATTTATATAGTTCTTTGTTTTTGGGCAACACTTTCTTTTTCATTCATCTTAACCAGAGTACATGAAAACATTAATTAGTAAAGTAGAAACATTAACATAACTATACTCATGTGAATCAAAAACACAATTTCTTGATGCGTCGGTATAAAGCTCGTGGTTAAGCCGGAGAGCCATGATGATTTAATCACTTTTAGCGGTGATTTAAGAACTCTACCCATACCGCCAAGTCTCGTAGAGACGGTTAGGGGATTTCTCAGAAGTCACATGATAGAAGGGAAGCGGAAGGGATGGTGGGGAAGAGAAGCTCCTCCGTGATGGATTAGCGGTGAGGCCCGACGGGAGAGGTGGGTCCGGCGGATCCGGAGGCTCAGGTGGTTGGAGCACCGAAGAAGTTCCAAATTTTGGTTGAGCGGAGGAGAACTTCTAACCCGCAGCACCCATCGTAACGGCGGAGGAGATCTCGACTTGACGCGACTTAGTCTTTATGATGTAAAAGGAGAGCAAAACGATAGTGAGATTTACTGAAGAGATTTAGGACAATTTTTCCCGGAGAGAGAAGATTCTTCGAGAGGCTTGAGATACCGAGAAAGAGGAGCCGACACGATCAGATAGAAACGGAGAAGCGTTGGTGTCGGTGGTCCATTCTGCTCACGATGAAGCTTGCAGCGGCCACCTGGGTAAACGTGTTTAAGAGAGAAAACCCTACTTTTGAAGATACACCAACAAATTTATAGTTTACTATATCAAACATACATGTAAGGAATGTTCACTATTTTAAGAATAGTTCACTATAATATATACAATTTGACAATACCTAATGATAATCTACTAAATGTATATATTAATTTACTATAATAGTTAACTATACTTATACAAACAGTAATTTATTGGCGAGTAACGCGACAAAGGTAAAATGAGTAGTTGTAATCAACTATGCAAATTTACATAGTTCACTATATTAAACATATAAGTAAAAGACAATTCGCTATAATATATAAATGGACAATACCCAATAATAGTCGACTATAAAAAAAAAAAAAGCTAATTTATGGGTATAATCAAAATTTTATGTAGACAAATTGTTAGATATAAATTATTATCTATTAAATGTTAGATATTTAATTATAAGAACAAAATATAATATAAATGCTAATTTTTCAAGATAATACGTAGTAGCCTTAAGCCCTTAATCCAAAAACCAGATCGATGGGCTTAAGAAATTATCGAAAAAGGTAAAATATGGACGTTAGAAAGCTTGGCAATCTTCCATAAAAAAAATGGAAATCTTTTATCGAACCATCATCATAATGATGAGGATGTTACTAGCATGGGCTGCATGGGCCACTAAGATTCCATTTATTTTATCAAAAAAAAATTTATTTATTTCTTTTCATTGTTTTTTTTATATATAATAATATACCTCGCCAAATCCCATTACTAAAAATAATATTACTTTTGAAAAGTTTCACAAGTAGCATTGTTATTATTTTTTACACCAAAAGAAGAAAAAAAGGGATGAAGAAATAAAAAGTTTAGACAAGTTAATCTTCTTTTAAGGCTTTGAAGTTTTAAATTGCTGCACACGCACTAAATCAAACACACAAAAGATATGCTAAAGCAACCCACAGCTGTGTGTTCACTTGTCCCTTCCCTTTCCCGTAAACTCCCCTTTAGATTTGATTATTAATTAATATCATTGTGTTTTTAGGATTATGTTTATAATAATGATATGTGATATTATTCTCCTCACACAAGTGTCCCTTAATTCTTATAAGAGACATACAGTACTGGAGAACTCTTTTCTTTTGCATCTAGATTGTTTATTTTTAAAATTTGATTTTACTGCATACATGCATTAGATAAAATTAGATAAAGCCATAAAGGTGAAGGTCTACCAAAGTTAACGAGTGACGTGTATGATAGACTCAAGGGTTAGACCCCTTTTTCCTGCAATTTGAATTAATGGTCCTTTAGGTTAATCTTAAATCATATAAAGAATTAAGTGGGAGCCTAAGTTCTCTTTCTAGTCTTTGCTTATAAGTTTGATTGGTATGTCAAATGAATAGTGGAATAACAAAATAGTCGAATCAATAGTGAAAACATTTGAGTTGAATTCATAGAGTTTTCGCATAAAATATGGGTTTAGTTATATCTTTAACATGCTCAAATATTTAAGAATTATTTTTCAAAAGCATGCAAACTTGATGAATGCTAAATATAGTTTGAAATTAGATTTCCTTTTTTTGAAAAATAAAAATTATAGTTCTCAAAACGTAAAAAGGTTAAAAATGGTTACCCGTTTACAAATAATCAGGTTCATGAATCATCATGTGTATGTATAGTGTTTTGCTTTTATGGATCGAGTATGTATACAAGCAGTGTCGTGCCCAGACTTCTAGAGGCCAGAAGCGGATTTAAAAAATAGGTCTTTGTTAAATATGATTTTATCCTTGATTTTAAACACCGATTAATAAAATCTTAAATCAACAAAATAAAATTTAAACGTTAACAGAAAAAAAAATAATCAATCACATAATATTTTGGGCACACTCGTCATTAATTCAAACAAATCCATACAGATTTTCAAATTTCTTACGATACATGTGCAATGCATTTGTTTGAAATCTTCAGTTTTTTAACAAACCAAAAGAAAAGTAAAGCACATAAAAAAATATGTAAAGATACATCTTTTATTTTGTTTTTAACAAACCAAAAGACACGTAAAAACATATATAAAGATGACTCATAAATATTATATGGCACTAAACAAACAATAAAACTAAAAAAGAAAAACAAATAATAAAATAAAAAAAGCCACATCCTTAAGTGAAGGAACCAAGATTCAAACTCATGATGGGGAAGGTGGCGTGAGTGTAATATAAATTTATAGAACCACTAGACTAATAATTGCAATCTAGGGGCCCCAAAAAAATTATATATTCTCTCGGAGTCCTAAGGCAAATACTTTTTTATAACTCTATAGGCACGGCATGTGTAACATCCGCAAACCAAAATTCGTGATTTTGGTAAGGGAGTCGATCGACACCAATGTTTTTGGATTACAATTTTTAATCGTTCGGTTTGCGTGGGCCGGGTTCGGAAACCCTGGAAGCTCTTATAAAAACATGTTTTGGCCGTGCAGCCTCGGGTTTAGAGGCAGAAAAACGTGTTTTGAGAGAGAAAAGAGAGAAATTAAGAGTTGAGTGTGTTCTTGAGAGTTTTTGGTCTAGAAGAGTTGTTTCTCGTTGATTCTAGCGTGAATCCGTGAATAGTTGTGGGTTTGAGACTGTTTTTAGTGGCTGTTCTCATTCTCTTTTCGATCCGTTCTTTTCCAATTTGATTTCCTCGAGGTGAGTGCGCGACCGTGGTTTATCTAGGATATTAAGATGTTTTAATTGATTGATTTTTGTTTGATGTAATTGAGATTGTGTTTTCATATTTCGTTGTTGGACGCTGTTTTCTTGTTTTGTGTGGTGTTGTTTATCGATGCAGATGATCGCTCGATGAACCGGAATCGAGCCATGTGAGGATAGGCTTGATTATGTGATCTGCAATGGAGTGTCGATCGACACCTAGTGGAAGTGTCGATCGACACCCTTGTTGAACTCGTGTCGATCGACATCGTGGTGGAACGACACTGTGGTGATGTGTCGATCGACAAAAGCTTCTGTGTTTTGGTATTTGGTTTGTGTGCTTTTGTTATCGTAACCTGATCGTAATGAATTGCTAACTTATTTGTGTTGCATTTTGCCATTCATTATCCTGTGTGTATAACCGGTAGACGGAACGACTGTCTCACTGAGTATTTGTGATAATACTCACGCATCTCGTTTTCCATGTGATGCAGGTAAAGATTGTGATCCTGGAATCATGGCTATGAAGAGAATGATGATCTAGGATCTCGAGTGCTAATGTTTTATGTATTGTGTTTTTGAAACTGGTTTAGGTTGCTGAATTTATTGCTTGATTGGTTTAGTGGTTATTGTCTTCTGCTGGTTTATATGTGTTAGCTGGTTTCGTGGGGTATTGAGAATTAATTATTTATGAGAATAATTAATTCAAATTTAATTGTTTAAAAAAAAATGGCTTGGGTGTTTCAGCCTGTATATAAGTTTTTTTTTGGGGTAAAATGTGTACAAGTTAATACTTTCTCCGTTCTTTTATCTAAGATGTTTGAGCTAAAAGCGTACTTTTTAAGAAATTATATTTTTACTCTTTTTAATAACTTTTTTTATTAAATATATAAAATATAATAAACAAGATATGAGAATGCAAAAGGCCATCGTATTCTTGGTCAACTTCAATTATCTTCTTCTTCCTCGTTTTTTTAATTGTACCAAGTTACAGATTTTTAGAAAAATATCAGTTTGGAGAAATTTTACATAAGCAATGTAAAGTAATTTAAAAATAAAAATTGCAAAAATTGCAGTAGAGGCAAAGTAAATCGAGTCTTTAACTAGAACTCTGTATATAACCTTACCAACGAACGATACGTTTTGTACTAATGGGTAATGTTAACATTATGAGTTTTTGAATAAACATTTGTGATTATATAATGAGTTTTTGAGATTCTTTCGACTAATGGATAATGACAACAATGAATGATAATTTTATAATGTAAAACTTTCTAAATTAATGATGTTGAGACTTTGAAAATTGATTAATTTAGAAAGATATTAATTTAACGTTAAATTAATACTTAATTTATAGAAAGATTTTTTTTTGAGTAATGACTTTTTTGCAAAAACAAAATTCAAATGATGTTCTATTACAGAATCTATATAAATCTATTTATAAAAAAAATATGTATTAACTTGAAATTATGATTAACATTAGCTTCTATCGCAATTAAATTGATTTTAGTTACTTAATATCATAATAGAGTATCTAGATAAAATAAAAAAATTATACACGGTCTTACCGTACAAATGCAAAATCATTGTTATTAGTTTTAATGTCGATGATATAGTTAAAAATGATATATATAATACGATACATTTATAAAGAGTTAAGTGTAACAAAATCAGTGATCATATCTATTATTTTTACAAGTATTGATATATATATATATATATATATATATATAGAAATCAATCATAAATGTTGTTGATGCAATAAGTAAAATTTGAGATAATAAATTTCTCTTTAAGTCAAAATATAAAATTGGTGAAACCATGTTTTAAAAACTATCATATATATATATATATATAAAAAAAACTATATAGATTATCAATTTATAGTATTATTGGACCCATATTTTACATTAGAGTTTCGAAAAATATTATTATCTTATTATCTTATCGAATTTTGTTAATATTTACATTGACTCAACTCAGGATTGGAAAAACTTATTAATTTATAGTAATTATTAGTTTATAGAGTATTAATTATAGAGGTTCTATTGTACATCTTTGATTATACTATTGTTGATGAAATATTGTTTACCTTTTAAACTTCTTTGATTAAAACTATTTTAATTATGGAGTATTAAATTAAAATATGCATAGATATGCAAAAAATTAAGTAAAAAGAAACAAGAAAAAAACTCTTAAACATTGTGTACTAGAAAAAGTCCACGCTTAGCGTGGAAAACGTTAATTAGATTTTTTTCTGATTTTATTTTACTATTATATATATATATATATATATTAACATTGGTAAACTTAAGTGATGTTTCATATTTATACTCACAAGTTATATTTTTAAAAATTTAAACATCATTTTTAAGATTTGATATGATGATATAAACAAACGTGTTTAACTAATGGAACACTACATTTTCAGTTTTGCTTAAAGTTTTAACTCCATCTTCTTGGCCTCTTTGTTATAGTAAAAAAATGAATGTTTTTGTTGTGTACGTGGTCGAAAAAATAAAACTTATACTATGAAATATAAAATAATTATATATAACTATATAGGTTAAAGTTAGTGAAATTTTGAACTGCTTTAAAAAAATTGATCACATAGTTGGTTTACAAAATATAATTTTTTTTTTATCATGAAGTTGTATATAATTACTTTTGTTTGTTGCGTTCTATATCCTTAATTAACCTCGTGGCCGAAAATGGAAATAAAAAAATTAGTTGATACCAATAAGATTTTCTGATTGACTTTAGAAAAATTTTTAGTAGTCAGTTATATATGCTGCTTTATGTGATATACATAAGTGTCTTTAATAGTCTAATGGCTCTTTTGTACTAAAATTACCAAACTTTGCCGGGTTCGAAACCCAAAAGTACCATTTTGAATTTTTTTTAACTAATAATTTTAAGAAAAAGAGGTGACACGTGTCGTCTTGTCAGAGAGAGTTGGTTGTTGACAACATTAAAATATTATAAAGATATGAGAACAAAGAGAGTACAACTTAACATAAAAGACTCGAGGTGTTAGAGCATCTCCAACCCTACACCAAATCTCATTTTGGTGTAAAATTTTCTCCAACCTAACACCAAATCCTACACCAAAATGGTGTAACACCAAATTTTGTGTTACACTATTTTGGTATAAAATTTTTTATTTATTAATTGGTCCTTCAAATTATAAATAATTTCAAATTTAATACAAAACATATATAAATGATGACAATTAAACCCAAATCTAAGATGTTTATAATGATTAAACCAAAATCTATTATACATATCTTTTTTTTACCGAAAAAAAGAAAAGAAAAAGTATTATAAAAAAAATACATACCTATATTTTATATTATATATTATATTTTTCTTTTCATATTTAGTGTTAAATTTAAATGGTTTTATAATTTATTAAACTAAAAAAAAAAGTAGATAGATTAATATGTAAATTTGTAAAAAAATAAATGTAGAATATTAATTTTTTGGTGTACAAAATGGTGTAATACGTTGGAGTAAAACCGAACACCATTTTGGTGTTATACCATTTTGGTGTTACACCATTTTAATGTAAAATATAGTGTAATATATTGGAGATGCTCTTACAAAAAAAAACTCAGCATAAAAAAGGGATTAATTAGACTTCGGAACTCGACCTAACCTCTATCTTTTTTTTTCTTTTTTTTATTACCTAACCTCTATGTTGCTGTGCACGTCATCATGTCTTGTAATGATGCTGTTATACCGTCTATTTAGGTGTATATTATGAATTTCTCCATTGATATAAAAACAAAATTGCCCACATTTATTTATTAAAAAAAATTGGAGCGAAGTAGCCATCAACTTTCTCAAAGCATGGATCCATGTTTCCCGATATATATCGGGTCAGATTGGTAGCAGCGTTTGGACATAGAAGACGGTTAAATCGCTTACTGGTTACCATTCACACGAGCGATTGAAACGAGCGGTTGAAACATGCGATTGAAACGAGCGGTTGTAAACGTTGTTTTGGGTTAAAAATAGGCGATTGAAACAAGAATCTCAAAGCTGGTAATATAGGGCAGTTGGATGTAGAAAAGAGGTTTTGGGTTGTAATTTTTTTTTTGTACGTGACAAAAATATTTATAAAAAAAGTTGCATTATACAATTTAAACACTTATCCAAAAATGCTTGAAAATATTTTCCAAAGTTTTGACACCGATCTAAAGCATTTAACAAATTAAGATTATTATATATGATTTATTTTAAATTATAGGTTTGTTACAGGGTAATCATATATAATTATTTCAATTTTTATTTTAATTAGAACGATAAATGATTAGCATTATATAATTATTATTTTGAAGATAAATAATTGTAATATATGTTTACAAATAAGAGCAATTTTCATAGATACCACATTTTTTAGTTTTTTCTCAACCATACTGATATGCTCAAATTATCCCTAGAGCTAAACTCTCTCAAATTAAGAGATCAGTTATAGTACTTTAGGTATCGAATCCACAGGGAATCAAGGAAACAGAATAGATTAATAATTTCGAATTAAACTAGGCAAGGTGAATGTAAAAGCAATTAAAGCAGGCAATTAAAAACGGTTGTAAAAAAATTAAGAGAAAATGCTAGGCACAGGGAAATCTCAGGAGGATCAGAATTGCAGATCAATAAATAAAAGATAGGATATTAAGCACAGTTCCTGAAAATGGATACGAATATAAAACTAATCAACTTTCGTTGCAGAAGTTATCTATGAATAAATCCCAGAAAACAAAATTCCTTTGCGAATCCTATGAATCTAAACAAGCATTAATTTTAGGTTCAATTGTTCACAAAACCCTAGACCAAATTTCTTTGCGAAAATGAATTTTGCTCATCAAAGACTAGATCAGGTAATCAATCAAACTGTCGTTTCTATTAATTATCCTAAGATCAGATTTCAGGTCATAAATCTAAAATCAGCATTAATCACAAGTCAAGATGAAGAACATTCTAAAGATATTATCCTAATAATTAAATCAGATCTAGCAACTCATCAAACACCTTTGAAAATCCCTAAACCTAACAAGAGAATTACTCAGACATATTGAATGAAAAAAACATAATTTTATTAAAAGATATCTCTAAGAATTCAAAAGAATAAAGCATAAGCTAAACAATGGCTTGGAAAACGTATATATAGAGGTACAAAACCGACTGGAAACCTAAAAGTAAACATCTGGAACTTTCGGGCTTCGAACGGACTTCTTCAGATTAAGTTTTGGGCTTGGTCGACATGGATGTCGATTGACACCAATGCTGGGTGTCGATCGACACCATCTTCAAAATTAGATTCTTTGATTCGGTTTTTGCCACTTCATTCCACAATGCTCCAAAACTTCCAATAAACATCTTTTAAGCTCCAATCGTCCAAGTACCTATAAAGACTCTAAAACATACTAGAAAACACCAAAAGACTCTAAATATAGGACTTATATCATGGCCTAAACAGGGTAAAAACCATGATATATCACATACCACCAATTTTAAAAAGTTTCCTAGATACCACTTTTTCAAATGTTACAAAAATACCACAAAATAAAATTAGTTTTAAATGGTCAAAACTAAACCCTAAACCTACATCCTACCTCATAAAACAATACCCTAATTGTACAATAGTTAACCCAAACCAAAAAATTAAAATTCTATCCTTTAAAAATCAATTTTTGTGTTTGTGGTCTTTTAGGAAAGTTTGGTTATTTTTTTTTTTTGAGAAAAATGGTATCTAAGGAACTTTTAAAAATGAATGGTATCTAAGGAACAAAAACTTTGTTTGGTGGCATCCTAGGGAATTTCTCAATAAATAACTAGGTAACTGGCACCGTGTGCGGGTATGAAATCTCTTAGACGATTAAGTTAGTTTTAGTTTTTAACCAACATTTAATTACATAGTTGTATTTACACTACAAGAAAACAGCGCGATTCCTACGGAAATATCCGTCGGAAGTCTGTCGGAATAAGAGTTTTCCGATATATTTCCGACGGATATGTCTGTCGTTTCTATCTTGTCGGAAATGGAAATTCTGTCGGAAAGCTGTCGGAAATAAAACCGACAGCTTTCCGATGGGTTCCGACTACTAGTAAACCGACAGACTTCCGACGTCATTATTTCCGACAGCTTTCCGACGGATAAATTTCCGACGGATTTCCGACGTATTCGTAGAAATAATTAAATATAATAATAAATTAAATAATAATTAATTTAATATAAATTTAAAATTTAAAATTTGAATTATTTAAATTAAAATAAAATTAAAAGTAGAAATTAAAATAAAATTAAAAGTAGAAATAAAAAGTAATATTGTTTTACAAAACGTTAATAATAAAAATCTAAGTGGTGGGCCCCGGCGGAAAATCTGGGTTGCGCCCCAAGTACGCCATCATCCGTTGCATCATCTCCCTGTCCTTGTCCCGCTCGGCTCTCTCCTTCACCCGCTCGGCTTCTAGGACGGCTTGTGCATCTCGTATCTCTTGGACCGTCGTCTTCAAACCTTCAATTTCGACGTCCTTTTCCTTCATCTGGGCTCTCAGGTCGGATGTCTCGCTGTAGTAACAAGAAGACTCCGATGATCCCGCATCGTCGGGAAGACCATAAAGCCGCCCTTTGCTCTGCGGAGCAACCTGCGGAACAAATTAAATTGTAAATGAAAAAGACTTGAAAACTAAATTAAATTTTACATACCTTTAAGACGAATTGGTTGATGATGTCGTCCGGGGCTTGGGTGAGGGGAGGGGTTCCTTCGACGTCTGGCTGAGAGAGAATGTACTCCTCTTCCATTCTTTGGACGCTCTCCTGAATCTCCCGAGCTACCTGATCCTGGACAACACCATTCTTGTCGGTGTGTGTCGCTAGCAGAAGTTCCAAGTTGTTGGGATCCCGACCCAACTCCTTAGCCTGCAGTTGTTAGATATTTATTTAATAATATAAATGTATAAAAAAAAATTTTAATAAAAATCAAGACGTTCAATGAAAAACTTACCATATCCCTAGCCTTTGTCTTCTTGCTGGTAGCTCCAAGGTTGTGGGTGGCAGGTCCCTTGCCGTTGCGCTGGCTGTTCCGGTTGCTAGAGTGATATGTAGAGCTCTCCTTGGTCGCCTCTAGTTGCCAATAGGCGATGAACCCGTTCCACAACTCCGCCTTTTCCACCATCTCCTTTGGCACCTGACCGTGTAGCCACTTATCCTTCCACTCGAACACCTTCTTCGAGTAGTGCAGTGCTGCATAAGAGTCGAATTCTCTCCTGACCAGAGCGGTCATGTGTGGGTCCCACCTAAATTCTTGCTGCAAATACAAAAATTAAATATAAATAATAATAATTTAAATGAAAGTAAAAATTGTGAAAAAGATGACTTACCGCAAATTGGCGAAACCACATATCTTGATCCTCTAGTGGCATGGCGGTGTACGTCGCATAAGGACGGCTGAGCATAGAGTTTTCCATCTTGTTCAGGGACTTCGAAATCCCGCTGCGATAATCACCAAACCTACGGGAAAAAATGCAACATTAGTCGCAATTAAATTAAATTTGTTAAAAAAAAACATAAATGAAACAAAAAACTTACCATCTGTCTCTACCGAGCTGATCTGGATGGAGTCTAGTCAACCTCTCTCGTCCAGGAAGACCCATGAACTCCTCGACGCTAATCTGCGACGGTGCTGTGGTGGCTGCTGGTGTCACCGACGTCTCTACAGGTATAGACGACGGTGTAGGTGTAGACGTCGAAGTCGAATGAGCTCTACTCACACGACGACGACGATGTTGGCCGCTGCCAGATGCAGTGGCGAAACCACCGTAATCCCTAGATTTATATGATAATATATTTTAAATATATGAAAAATCTATAATTATAAAAATATAATGGTTTAAAAAAACATTGCTTTAAATTTCCAAAATTCTCAAATTTAAATTTCCAAAATTGTAAAATTTAAAATTCTGTGGTGGAATTTAAAATTTAAATTTCCAAAATTCTAAAATTTAAAGTTTTATAAGGTTTTTAAATAGTGTTATAAGGTTTTTGTAAAGTTTTATAAGGTTTTTAAATAGTTTTATAAGGTTTTTAAATAGTGTTATAAGGTTTTGTAAAGTTTTATAAGGTTTTTAAATAGTTTTATAAGGTTTTTAAATATTTTTATAAGGTTTTGTAAACAATCTTATAAACCTTTTAAAAACTTTCCCAAATGTAATTGTTTAAAATTCTTTAAAATATAGATATAAATTCAAAAATTAAGTCATTATCTTTAAATTTACAATTATTTCGATATTCTAAATTCTTAAGTAATTTAGAATATCGAAATAATTGTAACATGTACCGCTCAAAAGGATACATCCAACGAAATTTTTGACCTTCTTCTTTAGATGGAACATGTACCGCTCAAAAGGATACATCCAACGAAAATGAACGGGACCACCTAGTTCAGCTTCGCGGGGGAGGTGTAGGGGAAGATGTTCCATAACATCAAAAAAAGACGGCGGAAAGATCTTCTCAAGATTGCAAAGGATCACTGGTATATTGGCATCTAAATTGCGGATCCCCTCAACTGTAAGTGTCCTCGTGCATAAATCCCTGAAGAAAGCACCAACTGCTGCAATAGCTTCGTGGACAGTTTGAGGAAGGAGATGGGTAAAAGCAAATGGAAGAAGCCTCTGCATCAGTACATGACAATCATGACTCTTCAGTCCCAAAAACTTTAGGTATCGCGAGTCTACGCAGTTACCCAGATTAGCTGCATATCCATCAGTGAATTTAACTTCGTGTTCAATCCACCGGAAAAATTCTCTTATCTTTTGTATTTGCAATCGGTACGGAGGAAAAGGATATGTACCATCGGGAATACGATCAAGATAAGCACGGTAGCAAATCTTTGAAACATCCATCCTAGACTTCACATTGTCTTTTGTCTTTCCCGGGATGTTTAACACCGTATTCATGATGTTGTCAAAGAAGTTCTTTTCAATATGCATCACATCGAGGTTGTGCCTTAATAAATGATCCTTCCAATACGGCAAATCCCAAAATATACTCTTCTTATGCCAGTTGTGAGCTCCTCCTACACCACAAAGCGGTTCATGCCCATTACCCCCACAATCAGGAGTCCTCTCAGCACCAAAATCTCTCAACTGCTCCAATATAGTACGACCGTCTATCTCATCAATTGGAGCATCAAACACTTGTTTATTTTTCTTAAATAATCTTTTAGACCGACGATAGGGATGGCCGTCCGGTAGAAACCTTCTATGGCAATCAAACCAACATGGCTTTCTTCCATTCCTCAATTGGAAAGCGTCAATGTTGTCTTGGCAAAACGGGCACGATAATGTTCCATGAGTAGTCCATCCAGATAGCATACCATATGCTGGGAAATCGCTAATAGTCCACATAAGGACCGCACGCATCAGAAAATTCTGCTTCCGTGAAACATCAAATGCTTCGACACCGTGACTCCATAGCATTTGTAACTCATAAATCAATGGCTGGAGGAATACATCAAGTGATCTCTTCGGATGCTCAGGGCCGGGAATAAGAACGGAGATGAATAAAAACTCTCGACGCATGCACATACCAGGGGGCAAATTATACGGTGTTACGATTACGGGCCACAAAGAATACTGCCTTCCATGCTTCCCAAATGGATTGAAACCATCTGTACTTAACCCGAGGTACACATTTCTTGACTCGTATGCAAAATCCGGATACAACATTTGAAAATGTTTCCACGCTTTTGCATCTGAAGGATGTGTAATCTCTCCATCTTGACGATGCTCTGCATGCCATCTCATTTTTTCTGCCGTTCGCACAGATTGATATAACCTCTTTAACCTCGCTGTCAATGGTAAGTACCACATACGTTTATATGGAATTGGAACTCTCCCACCAGTTTCCTTATACCGCGGTTTACGACAAAATTTACATCTTCTCCGGTCTTCGTCTTCTCTCCAATATAGCATACAGTTGTCGATGCATACATCTATCACATGATACGGCATACCAAGACCAGCTACAAGTTTCTGTATCTCGTAGTATGATGCAGGTGCCTGATTATCTTCAGGCAAAATATCTTTCACAAAATCTGCTATCGCATCAACACACTCTTCCGCCAAATTGAAGTCTGTCTTAAGGGTCATCAGTCTACTAGCAGTTGATAAAGGGGAATGTCCGTCTCTACACCCATCATATAATGGTTGCTTCCCTGCGTCTAACATATCAAAAAATCTTCTAGCTTCTTCATTTGGTTCTTCTAGTCTATCCTCCCTTATTACGATCGATGGCAAATTCTCTCTAAACGCATCATGAACCATCTCAGCGGTACCTACACCAAAATCTACTTCCGTTCTATGTTCGCCTAAGCTATCCGTTCTATGTTCACCTAAGTTATCCATTCTATGTTCGCCTAAGCTATCCGCAACATATGGTGCACTGCTACTACTAGCACCATCATTATTAGTTTCTCCATGAAAAAACCAAATTTTGTATCCCGGCATAAAACCAACGGTATACAAGTGATGCCAAACTTGTTCTACATTAACATTACGAGAATTGCAACAATTTAAACATGGACATTTTATCACCTTTCGATTCCCGACAACCGCCATGAACTCGCATATACCTCGTGCATAACTTGGATTTAATGTATTCGACTCCGGATCATACATCTCTTCATCCATCCACGATCTATAATATCTAGAAGATGACATCTTACTCTCTTAACGATTTTTTTCTAACAAATATTTGGTTGGAAGTTGTTGTTGTTTTGTGAGTGAATGAAGATGTGTGGAATCATATATATAAATACGCTGACCGTCAGAAATCTGTCGGCAAAGCGTCGGAAAAACAACGGATATAATAACGGCTAGATAACGGTTATATAACGGCTATTTTTTCCTACAGATTTCCGACAGACTAGTTGGGAGTCTGTCGGAAATCTGTCGGAAATTGCTATTTTCCGACGGATTTCCGACAACTGACCGGAATCTCCTCCGGCGTCGGCAACGGCTAGTTACACGGTCCAATAATCCGACCGATTTCCGACGGTCTATGGTCCGTCGGAAATAATTCCGACAGATTTCCGACGGAATTGAAAAATTTCCATTCCGTCGGAAATCGGTCGGATTACCGTCGGAAAATTTCCGACGGAATTACTTCCGTCGGAATTTCCGTCGGATTTGCGGCTGTTTTCTTGTAGTGTTAATTACTTTTATTTAATTATACTATTCAACCGCTCTAGTGTTACCAATCAACTTATTTATCAACCGCTCTCCGTTACCGAACCGCTTTCTCTAACCACTGTATTTAACCGCCTTTTTTCAAACGAACTTCAGTTCAACCGTTCAAAATTTTTTTAACCGCTCATTTCAAACGGAGTGACCAATCTGACCCATCATTCTTTTTAACTTTTACAAGTGATAACGACGGTCTGACTCTGAACACTCGTGTTTAGGGAACTATCATTTCAATCTATCAATCAATCTCCAATAAACTACATATTTTATCTTTTTGTCATTACTACATTTGCTGATTTCTTTTTGTTTGAATGATGTTCTTGTGTGTAAATGTTCAGTCTCGACTCTCGAATGATTGATAAAGCAGCCACATAGAAAAAGTTTAATTGGGTACCATCCAAAATGTAAACAAGTCCAGTTGATCTTTATTTCGCAGGTGATCTGATGATTTTTGTTGATTGGCGGAGAATATTTAGTTCAAAAGCTATGGTTAATTAAGTTTTAACATTGCAATTAAAACTAAGTGATAACATTGCGCATACCAAGTGGTTAACTTTTTTTTTCTTTTATCAAACCGAGTAGTATTATAAGTTCATACTCCAAACTAGGAGGAAAAGTTCAAGATTACAACACCACGTTTAGATAAAGCGCCGGTTAAAACAATTTCCAAACGCGAAATAAAAAAAAAGGTGATAGTAGTGAAATCCTTCCTAAAACAATAAATATTAAGGAGAATAGATTTCAGCTCATTAGCTACACCGTTCGTATTGATTGGTGTAACTAAGGAGAGGAAATCCAAAAAACAACAGAAAATTTGGAATTCCGTGGAGCTAGCTGCAATGAGAGCAGCTTTCAAAACCAAGACCTCCGCTAAGAATAGCGAAGCCACATTCGACCGGGAGAAAGAGCCTTGGGATAAGATCTCCAAGTGGTTAATTTAGTTTTAACATTGAGAATACCAAATGGCTCTTGGTCTATTGGTTTTCTTCTAATCAAAAGTGATAAAAAGTCTCTAGTTCAATCCATTTGGGAGGGAGATTTCCAAAAGAAATTGACTAAAAGCTGACTCCGGGCCCACGGAGATTAAGATTTCGACTCGAAATTTGAGGTTTTCAAAACAAAACAAAAAACATTGCGATTACAATATTTAGTTCAAAAGATTTGTGTATTGTTTTTGTTTTTTTTGTCAACATTAGACCGGCCGACCCATTAACTTAATTTTTATATATGTAGGTAGTGGTACTCGATCCCATATGTGATGGTGTATGCTCTAGTGGATTTATCTCCTGCCACTAGACTAATGTCACTTTACGATTTGTTAAATGCTATACTAGAAGTATCTCTTAGGTATTATAAACGTAAATGTAAATAATTATAGGGACATTTTAAGACATTATAAATTTATGATTACAAATATACTAAAAAAAATTCAACCAACGAACAATGTAAAAAATGTATTAGTTTGTTAAAAGATTGTTGTGTGGTGTAATGCACTTATTTATTTAGATTTTATTCAAAACATACCCAAAAATTATTGTCTAGAAAAAAAAACTATAAGAAAAAAATAAAGAAAAAGCAACTTAGACAAACATCATAATTAGGGTATATTATAAAATTCATAGTTTGAACGTAATAATATAGATATAGGTATCAATTCAAATGATAACAAAAAGAGGTTACTATACATTTTTGTTTTCTCTGATTTAATATATAAAGAGCTTACTTTGGGTAAATTATATTATGAGATTATAAGTTTATATTAGACATTTGCATTAATTTACAATCTAATCATATATTCAACTTGAATCTAAAAAACCTCAAATCAAAAGTAAGTTGAGTTGAATCTATAAAAGCATTTATAATATCCGTTGTTTTGGACACCAAAACATTGAGAATTTATGAAATCTCAAAGAAAAACAAAGACGAAGCAAAAGTAAGAGGCTCAAAAGAAAACAAAGAATCTAATCTCTAGTTCTCTCACTCTCACTCAACTCTTATTTTCTTCCAATCTTATTCATTTCAAATTTCCAAAATCATCCCCGGAAAAACTGAGCCCGTTCTTGATCATCGGTTACTGCAATTCTTGAAGATGACAACGAACAAAATCCAAACTCACTAACACAATACTGTTTCTGCTTCTGTTGTTGAGATTGCTTGCAATGCAAGATAGCTCCCTGAATAGAATTCTCAATCTCTGAACTCGAACTCGTACTTCTCTTCAAAAACTGCAACGGACGAAACCCTAAACTACCACTCGATGATCTGTTATTCGAGATCTTCACTTGTTGTCTCCTCATAGAGACCGAAAACGATCGCCTTTGGTTCCCGGAAACAGAACCATTACTCTGTTTTTTAGGTTTTTCTGTTTTGATTTGTCCAAAAGGAGATTGCACTCGAGAATACCTCAAAATAGATCTTTCATCAGCAACTCTTGATTCAACAGAACAACTTGTTTTACCAAAGAACGATCTTAAATAAGCTCTCGAAGCTCTGAACTTTGTTCCAAAACTTAATTTCTTGCTCCAAGATTTCTTCTCTTCTTCTTCGATTGAATTTGAATATTCGAGAAAATAGTCTTCCGGGTTAAGCTCTTTACTTACTTGACAAGATTCTACCGGAGAGACAGTGCAAGACTCGAAAGGAGTGTTGTTAGTCACCGGAGTTGTAACTGTTCCGGTGGCTAAAGGAGTGCTGAAATATTCGTCGTCGAAAGTGTAATCTTCTAAAAGCTTCTGGACCATTTGGAGACGTGGAGGTAAGTGAAGAGGAAGAAGTTTACCTTTGTAGAAAAGTTCGTCTGCAGGAGAAGTGGTTTTGTCTATCTCGAGAGGACAAAGATGAGACATTTGGAACTCGAACTCTCTAGGGTTGTTGTTGTTGTTTAGGGTTTTACGTACGAGGTTTGTGAAAGAAGTTACTTCCATGTCTATGTAATCTTCTTCAACATCACTGTCGTATTGATCTCGATTAGATGCCATTTTGTTTATGTTTGGTTCTTTGTGTTTATATTTTAGTGATTAGAGGTGTGAGTTTAAGAGTGGAAGAGGTTTGTTTTTATATATGTAAGAGAGAGAGTTAGTGTTAGGTTTTTGATTTGGTAAAGAGGATACAATTGTGGAGTGTGGACCGTATTGTGTTTTCTTTTTTACGTACATAGATGATTAAATTACGAATTAATATTTTTTTCCTATTCAAGTTCGAACGAATACCAATATTATATTATAAGTTCATATATACTGGTAAATAATAGTTTCTTCATTTCTTGGATATTGGACAATCTTTATAATCTTGCAATCACTTTTAAATTTGTACCGCTTTAGATTGTACCAATCACAAAAACTTTACCAAAAGCTTTACCAACACTATTACACTAATTTTTATTTATAAATCTTTATCTCAAATCTTTATCTATACAACTTTGCATTATGCTATAAAGCTTACCCACTACAAGAAAATAGGCGTATTTCCGACGGAATTTCCGGCCGTCAGAATTCCCGTCGGACATTTCCGTTGGAATTCAAACGGTTTTCCGACGGAAAATCATTCCGTCAGTACTCCGTCGGTTTATGTTGACAGAATTCTGACGTCCAGGATTACCGTCCGTATACCGTCAGAAATCCATCAATATTTACCGACGGATTACCAACGACGATGAGCCGTCGTAACTTTCCGTCGACATTCTGACGGAATATAATTTTTTCTAATCAGAGACAAAAAAATTGATAAAAAAACCAAAATCCGTCAGAAATTATGACGGATTTCTGACGGCATATAATTTTTTCTAATCAGAGACAAAAAAAATTGATAAAAAACCAAAATCCGTCAGCAATTTGTCAGAAATTATGACGGATTTCTGACGGAATACAATTTTTTAAAAATTTCGTCGACATGAGTCTCTGGAATCGGGACCGGTCGGGCTGGTAATGGGACCGGTCGGTCTCAATTGCAGGAGGTAAAAGTCTTCGATCCGTTGGCGAGCAGGTGCTCGGATAAGGAAAATCGGCTTTTTGCTCCAATTTTGTCTCGTTTGCTCCAATGAGCCCCAATAACTCCAAACCGTGCTCGAGAGCCTCCTACAACCTCAAAAGACACCAAAAAGAACTTGAAAGACTCGAAAAACAATAGAGAGACTCCAAACTGTGCACGAAGCTTCGATCTCATCGTCGACCGTTCTGCCGCTGATTCAGGAATGATTCAGACCGGTTTTCCGATGTTGACAATCCAATTGTCAAACCCACTCACCCACTCAACAATCCATGTAAGTTTTTGATGATTTTAAAGAGTTTTATGGACTTGTTCTTGAAATTGTTTGTTAGTAATTTGGGAATGGTTAATTGTCCGTTTAAACGCATTGTTCAACATGATTTCGTAATTGATTATGACATTTTTAGTTATTTATGAATGAACGGATTTTGGAATTTAGGCATTTGAGTTATGAAAAAATTAATTAAAAAACCCAAATCCGTCAGAAATCCGTCATAATTTCAGACGGATTTCTGACGGTTAATTAATTTTACATTTTTCCTATTCGGAGAATGAAAAAATTAATTAAAAAACCACTATCCGTCAGAATTCCGTCACACTTCCTGACGGAATTCTGACGGAAACCCTAATATCTTGCCTCCTAAACACTTTGATATCATCAAAGACGCGGCAAAATCCGTCAGTATGTCCGTCGGAATTTTTTGTTCCGTCGGAACACCGTCGGCATACGCCATTAAAACCAGAGACTTCGTCTTCCCCACAGACATAATGCAAAAAGTTTTTTTTCCTTCGAATTCCGGTTGCTTCACCGCCGTTTTGCCGCCGATTACACCGGTCCTCCACCGATTCTACTCCCCTTCCGTAAGCCAATCACCAATTACCCCAAACATGTAAGTTTTTCTAAATTTTGAAGAGTTTTTCACTATTGTTCTTCAAATTATAAGTTACAAAATTGTTTATGATTGTGATTGTGATCGAATTTTGGGTGATTTCATAATGGTTTATGAGTTTGTTAGGGATTTATGAATTTAGGTATTAGTAGAATTTTCTAAATTTATAATTTTTGGGAATTTAGAAATTTTTAAATGTATGAATTTTGGATTGATGCTTATATAATGAATTTAACAATTTAGGGATTTTAGAAATTTTTACAATATTATGAAAATTTTATGAATTTTTGGAATTTTTTTATTTTTATTTGAATAAGTTTTTGTGGTTTTTAGGGATTTTAATAGATTTATGATATGATTAATATATAAAATTCGAAAATTTAAAAATTAAGAAAAAATATTTATTTCAAATTTATTCAAAAACATTTAACTTTCTTAAAACTTTGAAAATTGTATAACTTTTAAAAATCATTTTAAACATTTAAAATTTTATAAATCCTCTATAAAATTATTTTTAAAATAAATTTAGAAATTCCAAATCCCAATTACCCAACAATACCTATATCCCTAAACCTCCATATTTAAAAATCGAAAAATCCCTAAATGCCGAAATTCCAAATTTCCAATTTCTCAAAATCCCTAAGTCAGTAAATCCTAAAATCTTAAAATCAGAAATTGCTAAGACATGATGATGGACCAATTATAATCCTAAGCCCAATGATAATATGATTAATATAAAAAATTCTATAGATTAAAAATTGTTAAAATTCTTGATTAAAATTTTTTTAAAAAAAAACATTCTTAAATTTAATAAAATTTTAAAAACTTTTATAAACATGTAACTCTTAAATTTTAAAAAAAATAAAAATACGTAACTTTTAAAAACATGTAACTTTAAATTTTAAGTAACTTTTAAAAAAAATTTACAAACTTTTAAAACCCTTAAATTTTAAAAACATTTAATAAACATTTAAAAACAATACAAATTTAAAAATTTAAGGGACTCGATCAATGTTGGGACTTGTATGCAACAATTATTGACAATGTTAAGTAATTAGGGTTTTATGAAAATCAAATCAGCATAGGTAGAACTTCTGGTTTTCACGGGATTGGCTCTTCGAATGGCAACATAATTCGTCATAATTTATATTCTCTCAATCAAAGATCCAATCCCCTGAATCCCAGAAGTTCTATCTATGTTTCCTTGGTTTTCATAAACCTCTAATTTCTTAACATTGTCAATAATGGTTGCTTGAACTCCCAACATTGAGGGAGTCCCTTAATTTTTTAAATTTGTATTGTGTTAAATGTTTTTTTTAATGTTTTTAAATTTTTTTTTTCAAATCCTAAATCCCTAAATCAATATATATAAGATGAAAAAAATCAAAAAATCACTATATCTAAAAAAAACCTTTATACCATTTACAAAATTTTACGTGTTTGGTCTTCGTGATGTCGAAGTGTTACTTCATTCCTTCATAACAAAATTCTAAAATCGCAAATTACCAAAATGACTGTAAATCCTAAATTCCATAAATTCTGAAATCTCAAAATCACAAATTCCCTGAATCCCAAAAGCCGAAACTCCGTACTAAAGATTGTAAATTTTAAATTTATAATTGACATAGTAATTTTAAATACTAATTTTAAAGTTATGTAAATTTTTTGTAAATCGTAGGGATTATGGCCTATTTCATGAGACTAGCGCAGCCGGTACTTCCAATAGGGGAGGTGGGATTGAGAGTCAGTCGCAGATCCCCGACACTCCTCTTACGGGTACAACTGCCTCTGCTCGTACGGCAATGAGCATCGAGGAGTTTGTGTCCCAACCCGGTCGGGATAGGTTGACACGACTTGATCCGGATGTACCACCTAACACGACCTGGTAATGACTACTTTTAAAAATTTATAGGCTTATATTAACTTAACAAAATTGTTAACAAAATATGAATCAAAATACCGTGTAGGTTCCCATATTCGGGAAACGGTATTGCGAGTGCCATCAACTCAATGATCAATACCATGATAAGTAAGCCGTATCCCACTTATGATTCCATGCCGGTGGCAGACCAGGACACATGGTTTCGGCAATTTGCGGTATGTATTTATATTCTAAATTAAAAATTCATCTTTTATATTTCATTCCAATTGTCAATAGTATTTCGGGTATTGTTTTGTTTTTCAGCAAGAATTTACGTGGGACCCACACCTGACTCGTATCGTCCGCAAAGAATTCGACGCAAAGGCGCGTAGAAAGTACTCGCAGAAGATGAACGAGTGGAAGGACGGGTGGTTGCAACGTCAGAAGGTGCCTAAGGTTCTTAAAAACGACGAAGCATTATGGGCTGGACTAGTTGCACATTGGGAACGGGAGGACACTCAAGCGACCTCCGAGAAAAACTCGACTAACCGGAAGAGCGACCGGAATAGGAAGGGACAAGTGACCCACAACCTCGGTGCAACGAGCAAGGCGTCACGTGTTCAGCAACTGGTAATTTACCTAATTTTCCATAATTTTTTAATTATCGCTAACATTTTCCGTACTTGACTATGCTAACAGATTGCGAAGCCGATGTGCGTCCTTCGCATCTTGATGTCATCAGAGATGCCCACACCAACAGAAGGACGGGTGAAATCCAAGCTGCGATTGCTCGGGAAATCACGGAGAGCGTGGAGAAGCTCGGGGAGCTGTACCTCCAATCGCAATCGAGCGTCGATGGAACTCCACCGCCAACCGAAGTTCCATTCGAGAAGATCAACGAGTTCACTTATGAGGTTAGTAAACGTGTCAATTTTAAACACATTTAAAATACCTTTTAATACTAATACGTTTTGAAATTGCTTGAATTTTTTTTCTTAGGTAACCCCTAAGAGAAGAGGTCGTGTCTACGGCCTCCCCGAATACAGTTGCTCATCCGTTTCGTCGGTTCGCTATCACGGTGGTAGAGTTTGGTAGCACAAACCGCCGAGCTGACCCAGCGGGTTAGCTCTTTGGAGGAACAGTATGAGAGAGAGAAGGCAGAGGCAGAGGAACGGCTGCAGAGAAAGCTTGCGGAGCCGGAGTACCGGCAAAAGAGAGAGAAGGAGGAGGCGGACGAACGATATCGTGCAATGGAGGTGAAGATGAACGAATTCTTCTGTGCTCATAGGTCGTAAATGTTTTTGGACATTTTAAATGTAATGTAAAACTTTAAATTTGGTTTTTAAACAATTTGAATTTAATTTAAATTTAATTTTGATTTTTAATTTTTTTTTCGTAATAATTCATTTATTTTCAAAAAATAATTTTTTTTTAAAAGATTTCCAAATCCGTCAGAATTCCGTCGGTTTGGCCGGACGGATTCCTGACGGCACATGGATCACCGGAATCCGTCGACACTACGTCGGAATCCGGTCGGAGCACAGAATTCCGAAGGTATTCCGACGGCTACATAAACTGACGGATTTTCGACGGTCTTGAAGCCGTCGTCTTCCTTAACCGTCGGAATTCCGTCAGGATGAGTATCCGTCAGTTTGCCGTCGAAATTCTCTGCTCCGACCGGATTCCGACATAGTGTCGACGGATTCCGGTGATCCAGGTCCCGACGGATTTCTGACGGATTTGTATTTTCGACGATATAGAACCAGCGGACCAAATCCGTCGGAATACCCCCTATTTCGACGGATTTCTGACGGATTTGGCGGTAGGAATATGCTTTGTTTTCTTGTAGTGAGCTCCAGCTTACGGCTCTAGCTTTTAAAAAAGCTAGGTTACCAATCGGACCCTACAAGTTATACTCAATAAAGTGGATCAAGTCTAAATAATCATTGTGTTTAATATTCAAAAATGATTTATGCAATCCAATTTTCTTTTTGAAGTATTTATTTGATTGGCTTTAGAAAGTTAACGGGGTTCATCATCGTCACTGATAGTGATTAGATCGAGCTTAAATTTAATGGAAGAACGAATAGCGAGACAAAGTTTAGAATAAAACAAAAGTATCCAATTCGTAAAGTATTCGTTTGATAATATATCTGGTAATTATGTCACTTCTTATATTTCTATACGTATATTTAGATTTTGTTATAATTTGGACAAGGACGACGAGACAGTAATCTTTATAGAAGCCCACGTGTTAAGTATTTTTCGGTCTTATTGGTTACTCAAGACATAAAGAAATGCAACAACACTAACCATATATGATCAACAATATGATTATGTCGTGTTCCGAATGATATATAATGCAGGAAATGTAAAGAGTAGAAATGGTCATAAAACCATGCTTACTTCTTCTTTATTTCTATTTCAAAGTACTTTTTATGTTTGATCCATTTATAATAAAGATAATTCGAATTCCATGGAAACTTATTTAGAGTAAGACTTCTAGATGGATGGGTTAAGGACTTACGGTATTAGTACATCGGATCTTTGGTAATTATTTATAATATATAGTGTGGAAGTCGTTGGCAGAGTCACAATCCCATTGAGCTTAACAATGTTCCACACATTTTTACTAGATTCCCGGGTTTAATTTCTCCACTTTTAAGTTATATATGCATTGATTGATGGGTACTAAACTAGTACTATAAATATTTTAATGGGTAAACAACAGTTTTTTTGTCAATATGAGGAATGTCGAAGCTATATGTAATCACTTACCTCAATATGAGGATGTTATCACAAGCATTGAGATTAGTTCCTTCTCGATGAAAGATTCTTTGTCTTGATTACCCGCTAAATCGAGAATTTATAAGATAAGGTCAGGTTATGCAAGCACTAAAACAAACATTGCCCCGGATGTTATAGAGGATTTTGATTGGAAAGCATGTATTTGGGGAGTTAAGACAGCGCCAAAGCTTAAGAACTTCCTTTGGAAACTGAAAAGAAGAGCATTTGCAGTGGGAAGTAATCTCTATGTGAGAGGTGTACTAGAGGTTTCAAGGTGTAAGCATTGTAATGCCTTTGAAGATGAACTACACATAATACTCACATGCCCTTTTGCACGGAATGTTTGGGAGGTAGTGCCTATGCTTCATGTGACAAGAGCAATTGATACTATCAACCAGTTCCTTACGGCAGCATGTCGGCAAATCAACTTACCACCGGTTGGTATCTCTGACACTCCCTTATACCCTTGGATTGTTTGGAACTTATGGAAGACCCGAAATCAGTTTCTGTTTGAGGATAGACATAGTACAGCTGAGGAACTAGTGGTAAATTCAATCAAAGAGGCAAGGTCACGGCAAAATGCGCAGCTTGATGGTGTCAAGCCAAAGTCGGCTCCTGCATCCTCTCCAAAACCAGCTCTGCTTCAACAGGCCACTCTATGCTTTGTAGATGCATCATGGGTGACAGCAACATCGGTGTGTGGCCTTGGTTGGTGTTTTAAAGATTCGAAGCTGAACATCATCGCTCAAGACTCGATGTCTCGTACGAAGGTAGCATCGGTTTTGCTGGCCGAGACCTTATCATTAAAAGCCTCTCTAATTGCAGCTATTAACAAGGGTTTTAGAGTTCTTAGTTATTTCTCGGTGTCACTCTCGTTAATCATGAAGCCTATTCTACATGACATTAGTCATATTAGGAAAGACTTTACTTCTATCTTGTTTACTTATATTCTACGCTCGGAAAATGTATTAGCCGATGCGTTAGCTAAACTTGGTCGTGTATCGTTGTATTCTTCTTCCTAAACGAAGTTCTTTCAAGTTAATTGAATTAGTTTGATAAAAAAAAACAACAACAAATTTTTGTCAATATTTATAAAATCCAGATGTTCAAAAAAAAAAAAAAAAATTTTTAGAAGTTCATTTACGAAAATGTCTTTGGATCACTGTTTACTTATTTTGTTGAAAATTGTCGAACATGCTATTTTTTTGGTCACATACATTATGGAAATTTTACAAAAATCTGTAAGAAATTTCATGCGGTATAATGGTGGTTCAACCAGAAAAAATGCATAATTGGATTTTCCAAATTTGACTCGCAGTTCCGCTACCATGTCGGATAAATAGCACTCATGGCGTTAGGAATGTCAAAATGGGCAACCCGACCTGACTCTACCCAAACCCAGATGGGTTCGAGATTTTAGTGGATGAGTTTGGTCCAATCCATTTATTATATGGGTATAATATACATACCCAAACCTATTTATATAAAATCCGTTTGGTTTAGTGGGTTAAATGGGTAGCCATATAAATATTGGATAAGATGTAAATTTTTCAGTATCAAACTGTTTACCTAAAAAGGAAAAAAGTTAAAATGGAAAAAAAAAACAAACATAAAGTAATTTTACAAATTGTAAAAACTTCTATACGAATAGTTATATAAAATATTTAGTTAAAAATAATTTTAACAAAGAAAATTTAACATTAAACAAAAATTATGAAAAGGAAAATACCAAACTATATAATTAAAAATAAATTAAATAAGTTACTCATATATATAAGCTAAATCACGTAATAAACTAAGAAAAAAACCAACACATACCATATATAATATAAATCTAATAAAAGTTTTTTAAGTTAAACAAAAACAAATTAAATTAAAATATCTAAGTATCTTAAATAAAATCATAAAACCATAAAACCAAAAAAATAGAAAAATTATTAAACTAATAAATAAACTAAGATTTCTTTTGAAAAAACGCCTCAAATTTCGTTGAGATTGGGTTATCTTTCTCCTCAGATGCATATGCTTCATTGTCATCATTACTTTCAGTGACTCCTATTTATATAAATCTTATAAATCCCTATTTATATAAGTTTTATAAATCCTTAATTTCTTTTTACTAAATGAAAGCCCTAATCTTTTAAAGTAATATATATATATATATATAGATTATTTTTAATTTTATGTTAAACCCATGGGTAACCCATGACCTTTGAAACAACCAACAGTTTTTATTAAAAAAACGTTTAACCCAAATTTATTATTCCCATAAATAATAAATCCTCAACGGCTAAATAAGTAATTACCAATAACAACGGAACACACATAAACAAATCATCCAAAAACAAAATTTTAATTTAAATAACCAACTAACTCAATTCCAGAATTCAACAATTAAACCAATAAACCAAATCCAGAATTCAACTAGCATTTCTAGAAACCTAACAGGTTCTACTAAAATGCAACATAAAATAAACATCCTATAATCCTCATGCTACTGTCATGATTCCGCGATCACATTTTTCCTTTATCTGCAACACATCGAAATAAGAGTTGCGTAAGTATTTCATAAATACTTAGTGAGCTGGTAACCAGCAGGCTCAAGTAAACCAATAACCACATAAATGAGTACAAAACATCACACATAACAATACAACAAATTTTAGACCTCGAAGGATCATCAGAACCTCGTGTTGAGCGACACCAGCAAGGCGTCGATCGACACAACAACAACACTTGTGTTACTCGACACCCTCCTGGTGTCAATCGACATGCCTCTGTGTTGCACCATAATCGAGCTTCTCCTCCGCAGCCCGATTCCGGTGAACATAAGTCGCAATCCTGCACGAAAAACACAAGGAAAACACACATACAATCCACAACCAATACCACAATCATCAACACACGGGATCACACTCAAATCATTCATGAAAAGCATAGAATTTACCCTCATTTCCTAGAAACCGCGGTCACAACTCACCTTGGCTTAGGAATGGGTAAGGATTCGGATTAGAGACTCAACAATCACGAACACAACCACCAACACAGACTGATTCTCACGCTGAAACATCAAGGAAAATCCGACGAACGATTCCTCTACGTTCAACGAATAATCGAGTCAAAAAATCTCTCAAAAGCTCACAGATTCTCTCTTCTCAATTCTCTGATTCTTTTTTGCATTTTTCTCCCTTCCCAAACGCGGCCACAAACGACCAAAGGACTTATATACGCAAGCCCAAGGTTCAATCCCTAAACTGAGCAAAACCGACGATTAAAAATCAAGTCGGTTCTGATTTCTACAACTCGTGTCGCTCGACACGAAGACCAAAAATGCCCATTTTTGTTCGTGGATGTTACAATTCTCCCTCACTAATCTGGATTCGATCTAGAATTCCGAATAAAACGTCTATCACATACCGATCTGGCCAATATCACTAGAGATCCTCACCCGATCCCAAAGGCTCACCTCTAACTTTGTATTTATACGCACGTTCCTAGACATTTATTACCCTTGACTCATTATCACACACACTCACTCTCTGGAACACATCTTTTGAGCCTATGCCAACCAGGGAAACCACCATCCCCTCGAGAGAACCACCATCTCTCTGTACTTATACTGGAAACCACCGTTCCAAATAAGCACATAGGAAAACCACCGCTCCCTAGAGAGAACCACCGTCCCAAGTAAGTACTCTAGAGAACCACTGTCTCCGAATAGTGAGTTACTAGCAAACAATTCCAGAACACCTATAAATATCTAAGATTATACTGCCTCATGTGGTTACACTTGATATTCCCTCACCCGGAATATCCACAAATAATATAAAAAATAAATATCTTATAACAGAGATATATAAGGAATCTCCATCTTATAAATCTCCAAAAGTATAAATCGTTACAAGAAAACAAAAAATACAAGAACAAAACATAATAGCCACATGCTACAACACCGAAACTAGAACCACAAAGATACAAGTAAAGCTCAAACTCTGACCTGCTTGTCGAACCACTTCCTGAAGTTTAACTTCATCTTTGCACATGGCTCCCAAGTCTCCTCCTCTGTACTGGCAGAGTCCCACAAGATCTCAGCAACGGTATCTTCTTACGACGCAGAACCTTGACTCTCCTCTCGAGAATCCTCACCGGTCTCGCCGCCAAAGATAAATCAGGCTGAAGATCCTCCAGAATCTTAGCTGCCAACTCCTCCGACTCATGCAGGCAATTCCTCAACATCGACAAATGGAAAACCTTATGAAATGCCTTCATGATCAGTGGTAAATCTAACTGGTACGCCACCGGTCCAACTCGTTCCACTACCGAAAACAGACTCATAAACCTTGGACTCAGCTTGTTCTCAGAAATAGATTTGTTGGGGCCTCGTAACATGGCCATCTTGAGATACACTCTATCCCCGACCGCGAACTCCAACTCTCTCCTCCTATTATCGGCATAACTCTTCTGCCGATTCTGAGCCTCCTTCATGTTCAGCCTCAAAACACGGATCTTCTCTGTCGTCTCATGAACAAAACTCGCACCATAAATGGTCATCTCCCCCACTTTGGTCCAGCATAGATGTATCCTACAAGGCCTCCCATACAAGGCCTCATATGGAGCCATCCCAATACTCGCCTAAAAGTTGTTGTTATATGCAAACTCAGCTAGGCAAAAATGATAAACCAAGTGACCACCCCTATCCAGCATACATATCCTCATCAAATTCTCCAAAGTCTTAATAATCCTCTCTGACTGCCCATCGGTGTTCGGATGATAAGCCATACTGATATGCACCTTAGTGCCCATCTCTGTCTGAAAAGCTTGCCAAAACTCAGACGCGGACTTAGGATCCCGGTCTGGCACTATACTGGTTGGCGCTCCATGGAGCTTCACAATCTCCTTCACAAATTTCTTAGCCAAAACCACAGCTCCACCGCTCTTCTTAATGGCCAAAAAATATGCAGACTTAGTCAGAGGATCCACAATTACCCAGATAACATCATAGGTCCGCGAGTTAGGTAATCCGACCATGAAGTCCATAGTGATCATATCCCACTTCCAATCTGGAATGGGTAAACTCTGCAATTTGCCACTCAGAACCTGATGCTCTACTTTCACTAATTTGTACGCATTACACTTCACGACCCATTAAGATACATCTCTCCTCATCCCGACCCAATAGTAGTACCTCTTAAGATCATGATACATCTTGGTCGCTCTCGGATTAACCCAGAACTTGCTCGCATGAGCCTCTTGTAGAACGTCCTGCCTTAACTCATCAACCTTGGGATCTAAAACCCATCCACGTACCAAAATCGTCTGATTCGAAGAGACCTGATACTCAGAACTAACGGCCCTCGACGCATCGATCAAAAACTGATCACTCTCCTGAGCTCCTCAGTCCTACTTAGAAGGTCTCCCTGATCTGCTGCCTCTAAATCCAACAACTCCTACAAAATAACACACAAACGCAGAGTACTAATCTCGCTCACAAGTGCCTCAACATCCTGCTCCTGAGCCAAATCCACTCTCTGATGACTCAAAGCATCAACCACCTGGTTTTCCTTACCATGATGATAAACAATATCCATATCATAATCCGCCAACAACTCAACCCAACTCCTCTGCCTTACATTCAATAAAGGTTGCGTAAAAATATGTTGCAAATTTTTGTGATCCATGAAAATCTGAACCTTCCCACCATAAAGATAAGATCTCCAAATCTTCAAAGCAAGCAGAACCGCACCCAACTCTAGATCATGCATAAGATAATTACGTTCAACCCCTCTCAACTGCCTCGAAGCATACACAATCACTCTACCTCCTGCATCAAAACACATCCCTAACCAATCCAAGAAGCATCAATATACACTCCATATGACTTACCCGGCTCAGGCAATGCCAACACTGGAGTACTCACCAACTTCTTCTTCAGCCTCGCAAAGCTGTTCTGGCACTCCTGAAACAAAACAAACGGGACATCCTTCTCTGTCATAACCGCCATCGACTGAGCCATACTCACAAAGCCCTTGACGAATCGCCTATAATAACATGTTAATCCGAGAAAACTCTTGATCTTTGTAGCATTAGACAGTCTAGGCCAATATCTGATATCTTCGATCTTAGCCAGATCCACAGAAAATCCATCTGCTGAAACAATGTGGCCAAGAAAACCCATCTCTCTTTGCCAAAAACTGCACTTGCTTATCTTCGCAAAAAGCTTATGCTCCCAAAGCTTCTCCAAAACCAACCTCAAGTGCACCTCATGCTCCTCTGGACTCCTCGTGTAAACGAGAATGTCATAAATAAAGATAATCACAGAGACATCCAGATACTCCTGGAATACGTCGTTCATCAACCTCATGAACACTGTAGGGACATTCGTCAAACCAAACGGTATCACTAAAAACTCAAAGTGACCATACCGCGTCTTGAAATCGGTCTTTTGAATATCAACCTCATCAATCAAAATCTGATGGTAACCTGATGCCAAGTCAATCTTGGAGAACCAAGTAACACACCTCAACATATCCAAAAGCTCAACAATCGTTGGAAGAGGGTACATGTTCTTCTTTACAAACAACACCGGCGCTCCCCACGTTAAAGTACTCGGACGAATAAATCCCTTACTCGCCAAATCTTCGAGCTGCTTCTTCAGCTCTGCCAACTTTATCGGAGCCATCCTGTAAGGTGCCTTAGATATCAGCGTTGTCATGTGCTCAACCTCAATAGTGAAAGGATCAGACCGAGATGGCGGTAATCCCTTCATCGATCGAAAAACATCCTTGAAGTCCCGAACAACCTGAATATCTCTAATAGCAACATCCCCAACAGACTCTAGCATAGATATCGTCGCCAAATAAGCCTCGCATCCACGCTCAACCTCCTGCACTGCATGAACCGCAGAAATCATGAAACTCCCCGAAGTCGGTCTCATTCCCTGATAAACCAACCTCGAACCCTCGCGCTCAAATACTATGCGACCTCGATAGCAATCTAAATGAACCCGGTAACGCTCCACATTACTAGTCACTAAGTCCACCGGCATAGACTCCCCCGCGATCTGAACATCAATGCCTCTCGCTCGACCTAGCGTAGCTAGGAATCCTCCTCCAACCACCTTGACCATACTCGCTGGCTCACCAGCATCGCTCCGAATACCACTGCTCTCGGCCCACTCTGGAGTAATGGAGCAATTGGATGCTCCCGGATCGAACAACACATGAGACTCAAAGCCTCCAACTAATAAGGTCAATGCACAAACCTCAGGTGCTAAGAAAACCCTACTAATTTTTATCACAGAATTAACAAAAAACAAACAACTAAACTCAACACCACAAATTTAAAAGTCTGAACTCTGAATAATACATTTGATCACTCTGGCGCTCTGCTGGGCCGACTCCAATGGCGTGTACACCCGCGGTGCACCTCCAACATGAGCTAACTGCTGCACTGCCGCTATCTGCGCCACTACTGGCTGAACTGCAGCAACCGCCATCTGCTACACTGCGGACATATCGGATGAATATGTACCGACTCTCTGCAGTGGAAGCAAACCCTTGCCTCCTTCGAAGCCTTAGGGTAGCTCGCCACCCGGTGCTCTGTGATCCCACATCCATAACACGCATGAGTCCCCAAACTCACCTTAAAAATGCTCTCCCACTCCCTTTTCTGACCCTGTACAAGCTTACCGCCCTTGCCAAAACCAAAACTCCCATGCTAATGCTGCCTCCTCGGCTGAACCGCAGGAGCAGCCATCACTGGAACAACTGCAGCAGCCTGACCCCTCAAATCCTCCTCAATGTCTGCAAGCATCTCTACCAGCTTCGCCCTCGAGGCGTACCCTGAAACTCTGCAGCGAATCTTCAAATCCGACTGAAGTTCCCTCAGAAACCTCTTACAATTGTGTGTCTTTGTTCTTTCTCTTACTGGCACAACAAACGAGTGATCGAGAGAGATAGAAAGGTTTTCATATACACACGAGTGCGATTGAGTGATTTGTGAGGTCCGATTTAAGCTAACGACCACAACAATTTTCTTCGAATTGGAAGATAATCATTTATTTTCATGTGTTTATTACGTTTGTGATTTTTTTTTGCTTTTACTAAAATGTGAATATTCATTAAAATGAAAGTAAGGTTTTACATAAAAATAAAATCTAGAAGCTCAACAACCTCGGCAAAAAAAGAATAAAAAACAATGTTGGACTCTTTTTAGAGATAAGCAAGAGAGCTCGTGCACTACAAGAAAACAGACAATCTGTGACGGATTTTTGTGACAGTTTTTTTTGTCACAAATGATTGCGACGAAAGTGGGACGAAACTGTGACGGATTTGTGACGAAAATAAAAAACGTATCAAATCGTCGCAAATTTGTGACGCAAAACTTCTGTCGTAAAAGCGTCACAAATTAGTGACGGAGTTGTGACTATTTTAATGAACGTCACACTTTTTGCGACGGATTAGCGACAGTAATAATTTTGTCACTCATTTGTGACACATTTGCTACTGATTAGCTACGCCCAGATGAATTTTTGTTTTAGAGTATAGGGTTTCAGATACTGTCACAAAAGCGTTACAAATTTGTGACGCTTTTGCAACGGATTAGCGACGCTCAGGACCATTTTGGTGTTTAAAATGTGAATTCAAGTACTAGAATATTACACATAAGTATATTAGTCATGAGTGGATTAAGAATTTGATATCTAAGCATTTAAATCTTCTAATTTGAAAAAAAAAAATGTTCATACAAATCAAATAAGTGTGATAAGAAAGTAATTAGTTTAACTTTGTAAAGTTTAGAAAAAAACAAAAATTTTATAAATAAAGATGATAAGTTCAATTTACCTAAATATAATCATTGACATTGGTCATACCTTGATAGAAAACTTATTTTAAACCTATTGACTTACTAAATTTTCATGTAAATGTTTAGGGTTTAGGGTTTGAAGCTGTCTATACTCATAGCGTCACAAATGCGTAGCAAATTTGTGACGATATTGCGACAAAACTGTGACGCTTTGGTGTTTTGGGTTTCAAAATAATTGGACTTCCACTGAGCGGAAAAATTATAGTGAAATTTTTTCATTTACCGCTTAATATTTTGGGTTTCCACTCACCAAATTAATCAAAATTTTGTTCCAAAACCAAATATTTTCCACGCCAAACACTTAGAAAAAATATCATTCCTTTTAATTGTGAGAAAAAACCCTAATCTTTCTTCTCCTTCTCTTCTTCTTCATCGAATCCCCTCTTTCACCGGCTCCACCACCGGTTCGCCTCTTTCACTTGCTCCACACCGTCTCTCCTCCACCATGTTCTCTTGACGGTTTCTCCTTTTCACCTATTATCCTTCTCCGTTTATTCTCTTAATTGCTTCTCCTCTTCAAGCAACCACAATCGCTCTCTTCCTCTCGCTCAGGTAATCATCCTATCTATCTCTCTATCTCTCTTAGGCATTATCTTCGAAATCGTTTTAATCTCTTTGTTTCTTCAAAATCTCTTCTCTCTGTTTCTTCTCCTCGTTCCCCTTTCGATTTGCAATTTCTTCTCTCATGTCTTCAAAGCTAAAGCGCTTGGCTTCTTCTTCTTCTCCTCGTTCCCCTTTGCTCTTGGGTATAAATCGAGAAATGAATGGCTTTTTGTTGCTAGGATTGGATTAAGGAACAAAATGAGTTGTTTCTAGAGATTAGCTATAAGCGCACACAACCTGTTTGATGAAATGTCTAAGAGAGCTAGCATCATTAAAGGTGTCCACTCTTGTTTCTGAATTACATATAAGTGTTGTCACCTAGCATAGATCTCTAATGGCAACGTTTTCAAACCTTCTTCTCGCTTTACGCTTTCCTTTAGAAGAAGTGAAATCAAGATGTTTGTTTTGATGTTAATGGGTGTTCACTGTGACTTGTAATCCAAACAGTTTTATCTCAGAGACTTGGTTTGGGAAAAGCAGTAATAAGAATGGCTCCTGAAGAAGCACTTGGTGAGCTCTTGCAGGTATTGTTCCTGAACTTTAGTAAGAATGCTTTCACCAAACCGGATTGCTTAAAATGAGTCGATTGGTTCATGGTGATACGTTTGTTTTGAATTACACGGCTCTGTGATAATCTATTATTGCTATTATTGCTAAACCGGGAAAGATCGGTTTATATAAACCATTTTTCTCCACTTGTGCAGCCAAACCAAGCAAGATGCTGTCACTTCCTATAAGAAAGTTTTAATGGTGTATGAGCATTCTGTTTTTCTTACAGTGTTCTCAATTTGTTTTAAATGCAGAACTTGGTGAAGCGGAACAAGAAGATGTCACCTTTAAGCAGGTACGTTCTCATCATCATGTACACTTATACTTTAATTCACTTGTTTTTAAAATGAACTACACAGTATCCTCCATATAGGTCTTTACCAAATACTAGTTAATTTCAAAACATATATGGCTAGACCTTGATGAATATCAGTTGGTATCTTGATTGCAGATGGAAACAATGAAACAAAAAGCTCAAATGGAAAAGGAATTCTCACTTGTAGCAAATGTGTAGGTGTTGTTTCTTTTGTTGTATAACTTGTGTAATCCTTTGAACTCTAAACATTGTTTAAAGTAATTATGTTGTTTTGTAAACTCATTACTCTTTTGGGTTTTGTAAATTATGGTTTTAGTTTAATTTCTTTTAGATTTCCATTATTTTCAAGTCTAATACAATAATACAAAAATCAATTAAGCAAGTTTCAGATTAATAATTTTAGTCACAAATTAGACACTTTTGTGACGAATTAAGAACAATAGAATCCTTGAAAAGCGTCACAAATTCGTCGCAATTGTGACGAATTTTACCGTCACAATAGTGTGGCTAATTTATGACAGAATAAGAGTCACAATTTCGTAACAAATATATGACGCTTTTGTATCGTCACTAAACCGTCGCATATCTATGACGCTTTAGGGTCGTCTCAAAAGCGTCGCAAATTTGTGACGCTTTTTTATTCGTCTCTAAAAGCGTCACAAATTTGTGACGAATTTGCAGATTCGTCAGAGTTGCGACGGTTTTTTAGCGACGCTTTTGTTTCGTCACAAAAGCATCGCAAACACCTATTTTGCGACGCTTTTGTGACGCCATTGAGCGTCGCAACTTCTCTGTTTTCTTGTAGTGGTGGAATAGTGACAATATAAAATGTAGAGAATGCCATGTGAATCAAAAAAAAAGAATAATAAGAATCACTCTATACCCTATATGAAGCTGATAACCTCATCCACTATCAAACTTTCTAGATCACAAACCATTGACTCATCATCAGCTTCAAGTTTTAACCATTCATCAATGCTAGATTCTCCAGTCTCAAACAAGCAAAAGCAGAAAACAAATAGAAAATGAAACGTACTACAACAAACACAATATCAGTTAATGTAATCGTCACATCTCACAAATTTCTAAAGAGAGGAATTGCTGATGTCTTGTATCAAGCCGATTTCTTTGATAAGTTGGGAACCGATCTTTTTGCTTCCTCTACCTTACGTGCCAAATCTTATGGTTCTTTGAGAAGACGGAGCAAGTCCCATGGGCTCTCGGATGTCATGAGTCTCCTCATAATAGCAGCAGGCCCGACCCAGAGGACAAGCCAGTGAAACCACCGCTTACGGCCCTAAATTTAGATTGCTTTTTTTTAGTTAAATTTTTGTTATAGCTATAATTAAAAAAAAATTATAAAATTTTTCTACAATAATAATATTCGTAAAAAAAAAAATTTCAAATGTTTTTTTTAATGTTTATGGCATTCTCTAAGTAAACATGTTAATTACTCATTTCAAAAATATTAATTTGAAATTATTAGTTAAAATTCGAAGTTGAAGCTGATAACAAAATTATTTGCGATCTACCATGTGACAAAAGAGATTGAATGGGTTAGTTTTGTCATCTATTGAAACATAGATGGTTGAAAAACTCGATAACGTGAGTTTAATTAATGATTTTGCAGGCAAAAACTCGATAACGTGAGTTTAATCAAAAATAAATTCTATTTTTTTTTTATTTATTTCTTACTAACTATTTGGAATTATAAACGATATAATGGGTTTTCATGTGTTTTTTTATTTTAAATTACTATTTTTACGTTATTGAAAAATGTACGAAAATGTCACTTTTTTACATATATGCATAAGGCTCTCTTTCTTCCACAAAACGTTTGATTCTCTCTTGAGTCGGTTGGTAAGGTATCTCATCAAACATTTGTGCACGAGGTATAGAAATGTGTTCTTCAAGCAGTTTTTTGATTCTTTCTTCACTGTCTTTCATGAGAACTCCTGCTTCAAGGATAAATCTATTACCTTGTGTGATGAGAAACTTTTCCAAATCGGCATAGTTTTTCTTTTGCATGTCTTTGAATTGGGTGTTCATTTCGCCACTCATGTCATGGAATTTGAGATCCATGTGCTCGATGAGCATAGTAGACTCTTCATCTTTTGCCATCTTCTCATTTTTCCTCATCCAGATTATCAAAATTGTAATACCATATAATACCATATAATGAATACTATTTTTTGGGTCACATATACGTTATGGAAAATTTACAAAAATCTGTGAGAAATTTCATGCGGTATATAATGGAGGACTTTTTCACACCTCTAGATTTAGTCGAGAAACGTATAGTCAGTTACTAGGTTAGTGGCACAAAGTGTATGTAGTTAAATGTCTATTGTGCCAATTCAATGCAGTACAAATCATTCAGAATTTCGAATTTTTTCAAAAAACTCTTAACCCTATTTTGAAGAAACATTTTGCAAATTTTCAGATTCTTTTTTATAAGTTATCAAAACAAGTGATATTCCAAATGAATCTGTTTAAAAAATCTCAAAATGCATATGTACTAAAGAAAGTAGTAGTCTTTCATCTCATCGGGTGACGTCACCAGTTTCAAATAAACCAAAAACGATCAACCCGGTCCGATCGCTTTTCGCTTTCATTTGGTATTACCGGTTATCTGAGTAAAATTGATTTCTCACTTCAATCTCTTAAAACAACGAACGACGCGAGGACAAAGAGGAAGATGACGTCGCTTCTATCGGAAACTTTTCCATACCGGCCTCTTTTCTTCACACTTACATCGCAGGTTTTCTTAGTTTCTGCTCTGTTTCTCTGATTTGTCTTAGATGCCGAATTTTACAAGTTATCTGATTCGAGCTTTGATTGTGATTCTCGTATATTTGACATGTCTAAAATTGTTTATGTTGATTGAGCAATTGATTTTGATTTTGGTTGTTTTTTTTTTGTAGATGATTTAAAGTTGTAATTTTTTTCCAATGATTCAAAGTTATGGTTTTTGTGATAGATATTGAAGGTTTCAATTATTCTATTTTAGTTTTTGGGTTTTTGGAGATTTTTCTACTACATACTATACTAGAATCAAACCAAAAACTCATCAAGTAGATTAGTAGTAGCTTTGGTTCCAGTTAGAGACTAGTCATCTTCCTTCTACTTGTTTAATAAGATTGATGATCCAAGTCCATTCTTGTTTGTCTATTACTGAATAAATTCATTACATGCAACATCATATAGATAAGTAAAAATACATATTTGATATTTCACATCCATTGTAGTGATGAAGATATTCAGCAAATTGTTCTAACCGTGCCATTTAGGTTTTTACACAACCAAGTGAGATACATGAAGAAGAAGAAGACAAAGCAGAAGAAGAAGAAGAAGAGTCACTAAGTAGTGGTGTTCCATGGAACAGATCTGAGAGATACTTCTCCAAATTATCTGGCTTAAACCTCACAAGCATCTCTATATTCCTCTCCTCCCTCAGCATCGTCAAGTACTTTCCGTAAAACTCTCTGTATTCCGGTACAAGTTTCTTCGCTATAGAAACTTTAAGCTCGTCTCTCAGTTTCGCATCCGGTATTACATACGATGATTGTTTCATGTAAGCTTCTTCGAACGCAAAGTGAAATCTCTTGAAACATGTTTTAGCTTCCTCTGGTGATAGTGTGGTATACGTTTTCTCGGGTAACGATAAGAAAACGTTCGCCCACGCAGCCATTTCGTAGTTTGCAGTGTAGCTTCTGAGTTTCGCATCATGCTTTGTTAGCCAATCGTCTCCGAGAAGGTTCCTGAGGTGAGTTGAACGAACGGTGTCAATAACGAACTGTGTGTTGTTGACGAGAAAGAGGTACGAGAGTGAAATATCCTTGTAACTCTCGGCTTTCATGTCTAGTTTGCAGAGTAAAACCAGGATAAGCCAAGCTAGATGAACCGAGATTACGTGGTTGTTGTGTTCGTCTTCTAAGATTGGAGCTGTGAAGTAAGATTCTAGCATTCGCGTGTTTCTCGGAACCGGATAATCCGTAAGGATATCGGATAACACGCGGCTGTATTCAGATAACGACGATAGAAAACTCATCGTTGAACGAGTCAGCTTGTGTATCCCTCCTCCTGGTGTAACTGCTTTCGAAGAATCCTTTTGTATTGCCAACTCAAACTCCGTGAGGCTCGTGTGTATCGAATCTTTGAGTTTCTTTATTGACGATAACGCGAGGTTTTTCACTAAAGCTACCGAATCGAAATGGAATATGAGTTCAATCTCTGGCCAAAGGTCGGAGATCGCTGCGTAGAGATCCATCAGTTTGAAGATTCTCTCGGGGGACGATGATTTCTTCTCTTTATTGGCAACGAGTTCCGGGAACTTGAAAAGATTGATTCCTGCTTCGTTCGCTATTTCGTAAAAGCAAGATTCTCTTATCGTACTCGAAGAAGAAAAGACGTGGTCGCATAGAAGCTTCTCTCCTCGGAAAAGAGTTATGACGCCGATTTTTGCAGCTTTGGTCCAGTTCTTGATCATAGACTCGAGCATGGTCCAATCCATTCGGTTAAACCGGGAGAGTTTACACTTTTCGATACCGAGTAAGTGTAGTCCTTCGTCTACGATTGACTTTCTGATGAGTTTATAACTCTTTATGCACTCTTTACCGTATCCGCAACTAATCATCGTCTCTGCTATGATCTTTAAGTCTGACATCACTAAAGCCGAGGCTTTCTCGACCTGAGTGATTGATTCACCGGCCTTCTTCAGCTCGTCGTCATCATCATCGGATTGTATTACATCTTCGAATTCTGAATTATTGCTCGAGATTGAGGAGTGTCCAGAGATGGATTCGGGATCGAGCTGGTCTCGGTTTGAAGAAAGGATTTGGAAGAACTCTTTTTCGAGGCGGGACATACCGATTTGCATTAGGTTCTGTGCAAGGACAAGCTTCGCAGATTGAGAGTGATGAGAGACCAGAAAGTGCATGGCTCTGCGTAAGTCGCGGATGGATTTGATGAAGTCTTTGGCTTCTTTTCTGCTGTGACTAAACAGAGAGATGATTTTTGTGTAGGACGGTGAGTTTGGATCCCATTTCTTGATGATTGGTTCCGCGGCCTCCACGGTTTCCTCCATCATGGACTGAGAAAATGTCTGACTAAGAGGAGAAGCCGGGAGCGAGTAATTCTGATTGCGAGGAGAAGATGGGAGAGAAGTGAATGAAGAAAGTGAAGAGAGGAATGATTTAGGAGAAGAAGAAGAGAATTGAACTGATTTAGCCTTTTTCGCCATTGATGAATGATGAGGTTTAATGGAGTTACTTTGGCTTCTTCTATTCTCTTGCTTGTCTCTGGAAGTTACATGTATCATTATATAGAGATGGTTACTCAATGTTAGTAACCAATGACCAATACAATCCTTTGACTATGTTTCTCTATTCGTGTGAGTTTTAATATTTCACTATAAATGTTTCATGTAGTTTCATACTAATTTAACAATAAGTAAATGATATAATTCTTGTGCTAATAAGCACTTCATACAAGTAAATTGACCGAGAACAGTTGTTTTATGTTCCTTAGATCATTATGATGATTCTTAATACTAGAAGCTTCATCAAGACCTTTTTTTTTGTTTTGAAAATATTTCATCAAGACTTTAGATAGAAGAATAAATTATACTGGCTCTGAGTCTTTTGACTTGGCAAAAATGTCGAAATTCTACTTATATTTTTAGATTATTTTAAGGATATGGTACGTCGATGACTGACGGGTAATATCATATTACAATATAGGAGTTGGTGAAAAAGTCCACTCAATAATTTTGTGGTTAGGAGAAGGAGACTTAATTTCAAAGATATCACATTTTTGTACCTTGTTAAGTTTTCACTTAAAATTGATTCCGCGGATTCATATGGCTTTTTTGTTATAATTTTCACTACAAATGAGTTTTACGTTAAATTGGTATATTTTTAACCTTCATAATGTAAATATATGGAACTTAAGTACTCATGTTGTTTTTTTTGTATTACTAGGTGACTCCCTGCATTATACGCAAATTAATATTTTTTTAAACTTAACGATTATTAATGTTCAATTTATTTTTAGTTCATTTTTAGTCTTTAGGATATTTCTGATTTTTTTAATTTTTTTTGTGAATAATAGAATCTAGAATAAAATATATAGCGAGATAGCATAGTTTTTATTTCTATTTAAATTTTGGTCAAATATCATTTTTTCTCAAATAAATTTAAGTTTTAGATTAATATCTAAATATTATTTCTGTTTTCAAATATCAAATATCAAATCAATTAGAAAACTTTATTTCATGGTTAAATTTTTTTTTTATTGTGTTCAATATCCATTTGGTTAAAACTGTGTGAATTATTCGATTTATGAATAACATTTTTAAAAGTGGATAATTTTGTTTGGTTTGATTTTGGTTTTTGTTTGTATTTTAATAAAAATATCAAATAACAAATGCATTTAGTGTGAGAGATTATGTTAGATTTTGAATGGATTTGTAAAATTAGCCCACTTGTTATATTACATTTCATAAAATTCATTTGAGATTTGGTCCACTATAACTCTCACTTTTGTCATGTCACATTTTAGAGGATGTCATGTCACAATTAAATTGTGAGATTATATGTGAGGCTAACATGTATGATTTTTTAGAAGAATCACTTCTCTAATAATATATGGGGGATTGTGTTCAATATCCATTTGGTTGAAGCTGTGTGAATTATTCGATTTATGAATAACATTTTTAAAAGTGGATAATTTTGTTTGGTTTGATTTTGGTTTGTGTTTGTATTTTAATAAAAATATCAAATAAGAAATGCATTTGGTGTGAGAGATTATGTTAGATTTTGAATGGATTTGTGAAATTAGCCACTAGTTATATTAATTTTCTTAAAATTCATTTAAGATTTGGCCCACTTTTACTCTTACTTTTGTCATGTCACATTTTAGAGAATGTCATGTCACAATTAAATTGTGAGAGTGAATGTGAGGATGACATGTAAGATTTTTTTGACGAATCACTTCTCTAATAATATATAGAGGATGATTCCATAGGATACAAAATAATTGAGAACCTAGCATGAATATGACAACTTGAATAATTCAATTTGAGAAATTTGAGTAATTGTTTGACCAACGGACCAGAGATACGCCCTACCTCTAATATTATCTATCTTTACATGTACATATTGATACATATAATGACATTGTTACAAGGTTTGAATAATATATATATATACATATATACAAATTTTACGCATATCTTGCAGCCACGAGTTTCATCAAAGAGAAAAAAAAGAAGAAGATAATTTAATAAGTAATAAGCAAGTTCTACATCAACACTGTCTTAGTAAATCAGGACTTGTGATAAGCAATAAGCTATTCTACGTATTGTAAGTGGCGGAGCTAGTTCACATTTAAGGGGTTCAATTGACCCATGTGAATTTTATCAAAATTATGCTTATATGCTTATATAATTTGCAATTTATAGATAATTTTTTTGAAATAAGTAAATGTGACCCTCATGATTAAAGTTCAAACTTTTTCTTTGCACCCCATTTGATAATTTTTTTTTTCATATGTTTATCCATAATGTTTTCAATTTATTCTTCTGTTTCTTGTATATTAACTTCTATTTTTTATTAATTGTTTGATATATTTTTTAATATTGACCCACGTAAAATATATTTCTAGCTCCGCCACTCATTGCAACGACTCTTTTCTAAACTGGTTAGAGATTTAGAGGTCGCTTGATAAGAGAGATGGGAGAATCGGTGATGTTATTAGTAAATTAATTTGGTTCTATACATAACCGATCATACATACTTAACTATAATACTCTAAAATGTTACAACCGATATATACTTGTATGTATTTTAAATGGGTAGGTGAAGTCAATACACCAACTCATATATCTTGGTGTGAACTCTCATGACCTAGTGAATTTGTTTGTGCCGTCAAGCCTTATATTTAGGTGCTCACCTCGAGGCCGAACTGGATAAACAATTGTGTGTGTCCTTGTTCTTTCTTTTACTGGCACTGTTGATACTCGTTCTCAATGAGTTTTACGTTATATTTGTATATTTTAACTTCATAATGTAAATATATGGAACTAAGTACTCATGTTGTTTTTTGTGTTATGATTCCATAGGATACAAAACAATTGAGAACCTAGCATGAATATGAAACTACAACTTGAATAATTCAATAATTCAATTTGAGAATATTGAAACCAAGATAATAATATTGAAACAATTTGAGTAATTGTTTGACCAACGGACCAGAGATACGCCCTACCTCTATCTTTACGTGTACATATTGATACATATATGACATTATTACAAGGTTTGAATAATATTTATATATACACATATATACAAATTTTACGCATATCTTGCAGCCACGAGTTTCATCAAAGAAAAAAAGAAGAAGATATTTTGCTTACCAAAGTCAATTGCGTATAGATTTAACTAATAAATAATAAGCAGGTTCTACATCAACACTGACTTAGTAAATACTTGTGATAAGCGATAGGCTATTCTACGTATTGCGACGACTCTTTTCTAAACCAGTTAGAGATTTAGAGGTCGCTTGATAAGAGAGATTGGAGAATCGGTGATGTTAATTGTAAATTAGTTTGGTTCTATACATAACCGGTCATACATACTCACCACAAGAAAACAGATTTTTAACTACTGCCAAATCAGTCGGAAATCAGTAGGTAAACACCATTTACCGACTGATTACCGACTGATTTGTGCTGTAGGTTTTTCACTCGTCGGTAAAATAATCAGTCGGTAAATAGCTACTGATTTCCGACTAATTTTACCGACTGTTTATAGGCAGTCACTATACAGTCGACAAATTTACTGACTGATTCGTGACTGAATACCGACTGAAATTAGCTACTTCACAAAATGTATGCAATCAGTAGGCAAATTTGCCGACTGATTGGGGACTGATACATGCAAAATCAGTCGGTAAATGTTGCTACAGATAACCGACTGATCACCTACAAATTTACCTACGCAATGGCTACTGATGTAAGCATCGCATTTGCAATTTGGGTATAATTTACCGACTGATTTCCTACTGTTCACCGACTGATAGTGTAATATTTTTACCGACTGATTGATTATGGAGAATAGATTATGAATCTAATAATTGTGTTTAGATGCTAATTGGTTTGTTGATTCTAATTAGAAAGCAAACATTAACTAGTATTGCAAAGCACACCAACACAAAAACATATATACACAAAAACTTACATAAGATTCATGTTCCAAAACCAACTGATTTTGTTGCAAAACACATTGCATAACACATAGCATGAGTTTCAAGTTATAGGTGATCTAGAGAAGTGAGAAACAAAAGGCTTACACTATCAGTTTCTAAACCAACTGAGTAGAAGTTGAACCACCGGTACCTGTAGCAGTTTCTGTGGCAAGGAATGCGAGGAATCGGTCGTCGGTTTTCAAGAACTCGTCCATCATGTTAAGGTGAACGGTCTGGGCCTTTTGAGCAGTTGCAAGTCGAGCATTCTCTTCTTCCTGCCGTTTGATAAGAGCTGCTTGTTCACCCAATAGCCTTTTAGCCTCTTCAAGCTCTTGTTGCATCTTCAGGACAGAGGCCGAGATTTGGGGGGTTTTTCCCTTTCCCTTCACCACCAGATCCTCTTGTAGGCTTCCCAACCCAAATACATGTCCTCTTTCGTTCACACAAGTAGACTACACAGAAATAAGAAAGAAAATTAATCCCAACCCAGCATGAATGACATTCCAAAACACAACAACACAGATTAAGCACTTAACCTGCAGGAAGAGCTCGTTATCGTCTTGTACGGATAGCTCCGGAGCACGACCATCAGAAAGCTCTGTGGTTTCAGACAACTTCTCACTCTTTTTCTTCAAATAGGAGTCAGCAACTTCCTCCGCTTTTTTATCGACAAATGTTCCATCTTTCTTGGTATTTGCTCTGATGAAAATCTCACCGTAACTCACTGGCCTGCCCAATTCAACTTCCTGTAAAGGAGAATACAATATAAACCAGCAGATATAAACTCAAGAAAACAGATTTTTAACCAACTCAGTCAACTTCAAAAACATTAACAAAATAAAGATATAAGCAAAACTCAAGTTTCAAGTGACTTACCATTTCTTGTCCTAGTTGTCGGTATGTCTTCGGTCCGCAGGTGTGTTTGTGAGGACCGAGACCTTTTCGCTGAGACATCCGAGCTTGTGAGGTCTTCGCTCTCTTTGATATTTGGTGATCAGTGGCCCAATGTGCTTTCATTTGTTCCCAGATCTTATCAATGATCCATTTAGGTTGCTCGTCAAGACTCCTTGCATTGCTGACCATGTCCTTCAAGTGATTTTGAAGTATTGCCTCGAACTTCTCTTGAACCAAACCTGTTATTGATGGATCCCACCTGTGTTTTTTCTACAAGACAAAAGAGAAAGATTGGTGTTAGTCATTATAAAACACACAAGTATTGTATAGAAGAATGGTCAATTATCGGAGGTACTATTACCGCGAATTCAACGAACCATCGTTCTATTCTGTCCCTAGGCACAGAGGAGATATTGTAGTAGGGGCCATCAAACTTACGGGTGAAACACTTAGTGACCTGTCTTGTGAGTTTGGAATTGTCAAAACCAAACCTGCAAAAACAGAGAAAAGGTTACTGCAATTAACAAAGAAGTGTTGTGATGAAATTAACAGAAACATAACTAAGCTCATTTCTCTCTCAATCAACCAAATCATTAATCGTAGTCATGAGAAAGACGATAAAACATCTACAATTGATAAAATCTCAATATCAGCAGCTACTAAAACACTATATAGGCAATCAAAACCAAAAATTGAATGAAAATTGATTCATCTACAGACACAAAGCCATGAGAGCTACAAAGACAACCACACTAAACCAATACATATACTCATCAGACACTGCATAAACGATACAGACAACCGCCAGAAGAAGATAACCAGTCATAACAACATAAAGCACAGGGACATAAGAACACAAAAATTGGAAAAGTAAGAGAATTTTTATATCAATTCTATTCAAGTTTAACCGAAACACACAAATCATATCAACATAAAGCACAGGGACAACAACAAACAAACAAACAAGATTAACCGAAACACACAAATCATCTCACAATATACTATTCAATTCTCAAAAGATATTCAAGTTTTATATCAGATTCTCTCTTGATTCAAACAAAATTCAGAACACAACCAAATCAAATGAACTACCATTGACCTGGAATTTTACAACCTAATAATGAGACCATGAAGTTATAGGGTTTAGATTAGTTGGGAACAGAGAATGCAAGCAATTACCAAGTTGAATTAGGCTCAATGAGATCGGGATCAAGGATAGTGATTTTGTTTGGCCGTGGCCCAAGCAGAATTGCGTTTAGAGACTCCAGCTGGTCTTGGGCAAGATTAGGCTCAATTGGAGCATCGATATCAGAGTACTCTCCGTCTTCAGTTTCTGAATCTGCTTCTTGAAATCCCGTCTGGGCTTCAGAACTGCGAGGCGATTGAGATGCACGCCTTGTAGGCAAATCAGTAGGTTCAACTTGATGATGTTAAGGCGTTGAGACTTGTCGATTCCCAGACGATGCAGGGGCTCGGATTTGAGGCGCTACAGATGGAGGGGCTGGGTTTTTCGGCGCCACTGTAGCCGAGGTTACAGATGCAGACCTTTGAGGTTGCGCAGAAGGGGATGGCCGAGAAAGTGGATCCGACTGAGAGGATGCACGCCGTTGAGGAAGCAAAGAAGGAGAACCTCCAACTGTTGGAGTTTTGAAGAGATGCGCCGCTGGAGGGTAATCTTTCACAGACGGCTTTGGATTGGTCTTGCGGGGAACCGGCGGGGGAGATTCCGGTACCGTATCTAGAAGGAGATCATGTCGCCTGGGTGGATTGGCCGGTGATCTCACGATTTCCGTTCTTGGTTTAAGATGAACCCTCTTCCTCTTTTCATGCAGCATCGATGAAGAGAAACAAAAAATTAGGGTTTGAAATGAGATTAGGGTTTGAGAAAACTGGGAATCGATGAAGAGAGATAGAGGGATTGAGAGATTGAGAGCGACAGAGAATCGATGAAAAGGAAATCATTAGGGTTTGGAATCGCAGATGAGAAATGAAAGAGAGAATCAGGATTGGGATTTCAGAGGAAGAAGAAAAAGAGTAAATCGGAGAAGAAGAGAAGATTGATCGGAGAAGAAGAGAAGATTAATCAGATTAATCGGAGAAGAAGAGAAGATTTCAGTGGAAGAAGAGAAGATTTTAGACGGAGAAAACAAGAAATGAGTTTTGTGACTTATGGTATTTCGTTTCAGGTCTGTGGCAAAGGAGGCAAAAAAAATTTTGGCCCAAATGTTTTGGAGGCAAAAATTTTGGCCCAAAAATTTTTAAGGCAAAATTTTGGAGGCTAAATTTTGGAGGCCAAAAATTTTGGAGGTAAATAATTTTATAATTTAGTTTAATTAAGGAAAACCTAACATTTTAAGGCTTTTTCATTTTATGATTAATCAAACTAATTTTAAGTTGTGATATTTTAAGGATATGCGTAATTATACAAAATACAAAACGAAACTCAATATACGTAATTATACAAAATATTTTAGTCAAACAAACTCAATATACGTAATTATACAAAATATCAAAACGAAACTATCAAATCTTGAAATGAATAAATTAGCACAATGAAACACCTTCAAGAACGTTGTCGTCCGAATCTGATAAGTTACACTCAAATTCGTCATCAAGTTCCGCATCGCCGACTTCGTTATCGAGAGTTACTGGGTTTACTCTTGGACCCGAATTCTCGACCACGAGATCTTCAATTGTAGTCAGGATTACATTATCATCAGTTTCTTGTTGTAAAAGAGTAGGTTCAATGTGTTCGTAATCTCCTGAAATATTTGCCCTCGGGTTGACTTTAACAACATTGTGCCACAAAGCCTTCGGTTTCCTTCCCTTGTATGGATACGGGATATAACAAACTTGATCGGCTTGAGATGCTGTGCAATTTGAATGTGAAAATCAAACTTTTACAGAAAGTGATTATAAAAGCAACCTAGGATACAAGCATACGTACCTAGAATAAAAGGGTCGTATTTTGGATATCTTTTCTTTGGAAGAACATCTACAAGGCCACCATTGCTCCTCCGAGTGCCTCTACCGATCACAGGATCCATCCACTTACACTTAAAAAGTGTGATTCTTAAATCAACCGCCCCCATATATTGTAGTTCTAGGATATCAGTTAGGATACCGTGATATTCAGCTCGGTCCTCTGGATTGCTATAATCTACCCCGCTAACACAAACACCGTAGTTACATGTATTTCTTCCCTCGCTGTGAGTCTGGGTATGAAACAAATATCCTCTTGTATAATAGATGGGCCAAGACTTGACCATCATCTCTGGTCCATGAATTATGTCGAGCACCCACGTTGGAAAAGGAAAAAATCCGGTGGCAACTCATTACTCGCGTCTCTTCCCTTTAAAAATTCTTTTTTATTCTTCCTTAGAGGATGACCATGAGGCAGAAATCTTCGGTGGCAATCGAACCAACACGTCTTTCTTCCGTTCTGCAAATAAAATGAGTTTATATCTTCCATACAAATTGGACAAGCTAATTTTCCATGTGTGCTCCATCCTGATAACATGCCATACGACGGAAAGTCGCTTATCGTCCATAACAACACTGCTCTTAGATTAAAATTTTGATTCAAGGACACATCATACGCCTCGACCCCAGTACACCACAATTCTTTCAACTCTTCAATAAGAGGTCGGAGGAAGATATCAAGACTCGCTCGCGGATGATTTGGCCCAGAATTCATAATTGTTAGAAACAAGTACTCCTTGTTCATGCACATACCAGGGGGTAAATTGTAAGGAGTCAAGATCACAGGCCACAACGAATGATTTTTTGACACGCCAAATGGATTGAACTCATCTGTACACAATCCAAGATAAACGTTGCGGGGTTCTTTTGAAAACTCGGGATGTTTATCTTGAAAACTTTTCCACTCTGCCGCATCAGAAGGATGACACATTTCTCCCTCATTTGGCTCGTGCTCGGCATGCCATCTCATTGCTGCTGCAGTCTTCTCGCTCTGATACATTCTTTTCAATCTGTCTACAATAGGCATATACCACATACGACTATATGGCACCCTATTCCTACGGTTTTGCTCGTTAGGCATCCATCTTTCCGAATTACAAAACCGACATGTTTCTAAACCTTCATCATCTTTCCAGAAGATCATGCAATTGTTAATGCAAACATCAATTGCATGACATGGGAGCCCTAAATTGCGCATCATTCGGTCTGTCTCGTAATGTGAACCGGTTGCCTGGTTTCCTTCTGGTAAAAAATCTTTCAAGATTCCGCAAACCGAATCCACAGACCTTTCACTCGCATTATGATCTGTCTTATGTTGCATGATTCGAGCAGCTAACGATAACCGCGACTGACCTTCACGACAACCATCATATAATGAAGTATTTGCTTCATCTAACAAGTCGTAGAATTTTTTTGAATGATTGCGAACCGGTTCTTCGACATTCTGATAACTAGCATCTTGTTGATAGTAGTTATCAAAACTCACATTATCACGAAATGCATCATTCACCATATCCACATATCTATCCTCTACATCGCCCACATCTTCACTCCTATCAACATTACTCGGTCCTAAATCCATATCTAGTTCTTCACCATGCATATACCAGATATAATAATCTTCCATAAATCCTCTACTATACAGATGCTTCCTCACTCTATCACCCGACATAAAATTCTCATTCTCGCAAAGAAGACAAGGGCAGTAAAACTTACCGCGATTTCTCTGCGTTAGTTCTTGGCTATTTGCAAATTGCATGAATTGGTCCACCCCCCTTATAAATTCTTCCGAGAGATTTCCCGTCGCTTCATCGAACCTATTATACATCCACGCCCGAAAATTACCACAATTGTTATTTCCAGACATTATGAGTTGAAAAAGCTTATTCCCTCTTTGATTTGTGTTTTTAAACTCTTTCTTTCGTATGTGTTTCTATAATTGTGACAAGAAAACCCGAGTTTGGCATTTATAAAGAAAATTTACCGACTGATCGCCTACTGTTTACCGACTGATTGGTAAATTAGGTACACCAACCACCAAATTATTTCCACGTGCATGTACCTACTTTTACCGACTGATTTGCTACTGATATACACACACTGAAAGGTCGTCGGTAATCAGTCGGTAATCAGTCGGTAAATACCTGACTTTAAATAAGATTGCTTTCAGTCGGTAAATCAGTAGGTAATTTTGCTACTGTTTAATTTCAGTAGTAAAATCAGTCGGACAAATGGCTACTGTTAACATGAAGTAGTAAATCAGTCGGCAAAGCACCTACTGATTGCTGACTGATTTTTGTAGTCGGTAATTACCTACTGATTGCCGATTGATATGAAACAGTAGCTAATCAGTCGGTAAATTTACCGACTGAAAATTCAGTAGCAAAAATCAGTAGGGAAACCCAGGTTTTGGTGTAGTGACTTAACTATAATACTCTAAAATATTACTATATATATATATATATATATATATATATTATATATACTTGTTTATGTATTGTAAATGGGTTGGTGAAGTCGATACACCAACTCATATATATATATATATATATATATATATATATATATATATATCTTGGTGTAAACTCCTGTGATCTAGTACTGAATTTGCTTGTGCTGTTAAGCCCTAGAGTTAGGTGCTCACCCCTCGAGCCCGAACTGGGTAAACAATTATTGTGTCTTTGTTCTTTCTCTTACCAGCACAACAAACAAGTGATCGAGAGAGATAGCGAGGTTTTTGTATACACACGAGTGCGATTGAGTGATTTGTGAGGTCTGATTTAATCTAACGACCACAACAATTTTCTTTGAATTGGAAGATGATCATTTATTTTCATGTGTTTATTACGTTTGTGATTGACCAGATCTTTTGATAATGTGGATAGACGATTTGTTTTTAACGACAGAAAATCATTGGAGAAGAAACCATTTAACATCTAATCATACAGCTAAAGGTTTAAAGTTACGTAACTCGTTTGGTTTTACGTAACTCCTTCCTTACGTTACTACTGAAAGACTGAAAGTTATGTAAAATAAATGTACATTAATGTTCTTTAAGAAAAAAGATTGTAGCATAAAATAAATGTGCACATATAGTAGTTACATTCAATATGAGAGTCTGCCATATGACGTGGTTGATTTTTCTACTAGCAAATTAAGAATTCGAGAGTGACAACTATTTTTTTTGTAGAAATGTAGAAAAGGAACTATCCGGGTTCTTCCCTCATCAAGAACAAGGACTCTCTCGGATACGAATCCAAGTAGTTACCAATCAAATTTGTTCTCTTCCTTAGTTGTCTTTAAGACACTAAGAGATGCAATCGAGGTCATTTCAATGATTCTCGTGGTTTCGGTTAATCTTTCTAAGCCACTTTGGAAACTCCAAGTGACTCACCTTATAGTCTCCGGCTTAGCCGTAAAGACGACTTTGACGCATTTGAAGCTCGCTTCGGATCCGCTGTCCATCATCTTGTGCGATGAGTTATTCAAACTATCTTTTATTGCTTTCAATTTCTTATGTTGTAGTTGCCAAAGATGGTTTAATTTCATTATTGTATGTTTCGTTATATGAATGAATGAAACATTGTTGACCAAAAAAAAAAAAGAATAACTAAGGAAAAAGAAATACTAGGACTTTCAAATACATAAACATGAAATATCCTAATTATTTGTATTGAAAGTTTTTTCATAATAATTTGTCCGGTCTGATCGTTGGATTTTTATAGATAAGATTTAAGTTTACAACTCAACACTGAACGACTAATCAGAACCGGTCTTGAAAATTTGAGAGCTGCAAACATTTTTTTTTTTCTATTAGTCAAATTTCTGCCAAGATTCGAACTATCCACTTCCTTCCACACTATCACCATTCAATAGATATAGGACCGAGCTAAAAAACGTTTTTGTCAAAATATTTTGTCACCAACAAAATAATTATACATCGAAGCGGTTACAAGCAAGTGTTTTGACTTGCTTGTTTGTAGCCAAAACCACAAATTATACAAGAAATGAGAAAAAACTAAGGTCGAATTTATTTGTTTAGGAATATATACCGTGGAAGTAACCCCAAATCCCAATACTATTTGATTTGATTTGATTTGAACTGAATTGAATTGAATTAGTTTCGTTGTTTTCAGCAGTTAACGAAACAGGAAACTAAAATGACTAGCAAAATTGTGTAAACAATTTGCAGAACAGATTCAGCAAAAGTCAACTATTTCCTTTAAGACAAGTTGTTACATAGTCGAATCACTCAAATGTGTCCTAATCTCCCAAATAAATTAGAAGATCATATATGTCAAGTTTTATAAACAAAAGTTTTAATTAATGTTTTACAAGACTCAATTACTTGATATCAACAACGAAAGTGGGTCAAACTATTGTGACATATTTTGGTGCATCAATCAAATCCTCAAAGCTACGAATTTCTATTTATTGATTCTCTGGTGGTATGTAGATTCCATTTCTATTTACTCATCTTGCAAATCACCTCTTTTCGATAATCATTTTTCATTCGATAATCATTTTTCAGTAAATTCTATTATAAAATTTCATTGGATCAAACATATATCCTCACCACCAAAAAAAAAAACTTGGAATGAGAAAATACTTTTCACTCAATGAAATAGGAAATCAAAGATAAACCCTTTGCTTTTTGTTGATAGATAACTAGGCAATTCAACCATTTTGAATGAATTTGATAATTTTAACCCGATAACTAACGAACAAATTCAATCCGTCTCTCGTCTAGACCATCCCAATGAAAAGGGATGATAACATTGATAAGCTTACGACTCTAACGAGCTCATCCTAATATAAAAGAGAAGTGGTTCAATCATATAACAATACTGCTTTTGTGAACCAAATCTTTCATTACCACAATTGATATATTATGGTTTTTACCCAGTTTAAGCCATGATATAAGTCCAATATATAGAGTCTTTGTTGTGTTTTCCATTGGTTTTAGAGTCTTTGCAGGTTTCTAGACGTTTGGAACATAAAAGATGTTTACTGGAAGTTTTGGAGCATTGCTGAACGAAGTGGCAAAGATGCAAGTGAAGAATCGGATTCAGACGATGGTGTCGATCGACACCACCTCTGGGTGTCGATCGACACCCTGCTCGACTAAAGAAAAAGCCCGTTTGCGAAGAAGTCCGTTCGAAGCCCAAAATCCCAGATGTTTACTTTTATGTTAATGACAGTTTAGGAACCTTATAAATACGTTTTTAAGCCATTGTTTAGGCTGATGGCTTTATTTTATCAATTACTTAGAGATTTTCATTAATAAAAAGATGTTTTCTTCTATGATCATGTCTGAGTAATTTCCCTGTTAGGTTTAGGGTTATTCAAGGGTTGTTGATGATTTGCTAGATCTGATTTTTATTGCATAGGATTAATATCATTAGATTGTTCTTCATCTTGTCTCGTGTTCATTGCTGATTTTAGATTCATGACCTGAAATATGATCTTAGGATAATTAATAGAAACGACAGTTTGATTGATTTCCTGAACTAGACTTTGATGAGCAAAATTCCTTTTCGCAAAAAAATTTGGTTTAGGGTTTTGTGAGCAATTGAACCTGAACATTAATGCTTATTTAGATTGTTAGGATTCGCAAAGAAATTTGGTCTTCTAGGATCTAAACATAGATAATCTCTGCAGCGAAAGCTGATTGGTTTTATATTCGTGATTCATGTTCGTGAACTAAGCTTAATAAATCCTATTTTTAATTGATTATCTGCATATCTGATTCACCTGAGATTTCCCTGTGCCTAGGCCTGGGCAACTTAACCGAAACCCGAACCCGAACCCGAACCCGACCGAAAATTAAGTGTTCGGTACGGGTACGGTTAGGCGATTTTATCCGATCGGTTCTGCAAATCAAAATTATCGGACAACCGAACCCGATCGGTTATATCCGATAACCGAACATTAAACCGAACATTTATTAACACCCTAATAGATCTATCAGATGTCGACCTAAACCCTAGAGGTAATTATTCTTCTCCTTTACCTTTTCGCCTCAGGCCCTGCATGCTCGAGGCGTTTGAGTTTCTCAGCCTCAATCGAGGGAACTTTTCTCGATTTTGAAGCAAAGAAGTGATGATCTATATAGCACCACAACGGCTCGAACATGGATATCCAAACCAGTCTCTGTATCTCTTTGTCTCCTACGTCTGTGAATTCGCAGAGACAATCGGAGGTAATCTTCCTTCTTCTGATCTTTCTTCTCCAATCGTCTCTTATATGCTCTGTTTATGTGTAATCTGATTACAGTAATCGATTCAATTTGTGTTTGGGATTTAGGGTTTACTCCAATCGTCTCTTAAATTCTGAAAAAATCAAAGGATTTTTAGGGTTTTCTCGAATCGTCTCTCAAGTGTTTGAAATTAGAGTTTTTTATTGCCTTTGTGTTTGAAATTAACAAGATTGTGATGATTTCCGACTGGGATTTTGATCAATTTCAACATCGGATTTCTGAAATATCTGTGTTTGATTATTTGTAACAAAACTTTTGATTATTTGTGATGTCTTTGGTCGAGATTTGGTGATAATCTTTATGATAATCAAAACTCTTATTTCTCATAATCTGAAATTGTTCATCCTTTGTTTATCTGCTAACTTTGATCATTTCTGATGGCTGTGTGTTTTTGTTTATCTGATAAGTGGCTAGTAATACTAAACACTTGTGTATCTGCTAAGTAAATGCATGATACTAGCCTAGTATCATGCATTTACTTATATCTTGTGTTTCTGATTAGGCTTTAGGCTTTGTGATTCTGCTTGAGTTGCTTGCTTAGCTACTGCATTGATCTGATTTCTTTAGGCTTTCTGTTTTGTGTATTTGCAGATGGACTCTACATCTGTAAACCATGATGATGGAGACAGAGAGACGCCTGATGTTGGCAACGAAGAAGAAGAACTGTTGACACATTTCAGAATGACATGAAGATTGAAGAGGATGCCATTTTGGAACATGTACTCGCATTCTCTTTTTAAAACTCTATGTCAAAGAATCGGTTTAAGCTTTAGTTTTGTTTCAAACTCTATGTCAAAGTTTGTACTTTGCTTATGACTATGGTAGTACTTTGCTTATGGTTTTATTTCAGTTTGGTTATGGATTTATTTGAGTTTTAGTTATGGTTTTAATTTCAATTATACATGTTTATTGCACTTTAACATGTTAAATTTGAAACTCATTTGAAACTTTGTCAAAATTGGTAAAAACAGAACCTTTAAGATCATTTGAAACAGGGACTTAAACTGTGTATTAGGCCAATTCGGATATATCCGATCATAACCGAACCCGATCATAACCGATCCGAACCCGACCGATGTCTAGTATATATCCGATCGGGTTCTATACCCCTAAACCCGAATACCCGAATACCCGAAAAACCGAAATACCCGAACCGAACCCGATCGGATATCCGAACGCCCAGCCCTACCTGTGCCTGACTCTCTTTTAATTGATTTTCACAACCGAATTTACTGCTTTGTTTATTTGCATTCTTTTTATTCTGCCTAGCTTAATCTGAACTTGTTAAATCTATTGTGTTTCACTGATTCCCTGTGGATTTCGATACCTAAAGTACTGCATTGATCTCTTTGTTTGGGAGAGTAGCTCTTAGGTTTAATTTGAGCATTATCAACAATCTTTCAAAATCTTTAACATGAAACAGTAGGGAAAAAACAATCTCGCGCAAGAGCTAAAATTCAAAACACAAAAATTGATGTCATGAAGCAAAAGCTTACACCTTAATGGCATACTTTCTTATTGGATAGTACATTTCTTTCTTCTTCTCCCTCTCAGTCTTCAAAGATGCCTGTTCAAATCAACCCAACAACATTTCATTTCAGTATAAACAAACACAACACTTGTTTCATTTCTCAATACGACTTTGAATCTACTATACAGAACACAGTAGGAACCACAAGATTTTGCATTTTCATAATCATCTTTCATTCCTTTTTGTTTACAAGGATACTTGAAAAATGAAGCAGAGTGGAGATTACCTGATGCTTGGTGAGTCTCCTCCTGATAGCTCTAGTCTTCTTGGGACGAAGATCGAGAGGCAAAAGCTTCTTGTTCTTGTATGCCTCTCTCAGAGCAGACTTTTGCTTCTGTGAAATCACCGTCAAGACCTGAGCGATCGACTTCCTCACCACCTTGCTGAAAATCAACACAATCCGATCAAAATTATGCATCCAACACATGATTAAGTAAGCCAAGTGAAGTACATTTTCTTTACAAATGCAATTTAGACTTTAACAAGAGTCTTCTTCATCAAACTAATGACAATAACAGGAATTAGTATAAAGCTAATATGCACCACAAATTTCAAAACATAAGGAAAAGTTAAGTATTATATGCCTAAACATGTAAACAATGGCATGATTCTAACTACTCTAAGTAGACTCATTTGACGATTTTATGCGTGCAATAAGCAATTAGAAACCCATAAACCTAATTAACACTAATTCTTAAACTACTAACCACTAGCTGAATCATAAACAATACTATAGCATCCCTCAAAACCGGAATTATGCAATCAAATCAAACACATACATCTTGGAGAGCTTATTGGGAGCACCTCCGGTGACTTTAGCGACGCGAAGAAGAGCAAGCTCCGCCTTAAAATCCTTAAGCTGAGTCGAAAGATCAGCTTTTGTTTTCTCTCTCAGCTCGTGAACCTTGATTCTCGCTGTTCAGATTCCAATTCACAATACGAAAGAAAACAAAATGTAATTAAAAATTAGATGTTTGAAGTCGAAAAATTTCAGAATTTGAAGCTTACCCATTGCGTCTTCGAATTCTTCTGCTTCACTGAGATTAGAAAACCCTAGAAGAATGAGGAAGAAGACGACGACGGCGAACACTTAAAATCGGATTTTAGGTTATATTTTAGTGTGGGCTTAGTTTGGTATTATATGGGCCGATTCTCATAAACCCATAAACATGACATGAGTCATTTAATATGTCATTTAATCATGTTTAATTAATTCGAGTTGTATTAGACTAGTTAGTTATAGTTGGTTTTGATTAAATTGATTAAGACCGGTATAAGTGCTAAACCGGATAGATTAAGTATATTTTTTTTTGTTATTGTACACATGAATAACAAGACTATTTTCTCCATTTCGTTTATCTTTCATGTTCTTCACTTTTTCATGACTAACATCATATCAAAGCCATTGAGTCCAAAACCAAAGTTATAAAAGGATGACATGTATCCATTTTTTTTATTTACAACTTTCTAATTTTTTTTTTAATTTTGACATTTGATCTTTTAGTTTTGTGATTTATGAATTGATTCATTAAAATAAAAGTGCGATGATAATATTAATTTAAAGTAAATAATTAACATCAAATTATTTTATAAATGAAATAGATACATTCCAACATTTTTGTTGAGATTATTGATTATGTCAAATAATTTATTACAAATTCTTAGTCTTCTAGCCTATATAATCATTTACTATAAGCATCAAATTTATGTAATATCTTATTTTTCTAAGGTAGAAAGTATTGCATATTTTATTATGTTGATGTTTAAAAAATCATAGCAAACTACTATTCAAGTTTCTAATAAAAAAAACATAAAGATACATCCAACATCTTTGTTGAGATGATGCAAGTGTCTTGGTGGAATCAATAATTTTTTTACAAATGTATTTCATGCAAGAAAAAGACGAAAAACATATTTTTAGGAAATCGTAGTGAATATTGATAAAGACATATAAGCTAAGGATTTGTGTCAAAAGAGATGTCTTCTATATGCTGTAATTTTATGAACGGTCTATTTCTTTTTTTCATATAACATTGTATATGTCCAACAATTTGCTACAAATGTTTAGTCATCCAACCTAACTAATAATTATTTAATTTTACTAGAAACATCAAATCTATGTAATGATAAATCACAATTACTCAATAAGGTAGAAACAATTATATATTTTACCATGTTAATTCTTAAACCTACGCAACGAGTGGACAATCTCTAGTATCAGATATTTAATAGTTTAGAACTTTTATTTTCTCCTCATCTTATAGTTACATTCAAAATTTTCGAAAATCATAAAACACAATAATATTTTTTTTTAATGTTATACTATTTGGTGCAAAATTGCAATAATTGTCTTCTTCTCTTATTTTCACTTTATTTATGTATAATTGCAAGAATTCTCTTAAGTTACTAAATTTAATTTACTTTCTCTTTATTTGATGTAATACTTATGAAATTATACTTTGGCAGATGAATTTAGTGGTAAGACTTGTTTGATATTTAATAATATATGCGATACAACTTTACCTAATTAAATATTTATAGTGTGATATATATTAGTATAATAGTTATTATTTTTGTAAACTATATTCATATAAGTTTTGAGGTTTCATGTTTATTTTAAAATATGAATAATGACTTTTCAAATTATTTTCATAATATTACAACCAAAGTATTAAATATGAAATTATAAAAAATAATTAAAAACATAATTTAATATACATGTGGAAGATGATGTGGATGCATGAGGAGAGAAAATGTTTTTTTTTATATATAATAGGTTTTGTTGGATTAGGGAAACTCGTGAAGAATGAAAGCAAGTGAAAATTGGGTTGTTGGATAGAAGTAACAAAGCCTTCCAATTCGGTAATCGACACATGTTTTATTTCATTCCATTCTCATGTGTTTCATTGGGTTTTAATTCCCTCATATGAATCTAAATAAGATCGTATCACTACAAGAAAACAGCGAGAATCCTACGGAAATATCCGTCGGAAGTCTGTCGGAAAACGCATATTCCGACAGATTTCCGACGAATTTGTCTGTCGTTTCTATCTTATCGGAAATGGTAATTCTGTCGGAAATCCGTCAAAAATTTCCGACAGATTTCCGACGGCTATATTTCCGACAGAATTCCGACAGCCTGCCGGAGTCCGGCGAAACGTCGGAATTCCGTCGGAAATACCACTGTCGGAAATCTGTCGGGTTTGTTTCCGACTGATTTCCGACGAGTTCCGATTACATGTAAACCGACGAATTTCCGACAGACTTCCGACGTAGTTATTTCCGACAGAATTCCGACGGTTTTATTTCCGACAGCTTTCCGACGGATCAATTTCCGACAGATTTCCAACGTATACGTAGAAATTATTTAATATTATAATAAATTAAATAATAATTAATTTAATATAAATGTAAAATTTAAAATTTGAATTATTTAAATTAAAATAAAATTAAAAGTAGAAATTAAAATAAAATTAAAAGTAGAAATAAAAAGTAATATTGTTTTACAAAAACGTTCAAAATAAAAATCTAAATGGTGAGCCCCCGCGGAAAATCCGGGTTGCGGCCCAAGTACTCCATCATCCGTTGCATCATCTCCCTCTCCTTGTCCCGCTCGGCTCTCTCCTTCTCCCGCTCGGATTCTAGGGCGGCTTGTGCATTTCGTATCTGTTGGACCGTCGTCTTCAAACCTTCAATTTCGACGTCCTTTTCCTTCATCTGGGCTCTCAGGTCGGATGTCTCGCTGTAGTAACAAGAAGACCCCGATGATCCCGCATCGTCGGGAAGACCATAAAGCCGCCCTTTGCTCTGCGGAGCAACCTGCAGAACAAATTAAATTGTAAATGAAAAAGACTTGAAAACTATTTTAAATTTTACATACCTTTAAGAGGAATTGGTTGATGATGTCGTCCGGGGCTTGGGTGAGGGGAGGGGTTCTTTCGACAGATGGCTGAGACAGAATGTACTCCTCTTCCATTCTTTGGACGCTCTCCTGAATCTTCCAAAATTGTAAAATTTAAAATTCTGAGGTAGAATTTAAAATTTAAATTTCCAAAATTCTAAAATTTAAAATTTAAAGTTTTATAAGGTTTTTAAATAGTGTTATAAGGTTTTTGTAAAGTTTTAGAAGGTTTTTAAATAGTGTTATAAGGTTTTTAAAATTAATCCTTAAAATTGTTTACAAATTAGTATAAAATGCTAACATTTTTTTCCAAACTAACCAATTTTGTTTAAAAAATGCTAACAATGCTAAAATCCTAATTCACAAACATTTCTTAAATTTCCCTAAATTCACAAACTAATTCACAAACAAATTTCCCTAAATTCACAAACTAATTCAAAAATTGAACAAATTAATTCACAAATATAATTTACCATTGTTTTTAAATTTCCCTAAATTCACAAACTAATTCACAAACTAATTTACCATTGTTTTTAAAAACATTTCATAAATTTCCAAATTCCTAATTCACAAATTCCAAATTCCTAATTCACAAATTATACATTCCTAATTCACAAATTCACAAATTCACAAAGTCCTAATTCACAAATTCACAAACTAATTAACTTACAAATGAGAAGGAAGATCCGCCATTTGTATTCCGGCGAAGAGGAGGACGCGGCGGCGGAGGTGGTGAAATCCGGCGCTGGAGGTTGTGAAATCCGGTCGGTCGGAGATGGTGAAATCCGGTCGGCGGAGGTGGTGAAATCCGGTCGGTCGGAGGCGAAGAGGATTCGGTCGGATTCGGTGGTGGATTGTGTCGGTGGAGGAATAATCCGGCGACGGCAGATTTCTGGGGAGAAGAAGAAGAGACGAAATCCGGTGGATTTCCGGCGAAGAAGAGAAGAAGAAACGGCGAAATCGGCAAAAACGGCGAAGAAGAGAAGAAGAAACGGCGAGGGCGGCGGATTTTCCAGAGAAGAAGAAGAAGAGAAGAAGGTCGGGTCTTAACCCAGATTTTCCGACGGATTTAAAGCTGTCGGAAATCCGTCGGAAATCGAAATAAATTAAATGGGCCGCGTGTTTTGGACCGACTGATTTCGCGGTGTTTATTTTTCATTTCGCAGGTAAAAATTGGCAAATCCGTCGGAAATCGGTCGGAAATATAATCATTTTTTTTTAAAAAAAAAAGAAAAATATAAGAATTGTATAAATATCCGTTTCTGTCGGAAATCTGTCGGAAATATATATATATTTCCGACAGATTTCCTACGGAAAATCATTTTTAAAAAAAAAATAGAAAAATTGGCAAATCCGACAGATATGTGGTTACGGACAGAGACACACGACCTCCTTTCTACATTAAAAGTAAAATAAAAAATAATCTAAAGATGATATATATATTCTGATTAGCAATATATATTATTATAAAACATGTTAATATCTATTTTGATAATCCAAAAGTTCTGGACCAATCTTCTACATCCGTTCGGTCGAAGATAAGAGGTGGTTTTAATCCCCTCCAAAACAAATTGAATATGGTTTAGTATTTTCTTTATATGACATTAACCCAACCTTGTCCTGGAATAAAACAATTGATAATGCTTTGAATTGTATAATTAGGGGGAGCTTACTACAGCTTTAAGAGACTACGTTGGAAGAGAAACGCCTCTCTACTTCACCGGACGATTAACCGAACACTACAAGAACCAACAACGCGGTGGGCCCGAGATTTACCTGAAACCACATATCTGTCGGATTTGCCAATTTTTCTATTTTTTTTTTAAAATGATTTTCCGTAGGAAATCTGTCGGAAATATTTATATATTTCCGACAGATTTCCTACGGAAAATCATTTTTAAAAAAAAAATAGAAAAATTGGCAAATCCGACAGATTTCCGACAGATATGTGGTTTTAGGGTATGGGAAATTTAAAAAATGTTTTTTTGTTTTTTAGGGTTAAGGAATTGAAGAAATTTAAGAAATGTTTATTAAGTTTAAGAAATGTTTTTTTTGGAAATTAATGAATTAGCATTTTGGAAAAAATTGGAAATTTTTAAACAATATTTAGAATTGTTAACATTTTTAAACAAAATGCTTATTTTGGAAAAATTGTTAGCATTTTGTACAGATTTTTACCTGAAATCTCCAATTCCGTCGGAAATCTGTCGGAAAAATGAATATTTTTCCGACAGATTTCCGACAGATTTGGGGTTTTAAGCTTCTTTATGATTCGTTATCGATAATAGCATGGTTGGAGCAATATTTGGAAGATAAAATACTTGATAATGGTCATTGTTACTTTCAAATTCTAAACATTTTGTATTTTCCGTAAACATCTATTGTTTTGTATATGTAACTGTATGAAACGCTTTTGTTTGAAACATGACAAAATCGCAAAACATGTTCTGTATAACATCGAGAAGGTTATTTACTCACTTCTCTTTCACTTTAGTTGTCAGAATTGTATGCCGAGACTTTGTCTTCTCGAAATTTAGGAATTTGACCTCAAAACCCTAAATCTGTCGGAATTCTGTCGGAAAAATAGATATATTTCCGACAGATTTCCGACAGATGTAAGGGTAACACATGTCATCTTTTAAGGTTAGCATGATATGAATATTGTCGGAAATCTGTCGGATTTGCCAATACCCTAAAACCACATATCTGTCGGAAATCTGTCGGATTTACCAATTTTTCCATTTTTTTTTTAAAATGATTTTCCGTAAGAAATCTGTCGGAAATATATATATATTTCCAACTGATTTCCTACGGAAAATCATTTTTTTTTTAAAAAAAAAAGAAAAATATAAGAATTATATTGTTTCCGACGGATTTCCGACAGCTAACCGGAATCACCGCCGGTGTCGGCACCGGCTAGTTACACGGTCCAATAATCCGACCGATTTCCGACAGTTTTCTTGTCCGTCGGAAATAATTCCGACAGATTTCTGACGGAATTGAAAAATTTCAGTTCCGTTGGAAATCGGTCGGATTACCGTCGGAAAGTTTCTGACGGAATTCTTTCTGTCGGAAAGTTTCCGACGGAATTCTTTCCGTCGGAAATTCCGTCTGATTTGCGGCTGTTTTCTTGTAGTGTATGATCACATTGTAGCACAATTAGGGTAAAACTAACCTACCAGCCCTTAGCAAATACAATGGTTGGTCCTTTTTTCTTTGCAAGAGGTTCATGACGATTACAATTTTATGCAGCATAAAAGCTTCATATATAGGATTCGGGCTCAGGACCTGAGAATTCAATCAATAAAGATTTTTTATTAAAGCCACACTTGCAACAAAGAACCTCATAACTAATTGTTATATTTTTCTACCAGCAGCAAAAGAACCAGATGTTGCAAAAAGTCATACTTAAAATAAATAATTAGCATAAGATTTTACCTCTCTTATCCCCCAAAGTTTTTTTCCATACCTTTTGATTTACTACCGCTTTGCTTCTTTTGCAGCAATTATCATCTCAGTCCAACCTATGATACACTAACACCATAATTTGAAGTTTGCAGTGTAAAAGGTGGGACTATGATCTTATTCTTTGTAATAACTTCCACATGATCTTAACTTATGAATGTCATTTAGTAAGCCATGGCCGTCGACTTATCTGAGATTGATATGAGCACTATATGGTAAATCTGATTCATCATATCTTATCATTTTTGTGATTATGAATTGAAACCCTATCGAAGATTGACTATTTGTGATTACACATTGAATGTTTGTTAGTGTCCTTCAAATGTTTTGAATTTATTGATCGAATCTATGTTTTCCTTCCATTAAGGAAAAGTACGCATCTCATTTCTTTATTGCGTGTTAAAACTTTTCAGCCACTTTTCAAACGGGGCCTCATACAAGGTATTCAAATTTCGTCTCATAGGTCTTTCGAGAAACATCTACACACGAAGTTTTTCAGATATGTTTTATGCAATACTATGATAAGGAGACAATCACATAATGAAAATACATATGATCAGCCTGGAAAGGAGATTCTTCAGAGCAAGAAGGATACGGTTAAGTTTCATAAGATGTATGAGTATATTCAATGAGGTTGTTAACACCTTCTCTCAGTTACTGGTAGAATCTTGAGTCTCACCTTCGCCCAACAGCTTCATACGCAAACAAGTAAGTGACTAAAAGATAGTGTTGGTGATAGTTTGGAGGATTTTATATTCAAAACTGGATATAGAAGTCGCCTTCTTCATGAAAAATTGCTTAAAAAAAAATGTAGGATTAGGAATCGTTAAGTTTGGAATCTGTCAATTAAGAATTTACATGGATGGCTGTGAAAATTCATATATATCTTGTAGTTAGTTACATTTATTCCACTTAATGTGATCCTTCACATCCGTTTTGCTACCTAAATGAGTTGATGTAACCCTTAAAAAAAGCAACTTACTATTTCTACTAAATTGCTTCTTCCCCTACCGTTTTAGTCTTGCGAAAAACGTATTCACAATTACTCTCATGGCTATCGTAGAACCACATTACTTACATGATGTCTCTAGGAACACTCGGGAAAGGTAGTGTATACAACACGTGATTTGCTTTTCAGTTATATTTTATTTGATTTTGTCTCCATGCTTGATATTGTAGATTTAATACCAAAGAAATTTTGCTACACCATAATTTTTAGTGGCTAATCATACTATATGTCCCTAATGTTAGTTTTTATACCCATTGCTTGTCCAAGAGTGGGAAAACACACACTTCTTTTAGAGTTTCGACAATCAAAATCACGAAAGAAAAATATTTTGTCATTGTTCAACTTAATCCAGCAGTTGTCTGCTACTTTTGTTCCATACATTTTCTATGGATTTTTTGGTCGTTTACTAGCTTATATTAGTCTAATGTCAGATAAAAATGATACGGTCGAGTTTTAACCCGAAATAAAACACTGCAAGTGCACATGCACGCAGTAGTAAATTCAGGGATCGAATCCACAGAGACCAAGTGTTACGCAACGAAATATAGACTATTGAACTAAGCTAAGCAGGAAATGATGATTTTGAGTGTGATATTATTAAGCTTAAAAGACAAATTGCAAAGTAAACGATTTAAATTCAGATGATTAAAAACGCTAAGTACTAGGGAATTCTCAGGAAATCACATTCATAAATCAGACAACTATTCAGATTCTAATATGCATGCATCTTGAACTCAAAACACTGATATAAATGGTTCCACTTCCGTGGTAACAATTACTTTCCCTAGAGATCCGAGTGCCTAAACTTCCGTTTGGTCACGGCCATCCTAGACAAGCATTAACGTTCAGGTTTGTTCAGTTCACAATTGACTCTAATTCACTTCCGAGATTAAAGACTAATTGCTCATCAACAACAGTTCTAGCGATACACAAGCTTTCGGAATATGTATCATCCTAAGATCTAGGGATTAAGTGATCAATTCAATCCTAGCATTATGCCTAGCAGTGATGAAGACGGTAATTAATAAACGGTGAAATCCATCGAAACCCTAGAACCTAACTATAGATCTACTCAGACATAATAGAAGACATGGCAAAAGCAATAGATGAAAATAGCATAATCGAATGAATAGAAATTAAGATAAGGTTCAGAAATCTTCTCCGAAAAGTAGAGGAATTCTTCTCCTTGCTTACAATTGCTAAAAACTCTAAAAGTCTCAGTAAAAACGTCGTGAAAAAAGTCTGTTCTAAAAACTCAACCTAAAAAGGTACTTATAATAAAACAGAGAAAATAAGGGTTTTCCTAAAAACAGGGGGCTGGACCGGTCGGTCCCATAAGTGGACCGATCGGTCCAGTTTCCAGAGAGTCTTGGGTTCTTCAGTCTATGTGTGGACCGGTCGATCCCATAAGTGGACCGGTCGGTCCACTTTCCAGAGAGTCGTGGTCGCTTCGCATCGACCCGCGGATCGATCGGTCCTTGTTCCAAGTCGGTCTTGAGGCACCAAGCATGGACCGGTCTATCCTAAAGTGGATCGGTCGGTCCGGTCATTAAAATAACTCTGATTCCTGCTCAAATACTCGAATCTTCTTTCCAAACGCGTGCTGTTCCAAATCTCCGAGTATGAACCTGACTATTAACTCAAAACGACTCAAAAGACTCTGAAAACATGTGAAAAACATAGTTAAGAAAACCCAAATTCACGCTATATCAACTCCCCCAGACATAAGTCTTTGCTTGTCCTCAAGTGAAGGCAAACTAGAAATAAGCTCAAGGAAGCTACAAAAACCAAACTAACCTTTATAAGCTGAATGCAATCCTTTAAGACCCCACAGATGTAATACCAACAACCCTCATAAATAGATTAAAAAACAAGATGGTACTTCATATACTTTGCCAAATACATAGCAGTGCTACCATACTCAAGTTCATATGTCTCAGCGACTTTATACCAGGGTCCAGAAATCTTACCAGAGGGAAAATATCCGTCGCATAAGGGTTAAGGTTTTGGGCTATTTAGTAGTGGGGTAAAAGTGTTTAGGCTAACCTCAGTCGCGGCCGAATGCAAGTCATGGCACAAAATCACAAGAGAACTAAATCCAAAGATGATGCACAGCTTTTCAAACTTAAAACCTTTTTCTTTATTTAGATGAAAACTTTCTGCTTATCTAAAGAACTAATGCTAAGAATAAGAAATAGAAATGAGCTTATAAATTTGAATGTAAAATCTGAGGCTTTATTCTAATCCCTTTCAACTACTTTTTTTTTTTTTTTTTTTTGAATCAAGTTGGGGATTTGTTCTAGCCTTTTTCTTAAGCACAAGTGGTGAAAAAAACGGAAAAAAATAGATATAGAAATAAAGAGTTAAAAATCCTAAGCATAAAGTTTTGAAATGGTACCAAAAGGTCTTTAGAATGATTGGTTGGCCGGACTACGTCTCCGGAGTTTTTGCGCTTGAGTGCATGTCAATGTCTTGGACAGAAAGCATGAGGTTTGAAAGAAAGGTTAAGGTAAGGGTGTGGTACCAGACTAAAAATGAGTCTGGCCATTAGGAGTCTTGAAGAGGGGATAGTGTTTGAAAAAGGATAGGACTCCTAACGTGGTTGATACTTCTTATGCGATTTCGAATTCCCTGAGTTAAGAAAAACGGATTAGTATAAAAAGTGTCAGCATTAGCTTTCAAGGAGACGTGAACCTTCTGGTAACACTGATCCGCCTAGGGCATTTTTAATCTTCCCATGACATTGGTTAATCACTGTTAGAAGAGTTAGCAAACATCATGTGGTCCTAGAAATGCATGCATATCACAAAAGTTTAGTACAAACTGACTCGATAAAACCGAAAACGACTCAAGAAAACGAAAGAGAAAATAAGAAAATAGAAAAACATGATTAGTACCAATAGCACTTCCCCCCAGACTTACTTCACACCGACCCAGTGTGAAAATAAATCCAAAGGAAAGAACTATTAAAAAGAAAGAAAATAAATCGAAAATGAAAAAGAGAAGTAAGAAAGTCTAACGTCATCAGAACTCTGGGGACTCATCGGATCCGGCAGCGTCATCGTCTGATCTCATATCCGTGGAGGGTCCAGAAGGTGGAGGCATGTGACTCCCAGCAAAGTTGGATCCTCGAACTGCATTCGTGCCTCGTGAATAAGAGATGGCACCCCAAATAGTAGACATCATACTGTGAAGCTTCTGGAAGCTTCTGTATTGCCAATGCGTATGCTCGGGCCATGTGTCGCGAGGTGGAGAGATGGCGAACTGGTCGTGGTAAGGTGGAAGCTGGTACCTCTGCTCAGGCGGAGTAGGACCACTGCTAGTACCTGCTGCGCCAACATTTCCACTAATATGGCGGCGTTTCTTGTGCTGCACCGGTGCATCGGGCTCTGTGCTCTGAGGTGAGGAGGACGATAACAATCGCATGTTTGCCATGGAAGTGAGAGGTACGTGATCACTAGGTAATGAAACGGAGCACTGAATCCCATCCAAATCAAAGTATCGCCACTTACCCCCAACTATCCATCTACTCTGAGTCAAATGTTGCATATCTAGGAGTGAAGGCGCCAGGATCTCCTCAGTGTCGCGCAGATCAATCTCATGGAATTTAAAGATGGGAGTTAGGAGACTCCCACATACCTCCTGCTTCCTCTGTCCAGGTCCAGCTAGACCCCTGAACTTCCTCTCTGTCAGGAAATGTACAAATTATGCTCCGAAATTAGTGCGGTTGTCGCGAGGACGCTCTGTGTAAATCTCAGACACAAAATCTGGCATTCTTAAATGCAGTAAGAACAACTCGTCAAGACGCAATGCCCCTGGTTCTTCCTTGCCGAACATGGTAGTACTTAGAGCCTTAGCGATGATATGGATGATGGGGTTCCTGATAAGGGTTAGGTTCATACTTCGTGACGTTGCAGGACCCATACCAATTAAGTTCTATAGTCGGTCGTTGTGAGGAAAAGAATGACGATCAGGGAAACCCGAACTTGTATTACTTTCATCAAAACCATAGACGGTACACAAGTCCCTAAGGGAGATCTCGTACTCAATCCCTCTGATCACGTAAGTTAGGGATCCTTTATCAACTGTCCTATGATTCGCGTCTGCATAATAGAACTCACAGGAGGCAAAAACCTATCGTACCAGGTCGGGGTATAAAGGGTATTGGTATGTAGCCATTGTCCCAAAACCCATGCGATCAAGAACAGCAAGTACTTCATCCAATATACCCAATTTTTCCAGCATCTGATAACATAGGACTCTTGTGGGCAACATCTCTACATTAAGCAGACCGTTATAGCATATGCTATTGTACCTAACCCAACCGTCACCTTTCCGTTTATTCCCATAAGAAGGCTCACTAACTAATTCCTCCCGTTTCAACATAGGGTGAATATCGATTCCAGAAAAGGGTTTACCGTCCCGTCTAGGCCATGGAACACATGGACTAGGAATCGTGGTATCCATTTGGGCATTAAACCTCGAGCTTCGCGATCGTCGCGGGACATCTGATTTACTCGAGGTTCCTATTCCTTTGCCCTTTTCTTCTCTTGTTGATCTCTTTGGCTTGTCGTGAGTACGCTTAGTTCGATTCTCATGTTCTTCGTTCGAGTCATCCTCGGGTGGAGAATTGGTGGCTAGTGGACGTCCCGTGCGACCCATAACCGGGTAGTCGGACCGACCGGTCCCTATACTGCAGAATTGTGGGGATCGACCGGTCCGCTTGTGGATCGACCGGTCCGATTTCCAGGCCCAAACCAAAAGTTTTTGTGGTGAAAAATCCTAAGGAAAAACCAAAAACAAAAATGAAAAGAACGGTAAAAATTGAAAAGAAATGAAAAGTAAAAGAACGTATATACACTTACAAGTGGGTTGCCTCCCACCAAGCGCTTTGTTTAACGTCGTTAGCTCGACGTGTGTGCCTTTTAGGCTTGTGAGGGATCAGCAAGAGGTATCTCAGCACCCTCTGGAATGGTGGTATCAGCGAGATAAGACTTTAACCGCTGACCATTGACGACGAATTCACCCCCAGACGGATTCAGTAAGACCACTGCTCCGTAAGGTCTCACTTCCTTGATGGTGAAGGGACTTGACCACCTTGAACGGAGTTTACCAGGAAAAAGTTTCAAGCGAGAGTTTAAAAGCAATACCTGGTCATTCGGACCGAAACTCCTAGAGATGATCCGCTTGTCATGATATGCGTTGGTGCGCTCCTTGTAGATTCTGGCATTCTCGTAGGCCATATGCCTTATCTCTTCCAGCTCGTGCAGTGTGATGGCTCGTCGTTCAGAGGCTGATTTGATGTCAAAGTTCAGCTGCTTCACTGCCCAGGCTGCCTTGTACTCTAAGTCTACTGGGAGATGACAGGATTTTCCATACACCAAATGAAATGGAGTGGTGCCCAAAGGTGTCTTGTATGCGGTGCGATAGACCCATAGAGCATCGTCGAGCTTTATCGACCAATCCTTCATGGTCGTGTTTACAGTCTTCTGAAAGATGCTCTTGATCTCCCTATTTAAAATCTCCACTTGGTCACTCGTCTGAGGATGATAAGGTGTTGCCACCTTGCGTTTAACTCCATTGTGTTTTAACAAGTTGGCGAACAGCTTATTGATGAAGTGAGAGCCTCCATCGCTGATGACTACTCGAGGAACGCTAAACCTTGGAAAGATGACCGTTTTAAACATTTTCAGAACTACCCTGGCGTCATTTGTTGGGGATACGTAATCGACAGCCACCAGGATGTACTATTTCCCATAGGAAGAAGGGAATGGTCCCATGAAGTCAATCCCCCACACGTCGAACACCTCTACTTCCAATATGAAGTTTTGTGGCATTTCGTTGCGCTTGCTAATGTTGCCCTGTCTCTGGCAAGAATCACACTTAGAAACAAACTCATTAGCGTCTTTAAATAGGGTAGGCCACCAAAAGCCTGCCTGCAATACCTTAGAAACTGTTTTAAAAGTAGCAAAGTGTCCTGCGTAGTTAGAACTGTGACAGTGGAAGAGTATACCTGGGATTTTCGTATCAGATACACACCTTCTAAAGATGCCGTCTGAGCATTGTTTGTAGAGGTAAGGCTCATCCCAGAAATATCTTCGCACGTCTCGTAGGAACTTCTTCTTCTTGTACTTGACAAAATCCTCTGCTTTTTGTCCCACAGCCAGGTAATTAGCGAAATCGGCGAACCAGGGTCGCTCAGGAGAACGAGTGACTTGGACAGCGGCGACAACCTCGTATGAATCCCTAATGCTGATGGAATAAACTTGTTCTTCAGGGATTCCAGCATCGAGTGGGACTTGCTCCTCAATTCGCAGCCTAGATAGGTGATCTGCCACTCCATTTTCAATGCCCTTCTTATCGCGAATCTCTAGATCATACTCCTGGAGTAAAAGGATCCAGCGAAGAAGTCTTGGTTTCGCGTCTTTCTTCGTTAGGAGGTATCGCAGAGCTGCATGATCTGTATGAACTATCACCTTAGAACCCACCATGTATGACTTGAACTTCTCAAAAGCAAACACGATGGCAAGTAGCTCTTCCTCAGTCGTGGCATACTTGCATTGTGCATCATCAAGGGTTCTACTAGCGTAGTAGATCACGTGGAGTCTCTTGTCCTTCCGTTGTCCCAGAACTACTCCTACCGCATAGTCGCTTGCATCCGTCATGATCTCAAAGGGGAGGTCCCAATCAGGAGGTTGAACAATTGGTGCAGTCATAAGTGTTCCCTTGATTGTGTGAAATGCTTCAAGACAAGGACCATCGAAACAAAATTTCACATCCTTGCATAGCAGCTGAGTCAGAGGTCTTGCAATCTTGGGGAAGTCCTTGATGAACCTTGATATGCTCAAATTTACCCTGAGCTACTCTCTCAAATTAAGAGATCGTAGTAGTACTTAGGGATCGAATCCACAGGGAAAAGATTCACAGAATGAAATTCCAAATTTGAATTATGCTAAGTAAATAATGTATAATGTAAATGCAAGTAAGTAAAAGAAAGCAAACGGTGGTTGTTATTGTTTAATTCAATGAAACGAAGCATTAGGCATCAGATATTTCGCAGGCATGACTCTAAATTAAGCACTAAATTACTGTCGGAATATTTATTAAGAGCTGTTCTTGAACTCAAACACGAATGTAAAGCTAATCAACTTCCATTGCATAAACTATCTATCCCTAGATCCCTATATTCTAAATTCCTTTGCAAATCTATTGAATCTAAACAAGCATTAAGTTCTAGTTTGATTGTTCACAGAATTCCTAAACCAAATTCCTTTGCATCCAGGTAATTCTGCTCACCTATGATATTGTTCCAGCTAACAAATAATGCTATCCCATCTATCCATCAACCCATCATATCTAATTCAGGGTGATCAATCCTAAAATAGAATTAAAACTATCAAGGTGAAGAACTCAGATTAGATTGATCCCAACAGTAATAAAGTTCTAACAATTTATCATCAGCCTTTGAAAACCCTAAACCTAACTAATGGATTACTCAGACATGACGATTGAAACAAGCATAATAACTGAATAATACTGCATTAAAAGATAAAGATAGAGATACAAAAGGGTTCGAAGATGAAATCTCTGAAAAGAGTCTGACTTGTCTCCCTAAAAGCTCTCAATCTCTCTCTTGCTAAGTCTCAATAGAATAGAACTCTCTTTCATAAAAACCTAGGCAAAACTATATATACAAGAGGTAAAAATCGGATTGGGCTTTAGGAGAAACGTGTGGAAACTTGGGCCCGTGAAAGATCTGTCTTCATTAAAAACACGTGTCGATCGACATAGGTGCCTGTCGATCGACATTAGACCTTCTGTCCAAATCTTCTTGAAACGCCAAACAGGTGTCGATCGACGCTCATCTTGCTCCGTCGATTGACATAGCCTTGATCCTTTAGCATTTTCTTTCTTGATGTTCCAAAATGTTCCAAAATCTTCCCTTTAGCTCCAATTCCATATTTACCTGCAAAGACTCTAAAAGACACAGAAAACACCCAAAAGACTCCAAAAACATACTTATATCATGGCTTTAAATGGGTAAAAACCATGATATATCAACTCCCCCAGACTTAGCTTTTTGCTTGTCCCTAAGCAAAACAGATGTAATCACTCCTTTAGGAACCACATACCCCTGCATAGCTAACCGGTGATATTTCGATGTGTCCCTAAAAGTTTAGCAGTCCTCCAGATTAAACTCATACCCCTTAGAAAATCTCAGACTCTTCTATTGCAAACCCCTTTAATCAATTAGGTGCGGTCTCATCAAGGGACTATCGATCGCTAGACCTTCTAAATTCTTTCACCTCCTTTAACACTTTCCTGCGTTTCACCCTCTCTCTTCCCTCTGAAACTGTATCCTCTTAAGGAATATCATAGAGATGCAATGCCTTTTTCCCTTTTTTTTTTTTTTATTGGTGACCAAGAATATTGTGATAGCGGGTACCTCAGCAGAGGGTCCTTTACCATCTGAGCTAGAAGCTTGCACTTTTCTGCAGAAATTTTTTACTTTCCTTGGCATCTCTATGACTTCTCTAGATCACCTCTCATTACTATTGTTCTATGAGGCTTTTGATGATGGCGGTTACCTCAGCTGAGGGTCCTTTACCACCAGATCTAGGACAGTTATATCCGTCACTGGGAAGAAGTTTCAAGAGAGGTCCTTCCTCGCTTTCAAATGTTGAAGGTTGAATCAAGTCCTACGATAACCAATGCCCTTGACAAGAGATTTAAAGTTCATTAGGGGCGGGGTTTGCAACATCGTTTCTTGCGTTCTCCAGAAGTCTGAACTCGCTCCGTTAAACCGATCTACAATCAGTTACCCACCTAATAAAACCATCTAACTCGCGTTGATAATGGTCCATGAGTGTTGTTCAAAGCAAGTGGAAAGGGGGAGTTTCGACCCGAATAAAACATAAAAACCGGACTGACTCAATAAAAACTCAAAATAGAACACAATAATTAGCAACTACCTCCTCCAGACTTAAACAACACTGTCCCCAGTGTTATCTAGCCCGAGATTGGCGAAAGAAATCAAAGGAAAATGGAACGTGATTGAGAAGAACAACTGTACCATTTTTAGAAGACTCCGTCGATCGACACACATGACTGTCGATCGACAGTGAGGTCTCTGTCAAAATTCTGTGATATTTATAATGAAGTCTGTCGATCGACAGAGGTCCCCGTCGATCGACAGTGGAGTCTCTGACGAAATTCTGCATGATGTCAAACCATTTTAAAGGTTTGAACAAGTGTTGAAACTGCTTCTACATCAAAATAAACAAACGGTCAAAAGGAAAACACAAGGTAATCCATAAATAAAGATGATCAAGTTCTAAAATCCTGAGAAATCAAAACAAACTGACTCAAAAGAAAAAAAATGACTCAAATAGTTCAAAAAGAAAAGATAAAAGCAAAAAGAAAAAGGATAGAGTGAAAAGGAGATCTAGTCGTCCTCTTCCGTGGCTGGAGAATCTGGTGATGGAGATGGTCGTGGAGATGGAGTGCGAGGACGAACACAATTGGACCTACATGATAAAACATCCCAAGTCGACTGAAGTGCGCGAGTAAGCCACTGAAATCGCTCCTCCTCGTTCAGATTACCGCGTGGAGCTGAAGGGAAAACATGGAGGTGCTCTGGTGGTGGTGCAGAAGTGCTAGCATGTGAAGGACCGGTTCCTCTAGTCGTTATCTTCCTAGTTGCCTCTACCGGTCGAATCAACTCCTCTGCGGGCTCAAAAGATAGAAGAGATGCATTCGTAGTGACTGGCATCAAGTCCTTAACCTTCCGAATCTCTACCATCCTGGGCTGGCCTAAAGCAATGGGGAAAACCCAACTCATAGGATACTCAGTCTTGATCCAGTGGGCGTTCTTCATGTGCTCCTCGTCCACAAACCCGAGCGTGGTGTCATAGGAGTACCCAACAAAGGAGATCTTGCATCGCCTGAATATCGGTGTAAGCATGTTCCCCGCAGTAAATTTCTTCTTACCGAAAGTGGTAGCCGTGAGTGGAGTGTGCCTCAACGAGTGTAGATAATCCATGAAAACCAATGCCATGTTGGGTTGATACCCAGTGGCCCATGTCTCGTTAGGTACGAGGTCTCTCAAAGCGTAAGAAAGCAGAACCAGCTCATGCTTCCTCAACTTCCCTGGCTCCAACTTGCACAAGATAGTAGTGGAGAACAACCTAACCAGATAACGGATGACCGGATGACGTATGTCCGAGTGCGTAGAACTGCCCACGATGTAAGGACCTGCACCAATAATATGCCAAAGTGTCTGCACTCCTCCATCAATATCCGACGGAAGGTCCCCAGCTGGAACCTCAGGAAACTCGAAAATCCTGGAAATCTCTTTAGCATAAATCCCATACCGGCTCCCATTGGCGCAGAAGGTCATCTTGAAGTTCTTTGGATCCTTCCTTTCCTCATCATTCGTTGCATCAGAACCCAACTTCACCGAGGCAAAGAACTGCCTGACCAAATCGGGGTACAAACCATCGTTGCGAGTCGCTATCGTTGTCAAACCTGCCTTCGCCAATAATGTCTCAATTTCATCCTCGATATTCAGCTTAGCCATGGCGAGATGGTGGGGGATTTTGGTGGGCGCCATTGGTACCTTCAACCATTCATTGTAGAGCAAAGAGTTGTAATCATCCCATTTGCTGCGAAGCTCACGATTGTCAACCTCCTTGCTTTGCAAAACATTCTTCAGAGTCTTCGTCTCTGATTGAAATTCAACTGCAAATGGTGTGTTCTCATCCCTTGGCCAAACCGGTGATGTGTGGCGAGTAATGGTGTAAGGAATCTGTTGAGAACTCGATCCCTGATCGGTTCTAGCACGTTTGCCCTTGTTTGGAGGAACTTTAGGTGCCATCTTGCAGATCATGAAAACGGAGACTAGAATCGAAAAGAGGGCGAGAAATCGTGTGGAATAGAGTAAGAAATCATTGGATTTGGTGAAAAATCGAGAGAGATGCGATGGAAAAGAGGTTTTTTGCGATATGGGGATTTTAGAAAAGTGAAGAACAAAGTAAGGTTTTATAGAAAAACTTTCCTCGTGCTGTCCGCGCCCCGTGTCGATCGACAGAGAGGCTTGTCGATCGACACTGACCTCTCTGTCCAAACTCATCCCTTTTTTTTTTTTTTTTTTTTTTTTAAAAAAAAAAACGTTAGTAAAACAAAACGAAAATCAAAACTTAAATAGACTTACCAGTGGGTTGCCTCCCACTCAGCGCTTGTTTTCAGTCGTTAGCTTGACTCTGTCAGGTCTAGGCGACGGGTGCGTCGTCCATAGGAACAATGTTCCCTGCTGGAATCTCGGCTTTCGCCCAATAGTGCTTCACCCTTTGGCCATTGACAATGAACTCATTCCCTTTTGGACTTAGTAGAACGATTGCTCCATGAGGCCTAACTGCCTTGATAGTAAAGGGACCAGACCAACGAGAGCGTAATTTGCCAAGAAAGATATGTAAACGAGAGTTATACAGGAGTACCTGGTCATTTGGCTCGAATTTCCTGGAGATGATCTTCTTATCATGATAAGACTTAGTGCGCTCCTTGTATATCTTGGAGTTCTCATAGGCTTGAAGTCTGATTTCATCCAGTTCGTTCAGTTGTATCAATCTCCTCTCGACAGCAGGCTTGATGTTGAAGTTCATTTGTTTCACTGCCCAGGCTGCCTTGTGCTCTAATTCCACTGGAAGGTGGCATGCTTTCCCATATAGCAAGTGAAAAGGAGTAGTTCCCAAGGGCGTCTTGTAAGCTGTCCTGTAAGCCCATAATGCATCATCCAGCTTGTTAGACCAATCCTTCCTTGTAACACTCACAGTCTTCTCAAGGATCTCCTTAATCTGCCTGTTCGAGACTTCCGCTTGCCCACTCGTCTGAGGATGATAGGGACTAGCCACTCGATGATGAACACCATACTTAGTCAAAAGGTTAGAGAAAACCTTGTTAATGAAATGTGTTCCACCATCACTGATGACAACTCTGGGGACTCCAAAACGCGGAAAGATGATGGTCTTAAACAACTTAATAACCACCGCAACATTGTTCGTCGGACTAGCAATTGCCTCAACCCACTTAGAGACATAGTCCACCGCGACTAAAATATACTCATTCCCATAAGAAGACGGGAACAGACCCATGAAATCAATGCCCCAACAATCAAAGACTTCAACCTCAAGGATGAAGTTCTGTGGCATCTCGTGTCGCTTGCTGATCTTTCCTCTCCTCTGACAAGCATCGCACTGTGAAACAAAGGCATTGGCGTCCTTAAACATCGTAGGCCACCAGAAACCTGCTTGTAGGACCTTGGAGACAGTCTTGAAAGTGGCGAAGTGTCCTGCGTACTCAGAACCATGGCAATGATATAGCACTCCTCGAGTCTCACTCTCTGCAATACATCTCCTGTAGAGACCATTTGAACAATGCCTATAGAGATAAGGCTCATCCCAGTAATACCTCCTAAGCTCTCTCATGAACTTCTTCTTCTCATAGCCTTTAAGGTCACTAGGAACATCCTCTGTAGCTAGGTAATTGGCAATGTCAGCATACCAAGGCCTATCGGATCCGAAAACTGCGCAAACAACCTGATATCCAATTGTCGCAGCTCGTGTCGATCGACATAGGGTACTGTCGATCGACAGACTCGTCTCTGGAGAAATCTTGGATTCGAGTTTAAAATCCCGTGTCGATTGACACGGGTGCTCGTCGATCGACATGTAGGTCTCTGGATCAATTTTACTCTGTCGAATCGCATCCTTGCTCGCTTGGGACCCAATCTCAAGAAAATGGACGTTTACCTCTGGAAAATAATCATCAATGGGAATGCTGTCTTCAATCCGAATGCGCGATAAATGATCTGCGACACCATTCTCCACTCCTTTCTTATCCTTGACCTCTATGTCGAATTCCTAAAGAAGGAGAATCCACCTCAACAATCTTGGCTTTGCATCTTTCTTCTGCATTAGATACTTGAGTGCGGAATGGTCCGTGTGCACTATCACCTTAGCTCCAATCAAGTACGGCCTAAACTTCTCAAAGGCAAAAACCATAGCCAACAGTTCCTTTTCCGTCGTCGCATAATTCCTCTGCGCTTCATCAAGTGTTCTACTTACATAATAGATAGCGTGAAGCTTCTTGTTCTTTTTCTGACCCAAAACAGCTCCCATTGCGAAATCACTGGCATCACACATAATCTCGAATGGTAGATTCCAGTCTGGAGGTTGCACGATGGGAGCACTCACCAAAGCCTGATTAATTTGCTCAAAAGCAGATAAACAATCAGTATCAAAATCAAATTTAGCATCCTTCCAGAGCAAAGCGGTGAGCGGGCGAGCGATTTTGGAGAAGTCCTTGATGAATCTCTTGTAGAATCCAACATGTCCAAGGAAACTGCGAATCTCCTTGACTGAAGTGGGCGGTTGAAGACTTGTCATCACTTCGATCTTTGCGCGATCAACCTCGATTCCATCAGCTGAAACTCTATGGCCAAGTACTATGCCATCTCTCACCATGAAGTGGCACTTCTCCCAGTTCAGAACCAAGTGCTTCTCCACACATCTAGCAAGCACCTTCTCCAAGTTCCCAAGACAGCCCTCGAAAGAATCACCATACACTGAGAAATCATCCATGAAGACTTCCATGTAGTCCTCAATCATGTCGGTGAAGATAGACATCATACACCGCTGGAATGTTGCAGGAGCATTGCAGAGTCCAAAGGGAATTCTGCGATATGCAAAGGTGCCGTATGGACATGTAAACGTAGTCTTCTCCTGGTCTTCTGGATGAATAGGGATCTGGAAGAATCCCGAGTATCCATCAAGGAAACAGTAATATGGGTGATTTGCAAGCCTCTCCAGCATCTGATCAATGAAAGGCAACGGGAAGTGATCCTTCCTGGTGGCTGCGTTGAGCTTTATGTAGTCTATGCACATTCTGTGTCCAGTCACAGTTCTCATTGGAATCAGCTCATTCTTGTCGTTCTTCACCACTGTAACTCCTCCCTTCTTCGGCACAAAATGAACTGGGCTAATCCAAACACTGTCTGAAATGGGATAGATGATCCCGGCCTCAAGAAGTTTCAAGATCTCCTTCTTGACAACTTCCTGCAAGTTTGGATTAAGACTCCTCTGGTGCTCAATAGATGACTTGCTCTCATCCTCAAGATGGATCCTATGCATGCACAATTCTGGGGAGATACCTGCAATATCATCAAGAGAGTACCCAAGAGCTTTGCGAAATTTGCGCAGCTTGTTCAGTAGTAATGCGAGTTCCACGTTATTCAAAGTAGCACTAACAATAACTGGATAAGTGGAATTTTGACCAAGAAATGTGTACCTTAGCCCAGCTGGAAGTGGCTTGAGTTCAAGCTTTGGAGCTTTTTGTTCATTCCAGTCACTATCCTTAGTGGTTTTCACTGAAGTCACTCCCAAATCAGCACTAAAGACTAACCGTTTCAATTCCTTGCTAGCACTCAACATCCTTGCATATCCTCTCGCATCCTCGTCAAGCTGATCTTCCTCTATAACAGAGTTCACCAAAGTCCTTTCCAAAGGATCAATGGGATGCACCTCATTGAAAACTTCCTGTGCGAGGTCAGTGAGCGTGTCCACAAAGAATGTCTGACCATCTATGGTAGGTCTTCTCATCAGTTTGTCCATCTCAAACTTTATCTCAAGATCCCCCACACTTAAAGTAATATTGCCTCCCTTGCAGTCAATCATAGCACCAGCTGTGGCTAGGAAAGGTCTGCCCAAAATAAGTGGATCCTTTGGCTCCTCACTGTACTGCAAGACCACGAAATCAGTAGGGATCAAGCACTCTCCAACCTTGATTGGGATATCCTCTAGTACTCCTTCTGGGATCCTTACTGATCTGTCGGCTAGGATAAGAGAGATCCTAGTAGGCTGGAAATCAGTCATTCCAAGCTTAACAGCAACAGACAGTGGCATGAGGTTGACACCTGAGCCTAAATCGCATAAAGATCTTGGGAACCTATCCTTGAAGATGAAACAATCCAACACAAAACTCCCTGGATCCGTGAGTTTCTCTGGAATCCTGTTCTGAATCACTGCACTCACTTGTTCTGAAATCATTGAAGCTCCTTCCTCAAGCCCCAAGTTCTTAGTGACCATCCTCTTCACGTATCTTCGGATCACTGGACTTATCTTAACTGCATCAATCAAAGGGAGCTCAACAACAAGCTTATCCATAATAGCTTTGCACTTAGCATCCTCTAGCTCGACCTTAGACTTCCTCTCCCTCCTAGGGTAAGGCAACTTGGGTTTGTAGACCCTCTCCTCCGACGTATCTGAAGGTTTTGACAAAGGAGGCTCTGTTCGGGGGACGTGTCGATCGACGGGGGTAGGTGTGTCGATCGACGCTTGAGTCTATTGAAATATTTCAGAATCGTGGAATTCAGGCCCTGTCGATCGATTCTCAGCCCTGTCGATCGACGGTGGAGCTTCTGCCAAAATTTCTTCGTCCTCAACCTCTTGAAGCTCGTCCAACTGCTCTGCACTCAATCCCTTAGTCAATTTCGGCCCTTGGAGAATCCTTCCACTCCTCGTGGTGATAGCAGCAACTGAATGCTTGGGATTGGAATCAGTCCTAGACGGAAGAAATCCCTCTTGTCTTCGCGAGTTCTCTGCCGACTGAGCAAACTGAGTGTCCAACTTCTTGACATGGGTGTTCAACGCCTCAAACTTCCCGTTCAGATCCTGGTACATAGCATCCATTTTTCCATTGAAGTTCACAGTCAACTTCTGCTGACCCTCTAAAATCTGCTCAAGCATCGATTTCATCTCGCTATCTGGAGTCTTAGCAGGAGGCGTTTAGTAAGAAGAAGAACCATATGTCCTTGTGTAGTTACTGCTCTGGAACGGCTTCTGAAAGTCGTTCTTCTGGTAATTGCTCTGATAACCTCTGTTCCCATTCTGATTCCCATACCTCTGACTCTGAAATCCAGTTCCATTGACGTAGTTCACTCCTTCTTCTTCATTCTCAACCTCTGGTTCGAAAGTCTCAACCTCTGCAGCAAAGTGAACTGATTTCTTTCCCACTAGAAAGTTATGCACATCATCAATCTTGGCCTTGACTTCCTGAGCAAACTGACCACTACCTTTGTCACCACTGAGCTTCTTCCTCTCGAAATCTGCGTTCTTGCTACTGTTGCTTGAGGCTAGGTTCTCGATGAGCGCAATGGCATCCTCCGCTGAGTTAGTAGTGAAATTTCCACTGCTCGCAGCATCTAAGGTCATCTGATACCTCCAATCAACTCCATTGAAGAAAATCCTAAGCAACTGGATTGGTGTGAATCCATGATGAGGGCAATCTCTCTGATAAGACTTGAATCGAGCCCATAAAGCTTTGAATGCCTCAGTATCATGCTGACGGAAAGTAGCAATCTTCATCCTCAAATATTCAGACCTTGCATCATCAAAGAAGTTGTTGAGGAAGGCATTCTTGGTGTCCTCCCAAGTGGTCAAAGATCCAGGCTCGAGCTGCTTGAGCCAATAAGAAGCATCTCCTCCCAGAGAGTAGGGAAAGAGCTTGCAGAACAGGTAGTCACTTGATACTCCTTGGCTCTTAATGCTTGATGCCAAATCCTCAAACTTCTCAATGTGGTCCATTGGGTGTTCGTGTGGAAGCCCATGGAAAGGATGCTGAGCTACAAGACTGAAGAATGCCGGTTTTAGCTCAAAGTCGTTTCTCTGAAACGGAGGTGGGCGAATAGCACATCGGTTGGCATAGAACTGATCGGGGCGATTGTAATCACCCAAAGTTGGACCACGTCCGTTCCTGCCACCTGCATTTCCCTGAACTAGCGGTTGCACAATTGCGTTCCCAGCATCATCAAGCCTTTGCCCAGCTGCATTGTAAACGTTCCCTTCTGGGTCGCGCAGAACCCCGTCTGCTCCAGTTATCAAGACAATCGGTGGTATTTGAGCATCTGCCATCTTATATCCTCTAGCCGCTTTGTAGTTTGTTCGTTCAAGAAGAGCTAAAGTATCAAGATCAAATCCAACCAATTCCTTGTCTGTTGTGCTTCTTTTGACAGGCCTTGGCATACACCTGAAACCCAAAACAAAAAGAACAAAGGAAAGAAACTAGTTAGTAGACTAAAACAAAAAAGAAAAACTTAGACAAAACTCTAATATTGAAATTCTAATCGTGAAATCAAAATCCCCGGCAACGGCGCCAAAATTTGATATGCTCAAATTTACCCTGAGCTACTCTCTCAAATTAAGAGATCGTAGTAGTACTTAGGGATCGAATCCACAGGGAAAAGATTCACAGAATGAAATTCCAAATTTGAATTATGCTAAGTAAATAATGTATAATGTAAATGCAAGTAAGTAAAAGAAAGCAAACGGTGGTTGTTGTTGTTTAATTCAATGAAACGAAGCATTAGGCATCGGATATTTCGCAGGCATGACTCTAAATTAAGCACTAAATTACTGTCGGGATATTTATTAAGAGCTGTTCTTGAACTCAAAGACGAATGTAAAGCTAATCAACTTCCGTTGCAGAAACTATCTATCCCTAGATCCCTAGATTCCAAATTCCTTTGCAAATCTATTGAATCTAAACAAGCATTAAGTTCTAGTTTGATTGTTCACAGAATTCCTAAACCAAATTCCTTTGCATCCAGGTAATTCTGCTCACCTATGATATTGTTCCAGCTAACAAATAATGCTATCGCATCTATCCATCAACCTATCATATCTAATTCAGGGTGATCAATCCTAAAATAGAATTAAAACTATCAAGGTGAAGAACTCAGATTAGATTGATCCCAACAGTAATAAAGTTCTAACAATTTATCATCAGCCTTTGAAAACCCTAAACCTAACTAATGGATTACTCAGACATGACGATTGAAACAAGCATAATAACTGAATAATACTGCATTAAAAGATAAAGATAGAGATACAAAAGGGTTCGAAGATGAAATCTCTGAAAAGAGTCTGACTTGTCTCCCTAAAAGCTCTCAATCTCTCTCTTGCTAAGTCTCAATAGAATAGAACTCTCTTTCATAAAAACCTAGGCAAAACTATATATACAAGAGGTAAAAATCGGATTGGGCTTTAGGAGAAACGTGTGGAAACTTGGGCCCGTGAAAGATCTGTCTTTATTAAAAACACGTGTCGATCGACAGAGGTGTCTGTCGATCGACATTAGACCTTCTGTCCAAATCTTCTTGAAACGCCAAACACGTGTCGATCGACGCTCATCTTGCTCCGTCGATCGACATAGCCTTGATCCTTTAGTATTTTCTTTCTTGATGTTCCAAAATGTTCCAAAATCTTCCCTTTAGCTCCAATTCCATATTTACCTGCAAAGACTCTAAAAGACACAGAAAACACCCAAAAGACTCCAAAAACATACTTATATCATGGCTTTAAATGGGTAAAAACCATGATATATCAAACCTCCTGTAAAAACCAGCATGTCCAAGGAAACTCCGTACTCCTTTGACCGAGTTAGGTGGTTGTAGACTAGCCATCACCTATATCTTCGCCTTATCCACCTCAATTCCATTCTCTGAAATCTTGTGTCCCAAAACTATCCCGTTTCTGACCATGAAATGGCATTTCTCCCAGTTAAGCGCACTAAGTGTTTCTCCTCGCATCGCTGCAGAACTCTGCAAAGATTTGCCAAACAAACAGAAAACGATGAGCCATAAACAGAAAAATCGTCCATGAATACCTCCATGATGTCTTCAATAAGATCTGTGAAGATGGACATCATGCATCTCTAGAATGTGGTTGGGGCATTACACAAGCCAAATGGTATTCTGTGATACGCATAAGTGCCATATGGGCAGGTGAATGTGGTCTTCTCCTGATCATCTGGATGGATGGGAATCTGAAAAAATTCTAAATATCCATCTAAGAAATAATAGTAGGGGTGATTAGCAAGCCTTTCAAGCATCTGATCAATAAAAGGCAATGGAAAATGATCCTTTCTAGTTGCAGCATTCAATTTCCTGTAATCAATGCACATTCTATGACCAGTTACAGTTCGAGTTGGAATCAATTCGTTCCTATCATTTTTCACTACTGTGACTCCACCTTTTTTAGGAACTACATGCACAGGACTAACCCAAGTACTATCAGAGATAGCATATATAATTCCAGCTTCTAAAAGTTTCATAATTTCCTTCTTAACAACATCTTTTAGATTCGGGTTTAACCTCCTCTGATGTTCTACAGAAGTCATTGATTTGTCTTCTAGATGGATTCTATGCATGCATAAAGTGGGTGAAATTCCAGTAATGTTTTCTAAGTTCACACAACAGCAAAGCAGTTTCAGCATTATTTAATTCAGCATTGATGATGACAGGATAGGTAGAATTAGGGTCAAGAAATGTGTATCGTAACCCAGCTGTGAGGGTTTTAAGTTCTACCTTGGGAGCTTTCAGCTCGCTCCACGGGTTGTCGATATGACTCGGAGTCTCAGATGGCTTTGGTGTATCTGCCCTGATATCCAAAGAAGCTACTAACTTCGCATACACGCAAGTCTGGTCCAGCTTCTTAGTATATTCATTCGTCTCATCGTTTAGAAATCCGTCCTCCGTTTTGGCTTTGGTTAGGGCAATCTCCAGCGGATCACCCATCATGATTTCCTCTGCGACTTTGTCAGTGACGTCCTCTGGATCATTGATGGAAAAGGTTTGCCCATCTATCACGGGTCTCTTTAGCAGCTTATCCATCTCGAATTGCATCTCAATGTCTCCTAGTTGGAGATTGATGCGTCCACGCTTGACATCAATCATTGCACCAGCTGTGCAAAGGAATGGTCTGCCTAGAATGAGAGGATCTCTTGGCTCTTCGTCCAGTTCAAGCACCACGAAATCTGCAGGGACAAAAACATCACCAATTTTTAGCTGTAAGTCCTCTAGAACACTAACAGGAAGTTTAACAGAACGATCAGCAAAAATTAAAGAAATTTTAGTAGGACTAAAATTCTTAAAACCCAGCCGTTTGGCAACGGAGTATGGCATGAGATTGACACTGGAGCCCAGATCGCATAAGGAACAAGCAAAAACTGTAGAGTTGATCTAAACTAAAAGCACAAAACGACCAGGATCTCCAAGCTTTTTCACTGTCCTGTTCTGCAACACGACGCTACATTCTTTTGTTACCCTTACATAGTCCTCCTCCTCGGTCACATTAGAAGTCAAGATCTTCTTAAAATAACGTTTAAGCGAAGGGCATAAGTGGATAGCATCGACCAAAGGGATCTTGACTGTAAGATCGCTAACCATTTCTCTGCACTTTGCTTCTTCCAAGTCCTTCTGAGACTTTCTTGGACGAACCAGGTAAGGTGGCTTAGGAACATAGGCATTGGTCGGAGCACTGTTCACCGGACCGACCGGTTTGATAGTGGGACCGGTCGGTCCCCTTTCTAGAGAGCTTTCGTCTTTTTCTGGAAAATCATCTTTCGATGAATCTGGACCATTAGCAGAAGCGACTTTCTCCTTTACTGTCCTGGAGATTGGCTCAAGAACCTTGCCACTCCTAGTGGTGATGGCTTCTACTTCCATTGCAGAGATGGCATGGCAGTCCCTCTTTGGGTTTTGTTCCCCTTGTGCTGGAAAAGTCTCTTGCTGCCTCTTAACAGCTTCTGCATTCTGAGCCACTTGAGTATCAAGCATCTTCAGGTGATTTGTAACAGCTTCTAAACGCCCATTGATGTTTGTAATGTCGGTGGAAGCCTTCTGCTGATTAGCTAGCATGAGCTGCATCATAGCCTTCAACTCATCATTGGGATTAGCAGCTTGAGGTGGAAGAGCTTGTTGTCGAGGCTGAAACTGATTCTGATTCTGGTTCTGGTATCCGGAGCCTGAACCCTGTCCATACTGCTTCTGATACCCTGCATTGTAGCCCGTATATCCCTGAGCTGGCAGAGCTGTTCCTGATGAATTGAAAAATGGTTTCTGGGCTGGATCTGACGCTTGCTGAGGGTATACCTGATCCTGAGGGTTTGCAACATTGGTGCTCCTGTATGATAAATTGGGATGGCTGCGGTAGTTGTTGTTGAAACCTCTGTTCTGCCCCCATTCCCTGGCCATTCACATAGTTGACTTCCTGAGTATCTCCTGAAACCAAAGCAGCATCCTCTAAAAAACAAATTGCATTCGAAGCGTCCCCGACCATGTTAACGCCCTGATGGCTTCCTTGCATCAAGTCCCGAAGTTTAGTAGCTGTCAGCGCTGCTATTTCTGCTGCAGATGGTGTGTCAACACTGCAGACCCTTTTCGATCAATTATACTCAGTGCACTGATTGCTGGAACTCTGCGCCATATTGTCGATTAATCGATAAACACCTGCTATGCTCTGGGTCATGAAGTCACCATTGCTGGAGGCATTGAGATTGGTCTTGTATTCCCAGGTAACTCCATCGTAGAAAGTCCTGAGCATCTGCTGCTCGCTAAATCCATGGTGGGGGCACTCTCTACGGTACTCCTTGAAACTATCCCAGGCTTCAGCAAATGATTCTCCACCTTTCTGCGCAAAGTTGTTAATTCTGCCTCTGAGCTGAGCTGTCTTGGTCTTGGTGTAGAAATGATCCAAGAAGGCGGCTCTAGCTTCTTCCCAGCCGTTAAGAGAATTAGGAGGAAGTGACTTGAGCCACCTCAAAGCCTTGTCAGCGAGAGAGTGCTTAAACAGCTTGCACTTTAGATAGTCAGATGGTACCCCATTAGCCTTGGTCATCTCACAGACCTCTTCAAAGTTCTCAATGTGGTCTATGGGGTTCTCAGCAGCCAAACCATGGAACACATGTCTTTCTACCAGGTTAATCAGCTGTGCCTTAATCTCGAAGTCATTCCTCTGAATCTCAATGACACGAATGGCTGATCTGTTCTGGTAGAAAGCGTGCACATTGTCCCCTTCTCCAATCTGCAGTGGAAGATTTTGTCCTTGTGGCGGCATCTGCTGTCCTTGTGGCACTTGCTGTCCTTGTGGTGGCACTTGTTGTGCCATCATCATGGCAAACTGCTGCTGCATGTTTTGCATCTGTTGTTGCGCCGCAAGTGTGCTAGCAGTAGTTGCAGCTCGAATCTGCTCTATCTGGTCGAACAAGGTAGCCTGAAGAGCCGCGTTATCAGCTTGATTCCCTTGGTCCATAACTGGCAAGAGGTTTCTTTGAGCTCTGTTAGATCTTTCTAGCTTGGATAATTCTTCGTTAGTGAGTGATATCAGAGGTTCAGTGCGGTTACTTCTCCTCTGTATACACCTAGAATCACAAGCAAAGATAAAAACAAAAACAAAATTAGAAAGTACTTAGACAAAATTCGCAAATCAAAATCGATGGCAAACACAATTGGTCCCCTGCAACGGCGCCAAAAACTTGATACGGTCGAGTTTTAACCCGAAATAAAACACTGCAAGTGCACATGCACGCAGTAGTAAATTCCGGGATCGAATCCACATAGACCAAATGTTACGCAACGAAATATAGACTATTGAACTAAGCTAAGCAGGAAATGATGATTTTGGGTGTGATATTATTAAGCTTAAAAGACAAATTGCAAAGTAAACGATGTAAATTCAGATGATTAAAAACGCTAAGTACTAGGGAATTCTCAGGAAATCACATTCATAAATCAGACAACTATTCAGATTCTAATATGCATGCATCTTGAACTCAAAACACTGATATAAATGGTTCTACTTCCGTGGTAACAATTACTTTCCCTAGAGATCCGAGTGCCTAAACTTCCGTTTGGTCACGGCCATCCTAGACAAGCATTAACGTTCAAGTTTGTTCAGTTCACAATTGACTCTAATTCACTTCCGAGATTAAAGACTAATTGCTCATCAACAACAGTTCTAGCGATACACAAGCTTTCGGAATATGTATCATCCTAAGATCTAGGGATTAAGTGATCAATTCAATCCTAGCATTATGCCTAGCAGTGATGAAGATGGTAATTAATAAACAACCTATTTGTGTCTGATTTATTCGGTGAAATCCATCGAAACCCTAGAACCTAACTATAGATCTACTCAGACATAATAGAAGACATGGAAAAAGCAATAGATGAAAATAACATAATCGAATGAATAGAAATTAAGATAAGGTTCAGAAATCTTCTCTGAAAAGTAGAGGAATTCTTCTCCTTGCTTACAATTGCTAAAAACTCTAAAAGTCTCAGTAAAAACGTCGTGAAAAAAAGTCTGTTCTAAAAACTCAACCTAAAAAGGTACTTATAATAAAACGGAGAAAATAAGGGTTTTCCTAAAAACAGGGGGCTGGACCGGTCGGTCCCATAAATGGACCGATCGGTCCAGTTTCCAGAGAGTCTGGGGTTCTTCACTCTATGTGTGGACCGGTCAATCCCATAAGTGGACCGGTCGGTCCACTTTCCAGAGAGTCATGGTCGCTTCGCATCGACCCGCGGATCGATCAGTCCTTGTTCCAAGTCGGTCTTGAGGCACCAAGCATGGACCGGTCGGTCCGGTCATTAAAATAACTCCGATTCCCGCTCAAATACTCGAATCTTCTTTCCAAACGCGTGCTGTTCCAAATCTCCGAGTATGAACCTGACTATTAACTCAAAACGACTCAAAAAACTCTGAAAACATGTGAAAAACATAGTTAAAAAAACTCAAATTCACGCTATATCAAAAAACTAACATTTGTAATCTGTTGCTATTTTCCGGTTTTTTTAAAGTTCACTTCAGTTAAATATTTAGTATGGTTAATTGTGAAACTCTAATGTTGGCGCAGGTTACTTACAATTAGGCTACAAGAAAACTCAGACTTCCGCCAAAGAGAACTACTTAAGGACATTTGCCAGCTAGGCTACAAGGTTTACTGGGATTGAATTCAACCAAGTGGTAGACTGACTCTGGTTAATGGTAAAGAATGGTCGCATAAATCCATTCCCCACCTTAAAGGTAAAAATGGTAAAGAATGTTGTTCAATGATTATGTAAATATTTTCAACTATTAATCATAATGAAAGTCAAAGACGTTGAAAATGAACAAGAGTAGTATTATTATATTGACATTTCTTGTACTTAGTTGTAAGTTTGTACTCTTAAGAATCGAAATTTTTCTCTTACATGCTCATGTTAGGGGGAATATTAGGTTCTTACGGTGGAGTATACGCTGCTTCTCCGTGGTTGATTCTTATGATACATTGTTTCATGAATTGCACTGGCGAACGACGAGACTAATTCGAAATTAAGGAAAATATTAATCTTCCAAAAAAAAAAAAAAGAGAGAGAATTGTAGTTAGAGTGAATATTGGTTTCCAAAGTCAGTTAAAACGCAAAACATTTACATAACATGTATACCAGAAGTAATAATATCACATGTGTTTTGTCTCCAATAAAGCTAAAACTTTAGCATTTGGTAAGACAAACAAAAGCTGAAAAGGGGTAGTTGGGAAGAATTTATGGACACAATAATACTCAATTGCGATATGTAATGGTACATTCATAATTTTCCTATACACATGAACATGATATACTAACTGAAACGCTCTTGTCCTAAAAAAATTCTACTTCTTATTGAGCACGACAATTTCCCTATTCTGAATAGTAAGACAAATATTAAATCAAGGTTTGAAAGTTATGTTCACAAGTAAGCAACTCAACTTTATTTAAGATTTTTAAAATTTTATACATAGGTTCAGCTGTAGATATTAAAATTTGTAACCATGAAATTAAGATACATTTTAAACGATTACATTATAAAAGTTTTAAAATAAGTTATTCGGCATTGTATGATGTATACAGTAAAACCTATATAAATTAATAATGTTGGGACTTTAAAATTTTATTAATTTAGAGAGTTATTAATTTATTGATAAATAATATTTATTAATTTATAGTGAGGTTATGTTCCATATTGTATTTACAAAAATACTTTTATCTAAAATGAAAAATTTATCTTAAAATTCATACAAATTCTTCTGAAAAATCTTTATGTATTTTAATGTTAACATATTTATCTTACCCTCATGTTATACTAATAATATCGGTTATCATAACAGAGTAGATGTGAATAGTCTACTTGACTATTCGGATGAAAATGGTACATACTCCAAAATTTACAGTCTAGAAAAAATTACAGTTGGAATACAATAAAGTTAAATACGAGATAATAATACCCGAAGTAGTTATGTGTAAAAAAATATTATCGCGTCTAAAACTCTTATGATTTTGGCGTGCAAATCGAGATAATAACACTAGGGAAATTAGCATTAATAATACATATTGCACCAATAATTAAGTATCTAACCTAACCTAAATTATAATTAGATAAATAACATGGAGCATATCTAAAATGACCATTTTAGACTTATTTTCAGTTACAACATAAAAAGTGAAATATATTTTGATCTCTGATAGTTGGCTATTCGCAAATAAATATTGGAAAAAAAAAATTGGATAGCTGACTATGCGTACATAAGTAACTAACTATAATCATAGTGAATTAATCACAAAGTGAACTATATTATAATTAGAATAGCAAGCACTCTTTTACATAAACAATGTTTTACATAGTTATCTATGTTTTGAAATGATAGTTGACTATTTGTAGATAAATGTTAAAAAGAACCAAATAGCTGACTATACATGCATAAATAGTCAACTATAAGCATAGTGAATTAATCACAAAGTGAACTATATTATAATTAAAATAGCAAACACACGTTTACTTAGACAATGTTTTACATAGTCAACTATAGCAAACACTCTTTTACATAAACAATGTTTTACATAGTCATCTATGTTTTAAAATGATAGTTGACTATTTGTAGATAAATGTTAAAAAGAACCGAATAGCTGACTATGCATGCATAAATAGTCAACTATAAGCATAGTGAATTAATCACAAAGTGAACTATATTATAATTAAAATAGCAAACACACGTTTACTTTGACAATGTTTTACATAGTCAACTATTTTAATTAACATATAGTCAACTATTTTAAGCAACATAATAGTCAACTATTTCTAAATAATTAGATCATTAAGGGTATTTTAGTCAATTCTATTTAAGTGGGTGTTAGTTACCTAAATTCTATTTATGTCATGTGATACACCTAATTATGATCTCTAAAACTATTATACCCCTAATTAACCCATAACACTATAAGTTTTTGATGTCAAAAAAAAAAGAAAAAGAAACTGGTTACTACGAGAGTCCAATTTTAAAAAGAAAAAAATAATACGAAAAGTTTCAACAAATGGTTTTCGAATATGTAGTTATATATATAATTCATAATTATTCATTTATACTATTATTGGGACCATATTTTACATAGGAGTTTCAAAAAAATATCTTATCATTTTATCTAATTTTGTTAATTTTTATATTGGCCCAACTCGAGACCGGAAAAATTTATTAATTTATGGTGATTTATAGAGTATTAATTTATAGAGGTTCTACTGTATACCCACTTTTTTTAGTGCGTAATGGGGTGTGTTGCATAAAGTGGTATGAACGTTAATCTACAAAACAAAAGCGATATCCAGTTTAAGATATAGTCACCCACCAATTTTATTACTACTTCACCATAAATTTTATTTTTCAATAAAAATGTTTCCTCTGAAAAACGCTTCACGGAAAAAATGTGGACTTGTTCCATAAGACTTGGTTAATAAAAAAAGACAAAAATAATTTTATATGGGACAGATCGGTCGGTTCGAATTGGTTAGTTCGACATATCGACAATTAAACCAAATATAAATTGAAAAATAATAATAATAACTATTGATTAGTTAGAACGTTTGAATGGCAAAGACTTGATCTCAACCGGAGGATTTCAAAATTGAATATTCAGGATATATTATCCTTGGGCAATTGATTATCCTTCACCACTACAGCCGAGAAATTGCGTCAGCGATTTTGAATAATCAAAGGAATTTCCAAGACGCAGAGCGTTTTCAGCGACTAACCCACCCCTACGCGGTTGGGAAAATTGCGTTTGCGGCTTTGAATAATCTGTAAGACCAAATCCACTCTCGAAAGTTCCATTTTGTTAGAACATCATTATAGGGAGTAATTTGGAGGTAATATAGATGAGTTTGTAATGTTAAACCCATTAAAATAAAGAAATGTGGGTCTAGTGACATATTTACGGTTCTAAAGATAGGATTTAAATTTGCCGTAAATATAACACATGTGGGTCGTTGTGATTGCTAGAGTGTAGAGTTTTGATGATTTGGTCGGTGGAGGAAGACTACGGTTGTTGTTAGTCAGTGGAGAAAGGTCTTCGACGACGACGGCGCGTCTCATCGTTCTCTCTCTTCAACAAGCACGTCTTCGATGGTCGTTGTCGATCTCGTCTTCAACAAACACAAACCATGGCGAGGCTTCGACGGTGGAAAAGACTAAGCCGGAAAACGACAATTGCGGCGACTGGAGCAAATCGACGCCGAGGAAGGAGCAGCCGGAGAAGAAGACAACCGAGAGCATGTAATTATCAAAGTGAAGATAAAAGTTTTTTTCCAAAAAAAAATAATAAAAAATTCACTATATAACAAAAGAAAAAAATATATACATTTTTCTTTAGAAAAAGTTACTTGGTAAAAATACAGTAAAAATTGGACATATTTATATCTGGAGGATTTCCTAAAATCCCTAGGGTTTTGGGAAAAATTCCAGAAAATCTTCTAACGGACCTCAAAGTTCAATACAACAAGGTCCAACAGTCTCATCTGTCTACTAAACTCATTTTTAACAACGGAAACAAGTCCAGGAAAACACAATCGGAAGCAAGTCCAGGAAAACAATTTGAACATGATCAAGATTACAACTGAGCGTTTTTTTCCGTTTATGATTTCGCAATCTATGTTTTAAATGTTTTTGACTTTTGAAATTATATATTTTATTGAATTGACTATGTTTTCAATTTGGAGAAAATAAACTTTACTTATAAAAAATACAAATTCATCAATTTTGTTTTTTAGAATCCCTCTATATTTACTATCTATAATTACTAAAATAAACACAAAACTAAATTAGAGTAAATATATATATTTTTTTGATAAAGAAATTAGAGTAAATATGATCCCAATACAATTAATAATGTAAAATTCTTATATTACCTCACCTTCTTACCTATCTATAATGATGCTCTTAGGTTTACTTTTTTTTGGAAGAACCTAAATAATCACGTGTATCAAAAAATTATACACGTGATACGATCATACGAAGATTACTTTTTTCCTAAGAGGAGACTTGACTTTGTGGACAGTCTTTAAAAATCTTTGTGGAAGCAGTTAGTCTTTTGCAGGAGACTTGTTAAGTCAAGCTTTCATTACATACATTGTAATAGTCACCAACATCACTCGTTCCATAGCAAAAAAGAAAAAAAATATGATGCATTCTTGTAATCAGAGGAGGATGATAACATGGAGCTTCTTGTGTTTAATCTTCTCCTTTTTAAAATTAATACTTGTTTTTGCTTCTCCTGTTAGGAACTTGTGTCATCCACACCAGAAGGATGCTCTTTGGGAGTTCAAAAACGAGTTCAAGAACGAGAGGTGGAGGAACAACACTGATTGTTGTTCATGGGATGGTGTCACTTGTGATTCTAAGACGGGCAACGTCGTTGAGTTAAACCTCATGAAAGGTTCTCTCAATGGTCCTTTGAGATCTAATAGTAGTCTGTTTAAGCTTCACCATCTTCAGAGCTTGGATCTTGGCTCAAATAATATTGTGGGTATTCTACCACATTCTATAGGGAACCTTAAGTATTTGAGGGTTTTGAGGCTTGATGGTTGCAATTTCTTTGGAGAGGTTCCTTCTTCACTCGGAAATCTTTCTTATCTCACTTATCTTGATCTTTCTTCTAATGAATTCACCGGTGAGCTACCAGATTCGATGGGCAACCTAAACCGACTAAACGAGTTGCAAATTGGATTGAACAAGCTCAGTGGGAAATTTCCTCTTATGCTACTAAATTTGAGTGAGCTCACCTTCATCGGTCTTAGTTCTAACCAGTTCGAAGGTACGCTCCCGTCTAACATTAGCAGCCTCTCCAAACTGGACATTCTTTCTATTAAAGGAAACTCGTTTTCCGGATCTATTCCACCGTCTCTCTTCATGATCCCTTCATTGATCGTGCTTGACCTGGCAAAAAATGACTTCAATGGTTCTCTTGAGATTGGGAATGTCTCTTCACCATCTCAACTTACAAGTTTATCCCTTGGAGAAAACAATTTCAATGGGCCCATCCCAGGATCTATATCGAAACTAGTCGGGCTCTGGCATCTTGACCTCTCATTTTGGAACACGGGGAGGGGCATGGTCGATTTAAGCATCTTCTTTCATCTAAAGTCACTTGACCTCTCCTATCTGAACACAAGAAGCATGCTTGACTTGAATATTTTCTCACATCTCATGTCACTTAGTAGGTTGGATCTTTCGGGGAATAATGTGAATTTCGGTTCAACTCTCCATCTTCCTTCACCCATACAAGCCTTGATTTTATCATCCTGCAGTATTATTGAGTTTCCCAAGTTTCTACAAACCCAAACCAATTTGTCTTATTTAGACATATCTGTCAATCAAATCAAAGGCCAAGTACCAGAGTGGTTATGGAGACTGCCACTGTTACGCTACGTAAACATTTCTCAGAATTCTTTTAGCGGTTTTGAAGGATCAGCGTTAGTTATTCAAACAAGTGAAAATGTAATGCTTGACATAAGCTCAAACACTTTCCATGATTTTCCTTTGTTACCAAAGTCTACGATGGTTTTTTTAGGCTCCGATAATCGGTTTTCGGGAGAGATTCCTAGGACAATATGCGAATTGGTTGATCTTGATACACTTGTTTTATCTGATAACAACTTTACCGGTTCTATTCCTCGGTGTTTTGAGAATTTCAATACTACTCTTTCGATCTTGCATCTAAGGAATAACAGCCTCTCTGGTGTATTTCCAGTGGAAGCTATCAGTGATAACTTGAGATCACTTGATGTTGGTCGCAACCGGTTATCAGGAAAACTCCCCAAGTCTCTGGTTAACTGCACTCATCTCGAGTTTATGAATGTGGAAGACAACAAAATCAATGATACGTTTCCATTCTGGTTGAGATTCTTGCCTGAATTTCAGATTCTTGTCCTTCGTTCAAATGAGTTCTACGGTCCAATATCTTCTCCTTTAAGATTCCCCAAGCTGCGAATCTTTGACATTTCGGAAAATGACTTCACTGGAGTGTTACCATCAGATTACTTTGCGGGTTGGAGTGCAATGTCATCGGTGGTACGCATTTTAGATAGTGATGAGCCATTTAGGTTAATCGGACGTGACTCAAGCTACTATCATAAGTCGGTTGGTCTGAAGAACAAAGGATCATATATGGAAATTATTGGAATTGGCTTCACAGTCTACAAAACCATCGATGTCTCCGGAAACAAACTCGAAGGAAACATCCCCGAATCCATCGGTTTACTCAAGGAACTAATTGTGCTCAACATGTCAAACAACGCTTTCAAAGGCCGCATTCCACCATCTCTATCCAACTTAACAAATCTCCAATCATTGGATCTTTCTCAAAACAGATTATCCGGCCAAATCCCACCAGAGCTCGGGAAACTCACGCTTCTAGAGTGGATGAACGTCTCGTACAACAAACTCGAAGGTCCAATTCCACAAGGAACTCAGATTCAAAGCCAGAATAGCTTGGCATTCGCAATGAATCCCGGACTCTGCGGTGTTCCTCTCCAAGAAAAATGCGGCGGAAGAGAAGAAGAAGCAACAAAGCATGAGGAAGATGAAGAAAAAGAAGAAGAAGAGCTAGTGATGAGCTGGATTGCAGCTGCAATAGCCTATGTACCTGGTGTGGTTTGTGGACTTACCATTGGTCACATTCTCCGAGAATGTTCAAGCACTCCTCTGCACCCGCAATTGGCTTCGTGGTTATGCTGAATATGAAGGTAAAATTCATGTCTTGTGATTTAGACCTTTGTATCTTTTTAGGAAGGTGAAATTAATTTGTATTTTTTTTTTTTTGGTCACGAATTTGTATCTTTATATGGTAGGTGATGTTGAAGACAACTTCGATGAGGGGAATGAAGATGCTACGAAGACGGCAAGCTCATCGGGAGTTTAGTTCAGCCTGCTCTTGCATGTTTTTGGGCATTTTAGCATCTAGTGTATGTCTAAAGTAATTGTTGTGTCTCTGTTATGTCATTTTGGTGGCTTTCTTGTTTTACAAGTAGTTTTTAAGCATTTTGGTAGCTTTCTTGTTTTACAATTATCCACGGTTTAGAAGGAAAACATAAACCATATATAATTATTTTCTTTCTAATTAGAAAATCATATATTATCTTTTATGGCAAAGAAAATCCAAATGAATCTTTGGAATTAATATAAAACGGAATTAAATAGATTTGATATATTTTTTATTGATCAAAAAAAAAGAAATTAAACCACTTAACACCACTAACCGGGTACCCATAACTAAACCCTACATTCTCACTTCATATAAACATGACTGGTTCATGAAGGAGAAGAGCAAGTATTAAAGAATTTACCTCTTAGGAGGATTATGTTTCTCATTGTAATAATAAAACTACAATACAATTTTCGGAATGGTGGTGAAGATTTGTTGTTGTAATGATTAAAATCGCGTATGATTCGTGTAATATTCGAGGATATTTGTTGTAACAATTGTAAGATCCTAGATTTTCTGTTTTCTTGAGGTTATGTGATAAGCTCAAATTTCCCTAGAGCTAGACTCTCTCAAATTAAGAGGTCAATCGCAGTACTTAGGGTTATCGATCCACAGGGAGTCAGGAAAACACAATAGATTTCAGATTTCAGATTAAGCTAGGTGAGACGAATGTAAAAGCAAATAAATCAAAACAAAACAAACGGTTGTGAAATCAGTTAAAGAAAACGCTAGGCACAGGGAATTCTCCAGTGAATCAGAATTGCAGATAAATTAGATATTAGGACAATGAAGAACAGTTCATGAACATGCACACGAAAGTAAACAAACCAGCTGTCGCTGCGAATAATTTCTATGTCTAAATCCTAGAAGACCAACTGTCGTTGCGAAATCAGGTTGATTCAAACAAGCATTAATGATCAAGCACAATTGTTCACAAAATCCTAAGCCAAATCCCTTTGCGAATAGGTATTTTGCTCATCAAAAACTAGTTCAGGTTTATCAATCAAACTGTCGTTTCTATTAATAAACCCTAGATCAGATTTCAGTTCGCGAGGCTAAAATCAGCAATAAGAACAAGTTAAGATGAAGAACTTCTAATGATTTTTATCCTAATAAACAGATCAGATCAGCAACTCATCAAACACTTTCAAAAACCCTAAACCTAACAAGAGAAATTACTCAGACATAGCAATAGAAGAAAACATCTTTTATTAATTAAACTCTCTAAGTAATTCTATATAATAAGCGTAAAATAAAGCATGAGTCTAAACAATGACTCTAAATACGTATTTATACAAGTTCTAAACCGTCCTAAACATAAAAGTAAACATCTGAAGGCTTCGGGCTTCGAACGGACTTTTCTGATGAAAATCTGGGCTTGACAGAACACGGTGTCGATCGACACACATAGAACGTGTCGATCGACACGACTCTTCAAATCGTAAATCTTGGCTTTAAAAGTCTTCATGTCGAGTGACACACATAGTCACGTCGCTCGACACAGATTCCAAACAGTGACTCCGAATTTGCATTTCTCCACTTCATTCCGCGAATGCTCCAAAATCTCCAGTAAATATCTTTTATGCTCCAGACGGTCCAGTTCCTGTAAAGACACTAAAACAATACCAAAAACACCAAAAGACACTAAAACATGGACTTATATCGTGGTCGAAAACCGGTAAAAACCACGATATATCATTATGTGTTAATAGAGGTAAGATTTGTCTCTTTCATTGCTTCCATATCTTTGTTTTGTCTCTCTCTGTCTAATCTAGTTACGCCATTTGTCTGGTTATCGATTTTTCTGCCACAATGAATATTTTCTTTTAAAAAAGCTCAGATTTTTCTTATTTGTTCCCGGAATTGCTAAATTAGTTTGGATTATATTGATTTTTTTTTTATTGTAAAAACAGTGGATTTACTCTGATTCTTGTTTGTTTTTGTTGCAGACACAAGAAGCTATTTGAGAGTTTGAACCATTTTAGCCAATAACATTATTCTTCCTAATTGTTGTATATAAGCAAACGTATAAATATTGTCAAGATGGAGGAGATGTCACCTGATAATATACATTATTCTTCCAGTATATTCATTGGTTCTAGCTTCATCATCAAGAAAAAAGGTCTTAAGAAAGGCCGGTGTTAGTGGAGCCCGAGCAGGTTCTCTCATTCATTTAGCTATGTTTCTTACTACTCTTGCTCTCCAAAATCACTATTTGTCTAACAAATTTTACATCCTGTTGTTTCCTTATTGTGACTAGGTGAGTACCCGCGCGTATTTATATCATATTTTTGTTTCTAAATGATAGAAGCAAAACATTTTTTTTTTAAATCATGATAAATATATTTGACGAAAACAAAAATTGAATACAGCCTTAACCTAATTATTTTGGGAGAAATTACAAACATGCAATATTTGAAAATATTTTTTTCAAATATGATATCTTTGAAAATTTATTGCAAACATGTCACATTTTATAGATAAAGACAAAATCATTAAAATAAAATTCTCTCTCTCTCTCTCCCACGAAAGAATCAAAACTCAAACCTTAAACCTACCTCCAAAAACTATATTTTAAATATAAAATAGTTAACTTAAAACCAAAAAATTAAAAAGGTGGCATCAGGGGCGGATCCAACGACTTTTTTATATGGGGCACGATTTTCATTTCTATATATAATTTAATTACTTAACAAAAAAGATATAATTAAATTAATTATAAAATATTATAAATATAGAAAATATTTATAAATTATCACAATCGTAAGTCTTATTTTAAATTTTTTTTAGAAAATTGAATCAAACTATAAAAATAAATACTTTTTAATAGACATTTATTCACTTTTAATAGTATTATATTGCATATAAAAGTTGTTTTGAAAAAGAAACAAACTACAAAAATAAATACTATCTTTTAGACGTTTATTCACTTTTAGTAGTCTTAACATAAATTATATATTGTATATAAAAAGTTTGTTTCCGAAAAGAAACAAAATAAAAAAAAAGACCAAATCAAGAGACGTCAAAAGGCTCGATCTCACGATCTCCAGGGTACCTGCGTTCCCAACGACCAACAGAGCTAGGAAACTTGAACTTGTTTAGCTTAAAGATTTTTTTCTAATAATCAGTATGTGGCACGTGCCACAATATTTAACACGTGGGTCCGCCCCTGGGTGGCATACTTGCAAAGTAACGATGGCATAACTGTAAAGTGGCATGACAAAAGTGGCATATCATGAAAATTCTTATTAATTTGACTCCATATGGTATCACTTAAAATTTAAAATATTTGTGGTTGTCATTATTTGTGAGCCGGAAAAAATACCGTAAACTAAGAATCTAAAAAATGATATAATTTCTTACATGCTCTTTTTAACTTCAGAATTGGAGATTTAGATAAGTAAAGAACCCTTTGGAAATGCAATATAACTTGTGAATTTGCAAAATTATTGTGCTTTTTTCATTATTCTAGTCATTACTAATCAAAACTTTTGTATATTTCCATCAAAACCTTGCTTTATTTTTTCATCATTGTTTTCTTTTGAATTTTACACTAACTATTTCGTCTCTATGATTATATGTGCATACACATGATTTCTAATATATATGAGTATAAATTAATAGTGCAAAAAAACATTAGCTGTTAGTGGTAATGTAGCATTCGCACACAAGAAGAAAATTGTTCTAAGACACCCGGAGTTACAGAACCACCAACTGAGGTTTTATGCTGCGCCATTGTTTCCCACTAGAGATTGACCCACGCGATGTGTGGGTTTATTTGGGTTTATTTACTATTTGTATTTTTGTAAGTAATGTAATATGGTTCATGTTTCGTAATTAATCAATTTGGAATATGTTCTTGTATAATTAAATAAATTACATATGTAATAGTTTTATCAAATATAATTAATATTAAATATTACGACACTTTAAAACATTATTTATATGTAGATAATATACTAACATTAGGTTTTAATAATATTTTGATTGTACAACTCCATTTCCTGATATTAGTGGGTACATAAAGTTGTTGTACATTTTGGATTACTCTAAACACCATAATATGTATTTATAATTTGTAATAGATCAATAGAAATAAGCTATGTTGGTTTAATAATTTAGTTGCACCAAAAACTATTTATGTCATATACCTTTGATTTTACGAAGATTATCCAACACCTAACAGTCCTAATACTTCATATCAGTCATGTATTCAGTTTTTTTTTGTTTATTGTTAAAAAGTTTTAGCTAACACTTTTGTTTTGTTTGTAATTATTATGGAGCCTTTTTAATGTTAGTTCCTTTTAGCTGATTTAATTTTAAGCTTATTTTACAATTTTGCTTACTTTAGTGTTTCAATTCTATAGTTTTCAATTTTTTCATGTGGTTTCTATGATTTCATCAAGCGATCTTGAAGCTAAGTTTTGTAGTGAATTACAAAATTTCTATTTTATAAATTATGATATTGTTTTTCATCAAACATGTATATATTGTCTTCTAGATCTACCATATATTTGTTCATCATAGGAAAATACTTAAGATTTTAGAATATTATTTTGTAAACGTTGTTCTTCTTAATAGGGTCATAAATCAAGGAGTTAAGTTAATTTATAAGTATAATGTGTAGTTGAAAAAAATGTAAGATGGATTTAATGTGAGACTTTGTTTTTAATTGAGGTGAAAACTTTTTAATAAGAAATAAAATTTTCATATTTTATGTTTTGTTTTAAATATTAAAATCAATTTAAATTTTTTTTGTTTTGTTTTATTTTCTTTTAATATGGCCATCTCATTTTATTTTTTATTGTATCACTTAATTCATAAGCATTTTATATATTTTTTAGTATGTGTAATATATATTTTATCGTAAGAAATAAATTCATATTATTATTACTTATAAAATCTTGAATATTCTTATGTATATAAATTTTCATTTTCATTTTCATTCATTTTACTTAGTAAGTCACGTTTTTAATTGAATTTAATTATTTATTTGTTAGAAAAAATAATTAATATGATTTAGCATGTATTTAATGAACATAATATAAAAATTAAATAGCTTTAAAAGTAGTTTTGCCTATATGGACACTCTAGATGGAGAGAGAACTCTCTAATTATATATAAGATTTTATTTGCATTTGCGTCAGAATATGGTCATACATATGTAACACAACATAATTGGAAGAATATCACAGATACATGATATTTTAAAAATTAACAGTCTTTCCCTTTCAAAGATATTAGAATTTTCCACAGCTCCTATTACCCTATCCTCAAAAACAGCACACGACAAAACCCATTAATCCTCGCAGAAGTAGTATCTCCTGGAATACTATACCAGCAAAGCTTATGCACAATAGAGCAACGAACCATGCTTAATCTTCTGTAAAGATAAAAAAAACAAGGAGAACTAAAAAGTATATAAGAGACATATTCTGTAATGTCTGAATTTCAAAACTTAAAATCCCAAAATCAGATTCCAAGAGCGGAGTGAGTAGACTCCGAAATTCGTTAGAGTTCCTTTGATTTTTTTTTAAAAAGATTTAAACAAGCTGTTAGTTGAATCAACGAAAGAGAGAAAGTGAAAATTCTTGTTATTCAACTTAATCATTCTGTTACATTAATGTTCTCTTTATATCATCAATAGAGAACCGGTTTACATCAAACCAATAATCTAAATTTCACTAAACCGGACTAACAACTCTAATACTCCTCCTCAAGATGGCAAGTATAGATTTGGAAGTGCCATCTTGCGCAACAAAGCTTGAAATGAAGCTGGATAGAGAGCTTTAGTGAATATGTCAGCAAGTTGGTGAGCTGAAGTGACATGAAGAGTCTTGATCAAACCACGTTGAACCTTCTCCCTCACAATGTGACAATCAATCTCAAGACACTTAGTCCTTTCATGAAAAACGGCATTGTTTGCTATATGTATAGCAGCTGTAGAATCACAAAAGAAAGGAACAGCTTGCTTTTGAGGAGCTAAGAACTCAGCAAGAAGATTAACTAACCAACTGATTTCACGAACTGCCATCTCCATGGCTCTATACTCATATTCAGCTGAGGAGTGAGAAACAGTACCTTGTTTCTTGGATTTCCAGGAAATCAAAGAAGGGCCAAGAAACATACAGAATCCTGAAGTTGATTGTCTTGTGTCAGCACAAGATGCCCAATCTGCATCCGTAAAGCCTTGTAAAAGAAGATCAGAATCTGCAGCATATAATAAACCTTTCCCAATGGTTCCTTTAAGGTAATGTAAGACCTTGTAGGCTGCTTGCAGATGGGAATTCTTTGGAGCAGAGGAGAACTGACAAAGCTTGTTGACAGCATAAGTGATGTCAGGACGAGTAATAGTCAAGTACATCATTTTACCCACTAGGCGTCTGTAAAGAGAAGGATCTTCTAAGACTGGTTCATCACTGTGTTGACTCAGTTTGATACTAGGATCCATAGGAATAGTAGATGGTTTAGCAGCTAGCATTCCTGTGTCAGTGAGTAACTCCAGAGTGTATTTCCTCTGACACAAAGAAATACCTTTGCTGGACCTAGCAATTTCCAATCCTAAGAAGTACCTCAAAGGACCAAGATCTCGAAGCTTAAAAGCTTTGGCCAAATCAATCTTCAGTTTAGCCACAGCTGTATCACAGTTACTAGCAATGATAATATCATCGACATATACTAGTACTGCTACATACACTCCATTAATGTGTTGGATAAAAAGTGTATGATCAGCATGTGATTTCTGAAACCCAAGAGCAACTAGTGTAGAACTAAACTTCAGGAACCATTGTCTAGATGCATGTTTAAGCCCATAAAGAGATTTATTCAACCTACAAACTGGATTAGGAGGCAAAATTGTACCTTCTTTAGGAGTATATCCAGGAGGAAGTGTCATGTAGATTTCTTCATCGAGATCCCCATTCAGAAATGCATTTGAAATATCCAGTTATGTCAAGCTCCATCCTTTTGCAGCTACAACAGCTAAAAGAGTCTTGACTGTTGTCATCTTAGCAACAGGACTGAATGTATCTACAAAATCGATCCCCTCCTGCTGAGTATAACCCTTGGCCACAAGCCTTGCTTTATATCTCTCTAAATTCCCATCAGCAAGGAGTTTGACTTTGTATACCCATTTGCAACCTATAGCATGTTTATCAGGTGGCAAAGAACATATCTCCCAGGTGTGAGTATTCTCCAAAGCGATCAATTCTTCATTCATTGCTTTGATCCAGTCATCAAATTTCTTTGCTTCTCTGAATGAAGCAGGTTCAGGATGCATAGTGACAGCACACACATAAGCTTTGTATTCCTCTGAGAGCTTCTCATAAGACATATAAGCACACAGAGGATAGGGAATAGATGTATCCGTATCAGTACAGAAATAATCTTCCAAATAAGCAGGAGGTCGAGATTGTCTCTTAGGAGGTCTAGATGATGGTTCTGTGGAAGGTACCTCAGGAGCAGAGGACTCATCTACCTCCACAGCCACTAAAGCATCAGTCTCTTTGTCCACTACTGTATCCACAAGTGTAGGAATAGCCTCAGGGATAGAAGCCTCACTCATAACTATAGGGATATCTGTAGGAGAACCAAACATTTCTGGAGGGAAATTTGAAAGAGAATCCTTAAAAGGGAAGATATCTTCATGGAAAACAATGTTATGAGTAATAGATGATATACTCCATTTTTGGGGTATTCTAACCATTGTTTTGTAGGGTTTTATCGAGTCTTTCTCCTTTGTATCGAGTCTTTTTAGGTCCAAAGGTGGCTGGAATGAAGAATTGGACTTTGCTAGGAGGTTTGGTGAAAAGGAAGGAAAACACGATCTTTTGGAGGTTTTGAAGCAGAAAACTGGAGCACCCGCTCCCGAATGGATTTGACTGCTCCCAGAAAATTACCTAGAAGATTGCCGCCGTTTAAGTGAATATCTAGAAGATTTGAAGAAAAGGAATATTCACTAAACTCAATATTTATTCAGAAGATTTGCAAAAGAGGATATTCACTAAATAGAAGATCTACCTAGAAGATTTATCCAAGATTTACTTCCTTATTTTCCTAGCCGCCTCTTTCTCCTTTAAAAAGAGGAAGTATTCCTTTGGAAAAAAAGAGGAGACGCTTCACGCCCCTTCACACCTCTTTTACACAGTTTACACGCAAAAACACTTTTCATATTTTTACTTGTCTTTCACGTTTGGATTCGAGACCTTGGAGAGATTTCGTTTGCTTTGGGTTTCAAGAGTTGTTCATCGCTTGTTATTGAGTTTTCTCTTGAACCTTACTCTTTTATTTATTCAATGAATTCATTCATCTCTCTTTGTGTTTCTAGTTCTATCATGTGCGAGTAATCTACCTTGTTAGATTAGGGTTTTTCAAAGGGATTTAGAGATTCAATGAACTCGGCATAGATAGGATCATACTTATATTTTGATATCTTCATCTAATGATAAGCTTATTGCCTAGACTAGATTGATCACCTAGCCTTTGATATTAGGTTTAATTTACTCATCAAAAGTGTAGTAGATTGCTTGAATAAACTTAGATGGGCGATTTGACCCTTAGCCAACGACAGTTGAAGTTAAGGCAAATCGTGAACTTATCAATCTTAATCGTTAATGCTTGTTAATTTGTTTAGTCTCAAACGACAGTTTAGGGTGCTAGATTTATTAATAAAGTTGTTGATGCCACGACAGTGGATCCTCATAAAATCGTGATTGTGTTCTAGATTGGTACTTAAATTGATATCCTGAATAATTGCTTGGTTCTTGATGATCTATTCTCTGCGATAATTCCCTTGTCTAACGCCTTTATCATATTTGTTTACAACCGATTTTACTTTGCTTTGTTATTTATTTTCGTGACACTTTAAAACCACTTGAATCGCTTAGCTTGAATTGTGTTTAAAAGGAACTAAAGTGTATTGCCAGTCCCTGAACGAACCTAAATCTATTTCTACATCGGATTAGTAATTTAGGAATTGAGTTCTTAACCCAGGTTAAAAACCTGTTATCAAATTGGCGCCGTTGCGACGGGGACTACTTCGATACCTTTAGTTTTACAAATACGTTTCTAGACTAAGTACTAATTCGTTCTTTTTGTTTCTCTTGCTTGTGTTTCAGGGTGCATGAAAGCAAAGTCTACCCGAAAGAGTCGACAAACACCTCTCGTATACTTTAGCAACTCGGAACTTGCAAGACTAGAACGAACCAACCGAAAGACAAAATCTGATAAGGTCAACATGGGTGACCAAACAGACATTGACATGGTGGCCGAGATGAAGAGGCTACAAGATCAGATGGCTCAGCTGCAACAGCTACAAAACCGTGACCAACAGCAAGAACGTGCCATCGGGGATATGGACAATCCTCACGCCTTCTATAGGAACCGAGCTGCAATCGCTCCTCCTGGTGTCTTAAGGCAAGACTATGAGATAAAACCTCAGATGATCACGCTGGTCAAGCAACATCTATTTCATGGACTGCCCGCTGAAAGTCCGATGGACCATATAGAGAATTTCGAGGAGATCTGCTCCACGACAAGCTCTAATGGGATGAACCCGGATTTCTTGAAGTGCAAGCTTTTTCCCTTCTCGCTCGCGGATAAGGCTTCACGATGGCTCAAGTCTTTACCGGCTGGATCTATCACGACTTGGCCACAGTGTAGGGCAGCGTTCTTGAATCACTTCTATACCAAAGCTAAGACCGCGGGATTGAGAAACAAGATCTCCACGTTTCAACAACAAACTGGAGAATCTTTCTATGAGGCATGGGAGAGATTTAAGGAGTATAAAAGGGAGTGTCCACATCACGGATTTACGGATGAGAACTTGCTGGGAATTTTCTACGACGGTATTGATTGGGATTACCGGAACACGTTGAATGCTGCTAGTGATGGTGACTTTATGACCAAGACAAAGGAGAATGCTTACAAGCTTATTGAGAACCTAGCCGCAAGCTCAAGCAACAAGTCTCAGGAGTATGATCGGACTACGAAATCTAATGGAACAGATTCTCGTAAGATCGATGACCTAACGGCTAAGGTTAACTTGCTGCTCAAAGGGAACCAAAGGATGGTTCACTTTGCCGATGAGAATGGAGAAGCACTAGCTAAGGATGTGACCGATGGAGGAGAATTTGATCCGGAGGAGGTGAGTTATGTGAATGGGCAAGGGTATGTCCGAAACCAAGGGTTCAACTCAAACTACAGGAACCATCCGAATTTCTCTTACAGGAGTACGAATGTAGAGAATCCGCAGGATCAGGTGTACCCGCAGCAAACCGGTTATCAGAACCGAAAACCTCAGGAATTTCAGAAGTTTTACTCCTACAACACTCAAGGAAATCAGTTCACCCCTTACCATGATCATAATCGTTTCCAAGGAGGGAACCAACAACAATTCATTGCGCCACAACAAGCTACTTCTGCGCCCACTCCTCATGATGAGTTGAAAGGGATGATGCAACAACTGATGTCCTACCAGCAAAAGTCTTCTACTGAGGTCAACTCAAAGATGGATGCTATGTATTCGGACCTTAACGGTCGGCTTGAGGCAGTTTGCACTCACGTGAAGATGTTGGACACGCAAGTTGCTCAAACTGCTGAGGTGACTAAGAGACCGACTGGAAATCTTCCAGGGAAAGGAGAGATGAATCCCAGGAATGGATATGCATCTAATGGCTCATGCGCGGATGTAAACTTTGTCGAGGACCAGAGACCCAATCAGAGTAGAGAACATCAAGCACCACCTTTTCAAGAGAATAGACTTGAACTCATGATGCAGCGGATTTTAGATGGGCAGAACAAGAGTGCACAGGGAGTGAATGAGAAGATAACCTCTCTTGACGACAAGATAAATATGATGAACAATGAGCTCAACTATAAACTAAAGAGTTTAACTTGTCAGGTTGACTTTCTTGATTCACAAGTTGCTTCTATGTCTGCGAGTAAGGCGTCCAATTCTGCGGAAGAAGTTGAGAAAATTTTAAAAACTGCATTGATTCCTGCGGACAAGCCAGATCGATCGATCCCATTTGAGCCACCTACGGATCCCCAGAGTCAAAACATAGATATCGCTCCAGGTAACACTCAGAAACCATTATTGAGGCAATTGCATAAGCTAGAGGATCCAGGGAAATTTGTTGTCCCATGTTTCATCTTTGGAGTTGATTTTGAAGATTCTCTATGTGATTCTGGATCTAGTGTTAACCTCATGTCAAGGGATATTGCAGAATCTTTGGGTATTGTTGATATATGGACTTCTCAGATGTCTATTAGGTTTGCGGATGCCTCAGTAAAAACTTCACAAGGGTTAATCGAGAATTTAGATGTCCAGATTGGGGATTGCTTGATCCCGACTGATTTCCAAGTTGTGGAGATGAACAACGGTTCATACATGCCCTTGATTCTAGGGAGACCTTTCCTCGCGACAGCAGGTGCAGTTGTTGACTTACCAAACGGAAGGATAGTTTTCTCTAACATCGACAAGCAGATCTCTTACAACGCCATTTCAGACAATGATAGCAATAAATATGGCTCTTGTGTTGCCATAGACGATGTAACAGGGAAGGTAAGTGTCTTGCCAGCTGCAGCACTTTGCAATAAGAATGAGGTTGATGAAGTCTTGGATGGAGACACTCGTTCTTATGAAAGGAAGCCCAAGAAAGTTAACAAGCGGGACAAACCAAAGCTCGAGAAGAATATTTCAGGTTCGCATATAACCTTAACACCGCAGAGATGTGTTGGAGACACAATTGAGTATAAGCTGAAGGGCAAAGGTATGTCTAGGCCTTTTGCTAAGGTCAAAGCTATCATTACTCCGGATTTTAAGGAAAAAGGTCAAGCAGCTATTACTACTCTGCTCAGCAAGGTTCTGCAACTAAATATAAGCGATCAAAGAGCAAATAGACCATGCCTCAACCCACCTCCACCGAGCCCTAATCCGGACAAGAAGGTCTCTAATCCTCATATGGATTCTTCTCACGCCTAGAAGGTCTACAAAGTCGAGCTAACGACTTAAACCAAGCGCTTGGTGGGAGGCAACCCACCGGTATGTTTTCTAACTCTTTTACTTTTGATTTCTTTTTCTACTAATTTTGGTTTTTAGCTTTGAATTTTTCAGGTCGGGAGAAGCCTCTGGAAATGAGACCGGTCGATCCCCAGATCGGACCGGTCGGTCCCGTGCCCGAGCACACATTCTGCCCAGACTGAAACGGAGCACCTGCTCCAACTTACAGAGCACCTGCTCTCGAGGGTAAAAAAAAATCAAAAACAATTTTATGCTTTTCCTTCTGATTTATTTTCTTTCACTCTCTCTTTTCTTATTCTCACACCGAGACGGTGTGAAGTAAGTCTGGGGGGAGTTGTTGCTAATGTTGTTTATTTTGGATGTTTTCTTTTCTTATGTCCTTTTGAGTCTGTTTTTCTTTGTTTTATTGAGTCAAGACTTTTTAGTTGGTAATTAGGACGTTATTCTATGACGATTTCTGAACCACTTGTGCTAATTAACTCTCTTTCTAGTGACCATTTCTTCAGAGCATGGATTACAAGGATTAGCTGGAACACTTCAATGCACCATCTTCCAGGTTCCAGATTGACCAAAATTCTCTCGCTATTGACACTAGATTAGGAAAACGATTAATATTCAGGACTTCTTTTTCCTTTTTACCACTCTTGCTGATCCTGAATAGCTAGCTCATTTTTAGCTAGTACCCTCCTTTAACCTTACCTCTTTTCAAACCCCTTGCCGTCTTGTTACTTCATTGTCATATGTGCAGCATATGTGCAAAAGGGCCGGAGAGAGAAGGGTCGACACAACCTCTAGATCACTCGTTCTGAAGGACAGAGCACCTGCTCTTATTTATGAGGATTTGTGGACGAGGGAGTAAAAGGAACTTTATCAAGATCCACTTGGGTATGAACATCACTTCTAATATTTTCGTTTTTGAGAGGCATATCTGTGTAATTAAAAACCCTCTTCATCATCATCATTCTCAAAAAAAATAAAAAAATAAATAAAAAAAAATAAATAAAAAAAAAATAATAAAAAATTTTCGGTGATGAAGAGCGGAAATCTGTAAGAATATATGTCTCTCAAATCCAGCAAATATACCCAAGGGGAACAGCAGTTCACGGGAAGAAGGAGGAAAACAAACAGGGATGGAATGAGTGATCTAGAGAATGTGGACATCAAACAGACCCGCTCTCTCTTGCAATTTTGTGCGATATCCTGCATCCTCTACGAAACATCGGTAACCCTTAAACACTCTAAACACCTTTAACTCCACCCTTAAATGGCCTTAAACCCTTTAGCGCCGTATTTCCTGAGAAAGTGTTTTTAGCGAGATCTTTACGTATACTTTGACTACGTTTGGTTTGTGTTTTACAACGAATTATTTGGGAAATGGCCTGGTCGGGAAGTGTGTTGAGGTTGTTTTGGCGAAGCTTTGTCGTTCGTAATCTGAGTTATGTGGTCTACGGATCGAAAGCCAAAGGTACGGTTCGCTGAGAATAAAAGAATTTCCATGTTTTCAAACCTTTTTCCTTTACTTGGTTTTGAGTTTGTTTGAGGACAAACAAAGATCTAAGTCTGGGGGAATTGATATACTCCATTTTTGGGGTATTCTAACCATTGTTTTGTAGGGTTTTATCGAGTCTTTCTCCTTTGTATCGAGTCTTTTTAGGTCCAAAGGTGGTTGGAATGAAGAATTGGACTTTGCTAGGAGGTTTGGTGAAAAGGAAGGAAAACACGATCTTTTGGAGGTTTTTGAAGCAGAAAACTGGAGCACCCGCTCCCGAATGGATTTGACTGCTCCCAGAAAATTACCTAGAAGATTGCCGCCGTTTAAGTGAATATCTAGAAGATTTGAAGAAAAGGAATATTCACTAAACTCAATATTTATTCAGAAGATTTGCAAAAGAGGATATTCACTAAATAGAAGATCTACCTAGAAGATTTATCCAAGATTTACTTCCTTATTTTCCTAGCCGCCTCTTTCTCCTTTAAAAAGAGGAAGTATTCCTTTGGAAAAAAAGAGGAGACGCTTCACGCCCCTTCACACCTCTTTTACACAGTTTACACGCAAAAACACTTTTCATATTTTTACTTGTCTTTCACGTTTGGATTCGAGACCTTGGAGAGATTTCGTTTGCTTTGGGTTTCAAGAGTTGTTCATCGCTTGTTATTGAGTTTTCTCTTGAACCTTACTCTTTTATTTATTCAATGAATTCATTCATCTCTCTTTGTGTTTCTAGTTCTATCATGTGCGAGTAATCTACCTTGTTAGATTAGGGTTTTTCAAAGGGATTTAGAGATTCAATGAACTCGGCATAGATAGGATCATACTTATATTTTGATATCTTCATCTAATGATAAGCTTATTGCCTAGACTAGATTGATCACCTAGCCTTTGATATTAGGTTTAATTTACTCATCAAAAGTGTAGTAGATTGCTTGAATAAACTTAGATGGGCGATTTGACCCTTAGCCAACGACAGTTGAAGTTAAGGCAAATCGTGAACTTATCAATCTTAATCGTTAATGCTTGTTAATTTGTTTAGTCTCAAACGACAGTTTAGGGTGCTAGATTTATTAATAAAGTTGTTGATGCCATGACAGTGGATCCTCATAAAATCGTGATTGTGTTCTAGATTGGTACTTAAATTGATATCCTGAATAATTGTTTGGTTCTTGATGATCTATTCTCTGCGATAATTCCCTTGTCTAACGCCTTTATCATATTTGTTTACAACCGATTTTACTTTGCTTTGTTATTTATTTTCGTGACACTTTAAAACCACTTGAATCGCTTAGCTTGAATTGTGTTTAAAAGGAACTAAAGTGTATTGCCAGTCCCTGAACGAACCTAAATCTATTTCTACATCGGATTAGTAATTTAGGAATTGAGTTCTTAACCCAGGTTAAAAACCTGTTATCAATAGATACCTCATGCGTGGCCAAATCCATCACCTTATATCCTTTATAGCCTGCAGGATAGCCAAGGAATACACATCCTTTGGCTCTGGGTTGAAATTTGTGTATGTTCTTTGAAGTAGTAGACACATAGCAGAGACAACCCAAGACTTTGATACCTCTGTATTTTGGCTTTGTACCATTAAGCAATTGATATGGTGATTTGTCCTGCAACAAAGGAGAAGGAAGTCTATTGATGAGGAAAACTGCAGTGAGAACACAATCAGACCAATATTCCAATGGTATATGTGCCTGAAATAAAAGAGCTCTTGCCACATTCAAAATGTGTTGATGTTTCCTTTCAACAACCGCATTTTGTTCAGGAGTCTCTGGACAAGAGTGAAAAGACTTAATTCCCTTCTTCTTGAACAATTCTGTAAATCTCAATTCAGGGGCATTATCTGATCTAACACCTTTTACCCGAGTCTTGTATTGTGTTTCAACCATCTGCAAAAACTCAGGAAACACTGTGATGGCTTCAGACTTGGTTCTTAGAAGGTAAATCCAAGTAGCCCTAGTGTGATCATCTACAATCGTCAAGAAGTATTTGTATCCTTCTACTGATGTCACTGAGAAAGGGCCTCATGTGTCAATATACAGAAGTTCAAAAGCATCATCACACATATGATTGTGAGAGCTAAAAGACAGATGCTTTTGTTTAGCAAGTGGACAAATGGCACAATGAAAAGGAGTTTTATTTCTTTGTTTTATTCCAAGTACATCAGTGATAGATTCAATCTTGTGTACAGATGGATGTCCTAATCTATTATGCCATAAAGTTGTATCCACAACTACACTTGCCACAAAAGAATTCTGTAAACTAGAAACTCCAATAGTGCTTGTATCCAGGACATAGAGATTTGAGATTTCTTCACCCTGACCAATCATCAATCCCTTGATAGGATCCTGAATTACACAAGATACACTGTCAAACACAACCCTGTAACCTAAATTCTTTGTGAGTTGACTTATGCTCATAAGATTTAGTCTAAAATCTGGAATGTACAAAACATTCTTTAACAGGAGAGACTCATTCAGCCGAACTTGACCCATACCAACTATCTTAACTCCCATTCCAGTTGGTAGATTAACTGTTTGATTCACAGTCTCAGACAAGCTAACAAAGAGAGACTTATCACGACAGACGTGATGAGTTGCTCCACTATCTACAATCCATGATTCTGATGACAACACATTCCTGGCAGCTCTCAAGATTCCCACAAATCGTAAAGTAGAAGAAGAGAAAGACATACCAGGTAATGTAGAGATTGTGCCACCAAAAGTAGATGGAGACTTGTCTTGTTCTGTAGAAAGATTGAGTTGTGTGTTGAAGTAGGAAATAACCCCCTGAATCTGATCCTTGGTCAATGTGTTGAACTCATGAGAAGCAACTGGATCAGAAGAGGTTTGTTCAGAAAGAGTGAGATTAGCAACAACAGGCTTAACTCCTTGATAAGATTGATCAGAATGACTCTTGTTCTTAGACTTAAATCCTGTTGGATATCCATGGACCTTATAGCATTTGTCTATTGTGTGACCAGAGTAACCACAGTGTGAACAAAGAGGCCTATTCTGCCGAGAAGGATAATGAACCTGAGCAGCATTAACCGAAGTATGTGCACTTTGAGGTAAAGTGACATTAAAGGCAGTAGCATTAGAGACAGGAGTGATGCTTCTTTGATTATAGTCTTGATCCAGCAGGTTGTAAACTTCAGCAAGGTCAGGAATGTTTTTCTTCATGATAATTTGACTTCTTGCATTAGTATATGACTCATTAAGACCTGCTAGAAACTTGATAATCTTGGTGTGCTCAGATTTAGTAGCATTAGCCTTGCAGCAATCACAATGTTGACATGTTTTAGCACAATCTGCTTCATCAAGGTCATCCCACAATGTCTTCAGCTTTGTATAGTATGTGGAGAGATCAGATGAACCTTGTTGGAGATACCAGATTTGCTGTGTGAGCTGATAAGATCTTGGAAGATTCGTAATACGAAACCTTGCCATTAAATCCTTCCAAATATCAGAAGCATCATTGAATCTAAGAATACTCCCATAAATCTGTTTTGTAACTGAATTCAAAATCCAGGACTTGACCATACTGTTGCACCTAGACCATATGCGATAATGCGGATGCGATTCTGAAGGTCTTGGTAAAGATCCATCAACGAATCCTATCTTGTTCTTAGCATCTAACGCAATAGTAATCGCTATGTTCCAGGTTTTATAATTCGTTCCATCAAGAACTTCAGAAATGATCGAAGTACCTGGATTATCACCGCTGGTGAGAAAATACGAAGAGTATTGTATTCCATCAAAGTCGAATGTAACAAAATTTGACGGATCTATCATCGGAATAGACAATAGCGTCGGATTCGTCGGGGTTATCACCGGAATAGATGATTCATTCACCGGACTAGGAGGATTCGCCGTAGAACGACGAGAATTAACATTTCGAGCCACTGAAGCAGCACCGCGACCACGACGGTGAATTGTGCTACGAAGAGTCACCATTGGAGCTAAATCGGGCCGGAATAAGCCGAATTTGAGCTCATAAAGTAAGAAATTGATCAATCGGAAGAGAGATTCCGGTCAATCTAGGTCAAACAACGAAGAAAAAACGAAGATCGGAAGCTAGATTTGCTCTGATACCATGTTAGTTGAATCAACGAAAGAGAGAAAGTGAAAATTCTTGTTATTCAACTTAATCATTCTGTTACATTAATGTTCTCTTTATATCATCAATAGAGAACCGGTTTACATCAAACTGTTTACATCAAACCAATAATCTAAATTTCACTAAACCGGACTAACAACTCTAATAAATGCTTTCACAAGTTGATAAAGCAGTAGTTCATGGAATTTCCTCTTTAGATCCGATCTTCATAACTAAATTAGCTTCATCAAACAATTTTACAAAATATCTGCACAACAACAGTTTCATAAATTCCAAAAAGAATCTTTAAAAAACAAGTCTCTTGTAGAGGCTTTGATACTATAGTATTTGAAGAGACACTCAGTTACCTCTATTTCTCTTGTAGAGTAACAAATGCAGTGTCCAAATGTACTTGTCTTTCTAATGAATCTTCAAACAATCTTCTTGCATAAACAGAATTTGGTAAAAAAAAAGAGGTACAAAACTAATAAATTTGGACTAAGAATAATGTGAATTCTCCTACTTTCACTCATATATCAGATATGTCAAATTTTGCATTACCTAGAGAACGTGCCTCGAACATTTTACTGTCAAGTTCCAATCTTCCCATATACCTCTGCTTGCTATGTGAAGGCATTAGAGTATGACTATGACTACATCAAATAACACAGATGGAAGAAAGGACATTGTGGTATCACAGAGTCAAACTCAGGGGTCAACTCTTGGTAAAGTCTACAGATCAAGCATACTCTGAGGTCATGAGTGTGCTGAAAAGGGTGTTTGGCTCGAGGAAGCAGGTTGCATTGCACGCCTTTGGAAAAACTGTGACAAGTTGCAAGGAGCAAAAAGTGCTTTGGGAGCTTTCAGACGTAATGTGTAGCAAGTGGGACAGTATAAAGCAAGTGTCAAGACAGAGTGCAATGGACGGACCGCTGGGCACCAGGGGGAGTCTGCCTGTTTTATCCAGAAGAGCTTTGAGGTGGGGATATTAAATTTGAGGAGGAGTCTGCCTGTTTTTTTTTTTAATTAAATATATTAAATTTTAGTATACTTAAGTGTCTTAAATTTGAAAATTATTTTTCCTGATTTAAGACACTAAAATTAATATATTTAATTACAAAAAACTTTTAGAAACTTATTAGATTGTTAGCAATGAATTTGCTCTAAGATAATTAAAGACCCAGAAGTATGCAAGTAAGATGTGGCGCAAATAGGAGAGAGCTAGATATGGTTGTCCATATATATACATGTAAAACAAAACTAATCTGGACGTGGAACCCTTTTTTTTTTTGCCGTAAAAAAAAAAAAAAAAAAAAAAAACCGTTTACGTGACTTATGCTAAAGACCGTCCCTGATTGTAGAGCTCTATAAATCAGAGCATCCCTAAACAATGCCGTGTACTTGGGACGGATTAGACTTAAATTTATATCAAATCAGGTTTACAAAACATTATCAGAGCCATCTACACATGAGATCGAATCAAGGAAACCTTTAAAATTCTTCATGATATTAAAGCTATTTCATCTATGTTTTTTGTTATATTTTTTCTCTCATACATACAGCGATTTACTTGTTGGCCTACTCGCTAGCAAGTACAGTAAGTCACTAAAAGCTTCGTCTATGTAAGACCTTGTTTTTTAACAAAGTAATATTAAAAAAAATAAGGTAAGAAAAAAAGGATTAGAGAAATTCTATAAAACTATTCACAGAAAGGTAACACTTTTATATAGTATTTGCACTATATTCGGGTAATTAAATTACAATATATACGTGTTTGGCATGAATTCTAATTAGCTTGAATTGTTTTGTTTAACAGCTCTAACAATCGAATAAAGGATCTTAATTTCATATGACCTCCCTCCGTAAGAAAAAAATTGCACAAATAATCTTCATGCCGTAAAGGTTGCGTGTCGAAGCATTTGCTAAGGTGCCCGATGTGGTAATCGGCATTCGCCGATTTTACAAGCATGTCGTTGATATAAATTTCCATGGATTGACCGAATTGATCGGCAAATATGCGGTTTACTAAGCGTTACTAGGTCGTGCCGGAATTCTTGAGGCCAAATGGTATGACCTTGTAACAGTAGATACCCTTGTCCGTGATGAAGGTTGTCTTCTCCCTGTCGTCCGGATGCATCATGATCTAGTTGTATCTGGAGAAGGCATCTATGAAGGATAGTAGTTCGTTTCCGGCAGTAACCTCGACTAGCCTGTCGATATGGGGAAGGGGGAAACTATCCTTTGGACAGGCTTTGTTTATGTCGGTGAAGTCAACACAATCCCTCCATTTCCCGTTTTTCTTTTTTCACAACGACTGGGTTAGTGAGCCATCAGGGTATTTTACCTTGGTTATCGACCCTGTTCCGAGCAGCCTTTCCACCTCGTCATTGACTGCCCTCGATCGTTCCGGTCCCAGTTTCCTTCTCTTCTGCTTGATCGGTCGATGGGACGGATAGACGTTGAGTTCGTGGCAGATGATCTTTGGATCGATTCCCTTCATATCCTCTACTGACCAAGCGAAGCTCGAGACGTTCTGTTGGAGTAGGCTTACTAGTTGGTCTCAGATCAGATCGCTAAGTTCTGTACCAATCCCCACGCATTGTTCTGGCCTCTCGAGGTCAAGTACGACCTGTGTGACCATTTTCCCGGTGAGCACCTTCTTGGCTTTCGTCGGCAGTCGCCTATCCATTTCCTCTGCTTGATCTGATACTTGAAGGGCTAGTGCCGCTCGGCTCCTCTGTTTTCTTTCCAGAAAGAAGCAGTTTCTTGCTTCGAGTTGGCTATCCCGGATCGTATATGTTCCCCGGTTGGTCAGTAATTTCATGCATTGGTAGTAGGGGACGCCACGACTTTTATGATATAAAGCCAAGGTGTCTCAAGGATGATGTTGTATACAGAGGCGGTGTCGATCACTGCGAACTCGATCAGCTGTGTAACATCCGAAACGTAAACTGGGAGTTCGATACTCCCAATAGTAGTAGTCGTCCGGTTGGAAAATATGGTCAGGGGCTGAGGATCTCGCCGTAGTCTATTTCCTTGAATCTCCATTTCGTGGAGGGTGCTCTGGTAGATAAGGTTTACCAAGCTCCCTGTATCAACTAGCGTTCGATTGACCTCACAGTTATCCACTATGATTTTGATGACAAGCGGGTCGTTATGGGGGCGAGTGAATTTGGTTGTGTCTCTTTCATCGAATCTGGTGGTTAGGTACTCTTCCGCTAGTGGTATTTGCGCATCCTCTTGTTAGATGGATTTGATGCTACCTTCTTCTTCTTTCGTTCTTCCCATGATCATGAACGTCGTCATGGTCCTTAGTGATTATTTGATTGACCCTTTTTTTATTAAATTCGTGCCCAACAAATCTAGGCCCCACGGTGGGCGCCAGTTGAAGGTACCGGGTTCGTGGGAACGAACTTGATCTCCTAAAATGAGTAAGGTTTTAGATCTGAGAGCCGAATAACAAGAAAAGCTTAAGAGAAATAAAGAGTGTTTCCAAGAATGTGTATTATTCAAGAGAGTTGCGGATCCCCTTTAGGACGGACTAAGTTACATATTTATATTAAAATAACCGTAGAGAATAAACCCTAAAAATATATGCAAAGTATCCTAACTTGGTAGATTCACACAATATTCTAATATATTCTCTACGTCTTCCCCAAGTATCTGAGGTATGCTGCCCTAGATTTGATGGGCTTCTGTCTTCACGATGGGCTTCATCGTTTTACCTAGGCCTAATTTGTTTCCTCCGTATAGATACTCGGGTAAGTTCAATCTTAAGTCGGGTCTGGGTAGAGGATGCCAAACACGGTACCACCACAAGTAAACAAAATTGTCATGGGATAACTAGAACAATATGATATAACTATTCATAGTTTGGAAATCAACAAGGATAAAACAGCTTTATTTATTGATGGTGGAGACTCTCAAGGGTAACCAATAAATGGCAACTCGGTTACATCTTCAACAAGGGTCTTTCCCGGTTCAATATCTTGGTGTTCCATTGACTTCTAAGAAGCTCTGGAGAGAAGATTATAAACCTCTAATTGATAAGATATCAAAACGCTTCAATGTGTGAACAGTAAAGCATCTTTCTTTTGCGGGGCGTCTTCAACTCATTCGTTTAGTAATTTACTCAACAATAAAGTTTTGGGCTTTTGTCTTTTTACTTCCGAATAAGTGTTTGGAAGAGTTGGAGCATATGTGTGATGCTTTGTTGTGGAAGGGTGTTGTTAACTCGGCTAGAGGCGCAAAGATAAGTTGGGATTCGGTTTGTACTCCTAAGTGAAGTGGTGGGCTTGGTCTAAGGAGAATGTTGGCTTGTAATGAAGTTCTAGGCCTCAAACTGATTTGACTTCTTTTTGCAGCAGGAGGGTCGTTGTGGGTCTCATGGGTTAGACATCATTTGATCGGTACGTCAAATTTCTGGGATTTGGATCCTCGACGGGCATGTAGTTGGATTTGGAAGAACATGTGTAAGCTTTTTCCAATTGTTAAACCGTTTATTATTTGTGAAATTGGTTGTGGAATAACATGCAGTTTTTGGAAGGATAATTGGACTTCCTTAGGATCTCTCTTGGATATTACTGGTGAAAATGGTCCTCGAGTAGTTGGTCTTCCAGCTGATGCAGTGGTCTGAGAGGCTTTGCATGATGGTGTTTGGTGGGTGTCTAGGAGTAGAAGTAGACATCCGATTATAGAGCTACTTAAGGAATGTTTACCATCGCAAGAGGTCATTTCAGTTTCTGGTGACGAGGATACTTACATGTGGAAAGTAGGGGATAAGGCTCCATCAAATTGGTTCTCCACTGCGGAAATGTAGGATTTCTTAAATCCTTCGTCGTATATGAAAGTGGACTGGCACAAAGCGATTTGGTTCAAAGATAATATCCCAAAATATGCTTTCTTGGCTTGGGTGGCAACTCATCATAGATTGCCTACGAGGGGCAGGTTATTAAGGTGGGGAATGGTGGTTCCTTCACGTTGTCTTCTTTGTAATTCTCTGGATGAGTCTAGGCAACATATTTTCTTTGATTGCATCTTCAGTACTGAGGTTTGGTCGTTCTTCAAGTCTCGAGCCCATGTTTCTTATCCGTTACTATTTGAGGATGGTGTGAGATGGATGAAGAATCCTAGCCGTGATAAGAATGTCTCTGTAATTCTGAAACTCGTATTTCAAGCCTCATTATATACGATTTGGAAATAAAGAAATGATCGGTTACATTTGGCTTCAGCTCGTCCACCATCTGCTCTAATTGTTATTATTCAGAACATGCTTCGGTGCCGTCTTGACCCGCTATCAAGACTATACATTAATTTGCCTTCAATTCCAGAATTAACTTTCTTATGCTCCTGTTGTTTTTATTTCACGTTGCAAGCTCTATGATCTATTTCCATGTGTTATGTATTATGGATTTCAATTAAAATAAAATAAAAACTATTCAAAATTTGCTCACATATTAGATTGATAGTAAGATAGCGAACTTGTCTAACCAAGTAGTGTTGGTCTGGTGGTAAAAAAAGTTTAGAGGAAGGAGAATAAACCCTTCCAACCTGAGTTCGATTCTCTCTTGAACATTTTCATTTCTAGTTTGCCAATCGAATGGGTGACATGCTTTAGACCCATTAGAAAACCTGGTGAGTGAGCTACTCGACGGCTACACTCAACCTAGAAGATTAGTCGGATGGTAAAAACCCAGATTACCCCTAGTTATAAAAAAAAAAGTTAGCAAACTTGTTCAACCATTAAGGTTTTTCTTTTCCAACACCAAGTGGTACTAAATTATAACTAGCTCTAACTAACTTCGTTATACTAATTCTTCTAGTTTCCATCAGTTGTGCCCTCTATACCAGTTGTACTAGCCTACTAGGGGCACCTTTTTTTCATTTATCGTCTACTAAAAAGAAAAATAAACTTGAGAAAAAAATACAACTAAAGGTAATTTAAAGAAGATTATATCATAGTAGACTTTTTTTCCTTCTAAAAGACTTGGGATTTAATCCTATATATATATATTAATTGAGAGACACTAAAAGTTAAAAATCCTAGATGTCATTCAAAGAGAGTCTTAAGAACATATTAATCCTAGGTGTCATTCAAAGAAGATTTTAAGAAACACATTAACTAAATCAACTGATCAAAACATTTCAATTTGGCATGGTGGAAATATCTACATATTTTAATATTTCTAATATATTGATGACAAAAATATATACTTACCAAATCCATTACCTTACCAGAAAACGCAAACCGATTCAATTAGTAGTATTTTGGTTAGTGATAAAGTTGGGGTTAAACATATTTTATAGAGTTATTGAAAAACATTTGTTTTTATAAATATAAGATGTATATCACTCGATTACATTCTTTGTCATACATCATAAGATAATATTTCGCTTTTTAGTTTCGTTATTGTAAATCAATTTCTTTTATTTTTATATTTTGTATACACTTAAAACGTAAAACCTATCACATATTAAGACACTGAAGATTCAAAAATTGATCGAATAATTTTTTTAGTGGACATAATTATTTATCTAATATTTTTTTGGCATGCATGATGTAAAATAATATATTTTTATTCTATAATAAACTGAAAAAAAATATTCTTACGCTTAGCGTGGGTCAAAATCTAGTGCCCTCGAATGAAAGAGTTACTATCTTTCAAGAAATTTTAACTGAAAACGTTTTAATCATAATTAGTTATCTTTTAAGAAGTTTTAGTAGAAGATGTTTTAATCATAGCTAGGTGACTCTCCACGTTATTCGTAAATTAATATTTCTTTAAACTTAACAATTATTAATGTTCAATTTATTTTTAGTTCATTTTTGGTCTTTAAGATATTTTGATTTTTAGAGTTTGTTTTATGAATAATAGTATCTTGAATAAAACATATAACGAGATAGTAGTAGATTAAACATATAGATTTTGTTTAAATTTTGGTCAAATATTCTCTTTTCTCAGATAAATTTATGTAGTAGATTAATATATAAATATTATTTCTGTTTTCAAATATCAAATAAATTAAAAAACTTTATTCAATGGTTTAATTTTTTTTTAATTGTGTTCAATATGCATTGGTTAAAGTTGTGTTAATTATTCAATTTATGAATAGCAATATCTAAAATGAACTCTTTTTTTTATCAAACCGAATTTTATAGATAAAGAAATTTCGATGAGTCTATGCCGCCTCCGTCGAGCCACCGTCGAGCTGGAAGTCCCCTCCCCTGACTGGAATCATCACACCATTCTTCTCTGGGCGAGATCTTCTATCTCTTCTCTCCCTCCGATGTTTGTCACCTCGCCATCTTCTACTGCAATGACAAACTCAGAGCAGCTCAGCCCCGTCTACCGTCGGAGTGTGGTATGTCCGTCGTCTTGGGGTCCTCCGGTTCCGCCGGAGCCACCGGATCCGCCGGACCGTCTCGATATCACACAGATCCACTTATTCTGCAAGTGTGGTATCGTTGTCACTGGAGATTCATCACTCCCTCGTTCCCATCTCAAACTCCGGCTTCACCTCCGGATCCATCTCTGCCATCGATGGGAGCGCAGTCACGGGCTTCAAACCCTGCTCCGGCGATTGTAAGTTTCCCTCCACCATCGAGTTTTATCAAGCTTATACCCTCCACAACCTATCTCCTCCTCACAAATGTATCGGTGGTTCCGTCGAGTTCATCACTGGCAAATCCATTTCAGCCGCCGCCGAACTCTTTCATGCCACTGTTACTGTCCCGACCTGCTACTCTTCTCCGCCGCCCCCATCCAGAAACAAAACCTTATTACCACCTCATCAATCTCTACTTATGGGCCTGGCCCAATCTGTCTGGTAATCTGACTTTTATTGATTCAGTCCCGCGTGTTTCGATTACTCTTGATTCTACTATTGTGCAAATTGCTCGTATCTATGTCGCTGCTAAGCGATCCTCTACTGCAGTATGCAGGTTGTTACTCTTTACCGCAATAAGCAGGTTGTTACTCTTTACCGCAATATGCAGGTTGTTACTTTCGTACCATCCGATGGCGTGTATATCGTTACTATGCGATGATCTCGATGAGCCACTTGTTAGTATGATTGTTACCTCTGTGAGAGGCCTTACTCCTTTAAGCATGTTTGGACTGGATGTGAATGTGACATGTCCAAAATTCTCCTTGATGGAGTTTAGTTTCCTCCCGTTTTCTTCCATTGCGCTTAGTGGAACTGTTATACAGAGCTCTACGTCGAATGTGTTTCCCCGTGGAGTAGAGACGATTACAATCAAAGCCGCCTTTATTGCCGCTACAACTATAGAGATCCTACATCTTGATGTGTTTATGGATTCTCTTTCTCTTGTCAAGCCTCTCAAGTTTAGAGATTTTGTCAATGAGCTGGAAAGCATTCTACTTGACATCCTTTGCCATTTAGAATTCTTTTCTTCAATCTTTATCATTTATGTATTTTGTACGGCCAATATTTTAGCCGAGTCTTTATCTTTGTCATCTTTGTTAGTTTTCAACATTTCCTCCATGGTTGTAGTTTAATTTTATCTATAAAATTTGGTTTGATCAAAATGAACTTTTTAAAAAGTGGATAATTTTGTTTGGTTTGATTTTGGTTTGTGTTTGTATTTTAATAAAAATATCACATAACAAATGCATTTGGTGTGAGAGACTATGTTAGATTTTAAATGGATTTGTGAAGTTAGCCCATTAATTATATTAGTTTTCTTAAAATTCATTTGAGATTTGGCCCACTATAACTCTCATTTTTGTCATGTCATATTTTAGAATATGTCATGTCATATTTAAATTGTGAGAGTAAATGTGAAGATGACATGTAAGATTCTTTAGAAGTATCACCTCTCTAATAATATATAGGGGATTAGTTATCTATTAAGAAGTTTAATTGAAGACGTTTTAATCATAACTAATATATTGATATAGCAAAATGTAATTATGAGTTGGGTGGTGACAATTACCTCTCATAAATAGGAAGACATAAATACATGTTTATCCATTCCTAAATTAAAAGATTTAAAAGACTTCTTGACCCCAAAAAAAAATACTTAAAGATTTGAAAGACTAAATTAATGACTACTTGCCATTTGGTCAAATCAAAAACTAAAAACCGGTCAAGCACCAAGGTGTGAATTTCAAAAAGAAAAAGCAAAAAATCTTAGACTTGTTCAAAGTTTCTGGAACGCAAACAAAAGAAACCAAAACAAAGCGTTTTAAGTGCCTTCCCTCTTTCCGCGGCTCACTCCCTATGACTTTTCTCATTTCAACACCTATTAAATGGACACCACTCTCTATCTTCATTTTCGGCGTAAACCCTTTGGAAAAAAACTAGAAAATCTCTTACACTTTTTTGGTTTAATAAACAAAAGAAAAACAGAGCATCATGGTTACGTATGAAGAGGTTAATTTCTTTAGATTATATATGTTTTCAAGATCGTGTAGAACTATGTAGTTGTAGAAAATTGATTAAAAATTTTAATCTTGTATTAGTCTCAATACCATCAAAATCATTTGTTTTTGTAGGATTTTGTGTTGAATTCACGAGGCATGAAACTATTCACTTGTGTATGGAAACCAGTTAAGCAAGAACCAAAGGCCTTGCTCTTCCTCTGCCATGGCTACGCTGTGGAATCCAGCATCACTATGAACAGTGAGATATTAAACATTTTACTACCTTTGATCATGTTTTTAATTTCTATTTTACTAATGAAATTATGGGAATAATCAGGTACTGCGACGAGGCTAGCCAAAGCCGGTTTTGCGGTGTATGGAATGGACTATGAGGGACATGGAAAATCCGAGGGACTAAGTGGTTATATCAAAAACTTTGATGATCTCGTTGATGATGTCTCTACTCATTACTCTACAATTTGTGGTAATATTTTGTTAGAGAAAACATAACTCTGTTATGCTTTTGATTAATTTTACTATATAAAACTATGTTCGTATAAGAAAAATAAATGGTGGATTAAATTTTGAAGAAAAGGAAGAGAATAAAGGGAAGATGAGGTTTCTACTAGGAGAATCCATGGGAGGAGCAATTGTGTTGCTCTTAGCTAAAAAGAAGCCTGATTTTTGGGACGGTGCCGTTTTGGTCGCACCCATGTGTAAGGTTTGTGATTCTTATCTATCTTTTGTTTGTTTTCGGTCTTCATTTTTAAATAATTGTTTGTTAACTAGTTGTTAATTTAGAAAAGAAGTTAATACCGTTTTACAATTTATTAAATTTTACGACAAAATTTGAAATTAATTATTTATTTCAAATTGAATATGTAGGTTTTTTGTCATAAATTGAATATGGAGTTTTTTTCTCATAATAAAATACATTTATTGTTTTTTTTTTCCCTCAAACTTAACTTGTATTTCGAAGAGTAAATGTGATTACAATGTAAACTTTCAGTAATAAATATCGGAACATAATAATGATAAAAGAAAGAGACATTATTCGGAGGATTTGATTTTGCTAACAAATCAGCCGGAACATTTTGTTGTCGTGATATCCATTGAAATCTGACGTCGTCAAACTGGTGCATCCAAGCCTTGATGTCTCTGATCCAGTTGTACACATGAAAATTAACTGTAACACCATTTAACAAGTTGACTACTTCTTTACAATCACCTTCGAAGATCATCTTCTTATGCCCTTTGCACCAAGCATGTTGCATCGCAAAAAGAATTGCTTGGAATTCACTTTCTAAAACTGTGATATTAGGCTTTCCTTTCGCTTGTCCTGCACCATGAAAAACTCCTTGATCATCTCTGAAAATCCAACCAGCTTTTGTTATCATTCCTCCTTCAGAATGAGAACCATCATAGTTACATTTAAACCAGCCTTGAGGTGGTTTTTGGCATAATAGTTGACGTTGAGTGCTAAAAGCTCTGTTTCCCATGCTTCCACTACTGCCTTGTAGAGGAATATCAGACATGTTCCAGTTTCGCAAATACATTTATTGTTTTAATTTTTTTTTTTGACAACAATCAAAAATTCAAATAATTTTAAATGTACTACTTTTAGTCATTTATTGACTTATTTTCGTTTTTTATTTAATTAGAAATTTGGGCAGTTATAAGTGACAATAAATATACATAAACAAGAATTAAATGAAATTCCAAATTAAAATTAATTGTAAAAAAACGTTTTCGCCTATGTGAACACTTTTAATGGAGAAAAGACTTTGCTATTATATCTATAGATCTTAATATATTTTAGAGAAATTCCCTTACATACCCCCCCCCCCCCCCCCCCCCCCAAATTAAATTTTACCATATAAATAAAATAATAGATAACTGTTTTTCTTTTGATAACTAAATTATGGTTGAAGCTATCCACTTTTTTTTTTTTTGTTAGACCAAAAAAACTATCCTCTTTTTCATATTTTTCAGGGATTAGTATAAGTTTGTTTCCAAAAGATACAAAAAAAAAAAAAACATTTCAGCTTCAGTTTGTATTCCTACCCACAATTGATGCAAATACAACATTAACATCTAAAGTAAATTACTAACCAGTAGTCCACATATATTTTTTCTTTATCTTATGACAGTGAATGTTGTTATATACAGTTAGCAGAAGAGATGAAGCCACATCCAGTAGTCATCTCAATTCTCACCAAGCTTGCATTGTTTATTCCAACATGGAAAATAGTTCCTGGAAATGATCTTGTTGACGTAGCAGTTAAAGAACCCCATATAAGAAATCAGGTGATTAATAATGGTCCTCTAAATTTAGCTAAATACTATTATAATAAATTTGGCTGTACATTACTTAAGATGTTTATATGAAATTTACAGATAAAGAAGAACGAGTATTGCTATAAAGGCAGACCTCGCCTAAAAACCGCCTATGAACTCTTGATGGTTAGCTTGGATCTCGAGAAGAATCTTCATCAGGTTTTAATTTTGTTACATATGAAATTTTATGACAAAGAAAAACATTTTACGTACAGAAGTTGATAATTGGTGAAGTATGGTTTCTGAATTGAACAGGTATCGATTCCTTTTATCGTTCTTCATGGAGAAGATGATAAAGTGACGGACAAAAGCGTAAGCAAAATGCTATACAAAATGGCTTCAAGCTCGGATAAAACATTCAAGCTTTACCCTAACATGTGGCATGCTTTGTTATTTGGGGAAACTCCTGAGAATTCTGAAATTGTGTTTGGGGATATCATAAATTGGCTGGAGGATAGAGCCTTTGACACAAACGGAAGATTAGAGAATGAGCTAAAACATAGGAATGATGGATTGCTGAAAGCAAAAATAAGAGGAAAAACATAGCATAAATGGTCTATCTTTGTCATATGTAAAATATGCCAAAATACTTACTAGGAACTACTACTAGTGAGTGAATAATATTCTAATATTTACTACAAGGCTATGTATGATATTTTTAATGTGTTGTAAGCTAGCATTATTTAACTATTGAAAAGTGTTGTATATATTTGAGGTATGCTTAGGTTAAATTTAAATTCGAAATCCAAATAACTGAATAGAAAACTTTATACGACCTTTTAGATTTACGGAAGTTAGGGGTATCCATTCGTATTATTTTGAAAGTTTAAGGGGTGAAATGAAATTTAAAAAAAGGAAAGCAATCCGTTAAATTTTCAACTAAGCAAGAGCTCTACAATTCTTCCCTTTACTTTTCTCAACTCCAAGAAAACAAGAGAAAAAAAGGAGATCCAAATCACTAATCTCTTTGACGTTATGGTCAGTTGATTAAAAATTTATTTTTCTTGATTAGTTTGAATCTGAAAGTTTTTGGTTCTTTTATTTTATTTTAATGGATTGGTTTTGGGTACATAGGCGAGTGAAACAGAGGACATCAAGTATGAAGAGGTGTGTATATATATGCATTAAGATTATCACATAGATAGGAAATTCTGGATTTTGATTTGATGATTATCATTTATGTGCAGGGTTTCATAAAGAACACTCGAGGAACGAAGTTATTCACCTGTAAATGGCTACCAACAAACCAAGAGCCATGGGCTTTAATTTTCCTCTGCCATGGATATGGCATGGAATGTAGCATCACAATGAACAGTTGATATCCATCTCATGAATTCAGTTTATATGTATATGTTATCATCAAACATTGAAGCTTCTAAACGGTTATTAATATGTTGTAGATGAAATGATTGGATCAGGTACTGCGAGGAGGCTTGTGAAAACAGGATTTGGGGTATACGGAATGGATTATGAAGGACATGGAAAATCCGATGGGCTTAGTGGTTATATTCAAAACTTTGATCATCTCATCGACGATGTCTCTGATCACTATACAACCATTTGCGGTAACGTTGACTTTTGGATGATAAAAAGTCAACTTCTTGATCAATGTTTTTGTGCGACAAAAAATTGTTGTCATGGAGAAAAATAATTGGTGATTCAAGGTCGAAACGTGCGGTCCATGATGAAATTAAGCAACTGATAGAATGAATTTGGAACATTTTTTTGAAAGATTTTTTTGGTGGGACATTGTCAAATAAATTTTAAGAACTAATTTGGTGTAGTTTTCTTTGGTGAAATAGAGAGGAAAGAGAACAAATATAAGATGAGATTTATGTTAGGAGAATCAATGGGAGGAGCAGTGGTTTTGTTGCTACACAGGAAGAAGCCTGACTTTTGGGATGGGGCCATCTTGGTTGCTCCAATGTGTAAGGTATTAAATTATTTTTCATCTTTTTATACTATTTTTTACAAATTCACCAAAAAAAAAATACTAAGACTAATATTCTTGTTAATTAGGCACTTAATTAGCTTTTTCCTTATTGATATGCAAATTTGGGCTTTGGATATTAATAGTATACACTAGAAATATTATATATTCACCGATAAAAACTAAAGATATACAGAAAATGAAAAGAAACTAACTGAATGGAAAACTCCTTATACTATAAAGTAAATCTATATTGATGTAAATGCATATGCATGAAACATTTGCTTCGTCTGATTAGTAGTAAGGAACTATGAATATGTATATATATATATATATATATTTTTTTTTTTTTTTGTCACAGATCGCAAAAGAAATGAAGCCAAGTCCTTTTGTTATTTCGGTATTAACAAAGCTCATTTCGGTTATACCTACATGGAAAATCATTCCGACTCAAGATATCATCGAGATTTCATATAAACGGCCGGAAATCAGAAAACAAGTACGGATATATATATAGTTACAAAATAAGTACTTGTGTTCAATATTCTTGATTTAACTTTTGTAATTATGATATGATTTAAGGTCAGAGAAAACCCTTTGTGTTATAAAGGACGACCACGTTTGAAAACTGCGTATGAGCTCTTAAGGATCAGCAACGACCTAGAGAAGAGACTTCAAGAGGTATATATATATATTGAAGAGTTCCTTAATGCATTGATATCCATTGTGATTTCGGGTGAAAACAGTATGAACTTTAGAGGAAAAATAAGAGATAGTTGAAATTGAGGCGGATACCTTTTGTTTAAAGTATCTTTATTAATCATGTGAATAGTGAATACAAACCCTAAAAATTCTATGTGTATAAGCCTCAAAAATCTGACACCACTGGAGTTGGTAAATTGGAAATTTTCCTTTTCTTGGTCGCACTCTTGCTTATTAAAATCCATTAAGATTGAGTCACTTTGAACAAACATTACACAAATCAGACTCCAAGAGTAATGTATTAGTGTTAAAATGTAACATCCTTTTTTATCTCGTCTGCGAAATTGTAAAATTGTTTTTTTTTTTTTTGGTTTTTTAAAGCAATTGATTGTAGAAATTATGGTTATAACTAACACATATAATTGATTATAGTTTCCATTGCCGTTTCTGGTATTACATGGAGATGATGATAAAGTAACAGATAAAGCAGTGAGCCAAGAACTATACGAGGTTGCGTTGAGCGCTGACAAAACCTTTAAGTTGTATCCTGGGATGTGGCACGGCTTACTTGTTGGCGAGACACAAGAGAACGTTGAGATTGTCTTTGCTGATGTCATCGGATGGTTGGAAAAGAGAGTTGATTATGGAAATTGTAGGTTTGAGGAAGAGCTTAAACATAATAATGATGGTTTTCATTTGAAATGATAGTTGTTTAACTACTAACCACAATATTGTGCAACACATAAGAGTGTTGCAAAAAATCTATGGTGTTTATTTGAAATTGTGTTGCTATTATTGTGAGCTATGTATACTTATATTGGAAAATATTGTACAACACATAAGACTAAGAGTGTTGCAAAAAAAAAAAAAAACTATGGTATTTATTTGAGATTGTGTTGCTATTATTGTGAGCTATGTATACTATTTTTTTTACATCATCAAACACTTTATTAAAATGAAAAGAAAGGAGAGTGATCCTCATGGAGGATTTGTTTGATACAAACTGGAGCAAAGTGATACATAAGGAAAGTTTGAGTAGATGTGAAGGCTTCTTTTACCAAAATATCAGCTGCTTTGTTGTTAATTCTTGGTGTCCATCGAAATTGAACTGAATCGAATTTGGACCTCGATAGTCTGATATCGGAGCCAATTTGAACTTGAAAATTAAGTCCTTGATTGTTAAGAAGCTTGTTCACACTCTTGTTGTCTCCTTCAAATATTACAGTTTTGAAACCACGACTCCACGGGTATTGTATTGCCATTAATAAGTATTGTAACTCCGCTTCAAGAAATAGATTGAACTATGCGTCCTTTGCTCTTTAGAGCATGAATGAAAAAAATCATCAGCGTCGCGAAGAATCCAAGATGCGGTACTTTCAAGAGACGGGCTGAAACTACAATCATAGTTACATTTAATTGAACATTGCACTTGTCTTGCCCATTTCAATGTTTGTCTCTGTTTTGTGGATTGAAATTGGATCTTTCCATTGTCTTCTTTTGTTGTATTTTTGTTGACCCATTCTTTTGTATCTTCCACTGCCGATGTTATTGCTTTTTCCAATAGCAAGTATTTCGTTGGTATAGAAGTAAGTTTCTAGCTTTCCATATACGCCATAATATCCAAATCGGGAACTATTGTTGAAAGCTTGAAGTTTTGTATTCATTGAAATACCTAGTAGAGAACGGAATCGAACATTAAAATCTTCATTTGGACTTGTAGGAATCGATATTACTGCACCTCTCCAGATTGCTTGAGCAAAACCACATGTGAAGAATAGATGATATGTAGATTCTATGTCACTACAACATCGTCTGCAAGTCGGATCGTTTACAACACCACATTGGAGAAGATTAGTTTTAATAGCCAGAGTATTTGTGATCATTCTCCATAGTTAAAGATCGCACCGAAAGTGAGCTATGTCTACTTATATTGGAAAATACTACTCCCTATGTTCATAATTATAAAATGTTTAAGGTTTCTACACTCCAATTAAGAAATTATTAAGTTTATAGTATTGTTTTTTAAATAAAACATCACTTTTATTTATCCAAGATATTTCAACCAATATGTGCAAAATTTAAAGAGTTAAAATACTAAAAAGTTAATTAATTGTTCATAGAAAAGTGAGACTATTTATGTGTTATGTATTTAAGTGGAAGAGTTTATTTTCTCCTAGGTTTAAGTTGAGCTTTGTGACATAAATTTTGATAATTAAAAAATTCTGTAAAACCAATATCTACAAGTAATATTGACACTTGTTAAATTCTTTTGTCCCCAGTAAAAATCATTCGATCCGCCACCGTCTATCTCTTTTTTTTTTTTTTTTGATCATCTATTAGATTATATATGAGTCCCAACGGGAGAAACCAAGCTACACAATTGAGTCCACAAAGACAGACTCAAATTACAAAAAACATTTGAAAACCAGAAAGCTCCCTTACATTTACCAAAAGTGGGATTACCTTCCTACTCAAATCAACACAAAATTAACCATCACACATAGGCCAACCCTTCTCAAAAACAAAGATGTACGCCAACCATCTAGGATGACCTACTGCCACATAAGATTGAAAATGCGTGACGGAAATGACGCTTTGCGCAATAAGAAGCTCTTCTATTTGATGCTCTAAGTGCTATTTCAAACCGCCAATTACCTATATCTTGAAGACTGATCCTAATTTCACCCCATTGATAATGAAAGGATGGCCAAGCTTGTGGACGGTTCATCACCCCACCGTCCATCTCTCTTAAATCCTCTGTTTTTTTTTTAAAGCTTTTTTAATAGTTTCCCAACATTAATGTAAAGAGCTTTTTTGTTCCTTCTTTGTTTTAGACATGAATTCCTTCATTCGTAAAAAGAGGCTAAGTTTCTTGGTATGCAATGTTAAGATTTGGATCCCTTAGATAAAAAAAAAAGATTTGAACATGCTATCAAATAAAAATTTATGCACACACGGGTTTTTTATTATAAACCATTAGAGTTCCGAATCTTGATCCATAATCTCCTCAATATCTTGGGCCAGCCGTCGATATTACTACGTATAATGCGTAAATCACCCTCCCAAGTGAAATTGAACAAGCATGCATATACTTAAAATATTTGGAAACACATTAATTTATTGAACATGCTTTATGCGACTACCGTCACCACTCACTCCATTGAACCTCAAAAAAATTCATAATTTTTTCTGATACAATTTTCCGCAACCTGTGATTTACATCAGTTTAACAAAAAAAATGACTCACAACTCAACGTGCAGCGTATTAATCAAAACATTGTATTAAAAAACATGTGTATTGTTTTAGTTTAACTGATGTTCTACTAAAGGTCGGCTTCTATAACTGTTTCGGACTTTTGAGTTCCTATAAGGATGGTCCGACCAGAATTTTGGAGTATTTTATTTTATATCATAGTCGCCGCTTATAAATGTCGATCAACATGTTCTACATACTTATCAAAAATAAAAAAAAACCAATTAAACAACTTAATTATTCTTCAAAGGCTGCCGACATTTATTTATAGCCAATGATACTATACGTTGATAAGCTAAATAAAATAAAGAAAAGAAATCATTCGTGTAACTTTGAAGCAATGTATTGAAAATAGTTTTCAAAACGTCTATCATTGAATTGAGTATTATTCTATCGAGTAGTCGCGTTAATTTGTGTATTAACATATATGTACAAGTAGTTAATCAACGGAGTAGAACTTTTACATCTAATAAGTTTAAGAGTCAACGTTTTGTAATGTTAACATGTAAATAGTAGATTTGACTATTTAGAAGTTTTTTTGAAGTCAATACTTATCATGTCCATTTTAATGAGTTATACATTATACAGACATAAGTTTTATTCATGCTTTACTTCGTAATCTCATGTCTGAATGTAGATCTCGCATTTGATGGTTGTCATGATCGTGATCCGTTTTTATAAAAAATAACACTAGAAACATATAGTTTAGGATTATCTGTAAAATAAGATAATATATAAAATATAACCAATGTTGTCAAAAGATTGAAATTATTTCTGATATATCAAGGTTAATGATTAATCCATGCTGCATCTTTTTTTTTATTGTTCTGAAAGAAGTATTTTACTAATTGTCTTTCCTAATCCAGAACAAATTTTGAGGTTTGGGGGTTTCCGAACTAATTATTCTATTTAAGGTGTTATTCGTATTATTTAGAAAATTAAAGGGTTATTTTTGAAACGTCATCAAAGTTGAACAGTTGCCACTTGTCAGAGAAGCTTTTGTCCTCTTTAAAAAATGTAAAAAAAACGTGTTGGGGTGTGAAGAGAAGAAAGGAATCCGTTAAATCATCACTATCAAACGAAAACGACGATTCATTGTGTCGTATCATCCTCTTCCTTCCAATAAAAACAGAGCCGTACAGAAAAAAATTCGATATCTCTTATCAAAAAACCTCCACCAAACTTAAAAGAGAGAAAAACCAGAGAGAGATTTCGATAACCCTCTTCTTCTTCAAAAACATGGTTAGTTATTATACGTTAAAGATTCAATACTCTCTGGTCTATGTCTCTTTCAAGATCACATTTTAAAATGTTTTCAGTTTGTTCTTATTGTAATGAATATTTGGTTTTGGGATGCAGGCAAGTGAAACAGAGGACGTCAAGTACGAAGAGGTATGTATATATGTATCTTGAATCTCAAGATAACTACATAGATAGATAAATCTGGTTGTGTTTTTTTTTTTTTTTGATGATTATGTATATCTTTATGTATATGTAGAGTTTCATAAAGAACACTCGAGGAATGAAACTTTTCACGTGTAGATGGGTACCAAAAAATCAAGAGCCAAAGGCTTTGGTCTTTATTTGCCATGGATATGCAATGGAATGTAGCATCACCATGAACAGTTGAGACCATTTCATGATTTTTGATATATATGCATATATATTTAATCAAACACCACTTTTGTTTATCAATATGAATTATGATTGGATTGCAGGTACGGCGAGGAGACTTGTTAAGGCAGGATTTGGTGTATATGGAATTGATTACGAAGGACATGGCAAATCTGATGGGCTTAGTGCTTATGTTCCTAACTTTGACCATCTCGTTGATGATGTCTCAACTCATTACACAAGCATTTGTGGTAATTTTGATTTTTATTTTTGGTTAATATGTAATTATATACTGTCTTTTGGTTACATACTTCATGCTATTAATGGTGATAGAGAACTTTAGAGTTAGACTATTTTTCACTCACAAATTTTGGTCAGTCAGATATTTGTTCATATATAGGATTAATAACCCTTTGTCATTTTGCGAAATTAATTGAATTATTTGTTTACCTCTCTTTATCAATTAACAATATGATTTTGATGTGTTTTTTTGTTTGTTGTTGGAATAATTTAGAGAGAGAAGAGAATAAAGAAAAGATGAGGTATTTGTTAGGAGAATCAATGGGAGGAGCAGTGCTTTTGATGTTACACAGAAAGAAGCCTCAGTTTTGGGATGGGGCCATCTTAGTTGCTCCAATGTGTAAGGTATCATCATTTTCTCATTAATCATTTTTTCCTCACCTAATTGTACATTTTTCATGTTCATATTTTGTTTTGTTAGAGGATAAGTTTGGATACTTAGACCTTTTGACAACAACAACAAAAAAGATTATAGAGTGGGACGTAGACACTAATTAAATAATTAGAAAACCAAACCAAGAAGTTTTAATGTTTTTTACTTACTTTATTTTAAAATCAAAGAGGAAAAAATATAGACTACTTTCATATTATAATTTACATTTTTATTGATTTTAAGAAATATTCACATATTAGCCAGCCTGGTTTTTATTTCATAAGAGATTATTTTTAAATAATAAGATGCATTGTTGTGGTGCGATGCAACCTATGCCCACCGAATCAAAAAGAAACGAACATACATTTAAATATTAAATCCTTGATTGTCAGCTTTCAAATGGATCATGATGATGTGAAAGGTGCGGAATTATTATTAGTAGATAAAAAAAGTTAGGTAATTTAGTGATGAAATCTAAACTTTATTATATTTAACTGAAATATAAATAATTATAGTGTGTGGAATTCAACCTTTCAAAGCATGGAAACAATCATTATTGAAAATAATTGAAGAAGCTTAGTCAAATAGCTTGTTTAATAATTAAAGTGCACCCACTAAGTTTCTGAAGTAATCATACAAAATCTTTAGTTGATTTTTTATATAATGCAACGGATATTAAATATTGAATTATTTGCATGGATGAATACTATATACAGTACGTAGCTTGACTAATAATTTTCCTTAAAATATTTTACAGATTGCGGAAGAAATGAAACCAAGCCCTTTGGTTATTTCGATATTGTCAAAACTTGCCGGAGTTATACCCACTTGGAAAATCATCCCTGGCCAAGATATTATTGAAACTGCTTTTAAGCAGCCAGAAATTAGGAAACAGGTATTTTAATTACTAATTTTTGAATTTTCTTTTTTACGTAACTAAACCCAAAAGTTCTAATTATCTTTATTGAAATTGTAAAGGTTAGAGAAAACCCTTACTGCTACAAAGGACGTCCACGTTTGAAGACTGCTTATGAGCTTTTGAGGATTAGCACCGATCTCGAGAAAAGAATTAATGAGGTATGTATCATATATTATATACTGTACTACATTATATTAATCAAAAAATGATCTAAGATGTTATAATTATTTGGAGAATGTTGGTTAGTAACGATTAACTTCATGTAATTTGGTATATAGGTTTCATTACCGTTCGTGGTTTTGCACGGAGAAGACGATAGAGTGACAGACAAAGCGGTGAGTCGAGAACTCTACGAGGTTGCTTCGAGTTCGGACAAGACTTTCAAGCTTTATCCTGGGATGTGGCATGGTTTACTCTATGGAGAGACACCAGAGAACATTGAGATTGTTTTTTCTGACATCATTGGTTGGTTGGACAAGAGAGCTTCTGATGGAAATGGTAGGTTCGAGTCCGAGCTTAAACGCAAAAACGATGGATTAAAAGACTAGTTAGTCGCTATGTTGTGAATAACATCAACGCTCAAAGCACAGTCTTTTTTATTGTTGTTTCTGAATGCTAGTATTGTTCATCATTTTCATAAAAAATGATATTTGTGAGCCCGTTATTTATAAGTTTGATAAATTGAAAAATTCGATAGTCGTGATATTAGTGACATACTTGTGAAGTGTTATATAAAAAAAACTAACAATGTCATTGCCATTTCGCATTTTGCACCAACTGAGTTGTAGCGGAATAGGAATCATTCAAATTGTAGGTTTCTTCAAACATTTGTTGCATTTGTTTTAAAGACGACTACTAGATTAGCTAGCTATAGACAGATTTTGGAAAACTGATCAAATCAAACCAATAGTCTTTTGAGTTTTAATTGTTTGACAGAAGCCGAAATTAACATATATGCAGAGAATAATTAGTAAGTAGCAAATCATTAGCTAATTCAAATACGAAAATTATAAAGGTTTAGTTGTATCCTAAACTCAACCAAAGCAAATCAACAACTCCATTTTCAAATCACATTAACCAATTTCTCCACTACTTCTTTATATATATAAACACAATAGACCAACCATCAATAAACATCAAATACAAACCAAAATAACAACTTGAGAAACTAAACGAATAGTCTAAAATGGCCAAAGCTCTTCACATTACCATCATTCTCTTCCTCATTTCCTCCAATCTCCTCGCGTTCATCAACTCTGCTCGACTTCTCGATCAGATTCAGCCTCAGTTAGTCCCTAGCGGCCAAATCCCAACCGTGGCTCCAACCGAAGCTGAGGAAGATGACGAAACCAACAATATCCCACCAATCACAACCACAAGCGCAATTACAGTCCCTGCCGGTCCAGCAGGGGCTATCGCGGGTGGACACGGGCCACTACTAGAGTTCTTTATGCACGACGTGCTAGGCGGATCCCACCCTTCGTCTCGTGTGGTCACCGGAATAGTAGCTCAAACCGAAGTTAACGGAATACCTTTCTCAAAAGCCAGCAACAGCATTTTCCCTGTAGACAATGGAGTCCCACTAGTCAACTCAAACAACATCAATAGTGTCATTAACCCAAACACAGCTCCACTTCTAACCGGACTCGGCGGTGCTCAAACCTCCACAGTGATCCAAAACACTAACGGAAACTCCAACGATGCACTTAGCGCCAACAATCTCCCCTTTGTAACCGCAGGAAACCTGCCTCCCGGTGCTGCCCTTCAGCATCTTATGTTTGGAACAATAACCGTTGTGGACGATGAGCTAACCGAAAGCCACGAGCTTGGCTCAGCTGTTATAGGAAGAGCTCAAGGATTTTACTTGGCTAGTTCCTTGGATGGTACAAGCCAGACTCTTTCTCTGACTGTATTGCTACATGGAGAGCATGACCATGAAGACACTTTGGATGATGCAATTAGCTTCTTTGGGGTTCATCGGACCGCCTCTCATGCTTCTCAGATCGCGGTAATAGGCGGGACAGGGAAGTTCGAGCACGCCAAAGGGTATGCTATAGTGGAAACTTTGCATAACCAGCAGAATCAGCAAATTACTGATGGTCAAGACACTATCCTCCATTTCAGTGTATACCTCACCTACAAAGTTTAAAGAAACAAAAAGAGAGTAAAACATGAATTGATTGCTTTTGTATATGTTCTTGCTCACTAGGTTCCGCTTGTGGCATTTTTTCTTGTGTTGTGCAAAATCTGTTGTTTAAAGACTATTTATTAAAATGAGACTCTGTTTCATTCAAAATCTTGTTTCATTCACACAATGGATACAAGTCACAGTAACCTTTGGAAGCAATGTGACCGACTTGCTAAGAGGCCAATCCTAGACCTGACGGACGAAGTAACTATTTTTATGCACAACTTCCTTAAACGCTATGCATCTCCCTTTGATGATGCAAAGCCAAATGCAACTAATACTATCTTTCTATTCTCAATCAAAATGCAGAGAATGCGATACGAAACGAAAAAGAATAAAAAGAATCACTCTATACCCTACATGAAGCTGATAACCTCATCCAACAATTCATCCACTATCATACTTTCTAACTCACAAACAACTGACTCATCATCAGCTTCAAGTTTTAACCATTCATCAATGTCTACGTCTGGCACTTTAGCCAATGATTCTTTCTTGGCTCGCTTCTCTTGCCTATCAAGTACTTTCCAGAGTTCTTGTTTCAGTCCACATGTGCTTAGCACGGTGCCAAGCCTCCGATAAACGGGTTTCTTCCATGTTGATGTAGCTCTAAAGGATTCTAGAATCTCTACTAGACCTGAAATGACTCTGTCAAACAAAATCCTTCTTTCAGACCTCTTCCAAGATGTCTCTGTGTAATACTTCGTCTCCAGTTTCTCGAAGATCTTCGGTGTGATGACTAAATCCAGAGAATCACGCTTGTCAGGAATCCAATTCATATCCCCAAGTACAACTTCAGCTAAAATATCATCAATGTAAGAAAGATCCCTGCTTGCTTGCTTATCCAATAACCCAATTGGTTCACTTTCCTTGCTTTCTTCAGTTTCAAAACCAAACACAGACTCCTCGTCGCTTGATACTTCCATCCCACAACAATCTGAATAACTCTCGGATTCAGATTCCAATGTTTCGAGTTGTTCCTCTACACCTAATGAGATTATAAGAAAAAAGAAAAGGTCAATTACCATATTCGAGCAACAAATATTGACAGAAACTAACTAGTTTCTTGTTCCTCACCATGGAAGTCTAGATAAGGAAGTTCTTCACCGTCATCTAACATATCTTCCATAAAAATAGGCTCCAGAACAGAAACAGGACTAGGTTGATGAGCTTCTTCCGTGTTCATCTGACATCCAGGAGATGCATTCGCGCAATCTAATGAATCCTCGTTTTCATCATCCTGCAGTTCATTAGAAGATCAATATAATAAAATTCCAGAGTTCTTGACTAGTTTAACATATCACAATATATTCAACATCATCCCACAAAAAAACATGATTAATCATTTTTCTCAGTGAAGACCTTGGTATTCGTTATACTGAGATCACTGAAGTTACCTTGATAATGAAACTCGAAGAAGATAAATGCTGTAACTTCGAATCTGCTGCTGCAACTCTGTCATTGCTAATTCGGTCCAAACTCAACACCGAGTCTCTAGATGTACTAACCATCAACTTAGAACCAACTTCTCTCACAACTCTATCCTTCTTCTGACCAAATGTAGTAGTACCATCACAAAGTTTATTCATTTCCCTTGATTTCTTCTCAAGTGAAATGTATTGCCCTTTCTTATTATCTCTCAAACCAGAATCACTCCCAAAACCAAGAGGCGAAAAACGTCTCGCAGAATTCTCTTTCTTCACGATTTTTGGCTTCGAATTCGAGTTTTGCTGATCATATCTCCTGCCAAATTTCCTGTGATTCGCCATCAATCCCACCGATTTCGAACTCTTTTTCCGATCATGAGGAGGCGTTGATTGTGCATCGATTATACCTTTCGAGGCTAACAAATCAGGTTTCTCGAGATAAACACGACAAAGCTCCTTCGTTGATATCACTGTGAAGCCAGAATTGGAATTTAGTTGATTCTGTTTCTCAATTACTCTCAACTTTTCATGATGCAGAGGTCGAAATAGTCCATTGAAACGCATCGATCTCGCAATCACAGAGAATCTAATTTGTTTAGACTCCATTTCTTACGAACTCACACCAAAAGAATCAACATAAACCCCAGATTATAAACTGCACATACACAAACAAAGAAGAAGACGATTGCTATTGAAAATTCGAAATCCGCAGAGAAGAAACAAATCAAATCCAGAAAAAGGAAAATTCAACAAACCAAATCCAGAAATCCGGAAAAGCAATCTAACCTTTTGTCAAAGATGGTCATTTTGTCAATTTAATAATTTATAAACACTCCAATAATTTTGGCATGGGACGGCTAAAAATGATTTTTACATGCAAAGAAAACGACGTACTCGGAATCTTATTTTATATTCCATTTCGTCAAACTTGAAAGTTTTAAATGATAACAATCTCTTCAAATTTAATGAAATTGGTATAGTAGGTTATTCATTTTTTTTAATATGGCGATTGGATTTGGATGATGCAAACCACAAATTTAATACAAGACGTTAAAAGACAAAATGTAAGTTGACAAAAAGAATAAGATATGGAAAAACTTACAAGAAATAACATGTTGAAAAAGACAAAAATCTAGGGATTATTAATTTAAAATTAGAATATCTTGTTATCTTACTTTAGTAGAATAATTATTATTTGGATCATTGACTACAATTGCTTTGACGATCATTATGTTCCCAAGGATTACAATCATAAAATGGGTTTATTTCCATAAACTACCAAAATTTTATCCACAAAATCTCAAACCACTTAAACTTAATTTTCACATCTCTAAACTACACAATAACTTACAAATGACATTTTAAAACCATCCAAATATTTGAACTACAATAATTCGATAATGTGAAAGACAAAATATAAGATTAGTTTCAAATTTGAGTAAGATAACAAAGTTTAACACATCTAGGCTCAAGGTTTAACCCAACAAGGCTTGAGAATTGCATGCTAAAATTTACTTGTACCTTACATACCTACTTACTAGTTTCACAAGATCTTTGGTTCAGAAACGGTTAATGTTCACTTCATATTTGATCACTTTTCACCATGTGATGATACTGCAACCAAGTCTTCAACTTCCACTGGCTTATGCAGCTGCAGTGAAACCAATGTTCTCAAGCAAGTTAGTAACAAATAAAAATACCGCAACTTATGAAACCGTCAACGAGAGATTGATGGAACTTAATCACTCACCGCTTCTGCAATGCTAAACCAATGAAAAGACCGCAAGAAAGTATCGTCTTTTGAAGGAAGATTATCGTGATTCCAGTATGTCATTTTATCAAATTTCGCCTTCACTTCCCAACATGGATTCTCTTCAGTGGAACTACAAGCTTTTCTCTTTCCATTAGCATTTTGATTACTCTCCTGTCCAAGCACATAACCTAAGGGCATAACAACATATGAGAATAAACTAATCACCAAAACATAAATTTCTCAGTACTCAAAAACAATCCCCATCAAGGGTATCTCAAAAACACTAAGAATAATCTTATAAAGCATACATCATACTCAGATTCACCAAAGACATAATAGAGAATTCATCGACTAAGACTCTATAACTAAGGTCTACGTAAACAAGAAGAGAAGAAGAAAGTACCAGAATAGCCACTAGGGAGTGAGATAGTTGTTCCTTGCAACCTTCTTCCTCTGAAATGAGCTTCTTCCGTTCTTAATCCATCGATTTCGACATCTACGGTTAAACAACGTTTCACATTCATCTCGCTATATAAAAAAAATTCAAGCGAAATTACAACATACATGAAAATCTTTCTGTTACCAGTGGATTTAGGTTTAAAATAGTGAGAGACTTGAGCAGGACCATCAAATCTAATGCAGCAAGGGACCTGGTGAACTTGACCGCTGAGATCCGCAATCGAGTTTCCATCAGCAGCAGTAGCCCTAAGGTCTATGGTTCCCATTAAAGCTCACTTGGATCAACTCCCACAGATTTCTGTACCACAAATTTGACAAAATGATTAAGCTTTGAATGGGAATAAAGAGTCTAAGCAGTTTACTGGTAATTTAAGAAACAATGGTGAAACCCCAAACTCCATAAAACCACAGTCTATAACTCATGAACAATTTGTATTATAACTAAAACAGAGGACAAAAAATCACAATTCACCAAAGAAATAAACATAATCGACTCAAATTTGCTTCTGTGTGATTTATAGTGTATGCCAAAGAAACCATAATAAAGTACCAATTTTTGAAAACAAAAATGAAGAACCAGGAGCGACAGATTCTCCAGTTTTCGGAATCGAAGTCATAATCTGTCTTCTTCATCAGAAAAGCTTTGATTATGAGTTCTATTTCGTCCAAAACCCGAAAACTGGAGATCTGAAAACGAGATTTAAACTCTATCCTTCAGAACAGCAGAGAAAAGAAACACTGAAAATAATAGAAATCACCGATTGCATCAAATCTTACATTACAAATCGCAATGCGAATAGTCTAGTAGAGACGGAGAAGCTAAAAAGACCGAGAATTGGTCTCGTGTCGAAACCGAAATTTAGGGTTTAAGGAGACTTGGTAGTCTTAACTCTTAATTCTGTAAATTTTTTTGTGTGTGTGTTTGATAAGTGTCTCCAGTGTAAATTACTTTTGTACCAAATAAATGGTATGAAGAGTCGGTCTCTTTTTCATTTTTGGTTTTATATTGTTCTTACCTTTGCTTTTACAGGTTACAGATTCAAACATGAGTTTCTTTTGGTGATTTCATATTACTGAGATAGAAGGAGAAAGACAATGCAACAACACTAAAAGGTTCCATTACCATAGCTTCATCAAGAGCTCACTAAATCAATTATTGATGGCTTACTCAAAGACGGTTTATCGCTAACGAAATCTAGCAAAATTAATCACTTGAATTGAACATAAGATGATTGATTCTTGTAATATCAATATCAGAGATTGGATCTATAGGCCTCTCTTCTTCACCTTCCTCCATCCCATTATCAAATTCCCCCGGTTCTCGACTATACTCATCTGCCATAATATCAAACCACCAAAAATTATAATGCATCATCGCAAGCAAAGTCTCAAGAGAGCGGTGCGGATGCTCACCAAACAAGGTATTGAGAGAGGTTGGAGGCGGAGTGGCGATGAAGTTGAGACCGATGTAAAACGCCAATCCTAAAATCAACGTTACCATCAAATACGTCGGCATAGCTAATACCCAATACCTGCTTGGGTAGTAATGGATCCCTATAGACTCCAATACTTTATCTGGTACGTAAGCCCATATCAAGAAGATCAATGTCGCAACAACAGTCGATATGGAACCTACGAAACCGTACACCTCGGATGGTTTGGGTCCTTGCACTTGTGACGCTTTAAACGGGGATGACCTTATGCTGTTTGAATCATGGAAACCGGGTTTTTGCTTCTTTCGCTTCGAGAAGCTTAATACTCGTCTTGGACTACTCACTGAATGTGCTTCTTCCATGCTCTTTGGCCAAAAGAAGAGAATGAGAAATCACTGAGAGTCAAAGAAAAACAATCAGTCCTTGGTTTTTACCTAGTAACGTCACTGCAAATGCGTAGATAGTATGAGAATGAAATGAAATTCAGGAGCAATCCCAACACAAACAAAAGCAATATCGAAAGCCATCAAATGAATGAAAACAGAACCCAGAAATTGGAAACAGAGGAATTGCTCCAACCAAAAAGACCAATCTTGGTCAAAAGATGATTCCAGAAAACTAGAATCAAGCATATCTCAAAACATCATACCCAAGTATTCCAATAACAAATGTCGAATTTGACCCCTAATTTCTGAGCTGGTCACAAATTACCCAATCAACTTAACAAACTCGTAAATGGGTAGCAATCAAAGATGACAACAAAATAAAAAGACGGAACAAACCTAACCAAAAGGATCAGCGACGCTCCGTTCCCAATCGATGGATTTTCAATCAAAACCTAAAATTTTCCTCCAACTTAAAAGTAAATTGCAAGAGAAGATGGAACTGTAAATCAATTTTTTTAACTAGGGTTTGAGTGGGGGATGGGGAGGCCCGCACGAGTGAGTTCTGCGAAAGTAAGCAGCGTCAACACTCGACCAGCCTATTTCCCTTCCAAAAATGATTGCGCCACTTTCGTTGTTTTCCGTTTAGCGCTGCGACCGGCTCTCACCGTTCGCTTTGTTTTCCTTACTCATTAGTTTAAGGCGACTTTTTCCCAATAACCAACCCCGAATATTTATACTCCCTTCCACAAGACTCGTAAAACTCACCTTCCCGATGTGGGACAACAACAAAAAGTAAGATTCATTATTAAACCGCACTGGCTTCGGTTCAATTGACAAATCGATTTAACCTAGCTAAACCGAATCATAACCGAACCAAATTTAAATGATTTCGGTTTTGGGTCAATACTTTATTCATTGAGAGTTGGAGACAAGTTTTCTTTGGTAAATGAAATTAGCAAAACAATAAGATAGTTTACAAAGGTACTCCTTTTATCTCACACTTGTCTACTAAAACAATATGGTGAAGGAAGATCAAGTAGTAAAGATTTAGAGATGTAGAAAGATATATATCTTCACGTTTTAGACGGAAAAAGAAGATAAACAGCTAACAATGGGATCTAGCGTGTTCGGGTTTGTGAGTGTACTCGTAATCAAGATGCACAAAAGCCCTTTCGATCTCTTCAAGCAGCTCGAGCTTCTCTTGCAGCGATTCTCCAATGTCGTGAGCTACTTGCAGAGGCATATCAGCAGGAAGAACAATATCAACTTCCACAAAATAGTGAGAGCCAAATGTGTAAGCCCTCACTGTATCAATATGTCTAATTGCTTTATGGTGATTCCAACATAGGTAAGTTAGTTTTTGCAAGTACTCTGGTGTTGCTGATTTCCCAATAAGTGAGTTCACATTCTCCAGTACCGTCATTGACCATGTCCGTATCGTGTACAATGCAAGCTACATGAATTCAAAGACATTGTTTTCAGGAAGAAGAAAGATAAAAAAGACATGCTTTTGTTTTTAAAAGTTGGAAACTTACAATGATTGCTCCAACCGGATCCATCCAATTATCGATGTAATTAGCGAGGATTACTGCAATGAGTCCGATAATGTTTGTAATGACGTCAAAGAAGTGATCTTGAGCATACGCTTTAACAATCTCGTTGCTAAATGATCTGCAGTAAAGGCACAGGAGCAGTTTCACCAATGTGACAGAGAGCATGATCCCAACCACCCAACTCTCTTCCTCTCTTGTTAGGCTGAACTCCTTGTGCTGTATAATGAAAACAGGTAAAGTAATTGTGTGAGTAATGTATAACTTTTGAAGCTCTAGACCAAAGCTAGGTGGATCAAGTTTCAGCCAATGTCTACATACACTGGATACCATCGTGCGGAGAGATTCCAATATGATCTGCAATCCAAGTGTCGCCATCACTGATGCAAAGACTAGGATTCCCTGAGAGGATTTGATTCAAGAATCACATCAACTATACATAAGGGAAGACATATGTATGTATAATCTTTGAAAGGAAGATACAAAACCAGTGGTTGCATCCTTTTCTTTCCAATGGGATACTGATACGGGTTTGGTGTCTGCATCGAGAAAGCGGTAAACCACAGGATAAAGCCAGAAAGAAGATCAAGAAGCGAGTCTAATGTCGACGCAATGATTGCTAAAGAGCCACTTCTAGCAGAAGCATAGACTTTAGCAACAAAAAGAACCATGTTTGCAATGTTTGATATTCTAATAGCCAATGTCTCGCTTTTCGCCAATTTTTCCTGATCTTCCTATATGCACAACACACATATATCCAAGTATCAATTAACAAGAAGAAAAGGATCATCATAGTTTTCAATAAATGTGGAATAAGTGATAATAAAGTTAGCGTCATCTAAAGCTAACCTTTGACATTCCAGGGACAAAACCACGTTCCGCAAGTTCATCCATTTCGGTAAAGCCCTCAAGCATCTCTACCTGCTGCTGGTAATAATCTGCCACATTATCTTCCGGACCTGAAACCGCCAAGACACATAGCTTCACGGATCAAACTTAAATCTTTTGCGCAGTAGCGTAAACTAAGCAAAGAATGTTCAAACCGGTAAAGCTACAGTTTCTTTCCACAATTTTTAGATCATAAATGTTAATAGAACCAAAACAAAGAAACCCCTTTTGTGAACTATACTTGCAATATTGTGTTACTTAAGCTTAATCAGGCCAGATTTCTATAATAAGTTAGTCATGTTCAACTACTAGAACATTACAAAGAATGATAATCAAGATCATGATTAGTAATTAAGAAGACACTCATGAAAAATTCCTGAAATTTGACGAAAACTAGTCAAACATTTGAGCTGAATTCATCAAAGCTTCTATTTCATAAAGACTAATCCCTACCAAAATTTCCACTAAATCTCAACTTCAAAGAAAACGAAAGATCTTTGAAATTTCAAAAACGCTAAAAATAGCAACCAAAGATTCGAATTCAATCCCAAAACGGAAACTCATTGACTTTGCCGAGTCCTAATCAGTTGACTCTTTGACCTTCTAAAACGGAAATGTCGAGAGGAGAAGCGAAAATTACCCAAACAACCAAGACAATTATGGAGTTTGCTCGGCGATTTCTTCTCTTTGTGCTCCGGAGAAACCTGGAAATCGTCGAAGTTTAGCTGCCATGAACGGTCACCGTTACCGTGAAACTCGAGCAGCGAGATTCCTTCGTCTTCATCAGGACTAGCCGGACCAACCATTTCTTCGGCGAGAGATGGAGAATTTTTGGGAGCTGAATAAGCAGGTTTTGACCGGTTACGGTGAGGGTAGGGATTGGGAAATTTGAAGAGACGATAAGGGTAATTTGGGAATTGAGTATTTATTGAGGTGCTAAAGATTGGTGCGGTCTTTGTAACCACTGAGATCCTTGGACCAGGATGAGAGGGACGTCTTTGTTCTGTCTACGTGGCGAATTCTCAATGGATGTAGTATCTCGCACGTGATTAGTGAGTCATCGTGGACACGTGTATAGCTGAGATTATTTTTGCAATTAATGTCCGTGACACGGTAACGTGTAGTTGATGATTTTATTATCCAGGCAGTTGTACCGAAAACGATACTATGCTCTATTTGATAACGATTTGATAACGGTTTGAAAATCCATCTATTCGATTTATTTTTTTTGGTTTAAATGTTAAGATTTATACCATTTTCTGATTTTTCATTGTTGCTACAACTAATTTGAGAGCTATTACAAAAGGGGAGAGATGGAACTAAAAACATCAAAAGAAATGAAATAGAACTAAAGTAAAATTCAAGAAGGGAGGAAGAAGAACCCGCAGATCGTGGAGACATCGAGAAGGACAGAAGCCGGTTGCGGATGCAGCGATCAAGCCTAGATTTGATTGAGGAAACCGGAGTAGAGACGTTGGTGAAGATCCGAGCATTGCGCTCCCGCCAGATGAGGTACGTCGATGACTGCAGAAGAAGCTTGATAACAATGGAAGCTTGTGAGGAACGGCGGTTTCCGGTTCATAGGATCCAAGACGCCGCTGCCGAAAGAGTCAAAGGCGGAGCCGGCCAAATTCTGGATGCAAATGAGGTCCATAACGCAGCAGAGAATGGGCATTCGTAGAAAAGATGATCATGCGATTCTCTCCCGGACGTGCATAGAACACAAACCTCTGGGACATTTAACCCCCATGATCTGAGCCTATCACGAGTCGGTAGACGAGCTTTCATTGCGAGCCAAGTGGTGAACGCGTAGCGCGGGACTGCCTCCCTACTCCAAACCACTTTTCTCCAAGGGACAATAGGCCTCCGTTCCCTCAGTTGCTCCCAAGTATCCTTGGGAGAGAATGAAGGAGAGAACGTACCTGTCGTTTTTCGCCACATGAAAATATCCGGACCCAAAGACTCCTCCGGAGGAGTAATGGTCGTGAGATTGAGCAAGAAAGTCTGAGCCCTCTCTGATCTTGCTGTCGGCATTCTCCAGCCCGAATCCCGAGTTGCCTCAACCACTCGTGTATCTTTTCTAACTCGTAACTGCCGTGGACCAATTTCACCAATATAAGCAATTAGGGGCCCAAAATTAGTCCAAGAATCATACCAAAAGGATGCATCCTTTCCATTCCTCAATTTGCATCTTAGGAAATCAACTACAATTGACTTAAGTTGCAACATATTCCTGATAGTGCGAGAGAAGCGAGCCGAGTCCTCAATTAACCAAAAACTCTTTCGATTGAAGACGTTTCCTCTAAGCCACGCAACCCACAAAGAACCTGCATTAGCGAACAAGTTCCATACAAGTTTAAGTTGAAAAACCATTGCAAAGTCCTCAAGAAGCCTTATTCCAAGACCCCCTTCAGCCTTAGGCTTAAATATTTCTTTCCAAGCCACTCTTGCACCAACTGCCGAAGAAGTGTTGTTGTTCCATAAAAACGCTGCACATAAGGAATCAATCTTTGCGTAGAAAGCTTTAGGGAGCACAAACACCGAACTCCAAAAGTTCATCATCCCATATATGACCGAAGTCATAAGAGTGATTCGTCCAGCAAACGATAATAGTTTTACCGTCCAAGAATGCAGTTTGTTGGTGACTTTCTCGATAAAAGGTTGTAGAGTAGCAAGAGAGATTTGGGTTGGATTAAGTGGAAGGCCCAAATACCTTGTTGGGAATGCTCCCAATTTAATACATGAGAGATCACTTAACACCTCCTCATGAATCTCTGAGTATCCTCCAAAGAATAATTCAGATTTTGCTGCATTCATATCAAGCCCACTCATAAACTTAAATGAATATATAACGTCTGCCGTACCTGTAAGCGAGTGACGGGCTCCATCGATGAAAACTAGTAAATCATCAGCGAACAAAAGGTGAGTCAATCTCGGCATATGACAAGAAGGATGAAGCCTGATTTTACCCTTATCAACCGCTTGCTCGAGGAGTTTTGATAGAGCTTCCATGACCATAATAAACAAGTACGGCGAAAGGGGATCCCCTTGACGCAACCCTTTTTGACCCGGGAAGAATCCAGCTAACTCTTCATTGATGGCAACCGAGAAACGGGGAGAAGAGATACATTCTTTGACCCAATTACAGAACATAAGAGGGAAGTTTTGAGCTTCAAGCAGTTTCAAGATGAAGTCCCAACAAACCGTATCAAAGGCCTTTCTAATATCAACCTTCATCATGCAGCTCTTCGGGCATGAAGGTTTTCGATAGTTCCTTATCAGCTCAGACGCTAGCAAAACATTTTCACCGAGACTGCGGCCCTTAAGAAAAGCTGCTTGATTCGGGCTAATACAATCTTGGAGGAGAGGTTTTAGCCTGTTTGCTATAAGCTTTGAGATTACCTTGTAGATAAGGTTGCAGCAGCTTATGGGCCTGTAATCGCCGAGCTTACTTGCCTCCGGAACCTTGGGGATAAGAGCGATGATCGTGGTATTGAAATCCTTAAGTAGCCTCCCATTACAAAAAAAAATCTTGGACTGCCGCCACCAGATCATCCCCTACCACACTCCAAGAAGCTCTGAAAAATTCAACACAATAACCATTCGGGCCAGGACTTTTATTAAGAGGCATGGCAAAGGGACAAGTGCATATTTCATCTTCCGAAAAAGGCCATTAGAGAGCCTGAATCTGCTCATCCGAGCATTTAAACGGTAGCAGCCTCTGTAACTCAGAGATAGAAATCGGTGAGGTCGGCATCTCGGAGGTACTCATGATGTTTTGAAAATATTGAGCCGAATGAGACTTGATTTCATCAACATTAACAATAATTCTATCATCTTGATCCTGCAGAAAGTGGATATGATTTCTTGAAGCTCTCTCCAAGACTGATTCCTGGAAGAATGGGGTGTTACGATCACCAATGTTGGCCCACTGCACCCGCGATCTCTGCATATAATATTTCTCCTCAGCCATAGCTAGCACCTGCCATTCAGCTCTGGCTCTATGCTCTTCTCTTGCAATATGTGGTTTCGAGCTAGTTAGAAGAGACCTTTGTAGCACAACTATTCTTGCCGTTTGAGCCTTTACTCTTACGGAGATACCACTATAATGACGTTTATTTAGCCTTCTCAAAACCGGCTTAAGGAGCTTTAAGGATCGCACAAGCTTAAACTGATTTGTTCCTTGAATGCCCTGAGGGTTCCAAGCTTGACTAACTGAATCTGCATATTCCGGATGGTCAACAACGTGGTTAAAGAACTTGAAAGGCTTACACACAAACCGTTGAATCTCAGGCATACGAAAGAAGCACGCAACATGATCCGATTGAAGAGGCTCTAAAAACTCAGCATATGAATTCGGAAAACTTGTAGGCCAGTGCTGGTTTATCAATGCATGATCTATTTTTTTAGAGATTGGACGTTCCTCTTGGTTGTTCCACCATGAGAAAAATAGACCTTTAGCATGAGCCTCAAACAATTCAGCATCCTGCAAAGCAAGATTGCATTCATCCATCCATGAGGTATCAACCGAGGAATCGTTGTGGTGTGAATGATGAGAAAGGCGCAATATTTGATTGAATTCACCGACAACTGCCCAAGGGTGAGAGGCAACCGGCGTAGTAGCATTAATACTTTACTAATTCCTCCCAAAGAGGTAGCCTCTGCTCAGGCAAATTGATCCCATTTACAAACGAAACCGTCAAGCTTACATTCTGAGCAGGAATGAAGATGCCGCAAGTGACTAACTGAGCCGAAGCTTTGTAAACCACCAAGGAAATAGATGGATCCCATACCACCACAATTCTCCCTATATTGTGGTGATCAAAATTTCCAAAATAGTTCCAGCCTATAGGAATAGCTCTCAAAATTCTATTAGAATTGATATACCTAATATGCGATTCGCAAAACGTTCCAAAAAGTGGCTTATGGATGTTAATCCATTCTCTTGTCTTGTCTTGACGTCTGCTAAGATTCATACCTCTAATATTCCACACAAAATACATATTGATGGCTTTAATGCAGTGGTGTGACCTTGCGGCCACTCTTCTTGCCCGTAACCAAGAAGAAAGGTGCTTCCACTTCAGGTTCAACTAAATTAACTGCAATTTGCTTACCTAATGTAGCAGAATCTATGCCATTAGATTGTAATGAGACCGAAATCGCTGGAGAAGGCAATGAAGAATCTACGCTCTCCGCAAGGGTTGTAACCACGAGGTTATTACACGGCAACTCAACTGGACCCTCAGTCAAAAACGTCTCCTGCTTGTCAACGACCTTCCAAACAGAGTTTTGACCAGTGTTTCTACTTGGTCTAAACCTTCTTCCAAGATGAGAACCCCTACTTCGTGATCTTCATGATCGTCTCTTGGTTGCAGAGGAAATAGAGGGCCTCAGCGAGCATTCAGCACTGCCATGACCATATTCCTTACAATCTGAGCATCTCGGAGGCAGAGACAGATAAGAGACATCAATCACAACTTCACGTCCATTACTAAATCTAGAAACAACCTTGGAGGGAAGTTCCTTGGTTAAGTCTACTCTTACCACGACTCTCGCAACATCAAACGATTCTTTTCGCTTGGTTTCTGGGGCCAAAGAAACCGGCTTCCCCACTGCCGTTGCGATTCTGCTTAGATTTTGTCGTGTGAAGAGTATATACGGGACGCCTTTAAATTCAACCGTAACAGGAGCTGAAGTGAGCGGAGGAATGTCCTGATTGTATTCAGATGTCCAAGGAGACATGAACATAGGGTGACCAGCGATGTTCCAAACACTGCGGCTGAGGAGAATAACCCTTGTCCTGGGAACGGAGGAAGAATGAGCCTGAACCAACATTATGCACGAAGATGCGCGGACCCTTTCGTGCCCACAGAGCATTGACAACACCAATAATCCTTCCTTTATCCGGTGGTGTGCCATGAAATTGAGCGAAGATGAAATCCTTGAATTCCTCCTTCGCCTCCTCGATACTCTCGTCTGGAATGAGGACAAAAGGAACTCAAGTAATGTGCTCCGATGGGTTACCAATTTCTTCCAGCGGAGGAGAATTTCAAAGGACACTGGTCCATTTCCGAGGCGAAGAAGATTCAGTCTGGTGATTATTGGTTAATTCCAGTGGAGCAGGGCCGGAGGGAAGACACTCAACGGCAGCCTGAGATTCGGGATTTGCGTTAACCTCCGTACACTTCTGTGGAGATGAATCCAGATCTGAGCAAGGTTCAGTTCCCGAGAGAGCTGATATTTGTAGATCTGTAGAAACCACTTCTGGGGAAGTAGTAATTTCGGGACCAGAGACGGTTGTCGGAGCTGAGGAAGGAGGAGAAGGTGAAGGAACACCAGTAGAGGATCCACCAGAGATAACCTTCTTCCCCTTGAGCTTAGAAATGGTCGCGGCCGCCGCAGTGATCCAGGCGAATTTGGTGGAGGATGAAAGGACGGCCTTTAGCCGCTTCTTCTTTCTGGTCATGGTGATTTCTCATTCACCGGCGTGAGGCCTGTAAACCGTGGGTGAGGGAAAGGTTTTTAGAGAGAGGTTTTTTCAATTTTGTCAACGGTGATATATATATATATATATATATATTTATTTTTATTATTTAGTGTTATCAATAGATTCTATATATTTCACAAATTGTATTATGAGGCGTTTAGGTATCTAAATGCATGCACCTTTTTTTTTGTTTAGTAATATGAAGAACTAATCGTAGACAAAACAAAATAAAAAATGAGATGCATTTCCGAGGTTTTCGAAATTTCAATCAGAATTGTGCTCAAAATTATGATGCATCATCCAAACTCTAGGAACAAGGGTAACGAACTTTTTCCATGACTAATGTTAATGGTTAAAAACATGTACACATATGTTGTGTGTTAAGTTTCATTGTCACTCGACTTAAGTTCAGTTGGGTATCAATGAATAGATAGACATTGTTTCTTATACATTATTTACGATCTATATTAATTTTTGATGTGAGATGATGATTTTTGTAACCATCTATTTCGTCGTTCGTGTAAAGATCAACATGTGAGTCTTTTTGTTAAGTCGATTTTGGTGAAAACGCTTCTCGGTCATATCGATTTTTGGTTGAATTACATATTACGTATAGATTTTTAAAAAGAACATATTACGTATCATAGATTTTTTTCAATTTAAAATTAATTTACAAATGAGTAGATTAATACATATTCTTCGTATATTGTTCAATATCTCTGTAAACTTTATTCAAAAGAACAAGGATGCTTTATTCTTTCTTTCTTTTTTGCATCCTAGCTTTTTTTTTTGGTAAAGTATGGTTTATTATTCACTATTTTTCCAATATCTGAGGTTCATTCGAGACATGTGAGCAAATAAACACATTGTAATCTTTTAAGGTTTCCTCAAAACTAATATAACGAGAGGATGACATGTGTCACCTATTTTGCTATTTGTTTTTCAAATTTATTTGTAGAAAAAAAAATTAAGTGTATAACTTAACAATTAGTTCAAAGTTCAAACTTAATTACTTAACAATTAGTTCAAACTTAATTGCACATTCCAATAATTGTATATTAGCCGTTATAGTTTTTCACTAAAGTTATCGTTTGAATTTTTATTATTTTATTAAACCCAACAATATACTATAAAAAACGTATAAAACTTAGGTTTTAATAAGTCACTGTAATTTTAAAACATAAAAGAGAAGCATTGTATATGTCCAATAACAATTAGTTCAAACTAAATTACTTAACAATTAATTCAAACTTAATTGCACATTCCAATAATTGTATATTAGCTTTTATAGTTTTCCACTAAAGTTATCGTTTGAATTTTTTTTTATATATTTTTAAACCCAACAATATACTATAGAAAAACGTATAAAACTTAGGTTTTAATAAGTCGTTATAATTTTAAAACACAAAAGAGAAACATTGTATATGTCCAATAACAAATAGTTCAAACTTAATTACTTAACAATTAGTTCAAACTTAATTGCATATTCCAATAATTGTATATTAGCTGTTATAGTTTTGGGACATTTACAAAAATGCCACTTTTGACATGTCACTTTTCAAATATGCCACTCTTCAATTATTTTCTTACCAATATGCCACTTATAAATCGTTTAAAAACCTTATATCTCAAAATTTTCAATTTTAAAAAATGTTTTGATCCCTCACAAACCTTAAACCTAAAAAACTAAACCCTAATATGACAGTTAACTCAAACATAAATGATTTAAAATTTTGGAAAAAGTGATAGTGACATTTTTGAAAAATGGCATGTCAAAATAAACATATCTTGAAATTTCTCTATAGTTTTCCACTAAAGATATCGTTTGAATTTTTTTTTTTAAACCCAACAATATACTATAGAAAAACGTATAAAACTTAGGTTTTAATAAGTCACTGTAATTTTAAAACACAAAAGAGAAATATGTCCAATAATTTTTATTAATGAACGGTCTATTTTTTTTCATGTAACATTGTATATGTCCAATGGTTTGCTACAAATGCTTAAGCTTCTAACCTATATAATTATTTACTATACACCTACCCAACTTTAGTGTATCGAAGATTGCGCGTGCGAACAATCTCTAGGCGCATTGTCTAGCCCGCTCTGCGCGCTCTCATACTCTTGAATTTTCATTTGTTAACACTTCTCCTTCGAGTTGGGTAACTGATCCAGGAGGTATCTTATGATTTATATGTTTGGTTGTCAAAAAAATATATATTAAATTTATGTAATATCTTATTTTTATAGATAATCAATAAGTTAAAAATTATTACATATTTTATTATGTTGATTTTCAAATCCACGATGGACAATTCCTAGTATTGTATAAACTATACTCCCTTCATTATTTTCTTTAATATTTTCAGAGTTTTCTTACACAAATTAGAAAACAAAAAGAATGTAGAAGAAACCTAATAAGTAATAACGTGTAATTATGAAAAAAGAGTTTTTCAATGCTAGATATTTTCTTGTGACTATGGACCATTCGTAATCCAATAAATTCAAATATTTTCTATCAATACTTATGATGTTAATTTTTTTTTTGTCGTATACTTATGATATTAATTCCTTTTGGTAATATTGGACTTTTATAATGAAAAATTAACTTTACGGAGAAAAAAAAAAAAAAAACTAAGAAAGTTAATTTTCCGAGAAAAAGAGGAAAGGAAAATCGAAAAATCCCTAATCACCTAGTGGCCATCAACGATCGTCTTCTTCCCTCTGATTCTTTCTAAGCTCTCACGTCCTCCTGCTCAAACCATGGATCCGCCTCAAGGTTTTTTGTTTTATATGATACTAATGTTTTACTTCAGATGTTTTAAGTTTCATAAATCGCCCACCACATGTTCGATCATATTCCTGACCCAATCTAATCACTACTCATTCCACCATTTTTTCAGAAGTGAAAGTTAATCTCGCCAATGAGCTTTACGGAGAAAGTTTGCATCTTTCCAAACCTAGTGAGTAATCAATTCAAGTACCCTTACCTTCCTAGTTGATGAAAGCTTTAACAAAAAAAAAATGTTCAAAGTTCTGTACTTTACTAAGATTTTCAATCCTTGTTCTATGTACTGGATATTCTTATCTTGTGTTTACTCAATTGTTAAGGATTAGAGAAGCATTAATTTACTTAAAAGGATAATCTTTAGCTGATTGTGAATCATCTTTTGGTTTTAGTTAATGATGATCACTCTCTTGAGGATTTAGATGGATCTTTTTACGGAGATCCGGATGATGCAGAATCAAGTGAAGCACGCTTGATGGGCAGGGAAGGGGAGTGTAGGCAGAAGAAATACAACGAGGTATATATCTTTGTGAAGATGTTATTGAGTTTTGAACAACTTGTCTTGTATTGTCTGCTAAAAATCGATATTTTTAGTCTGGATACCGTGATGGGATTATTGCCGGGAAAGATGCTGCTGCGCAAGAAGGTTACAATATTGGTTATAAGGAGTCAGTTCTTGATGGATACAAATTTGGTACTGTTAGAGGTGTTCCCAGGTAATTAATTAGACGTGTGCTTATACAAATCTGATGATGCATAGTCTGAAACTTGTATTTTTCTTTTGAAAGTGCGCTGGCTTTCCTACCGGATGATCTAAGAGAAAAGCTGATCGATGAACGTAAAACAAGAGACAAGTTTCAGGAGTTACACAATTCTGTGTATGCCCTCTCAACGAAAGACGCGATGAAACTGTTTTATGGAACTCTGACATCAAACCAAGGGGAAGAGAAGAGTGAAGAAGAAGAAGCTAGCTCTGGTTCGGACTTGGGAAGCTATGTTACTGAGCTAAGCTCTCTTCTTGTCAAATCTCCTAAGATTGAAGTTAAATTAGACAAATAGAGGAAGGCTTGTTCCCTTAAGCAAAATCCACTCCACATTAACTTCTGTCAATACATTGTTTGGTGAGCGCCCCCGTATCGCTCTTTTGAGAACTTTCGTGTAATGTTGTTTGAAATATGAGATATTATTTCCAAAAACTGTTTTTTCAATTAATGGCATTGCAATAGATAGCTAGAATTTCTTCAATGTTGTATGTGCAGGTCATGGTTTTGGGAGTTTGCTTGCAATGGTGATATTCGATATAGAAGACGAGTACAGTAGAAGTTGCGGATTTTGATCGTGGGATAAAAAAAAAGGATCTGCCTTCGAGCGATTCAGGTTACTCTTTGCTTCCCTTCGTTAGGACTTATGACTAGTTTCATGCTTCAAGACATAGAAACAGAGCATTGTAGGCCTCATTTAGGTAGAACCTTGGTCAATGAAGTTAAACCATGTGTCTTGACATCTTCTCTAAATCAATAAGTTAATGCTCACAAACCAAACTTGAGAATAGTTTAATTAAGAAAGACTTGTTCTTAATACAGACTATGCAAACATTCAATTGACAAAGTCTGACTTTTTGCTTTTGGTCACACATGACAAAGACTGACTATGCATATATTTTAATAAAAGAAAATTAAATGCTACCCTTCTTGTATTATATTATTCAATTTATAAATATCACATGATTTTGCTCAAAAAAACAAAAAATATTACATGATAACTCACATCTACCACAAAACAATTATTACTACGTCTACCACTTGAGAGACTTGAGAGTAGTTGACCTTAGAGCAGTCGATGCTAAATATAGATATTTTCTGGATTGATCTGAGAAGAAGATAAACTTGGGGTATGACATTTTGGCTTGCATACACACATACATAGTCTTATTTGCTTCTTCATTTCTTTTCTTCTAAACAAACACATATGAAACCACCACACAAGATTCCGCGAAACTGGCACTTGCGCCAGTCTCACCAGAAGCGGTCTAAACACACGTGCCCATTGTCCGATTACGTTCAGCCGCATAAGCTTACCCGGCGTAGAGATTACGAACATACATTTTCTGTGTGTTCCGTCTGCAAAGGCGAACACTTGGAGGGGAAAAGGTACTATTACTACTGTTCTACTTGCAATTTAGAGTTTCATAGAGGATGTCATGTGTTACCAATGGAGATGAAACACCCTCTTCACCTTTCTCACCCTCTTACTCTAATTTCCTTAGATCCGAATCTTGATACTTCTAAGATACCCCATGAATGGAGAGAATCCTCCTCTGATCTAGAAGTATATGATTATGATTACTTACCTGATGAGGATGGTGATTATCATGATGATGATGTTAACGATATCTCTCCAACATTAGATGTATCTCATGAGAATTGCAAATGTTGCAATAGAGCTTTTGAAAATCTATACTATCACTGTTCTATGTGCAAGTTTAGTCTCAATTTCACTTGCACAATAAAGCCACCACTTCCCTCTATTCCAAACCCAAAGAGCCATAATCATACTCTCACTCTCTTTCCTAGGAGAATCCCGTTGCCTTGTGATGCATGTGGGTTGTCTCTCAACAACATCCATAATGTTGTTTACACTTGTCTTCCTTGTAACTATATGGTCCATAGAAATTGTATTACTTTACCTCGCGTCATTAAGATCACCCGCCACCTACACCGTCTCTCTCTTGTTCCCTCAATTCCGTCTAGTGATCTTTCCTGTGGGGTTTGTCGCGAATCCATTGATGTCAGTTTTGGACATTATTCTTGCAATAAGGGTTGTCATTATGGTGTCCATTCCAAATGTGCAACCAGAAAAGACGTGTGGGATGAAAAAGATCTCGAAGGAGTGCCTGAAGAACCCGAAAAGGATACCGAATCATTCGAGAGGATTGATGAGGATACGATTAAACATTTCACTCATGACCATCATTTTCTAAGATTCCACAAGAAGGGTAGCCTTGTTACAAGTGAGAAGAAGTTTTGTGAAGCATGCTGCCTTCTAATATCGATTTCTGATGATATCTATAGTTGTATGCGGTGTAACTTTGTTCTTCACGAAGTATGTGCATGTTTTCCTCGCAAAAAAGATCATCCGCTGCACAAACATCAACTTAATCTCCACCGACACCTTCCTTATCCTCATTGGTATTGGGGCAACGAAGTGGCTAAAGGAATGTTTAAGTGCGATGGTTGTAAGCGTTGAGGTTCTGGTTTTGTGTATAGATGCAGCAAAAAAGGTTGTGAATTTCAACTAGACGTCCGTTGCGCTTCCATTCTAGATAATTCAATCCATGAGAGCCATCCACACCATGATCACCCGCTCTTTATCAGTTTATCCAAAGGAAAATGCATGGGTTGTGAAACTACTGACTGTTCAGGTCATTACCTAAAATGTAAGATATGCAAGTCCTATTTGGGTCTTCATTGCGCTACTTTGCCAAGCGTGGCACACTATAAGCACGATAGCCATCTGCTTACTCTATGTTATGGCGAAAAAGAAGGTACGATAAGTGGTCAATACTGGTGTGAACTATGCGAATTAAAGTTAGATGCGAGTGAATGGTTCTATACATGTGATTCTTGCAGAGTCACTCTTCATGTTACATGTTTATTGGGAATAGATATGTACATGAAACCCCATCATACCATCACGAAAGGTGGTGTAGAGGTTAAAATTACTCGTAGTGATAGTAACACTCCACCATTTTGCTATGAATGCCGTGGACGTTGCAGTCACAGCTTGGTTTTCAAATGTCGAGATGAATATGTCTGTACTTTGCACTGTATTCATGGCTTTTTGAATAGGCGTAGCAAAAAAAGAAACGAAGTGCTTGAGGAGTTGTTTCCTATTGAAAAAATTGGGATTGACTCGAGACTGATGGAGATAGAAAGTATTCTCATCAAGCACCCGAGGGGTGTCCGTAGAATAGGAATTTGGGGTATGGCTGGAATAGGCAAGACGACGATTGCTGAGGCTGCTTTTATGAGGATGAAAAAGGACTATAAATCCCCTTGCTTTGTTCGAAACTTCGGGTGTGGTTTAAGGGAGCAACAGTTACCATTGTATGGAAGGAAGAAACATGACTTGAAGAGGTCAATTACAATCCAAAGTCATCAGCAGAAAAAAGTTTTCTTTATTCTTGATGATGTGCGCAACTCTACAGATGCAGAGTCTTTTCTCGGAGGGTTGGGCTGGTTTGAAGACGGAAGTTTGATAATCATAACCTCGAGAGATGTAAATGTGCTTCGTCAGTGTAGGGTTAATGACATTTACGAGGTCAGGGGATTAGATGATGAAGAGGCTTTAAAGCTATTTTCGAGGTGCGCATTTGGAGAGATACTTCCCGAAGATGGTTACTTGAAAATCTCAGAGATTTTGGTCAAATATGCTAATGGAAATGCTAAAGCTCTAAGCTATTACGGCAGAGAGCTGAAGGGAAAGACACCAGAAGAAATGGAAACGGCATTTTTCCAACTCAAGCGATCTCCACCTCCCGAGATTCTTGAATTATTTAGAAGCAGTTATGATGAACTTGATGATAAGGAGAAGAACATATTTTTGGACATTGCTTGTTTTTTCATGGGAGAGTCAGAGGAACATGTGCTTCAAGTTCTTAAACGGTATGGTTTCGTAAATAACAGGTTCAAGAATCTCGTCGATAAGTCTCTTGTGTTTGTATCCGGGAAAAAGGTAGAAATGCATAAGCTGGTACAAGATGTGGCCTGGGAAATTCACAATCAAGAAGTAAATAATGGGAAAGCTAGAAGACTGTGCGGCGTTAATAGCATTCAACCTTTGCTAGAAGATGAAGAAGCTAATTCAAATGGCAAACACGGTTTGGTATGTCTTACTTTTCTAATAACCTCATCTTGTATTGGATATGTAGCAACTTATTTGAGCCATTAATTGCTTCTTTCTTTTTCGTTTTCAGGACCGTGAAACCATAGAAACCATATTGCTGGATGCGACTGGCTTGAGCTTTGTTGTTAACCCTGCGGCGTTCCAGAGTATGATATATCTTCGACTGTTGAAAATTTATTGCTCTGATCATGAACACCCTCCCGAACTCGATTTTCAAAAACGTCTCATGTCTCTACCTTCTGAGCTATGTCTTCTCCTTTGGGAATACTACACTTTACAGAGCTTGCCAGAAGATTTTGATCCGGATACGCTTGTCGAACTCAATATGCCGTATAGTCAACTTTTAAACCTTTGGAAAGGAGCCAAGGTAAGCAAAACTTGAACTTCTAATTTTTACACTAATGATGAATCTGTATGTGATTTTGGTTTTTCTTATAATTTTTCTGTTTTGCGTAATCCAGAGCCTGAGCTCCTTGAAGACAATCAATCTTCATCATTCAGACAAACTAGAAGAAATCAATCAACTTTCAGAAGCGCTTAATCTTGAGCTAATCAATCTCCAAGGTTGCACCAGCTTGCAAAGCTTTCCAGCCATAAAGAATTTGGAACATCTTAAGGTTCTCGATCTCCATGGCTGTGCAGAAGTCAAAATCTTTCCTGACGTCCCGTCTAACATCGAAGAACTCTATCTCAACGGTACTGACGTTAGGGAGATACCGACAAGCGTCGAAACACTGTCCAAGCTAGTCAAGTTGGACCTCGGAAACTGCAGAAAGCTTCGGAATTTTCTGACGAAGATCTATAATATGGAGTCTCTTGAAGTGCTCAATCTTTCGGGATGCATTAGGCTCAAGAAATTTCCGAAGATTTCGAAAAGAATGGAGAAACTCGAGTATCTTTATTTGAACTGTACAGCGATTCAAGCGCTACACAGTACAGTATCTCGTATGGTTAGTTTGAAAGTGATGAAAGTGAGCAAAACGCTTAATCGACCGTCTAGTTTGAAGAACTTGAAGGATCTGAAAGTTGAAATTGATGAAGAAATTGTTTCTCTGTGACTCTTGATTTACTTTTTCCCTAATAGCATTATGATGTATTTTGAATTTGGATCACAGGATTGAAAGGAATAATGGCAAACTACGATCAGTTTAGTGGATTTTGTTTCGATTTAAGTGGTTTATTTTTTCGGCCATGAAACTGTTGTATGCTTCCGCCTGAAGCGGCTCTTTAGCAATCATTGCGTCCACGTTGGACTCGCTTCTTGATCTTCTTTCTGTGGTTTACGGCTTTCTTCATGAAAACAATGTCTTTGAATTCATGTAGCTTGCATTGTACACGATACGGACATGATCAATGACGGTACTGGAGAACGTGAACTCACTTGTTGGGAAATCAGCAACACCAGAGTACCTGCAAAAATTAACTTACCTATGTTGGAATCACCATAAAGCAATTAGACATATTGATACAGTGAGGGCTTACACATTTGGCTCTCACTATTTTGTGGAAGTTGATATTGTTCTTCCTGCTGATATGCCTCTGCAAGTAGCTCACGACATTGGAGAATCGTTACAAGAGAAGCTCGAGCTGCTTGAAGAGATCGAAAGGGCTTTTGTGCATCTTGATTACGAGTACACTCACAAACCCGAATACGCTAGATCCCATTGTTAGCTGTTAATCTAAATCTTTACTACTTGATCTTCCTTTTACCATGTTGTTTAGTAGACAAGTGTGAGATAAAAAAAATGGTACCTTTGTAACTATATCTTAATTCTGTTGTGCGTATTTCACTTGATTGTCTTCGAGCCTCAAATGAATAAAGTAACGACTGAAAACCAAAATAAATCGAATTTGGTCCGGTTTTGTTCCGGTTAAGCTATAGGTTAAATCGATTGTTATGTGACTTATGTCCCACATCGAGAATCTGAGTTTTACGAGTCTTGTGGAAGGGAGTATAAATATTCAGGGTTGGAGTTCGTAAACAAATCGCCTTAAACTAATGAGTAAGGAAAACAAAGCGAACGGTGAGAGCCGGTCGCAGCGCTAAACGAAAAACATAAAAAGTGGCGCAAGAATTTTTGGAAGGGAAATAGGCTGGTTGTGTGTTGACGCTGCTTACTTTCGCAGAACTCACTCGTGCGGGCCTCCCCATTCCCCATTCAAACCCTAGTTCCCAAAACTTTTGAATTTTGTTCTCTTATTTTAAACATTTGCAAAAGTCCGTTCTTGTGGTAACGATATTCTAATTTTTTTTTGATATGGGATGGAGGAAGTTGAAGAGACAGAGAGGCCTATAGATCCAATCTCTGATATTGATATTACAAGAATCAATCATCTTATGTTCAATTCAAGTGATTAATTTGTTCGATTTCGTTAGCGATAAACCGTCTTTGAGTAAGCCATCAATAATTGATTTAGTGAGCTCTTGATGAAGCTATGGTAATGGATCCTTTTAGTGTTGCATTGTCTTACTAGTTTCACAAGATCTTTGGTTCAGAAGACATACTTTTGCGGTCTTTTCATTGGTTTAGTCTCACAGAAGAGAACCCCTGTTGGGAAGTGAAGGCGAAATTCGATGAAATGACATACTGGAATCACGATAATCTTCCTTCAAAAGACGATACTTTCTTGCGGTCTTTTCATTGGTTTAGCATTGCAGAAGCGGTGAGTGATTAAGTTCCATCGATCTCTCGTTGACGGTTTCATAAGTTGCGGTATTTTTATTTGTTACTAACTTGCTTGAGAACATTGGTTTCACTGCAGCTGCATAAGCCAGTGGAAGTTGAAGACTTGGTTGCAGTATCATCACATGGTGAAAAGTGATCAAATATGAAGTGAACATTAGCCGTTTCTGAACCAAAGATCTTGTGAAACTAGTATAAGTAGGTATGCAAGGAACAAGTAGATCTTAGCATGCAATTCTCAAGCCTTGTTGGGTTAAACCTTGAGCCTAGATGTGTTAAAACTTTGTTATCTTACTCAAATTTAAAACTAAAATCTTATATTTTGTCTTTCACATTATCGAATTATTGTAGTTCAAATATTTGGATGGTTTAAAAATGTCATTTGTAAGTTATTGTGTAGTTTAGAGATGAGAAAATTAAGTTTAGGTGGTTTGAGATTTTGTGGATAAAATTTGGGTAGTTTAGGGAAATAAACCCATTTAATGATTTTAATCCTTTGGATCAGCATAATTAATCATCAAAGCAATTGTAGTCAATGATCCAAATAATAATTATTCTACTAAAATAAGATAACAAGAGATTGTAATGAATTAGTGTTCCCATGATTTAAGTTAAAAATATATATAAATATGGGTAATATGTTCATATAATAAAGTCTTTCAATAGCTTTTAATATCCTTCAGTGGCTTTCTACTGAGGAGTAATATGCATTTCACGAGGAAAACCTAAACCCTAAGAAGGAGGAAACAGATTACAAATAGCAGAAGGAGGTGCCTTGTTCAGACAAAGACCAATTGCGCAGTAAAGAATAGAGTCGAGCAGCATCATTAAGAGGCAGACAAAAAAACTTACTCCAGACGATGCCTACATAAAGATTGACCAAAACAAAAGTTAACAAGGAGAATCAACATTGCCCTATAGCCACAAAACATACATGGGCTCCGAGAAAGGCCACAGCTGTCTTTGCTCGAGTGAAAAATGTTGATATCAGAAATGAAAGCGTGATTGCTCTGAGCCCAAATAAAAACAAGTATGTGAAGACTAATGTCTTATCACTATACTTAAAAAGACTTCCCATCGTACACAATGCCAACTGCAGAACGTTAGGAAAGAAAATGAATCAACAAAAATCAAAAGACATCAAGCGTTAGTCTGCTTTTTCTAGCTGAAATCAATATTGTTAACAACAAAAAACCTGCATGCGATGCATATGTGATAAACCACGACAAATGGAATATCTCCTCCTTCAAGCCCATCATGTAAAGTCCTATTTTCTCAGAAATAAAATAAAAAAAGCCATAGTGAAGCAAATAAGGATAGAAAACAACTCTCAATGACACACAAAATACATATCAGCTTTGTTCCTAGCAGGCCCGGCCCAGAAAACAAGTCAGTGAAACCACCGCTTAGGACCCTAAATTTAGAGGACATTTTTTAGTTAAATTTTTGTTATAGCTATAATTAAAAAAATTATAAACTTTTTCTACAATAATAATATGCATAAGATTTTGTTTTTCAAATGTTTTTTTAATGTTTATGGCCTTCTCTAAGCAAACATGTTAACTACTCCTTTAAAAAAATTAATTTGAAATTATTAGTTAAAATTCGAAGTTGAAGCTGATAACATAATTATTTGCGGTCTGCTATGTGATAAGAGAGAATTAATGGGTTAGCTTTGCCATCCATTGAAACATAGATGGTTGAAAAACTCGACAACGTGAGTTTAATTCATGATTTTGCAGGCAAAAATTCAAAGAGAGCAATATTTCAAAAAGAAATTATATTTTGTTGTTTTTCTTTTATTTCTTACTAACTATTTGGAATTATAAACTGTTTAATGAAGTTTTAATGTTTTTTTTATTTAGATTACTATTTTTACAATATTGGAAAACGTAACAAAATGACACATTTTTACATATATTCATAGGACATCCAAAACCAGAGTAAGCAGAGTAAAAAATAAGTTAACAATAAAAGCTTTCATAGAGGTAAAATTCATAAATCATTCCAAAACACAGACTTGGATTGTCCTGCAACCAAAGCAAATATAACTATGATCCAAGATCAACCCTTCACAGGTAAACAAATTTAATCAAATATCTCTAGCATATCAATAACATTCATCAGAAGTACCTAAGCACTAATCAACGACCAATTCAGAGATTGAATTCAGCATCAAAATCCCGATAGTTTCATGTAGATCACACAACACACTCAAACTACACAGAAGCCTTGGCCCTTTTGATTCTTGCAAGATAATTAATTGCAACCCAAGGAAAGCTCAGCATCATTGCACGCCAAGGCGACTCATCTTGATCTCGCAGCTTTGAAGACTTGTCTACCCATGTGGGGTCGTAAGTGACATGATACCAAGCTGAAGCCTTTCTCTCATACAACAAGTCATTTTCCACTACACTCGTTTCCTCAAATATTTTTCTAAAGTCTTTCTTCAGGGCATTATAACGATCTTTGAGTCTTTCTATCATATCCCCTTGTTTCTTGCTGTATTTAGACATAGACCAGATGTGACCTGTCACAATCTCTCTCTCATTCTCTACATTGTATTGCCTGAGAAGACTAATGAGCAGCTCATCGTAAGAGCATTTGTGAACCCTTGCCTCTTCGATGAAATATTCATATCCTTATATTTTAAGATCAGTGTCGTAAGACACGTCGTCACTTGGACTTGAGGAGGAAGCTTCTGCATACTCATTGTAAACTTATTTTACCGTTCTGGACAACCCAATATCTTCTTCGACTCGTAAGATTCGTGGTAGCCTTCTTTTTCCATGAAGTCTGGGTAACATGTTGGTTTCAGCTTGTACGGAACTTCCACTATTTCCCATGTCTTTGGAAAATCAATTGTTATTGCAGCCAGTCTTGCTAACTCCATACATCCTTTGTCTTTGGCCCCATCGTCCATTAAATCTGAACGAACAACATGAGCATTGCATATCATACCCAAATTCCCATTCACCATGTTCATGACCAAAAAATCGGTCATATCCTATAAATTATCCAAGATTTTGTTAGATGCAAGCATTATGATACTACTATACAAATGAAATAAAATAACAAAACCATTATCCTTCTTTATCAAATCATGGTCATCCTCATGCTTATCCTCTAGATGTTCACCATCATCCTCCTTTATCAAATCTGGAGGTGGGAAGATACTAGCATATGCAATATGTTCATCCTGTCTCAACTCGTTTAGTACCACATTTACCTTTATCAAGTCATTCTTCTCTTTCTTCTTTTTCTCCTTCTGATTCTCCTTGATGTATTTATCTATGAGCTCATTGTCCTCATTTTCCTTCTTCTTATCCTTCTTCTGGTGCTGATTATCCTTTTTCTTCTCATTTTTTTTGGCTTCTGCTTGCCATTGTGTCCCACATTCCTCCTATAAAACCAAGCTTAGATTAAAAACTATAAATCCTAATAGTATAACACTCAGATCAAAATCCTAATCCAATAACCTAATAATCACAAAATCCTAACACTATAACACTCAGATCAAAATCATAATCCGATAAAATCTACCAGCACTCAAAAACAACAAATCAAACTACCTAATTCAAACTCATGAAACTACAATTTGTTCACTTATGGGCCGTGTTTGGGCCTAACCAATCCATTTGTCCATATTTTGCACTCCTAGTACTGAGTTCGCATCCTTTAAAATTTGTCATCTATATATCTTCCACTGATTTGAAATAAACATGTGTTTGAAGAGATATAGTCTATAGATCTTCTTGTTTCCTTTCAAACAAAGAAACATGTAACTTTTTCTCCATTTATCAAAATTCATGGTTTTTCTTAATTTGAGTGTCTTTATATAGATTTCTTGTGGTGAACCTAGTTAAACCATGATATTAACAAGGAATGAAAAACCATATTTTATGCTTGTTGAGGATAATCGAAACCAATCCTTTTAGAAATGACTTGGAATCGCAAACCCTAATCAGCTAAAGTAATCCCATATTTATTGAGGATTATAATATAAAAACTACTTTGTGTCATCTACATTACACATATTTATTGAGGATTAAAAGCAAACCCGTCCCATACATTACACATATGTATTGAGGATTACACAAATTATAGCGATTAATATCCTAATTTGGGCTTTACATTATAAAGGCCCGTTATATTTTTGGAGGGCCCAATAAGTTTTAGGGTTTCGTGTTCGTCTTCCACCAATAAAATGTTTGCGGCTGCAAACAGAGCTAGGTTTTCGAAAGCTGCTTCTCCTCTTCAGGTTTGTTCCTCTTCCTCCGTCTCTACTCAGCTCGAAATCTTTGTTACATTTCGTCATCCTTAACTAAATTTGCTTTTTTTCTGGGTTTCTATCAGATTTTCAAGTGGGAAGATACGTTGTGAACAATGTCTCCGGCTAAAGGTAGAGACTTTTTCATTGATTAACCGATTCCGTTTGTGTATTGTTGAATCTGTTACTCGATTTGTATCATTAACCAGTCATGGAAACGTTTGTACTTAGCTTCGATTAGTATTTGCTTTGTTAAATCCTCCATTTTTGAGCTGTAGATTCAGTTTTCTTATGGAGTATTTATATATAGAAGTGAATTTGAGCTTTAGATTAGCCTTAGGGTTTTCAACACGTGTAATCAGTGTTGAATAGCTTTAAAGTTGAAGAATTTGAAGTTGCTTGAACTTTCTGTGTGTGTTATTACGCAGTTGATACGACGAAGAAGGCCGATCCTAAGGCCAAGGCATTGAAAGCTGCAAAGGCAGTGAAATCTGGACAAGCTTTCAAGAAGAAGGACAAGAAGATTAGGACTAAGGTCACATTCCACAGGCCAAAGACATTGACCAAGGCTAGAAACCCTAAGTACCCAAGAATCAGTGCAGTTCCAAGGAACAAGTTGGATCATTACCAAATCCTCAAGTACCCACTCACCACTGAATCTGCTATGAAGAAGATTGAAGACAACAACACTCTTGTTTTCATCGTCGACATTCGTGCTGACAAGAAGAAGATCAAGGATGCTGTTAAGAAGATGTATGATATCCAGACCAAGAAAGTTAACACTCTCATCAGGTAAATTTCAAAAGAAGAGCTTTTGTTTGAGTTTGATTATGGTTTTTCTGTTCATTGAGATGTTGATGTTGTTTTTTTTGTGTCGTTGCAGGCCTGATGGAACGAAGAAGGCGTACGTGAGGCTTACACCGGATTACGATGCGTTAGATGTTGCTAACAAAATAGGCATCATCTAACAAGTTTTATCTATCTTCTCTCTGCAATTATAAAACAGACTTTGTGGTTTTGTTCTATCACTAGTATCAGTTTTGCTTTAAGATATTATTACCATCTTCTGGTGATTGTTGTATTTGAAGCAAAAACTTTTTTTGATCAAACATACTCTTGTTGCAGTTTTATTGTTGAATACAAGTTCTATGTTTTTGGCTTTTCAACAATCTTTTCATTTAAAACACTTCAACTTCTAAATTGCTAACTTACAAATGCAATTATCCCACACTGATCTGCAACCACATATTTGGTTCGATTTTTCATTATCCATTTATCCACATGAATGGAGAAAACTGAGAAATGATTTTGAAGCAGAGACTTCTTATCCAAACAGACAAAACTAAAGGCAAAATGATCATTGTTCATCTAAAAGTCTTGTGAGTTGTAGCCAATATGGCAGTTTCTTCACTCTCAATCCACTACTCTGTCTCACCAATAATCTCCCACAAGGTTAATAACACTCTTCTTATTCCACTTTTATGTGTATCATTATTGTTCATTGATTATATACACATTTTTTTATCAGACAGAGATTCTCTGTACAAATCCATCACTCAAAGCTTGTTGTTTACTTTCATCTAGCAACAATCTTGACTCCACTGAGAATAGTAAGAAACCAAATCCCTCTAAAACATTCTTCTTCTCATATTACAATGTTTTGTGAGTTGATAAACCGATTCAATAGGTAACGGGAAAGAAAGCGGAAGCAATTGGAAGAGAAGGCAAGCTCTTGTGGGAGTAGGAACCTTATTGGCAACTTCAGTTCCAGCATCTCTGCTTCTTGGTGAAGGTAATCTGCAAAACAAGAGAGTTTTTTTTGTCTCCCTTCTTCATTCTTTTGGAACCTAAAGTGTAACTTTATTGAGTTATATAATGTATTGTAGAGATACCAAAAAACTACTCGGCTTTTGTGGATCGACAAGACGGGTACTCTTATCTTTACCCATCAGACTGGAGGGTGGGTAAGCTATGGCTTTGTTTTTTTCAAGTATGATACTAAATGAATATGAGATGATCATGTTCCACGCAAACTATGTAGGACTTTGACTTCAGGGCACATGATTCAGCCTTCAAAGATAGATACTTGCAACTACAGAATGTTCGGGTCAGGTTCATACCAACTGAGAAAAACGATATCCATGAAGTTGGTCCAATGGAAGAGGTGGTTTATGATCTAGTGAAGCATAAGTTTGCAGCACCAAACCAAGTAGCTACCATCTACGATATGAAAGAGGTCAGATTCGTATCTTAAGGAATAATCGAAGTTTTGAGAGATTGAATCTTTTCTATAACAAAGCTAAAATTGTAGAGGGTGGAGGATGGAAGGAACTATTACACATTTGAGTATGGACTAAGAACTCCAATCTATGCAACTACTTCCTTTGCAACAGTAGCAGTTGGAAACAGTAAGCATAGATTTTAAAAGATTTGCATAAATGAGTGAAGAAAGCGTTTTGATACGGTTTTGATGTTGCAGACAGATACTACACACTCATAGTTGGAGCAAATGAGAGAAGATGGAGGAAAGTGAAGAAACAGCTTCAAGTTGTAGCTGACTCTTTGAAGATCCTTCAAATTTAATCAACTCAATAATCATCTTTGTGTAACTCATATCTATATTTCTCTCTGTGGTTATAAAATTTGTACGTAGAGATTAAATCAAACTTGCATTTAAAAGCCCTGCCAAATAAAGTGGATACAATGTATTTACAAAACATACTCCATTTGTCTTATCTTTCTTCCTAACTAACCATTACACATTCTCCACCTAAAACCCACAACGAAAACAAAAACAAACCTCAAGCAAATAAACTGCCTCTAATCTTCAGTTTCAATAAACAAATTTGATATACCTTAAAGAGACCAAGCAATGAATAAACACAGTCCTACTTCTTCATTGCTTCGTCTCCTGAAAGAATACGGTGGAATCTCTACGACTACAAGCTCCTAATTTGCTTACAGAAACTAACCGTGGTTGTACAATTTCTTCTCATTTGGTGCCTGGACCGATAAGCCTTGATCAGGTTGCAAGTTTATGTCCCGTATCGCATCCAATAACAATACCCCGTGCCATCACATGATGTGACTGAACTAATCTCGATTAGTCGCAAGAGTTCAATCTCTCCTATATCAGTCGATGTTGGCGTAGACCCTTACCAAAATGTGGTTGCATTAAACGGACATACAATCCATTTTTACCCGCTAAAGAATCGTGTGTGCCTTCTTCAACTATTTTGCCTCCATTTAGAACCACAATGTTGTCCACGTGTCTCATCATTGCCGCTCTATGCGCTATCAGAATCGTTGTTTTGTTCCCCATTATCAAGGTGTCAAGAGCTTCTTGTACGACACGGCTTGACTCGGATTCGATAGACGAACTCGCTTCATCTATCAACAGTATCGGAGCATTCTTCAGCACTACTCGAGCTATCGCGATTCTCTGTTTCTGTCCTTGTGTAAGCTCAACTCCTCTCATCCCAATATGCGTGTCGTAACCGTGAGCTAAACTGCTGATGAAATGGTGAGCATTTGCAATTCTTGCTGCTTCTTTCATCTCAGCTTCACTCGCGTTATGCCTTGCGTATATAATGTTTTCTCTGATCGTCGTGGAAAAGATTATGGGTTCTTGTTGAATCAGACCCATGTGGCTTCTCAACCATCTCAAATTATATAACTTCAGGTCTCGCCCATCTAACATGACCTGACCAGCAACTGGGTCGTAGTATCTCTCGATCAGCGATATAATCGTGCTCTTTCCAGAACCCGAAACACCAACCACAGCTACTGTTTGTCCCCCGTTGACTTTGAGACTGAAGTTGCTTAGTACTAACACTTCTGGGCGAGTTGGGTAGCAGAAGTCAATGTTTTTCAGTTCAATGCTTCCGTATACGTTAGGCGGACTAAGCGCAGAGGTATCATCAGGTTCAATTGTAGGCACTCGATCTATGATTTCAAATACTGAAGCGAGAGATTTACGGCGCTTGAGAATGTAAGGCGCTAATCCGAATGGCTCGACAAGGGCAAATGTAGCAAAGGAGAAAACCATGTACTCGGTTAGAGCTGTAGACAATTTCATATATTTGCGGTTTACTGATAGCGCAGTGTACCAAAGGAGGAGCGCATTGCAGGCGAAGAGAAGAAACTGTGAGAAGCCAAACGCAAAGCCAATAGCCATCCCATGGAAAAAGCTCTGCCTGAGTATCCGTTGGAGTTGTAATCTGTAGAGTTCCATCACCTTGTTACCGGCACAGAAAGCGACAACAGTATATATGTTTCTGACGGCATCCTCAAGTACTAAAGACGCCTTTCGATGCATCTCCTGGATGCCCTTTGAGAATCCAGCAAGCCAAAGTTTCTGGAAATTTATTTCAAACATTAGATAGACAAATTCACATCCTAAATTGCTACTCGAACTGGAAACCTTTCGCAAAATCAAAACACATTTTGACAGAGGGAAGCATGTGACTACTAAACCACAAAAACACTTTCAAGCAGTCTTTTTGACCATAACATAAAGCTTTGCTGGGGAAGAGTGGAAACAATACAAACCTGAGCAATGGCAGAGAGAGTAAGAATTGGCAAAGTCGCCAGTGCGACAAGGGCCAAACGCCAACCAAGGAGCAAACCAATAAGAATAGCAACGATAACGGCAAAGCTATCCTGAATAAATATTGAAAGTCTGTTGCTGAAGGCGGCTCGGACAAAAGTGGCATCATTTGCTAGGCGCATCGATAAAGTATCAGGACTGTTATCTTCTTCGTCAAACCATCCAACTTCATTACGCAGCATTGCTGTCACATCAGATCAAATCAATGTATTAAGGCAAGAGAAAGTAGTAACAGGCAGGGAAATTAAGCAATGAAGAAAATATTCCAGCACCTGAGAACATCATTCTCCGTACTCTCTCGGTCATTTTCTCCCCCATAATACCAAAGTAGAAGTGTTGCAAGAAATTGGCAACAACTGTCACTATTCCCATGCCGGCAATGATCAAGCACCACTTGTCAACCTCCTCCCGTAGGTGGCTTCCCTTGCTCTTATAGTATGCCGTTACCACCAATGCAATGACGTAAGCTAAAAGAGGATTGAAAGAACCAAAGATGGCAGCACCAATACTCCCTAATACAGCATATAGCCACTCTGGAAAACTAAGCTGTGCCAACCTCCAAAATGAAGGTGACTCCTTGTGTTGAGCGTCTTTGGATAGCTTAACATTTGCTGACGTGTCATCAGACTGACCAAGAGGGCGGCTAAATGTCTGTGAATGGGAGCGCTCATTTTGAGGATCTGATATCAAAAGGGGTGATATTGGAGACTCCGGGTCTGAACCATTTGAGTTCTGACGTTGTGGGCACTGGATGTCAATTTTCGGTAGTTCTGGTAACCGCATCTCAAAACTATCTTGTCTTTTGATGGTTGGCTCCTTATCACCGACAGCCGATCCATTTTCCCCCATTTTCTCTGGTGCAGGGCTATGATCATTGGGTGATTCTTCGCTATTAAAGCACATTTCCTGGGGACGGAAAACATTATGACCCCTCTGAAGAGATGGAGACTTGGCCATTTTCGGCGATGATGGTTCTTGGAAGCCACGACCAGCTGAAGAATCCCTTTCAACCTGGAACGCAGCAGGCTCGTTGTAGTTCCTAACTGGCATCCTACATGAAGATACAAGTTTCATAAACAAAGAGATCATTACAAATCAAAAGCAGTTGGTAAAAAAATATTCTACGACATGACTTTTACTACACAACAGAGTTGGCAAGTTGTTAGATATATATGTATCAGCTGGAGAATCATACCGCCTGGGTAGCTTTGTTGCTTCTTCACACTTCAGAAGCTCGGCATACAAATTACCAAGGTTGATTAATTCATCATGTGTACCCATTTCAAGTAGCTGACCTTCCTCCATTACAGCAATATAGTCAGCATTTCTTATCAGACTTAGCCGTCGAGCTATTATTATGGTCGACCGTCCTAACATTAGAAGATCAAGAGCTTCTTGGACAACTCTTTCAGCTTCAAAGTCTAGTCCTCCAGTGACCTCATCGAGCAGAAGAATTGTTGGATCTACAAGTACAGCTCTGGCAATCGACAGTTTTATTTTCTGCTCCTCTGTCAACGTTAAACCAGCCTTTCCAACCTAGTAGAGAGACAAGTCATTTCCAACTTCTAAAATGAGAATAGCAGGACCAAAAGTGCAGTTCATAACTACTAACTTTGCAGTGGATGGTTACCTGAGTATCATATCCTTTTTCAAGTGAGCTGATAAATGTGTGTGCACGAGCTTTTTTAGCTGCCTCCTCTATCTGTTCCAGAGTAGCATCTCGGCCGTATGCAATATTCTCTCTTATGCTCAAGCTAAGCAACGCAGGCTCCTGTGTCACAAGGCCTATTTGGCTTCTCAGCCACTCCAATTTTAGATTTTTGATATTTTCCCCATCAAGTAGCACTTCTCCTGTTTAAGAAAAGCAACAGAACAATTCAGTTAATAATAGTCTCTGCCGCAGGTGAGTATGCAATGGGGTCATAATAAAAATAGTGAGCATCTTAAATCACACATCATAATACCTAGTGTAGGATCATAAAACCGTTCCATCAGAGGAATAATGCTGCTCTTTCCAGAACCATTTCTACCAACAAGTGCAACAGCTTTTTTAGAAGGCACAGTGAGATAAAATCCACTCAAGATTGGAATTTCAGGCCGTGACAAATAGCTGAAATATACGTTCCGAAACTCGATATTTCCTTCAACGGAAGGCAAAATAATTCCCTCTTGATTTGTCCCAGAGGATGAACGGCTTATCATCTCAAAAAGCCTATATGCCGCAATTCTCCCTTGATCAAATGAGAAAAAGTTTGTAGCAGCTTGATTTAAACCCCTGCACAGCAAAATATGAATACAGTTAGTAAAGAAATGTGTCTACACACTGGAGAAGAAAGATAGAAGAAGTAAAGTAGAATTTGAAGCTTACAGCCCACTTAAAATAACTGCGAAAAGGGCTGTAATGATTTCTCCACCATTCGCTCTTCCATGAATAACAAAGAGCCGACCAATCCAAAGTTGCATAGCACATGAACATATAGCAAGCCCATAAGTAAATCCAAGTCCAAGTCCTTGCACAAGACTAATCAGTATACCATATCTCAGAGTTGCTTGGAGGGAAGTTGCATAAGAGTATTTTGCAAGAGTTTCATTTGTAAAGGCATACAAAGTCCTAATGTAAGAGACCGCCTGCACATTAAGAATAGTCTTTTTATGCGTTGGAAAAGTCATACAGGACACATACTGACACAGTACACTAGCCAGAATGGAGAACTAGAAAAATTGACCAGTAGGGGATACATTTCAGAGGACCATTGTATTCATAAGACAGATAGCGTGTAGTTTCCATGCATACAAGTTGATGCAATATCCAAATTATGGATGCCACAAATGATCATACATGCATTGTAAGTCGTAAAATTAACAAAAAAAAAGACATGGCTTGGGCAATTATGTTGAGATGATTTTGGATTCACGATTGCAGTACAGCGCACTAAACCAAGATAAGTAACCTAAAAAGTCTGACTTGTCTAAATACAATTATCATACCTGTTCAGCAATGCTGGCTGCTTCAGCATATGCATCTTGAATATTCTCAGCAAGCCTGTGGAGAAATATATTTGATATGCCTCCTGCCGCAACAATGAAAGGACCAGTGGCTAATGTAATGAGCGCAATTTCCCAGCAGTTGACAAAACCGATAACAAGACCACTGATAAATGTTGCCATGTTATGAATGTAATTCCCAACCTGCAATGTCCAAGATCACAACAAATTAAAGAATTGCCTAAATATGTACCACTCCTTGCAAAAATAAAAATATTCGAGAGCAAACTTGAAACCAAATTCAAGTGTTACACATACTTTTTCGCTTAGAGCCGACTGAATAAGTAGGACATCACTCAGTACTTGGCTTACAATATCCCCGTTATTCCCATATGTATCAAAGAAACTCATATCTTGATTTAGAAGCACTTGGACATACTTTGACCTGATCACAGCAGTCTGCCTCTCTCCAGTCAGTATCCAGCAAGACACCTCTACAATACAGAAAAATTAATTATAGTGACGGCTAGTTGCGTCGTTGCACTAGAGGAAAGGACACTACTAGATTATATATGTATAGATTTTAGCAAAGGAGAACTTACCAACCCAACCAGATATGAAAACACCCCCAGCGATGTATACAATGGTCAGCGCAAGCTGCAGAAAGGGCATAAATAACTTAGAGGGGCACATTATTTCAGGATTGTTGCTAGTGTATTGGATAAGCCCCAAGTAGTAAACTAGACAATAGAGACGAGAAAAATGAAAGCATAGACTTAAAACAAGGGATACATTCTTTTGAGCATGCATTCGAGTAAAAAAGGTTTAATTTTTCAAAGTAGCCTCCCAGCTCAGTCAAGAACAGCTCGTTTCCAGGTTAATAAAACTAAACATACAATTTAGAAGCAGAAACTACATGAATGAAAATCAGTATACTCACTAGTCCTCCATATAAAGACACATAGAAATCAAGAAACAGAAACTCCACTAACAAGCCTACATTCAAATCCACAAAGTTTCCACATGTAAAGCAATACAATCAGAGAAGTTCACACCCTCATAGAAATGCTAAATCCTGCTTAGATCAATTCAGGATATATCACATCCATTACACTCTCATGTTCATTTCTTGACCTAAGACATTTATGACCAAGGAGTGTCACAATCTCTGTAGCAACCTCTCCACTAAAATGTTCAAGAACCTCGCAAGAAGGTTACTTAACTCTACTGTAGCAACCTAATCCAGAAATTGAAATCACAAAACACCTAAATTACAAACCTAGAGCAAAATTAGCAATTTTTACAAAACCCACAAAAGCGTAACCTACCTCAACGAGTCGATCGAACTGTTCCTTAGAAATCCACTGATCCGAATCATTGGTAAAAGCAAGGACTTGAACAATCTTCGCAAAGTAGTGTAAGTAGACAATAAGAGCAGTCCCATGAGCAGCAGCAGCTACAGATCCAAAAACCATAAGCACCCAATCAAACCGATCGGCGCAAGCGAATAGCTGAGAGAAAGGTACAGCTGCAGGAGGAGGCTCCATCTCTTCAGGCTCCTCCATTTCCTCTTCTTCCTCCGCTTGCGCCGCCACGCCGGAGCCACCGTTCTCGGCGCCAGGATCGAGATACGGAGATGGAGACTCAGGTGGCTCGGAAACTTCGGAAACCGGAGTTAACGGTTGTATATGCGGCGGAGACCAACCGAACAAACCCCTAGAAATCATCATCTTAGCGACGGGGGAATTATCACCACCGTCTTCTTCGTTAGAAGAAACCCCTTTAGGATTAGGGTTAGGTTTCTTCGCTGGATCTGCTAAAAAAGCTTGAGAGGAAGAAAAGTCGTAGAACCGGCGAACAAATCGTTTCCGGTAAATGTATTTTTCCTCTTTGTTTGGTTTGATTTTTGTAAATTAAAACATTTTTATTTTGTGTTTTGGAGTTTTTGAAAATGGGTCAAAGAGTGAGAAAAAGTTTATGTTAAAAAATAAATAAATAAAAGACTGAAAAGAAGAAAAAAAAGTGAAATACAGACAAGTCTTGTGTGTGTCACCTGATGTAACGCAAAAATTTTCTTAACATAAAGAATATTAATTATAATTCATTAGTACGTTTTTTAAAAAGTATATACTACACCGGGGAGGCTGCTAACGGTCAACTACGGCGACAAATTTGTTTTTGTTTGTTTTCAGGTATATTTTGTTAAACTATTCTCTGCATAAAAAAAATCTCTTTATTTTGATACTCTATCTAGTAAAAATCGTAAAGGAATTTACTAGATCTGTTTCTATTGATTCACCTCTAATTGGTTAAAAGTTAAAACAATGTCGTCATGATGATTATAAAGTTTGCAATTTAAATCAGTTTAGTTTTGTTAAATAGTCTAACTCGAGTTTCCTTTTTTACTTTATTAATATGAATATGTCCGATTTCAAATGGGTTAATTAGTAGAAGCGCTTTACATATTTATTTGTTATATTTACGGTTAATCGTAAAATAAGCTCTGCAATCTTAAAGACCAGACAAATCAATTTGCAACCATATTTATGCAAAAATCAATACATGAAACGGATCTAATATCGACGAACTGGTCTAGATTGGAGCAGATTAGGCTCATAGTGTGATACAATATTTTTAAACATTTGACAACTTGATCGTTGTATCACTGCGCTGATTCATTGTTAATAATAATAATTCTCATAAAATATGAATTGTCCATGTGAGAGTCCACAAAAACAAAGTAAATTAATTTTCCACTTCTAGAGAAGGGTTGTTGTCAAGTTTAATTGCCAATATTGAATTATGCTCTATCAAACCATGCATATCAAAATAATTTCGTTAAAAAACTTTTCTGGTATAAGTCATTAGTCAAAGTTAAATGAAAATACGAAGACTATATATATTTTCTAATCTCAATTTAGTTATGGACCAATGATGTTTTCCATAACGTTTCGAACTGTTGTATTTCCTATGATTTGTAGTTTGAAATTGACAAGATAAGATTTCTAGCCGAAGAAATTTAAATATCAAAAAAAATATTGGCACTACTTTGATAACCATAAAAGACATATCCTAAATAGTAAATATTATATAGAAGATAGAATGAGATTATGGGCCTAATTGTAATTAGTAGAGTCAAAGCCCTATATTGTTTCTGTATAAATACTCTTTATTTGCATTATTCTAATTATTAAGATATTTTCCCTACATGGTATCAGAACGCTTCACGATACCCTAGGATATGTAAAACTCTTGGCCGCCACTTCTTCTCTTTTCAAAATCTCCTCCTCTCTGTTCTCTATTTCACTACGTCTTCTTCGTTCATTCTCTTCACTCTCGGCCTAAGTTCATGGCTTCCTCTGGCAACTCCACTCCAACGGTGACCGAAACCGTCTCTGTCACCCCTACCCAACTTTCCTTCACATCAACATGACCAATGTTACAAAATTGAATGAATCCAACTATCTCATGTGGAGTCGCCAAGTCTATGCTCTGCTTGATGGTTATGCGCTTGTTGGTCATCTTGATGGCTCTATGGTTGTGCCTACTTCGACTGTTGTGGTTAATGAGAATCATACTGTCAATCCTGATTATACTTTATGGAAGAGACAAGATCAGTTCATCTATAGTGCCCTCCTTGGTGCAATTGCTCATAATCTACAACCGCTTGTGTCTCGTGCCTCAACCGATGCGGAAATTTGGGAGACTCTTCGTTCTACCTATGCGAACCCGAGTCGGGTCCATCTCCGACAATTACTCGATCAGCTCAAGATCTGGAAAAACGGCTCTCTCACCATTACTGCTTATTTTCAAGGCTTAACTACCAAGTTTGATCAAATCACCCTTCTTAGTAAGCCTTTGGATCATGAAGATCAAATTGATCATATCATTGCTGGTCTTCCCGACGACTACAAGCCCATCATTGATCAGATTGAAAGTCGAGAAACTCCACCCTCTATCACTGAAGTACATGAAAGGCTCCTTAATCATGAGCTTCGGTTACAATCGGCAGCCACTCATTCGGTTATTTCGACACCGGTAACTGCTCATGTTGTTAACTCCTGGCCTCATAACAACAACAACAACAACAACAACAACTACTCCAACCGGCACACACGCAACAACAACAACAACAAAAACAACCATAGTCGTGGTAATTCCTCCTCTTCTCACAATTTCAACCGTACGGACCAGCGCTCGCCTCGTCCCTACAATGGTCAGTGCCAACTTTGTGGAATTCATGGACATAGTGCTCGGACATGTTCACAACTTACTTCACATGCTCCGAATCACATGTCTCGTGCTACTCATGCTTCCTCAACCAATCCATTCACACCATGGCAACCAAGAGCGAATGTTGCCATGACGTCTCCAGCTTGATAGTGGTGCTACGCATCACATCACCTCGGATTTTCATAACCTCTCCCTTCATCAACCCTACAACGGTGGTGATGAGGTTCTTCTTGGTGATGGCTCGGGTCTTGCAATCTCCCATACTGGTTCTACTATTTTACCCTTACCATCTCGTCCTCTCACTTTAAATAAAATCCTATGTGTTCCCAATATTAGCAAAAACCTCATATCGGTTTACTGATTGTGTAATACTAACAAAGTGTCGGTTGAATTCTTTCCTGCCCATTTTCAGGTGAAGGATCTCCGCACGGGAACCCCATTACTCCAAAGACGTACTAGGGATGAGTTATACGAGTGGCCAGTATCTCCCCACCTAGCCGCTACCTACTTTGCCTCACCAAATCCAAAAACTTCTTTTGACTCATGGCACTCACGCCATGGTCATCCCTCTTTATCCGTTCTAAGCTCTATTGTTTCCAAGTTTTCTTTACCCATTTCAGATTTATCTCAAAAACATTTGTCTTGCATTGATTGTCCCATTAATAAGAGTCACAAATTACCATTCCATGAAACCACTTTATCTACTACCCGCCCTCTTGAAATAATTTTTTCGGATGTTTGGACCTCGGTTGATGGGTTTAAATACTATTTGCTTCTGGTAGATCACTACTCACGTTATTCATGGATTTATCCTCTCAAACAGAAATCTCAAGTCAAAGATACCTTTATTGCTTTCAAATCGCTGGTGGAAAATCATTTTCAATCCAAGATTACAACACTTTACACGGATAATGGAGGCGAGTATATTGCTCTTCGTGGTTTTCTATCTTCAATGGGCATCTGTCATCTTACCACTCCGCCTCACACTCCGGAACATAATGGTGTCTCTGAGCGTAAGCATCGTCATATAGTGGAGACCGGACTTACTCTTCTTAGTCATGCCTCTGTTCCAAACACGTATTGGACTTACGCGTTTGCCACCGTGGTGTACTTGATCAACCGAATGCCAACACCTACTATTGACAATATGTCTCCTTTTCGGCGACTCTTTGGTGATGAACCAAACTATATAAAGCTTCGTGTCTTTGGTTCACTCTGTTTTCCGTGGCTCTGTCCGTACGCCGCTCACAAGCTTGATCAACGATCGTCTCCGTGTATATTTATTGGGTATTCTCTTACCTAGAGTGCGTATCTTTGACTTGAACCCATCACCGGCAGAATCTATACATCCTGACATGTCCAGTTTGATGAAAATGTATTTCTTTTTCATCAACTCCTTAAACCCAATGTCCCGTCTTCTTCCTCCGAACCCTTTCTCTCACCACTTTCGCAACCCGCAACCGCTGTGCCACTCGTCCCTCCGTCGGAGAACCGGGTTCCCAGCACTGACCTTCACGTGTCTCCGGCACCAATTTCAACTACATACTCTGTTTCTAATACACAAGAGGTACGTCACTCTCCTTTTCCCATTCCTTTATCTCCTAACCTCTCGTTTTCTTCCTTTGTTAGTAACAATAATGCCACAAGTCCAACTTCAGGCCCGAATCCAAGCCCAATAACATCTCCCATCTCACCTACCACCTCAAGCCCAATACCAAACATACCAATAAGCCCACCAAATCTCATACCATCGTCTCATACTTCCATCTCTTCCCCTGCCTCTGTATCTTCACCGACACCATCTCCCTCTCCTCAAAATTCACCTCCACCTCCACCTCCACCACCACAAATCTATCTCCCCCACCAGTTCAAAATAATCACCGCATGACCACTCGAGGCAAAAATCAAATAGCTAAACCCAAAAAGAAACAATCTCTTACCACCGTCAAACATAAACCCAAAACCGGAATCCCCACCACAGTTAACCAGGCTTTGCAAGATCCGAACTGGCGCCCTCCTATGTCCGCTGAGTTTGATGCTCAAATCAAGAATGAAACTTGGGATTTAGTTCCTTCTGATCCCTCTCAAAATTTGGTTGGTGTTAGATGGGTTTTCACGATCAAGGAGCTTGCAGATGGGTCTATTGATAAATATAAAGCTCGATTGGTTGCAAAGGGTTTCCATCAACGTCAAGGCTTGGACTATTTAGAAACGTTTAGTCTTGTTATTAAATCCACCACGATCCGCATTGTTCTCGGTGTTGCCGTAACCAAAGCTTGGCCAATTCGATAGCTTGATATAAATAATGCGTTTCTTCAAGGGACTCTTGATGAGGAAGTTTATGTAGCTCAACCTCCGGGATTTGTAGACCCGGACCGACCTGATTACGTATGTCGCCTGAAGAAGGCATTATATGGTCTCAAGCAAGCTTCACGTGCGTGGTACCAAGCGCTCAAAACCTTCATTCAATCGCTTGGTTTCGTTAATTCTCACGATGATGCTTCACTCTTCATCTATCGTCGTGGTTCTGATTGTGTTTATGTTCTCGTCTATGTTGACGACATTATTGTCACGGGTAGCAACACCACGCTCATCGATAAAAACGGCTTTGGCTGATCGATTCTCTCTTAAAGATCTTGGTGATCTCAGCTACTTTCTTGGTATCGAGGTTATTCGCACATCTGATGGTATTCATCTTATGCAAAACAAGTATATTCATGATCTTCTTCTTAAGCAGAACATGCTTACTTGTAAACCAATTTCTATGCCGATGGCTTCATCTCTGAAACTCTCTCTACGGTCTGGTCATAGGTTAGATGAGGTCACCTCTTCTCAATATCGAACTGTCATTGGATCTCTTCAATATCTTGCCTTCACTCGTCTAGACATAGCTTATGCGGTTAATCGTCTTTCACAATTCATGCATGTGCCCACAGATGAACATTGGCAAGCAGCCAAACGGGTTCTTCGCTATCTTGCGGGAACTCTCAAACATGGTATTTTTCTCTCCTCATGAAATACTCTCTCATTACATGGGTTCACGGATGCCGACTGGGCCGGTGATGTTGATGATTTTCTGTCCACCAATGCGTATGTAATGTATCTTGGGAATCATCCCATATCGTGGTCTTCAAAGAAGCAACGCGGCGTTGCACGGTCTTCCACTGAAGTGGAGTATCGAGCAGTTGCTAATGCAGCCTCTGAGATTAGCTGGATTTGCTCATTACTTACTGAACTTGGCATCACTCTCCCTACACAACCGGTTCTTTATTGTGACAACATTGGCGCAACTTATCTTTGTGCTAATCCAGTCTTTCACTCTCGCATGAAGCACATAGCCTTGGACTACCACTTCGTTAGAGATCACATCCAAACAGGCTCTCTGCGTGTTGCACATGTTTCCACTCGGGACCAAATCGCTGATACACTAACGAAGCCTTTGCCACGCTCCCGGTTTCACGAAATCACTACCAAGATGGGCGTGAGACAACTCCCTTCATCTTGAGGGGGTGTATAGAGGATAGAATGAGATTATGGGCCTAATTGTAATTAGTAGAGTCAAAGCCCTATATTGTTTCTGTATAAATACTATGTATTTGCATCATTCTAATTATTAAGATATTTTTCCTACATATTAATCATAAGTTACGAATAAACTATTTATAATCATAATAAAGTCATGAAAATATATCGTAATGAATACCCAAACAAGAGTGAAAATTTCAAAATGAAAAGAGATTATACAAACAACAAAACTTGAAAAATGCGTGTCGTTGGTTGGTGGTGTGCCGTGAAGAATGCAACAACACAGCCTGTAATCGCTTCTTCCCATTTTTAACGTAAAGAGTAAAAATTAAGGTGGGGGTGACGAAATAGAGAACGGTGCTACTACATGTGAGATTAGCATAACCCAGTGGGGGCAGTTATCATTGAGCCAGTATGGAGCTTCTTTTCTTTTGCCAGTGCATCTGATCTGTTCCCTTTTCTTAAGTGTACGTATCTACATTTCTAATCTCTTTACCAAAACTTCCATGTGTATATGTACTATATAGTTTAGAGTCCGGTCGATAACATAAAGGGTCTAATAAGGGACAGAATAATTAGATACTGAGGTACACATTTACATTCCACCACTACTTTTTACCGTGTTTTCTTAATTTTTATACCGTTTAATGTTCTTTTTCCACTAATTTTCTTATCGTTTTCTTTTATCAATCGGACCAATTTTTTTTTATTAATAACGTTAACCATCCAAGAGGTACTTTTTTTTGTTAACTTTGCAATGATGGATGCTATATCTAACCAAATTTTATCAAATCAACTTTTGGTTTTGATTTTTCTAGAAAATCTTTTTTTATCATTTACTCATATATTTTGATTACAAATATACTCTACAACATATAATTTAATTGATTTTTAATAGAAGCAAGCTTCATAGACATAAAAACAATGGGAAGCCAATTCTAATAGAAAAATGTGTAATATAGAATAACTATATAGTGGAGGAGAGTAATACATAGTTACATAATATTGTAGGTGATAAGAGTTGGAGAAACATTCATAAAAGATGTACAATTGAAGCAAAAGAATATATATTCTTATGCGGTTTTATAATATTGACACTTGAATGTCTTTTAGAGTAATTTTAAATTTTATACGACCAGGCTATTTGGGAGCCTTGAAATTTTGGGGGCCTAAAGCAAAAAAAAAAATTATGGTTTTTGTATGGATAGAAACTTTTTATATAGAAAAATAATTTCAAGAACCTTTTTTAATACTAAAAAATCAGAAATATTTGGGGACTCAAGGTTCATGCCTCTTCGGCCTCCCCTCAGACCCGGCCCGGCCCTGTGGGGTTGGTGTGCAACTGTCCATATATATGTTTGGCATTTAGCCCGATCAAAGTCAACAAATTTAGATTGCAAGAATTCTCATTCTCATTCCATATAAGACGGAAATGAAAGCAGAAGAAATGCCTTTTAACGTCACAAGTTCGATGTAAAGAAGTCCTCTAATTTACATTATCAGAAGGAGATAACGGATCATTTATAAACAAACTGGAATGAAAACCATTTGGTAATTTATATAAAAACAAACGTAAATGGAATGAAACATATTACATTTTTTGCAACTAGTGAGACCAATATCTTTTGCAACTATGATATCTCGGAGCATTTCGTGCTAAATTGCGCAAAGGCAACTTTAGAAAAGTACTTCTTACGTTGATCAACAAGAAAAAATGACTAGTCCTTAATAATATTTTTCCATGATAAATGTTTTCCTTTCTAAGTCTAACGATCAAAGTTGATGATGTAAATATGTAATCGAAATGGATTAATTAGGTTTAGGATAACTTGTGATGCACGCTTTTTAGGTTGACAAATGAAGTTTCCACACATGCTTTTGCTGAATAGGTCAAAAAAAGAAGACACGCGCATGGTTTAAAACGATATTTCACCTAAACTAAATATTAATCTGGCCATTATTAGGTTTCTACGAGAAGTTATCAATTATAATAGTGAAAATCAAATTTTGTTTTAAGTCATTTATAATAGTAAATATTAGAATAGTGCTGTTAATGCATACTGGTAAATATCTTTAATCGGCGAATCCGGACGAAGCAGCCAGGTATGAGTTTTGTTTTGAGGGTTTCTTGTAAAGGAAGAAATATGAATCCACGCGTTAAAATGACATCAAATCAAATCAAAACATGTTCATGCGTGTATCTTTAAGCATACAAACTTTTGTCGTTCTCATTCCAAATCCGAGTCAATCTCAAGAAGACTAAAATAGTACAAGCAGAGGCTGATCGATATCGACTATCTCTTGTAATGCCAATATCAGTTGATTCTTATCCTCTTCACTCTTTGATCCTTCCAGTTTCACCAGCTTTAAGTTCTTTAGTATTCTTGTATGATCGATTGCATAGTCAGCAACGCAATCTTCTTCTTTTGAGCTATAATTCTTTGAATCCTTAAAAATAATTAGAGGTATTAGCGCGACGAATTTATCGTAAGGCAGGAAATAACAAAGGACTTAGGTGTTTGACACTTACACTATTAATGAAGAGGCGTTCGATTGATGGACAAAGTTTGAGAAATGAGATTAGGAAATCGATGTTTTCTTGGTTCATCGAGTTATCAATCCATCGTAATTCTTGTAACTTGTAGAATTGGAATGATGTCCAAGAAGATGATATTGACGGTTGGATTAGTTCCTATAAACAAAAACAATATACAACTGGTTTAAAATTTGTTTCACAAACTCGCGTGGCTAAAAAATCATGGTATAGTAAAAGATATAGAGATTATGTTTTGTTACCTCGAACATCCATCTGCAAAGTGTGAGAGATTGAGAGTTCTTGATGACAAGCAAGAGAGGACTGATGTTTAAAGCATAGTCTTCATAGCTTGGGTCTTGACTTACGTCGAAAATCGCATTAGTCAAGTTAAAATGTTCATGGATCTTGATCAAAGGTAAAGATCCTTGGCAATGAAGAGTTTTAAGCTTTGGTGATCTAATATCGAGATATCTCAGCTTGGGGCAACCGGAGATCGATAAGTGAAGAAGCTTAGTTGGTGAATCAATAGTGAGAGAAGTCAAACCTTTAGAACCACAAATCTTGAGGTTCTCAAGTAAAGAAAAATCCAAAACCATAGAGGAAACAACCTCATGGGTTAACGAATTCACTGAGTCTAAACAAAGCGTCTTCACCAAGAAACCGCTTGAGTCGAGTTTTCTAGGGATTTGATCGTTGATATCAAAGCGCATGCAAAATCTCTCTTCTTCTTCTTTCTTAGAACCACCATAGAAGAAGCTCATATGCATAACGTTACGAGGTGCGAGAATATTTGAGACGAAGGTTGACTTGTCCAAGTGTAACTCTAGCTTCCGAATGTTTTTAGCCGGATCATGCTCGTCGAAGTTGTTGATGAAGCGAGAGACGGCTTGAGCGATTTCTTCGATGGAACCGTTGTGGCTATGAGCAATGACTAAGGCTTGGCTCCAAACGGACCTAAAGCGTGTAGAGACGAAAGGGGTTAGTCTTGCGGATTCGAAAGGGAGGAAACTGATTATGTAAAGGAGAAGCTCGAGTGGTAAGCTTGAGAGGGAGGTTGGTTCGTGTTCGACCATGGTGTGATTGTAGTATTGTGAATGATTTGAATTTGATGATGAAGAGGTTTTTAAGAAAGTACGTTTATGGTACGTACGGCATTTTGGTGTTTTTATGAGAAAAAAGAAGAGGATTTCTAGGCGTTGATCATATGCTACTTTTGTTGTTAGACACACTTCATTTGCATCAAGTAGAGGACAGTTTTGAAATAAATAAATGACTCTATTTTTTACTCTTAAAATAGAGTTCTCTCAAAATAGAGTAGGGTTTTACTCCAATGGTTGCATCTATTTCTTTCTCTAAAAATTTAATATTATAAATATATTTTATTTTTGTTTTATTATTAACTTCTTATGAAATTAAAAAACATATAATATTTGTTTATGTAGAAAATGCAAGTTTATATATAGGATCACTTTGTAAATAAAAAAATTATACTCTAAAAATAGAAGAATGAATAGTAGTCCTCCAAATATAGAGATATACTATTCATTTCATTATACTCTAAAAATAGAAGAATGAATAGTAGTCCTCCAAATATAGAGATACTATTCATTTCTCTATTTTTAGAGTGAGATATAGAGTACCATTGGAGATAGTTTTACTTTAAAAATAGAGTTTAGAAAAAGAAATAGAGCACCATTAGAGATGCTCTTAAGTATATACTATTTTATTAAAGAAAAAGTTAATGTGTATAACATCTATGATGTCTTCATACGTATTTCAACATCGATCTTTCCTCTGTTTAGAGCAAAAACAATGTTTTCCCGGAATGATCATTTCTTTTTTTAATCACCGATCATACGTCGTAGTACTCATCTTCTAGAATACTAGAAATATTTTTATTATGATTATTTGACTTTTGATCAGTGTCCAATTTAACAAGTGAAAGCGACTGTTTTGGCTAATTACATTCAAACAAATGTCCGTACAGTATTTACAAAACTGTATGAGGAAGTATGGTCCATGCATGCTACGACCAATACAAGTAGGGGTCAAATCTCCCCTAGAAAAATCGATAAGTCTAAATCGACTAAGTATACGTTAAACGGCCCAACGGTCAAGTCCAGAAGACAGAGGCCCATTAAAGGCCTAACACTGTTCATCCGAACCGATCTATTTTCTCTATAAATAAGCATGTACCCCTTCATTTGTGAGGGATCCGAAAATCTTTGTAAAAGAACTGAAACAGCTCTGATCTTAATAAATAAGAACAGTTTAAGAACCCTAATTCGTTTTCTGTCTTAGTGTTTGAAAACCCTAAAGAAGCTCTATTTCATCTGAATCTTCACAAATTCTATTGTGTGAAATTCCAGCTCGTACAACGTTCCACCCGTAGTACTAGTTGTCCTATACGGTCTTTTTATAATTAACAATCAAGCAGCAAGTTGACCGTGTCGAATATTTGTAAGGATAACAATACACTCATAGTTTTTGGTAGAGATAATATTGTCTAACATCTTAAATATGATCAATGGAAGATTGTGCATAATCACAATGTACACAATAAAATTGAAGAAATAAATTTACACGGTAGTTTTTTACCAGAATCTTTACTCGGTAACAATTCTTCATATACATTACAGTTTCTTTCTTCGTACCACATAATCCCATGAATCTTAATTTAATTTCATAAACATGATGTAGAGTTAATAATTGGTCTTCCCAAAGTTTAACATGAACACAGTTAGGTGTTTGCCCTCCTTAAAGAAAATAGCTAGCTTCTAAAAGGAAAATAAAAATGTTTGTATGCAATAATGGATCCAAATCAATCAACGTACATCAATCATATATAATTCCAACCATCTCACAAGTACATCAAGTTAAAGCTTCTCACTCACTAAATGTATAAACCGATCAATTAACCGGTTCATTTTTTTTGTTTTTTTTTATAAAAAGGGTATTGGGCTTGGGCTTGAGCCGTTTCAGTAGTCTAGAACAAATTTCTTTAGAGATGCATCAGAGCAAACAAAAAACAAAATCAAAATCAAAATCTCAAAGCCGATGCTTTACGAGAAAAGGGTTTAATGGCGAGCTTCGATGCGAAGACGATCGTCAAGGACAAGAGATTCTGGGTCGCGTCCTTACTCATCGTTTGGGCTGCTGGTCTTCAGGTCATTCATTCTCACATTTTTTTTCTTTTTTTTTTTTCAATTTATAAATAGATCAGCCAAATTTTTTTATTTAGGGATTTGAGATATTAATGGATCTACATCAAATTATTGCAAGCTTAAATCTTTGATTTTGAATTGTATTTATGAATGTAACTGTGCCAGGGCCACATGATGTGGCTGAAGAAGCAAGATTCATTTAAGCAGAAATTCGGAACAATCGATGAAGACAACACGAAGTGATTCTCTAAGTCATAGTTTTGTAACTTTTGTTGTGTCTCTGTCACAAAAGCAAGTCTGAGGATGATTAAAATTATTTGAATTTCATCTCTTTTATACGCAAGATCCTGCTTTGGACTCTGGCTAATTTGTCTAACTGTTCAAAATTCTCTTGTTTAAAAATGTGGTTTCCGTAACCGTTCATGTAACTGATTGGGCGCTTGACATTACGCGATTACAATTGCCTAATTATTGTGTCTATCGATATTTTGAATATGTTATAAACACCATATTCCTGAAGTCTATATAGCTTTTAACTATAACAAGTTGGCATTCCTAATTAATGTATCCTTTTGTGAATGTGAGATTCTATATCACCTATGTTTCAAGTATTCAAATAATAGAATACTTGTTAATATTAGTGATCGGCTGTGAAACTAGATGTAGGCCTAATGTTGCTTAGAAGATGTTACATTTAGAATTTGTTAACAAAAATAGTAAAGTCACGAAATTTTATTGTGCGTATGGGATATACCAGCTGTTGTCAAGAGGGATCAGAGAGCAACGAATTCTCCTCCGTTGTCGGAGTAGAGAGTGCCAATTTTGGCATTGAACCGGTTCTCTACAAGTGCTTTGAACGCAATGAATGTTTTGCGGACTTGAAACTTTAGCTTGAGGGGGTATATCCATGTCTAGCGGCTGTAGTGATTAATAAGTACCAAATAATACGTGTAGTTGTCAATAGACACAGTTGGTAAGCTCCAAAGGTCGGTAAATATATATTCTAAAAGTCGGGTTGAGACAATAGAGGTTTATGTAAAAGGGTGTTTGTGAGTTTTATTGATGACACAATCCGAGTAAATGGAATTTATAGAGTGAGAACAAGGTAATGAGAATGAATAAACAACATTTTTAAGAATGGTATGAGATGGATGACCAAGGCGATTATGCCAATTGATGGTCGTCGGTTTTGGTGTAGTGGTTGCAAAGAAGGATTTTAGTGTGGATTAGGTTACCGGCCACTCGTATAGCTCATCCTTGGTCTTGCCTTGGATTAATGGGGTTTCCGAGCTCAAATCTTTCACCTGAAAATGAGCAGGAAAGAATTCGACGGATACGTTATTATTATTGCATAATCGGTAGATAGAAAATCAGTTTTTTTTGGAATATGTGGTACATAAGACATTGTTGAGTTTTAAATTGCTCAAGCAAGAGGTAGAAAACCCGTGTGTGCGATGGAGAGACCGAAACCATCACCTATGAGCACCGTGTCTTGACCATTGTATGAGTTAGGTGTTGGATGGGTTTGGAGAGGCAAGTGCAACATTAGCACGTGGTTGCCAAGGGCGAAATGGCGACGGGAAGAGGCCGTTGTTAGAGCTTGAGCTTTGTTGTGTGTATTGATGGAGTTGAGTGCACCTCATTGCACTGTGATCGAAGACACCGCAGATTTTGCATCGTCCTTAATAGCCCTTGTTGTTGTTGCGTGTGTCCTGTTGCGTGTGTCCGGTCTGGATTGATAGTGTTATTGTTGGTTGTTGTTGTTCCATGTTGCTTGTTGGTTGTTCAACTTTCCTTGATAGGGACGAGACTTTGTAGAGGTTGGATTAGCAGTGGCTGAACCAATGACGGGAGCAGAGGAGGCAAGTGCAAGCAAATTTGCTTCCTTGGTGAGTAGCTTTTCATGAAGTTCTGTAATCGATGGAGGAGTGTCTCGGTTTTCGATTTGGTCTACGACAGACTTGTAATCTTCAGGTAATCCGGTGAGGATGATATCGAGTTGCTCCTCGTGTTCAATAAGTTTTCCATGTAAATGTTTATAGAAGTGATGTCTTATTCATTCACATAGAGTCTCAATATATACAACTATGGAGGAGCTAGAGTATACACCTAGAGCTAATGTAAAGATCTGCACAAAGTAAATGAGAATATATGCTATACATAAATAGAACCTTAACAAAAGCAATGCCAGATAAATCATTGATATGATTATATCCTAATACGCCCCTCAAGATGGAGGAACTTGAGTGACTCCAATCTTGCTCGAGAAGTTATGAAACGCCGCACGAGAGAGAAGTTTAGTGAGAACATCCGCAAGTTGATCATGTGTGGAGACATGGGCGACTCTTAAAGCGCCTGGCCTGATTGCATATAAAATGATAATCCAAAGCAATATGCTTCATCCTAGAATGGAAAACAGGATTCATGCAAAGATAAGTGACGCCAACATTGTCACAATAAATCACCAGAGCTTGTGTGAGTCGAATACCCAATTCACGAAGTAAAGAACACAACCATTGGACTTCCGCGGTTGTATTAGCAACTGACCTATATTCCGCTTCGGTACACGATATGACGATTCCATTTTGTTTCTTCGAGGACCAAGATAGAGGATGTGAACCAAGATAGACAATATATCCATTTGTGGAAACGTAGTTGTCTCTGTCGCCTTTCCAATCAACATTTGAGTACTCGTGAAAAGTAAGTGTGTTCCCTTTCTTCAGCATAATACCGTGACTAAATTTTCCAGCTAGATTATGAAGTAACCATTTCACAGCTAACCAATGATCCACTATTGGAGCATGCATATATTACGATAATCTACTAACAGCATAACAAAGGTCCGGTCTCGTGAAAGCCTGGAAGCTTCCAAGTACTTGACAATATACGGTGGGATCAGAAAGTCGAGTACCTGAATAGAGAGACAACTTCGGCGACACTGCCATAGGTGTGTTAACCGGTTTTGAAGAGAGCATGTTGTGACGAGCCAAAAGGTCTTGAATACCTTTCTTCTAATTTAGGTGGAGACCAGAAGGAGTTCGTCAAGCTTGTATGCCAAGAAAGTAGTGCAAATCCTCTGGTTCTTTAACCGAGAATCTGTCCGCCAATGCGTCAAGATTTTCTTGAAGAAGAGAGTTATCATTACATGTTATAATGATGTCATCAACATATACTAACATGTAAAGAATAGATTTGCCTCGTTGTAAGATGAATAACGATGTATCGGAGACAAAATTCATAAACCCAACTGAAACCAGATAGTTGCATAATTCAACATACCACGCTCGTGGGGCCTGTTTAAGTCCGTAAATAGCTTTCCGAAAATGGCACACATAATCAGGTCTATCGCGATTATTAAATCCAGGAGGCTGCGACATATACACTTCATCAGTGAGTGTACCTTGTAAGAAAGCGTTGTCTAATTGCTTGATAGGCCAAGACCGAATAACCGCAACTCCAAGCACCAATCGAATCGTAGTGGATTTGATGACAGGATTAAAAGTCTTCACATAGTCGAGACCCGGTCTTTGAGTGTGTCCTTGTGCCACTAATCGAGCATTGTATCGATTGAGAGACCTTTTGGAGTTGTATTTCTTCGTGAAAATCCAGCGACAACCAACTCGAGTAACCGATGGTGGTGGAGGTGGAACCAGATCCCACGTTTGGTTACTGATTTGAGCATTGTGATCGAATCCCATTGCATTTTCTCCATTTATCAAATTAAATCAGTGTACTCGGCAACAATATAATAATAATATACATGTCCCAAGCTGTATATTAATGGTCCTCAAAGCTGTATTTCTAGAAGGAGATCATTCTCTCTTCTCATTCAGAACAAGACTCTATTTAATTAACACCAATAAATCAGAACTAAACCAAGACATTATTAAACCGAAATATGTACAGTTTAATTGAAGCGAGATATGTATGTACATTGTAATAGTCCATAATAATATTTTCCATGACGAATGTTTTTTCGTTGCTAATTACGACTATCGAAATGGATTCGTTTGGTTTAGGGCTAATCGATTGACGAGGACTACCGGCACGCTTTTCTTATCCTTTTATTGAACAAGTCAGAATAAGAAGACACGCGCATGATTCAAAATAATATTTCACCTTAACTAAGTACCTAATATATATGGCCATTATAGGTTAAAGTTGCAAGTGTATGAGAATCAACTAGTCATCTTATTACTATCTTATATTATATATACATATAATTACAAATATCAGCTTTTGTTAAAGTAATTTAAAATAGTAACTATTGGAATAATACATATCGGTGAAAATCTTATATCGGCGAATCCTGACGAAATGGCTAAATTTGAGTTGTGTTTTGACGAGGGTTTCTTGTAAAGCAAGAAATAAGAACCCTCGCGAGCAGATTAAAGCATGCTCATGCGTGTATCTTTTAGACATACAACTTTTGTCATTCCCGTTCCAAATCCGATTCAATCTCAAGAAAACTAAAATAGTACCAATATCAGTTGATCCTTCCAGTTTCACCACATTAAAATTTGTCAGTGATTTTACAAAAATTGCCTAAATCATTCAAAGTTTTTAAAACATTCTTAAATTTATGAAATGGTTGAATACTATACTAATCTTATATGCAGTATCCTCTCCATTATAAATGTCATAATCCCGTACCTACAAGAGAGAAGAAGAAAATAATTGTATAAGTATAGTATGATTACGTAAACATACTCTTAAATAACATTTAGATTAAATAACGTAAACATATTCCAATTCCAACATTTCAAGAAATGTACCAAGATTTCAGTTCCTAGAAGCAAAAAGGCTCGAGCTATATATTTAATCTAGTTCCTCTTGCTTACCTTAAAAACCAAAGCTAGAAGAGGGCAAAGATGACAGGATGCACAAGTAGTGCACAAAGGTCTCAATGCCAACCCTATACAAGAGTGAAAGCAAAAAATCGCATAACACACATGCATGATTCAAATCCTTAAGCAAAGAATCAATAAATTTCACATAATTAATGAACAAAAAAAAAAGCAATTCTCAATCCAACAAAAAAGAGGCAAAACTTACAAGTGATGGAATCGAATAGTCTTTCTTTGTAGATTTCCACTTGTTGCAAATGTGTAATTGAACCATGTCTCTCCATCAACAGTTAGTGTACCTCCCCTAACTCTTCTACCATCAAGGTAAACGTCCCATTCATGATCATCCACGAATTGCGGAATCCGAAGTCGGTAAAGTCCGGGTGCATCGATCATGAAGTTTGACAATGGAAAAGCATGACGGTTTTCGATAAGAACTTGCATTTTGAAGTCATTTAGCTAATCGAACATGGAGTTGAATACGACATCTTGAACTTCTAAAAAACACCTCAAGAACGTACATGCATGCACTGCGATGGTTTTAGTTAATTTTAGAATTCATTAGAATCATATTTTGTTTAACTCCAATGATTTTTGGGATAATAATACATAAAAATAAATTGAGCCAAGATGACATTTTTTAATCTAATGTATTTTTTTTAAACGACTGGATTGATATTAGATAATAAATCAAAGTTGAACATAGTACGAGGGAAAATCTGAAAATACCAAACAAAACTCACCACTTCCTAAACCAAGGAAAGAAGATGAGAACAAAAGAGAAACCACTATCAAACCAGAGGAGTTATCCAAATGTCGACTCTCGACGCAGGCGGTCTTGTAACCACGACGGACCCCAAGGGCTAGATATGAATTGAATCTACTATCTCGTGTGACACTTGTTAAAATTTCTCTCACGACGTAATTAGCCGAAATGGACTCTTGTTCAAAACAACAAGAATCAAAGGTTGACTGAAGAGCCAAGACTTGTTGCAACAAACACCGATATCTCAGCCATTCTATTGGTTTACTAAGAGCCCTCACCACCGCTTGTGAATCGATCGCTATTATAACGTCTTTTTTTTTTTTGGTATGAATGTTAAGATTTTATACCTTTTTTGTTTTTTTTTTTTTTGAAAGAGGAAATGCAACTAAATCTACCCATTACATCATGACCCAACCTTAACCCAAAAATAACAGAGTGACAGACAATCCGAATATATTTACAATCATAAGGGAAACGTGATACAACCGAAGTAAAACTCAAGGAGCGAAGGAGAGTGGGAGCACGTCGTCGGAAAAGATAACAGTCGGTCCCGCATAGTACGGTCGATGGCGTGGTGGAGAGTGGATGTTGTGGCTGCATTCCCGGTGAAAATTCTAGCGTTCCTCTCGCACCATAGGGTATACACAGTTGCTTGTAGGAGAAGCTTGCAAATAAACACCGCGGGGGCTTGCTGTCGTTGTTGTCGATTGATCCAAGAGACTGTAGAGACAAGGTCTGTTGGAGGATTTGCGATTATCCTAGACGCCATTGGTCGCCAAACATCTGTGAAGAAGTCACATAAGAAGAATAAATGGTCGTGACTTTCTAAACCATTCGTGCATAACACACAATCTCGATTGATATTCATTCCCCAAGAAATAAGGCGATCTCGAGTAGGCAGTCGGGATATGAGAGCTAGCCATAACATGAAGGAGTATTTGGGCACATATTCCTTGAACCAAACAACTTTGTTCCAAGAGACAATAGGCGAGTGTACACGTAGCTGCTCCCATGTATCCCTGGAAGAGAACGTGTTCGTGAAAGTACCTGCGGCGTCGCGCCATAGGAAAGTATCAACCCCCTTCTCTGTTGTTGGTGGTGACTTTGCCGTGAGGGAGATTTGAAATATCTGCCACTCTTCAGATCGAGCAGCTGCCACATGCCATGATCCATTCCGTGCCAGCCGCCACATGCCATGACTCTCGTGTTGTATTATAACGTCCTTAATGTGGAGATCACGCACGCTTTGTAAAACCCAAGAAATACATTGTAGTTCCGCAACAATACGGTTTGAGGAAGGAGTGAAAGCATCATTAGCATGAAACAATACCTCACCAGACGAGTTTCTTGCAATCCAAGCTCCACCATTGTGCAACGAAGCATTCCTCCAAGTTGAGTTAACATTGCACTTAATCACGTCTTGTAGAGGAGGTAACCACCGTAATTCACAAGAATTAGCACCGTAATTTAATGTATTTAGAAGTGGTATTTATTTGGGCATTTTCATTTCTACTATTTTTCTCTCTTTATGGGCTTCCGGTTTAATGGAAAATCAAATGTTTTGACTCAAAATAAAAACAAAACCGGCTTCCGGTTTCGATCTGGATCGTTCGCGTTGGGGTCTGTTGACTGCAGATCTCCTCTGGGCTCGGGTTTGGGTGAGGACTCGTTGTATGTTTCCATTTGAGGAATGCGGTTAATGGGTCGGGTTTCGTGCGCTGGTTCGTTGTCCAAGGTTGGTCACTGTGCTTGTGTTGGTCTTGTCCTAGCCCAATTTCCATGAAGAGTATTATTTGATTAAAGGAGAAGTGTTTGTTTTCACTTTCAGGTGTTTGCAAGATGCAATGGTTGTTTCTCTTTTGTTGGTCAAAATTGTGTAGATACACAACATCAAATAAATGTAGGCCTTGATTGATTAAGACAGGAGTTATCCTCAAGTCTGCAAAGTTAATCGAAGCTTTTGATGATTCACCAGCAGAGAGAACTCGAGCATATTCTTCTTAGCTTGGGTCGTGGCCGCATTGGTCAATGTTGAAATGTTCATCGTTCAAAGGTAATTTTTTTTTAGCTTTTATGATCTATAGAGAAATCTCAGCTTAAAGCTTAGTTGATGAATCAATAGTGAGAGAAGTCAAACCTTTGGAACAACAAATCTTGAGGTTCTCAAGTAAATAAAAATCCAAAAGCTATGGAGGAAACAACCTCATGGGCGTCAACCAAGTAGCGAAATAAGATGTGCAAGTATTATTCTGCAAGATTCATACAGATGAAGGGAAAATGAGTGTTTCAAATGAACGTCTTTGGTTTCTTTGGAATTGGATTCCATCTCTCTTCTTTCTTTGGTACTTTCCATAAAATCAGTTTCCTAAAATACAACTTTAAGTCTCTGTCTTTGGTTTCAAGAATGTGTTATTTGAGGAGAATGCATATAAAAATTCTTACACATTAGAAGCTAAGCATTTTATAAGCAAAAACATAAGACAGATCTAATAATAAAGAGAAGATAATTACCTCTTTGATACTAATATCAACAACCCTTTCTCTCAGCTTACTAACATCAGTACAACCTAAATCTTGGAGCGTTTTCAAGAGAGAACTGGTCGAGTCAACGGTTAGTTTCAAGGTCTCTGATAAATACTCCATCGACAAAGGAGAAGCTTGTTTTTGGTTCTTAGAACATTTTTAATTAAAAATTTATGGTTATGAATCTATAATAAGCTTTCATATTTTTTTCACCTTCAATGGTAGAACCATGTTAAGAACAAAATTATGAACAAATTCAGTTAACAACATATGTGAACAACCAAAATTCAGTAGGCAAATCATTGCACAGAGAAAAGATATACTCTAAACAAAACTAAACCGACTTAACCAAGTTCCACAAAACTGTATTCAAACCGTATTCGTAATGCTTGTGAGTTACAAGTCTACACACTATCTCATAACAAGAGGAAGAAAAGGGAAAGCTAAGTTTTATATGTACCTCCATCTTCTCCATGATATTACAAGCGCCTGGTTTGATAAAACCTTCAAAACTAATGCAAACAAATGAAACACTTCAAAACTCAGGCCAAGTTTGCTAATTCCTGACAAACGCTAAAAGAAGATACATACCTCAAAGCTTTAGGAATGATTCTGCAAATAAAAAAGGCCTTTTAGATAATTTTGCAAATGAAGAAGATTCAAAGAGTTATAATTGTTTAAGGCGACTCTTAAAACTAAGCTGAGTACATGTAAACCACCTTCATAGACTCTCCTGGATATAAGACCCATCAAACCAACACTTGCTCCTCCATAAACCAAGTCTATCTTCCTCTTCACCTACAATATGAAGAACAAATTCCAATCCAATCAAACAAACAAAGACAACACATTTGGAAAACCCCATTTCAACACTTAATCGGAATGACACATACCAAACCTTTATATGTATTCACATTTTGTTGGAAGATACCAGAGATATTAAAATAAGGAAATGAAAATATCTATATTCCTAGATTATCACAAGAAGAGTTAATTGTTTCTTTAAATATCATTTTGCAATAAAACACTACACACTTGGTTGCTTTGGTAAAATAGGTCTGCTAAAGTACATCATCAATGTGTGTTAAATTCATCAAGATAAAAAGATTTTAATATTTCTGAAAAAAGAAAAAAAAACAAAAGTTTGATATGTAGTAGAGAGAAACCAAAAGAAATGCACTTAAAAATAGAGGATCTCTGTTTCTTCTTGTCTCTTTCTTTGGCTTCTTCGTGATCAAGATCCTCTGCTTGAATCTGTAACTTCTTCAATGAGCAAATAGTTGAGCTTATGTTCATGGGAGTGATGATTAAATCATCTGACATAGTAAACTTTGAGTCTCTTTTCACAAATCCGCTACCTTCTAATGACTGATCGCTTCCATTAGATTTCAGATCAATCAAAACCACCGGATTCAAATCAGAATTTATCGTCAAACCATTGCTCAAACGACCAGGGATCTTGTAGCAGTCGTAAACCGGAGTTTTGTTGGTGGTGATTTCAAGCAACTGCTTCTTACATTTATAGTAATGGTGGAACATGGACCTTTCATTATTAACACTCAAGTCCTTGAAGCTTCCAAACAAATTTCCAATGCACCCATAAGTGGAGATGTTACCAGAGATTTCCAATACAGATTCCAAAGGGACAACAAGAAAAGTGAAAAGAAGATCAACAAAGTCTTCTCCGCATTCAACATATGAAATCTTCATGTCATGTTTCTTCCCGACCGCATTCAAAGTCAATACTTTCTCCGGTTCTGCTTCTTCTTCATCTCCATTTTTCTCCTCCACACACTGACTCAAAAGTTGATAAATCTTTGACGAAAATCTTGTGCACTTTGCTTCTTGTTAAAGAAAGTATCCGAAAACATTCATTCAAGCAGAGTTAGTACCTAGAGAAAATGCAATGAGACTTACAAGTTAGATCATGTTTTCAAAGTATGACACACATAGCTAGAGGTCGCTAGTTCGAGTGCACATGGGATCAGCGGACTTGGGAGGAGACCATATCAAATGCTGTGTGTAACATTCCGAAACCAAAATAAGGAATTTTGGTAGGGGTGTCGATCGACACCAAGGGTGGGTGTCGATCGACACCAGTGTTTCAGTTTTGAACCGGCTTAAGTTTAATTGCGCGGTTTGGCGTCGGTTTAGAGTTGGAAACCCTAAGGGTTTGTTTAAAAGGATATTTTGTCGTGGAGCAGCCTTGTTTTGGGGTTTGGAGATCAGAATTTCGTGATAGAGAGAGAGAGAGAGAGAGAGAGAGAGAAAGAGAGAGAGAGAGAAGAAGGAGATTGTCTTGCTCAAGGTCTCAATCATTGTTTGAGAGGGCAGAACTGATCCGGGTTGGTAGAGAAGAGGAACGGACAATCATATTGTGGCTGATGTAGGAGTCGTAACTCGCACAATTGAATTTGTAAGGGTTGTGAGGAAATGCGAGACTTCTGAGCGAACCACAATGCAGAAAAGTAAAGAAGACTGTCGCTATAGGTGTTAAGGGAGCTTAATTATTGATATTATGAAAATTGCAGATCCCCTTTCTGAGTGAATACAATGGGCTATATATAGCTTTTTAGACTAGGGTTAATAATACATTTGGGTCTCACCCTTTAATAAATAAATAGGCTTTAGGCCCATAATATCATTAAACCCATTTTAAATATGGATCTAACTCTATTATGGGCCTAATTACAAATTGTGCCCTTGTAAGCTTGTTTATGATTTCTTCTGGACTTGGCAGAATTATTCTTGTTGTTACATCGATCTCATAGGGGTGGAATTCGATCCCTACATCTGATCGGTGTGATTTATGATAGGAATGTCTTTCTTTCTCTTATCTATCTATAGGATAAAGCGGATTGCCGTTCCGATATGTAGTTAATGAGTTATGGTCGTTTTCCCGTGAGTGGTCTGTGCGATTATGGGTTTTGATCAGTCCTCTTGGGAAGTGTTTTCTCTACGATTGATAAAGATTCAGGAGACGACCTATATACCATTGGAAAGATCTTTTGGTCTAGTTTCCAGATTGGGTTTTCGATCTGAATTCGGAGGTAAGCTCCAATCCCTGTGTCCTTTCTAAGTCAGTGCGTTGATTCTGATTTTTGTGGAAATCTGATTTGGGTTGAGGGGAAACCCTAGTTGTGAGTTCTAGGTGTTAGAGGAAGCGTTCCCCGGTGTTTGCATGGGAGGTCAGAGGCTGCGAGGGTTCGAGTCGCTGATCTCGTGTTCATATCCTTTCCTTCTCTGATTTGCCAAGGTGAGTGCGCGATCGCGATCGTGGATAGTAATGTTAGGTTGTTGGTTGATGGAATTGATAGTGATAGTTGCTTTTCCTATGAATTTGCGTGTGAATTGGGTGTGAATCGTATTTTTATGGTTGTGTTTGATCGCACGTTGGAACGGAATCGAGCCATGTGAGGATTTGGCTCGATTTAGGTTTCTGCGATGATTGTCGATCGACACCTAGTGGTAGTGTCGATCGACAACCAGTTGAATTTTTCGGTGATTGTGTTTGGTGTGTCGATCGACACTGAGTTGCTGAGTGCAAATTTTTGTTGAATGTTTTTATTTTGGTAATTCAAATATTGTGAATTATTGATTGATTGTTCTTATTTTGGTAATTTGAACGTTGTGAATTGTTAGTTGATTGCGTAGTAATTGACATTATTATCCTTATTATATAACCAGTAGATGGGATGACCGCCTCACTGAGTATTTGTGATAATACTCACGCAACTCATTTTTTCATGTGTTGCAGGTAAAAGTTTGTGATTGTGGAATCATGGCTGGGACGAGATGATGATTAAGATCTCTAGATTATGTGATTATGAGTTGAATTCTAGAACCTGGTGTTTAGGTTGCCTTACTTTAAAATTGATATTCTGAAATAAATGGTTTATTGGAATTTGCTGGTAATTGTTTATGTTTGATTTTCGCTAGTTATGTTGAATTAATCGTTGATGAATATTATTTATGAGAATAATAATCCGGATTAATTATTTATTAAAAAAAAGCTTGGTTATTTCACTCTGAACCTGGGCTTGAGGGAAAGTATAAGTCTAGGCACAAAATCTCTTAATATTCAAAAAAAAAAAAAAAAAAAAAAGTAAGAGATGCTTCGTCAAAGCCAACAATAACAAGTCTTTCTCCAAGCTTGCTAACATTACCATAGCCTTGGGATTTTAGCTTCTTCAATATGAGATCAGTGGACCTAACTTTCACTTCCAAATCATCTGTTATGAAGTATGAACACCTACCACTAACATATACTCCATTGACATTGTTTTGTATGCTAGCAGAAAGTTTTGATGATGATGGCATCTCCTCGCTCATCAAATAACCACATTGGCATCGAGAAGTGTTTAAATTGGTGCACAAGTTACATAAATTTTGACACGCAAAGAACTTGAGATCTTCAGTAGGGTTTATGTCAAGCTTAAGCCTTCGACACTGGAGCTCACTCGAACTCCTAGGGTTGAGCAATATCTCTTTACAAGCTTTGGTCTCGAAATTATGAATGTCCATGTCCGCAACACTTTTATAGAGGTTTCTAAAACAACCAATAGTTATTGGCTTAGACGATTCTCGATGCTTCTCGAGCAATCTGACAATGGTTCCCATTGGAAGTGTCAAAAGGCTAAGAGCACATCAACAAAATCCTTACTAGCTTCAGCCAAAATGAGTTTGTTTTTCTCTTCATCAACGAAGAATCTTAGACTAACCTTAGGTTTTCTACAAGTTCCAGTCATATTAGGTCAGAGAAACTAAAGAAAAGAGCAACAGACAGGAAAATAGTTTGAAGACTCGAAGAAGAAAAATTTGACAGAAGAAGCAAAGTGTTAATATGTTTGGGACTCGGTTCACCATAGGGGTGAACCTCTCTCATTCACCCTTTTTTTTATTAATCAATCAAAATTGAGTTATAGGGATCACCTATTTAATTAAATCATTTACTACATTAAACAAATTAAAACAATTAATACTCTATTATCTAACTAAACAAATAAAAATAATTAAATCCTAAATAGTTAAATCCTAAACCCTAAATCCAAACTCTAGCCCCTAAAACTATACCCTAATTTGGGAATAGTTAACCTAAACCCAAAAATTTAAACTACAAAAATTGATTTTCAATGGATTTGTAATTAAAATTTTTAGATTTGGGTTAACTATTCCCAAATTATGGTATAGTTTAGGGTTAAGGGTTTGAGTTTGGGGTTTAGTATATATTTTGAGTTAACTATTCCCAAATTATGGTATATATTTGAGGTTTAGGGTTTGAGTTTGGGGTTTAAGATTTATTTTGGGTTAACTATTCCCAAATTAGAGTATAATTTTGGGGTTTATGATCTATCTAATTTGTTTAGTTAGATAATAAGATATTAATTTTTTTAATTTATTTATTGTAGTAAATGATTTAATTAAATATGTAGTCCCTACAACTCAATTTTGATTGGTTAATAAAAATGGGGTTAATGAGAGAGGTTCATCCCTAGGGGTGAATCCAAGAATTGTTTGCCTAAAAAACCCTAAAATTATGGAAATAATAAAAAGCTATAAGATCATAGAATGTGTCTCCCAAATGAAATAGGTTACGGGGGCTTATGTGGAATCCAATTAGCTTGCTTATGTAAAAAAAAAAAGAGTTTCAGATAACCATCTAACTAACTCAGTTAAAGTAAACATGTATACATTCAACTTCTATATAGTCTGTACACATTGGAAATTATAGTATGCACCTCATTTCCATCTACCTAGAAAACCTAGAACTTTTTTTCTATTTTTAATGGAACTACATATCAATTTAAAGAGATCACATACACTTGCATAAGGATCATGAGCTCATCCTCTCCTTAGCCTTCAATCCAGCACACAAATTATAAGCCATTAGACGTCAGAGGACTGGTAATCTAACGTAACAGTCCATTTGAAGGATCACATTCAAAAACCTAAAGAAATGTAACAGTAATTAGATGAGAATATAACAAACACATACTAAGTACCATTCAAGCTCTCATTAACTAACACTATCTAGAAGATGATGATATTGGATTATCTAAAAAACACATATCCAAATATTCAAAGCAGTTTTGTGGCAAAAAGATCATTGAAGCTCTCATTCATTTGAGCTTGGGAAAGGTTATTGACTTAACTAAACACTGCAAGAGGCGGATAAATCATTCCAATAGATTTTTATGTGACTTGCAAGTTCAACATCAAAGGGGAATTTGAGATCATGAAAAAGAAAACATGAAAGAGAAGCGTTTTTCAAAATGTTTTAAGTAATCATTAACGAAGCTATAATTTACAAACCGTTCGGAAAAACATTTGGTAGAAATCTTGTGATTTGACCTCAACGAAGACTTGTGAACGTCTTGAATCTGACCCAAACACCAACAGAGGAAGGATCTCCCCACTCAACATCCAGAAGAAAACCATGGACGAACGAAACAGGAATGATGATTGAAACTGAAGGTTTGGTCGAATATTTCATCTTCTATACTCGATGATTGGAAGAAGGTAGTCAAGGGGAGTTATGTTTGTGAAACCACTGGAATCGAAGAAAGATATTTATTAGTGATCGAACATAGGAAACGCAAAGAGGCTTAGAGTACACATACGGAAGAAATCCATAGGGAGAAGTGGACGATGGGTACGTGAACGTACCCAATTAACCATAGTACATATGAAGAACTCACCATGAAGACTATATCTGGATAAGAACATACGAAGAAAACGCAGAACCCTCGCTTCTACATTCCATAGGTTTTACAGTTTGAGCCAAAACATTAGAGAGATAAAGGAAGAACCTGATGAGAGAATATTCCTTCTTTTTTGTTGAAAGAATTGCTGATTCCTTTTTGTTGGGATTAAGAGAAGGGGATCCATTAGTCGAGTATGTGTTAGATCAAAAGATTTTCACGATTAAATAGAAGTTATTAGATGGCTGGTAGTTTAACCTAGAAGCCTGAAGGACATGACCGAGAAGATCAAGAGGTATGATAACGTGAAATGGTTTTTAATTAACTCAATAGGCGACGTGCAATCCTTTGAAATGCTGAGGTGGGAGAAGTAGGAGAGAGCACTTCTCCTTTCATATACTCCCTCCGTTTCATATTAAGTATCATTTTGATAAAATGTATCTGAAATGTATCTGGAAGTGTTTTTGAGTTAAGTACATCCAAATACTAACCAGATACATTTTATCAAAACGACACTTAATATGAAACGGAGGGAGTAGTAGATAAGACCTTGTAGAAAATTAAATCCAAGACCTTTATAAACTAAAACGGATAACTGTTTTGTTGGAATAGTATTTTATCCTAAGCTTCAACGTAGCTAAAATGAAAAAAAGATGGGATATTTACAGTTCTATCACAGAAACACAGTTATAATCACAGAAACACAGTTATAATCAAAGTGTCTAAACAAAAATGTCACAATCTGCACGTAGAGAGACCATTTTGCCCCTAAAACTCAGTTTCTTGATGTTTTTTAATTATTAAAACAATAATAAAACTGACAATGTGTCAGTTTATTTTTATCTTCTCCCTTCTACTTCCTTTTCTGTTTTTTTCTTCTTTCTCACTTCTCTCCTCCTTTCTTTTTTTTCTTTTTACTATTTTCTTTCTCATATTTTCTCTTAAAACACATTATCAATTTTTATTTGTTTCTTTCATTTCGTTCTTTCTCAAAATACGTATGTAAATATGCATGTCTTCGTAAATAATTATATAGATATATGTACACACGTAGGTGTACACACTTATACATATATGTACTATACAAGTACACAACACACATATAAATACCGTGTACACAAACATGTACTCATATACATATGTTTTCTGTGTACGTGTGTATGTGTAATGGCAATGATTTCTTGATGTGGTCTGGGTATATTATACATTCAAAGTGATTTGTGTAGATGATAGTGTACGTACATGATGTATATGTGTATGTACATGTATATACAACTACTTATATATACATCCGTGTATGTGTACGTGCATGTCATGTGTACATATATAGAACACGTCGTATTTATATGTATGTGTATGTGCCCATGTACGTGTGTACATATATGTACAACTACTTGCATGTACAACACATGTACGTGTACGTCATGTACGTACACTATCATCTACACAAATCACTTTGAATAGATAATATAACGAGACAATATCAATAATTCATTGCCATTATCGTTCAATACCAATATATCACTATATTTACTATACACGTACACATATACACGTACACAGAAAACATATGTATATGAGTACATGTATGTGTATATGTGTACACAGTATCTATATCTGTGTACATATGGTTTCTGTGGACGGGTATATGTGTACGTGTATATGTGTACTTGTATAGTACATATATGTATATGGGTATACACCTACATGTGTACATATATCTATATAATTATTTACGAGGACATGTGTGTACGTACGTATGTACGTATACATACAACTACTTATATATACATCTGTGTATGTGTACGTGCATGTCATGTGTACATATATGAACATGTCGTATTTATATGTATGAACATATGTTTTCTGTATATGTGTATGTGCATGTACGTGTGTACATATATACAACACATTATATTTATGTGTAAAAAAAGAAAGATTTGTAGAAGTGTTTTACGAGATCAAAGAAAAAAAATTGAGGATGTGTTTTTACGAGAAAAATTTCAGGAAGAAAACAGTAAAAAGAAATAGAAGAGAGGAGGAGAGGGTGAGAGAGAAGAAAATATGACAGCGAAAAGTGTCCAATTGACACTGACAGTGCAGTCCCATTCTCAATAAATGCAACTACTCCTCATAAAAAACAGGGGCATTTTCGTCCAAAAAATCAATGTGGCTTTTTTGTTAGTAAAAACTGCAATCTGACTTTTTTTGTAATTGAAAACTAGTTTTTGTGACATTTTTGTATGAGTCTCAAAAAAGATTAGACAAAGTTTATGATATTCAACAATTTATGAAGATATATATATATATATATATATATATATATATATACGAAGATATCCAACAATTTATGAAAATATCCAAACAATTTATGAAGATAGACAAAGTCACGAAGACAACAATTTTTGTCTTTTTATGAAGATAAGACCAAGTTTATGAAGTTCTTGGTTTGACCATTGCTTCTCAAGTCTCAATCTTTGTCTTCTTCAGTCAAAATGAAGCTACAAACCCATTTGAACAACATTGAAATAAAACATTTCTGGAATGTTTTTCTCCAAAATTAAACATATATATATATATATATATATATTCAAGACTAAAGAAATTGAAAAAATAGCTCTTGAAACATAATGAACAGGATGCTAAAACACTTGTATCTAAAGAAAGAACGTGTTTTAAAGTAAAAAATATAGTTTTTTTTTTTCGTCTATGTGGGCCACAGGCCGACCCACTTAGCCATTTTATGTGGACCACATGCCGGTCCACTTAGCCATTTAACCTCTCGTAGGAGGCTGAAGTCGAACTTGCGATCTATAGGTGCCAGGGAGAGTGGAGTTACCACTGCACTAACGTGCTCTTAGCAAATATAGTTTTCTTTTAAACCTAATAAAAGAGATAGTTTTTTTTTTTTTTTTAGAATGTAATAAAAAAGAGTTTTTTTTTATGTTTATAAAAAAGATAGTTGATAAGATTAATTAGCTAGAATCGCTCTAGCTCTTGTATTTCATCAAGTCTCATCCTTTGGTTTACAGGTTGTCGTCAAACAATAGACACCACCATTATTGTAAGCCATGCATGGGATAGACACAGGCCCGGCTCAGTATGGAAATGGGCCTTGTGCCTTAAAGCAAAAAAAATTGAAATTATGTAGAATTTAGGGTCTTTATTTAACATTTACAAAATATAAGGCCTTTTTGTGAACTTTACAAACATTTAGGGCCCTTTTTGCAAACAATTTTAGCTAAAAATGTAGGTCCCAGCAATGGGACCCTGTGCCAATGCACAGCTTGCACATGGTCTAAGCCGGCCCTGGATAGACATGCGTTGGAGTTGCCGTCAAAAAGGAAATAGAAGTCGGTGTTGAAACAAGAGTTACATCTCCCTAGCCTTGCATTTAGCCACCTATCCATGGATATGCCAATAACACATCTAAAAATAAACAAATAAGAATCAGTAATTGTGAGTATAAATGAAACAAACTATTTTTGAAAAAGACCGTTTTCTGATCAAGAACAAATATTTTTTTATCAAGAAATGAGCTTTTCCGATCACAAAAAAAAACATATTAGTACGTATAGAGGTTTTTTTTTTGAAAGAGGGCTTAGTACGTATAGAGTTGACATTCGAAATCCTATAACTTGGAAACAATTACAATGAGGTTTTCCATATTTTTTGAAAAATGTGGATATGCTTCCAAAGAGATCGTTATGTGTTACTAGGGGCTCGAGGTTTGCGCTAACAAAGATCACCGTTACATTCAAAAACGAAGGCACTCAATTAGGCGATATCTTGCGTGCAAGGGCCATGACTGGAGTGCCACATGTTCGAGACATATAGCTCTGACCTTCTGGAATTCATAAAAACCCCAGATAATTGACATGCTTTTTCACTCCTCTTAGACAAGGTCCAGAGACTGACAACACACCTTTCTAATTTCTCTATATCGAAGAGTTCACGTTCGAATAATCTACAGGTGGACTGTTTAGCCCGCTCTTCTCGTTCTCATGCTGTTGAATTCTCATTTGTAAACAATTATCTTCCAAATTGGGAAACCGATTCTAGGGACAATTTAAGACTAATGTTTGGTTGACAAAAAAAAAAAAAAACCGATTACGAACATAATTGCAAACTGATTAGACTTACTGTCATTCATTGGCAGTGGAATCTCTTGAAGATTATAGAACGTCATTCTTGAGCCTAAAGAAAAGAAAAAGATTTTGAGAGAGAGAGATGTTGTTCCTAAAAGAGCAAAAATGAGAGAAAAAGAGACCGAAGAAAATGATACAATCAACGGATATATCTATTTTTTTTTGTCTGTTTACGGGTAGTTACGGTTTTATGGTGGATCAATAAACCAAATTAAACCGGAAGAAACATGATTAAACAAAAATTTATAAAGGGAAACTAGGTCTAAAAAAAAAAATTATAATTAAAGTTCTAACCATTTAACCTAAATCTAATCGATATGTTTAAGCCATATAGGCTTATTTTAGTTAGTTTATACCATTCTTTTTTTTTGGTTAGTTAGCAAATTAGTCCATTTATCAATTAAAACCTGGACCAAACTTTAAAAGAGAGATACATATGTTGCTTCTTGAAAGAGCCAAAAATAAAAGACTGGAAGAAAATGATCTGATCAACGGATGTATATTTTTGGGTTTGTTTACTGGTAGTTACGGTTTTTATACAATTAGTGGTGGTTAATTAAATGAACCGAATCAAACCAGAAGAAACATATATAATTAACTAAAATTTATCAATTTAGACATGAATCAAACTTTAAAATATCTTGAACGGCAAATAAATTTAAATACCAAAGCATAATTAAACTAAAATTCATCAATTAGTGATGAAAGGTTTCCATAAATACTATACCACGTTTGTTCTCCCGTGCTGGATGCATCAGATCCCTGCCCTACCGTCTTGAGCACGGTGAGAGGGTATTCCACTTGCCTAGGTATTGTTGTTTCTTATGTAAGAGGATTAATTAGAGAAACAAATTTTTAGGAAACGACCGCATAGCGCAGTGGATTAGCGGGTCTGACTTCGGATCAGAAGGTCGTGGGTTCGACTCCCACTGTGGTCGATTTTTATAATATTTAGTTTCAAAAAAAAAAAAATCAAGTTTTAGGATGGTGTTTGTTTATCCTATACTAGATTTAGACCCGCTTCTAACGCGATATTTGAAATTTTAGTATAATAATTTATATATTTTGATTAGCATAAAATACATACGACCAAGATATAAATTGAGAAAATAATTTTATAAAATTACTTTAAATCCTATTATTATCTATTTCTCTTAGATCGACATATAAAAAAATTAATTCTCATGTTTTTAAAATTAATAGAAAAGTTAAATATTTTGTTAATTAATTAAACACAATATTCATTACCTTTTATAGATATTTTTGTTGTAAATGTTTATAGTTTAGAAAATATATATTTCATAATATTGTAGGAAAATCTAGACGAAATTTTAGGGAAGTTTATAAGTTTAAAAATGTGTGTTTTTTTTTTTTTTAATTTTAGTAGGATGATAATTATCCCCTAAAACTCTCCTTGGATGACACTTAGGATTTTTAAGTTTTAATATCTCCTAAAAGTCTCTTTGAGTGACACATAGGATTTTGAACTTTTGGTGTCTCTTCAATTAATATATACTAGAAATTACCCGCGTTATACGCGGAATAAAATGATTGTCGAATAAAATCAATAATTTTAGTTTAAAAAACAATTATGGTGAATTATTATACATAATCTAAAATCCATTTTATATATTTGAATTTTGCGATTATTTGTATACAAATGTATTTCACCCGTGAAATATTTAAACCAACAAATTTCATTAATAATTATTTTACTTGTAAGAAGGTGTATTTATGAAAAATTAAAAACATCTACCTGTCAAACAAAACAACTCATGTAAAAATATATATGAAATTTTACATGCTCATATAATGTATCTTCAAAAGATAATAAATTGGTTTTATATATTTTAAATCAATTTTTTTGGGGTGCATATGTTAAATTTTTGTTCACATTTATTCGATGATGTAAATCTATAATTTTCGAAATATTTAAATTTTGGAAATTATAGATTAAAATGTGTTTGACAATTAGAGTTATAGTAATCAAAATAAATATATTTGGAAATAAATGTGTTTGGTAATGAGTATAAGAAAATTAAATAAATAAATAAAAATAAAGAGGAGAAAAATTATGGAAGTGACACCTAAGCAAATTTATCCCAAAATTCTTCTCCTTTAATATATAAAGGATATATGTATATATATATATATCCTATATATTATTTGAGAAGCATTTTGGGAGCATTTTGCTTAGGTGTCATCACCACAATTTTTTGATTTATTTTAATCTTTCTATACTAATTGCCAAACACATTTCTTTCCTTATTAACTAATGTTGATTACTTTTAGTCTTAATGCCAAACACATTGAAATAATCATAAATTTGCCAAAATCGAAATATTTCGAAATCATGTACTTGCCAAAAAAAATAAAAATAAAAAATATATATATATATATATATATATATATATTTCGAAAATTCAAGATTAAAATCATAAAACTAATTATGAACCAGGTCCAGTGGTCAAGGGTTTTAAGGCTTTTACACAAGGTCTGTGGTTCAATTCCCAGACAAAAAAAATTCTTGCAGATTAATGGAGGGCACTTTTCAGAAGCTTCAGAGTCGTCCAGGAAGACCATGTCCATCGTCGGGGATGTCGTACATGCAGAGACGTTGGTCGGGGAGAGTCTATCCATCATGGAAGATGTCGTATATGCAGAGCCGTTCGTCGGAGAAAGCTTGTAGGATATTATTTGAGAAGCATTTTGGGAGCATTTTGCTTAGGTGTCATCACTACAATTTTTTGAGTTTTTTTCTTTTTGATTTATTTTAATCTTTCTATACTAATTGCCAACCACATTTCTTTCCTAATTAAGTAATGTTGATTACTTTTAGTCTCAATGCCAAACACATTGAAATAATCATAAACTTGTCAAAATCGAAATATTTCGAAATCATGTACTTGCCAAATATATATTTCAAAAATTCAAGATTAAAATCATAAAACTAATTATGAACAAAATATATATTCCAAAAGTGTATTAATTAGGAAAAATAAAAGATATTTTCCTTATCTTTTGAAATAGAGGATTAAATACTAATATACCATTATATTAAAGAAGAAGAATTTTAAACCATTATATTAGGTGTCATGCTTGCAATTTATCTAATTTTTGTTTTTAAATTAAAATTATATTATTAAGTTCTACTATACTCTTATCCAGACACTCTTCATAAGACAATTCCTATAACCAAATACAATAATTTGCAGTTAGTTTGCATAATTAAATGTGAACAAGTTAATTTTAAAGTATATAAAATCTCCACTTTTGGAATCATAAATCACGATTTTAATTTTTATTTAATTGAAAATAAACTAATGAAGGAATGCATTGTTTTCATTTTAGAATATTCAATAAAAAAATGTATATTCCAATGTTTACAAACATCTCAATGTTTACAAACCTACAATGCTTATTATATAGAAAAATACATTGTGTTGAGTCATAAACTGTATTTTGTATATTATGAGATGAAATTAATACATTTTATTATATATATTGACTAAGAGATTATTTTTGAAGATTATGAGATTGTATACATTGACCAAAAAATTAAAAACTACTATTATCAATTATTTCACGGGTGAAATACATTTCTATTCAAAATAATGACGAAATTTTAAAATATAAAACAGATTTCAGATTCCGTATAACAATTTTCCGAAAGTGGTATTGGATTTTTTTAACTCAAACTATATTGATTTACTTGCTATTCATATTATCCCGCGTTATACGCGGGTAACTTTCTAGTTTACAGTATTTGGTTGGCTGATAATTGTTAACTTAACAAGCAAGAGTCATTGTGCTTTTTATTGCATTTTTTCGTTCTTTCATATCTTAATTCTTTTTTGTTCCAAATGAGAAACTTAAGAATTGTATGGACATGAGCCTTTTCTCACTTTTTTTTTTTGGTTGCTAAAATCCATATTGGAAAAAATACAGCATAAACGAGCTTAAATTTACCATCTATTATCATAAACCAATGATACACTAAATAGTTCTTTTTTGTTGTCTTTTAAATTTTGTATTCAAATTTTCTTTTTTTTCCTTCGTTTCTTTAATTGTTCTCTAAAGTCTTTTTTATTTATTTCCTACTGAACCAATGTCATGTAGCTTGGTGAAAGGATCATGAAATGACTAACTAAGAATATTCGAACAAAACAGCACCATACACTGACTGAATGCTCTTTTATCGTGAAGCCTTTCTATTACTAAAGTACAAAAAATGTCACATCAAAGTACATAACTATCTCACAAACATAGATGCTTTTTTTTTATGTGGCGATCCGAAACCGCTACATACAGATTCTCTACACGTCTCAGTTCACACAAAAAGTGTTGATTTGATCCATTATTCTCCATTACCCACCACCGCATTTCATCATACTCGTGCTTTAAAGCATTAACTTTTTGTAGATAACGTATGCAAATAAATAAACATAAAGTAATGTTTTTATATTTACGTAAGTGTATTTGTTGCATAATTCTTGTCTGGGTGTTGGAAATATACGTAGGAAACCCACAAGAGATTTCAAGATGTATTGTATAAATCAAGAACTCAAATATTTTTTAGTAAAAGGTATCTATTCATCAAAGGATTCCTAGGAGTAAGATTGAGTTAGTAGTTTGATGCAAATTGCGGTTTGTCGTGGAAGGCACTCACTACAAGAAAACAGACCATTTGCCACTTCCAAAAGAGTCACAAAAAGGTCACAAATGGCCCATTTGCGACTACCTTGTGACGAAATAAAGTAGTCGCAAATAGTTCGTCGCTAATTTTAGGAGTCGCAAATCCGTCGCAAATCAACGACTGATTTGTGACTATGTATTTTCTTCGTTAATGTGCGACGAAGATGACACTATACAATGTAGTCGCAAATAAGCGTCGGATGTGTGACAGATTTATTTAGTCACTAATTAGAGACTGATTTGCGATTCTAAATTTTGTGGCAAATGAGCAACTGATTTGCGACTCTAAAAGATGTGGCAAATAAGCGATTGATTTGCGACTCTAGACGATGTGGCAAATAAGGGACTGATTTGCAACTCTAAACGATGTAGCAAATAAGCGACTGATTTGTGTCTACCTTTTCCGTAGTAAATTAGCGACGAATTAGAGACTAAATTGATATTGTTAAAACTTGATGTTAGTCAGAGATTCGTCACCAATTAGCCTCTGATTTGCGACGCCGTTGTTTTACAGATCTAAATTAAATCTCATTGTAGTCACTTATTAGTCACATAAATGGTACTAAGTTTTTGGTTTGTTTGTTGTTTTCATTTGCTAATTGTTGCGGAAAACAAGCATTTAGCTTGTAAAACTTGCTACCTATTTACAAAAGGCTTGCAAGCAATGTATCAAAAGAAGTTACTACAACCATTTTATCACAAAAGGTGGTTATATTCCTAGAGAGTCTAAGAGTGAAGGATGATTTAAGGTGAGGTGTCTTGCGGTGTACCGGTTGGTGCAGGAGGAAGAGCAGTCGGTGCAGGAGTCTCGCGTGAAGGATCTGCGAGAACGCATCAACCTTCTGCTCCAGTTGACTGATCCTTAGCTGGCTTGCTTTAAGCTCAGCAAAAAGGCGAGCATTATCTTCATCCCTCTTCGCGTCTTTGATCGCTTGATCAACAAGCATTTGGCGAGCACGCTTCAGCTCCTCCTGAACCTCTCCCGGGTATGCCGACGAACACTCACCATAACTGATCTTTCTTTTTTCTTTGTTCATCTTCTTTGAAAGTTGTCCCACTCCATAAGGGGTACCCTTAGGATCGAATTCTGCACACTGCAACAACAAACACATATATAATTCAATCCTAACCATGAACAAGTAAATCAAGAACCAAAACCGAGGAAAGGCATAAGGAATCATACCTTGAGGAAGAGATTGTTTTTTTCATCAATGGTGAGGTTACGCTGAGAAGTAAGGTCAGAATGTTCTCCATCTTTGACAGGCTCAGTTAAAGACTCTTGAAGGCACTTATCGTAAGATTCAGCAACTTCTTGAGCCTTTTGGTCGATGAAACTCCCATCTGGATTGGTGTGAGTCTTGATAAATACTTCGGCCCAAGAGACATGCCTTTGTAATTCATGTTCCTGTAAGAAAAGACAGTACTAATTACTGTAAAGCAGTGTGAAAGAAAAGTAACCGATTAAAGGAAGGAAGATAACACATTACCATAGCTCGCTGGATGGTCAAGTACGAGGATTGACCTGATCGGTGCATGTGAGGTCCTCGTCCGTTTTGATCTAAGTTGCGGGAGGCTGAAGCTATGGCGCACTTTTTCTTCGCCCCAGGAGTGGCCCAGAAGATACACATTCTGGCCCAAAGCTTATCACCAATCCAGTTTGGCCTCTTTCGTTTCGTCCTAACCTGACTCACAATCCCTCCTATTCTTTTTGTTGCAATCGCCTTAAAGTGGTCCTTAACAATACGAGTGATCTCGGTATCTCAATTGTATATGCTCTGCACAATAAAGAATTGTAAGTAAGCAAAAACAGAACTGAAGTTATAAAGAAAAGAAAAGATATAAGAAATAAAACTTTAACAGAAAAGATCTAAAGTATTGCTCCTGTTTGGCTATTGGAGTGACGGTCCAGCTGTTCCAAGGGCCGTCAAACTTTCTCCGAAAGATTGTTGATATCTCACGGGTTAGTAGCCCATCGTCCCGATCAAACCTTGGAAACAAATAAGAGCAGAAACCAAAATCAAAATATTTTCAGTTTAGAACATGTAAATCAAAACCTTGGAAATAAATGTGAGTAGAAACCAACATCTAAATATTTTCAGTTTAGAACATCTAAATCAAATTAGCATAGCAGAAACCAACATCTAAATATATCAGTAGAGAACATTTACATTAAATGTAAAACTAATGCAAAATAATTAATTCCAGTATGTAGTTCAATGTAAATCGAAAGAAGCAGTTAATAAAATGGAAACAGAGAGGAATTTTACCAAATAGAGTTTGGCAATGGTTGCTCAAACAGTAAAGGAAGCCTTTGACGTTGAGGATTAGCCAGTATATCATCTTAGTCTTCATCTTCGCCATTACCTTCATCACCTTCGTCCTGAGATTCGATGTCATCAGGATTGAGGTCTAAATCCTCCTCGCCGTCTACGTCTTCTTCTTCTTCTTCTTCTTCTTCTTCCTCTTCGTGAACTTGAGTCTGAACCTGAAGGGGTTATTGATGTTGGCGATTCAGGTTCAGATTGGTTCTTTACAGAGTTGGTTGAGGTTAAACACGGTTAGAAGAAGCTGGATACTGGAGAGGAAGGGTTCGAGACACAGAGACATTCCCAGCCGACTGAGGAGGTTTTTGAGACGGCGGCGAATGACAGGCAGAACGATTCGAGTCATGGGACGAATTAGGTCTCTTTCGTCCTGGTGGTGATAATTCACCGGCGTCCTTCTGACTGTTGCTTCCACCACCATCGATTCCCTTACCCTTGTCACGCCTTGAGGCCCCGGGAAACTGACCACGGTTATCTGTAGATGACCGAATCTGTGAACCACTAGTAGCAGAGGCCTTAAGATTAGCCACAGTGGCTAAAGTCTCAAGAGCACTGGTACTCGTTCCGGCGCTTGATCTTCCTCCACTTACAACAGGACCGCCTCGTCTCTGGACGACACCGCCTCGTGTCTTAACGCCGGATTTGGATTTGGATCCAGCCATGGCAATTAGAATTTCTGGAAAGATTAGGGTTTTGGATTTAGGTTAGAAATGAGGGTTTGAATCGAAAACGAGAGAGAGATAGCGATTAGGGTTTTTGAGGTGAAATCGATTGGATGAAGAAATTGAAAGAATTCGTGAGAAAGAGAAGATATTTGTCCCAGAATCGAAAGGATCCGAAAGGATTCGAGTCATACAGATGAAGAACAAGGAGAAAGAGAATAATTTATCCCAGAATCGAAAGGATTCGTGAGAGGATTCAGAAATTAGGGTATGTGTTCGCGAGAGGATTGAGAGAAAAGAGGGATGAAATTGGGGTTTGATAGAAAGATGAATAAGAGAATGACCCTTGGGTCTCCGACCTAATGAAATTTTTTTCTATTGGCGTCGCTAATCAATCGCTAATATTTCATTTACGCGGCAAAATAAGGCCGCCATAAAGGCCCAAGTAATTGGTCAAAGGGGCCCAGGTATTAGTCTCCAGTCAGTCGGTAATTAGTGGCTAATTGGCAACTAATTTGTGACGATTACAAGTTAATCACAAATAAAATCCCTAAACCCTAAACATTTAGAGCCAAACTTTTGTTCCTCTAAACTTCATATATGCCATATACCCTAAAAAAATTGATATACCTTTTATATCATGAATAACAACGAAAATTTAGAAAAACATTAAGCTTACCTATTATAACATAAAACTACTAAGTGTTTAAAACCTCAACTATATGAAATTAGGTTTTCATATAGTTTGATTTTTTTACATTGATAGAAAATGTATTATCACATATCACAAACGTTGAATTTGTGTGCTATACAAGGTAGAATATGTTACAATGTTAAACAGCGTCGCAAATTAGTGACTAATCAGTCGCTATTGGACAAAGCGTGGCAAATTAGTATCTAATCAATCGCTAAAGCGTCGCAAATTAGTGACTAATTGAAATCCTAAACCCTATTTTGTCACTAAAGCGTCGCAAAATTACTAATTGGAATTTAAAACAAGTTTGGCGATCCCAAGGATCGAACTCGGGTTCGGATGCTTGTTTAAATGTGTTTAACCGATGTGCCATAGTAATATATTGTTAGTATTCATACTAAATTTTATTTATATACAAGGAAGTAGTAAGGACAAAAAAGGGGGTGTTGTTCCCCGGATTCGAACTCGGGTTCCTGACAATATTGATTGTTTTGATCGTGTTAACCGATGTGCCATTGTAAAATTATTGTTATTAGCCCCACAAACTTTTATTTATACAGAGTTAAGTAGTAAGTAAAAAAAAAAGGGGTGTTGGTCCACGGGTTCATTGGTACATAATAATCTCCATAAATATATTGCACACTTAAAAAACTATAACAAATCCCATATAAATAGTACACAAACATGAAAACATTAATATTCACCGCAAGATTCTTCGTCGGAAGCGTGGTCAGATAAATTACATTGGAATTGATCGGTACGATCTTCGTCTCCAATTTCGAAAGCAAGACCTTCCATCGGATGCGTCACATCAACTAAACCATCGATATGTAAATCCTGAATGCTCGATGTGGTTGTTTCGTCGACTGTTTGTTGCAAAATAACCTCCTCATTTTCCACGAACTTTCCTTAAATCCGATTTCGCGGATTCACTTTCACAACAGATAGCCATGTTTTCCGAGAACGCTTTAGATTTGGATAGGAAGATAACAAACCTGATAAGCTTGAGACGCTGTGAAAGAAAAACATTTCATGTTAGTACAAATAAGTATGACATAAGTTGGGAGTCACGTGAATTTGCACATAATACGAATGGTTCGTATTTTGGATGTTTTTGAGATGAGAGCACATCGGCAACACCAATCTCGTTCTTTCGAGTCCCTTTACCGACCGTAGGGCCAAACCATTGACAGTAAAAAAGGATGATTTTCAATTTCAAGATTCCAAGATATGTGAGTTCGATAATTTGTTCAATTGTGCCATAGAAATCATCTTCGTCGGAGGCGTCTGAATAATTTTGTCCTCGAACACAAATCCCATAGTTCATTGTTTTCTTGTGTGCTCCGTGGTCACGCGTGTGAAACATTTACCCCCTCGTAAAATACATAGGCCACGACTTCACCTTATTCTCAGGACCTTCTAATATATCGTGAAACCGCATTGAAAAATTGTGTTCATGTTTTTTCGCTTGCACCTACATAGAAAAATATTATTCAATTATATAAAATTGAGAATTAAATAATATGAATACTTACATATTGGCGCATCCATGAATGAAATTCATTGTCTCTTTTCGCTGTGACCTCTTCATCAGATAGTCTTGGGTTTTCAACTCGAATTTGTGCATATGAATGCGCGGTCTTATAATCAATGTCTTTCAGCCAAAACTCAGTACATTTGCCACTTGGGCGACCGGACCGAGTAAATAAATCTGGCACTGGTGCAGTATACACGGGTGCTTCACCTTCGATATATCGAGATGTCGTACAAAATTAATTTGTTAATTAATATGCCATGTATAGAATTAAACAACACAAAACAAATTATATGGTTTTTAATTATTTACCTTCTTCTTGCAGCTATGGACATTTAGGGGGGAAAGTAGTGTTCAGAGAAATTAGATATCTCGTCGTTCCTGTATGCTTCAATAATATCATAACAATATTATCCTTCAAAATTTGGACCCGGCTTTGATCCAATGATCTACTACTTAGGTCACGGAAAAAGGCTCCAATTGCTGTAAAACATATCTCCACGTCAATAATCAGAGCACCAAAAATAGTAATAAAAGACTTTCTGTATGTATATGTACTTGACAATGCTTGGTGAACGCTTTGCAGAAGAAATTCTGCAAATACGAACGGAAGCAACCGCTCTATAAAAACATGGCAGTTGTCACTTTTCATTTCCGAAAAATTTCGGGCATTGATGTCTACACAACTTGCTAAATTCCCTGCATAGCCATCGGGAAATTTGACTTGATTTTTTGCCCAATCTAGTAATGCATCTAGTCCTCTTATGGGCAATCTCCAAATAGGGAATGGGGCGTTCCCATATTCATCCATCCGCAGTTCAGGTCGGTGGCAATGTCTTTCCATATCTATTCTTGACTTCACCGTGTCTTTAGATCTTTCTTTGACATTCATCACAGTGTACATGATGTTATCAAAAAAGTTCTTCTCGATATGCATTACGTCAAGGCAATGTCGTAGGTTCAGATCCACCCAGTACGGTAGCTCCCAGAAAATGCTTTCTTTATACCAATTATGCCAATCTTCAGAGCCGGGAGGTTTTTTTTTATGTCCATTTCCACCACATTCACAAGTTTTCTTTGCTCCACTGTTTTGTATACTCCGATATATTTGTTCGCCCGTCAACGATTCTGGTGGATACAAATTTATGGTGTTACGTCCCTTTCGAAAATTAACTTTGTTCCTTCGTAATGGGTGATCTTGCGGCAAAAATCTTCTATGACAATCAAACCAACTCGTCTTCCGACCAGCGTGCAAGTAGAAAGCATTTGTATCTTCTTTGCAAATGGAACAAGCTAGTTTTCCGTAGGTTCAGATCCACCCAGTACGGTAGCTCCCAGTAAATACTTTCTTTATACCAATTATGCCAATCTTCAGAGCCGGGAGGTTTTTTTTTATGTCCATTTCCACCACATTTAGATGTTTTCTTTGCTCCGCTGTTTTGTATACTCCGATATATTTGTTCGCCCGTCAACGATTCTGGTGGATACAAATTTATGGCGTTACGTCCCTTTCGAAAATTAACTTTGTTCCTTCGTAACGGGTGATCTTGCGGCCAAAATCTTCTATGACAATCAAACCAACTTGTCTTCCGACCAGCTTGCAAGTAGAAAGCATTTATATCTTCTTTGCAAATGGAACAAGCTAGTTTTCCGTGTGTCGTCCATCCCGACAACATAGCATATGCTGGAAAGTCACTAATTGTCCACAACAGAACGGCTTTGAGGTTGAAGTTTTTCTCTAATGACACATCGTACGCTTCGACTCCATTATTCCATAAATCCTTTAGCTCTTCGATCAGCGGCTGAAGAAAAACATCAAGACTCCCACATGGATGATTAGGTCCCGAGTTCAATACCGTAAAAACAAATACTCTTCATTCATGCACATATGTGGAGGTAAGTAGTAAGGAGTCAAGATCACATGCCACAACGAATGATTCTTCGACATACCAAAAGGATTGAAACCATCTGTACATAATCCAAGTCGTACGTTTCTTGTGTCCCCCGCAAAACCGGGATAGAGTTGATCAAAAGTTTTTCACTCTGCCGCATCAGATGGATGACACATAACTCCTTTTTTGACTCGTGCTCAGCATGCCATCTCATTACCGCTGCAGTCTTCTCTAATAGGTACAATCTTTTCAGCCTATCACCGATAGGAAGATACCACATTTTACTAATTGGCACTCTCTTCCGCCCTCCGGTATCAGGCATATACCTTGGTTTCCACAAAACTTGCAATTCTCCAATGCCGCGTCTTCTTTCCAGAAAAGCATACAATTATTCTCGCATACATCGTATTTCTGCATCGGCAACCCTAGCTTTCGTATCAATGTTTTCGTCTCGTAGTATGACCCGATTGCACGATTAGGCTGAGATAAATACTCTGTAAACGCTTCAGCCCATGAGTCCATGCAAACTTCAACCAAATTATGGTCTGATTTGATGGTCATGTGTTGAGCCGCTAAAGATAATTGCGAGTGACCTTCTTGACAATCTTCATACAATGGCGTATTTGCAGCGTCTAACATCTGGTAGAAGTTATTTGCATCCCCGGTAGGTTCTTCATAATCATTTCCAGCTTGATCATGTTCATGTTGATATTCATTCAATGGCGTAGAACCATGAAATGCATCTTAAACCATTTTAGCGTAAAAATTACTACCATCATGAATTTCTTCATTACCCGTACTAAATTGATCATTACCGGTACTAAACTGAGCATTTTCGTAATTACTACTACTACCTACTCCTACTACATTATAATCTTCCCCGTGTTCCGTCCACACGTAATATCCTTCCATAAATCTATTACTAAGCAAATGATTCGTTACAGTACTAACTGGTTTCGGTCTACGCGTATTTCTACAAGTAGCACAAAGACAATATATTTTACCTCTACTACTGAGAGCAAAGTCTTGGACTGGTGCAAGCCTCGTGAATTGTTCAACCCCCTTCACAAATTCGGCGGATATATTGTTCGTAATTAGATTGAACCGGTTGTACATCCAAGACCGCGATGAATAAGGCCACATTTTTTTTCCTCGTCAAGTATTTTTCTTTTTTTTTTTTCTTTTTTTTTCACTCCCAAATCTTTTTCTTTTCACTCCCAAATATTTTTTTTCCTCCTAAAATATTTTTTCATTCCATATGATTTTGAATGAGAGAGAGAGAGAGATGAATGTGTAAGTGAAATGAAGGGAGAGTGAATCGTATATATAGGCAAAAAGATTAGCCACTACTATGTGACGCCAACGAAAGAGTCACAAATATATGACGTTTTAGCCTCTACTTTGCGACTACCATTAGAAAAAAATATCTTAGTTAGGTTCACTCGTTATTAAACACGTTTTTTTGTTTCTTTCTTACCGACATGCATATCAATTTGTCTTCTTGTGGCGACATAGGATTTGCGACGCTTTAGTGACTCTTTTGATGACGTCGCTAAATTGTGACTCCTGTGATAGTCATAAATCCGTTGCAATTTTGCGACTACTATAATCGTCTTCCAGGTGTCGCTAATTTGTGATTGATTTGTGTCGACTTCTGAACCTACTTTTAGGTGTCCGAAAGTAGTCACTAATTTGCGACTACCTTACGACTAGTTGTTGGCGTCGCAAATTAGCGACTACTTTGCGACGCCTTTTATTGGCGTGGCAAATCAGTCGGAAATTCGTCTCAAAGTAGTCGCAAATATTAGTGACTGATTTTTCAGTCACAAACCGTAGTCACTCATGGACTGTTTTCTTGTAGTGACTTGATCGTGGTTTCGGTCTTAGTTGTAGACTTTAGCCCTTTGTAGTTCCTTTTTGTTTAGTTTATGTTTAGGATTCAATTTGTTTCCCTTGACAGGCCTTAGTCTCCGGGGTTTTACACGTTTATCCGCCGGCTTAGTCTCTGGATCAGTTTCCGGTTTATATTCCACAAATATATCCCATCCTTGTATTTCACAATGGTTTGGTACCATGTTTAATGTAATTTTCCAGACACAAAAAAAAAAAGGTACATTAAGTAGCGCAAAACCTTAATTTTTATATATATTATATATTGCCGCATACAAAATTTAAGAAAGTCAAAAAATTAGCATTACAATAACACTCTACCAATAAGCACCGATCGATCCGGTATTATTTGGAAATCGGACCCATTGTTTTTTTCTTTTATTATTGTATCTTATTTTATAATCGCCGTTAATGTTATTTTAAACTGATTCATTGGTGTTAGGCCTCAAGGTCACAACACTTGCATCTTTTGTGTCCATTTCTGCATTTGCTTTCGAAGAGAATGTCGCAAGTTGTGAAGTACTAAGTGGGAGTTCCTTGTCCATGTCTGAAAACGAAGATGGTTCGTCTTTGCTTTTGCCCCACAAAACCGAATAGAGACCAAGTACTATCACTATTGCTCCAAATATCCTACAAATATTATTTAGATATATTAATTACTGATACTAACCAAATCATTAACTATTTAAAAGTTTACGTACCTCCCAAGGTACATAACTTCAGCAAGAATTATAGAACCCAAGATTGCAACAATGACCATACTCAATGGATTGAAGGCAGTCACAAACACCGGTCCTCGAGTTTTCATTACTACTCCTTGAACGTAATAACCAAACCCTGAACATATCACACCCTGTATATATCAAATCACATAAAAATCATTTAGTTTGATTTGTACAGAATTAACCGGAATTAAACCCTAATTCTATATTAGTATAATTAAGCTTACACCATAAACAGCAGCTAGTAATTTGGAGTCCAACTGGATGGACCAAGCAGAAGGATTTCCCCTTTCAATCAAAACTGCAACAATAGTGCTTTCAATAGACCCCATTAAGCATATGTAAGCTGTCAAGGATAGCTCTACCGGGTACGATTTAAGCGTGATCGCCTGCATAACCAATCATTTTACTCTGTTTAGTACTATATAAACTGGTTCTAATCTGTTTACTCTGTAAAATCTTGGTCTTTAAAGTTATACTTGGAGATTGACAAAACCGGCCCAACAAATGCAACCAGTAGCAATGAGTAGTGCGCCTTTCGTAAGATCTTGTTTGACCCCGGTACTAGATAAATCTTGATGATGGTCGTTGGGATTAGCCCAAGGCAATGGAATTAAAGGTCCTTTCACAAGAGTCATAAGCATTGCTCCACCAACTGTAACAATTGTCCCTATAATCTTGGCTTGGCTGTGTATTTTTCGGATGTTAACGTTCTCAAGTCTACACATCAAACATAATGATTCTTTAGACCAAAAATCAAAACAAGAACAAAACCGTAATTACATTCAACAAAACAAATTAATATTTTTACCTGAAAATCCATGCCATAAGAAAGGCAAAGGCAGGAAGAACATTGGTCATTGCAGCTGTGAAAGTTGCGGATGTGTACTTCATACCCATGTAGTATAAGTTCTGATCAATTGTTGGTCTATAAACATATAAACAAAAATTCACTTAAGCACTTGTACTAAAAACATAATAAAAAAATATAATTCTTAAAAAGTATATAGAACAACTCTTACTCCAATAACCCAAGCAATATTATCTTGAAGAAGATGGGTAACGTCATCTTGGGCCGTATTTTCCTGCCCATTCGAAAAGTAAATTGAAGTAAAATAATCAGAAAACACATTAACTTAGATTTACGTATATAATACGTGAAGGACATGCATGCATGACCATTATACAATTATATGTAGACCAAATGAAAGATGATATACCTATCCAAGAAGAAGGCAAATGGAGCAATGAAAACAGTAGCTACAATATGGCGATATGAAGCTAGAACGTGAGGGCTCATGCCTCGGTCCAGAGCGAATTTCGCTATGATCGATAGTCCAGCATATCCAAATTGTAGAGAAATAACAGTTAGGAATGGCTTCCATGTGTTTGAAGCCATATCTCTACTACGTACTTTGGTATAAAGTGTAAAATAGAAATTGTGATGTAAGAAAGAGCTGATGGAGAAATGTGGGAGGGTATGAGGTTGGTTTTATAGGAGGATTTATAGGGTTATTATTATAATTTCATTGGAAATTTTGAAATTAAATATCAATTTAATTTTGAGTTAAAAAGAATTCTAGGGACTCCACTATGCAAGTCTGATAGTGAGAGTATTTATGCCATTCTTGCTATATATATAGAATATTATAACATATGCTTTGATATTATTCCTATTTAAAATAGGCGCATACATAATTATATAGTAATTTCTGGTCGTGATGATGATGGTAACATCAACTACTTAATCATAAACTTTATAAAACCCCAGTAATTTGGTATTTTTAACCAAGGAAAGTAAATACTTCTCACCGGTATCAACCATTCTAAACACCATTAGAGATTCCACAGCTGTCACATATTTTCATGGATAATCATCTACCAACATCCAAAAGTTCTAAATACCATTGGAGATTCCATATATTTTACATTTTTTAATAAGGTTAATCATTAAATTACTTCATACAAAAAGATGAATTATCAAAATTATTTTCACCTTCTCTGTTATTGTAAATTCACATGTCATCTATTTGGAATCAATATAATTAGTTTGACATCATCTATTAATTTAACAAAATTGATTTATTTCTATTTTAGTAGAAATTAAGGATTTTAGTTTTCCAAACTGAAAAATACATACATATATATCATAAGAATTATTTGCGATAGTTATCATATAAATGTCATAAAAGTAGTTAGCAAACAAATGATATATAGGCAACAAATGGGGATAATGAGTTTCAATTGAGGAACACAAGTGGATCCGTGTTGATTTTGCTTTGTAGTATATGAAAAAAAGATAAGCAAATATATATATAATATGTATCGAATAATTGAACCCACCAAATTAAAATATAACTTCAATATTGAGCTGTGATGCATGAGTTTTTTTAATAATAGAAAGTGTGAATATATATCCACAACATAACACACTTAACTAATGGAAAAACGCATCCGAATCGGATCGTATGTGGAAGAAATAAAACAAAATAACTTAAGGCCAACGTCGTGATGGTTGAGAATTTAATTTTGGCACTTTATGATTCTCCCCACCTGGAACCTCTATCTCTACATCGAACAATAATAGTAATATTTTGATTACAAAACAATAAATTAATACTTACATACATATATCTGACGAATCCCACAGAGATTAATTCCCGACAGAGATTACATACATACATATACCAAATATCATATGCATGTTTTGTGGCGAACCTTCCTGACGACATATATTCTCATCTTCAGTGTAATTTGTTAGATATTTTTTTTTTCCTTTCTACTTTTAGATTTTTCGAGTTTTTTTTAAAAAGTAGTTTTGTTTTGTTACGTTAATCTATTGAAAATATGAGATTTATCATGTGAATGTTGATGATGATTAATCTGTATCTATAATATACTTTGTGTACGAGTAAAAAACTTTCTTGAATTGGTGATATATCATGCGTGTATATATATATATATACATATTATGAACTTACACACAAAAATGTGAAAAGATGAAGTGAATATGTTGTTGTTCCCCCACCAAATTGGACTAATTTGGCAAGGATGAGTTGACATCGAATTAGCTTAGCTGGGATTTTGAAGAAGTTGATGCATCACAACTGATTTGATAGTTGATTCGGAGTTAATATATTTCCGATTTTGTTGTTCTTGTTAAAGGTTTCTTTACGATTGTTATTCGACAAAGGAAATACAGATCAGAATACATTAACCAATTAAAAAAAATTATAGTGCGTTTACTGTGTGTATTTGTGTTGTTTATCTTCAAAGCTTTACTCTAATATATTCTACGCTGAAATTCTCTCCCTGTTTGTAAATAAACTCCAAATGATGTCTACTTAAATAAGAGAATTGACACAAAAAAAAAGTATAATATATGAAAAACAATTACCAGTTGAAAGTCGAAACACTTAATATTTGAAAACCAAATATTTCAAGGCATATTTATATAGTTATAATAAGGGTATCTGAAATTTTAAAGGACCACGATGGTCAAATTTCACTATGAAGGGATTAGGGTTTGAAACATCGATATGCTCAGGTTTTACCCGAAATAAATTACTGCAAGTGCACAGGCACGCAGTAGTATATTCAGGGATCGAATCCACAGGGACCAAGTGTTACACAACAAACTATAGATAATTGAACTAAGTTAAGCAGGAAACAAAGATGGGTGATTTTATCAAAATAAAATAACGAGATTGCAAATAACGATTTAAAAAAGATTAATAAAAGCGTTAGGCATTAGGGAATTATCAGAAAATCACATTCATAAACCAGACAACTATTCAGATTCTAATATACATGCATCTTAAACCCAAGCACTGATATAAATTGCTCCACTTTCGTGATAACAATTACTTTCCCTAGAGATCTGAGTGTCTAAACTTTTGGAATGGTCACGACTATCCTAGACAAGCATTATAGTTCAGGTTTGATCAGTTCATAATACTCTATAACTAACCTTTCGAATTTTTATAACGCATTACTCATCAACAGTAGTTCTAGCAATACACAAGCTTTTGGAATGTGTATCAACATAAGATCTAGTGATTAAATGGCCAGTTCAATCCTAACATTATGCCTAACACTGATGAAGATGGTAAATAATAATCAATCTATTTGTGTCTGATTTATTCTGTGAAATCCATCGAAACCCTAAAACCTAACAAGAGAACTACTCAGACATGATTAAAGAACAAGCAAAAACCATGGATGAGAATAGCATAATCATATAAATAAGAAATCAATAAGGGTTCAGAAATCTTCTCCAAAGGGCGATGAGATCTTCTCCCTTGCTTACAAAACGTCTGAATAAAACTAATAAAAGAGGTCTCTCTTCATAAAAACGAAACCCTATGGGTATTTATAGGATAAAAACGGAAAAAGGAAAATTTCTAAAAATCTGGGGACTGGACCGGTCGGTCTGGAATCTCGACCATCGGTCTGGTTTCCAGGTCCAAAAATCTTCAAGTGATCGGTCTGGACCGGCCGGTCCTTGGTGTGGACCGGTCTGTCCCATTTCCAGGAGCGATCCTTCTTCGAGTCTTGAGCCGGGATCGGGCGGTCGTCCATCGGAACGATCGGTCTTCAAGTCTCCCATGTGGACCTGTCGGTCCTAGACTGGGATCGGTCGGTCCCGATCCCTGATATATCATGGTTTTTACCCTGTTTAAACCATGATATAAGTCCTATATCTAGAGTCTTTGTTATGTTTTGTGTTGGTTTTAGAGTCTTTTCAGGTACAAGGACGATTGGAGCTTAAAAGATGTTTACTGGGAGTTTTGGAGTATCACGGAATGAAGCGGCAAAGATGCAATCATGGAATGAATTTTTGGAGTCTGTGTCGAGCGACACCACCACTGAGCATCGCTCGACACTACGACATGAGAAGCAAAGAATCCGATTTTGAAGATTGGTGTCGATCGACACCACCTATCAGTGTCGATCGACACCCTGTTCGCAGAAGCCCAGTTCTTAATCGCAGAAGTCCGTTTGAAGCCCGAAGTTTCCAGGTGTTTACTTTTATGTTCTGGCCGACTTTGTAACCTTATAAATACGCTTTTAGAGTCATTGTTTAGAGGGACGCATTATTTTACTGAACTCTTTGATTTATCTTTTAAGAAAACCATGTTTTCATTATTCGATATGTCTGAGTAGTTTCCCTGTTAGGTTTAGGGTTTTCAAAGGTGTTTGATGAGTTGCATGATCTGATCTGATTATTAGGATAAAATCATTAGAACATTCTTCATCTAGACTTGTGTTTATTGCTGTAACTAGCCTCGCGAACTAGAATCTGATATTAGGTTGTTTAGTAGATGCGACAGCATTATTAATCACCTGAACTAGTGTTAGATGAGCAAAATACCTATTCGCAAAGGGATTTGGTTTAGGGTTTTGTGAGCAATTAAACTTGAACTTTAATGCTTGATTAGATCCATAGGATTCGCAAAGGAATTTGGTTTTCTAAGATTTATTCATAGATAATCTTTGCAACGACAGTTGGTCGATTTTACCTTCGTGTTCATGTTCATGTTCAAGAATTGTGCTTAATATTCCTATTATCTGATTTATCTGCATCTTTGATTCACCGGAGATATCCCTATACCTAGCGCTTTCTTTCATTGATTTTAAAACCGTTTTTAATTGCTTTGATTTATTGCATTCATCTCATTTTGCCTAGCTTAATCTGAAATTTATAAACTATTGTGTTTTCTTAGACTTTCTGTGGATCGATAACCCTAAATACTGCAATTGACCTCTTAATTTGAGAGAGTCTAGCTCTAGGGATAATTTGAGCTTATCAAATTTTGGCGCCGTTGCCGGGGAGTCTAAACCATTAGATTTATTTTATTAGGATTTTGTCTAGGTTTTTGTTTTTATTTTTGTTTTGCTAGTTTATTTTTGTTTTGCGTTTCAGGTACATGAGAAACCGCAATACCAGGAGCAATCGACACGAGGAACTAGTTGTTTACAATCTCGAGGAACTTGCGCGTTTGGAACGTGAGAACAGAAGAACAGCTAGAATGGCTGCTCAAGAACGTATTATACTAATTCCTGGAGAGGATGGGGTTTTGCGTGATCCGGCAGGTCTCAGATACAACGCCGAAGGGCAGAGAATTAACGACGATGGTATTGTGATCGTCGAGGAGATTGTCGAGCCAGTTGACGAAGGAGCAGTGTTCGAAAATCAAGCTGGTGTCGCTCGACACCATAACGGTGTCGCTCGACACCCGCATGGGATTCACGCCGAGCAACAAGGGAATCAGATCGCTGGACGCAACAGACAGCCAGGTGTCGATCGACGCCCTGTCCAGAACCGCACTCTAGCTGATTTCAACAGGCCTGATCAGTTCTACGCAAATCGAGCTGCGATTCGTCCTCCAGCTTTCCAGAGGAATGATTTTGAGCTGAAGCCTGAGTACTACTCACTAGTAGCTCAACATCCTTTCCATGGCCTTCCACATGAGCATCCGATGGATCACATCGAGAACTTCGAGGATTTAGCCTCCAGCATCAAGGCTCAAGGAGTGTCTATCGATTATCTTTTCTGCAAGCTATTCCCATACTCTCTTAGTGGGGATGCTTCTTACTGGTTGAAACAGCTTGAGCCTGGATCGCTTACTACTTGGGAGGACACAAAGAACGCGTTCCTGAACAACTTCTTTGATGATGCGAGATCAGAAGAGCTGAGGACAAAGATTACTTCTTTCAAGCAGGGTCCTACAGAAGCTTTTAAGGCTGCATGGACGCGACTTAAGTCCTATCAGAGGGATTGTCCTCACCACGGCTTCACAGACGTTCAATTGTTAGGCATCTTCTACAGGGGAGTAGACTGGCGGTATCAGATGGCACTGGATGCAGCGAGTAGTGGTAACTTCAATACCAACTACCCAGCATATGCAATCACTCTCATCGAGAACTTGGCTTCTAGCAACCGCACGAAGAACGCTGACTTTGAGAGGAAACAGTTGAGCGAAAACAAAGATGGCGGGAAACACTTGTCTGAGATGAACGCGAAGCTGGATTCTATGAAAAGTATCCTTGTGGGCAAGAAGTCTATTCAGTTTGCCCAGCAAGTTGAGACAGCAGGAGAGGATGTGAATTACATCAATGGCTCAGGATTTCAGAAGTATGGAAGTCAGCAAGGCTATCAGAAGCCCTTTCAGAGCAACAACTTCAACAGAAGCTATGGCTCCTCGTCCTACCAGAAACCTCCTGAGCAAGACAACGAGGTGAAAACTATGCTTGCGCGACTCCTAGATGGACAACAGAAGTTGGAAGTTACTTTCAATGGGAAGTTGGACTCAGTCTACCAAGACTTTAATGGGAAATTCGAGTCATTGAGCGCTCATATGAAGCAATTGGATACACAAGTTGCGCAGACTGCTGAATCTGTTAGGAGACAAGATGGTTTCCTTCCTGCGAAGACTGATGTAAACCCAAGGAGCGCTTGCAATGCTATTCACACTGAGACGAAGGATTATTTCGCAGAATTGGATGAGATTTTTGGTACAGCAGAGCAGGTGTCGATCGACACCGGTCCAGAGCATCGATCGACAGCACTCGAGGAGTTATCAAGGATCGCGACAGAAGAGTTAGTGTCGATCGACACTACAAAGAGTGTCGATCGACACCCCGTCCAGACAGAGCATGATTTTGCGGTTATCGCGATTGCTTCTGAGGAGAACGTCTACAAGGCTCCAGTTCCTTTTCCCAGAGCTGGAAGGTCTAAGCAGGAGGTTGAGGAGGAAATTTGCAAGCGGATCATTGATAAGGTCATGGTTGAGATGCCTTTGATCGATGCAGTTAAACTTTCTCCTGCGCTTAGGAGATACGTCAAGCGGCTTGCAGCTAATGGTATTAGTCCTGAGGAGGGAGCACTGCTGACTAGAGATATCAGAGCGATTCTCTTGAATACTCCTCCAGTACCTAAGAAGAAGAAGAAGGACATAGTAGTCTCAGAAGAAGTAACCGCAATGATTCAAAGCAGGATTCCTGTCAAGCTGCCAGATCCAGGAAACTTCGTGCTTAATTGCTCCATCTCGACAGGGCAGTTTCCTCACTCTCTTTGTGATTTAGGATCAGGAATTAACATAATGCCATTATCTGTTGCTATTGATCTTGGTATGACTAATTTCAGGACTACTAGGATGTTTCTTACTCTAGCCGATCGGTCGAGGAAATTCCCAAAAGGAATTCTAGAGGATGTGCCAATCAGGATTCAGGACTGCATTATTCCAGCGGATTTTGTAGTTTTGGAGTACGAAGATGAGCCTGAAGATCCTTTGATCCTAGGACGGTCATTCTTAGCTACTCCTGGCGCTCAAATCGACGTGAGGAAAGGGAAGATAAAGCTTGATCTTGGTGATATTGTCATGGACTTTTACATGGAGACAACAAGAAGGAAATCCATCATTGATGGTCAAGCTTTCTCTGTGGATACATCGCTGGATGACAAACCAATCAAGGAGCTTTCGAAAGATATTCCTGCTGAGATCATTGAAGAAGTGGTCGTTTCAGAACCATCTCCTGAGATACCTCATGAAGAGCCCAGGTATGAACCCCTTGTACTTAATTCTGTCTCTTCTACATTCATTAAAGATGAAAAGCCTGTTACGCGCTCATGCAAGCTTCGAGTTCCTCGAAAGCTTGGTTTTTCTGATGGAATTGCAGGACAGAGAAAAGAAGAGATGAAACCTAAGAGGAGTTCAAAGCCTTTCGCAAAGATGCGAATCATCATTCCTTCGGAGCTTAAAGATCAAGGAGAAGCAGTTCTTCAGGAAATGATGGAGAGAACGATGAGACTTTTTCCTGAGACTGTTTCTGATAAGTCTGGGGGAGCTGTCCAGAAGGTCCGTTTGAAACAAGTTGCCGGTTCCGTTCAGGATAGAGGAAGTCCGATACTTCCTAAAGATCCACCATAGTTCCGAGTTCCATCACAGTCAAGCTAAAGACTGAAAACAAGCACTTAATGGGAGGCAACCCATTTGTAAGTTTAATATTTATGTTTTCTTTTTATGTTTCTTTTTCAGTTTTACGCTTTGGTTTTGTTTTTGGTGTCGATTTTCAGGAAAATAAACGTTCGAATTGAAAGTGAGAATGAACTTCAATTGAAGGTGTCGATCGACAACAACAGGAGAATCGATCGACACCATGAAAATCCATAGTCAGAATCGGGACAGAAACGTGAGTGTCGATCGACACTGATAGGTGGTGTCGATCGACACGGTCCCCAGGTTCGAATTCTTACTTGATTTTTCATTCGTTTCAATTCCTGTTTATCTTGTTTCACCGATCTTAGGCTTAATAACACTGGGGACAGTGTCGTTTAAGTCTGGGGGAGGTAGTCGCTAACTTTTGTGTTTTCTTTTGGTGTTTTTGAGTCATTTAAAAAAAAAAATTAGAGTCAAAACCTCTCTTTTAGACTTGCTTTGAACAGCACTCATGGACCATTCCAATGCAAGTTGGCTGGTTTTACTGAGGTGGGTAACTGGAAGTGGATCGGTTTAACGGAGCGAGTTCAAATTTCTGGAGAACGCCAGAAAGGATGTCAAAGACCCCGCACTAATGAATCTTAATCTTCTTGTCAAGGGCGTTGGCTAATCGCAAGACTTGATTCAGCTTCTAAATATTTGAAAGCGAGGAAGGACCGCTCTTGAAACTTCTTCCCGTATGATGAGTACAACTGTCCTAGATCTGGTGGTAAAGGATCCTCTGCTGAGGTACCCGCCATCATAAAAGCCTCATAGAACAACAGTAGTGAGCGCTGATCTAGTGAAATCATAGAGATGCCAAGGAAATAAAAAATTTGCAGAAAAGTGCAAGCCCGAATTCATATAGGCATTTGGTGGTAAAGGACCCTCTGCTGAGGTACCCGCCATCACAAGAAAAAAGTTCAACAGAAAAGCATTGCATCTCTATGATATCCTTAATTGGATAACTAGTTTCAGAGGGAAGAGAGAGGGTGAAATGCGGGAAAAGTGTTAAAGGAAGCGAAAGAATCTAGAAGGTCCAGCGATCGATATTCCCTCGATGAGACTGCACCTAATTGAACTTAAGGGGCCTGCGACTGAAAGTCTGAGTTTCTCTAAGGGGTTTGGATTCAATCTGGAGGACTGCTAAGCTTCTAGGGAAACATCGAAGTATCACCGGATTAGCTTTGCAAAGGTATGTGGTTCCTAAAGGAGTGATTACACTGTTTTGCTTAGGGACAAGCAAAAAGCTAAGTCTGGGGGAGTTGATATATCATGGTTTTTACCCTGTTTAAACCATGATATAAGTCCTATATCTAGAGTCTTTGTTATGTTTTGTGTTGGTTTTAGAGTCTTTTCAGGTACAAGGACGATTGGAGCTTAAAAGATGTTTACTGGGAGTTTTGGAGTATCACGGAATGAAGCGGCAAAGATGCAATCATGGAATGAAGTTTTGGAGTTTGTGTCGAGCGACACCACCACTGAGCATCGCTCGACACTACGACATGAGAAGCAAAGAATCCGATTTTGAAGATTGGTGTCGATCGACACCACCTATCAGTGTCGATCGACACCCTGTTCGCAGAAGCCCAGTTCTTAATCGCAGAAGTCCGTTTGAAGCCCGAAGTTTCCAGGTGTTTACTTTTATGTTCTAGCCGACTTTGTAACCTTATAAATACGTTTTTAGAGTCATTGTTTAGAGGGACGCATTATTTTACTGAACTCTTTGATTTATCTTTTAAGAAAACCATGTTTTCATTATTCGATATGTCTGAGTAGTTTCCCTGTTAGGTTTAGGGTTTTCAAAGGTGTTTGATGAGTTGCATGATCTGATCTGATTATTAGGATAAAATCATTAGAACATTCTTCATCTAGACTTGTGTTTATTGCTGTAACTAGCCTCGCGAACTAGAATCTGATATTAGGTTGTTTAGTAGATGCGACAGCATTATTAATCACCTGAACTAGTGTTAGATGAGCAAAATACCTATTCGCAAAGGGATTTGGTTTAGGGTTTTGTGAGCAATTGAACTTGAACTTTAATGCTTGATTAGATCCATAGGATTCGCAAAGGAATTTGGTTTTCTAGGATTTATTCATAGATAATCTTTGCAATGACAGTTGGTCGATTTTACCTTCGTGTTCATGTTCATGTTCAAGAATTGTGCTTAATATTCCTATTATCTGATTTATCTGCATCTTTGATTCACCAGAGATATCCCTATACCTAGCGCTTTCTTTCATTGATTTTAAAACCGTTTTTAATTGCTTTGATTTATTGCATTCATCTCATTTTGCCTAGCTTAATCTGAAATTTATAATCTATTGTGTTTTCTTAGACTTTCTGTGGATCGATAACCCTAAATACTGCAATTGACCTCTTAATTTGAGAGAGTCTAGCTCTAGGGATAATTTGAGCTTATCAATCCCAGTGAGCCTTGTCTTCGTGCGAGAATGGTCCGTCTACAAGAGCCAAGTAGGTACCGGCCGGTCCCTTATGTGGACCGGTCGGTCCGAGCCTCATAAACTTCGTTTTTTTGCTCAAATGCTCGAATCTCCTTCCCGTACGCATGTGGTTCAAACCCTTGAGGTATGGACCTAAATCTCAACTCAAAACAACTCAAAGACTCTGAAAACTTGTTAAACTTGTGGATAGGAACGTCCAAATTCACGTTATATCAATTCCCCCAGACTTAGATCTTTGCTTGTCCTCAAGTGAAGGCAAACTAGAAATAAGCTCAAGGAAGCTATAAAAACCAAACTAACCTTTGTGAGTTGAATGCAATCCTTTAGGACCCCACAGATGTAATGCTAACAACCCTGAAAACTCGTAAACAGATCAAAAACCAAGATGGTACTTTATGTACTTTGCCAAATACATAGCAATGTTACCATACTCTAGTTCCTATGTCTCAGCGACTCAGCATCAGGGTCCAGAAATCTTACCAAAGGGAAAATGTCCGTCGCATAAGGGTTGAGGATTTGGGCTATTTAATGGTGGTGTGAAAGTATTTAGGCTAACCTCAGTCGCGGCCGAATGCAAGTCATGGTACAAAATCCCAAGAGAACTAAATCCAAAGATGATGCACAACCTTTCAAACTTAAGACCTTCTATTCTTTTTTTTAGATGAAAACTTTCTGCTTATCTAAAGAAATAATGCTACGAATAAGAAATAGAAATGTGCTTATAAATATGCATGTAAAATCTGAGGCTTTATTCTAATCCCTTTCAGCACACTATATAAATAATTTTTTTTTTTCTTTTTCTTTTTCGATTATTATTTTTTTTTATTTTTTTGAATGCTGGGGATTAGTTCTAACCTTGTTCCTAAGCACAATCAATAAAAAACGAAAAATAAATAAAGAAATGAAAATTAAAAATCCTAAGCAAAAAGTTTAATAATTTGTACCAGAAAGTCTTTAGAATGATCAGCTGGCCGGACTACGTCTCCGGAGTTTTTGTGCTTGAGTGCATGTCAATGTCTTCAATAGAATGCATGAGGTTTAAAAGAAAGGTTAAGGTGAGGGTGTGGTACCAGACTAAAAGTGAGCCTGGCCATTAGGAGTCCTGAAGAGAGGATAATGTTTGAAAAAGGATAGGACTCCTAATGTGGTTGCTACTTCTTATGCGATTTCGAATTCTCTGAGTTAAGAAAACAGACAATAGTAAAGAGTGTCAGCGTTAGCTTTCAAGGAGACGGGAGCCTTCTGGTAACACTGATCCGCCTAGGGCGTTTTTAATCTTCCCATTGCTTTGGTTAATCACTGTTAATCTTAAAAAATGTTAGCAAACATCATGTGGTCCTAGAATTGCATTCATGTCACAAAAGTTTATATAAAACTGAAAATAAGAAAATAAAACATAATTAGTACTCCCCCCAAGACTTACTTCACACCGACTCGGTGTGAAAATAAATCCAAAGGAAAGAACTATAGAAAAAAAAGGAAAATAAAATGAAAAGAAAAAGAAAAGTAAAGAAAAACTAACCTACCGGTGGGTTGCCTCCCACCAAGCACTTTGTTTAACGTCGTTAGCTCGACGTGTGTGCCCTTCAGGGTGGATCAGGTGGATCATCAAGAGGGATCACATCACCCTCTTAGAGAGAAACAGTGTGCTCGTATGGAGTCCCAATGCCTATTGGATAGAAATTTATGTCTGCGGTAGAGTGACTAGGAAGATCTGGGTCCTCTTTGACTTGATCAACGACATCATCTGGTTCTTTAATCAAGGAAGGTGGGTCATCGATTACATGCTTCTCCAGCAGCTTGTCCATTTCAAATTTCAGCTCAATGTCTCCCAGTTGAAGGTCAATGCGTTAATGCTTGAGATCAATCATTGCACCAGCTGTGCAGAGAAATGGTCTTCCCAGGATGAGAGGATCTCCTGGTTCTTCAGCCATGTCAAGCACCACAAAATCTGCAGGGACAAAGATATCACCAATTAGCAGTTGTACGTCCTCAAGAACATCTATAGGAGGTTTAACAAAACAATCAGCAAATTTTAAAGAAAATTTAGGAGGATTGAAATCTTTAAAGCCCAGTCGTTTTGCTACGGAGTATGGTATGATGTTGACACTAGAGCCTGAGTCGCAGAGTGAGCGAGGAAAAACTGTAAAGTCGATCTGGACTGAAAGTTCAAAGCGACCAGGATCTCCAAGCTTTTTCACTGTCCTGTTCTGTAACACAGCGCTACACTCCTCAGTTACCTGAGGGATCTTGACTGTCAGATCGTTAACTATTTCTCTGCATTCTGCTTCTTCCAAATCCTCCTGAGATTTCCTTGGACAAACAGGGTAAGGTGCCTTGGGGACATAAGTACAAATCAGAGGACTATTCACCGGACCGACCGGTCTGATGGTAATACCGGTCGGTCCCACATCTGCTGGAGAATCACCTTTCGCTGTATCTGAACCAGTAGCAGAAACGACCCTTTCATCGACTTCACTTACAGAAATGGTATAACACTCCCTTTTTGGATTCTGCGCTCCTTTAGCCGGAAGAGTTTCGTGCTGTTGTTTAACAGCTTCTGCTTGCTATGCCACTTGAATGTCAAGCATCTTCAGATGAGTAGTCACAGATTCTAGTCGCCCATTGATGTCTGAAATGGCGCTAGAACTCTGCTGATGATTAGCCAGCATAAGCTGCATCATCGTTGGGATTGGAGGCTGGAGGTGGAGGAGCTTGTTGTCTAGGCTGGAATTGATTCTGATTTTGGTACCCGGAGCCTGATCTCTGTCCACACTTTCTCTGATAGCCAGAATTGTAACCTGTCAATCCTTGAGCAGGAGGAGTTGTTCCTGATGAACTGGTAAATGGTGTCTGAGCTGGGACTGCAGCTTGCTGAGGATAGACCTGATCCTGGGGATTTACAACATTGGTGCTCTTGTAGGATAGATTAAGATGGTTTCGGTAGTTGTTGTTGAAGCCTCTGTTCTGCCCAATTCCTTGACCACCTACATAATTGACCTCTTGAGTACCCTCTGAAACCAATGCAACATCCTCTGAGTAGCAGATTGCATCTGAAGCGTTCCTGACCATACTGATGCCCTGATGGCTTCCTCGCATTAAGTCCCTGATCTTAGCGGCTGTCAGCTCTGCTATCTCTGCTGCAGATAGTGTGTCAACACTGCAGACCCTTTTAAATCTATCATACTCAGCACACTGATTGCTGGAACTTTGCGCCATGTTGTCGATCAAACGGTTAGCACCTTCTATGCTTTGGGTCATGAAGTCACCATTGGTGGAGGAATTAAGACTGCTCTTGTATTCCCAGGTGACTCCATCGTAGAAGGTCCTGAGCATCTACTGCTTAGTAAACCCATGGTGTGGGCACTCCCTGCGTTACTCTTTGAACCTATCCCAGGCCTCAGCAAATGATTCTCCACCTTTCTGTGCAAAGTTGTTGATTCTGCCTCTAAGCTGACCTGTCTTGGACTTAGTATAGAAGTAATCCAGGAAGGCGGCTCTAGCTTTATCCCAGCCGTTCAGAGAGTGTGGAGGAAGTGACTTGAGCCACCTCAAAGCTTTGTCAGCGAGAGAGTGCTTGAACAGCTTGCACTTGAGGTAGTCAGATGGTACCCCATTAGCCTTAGTCGTTTCGCAGACTTCTTCAAAATTCTCTATATGATCGATGGGATTCTCAGAAGCCAACCCATGGAACACGTGTCTCTCTACCAGATTGATCAGCTGTGCCTTAATCTCAAAGTCATTCCTCTGAATCGCAGGGACACGAATGGCCGATCTGTTCTGGTAGTAGGTGTGGACATTGTCCCCTTCTCCAATCCCTCTCTGCGGCAGAGGATTTTGTCCTGCTGGTGGCATCTGCTGTGCCATCATCCCAGCAAACTGCTGCTGCATCTGCTGCATCTGCTGTTGCGCCGCGAGGGCGTTGGCAGCAGTTGCAACCCGAATCTGCTCTATCTGGTCAAACAAGGCAGCTTGAAGACCCGCGTTATCAGCTTGATTCCCTTCGTCCATAACTGGCAAGAGGTTCTTCTTAGCTCTCTTAGCCCTTTCTACTCTGGCTAGTTCTTCGTTTGAGAGTGATGTCAGAGGTTCAGTGCGATTACTTCTCCTCTGCATACACCTGAAAGCACAACCAGAGACAAAAACAAAAAGAAAAATAAATTAGTAAAGTACTTAGACTAAATTCGCAAATCAAATTTGATGGCAAACACAATTGGTCCCCGGCAACGGTGCCAAAAACTTGATATGCTCAGGTTTTACCCTAAATAAATCACTGCAAGTGCACAGGCACGCAGTAGTATATTCAGGGATCGAATCCACAAGGACCAAGTGTTACACAACAAACTATAGATAAGTGAACTAAGCTAAGCAGGAAACAAAGATGGGTGATTTTATCAAAATAAAATAACAAGATTGCAAATAACGATTTAAAACAGATTAATAAAAGCGTTAGGCATTAGGGAAATCACATTCATAAACCAGACAACTATTCAGATTCTAATATGCATGCATCTTAAACTCAAACACTGATATAAATTGCTCCACTTTCGTGATAACAATTACTTTCCCTAGAGATCCGAGTGCCTAAACTTTTGGAATGGTCACGGCTATCCTAGACAAGCATTATAGTTCAGGTTTGATCAGTTCATAATACTCTATAACTAACCTTTTGAATTTTTATAACTCATTACTCATCAACAGTAGTTCTAGCAATACACAAGCTTTTGGAATGTGTATCAACCTAAGATCTAGTGATTAAATGGCCAGTTCAATCCTAGCATTATGCCTAACAGTGATGAAGATGGTAAATAATAATCATCCTATTTGTGTCTGATTTATTCTGTGAAATCCATCGAAACCCTAAAACCTACCAAGAGAACTACTCAGACATGATTAAAGAACAAGAGCAAAAACCATGGATGAGAATAGCATAATCATATAAATAAGAAATCAATAAGGGTTCAGAAATCTTCTCCAAAGGGCGATGAGATCTTCTCCCTTGCTTACAAAACGTCTGAATAAAACTAATAAAAGAGGTCTCTCTTCATTAAAACGACACCCTATGGGTATTTATAGGATAAAAACGGAAAAAGGAAAATTTCTAAAAATCTGGAGATTGGACCGGTCGGTATGGAATCTGGAACGGTCGGTATGGAATCTGGAACGGTCGGTATGGTTTCCAGAGTCCAAAAATCTTCAAGTGATCGGTCTGGACCGGCCGGTTCTTGGTGTGGACCGGTCGGTCCCATTTCTAGGAGCGATCCTTCTTCGAGTCTTGAGCCGGGATCGGCCGGTCGTCCATCGGAACGGTCGGTCTTCAAGTCTCCCATGTGGACCGGTCGGTCCTAGACTGAGACCGGTCGGTCCCGATCCCAGTGAGCCTTGTCTTCATGCGAGAATGGTCCGTCTTCAAGAGCCAAGTAGGGACCGGTCGGTCCCTTATGTGGACCGGTCGGTCCGAGCCTCATAAACTTCGTTTTTCGCTCAAATGCTCGAATCTCCTTTCCGTACGCATGTGGTTCAAACCCTTGAGGTATGGACCTAAATCTCAACTCAAAACAACTCAAACACTCTGAAAACTCGTTAAACTTGTGGATATGAACGTCCAAATTCACGTTATATTAAACATTATACTATTAAATATGGTGGGTCACTGTAGATGCCTTCCACAGTGTGTCTGAGGTTTGACCCATAATTCCCCGGTTATAAACGAAAAAAATCTAACAAAACTATAACCTAAAGATTAATAAGAAAATGTTAATATTTATGCTTCCACGAATTATTGATCGTTGTAACATGGAACCTGGTCACTTTGAGTTACGTTACTTACGTATACATTCCTGGTTAGCCTTATCTGGCTCGATTTTTTAATACAAATCCACTTAATCCCTAGAATAAGGTTCATATCCAAAGCGTAATTATGTCTATATTGCTCATGCCAAATTTTATAGAAATTCCTCACCTCGAAACTACTCAATTGTCTTGTAGATTAGGCCCACGCCAGTAACTGGAAGTTAATCTAAACAAGCATGTTCTATATAAAAAAAAAGGCATATTTTTTATCAAAAAAAAAAAAAAAAAATCTATACAAGCATGCAATATAGTTTTTGTTTGGAAATTATGATGAAAATTATACAACTCAGCTAGACGGTCTAGAGGCGAATTAACATTAAAAATGAGTATGAGCCCTTATATCCTAAGTTCAGTTCCTGCTTGGAACAAAATCATATAGCATATTTCGATTTTGCAAAACAAGTAGTACAATTTGGATTCTTTTCAGTTAAAAATCCGGTAGATAAAACTTTGTTGATTGGTCTTTTTACTCTTGAAATTAGCTGAACGGTTTAAATCGGTTAAAGTTGGATCGGATTCTTCTTTAAATATAAGCATCTCCGCCAAAAATAAACAGTGTTATAGTGTGGCATAAAATTTATCCATCATGAAAATATCATCTTAAGAATATTTTCTTGAATTAACAGCATATGAGAGTATGAAATCAAAGATGCAAAAGGAAAGTGCGACTTCTATTGTCTAAGAAAAGGTTTAGCATCAAAAGTGAAAATAAGAAAATACGTAATATAATATAAAGAAGAAAGATAAGATAGTGCCGAGAAACATCTGAAATATGTTTTGGTGTGCTCTTTGGGGTTGGTTTCGTGGTTTTAGGCTTTACCATTACTATATCACTCTTTGCTCCACTCAAATGTGCTTTTTTGTTTGTTTGTAATATTCTGTTTGATTTGATATTAAGTTCTGATATATTTCGAATTTTCCGATACTTAGAAATTTAGACATGGTTAGTTATCCATAGAGGGTATTGCAAATGTGTAAAATGGATATTTGTATGTAACTAACTGTCTTTTCCGAAATTGTTAAATATGTTGATAAGACATGGTTAGTTACATACAAATGTGTGGGTAATTGGTTATTGGAAAATGTGTGGGTAATTGGTTATTGGATTATGATATCACTACAGAAAACAGCGCGATTCCTACGGAAATATCCGTCGGAAGTCTGTCGGAATAAGAGTTTTCCGATAGATTTCCGACGGATATGTCTGTCGTTTCTATCTTGTCGGAAATGGAAATTCTGTCGGAAAGCTGTCGGAAATTTCCGACAGCGTCCCGACGGCAGTATTTCCGACGTCTTGCCGGACTCCGGCAGTCTGTCGGAATTCCGTCGGAAATACTGCCGTCGGAAAGCTGTCGGAAATAAAACCGACAGCTTTCTGATGGGTTCCGACTACTAGTAAACCGACAGACTTCCGACGTCATTATTTCCGACAGCTTTCCGACGGATAAATTTCCGACGGATAAATTTCCGACGGATTTCCGACGTATTCGTAGAAATAATTAAATATAATAATAAATTAAATAATAATTAATTTAATATAAATTTAAAATTTAAAATTTAAATTATTTAAATTAAAATAAAATTAAAAGTAGAAATTAAAATAAAATTAAAAGTAGAAATAAAAAGTAATATTGTTTTACAAAACGTTAATAATAAAAATCTAAGTGGTGGGCCCCGGCGGAAAATCCGGTTGCGCCCCAAGTACGCCATCATCCGTTGCATCATCTCCCTGTCCTTGTCCCGCTCGGCTCTCTCCTTCACCCGCTCGGCTTCTAGGACGGCTTGTGCATCTCGTATCTCTTGGACCGTCGTCTTCAAACCTTCAATTTCGACGTCCTTTTCCTTCATCTGGGCTCTCAGGTCGGATGTCTCGCTGTAGTAACAAGAAGACTCCGATGATCCCGCATCGTCGGGAAGACCATAAAGCCGCCCTTTGCTCTGCGGAGCAACCTGCGGAATAAATTAAATTGTAAATGAAAAAGACTTGAAAACTAATTTAAATTTTACATACCTTTAAGACGAATTGGTTGATGATGTCGTCCGGGGCTTGGGTGAGGGGAGGGGTTCCTTCGACGTCTGGCTGAGAGAGAATGTACTCATCTTCCATTCTTTGGACGCTCTCCTGAATCTCCCGAGCTACCTGATCCTGGACAACACCATTCTTGTCGGTGTGTGTCGCTAGCAGAAGTTCCAAGTTGTTGGGACCGACCCAACTCCTTAGCCTGCAGTTGTTAGATATTTATTTAATAATATAAATGTATATAAAAAAAAATTAATAAAAATCAAGACGTTCAATGAAAAACTTACCATATCCCTAGCCTTTGTCTTCTTGCTGGTAGCTCCAAGGTTGTGGGTGGCAGGTCCCTTGCCGTTGCGCTGGCTGTTCCGGTTGCTAGAGTGATATGTAGAGCTCTCCTTGGTCGCCTCGAGTTGCCAATATGCGATGAACCCGTTCCACAACTCCGCCTTTTCCACCATCTCCTTTGGCACCTGACCGTGTAGCCACTTATCCTTCCACTCGAACATCTTCTTCGAGTAGTGCAGTGCTGCATAAGAGTCGAATTCTCTCCTAACCAGAGCGGTCATGTGTGGGTCCCACCTAAATTCTTGCTGCAAATACAAAAATTAAATATAAATAATAATAATTTAAATGAAAGTAAAAATTGTGAAAAAGATGACTTACCGCAAATTGGCGAAACCACATATCTTGATCCTCTAGTGGCATGGCAGTGTACGTCGCATAAGGACGGCTGAGCATAGAGTTTTCCATCTTGTTCAGGGACTTCGAAATCCCGCTGCGAGAATCACCAAACCTACGGGAAAAAATGCAACATTAGTCGCAATTAAATTAAATTTGTTAAAAAAAAACAGAAATGAAACAAAAAACTTACCATCTGTCTCTACCGAGCTGATCTGGATGGAGTCTAGTCAACCTCTCTCGTCCAGGAAGACCCATGAACTCCTCGACGCTAATCTGCGACGGTGCTGTGGTGGCTGCTGGTGTCACCGGCGTCTCTACAGGTATAGACGACGGTGTAGGTGTAGACGTCGAAGTCGAATGAGCTCTACTCACACGACGACGACGATGTTGGCCGCTGCCAGATGCAGTGGCGAAACCACCGTAATCCCTAGATTTATATGATAATATATTTTAAATATATGAAAAATCTATAATTATAAAAATATAATGGTTTAAAAAAACATTGCTTTAAATTTCCAAAATTCTCAAATTTAAATTTCCAAAATTGTAAAATTTAAAATTCTGTGGTGGAATTTAAAATTTAAATTTCCAAAATTCTAAAATTTAAAGTTTTATAAGGTTTTTAAATAGTGTTATAAGGTTTTTGTAAAGTTTTATAAGGTTTTTAAATAGTTTTATAAGGTTTTTAAATAGTGTTATAAGGTTTTTGTAAAGTTTTATAAGGTTTTTAAATAGTTTTATAAGGTTTTTAAATATTTTTATAAGGTTTTGTAAACAATCTTATAAACCTTTTAAAAACTTTCCTAAATGTAATTGTTTAAAATTCTTTAAAATATAGATATAAATTCAAAAATTAAGTCATTATCTTTAAATTTACAATTATTTCGATATTCTAAATTCTTAAGTAATTGTTACATAATTTAAAATTCTAAAAAATTAAAATTTTAAAATTTTAAATTAATCGTTATAATTGTTTAAAAATTAGTAAAACTTCCTAACAATATTCTAAAAATTTATGGAAAAAATAATTTCCCTAAATCAATTTCTCTTAATCAATTTCCCTCATTTTTCCTAATCATAAATCTAATTTTTCATAACAATTTAAAAACCCTAACAATTTAGTAAAAATTAGTAAAAATACTAACAATTTACTAACAATTTCATAAAATTAGTAACAATTTCCAAATTTCATTTTATAAAATACTAACAATTTCCAAACCCTAATCCTAATTCTAAATCTAGCAAAAATCAATTCACAAACTCATTTATATAAAATCTAACCAAAATCAACATGAAATTTGAAGATACTTACAAATGAGAAGGAAGATCCGCCATGGGTAATCCGGCGAGGAGGAGACCGCGGCGAATTCCGGCGAGGAAGAGGGGATTCTCGGTGGCGGCTAAGGGGAGAGGAGGAGGCGGTTGGGGCGAGTCTCGGAGGAGGAGAGGCTCGGAGGCGGAGAGGATAGGCGGAAGAGCGATTCCGGCGAGGAGGAGGAGATTAATCGGCGAATTCCGGCGAGGAGGAGCGGTGGTGGCGAAGAAGAAGAAGTGATTTCAACCCGTGGAGAAGAAGAAGAAGAAGAGTCGGTTTCGCGGTATTAAATCTGTCGGAAATTCTAATTTAATAATTTTCATTTCGCGGTATTTATTTTTCATTTCGCGGGTTAAATTTGGCACATCCGTCGGAAATATAAATATATTTCCGACAGATTTCCGACGGAATTGTGGTTTTAGGGTATGGGAAATTTAAGAAATGTTTTTTTGTTGTTTTAGGGTTAAGGAATTGAAGAAATTGAAGAAATGTTTATTAAATTTAAGAAATTTAAGCAATGTTTATTAAATTTAATAAATTTAAGAAATGTTTATTAAATTTAAGAAATGTTTTTTTTTGGAAATTTAAGCATTGTATAATTTTAAACAATATATAGCAAAATAAGAATTTTAAACCAAAATGCTTATTTTGGAAAAATTGTTAGCATAAGTTTGAAATTCTAAACATTTAGTATTTGGAAGATAAAATACTTGATAATGGTCATTGTTACTTTCAAATTCTAAACATTTAGTATTTTCCGTAAACATCTACTGTTTTGTATATGTAACTGTATGAAAGGCTTTTGGTTGAAACATGACAAAATCGAAAAACATGTTCGGTATAACATCGAGAATGTTATTTACTCAATTATCTTTCACTTTAGTTGTCAGAATTGTATGCCGAGACTTTGTCTTCTCAAAATTCAGGAATTTGGCCTCAAAACCCAAAATCTGTCGGAAATCTGTCGGAAAAATATTTATATTTCCGACAGATTTCCGACAGATATATCATTTTTATATAAATAAACTTTTTTTTAATTTTATCCGTCGGAAATCTGTCGGAAATATATATATATTTCCGACAGATTTCCGACGCAATATTCATATCATGCTAACCTTAAAAGACGACACGTGTTACCCTTACATCTGTCGGAAATCAGTCGGAAATATATATATTTTTCCGACTGATTTCCTGAATTTTGAGAAGCCAAAGTCTCGGCATACAATTCTGACAACTAAAGTGAAAGATAATTGAGTAAATAACATTCTCGATGTTATACCGAACATGTTTTTCGATTTTGTCATGTTTCAACCAAAAGCCTTTCATACAGTTACATATACAAAACAGTAGATGTTTACGGAAAATACTAAATGTTTAGAATTTGAAAGTAACAATGACAATTATCAAGTATTTTATCTTCCAAATATTGCTTCAACCATACTATTAACTTGTAACTACGAAAACGGATCATAAACAAGCTTAAAACCCCAAATCTGTCGGAAATCTGTCGGAAATATATATATATTTCCGACAGATTTCCGACGGATAAAATAAAAAAGCTTATTTATATAAAAATGATTAACTGTCGGAAATCTGTCGGAAATATATATATGTTTCCGACAGATTTCCGACAGATATATCATTTTAAAAAAAATATATATATATATATATAAATCTTTTTATATTAAATATATATATATATAAATAAATATACAGATAAGTCGAAATTATATATATATATATATATCATTTAAAAAAATAAATATATATATATATATATATAAATTATCCAACTTCTTCGTCATCAAATTCTCCAACTTCTTCTTCTTCATCAGATCCTTCCGAAGGAATTGTGTCTTCGTCTTCATCAAATTCTCCAACTTCTTCTTCTGATTCTGAATGTACGATATTATCACCAAATTCAGTGAAATCAACAAAAAGGTCCACCGCTGAAGAATGATCAACTGGAGCCATCGGAGTAATTCTAGTTGGTTGCATAGCATCTTGCTCAGCAACTCCATATAGTCTCCCTCTTGGATTAATTGGAGTCACTGTAATCCAAGGATCTCCTCGATGTGTCACCCTAGGATAAGAAATGTAGCATACCTGAAACAAACATATTTAGTTTAGGCAATTACAATATCATTATTTATCTATAAGACACGTATTATAAAATTTTAAAATCAAACCTGGTCTGCCTGTGATGCTAGGATGAATGGGTCATACTTTTGCAGTCTCCTAGAAGAATTTACTGAAGTGACGCCAAATTGGCTCACCTGGACACCTTCTGGATATGACGGATCATACCACTCACACAAGAAAACAATGCACCTCATGCCCAACATTCCTGGATAGCGCACTTGCAATATTTCTTTCAGAATCCCGTAGTAGACTACATCACCACTTGTAGCTGAAATACCGTAATCTGCAGTTGCCCTCGGCCTTTCTTCATGAATCCTAAATGCAAATCCCCTAGTGCAATACCGAGCGTATGAAGTTGCTTCAAAGCTTGGGCCTGAAACTATCTCTTGTAACCATGTCGGAAACCTTTCTCCATTCTTCATTCCTTCAGAAACCTGAGATAATAATTTAGACAAATTAATAAACAAACATTTAATTAAGTAATAATTAATTCACTAATTTTAAGAAATGTAAGCGTTTTTTTAAAACTTACGTAATATTGCAGCCAATTTGGAAACTCGTTTTCCTTAGATTCTCCAAGTTCGTCTTCTGTCATTTCTGGATAATAGCGACGTATTGATGCAATGTAAATCCTGAAAGCAAACAAAAAATATATAACATATGAAACCTATATATTACTTAGGTATTAAAAACAAGATGTATTTAAATAAGTTCTGTTTTTACCTTTCGTACTCCGCCATCTCCTCACAATTTGTTAGGATATACATATGTAAGTGACTCCACTCTGCTTGTGATAGGAAGCGTCTCTTCCCTCTCCCAATCACTCGGCCAACTTGCGAAAACATCTCAGGGACAATCGCGGCATATGTGACTCTCTCACTTTTATCATCATAACGAGCAGGACGTCTACTCTTCGTACTAACTTCCCGCGGAAAGTAATATTCCGCAAACTGTGATGATTCTTCATTGATACTCTGTGCGACAATAGAACCTTCAACTCGAGCCAAATTTTTGACCTTCTTCTTTAGATGGAACATGTACCGCTCAAAAGGATACATCCAACGAAATTGAACGGGACCACCTAGTTCAGCTTCGCGGGGGAGGTGTAGGGGAAGATGTTCCATAACATCAAAAAAAGACGGCGGAAAGATCTTCTCAAGATTGCAAAGGATCACTGGTATATTGGCATCTAAATTGCGGATCCCCTCAACTGTAAGTGTCCTCGTGCATAAATCCCTAAAGAAAGCACCAACTGCTGCAATAGCTTCGTGGACAGTTTGAGGAAGGAGATGGGTAAAAGCAAATGGAAGAAGCCTCTGCATCAGTACATGACAATCATGACTCTTCAGTCCCAAAAACTTTAGGTATCGCGAGTCTACGCAGTTACCCAGATTAGCTGCATATCCATCAGTGAATTTAACTTCGTGTTCAATCCACCGGAAAAATTATCTTATCTTTTGTATTTGCAATCGGTACGGAGGAAAAGGATATGTACCATCGGGAATACGATCAAGATAAGCACGGTAGCAAATCTTTGAAACATCCATCCTAGACTTCACATTGTCTTTTGTCTTTCCCGGGATGTTTAACACCGTATTCATGATGTTGTCAAAGAAGTTCTTTTCAATATGCATCACATCGAGGTTGTGCCTTAATAAATGATCCTTCCAATACGGCAAATCCCAAAATATACTCTTCTTATGCCAGTTGTGAGCTCCTCCTACACCACAAAGCGGTTCATGCCCATTACCCCCACAATCAGGAGTCCTCTCAGCACCAAAATCTCTCAACTGCTCCAATATAGTACGACCGTCTATCTCATCAATTGGAGCATCAAACACTTGTTTATTTTTCTTAAATAATCTTTTAGACCGACGATAGGGATGGCCGTCCGGTAGAAACCTTCTATGGCAATCAAACCAACATGGCTTTCTTCCATTCCTCAATTGGAAAGCGTCAGTGTTGTCTTGGCAAAACGGGCACGATAATGTTCCATGAGTAGTCCATCCAGATAGCATACCATATGCTGGGAAATCGCTAATAGTCCACATAAGGACCGCACGCATCAGAAAATTCTGCTTCCGTGAAACATCAAATGCTTCGACACCGTGACTCCATAGCATTTGTAACTCATAAATCAATGGCTGGAGGAATACATCAAGTGATCTCTTCGGATGCTCAGGGCCGGGAATAAGAACGGAGATGAATAAAAACTCTCGACGCATGCACATACCAGGGGGCAAATTATACGGTGTTACGATTACAGGCCACAAAGAATACTGCCTTCCATGCTTCCCAAATGGATTGAAACCATCTGTACTTAACCCGAGGTACACATTTCTTGACTCGTATGCAAAATCCGGATACAACATTTGAAAATGTTTCCACGCTTTTGCATCTGAAGGATGTGTAATCTCTCCATCTTGACGATGCTCTGCATGCCATCTCATTTGTTCTGCCGTTCGCACAGATTGATATAACCTCTTTAACCTCGCTGTCAATGGTAAGTACCACATACGTTTATATGGAATTGGAACTCTCCCACCAGTTTCCTTATACCGCGGTTTACGACAAAATTTACATCTTCTCCGGTCTTCGTCTTCTCTCCAATATAGCATACAGTTGTCGATGCATACATCTATCACCTGATACGGCATACCAAGACCAGCTACAAGTTTCTGTATCTCGTAGTATGATGCAGGTGCCTGATTATCTTCAGGCAAAATATCTTTCACAAAATCTGCTATCGCATCAACACACTCTTCCGCCAAATTGAAGTCTGTCTTAAGGGTCATCAGTCTACTAGCAGTTGATAAAGGGGAATGTCCGTCTCTACACCCATCATATAATGGTTGCTTCCCTGCGTCTAACATATCAAAAAATCTTCTAGCTTCTTCATTTGGTTCTTCTAGTCTATCCTCCCTTATTACGATCGATGGCAAATTCTCTCTAAACGCATCATGAACCATCTCAGCGGTACCTACACCAAAATCTACTTCCGTTCTATGTTCGCCTAAGCTATCCGTTCTATGTTCACCTAAGTTATCCATTCTATGTTCGCCTAAGCTATCCGCAACATATGGTGCACTGCTACTACTAGCACCATCATTATTAGTTTCTCCATGAAAAAACCAAATTTTGTATCCCGGCATAAAACCAACTGTATACAAGTGATGCCAAACTTGTTCTACATTAACATTACGAGAATTGCAACAATTTAAACATGGACATTTTATCACCTTTCGATTCCCGACAACCGCCATGAACTCGCATATACCTCGTGCATAACTTGGATTTAATGTATTCGACTCCGGATCATACATCTCTTCATCCATCCACGATCTATAATATCTAGAAGATGACATCTCACTCTCTTAACGATTTTTTTCTAACAAATATTTGGTTGGAAGTTGTTGTTGTTTTGTGAGTGAATGAAGATGTGTGGAATCATATATATAAATACGCTGACCGTCGGAAATCTGTCGGCAAAGCGTCGGAAAAACAACGGATATAATAACGGCTAGATAACGGTTATATAACGGCTATTTTTTCCTACAGATTTCCGACAGACTAGTTGGGAGTCTGTTGGAAATATGTCGGAAATTGCTATTTTCCGACGGATTTCCGACAACTGACCGGAATCTCCTCCGGCGTCGGCAACGGCTAGTTACACGGTCCAATAATCCGACCGATTTCCGACGGTCTATGGTCCGTCGGAAATAATTCCGACAGATTTCCGACGGAATTGAAAAATTTCCATTCCGTCGGAAATCGGTCGGGTTACCGTCGGAAAATTTCCGACGGAATTTCCGTCGGATTTGCGGCTGTTTTCTTGTAGTGTATAGTCTATGTTTTTACTTTTCATAATAGTTTTTTGAAAAAACGTTTTCAAAATTTTATTAGTTTAGTACCCAAAAAAATTCCGATGTTTATATGGTTTATACACAAATACGACATAATTATATGTTAAGGCACATTCTATCAATTGTATGTTTAGTATACGATCGATAGTAGATACTAACTTTTTTTCAAATATATGAAATAACTGGGATAAGTAAAGAAAATGAAATCTTGTGGATAAAATCCCTCATAGGAAAGATGACAAAGGACATGACTAATATATAAAGGAATTTAGTCACTCCACTAGTTGTCAATTCGTTTTGCATCAGAAGTCTATGAAACTTAACAAATCTACTATCCATTGGAGTATAGCTAGGTTATATATATGGATAACCTGATTTCTACCAGTATCGAAACAAGTTGCACTGAAAAAAAGACAGTTTTTTTTATGAGCTTCAGAATATCGTTTGGTTTATTTGAATTGAACAATCCTAGTTATAATTATGTATTATCCAAAACACATTAATCTATATATTTTTCTCTTGAATTACACTAAAGTAACACTTTATTAAAATATCGTAACAAAAAAAATTTCAAATGGTTACAAAACGAATACAATACTATTAGTTAAGTCTACGGTTACGTTCAAATCATATTTTGGAAGCATTGAAATTTTGTAGTGTACGTATAATGACGACGAGACTTAAAGCTAAGTCGGTCGTTTGGTAATAGCGAATGATGAGAAAACGGATAAAACAGCGAGACAAATGAACGCAAATAGAAGAAGACTAGCTGATGCGTAACCTCGGCTAAAGAATTTATCCACAGGATCAGTCGAATCCAATGCGACTATTGCTATGAATGCATCTTTCAAATCTTTGGTCACTCCAAATCCAGCAGCTGATCCTGTCGCCACTAGATATGATATTACCTGTCCAAATTATACTTATCATTAGTTCAGAACACGCATTTTAAGTCAGAATCAATATGTTCAACAAAATTACATTATATATATATACATATATTTTTATTTATTCTTTTTTACGTTTAATTAAATACCTTGTCACCGTAAAAATCGAGTTGATAATTGAAAGGATTTTTAATTCCGGTGGCGAATTGGGAGATTGTGAAGAATAGTTGTATGACTGCATAAACTAGTCCGATGACGGCAGCTGAAAACATGTATCTTCAAGAATTGGAAATTAAAAAACAAATTAAGTGAAAGATCTAGTTAAATAATAATGGCCAAAAAATAAAATAAATTCCTAGTTTAAAAGAAAACTCATAAAAGAGTTACAAGAGCTGTGACCAAAAAAAAAAAAAGAGTTACAAGAGCAAACAAAAGTTAATCAAACCAAATTACTTTAGTATATGACTTATGTTTTTCCTCAACGAAACAAACAAACCAACTAGCATATATGATATAACTATACATAAAAAGGAGGGAAAAGAATAAGAGCTTAGTTTGACTAATACCTATAGGCGTAAACATCTTTGAAGTGAAATTTCAATGCGTTTCCTTGAGATTCAATGGTGACGCTATTGGTGCAGAGGATGATGACCGTTATAACGAGGAAAGCCGCGGTTAAAACCCTAAGTAAAAGGATTACTACCTTTAAAGAAACCGGTGGTGGTGATGGAGGAGGTGGTGCCATATGATCTTCCTAAAACTTGTAATTAAAGAGAGACGAAGAATAAAGATGGAGATGTTCGAAGACAATACATTACATGAAAGAATGTCAATTAATTTATAACCAAAACTTACGTTGATTAGAGAGATGGGAGTTGACTTTTGCTCTATAGGATGAGATCAAGTAATTTAACGTCAATGTCAAACAAAAAATTTGAAGGACTTTATAAAAGTATATACCAAATGGTATTATTGAAGGTGTTTAGCTTGCAAAATCGATCTCTCCCCCTCCCCCGAATAGCTTAGCAAATGAATGGTATAAATATCATATTCTTCATTTTCCAATATATCTCAAACTTTGGTTTTTTCATTAGGCAATAATAGCTAGGGTCAACCAGTAGGTTTAAAATATTTATTTTGATAATTATATTTTTTGATGAAATTTGTTCGTATCAAAAATCCTTAAAGATTTTCTACTATAAGTTCGAGTTTGACATCTAGCGGCGAAAATTCAACACCTTGTATCTTTCTTGCTAGGTACAATGTATATTTTACTTAAAAACACTATTTTTTTGTTGAAAAAGCACTTTAAAACACTTGAGATTTATATTTTGGAAAAGAAAGATAAAGAAAGTTGAAATGAATGGCATCTTCTTGTAAAACAGCGTCCAATTTAGCGACCTTCACATTCGCTACTAATATACATAATTTAGATATATTAGAGTCGATTTATACAATTTACCAATAATTTCATTTAGTTTGATAAATTGAGAAATTGTACACGGAAGGTTTTACAACGAAAACTAAAAACGTGGGGTCAACTCATAAGGATCGTGGCCTATACGTAACTTATTCCGCACATTGTATTTTGCCTTCCGATTCACTACGGGATATTAGGCCGGCAAATCGTATCATAAGATTAGTTTTTCAATCATATGTAAGTTCACTAATTTGAGCTCCTATTCTGGATTTGGGTGGAATTGAAGAATAAATATTAGAGTTTGATGGATGGATTTGGATGTCAATTTTTTTTTTTTTTTGTGCAACGATTTATATTAAGATTAATGAGCTAATACATAAGGTCTATTTAGAGCCTGTTTGGCTACAGCATCAGCACTAACATTGTGCTTTCGTAGAATAAACTTAAACCTGATAAAAAAAAAAATTAGGCAAACAGAGATAGATATCAGCAAGGACTCCATGGATTTATGAAATTGAGGATTGAGAATTGATGGCGTTGATCAGCATTTTGGAGTCTTATTGCATGATTATAGAGTCGTAGGTGAAGCTGATGGTGGAGAGAAGAGCTTCTCGGATTGCCAGAGCTTCTCCCATCAGTGGGGTAGCGACGAAAGGGCTCATAGTGGAATGGCTAGATTGGAGGGATGATCCCGAGAAGATCCATCCGAGTCCAGCACATTTTGAATCCGAGTTCCAAGCTGCATCAAGCAGCATACAATAGTCCCGGTCAAAGGAATCGAGGGACTTTGGGGCCTGGTTGGTGATAAAGGTGCAGGTCCGGTCTTCTCTTGAGCAGTGGACCATTCTCTTGCATCCATGATAGCTTTAAGGATTGTTTCATTCGGGGAGAAGAAAATCTTCTGGTTCCTCGAGATCCAAAGAGCCCAACAGATCCAAGGGGATAGTGTTCCGATTTCCAATCCTATAGGAGGTAGTGTTAGGAGTTTTTTGGTGATAGATTTACATGCGTTTACATCTGTGACTTCATTGAGATCAAGGGTGGCTAAAGAGGAGCTTTGGACCAGACTTCTTTTGCATATGGGCAATGGAACAGGAGATGGAGTATTGATTCAGGTTCAGAGCATCGGGGTACAGGATGCTGATTGGGTGATTCTCCTTATTTGGAGCTGCTCTCCTACTAATAGCCCCTTGAAGAGCGTTCCAGATGAAGATTTTTATCTTAGGAGCAGTGTTTAGCTTCCAAATGTTGGCATTCTAGTCAACATGTCTGGGATTGGCGCAGGGTGTGTTTGAGTCAGCTTCTTTTGCGGATACAAGGTAACCTAATCTGGTTGTGTATTCACCTGATGGGTGATTGAGCCAGATAAGCATGTCTGGAGCATCCAGGATACTAGGTTTCAGCTTGAGGACATCATCCTTGTGAAAAGGAAGTATGTTATTAAGTTTCTCCAGGTCCCATTCCATGGAGTCTTGAGAGATTATGTCCTTAACCTTGAGCTGAAGGTACTGTTGGGGAGGGGAACCCATAGGTCTAGATTGTTCGGATAGCGAGAGCCAGGGCTCTGTCCATATGTTGATGCTCTCTCCATTTCCTATCACCCACCCCATTTGGGTGATCATGAGATCTCTTCCGGTAAGGATGCTTGTCCAGCCATGAGAGCAGATTAGGGGAGGAGCCACTTCAAGGAAAGATGCTTTTTTGCAGTATTTGCCTAGAATTATTCTTGCAAGGAGGGATTGAGGGTTGCTCAATATCCTCCAGCTGAGCTTTGCAACAAGAGCTGCGTTAAATTGGTATATATCTTTAAACCCTAATCCTCCTAGCATCTTTGGCTTTGCCATTTTATTCCAAGATACCCAGCTCATACTTCTTTTTCCGAAGAATTGTCCCACCAGAATATAGATAGAGCAGCTTGGATTCTCTTGCAAAGTGAGGGAGTTTGAAGCAGGACATAGCGTATGTCGGCATAGAAGCTGAGACACTTTTTAGCGTGATTATTTTTCCAGCCCTAGAGAGGAATTTTATAGACCAATTTACCGCTCTTTGCTTGATTTTATCTACTATGATGTGAATAGGCCTTTCTTTTTTCTTTCAATCTGTAGAATTTGTTTTATTTGATTCTTGGAGTCTTGAGGGGTCTTTTTAGAGAAGGAAATGGATGGTTTCTGGTTATTGATGAGCTGTCTAGAAACTCTTGCATACTTAGAGAGTATTGTCTTTAATTCTCTGACACTTTTCCCATTTGTTTTGCAGAAGAACATGGTATCATCAGCGAAGAGCAGATGATTTACTCTAGGGCTGCTCAGTGACACTCTAACTCCTTGCATCTTTTCATTTTAATGGGTTTTTTGAAACAGACCGGAGAGGACCTCACCACAAAAGATGAAGAGGTAAGGTGACAAAGGGTCTCCTTGCCTGATTCCTCTCTTAGGGATTACCCTTCCTCTAGCATCTCCATTGATTAGAAATAAATAGGAAATTGTACTAACACATTGAGAGATCCAGTTTATCCATTTATAATGGAATCCTAGCCTCTTTAGGACTTGAAAAATGAAATCACATTCTAATATATCAAATGCTTTACTCATATCAGTCTTAATAGCCATTGAGCATTGGTCTTCAGCTTTAGAGTTCTTTAGGTAGTGCAGGATTTCATGCGTGATGAGGACATTGTCTGATATGGATCTTTTTGGCACAAATGCAGATTGATTCTCAGAGATGAGGCGGTCAAGCAGAGATTGCAGCCTTCTTGTAAGTATCTGTAAGTATCTGTAATCAGCCACCTTGATTTGTCCATTTACCTTTGGTATAAGTCTGACATGAGTTTCATTGACATTTCTTGGCATGATGCAGGCCATGAAGAATTCTTGAACCTCTTTTCCAATGTCTTCTCCAACAACTGGCCAGTTAGATTGGAAGAAGCTAGCTGAAACCCATCAGGGCCAGGTGCTTTTTCAGCATAGATAGAAAATAAAGCTTCTTTAATTTTTTGGTCTGAGGGAATCTTAATCAGAGATTCATTTTTTTCAGATGAAATGATCGGATGAAGAGCTTGCTCAATTCTGGTCTTTGTATAGTGGGGAGAGGTGTCTTTCGAGGTGAAGAGAGTTTGGAAGTAGTCAGCAATGACTGAGGCAATTTTGTCTTCTTCATAGACAGGTATTCCTTCTTTATTCTCAATGATTGAGAACTTGTTTATTGCTTTTCTCTTCTTAGTGGAGGCAAAAAATAAACATGTGTTTCCATCTCCTAGTTAGAGTCAGTGCTGTCTGCTTCTTTGTTTCCAAAAATCCTCTTCCTTTAAGTAAGTTTCATTTAACTTTTCCTTGATTTCAGTTAATGTTTGATGAGCCAAGTCTCATTCTTATGGGGATTTTTTCTTGGGACTTTAATCTCATATTCTTCTCTTTCCAGGTTGGATCTTACTATTTGTGTTGCAGCTTCAAGGAATTCACCTTTGTCTTCTACTTGTTGTGTTCTAGCTCTTTTAGCTGCACTTTCAGTAGGATCTGAGCAGCTTGCTTAGTGGACCATCACATCTCTCAATTCACTCATTGCAACTTGCACTGCATCAGGTGAGAGTTGTTCAACTGCGGGAGGATATGGTAAGGTCCTTTCAAGAGGAGGACGCCTAGACTTTGAGGAGGCTGATTTTTCTGGTGATGATTGAATTGCCTCAAGAGGTTCTCTTCTTCTTTTTTCAATCCAGATGGGTTTATAGGGGGATCTTTCTTTTCTTCTTGGGTTAAGAGGAGATCTCTGAGAGTGGGTATAAGGGATATCTCTTCCTGAGTTTGAGCATTGGGAGTATCTAGTTAAAGATTCTCTTGAGAGGTTGGCATCTTGTCTATAGTTACTATGAGGGAGGCTTCTTCTCTGATGGTAGTTGTGAGAAGGACCATGGGAGCTCTCTCTTGGATGGTTGTATGGTTTACCTTAATATTTGGGTACATCTTAGAGTTTCTCTGAGAATGATGGCTTTCATGCCTTCCAGATGATGACTTCTCATAGGTTCTTTTATCCTTAGAGTTTACGATTTGCTGCCTTAGGTTGGGTTTTGGAGCATCGGGACAGTCATTTGCTTCATGATCAAGCGTAAGGCAGATGGAGCAGTGCTTTTCCAGTTTCCCGTATAATAGGTCAGCTTGCACTTCGTCTCCATTGTAGAATTCTAAGGTTGATTTTGTGATTAGTGGTTTCAAGCCATTTATCTCAACTCTTACTCTAGCTGAAGCAGTGGCAATTTCTGAAGTTTCATAGGTACCAATGTTGGATGCAAGGCTTAGGAGCATAGCATTTGACCAAAGGTGGTTGGGAACACCTTTGACTTGGATCCAGAATAGGATTTGGGATGGGAAATATAGAGCCACAGTGGGTTCCCATCCTTGGAGGAGGATCATCCAGTGTGCGAAGTGATAAGGCCTATTATCAAGCACCTTTTGGAGATCTTCTTCTTAGCCAAATTGGTACTGGAATCTGCTCTGTCCTAGATCTGCTCCCACAAGACGAGTAGAGACCTTCCAGTGATCTGCAAGAAAAGGTAAGAGAGCTCACATCTTTTGAATTTTAGGGTTTGTTATTCTTCCCACTAGCATAAGAGAGTGGTCATGCACAAGTTCAGTAGGATCAAACTGAGAGACTTTAACTCTAATAGATCTGGGAGGTTCTTCTGAGGAAACTACACCTTTTCCCTTTTCCATAGATGAGTATCTTATGTTCATGATGATGAATTTTGGAGGTGTTCCTTAATTTCTTCATGATCCGTAGAGTGGATTAGTCTAGATTGGAGAATATTTTGAGTACTTTGAGGGGATTAGTCTAGGTTGTTAGAGAGCTGAGCAGGAGTAGATTCTCAATAAAGCAGAGGAATGAAGTAAACTATGTTGAGAGAGTATACAGTGGAAGATTAGGTAGTTACTTTGAGCTGAATTTTGTCGTAGAGGTTTACCAGAAGGTGTGGATTTGTAAATTCCGGTGAGATTTCTATGGCTTTCAGCTGAAAGAGTATAAGGTCTTTGGTAGGTGAGATCATATTTTGAAAAAGCTACCATAAGAGGGAAGTATCCATCGTGTTTCTTGGGTGAGACACAATAACATAATGGATAAAGACCATTCTCGAAATCTGTGTCTGGGAGAAAAGGATTTTCTCTGGATGTCAATTTTTATTCCGAGTATTTTGTGTATGTCCTAGTTTCTATATCGTTATGTTGAATTTGTATATGTAATTTTTACGTCTGAATTTACAATCAAAATCAAAATTGTGTGTCAATCCAAAAAGGTAGGGAACATAGCCGGATCTGAGACTTTTAAAACCATCCACAATGGTAAGATTCAAAGGGGCTCTTTTGTTCAAAAAAAATAAAAAGAAAAAGGAAAATAATTATAAACTCAAATATCTCTTAAGCCAGTCTCTGTATATAGAGACCGTAGAGACGGTCTCTGAGCAGGGCCGCCCTGAGTTCTTATGGGCCACAAGCAAAAATACGAAAATGGACCGATTTGACCACTAAACTAAAAAGATTTTTAGGATTTTAGGGCCGATTTGCTTTAATAAATTTAAGAGTCGATATGAGAGCCACAAGCATGGCTTTGCCCGCTTGCCCTCAGGGCCGACTCTGTCTCTGAGCCATACGTGTCACTTTTTCAATTGTTGTTCTTTGTAAAAAAAATTTTGTTGTCTCTTCCTGTTCAAAAACTCGACGAACTAGTGGTTTTTTTCAATGTTTTTTTTTTGTTGTCTTTTTGTTGATATATCTATCATATCCGGAAGTAAAACAACAAAAAAGTTTTTTTATGTAGTCTTGAATATCTCGTGTTGGAAAGACGTACCTGTGGTGTACGTTCTTTGATCACCATATCAGCCCCTTCTCAACATAGATTATTCAAGATATGCTAAATTGATGAAGGCAAATGTTCAAGTTAAGGATTCTCAAACAGAAAAGTTTCTCCGATTTCTTAAATCAGTCGAGCTTCTTTCGGTAGATTTATTTGCAAACATTATTTTTTTTTTTTATGAGACCAACACCGATCTCACTACTGGAGTCAAATTTATTAACAGTCTCTTATTGAGTCTCAAACAATAAACAAATATTAAAAATAAAATTAAATTATATTTTGTGAGACCACAATTGCCTCACCATTGTGCATGCTCTAAGGTCTCATACAAAAACTAACATCCTAATTTCTATAACTTTTACTTAAAATTATATTTACAAAATTATGAACAAAAATGATATTCTTTTCAATTTTTCTTTATGGATAATAAGATAGTTATGAACAGAGTTATTTTTTTCTATTTTTATTATCTAGTTGTATAAACTATTTTACTCATAATGATTTGGAATCCACACAAAGTTTTTGCTAAAATCTCTTACTAAACTTCCTTACATCTTTTTTAGTTTTTATTGGAAAAATCCGGCTCTGGTAGGGAAACAAAGTTACCAAACTCCTAATGGAAAATAAGTGAAAGATGTTACTACACACATTCTCCATTGATACGATCATATAACTATAAAAGAGCATTTTATCTATACAATTTGGTTTATATGTAATTAGTTTATGCATTTTGTTTGTATTATACATTTGGGTTAATTTGTAGAATAACAAAGAAAAAAATTAAAACTAAATAACTAACTAAAAGTGACTAATGTGGCAAATTAATGGCCATTAGATTTAGGGTATTTGGTTACAATTTTAATTATAATTTTTTTTAGGGTTATATTTGCTAATTTCCCTATACATTTTTAGTTTGTAATGCATATTTAGAATTACTCCTTAGCAGAAAATATTTCTCAAGTTTGCTGGTTTATGAAATTTTCTTTTATATATAAGCGTTAACATGTTTCTGATATATATTTATACTAGAAAATTACCCGCGTTATACGCGGGATAAAATGATTATCGAATAAAATTAATAGTTTTAGTTAAAAAAGATTATGAAGAATAATTATACATAACCTAAGACCTAATTTATATATTTGGATTTTGAAATTATTTTGCATACAAATTTATTCCACCCGTGAAATAATTAAACCAACAAATTTCATTAATAATTATATTTTTACTTGTACGAAGGTGCATTTATGAAAAATTAAAAATATTTACTTGTCAAACAAAATAACATATGTAATAACATATTTTTACATGCTCATATATTTTCAAAAGATAATTAATAGTTTTATTTTATTTTCAACCAATTTTTTAGTATATATGTTAAATTTTTGTTCACGTTTAATTCTATGATTTAAATCTATAATTTCGAAATATTTTAATTTTGGAAAGTTGAAAATTTCAGAATATTTTAATTTTGGCAAGTTTAGGAAGATTCAATGTGTTTGACAATTAGAGTTATAGTAATCAAAATAAGTATATTTGAAATTAAATGTGTTTGGTAATGAGTATAAGAGAATAAAATAAAGAGGAAAAAAATGTGGTGATGACACAATAAAAATTGTGGTGATGACACCTAAGCAAAGTGCTCCCAAAATGTTTCTCAAATAATATATAGGATTGCAATACTAAATATATATTGTCCGAATATTTGTTACAATATTGATATATTTTATTGGTTTGTGAAAACTAATACAAAATTTCGAAACAGCTATCAAAAATTCTGAAAAAATCTTCACAATTAAATCCAAAAAAAAAACAATTGTGAAATTGACAAGTATATCTCTAGCATCTAGTCTCTGTGTTCTTTTGTTTGTAAATCGCTTACTTTGCCTTTTGGCCTTTATATTCAAAGTCAGATGATAAAAAAAAATCTCTAGCATCTAGTTCATACTTCATAGTTCATACAACAAAGAAGTGATGTTCAAAAAAAAAAAAAAAATCCAATAAAAAAGGTTCACTCAGAAAACATCGTGCCGTTCCACGTTTTCACAACGTGACACCGTGTTGTTTGGACTTTCCTCTACGGAAAAGCAAAGGTAAGTCCAGGCGAGTTTCCAGATTCGTTGACCGATCTCACAGTCAGAAGAAGAAATCGATGTCAGAGACCGCCGTGTACGGTGGAGCAATCAATTGGGATCGGTCTAAGTCGGAGGACGAAGAAAACGATTCTGATAATGAAGAAGAAGAGTATTCGTCGCCGGAGCTGACATCATCTCCGCGACCTCCGTTATCGGCGAATTTCGAGAATGATCGACACTTGGTATACTTGGAGATGATGTACGAGCTTCTTCCGTATCATTATCAATCGCAAGAGATCAATCGTCTCACTCTCGCTCACTTCATAATCTCAGGACTCCATTTTCTCGGCGCAAGAGATCGTGTTCGTCTTCTCTGTCCTAATTTTTTATCTTTGTTTCTTCCCTTAATTTGATTAGTAATCATAAAGTTTGTAACTTTCGTTATTGAAGGTTGATAAAGATGTTGTTGCAAAGTGGGTTTTTTCCTTCCAGGCCTTACCTAGTAACAGAGCTGCATTGAGAAATGGTAATTTCTTGAATGGTTATAGCATGATTATTAGCATATGTGCGTTTGATATCTACCTTGTTATTGTGGGAACTTATATCTGAGTTATGTGTATGTTCTTTTTTGGCTGCAGGGGAGTTTTACGGTTTCTTCGGTTCACGGAGTTCTCAGTTTCCTATTGATGAGAATGGGGTAATAATAAGTCTATTCTGTAGGGTTTCTATATTGCAATATTTGCTTGTTTTGTGGGATTTACAATTTGTGACACAGGATTTAACTCACAACGGTAGTCACTTGGCAAGCACTTACTGTGCATTGGCCATTCTTAAGGTCATTGGGCATGATCTCTCGACCATCGACTCTGAATTACTATTGTTGTCCATGAAAAACCTTCAACAGGATGATGGAAGGTATTAGTTTTGAGTTTGAAGTTGTAATGCCCCAAGTTTATAATCATATAACGACCATTGTGTATTGGGTTCTGAATTGGGTATGATTACTTTGTTTGTTTTGCTACAGTTTCATGCCTATCCATACTGGAGGCGAGACGGATCTTCGGTTTGTATATTGTGCAGGTAAGTAATAGCTGCCTAACAGGATATCCAGGCCATGTTCTTTATGATTTTAGTAGAGTATCATTCTAGTTTTTTTTATTTGTGGATCAGCTGCAATCTGTTACATGCTGGATAACTGGAGTGGAATGGACAAGGAGATGGCTAAGAAGTACATATTAAACTGCCAGGTTTACATTTGTTCTGGCAGTTGCTTTGTCATGTTTCTTCCTTAAAAGATTTGTGTGTGTGTGTGTGTCAATTTCTGTGTTAAAAAGACATTCTTGTGCAACATCGTTTGTGCAGTCATATGATGGTGGCTTTGGGCTGATCCCTTGTTCTGAATCTCATGGTGAGTTGAAAACAATTCTTCTATAACCTTTTATCTGATTTCTACAGGTGCAGCAATAGTAGTTAGCACATATTTTATGTAAGTTGTTACAAAATTGGTAACTGAGAACTCTATATATAACACTCTATACATAACACAGATGTTTCATTTAATCAGTCACTTGATTTTAGGAAAAAGTTATGTTATGAGGCATTGGATTTATTAGACTGTACTCGTTTATGATGCTTACCTGCGTTCTGAAACTTAGTTATGCAGGTGGTGGTACTTACTGTGCTATTGCATCCCTTCGATTGATGGGATTCATTGGAGTTGATCTGCTGAAAAATGATTCAGGCGGTTCAATAATTGACTCTTCATTGCTTCTCAATTGGTGTCTACAGGTATCGCTTCATGTAATATGTTCATAGGGTTAATGTCTGACTTTTGATCTTGCCTGATAATATTTCTTTTCTGTTTCCTAATGAACCTGAACGATCTGACGGTTTTTACTTTCCTTGTCTGTAGAGACAAGACAGTGATGGTGGGTTTCAAGGTCGGACTAACAAACCGAGCGACACATGCTATGCGTTTTGGTAAGTCCTCTCATCTTTTACTGTCACGGGCCCTGTTTGTTCCCATCCGTTGAAACGGGAGTTGCACATCTGTGTAGGATTGGAGCTGTCCTTAAACTAATTGGAGGCGATGCACTCATCGATAAAATTGCTCTGCGCCAATTTTTACTGAGTTGTCAGTCCAAGGTACCTCTCCTTCTACGTTTCCATCTTAACTTTTCATAATTCGTAAAGCAAGCTTATAATGTGAGTAACGCATTTGATTCTGCATTATTGTTTCCAGTATGGTGGTTTCAGTAAATTTCCTGGACAATTACCGGATCTGTATCACTCATACTACGGTTACACGGCTTTTAGCCTCTTGGAGGAACCGGACTTGAGTCCTCTATGTCCTGAGCTAGGTTTACCTCTCCTCGCATCCTCAGGAATCTGATCTTTATATTGTCTCAAAGTCACATTCTTATATCTCCACTGTAACATTTATTTCAACATTCCACAATGCAGTTCGTTTAATGTTTTTGTCTTGCTTGAAAATGATGTTAAGCATTTATTGAAACTTAACAACAACAAAAACATATTTCATTGTGGAATATGATTTGTTTTCTATTTTCGTCATTGGGACAAAGAATAAACGTAATATATAAATCACAAAATTCCGCATTGTGTGATTAGAAGAGGTAATAAATTTCACTTGTTGACGCCACTTGGATACAAAAGTAATACACAGACATAAACTGAAAGAAATGGGGACAAAATCCTGAATTGGGAAAGAGATTCCCCACTTGGGTCTTATATGTCTTTGTCTTTATTCACAACTTTTATATTCACTTATCGTGGTTATTTATTCCAATTTATCGGTCCATGTTCAAAGTATCAAATGCGGTAAAAAAAAAAATAGCACTTGGAAGCGAATGATCTCGGAAAAATCAATTAGTATCTTTTTTCTCTTCACATGTTATGTTACCTTTATAATCTCTATATATTCGATAAAATATTAACATTCGTTCAGAACTAAATTCCTTTTATAAATTAAAAAGTCGGTTCAGGATTAGAGTGCTCTGAGTTCGTGTTAAAATGTCAACCACAACAGTTTAGTAGTAATTATGAAAGAAGAATCTTTATTCTTTATCTAAAAGCATGATTTGATTGAAAAATCCACAAATTTGTTTTTTCACCACTTAAACTTTACAACCGGTTTAACCCAAACCCCAGGAGCCAAAATCATTCATAACAAAAAAAAAACGTTTGCAGGCAAAACGCTAAATTAGATTTACAAAGACAACTATAACCCAAAGAAAAAAAATTAGCTATTTTGAATAGTATAAGATTTGTCACTCTTCACATTTTTTGGACCAGCTTTTTGTCCACATAATTAATGAAACTTCTTCATCTTCAAAATCTGATTACCATTTAGCCCTTGAGTTCTTCAGCTTCTATAATCTCCATGGCTTTCCTCCTGTAAAGCTTCTCCTCTGCATCTCTTAAGAACTTAAATCTTGGCAATGGTGATGATGATGAAGATGGTGAAGAATGTGAAGATAATGGAGATGATCTCACTAGCCTATTAAACTCAGCATCAGTAGATAACTCAAAGAAACTCGAGATCTCTTCTTTTCTACCATTACAAGACTCCATTAATGGTGTAAAAGGAGGAGTGAATAAAGAAGGAGAAGCAAGAGGAGTAAGATAAGGAGGAGTAACACCACTTTCCATATTAAGAAACAAATCATTTAAACTCTTTCCTTTATTAGAAACTGCATCTTCAGATTCCATTTCTTCCACTGTTTCCTCCATGATTGTGAACAAGAACCTTGGTACAAGCCCTGGACCCACATTCTCAAGACATTGTTGTTGTTGTGTTTCAATAGGTTTAGGGTTTGAGAAAGAAGGCGGAGACGAAGAAGGGTTTGTTGTTGTTGTTGTGGTGTTGCAACAAAAGATGAAGAGTAGCTTTCTGGTTTGAGGGGTAGAATAGTCATTTCTCAAATCAGGTCTTCTCTTCTTACACCATAGCAAGTAATAGAGTTCAGCAAGAAGAGCTAATAACAAACAACCAAAGACTATGCTTAAAGCAAGTCCTACACTACTCAAAGATCTCATCTTTCTTCTTCCAAATAACATTCACATCTTTTCTTATTCATTGTTTAACAACTACACAAAGAACAATTTTTCACAAAACAAATCTCTAAAATCGAACAGAAGAGAGAAATAAAAAGTTAAAAACAAATAAGAGTCAAATGTGAAATGTAGAGGAATGAATGATTCTGAGGAAAAAACTTTGGGGATGAAAGATAAGTTTTTTCCAGGTGTGAGAGGAGAGAGTGAAAATAAATAAAATTATAAATTGTCGAAAAGGGATCTTGTTTATATAAGCCAGGTGTGAAAGGGAAACTTTACTCATTTTTAAGAAAGAAATCAATAAAATGTAAAATGTTTTAAGTGAATAAGAAATTTTACTCTCAATAAAAGACGACATTTCTGACCATTTTTTTTTTTTTTTGTGGAAGTTTCATTAAAAACAAAAGTTTACTACTTTCTCACTATGAAAAGAAAGGATTTGCAGCAATCTTTCTATTTATCTTCTTTCTCAAAAACATCAAATGTCGATACCACTTAAAGGCCTATAACCGAGACCGCCATGCAACTACTATATGTGAACTTGTAACTAACTATAACATATAGGCCCGTTCATTTTGGATAACAGTGGGTATGTGTTGGATACTTGGATACGGATAATTAGATTATCAACTAGTCCAACACATAAAATATGGATAATTCGAGTATTTAAGAATACCACTATTCAAATTCTTGTTAAATCGGATAAGAAGTCAGATTCACTTTCTAGCATTTCAACTATTTCAGGTAAATACATGTAATTTTACAAAAATTCTGAATAACTTAAAAAGTGGTTCATTTAAAAGTTATCGATGATTGTACACAAATAATTTACCCGTTGAGCAATGTGAAGAAGAAAATAAATAAATGTGTACAAGAAGTGGGGTAGAGTGAGCTTTGTTTTGAGCTTCGTCGTTATGCTGATTGATATTGTTAGATCGATCAAAGTCAGAGAAGAAAGAGACTCCACCGGGTCTAGCCTCCTCTCCATTGACCAATCACACGTTTACTTATCACTGAGATTGATACAGTAATTTGATTCATTATCGTTTTAGATCTATGGTTATTTTCGCATTGCAACTTGGTTTTTGGACTCATGTTTTTATTTTATGTTTTGATAAAAATGTGAATTGCATTGCCAAAAGAATTGGTTTTTTTCCTTTCCTTACATATATTTGGCGTAGCTATTGGTTACATTAATCTCCACCAAAAAAAAACAAAAAACAAAAAAAACATAGATAAACTAGTTGGTACAGAAAAATTTGCTCAAGTTGATTACTCTTGTATGAACTGTAGGAACCGCGAAAACCGAATTGAGAAAACCGAAAGAAATGAGAATCTGAATTATGAAGAAGAAGGAATTCTCGATGATAAAACGAACACAGAGTCGAGATTGCTCTCTTTCCTTGATTTGAAAAATCGCCCGTAGTGAGACGGTTTGATACGATTACGAATCCCAGGATAAAACCGTGAGGAAGAACGATTTTGCAACACTCAAAATCGTAACCTGACGAACTGAATTCTATGTATACTCTTGAGACTTACTTTGTGGAGAAGGATTGAAGTTTTTTTGAGACAGAAAAAATTCGCAGAGAAAAATTGAAGAAGACGATGATGCGCGTCAGATTTTAAAGAATCGACCGGGTGCAATTTTGAGTTCGGGTCGCGACTGTTCGGTTAACATGACCGAAGGGTTGCGATTTTGAGTCGCGATGGTTCAGCTCTCATGAACCGAATGGGTGCGATTATTCGTTTAAAATTTTCCCCAAAAAGAATAGTCTTTAATGGACCTACGGTCCAATTGACCGAGACCTTGACCGAGACCGAGACCGAGACCGAACCCGGCCCGGCCCGGCTCGGTTCAGTGGTGGTGCGCGCGTGGGACTCCCTAGGTTCCTTCATGGTACATATGTGTTCTTGACTTATTTGAACACTTACACATGCATAACCTTATTTATACAACACCAAAATGTTTCCAACTTTGGATGTGGGACAAAATTAAGTGTGCATTCATTAAACCAACACAAGAGGCTTTTACCTCTTAGCCCAAAGGCTTTGTCTCATTTCATCTTCACATTTTAAACCCATTTTTCATACACAAATGTCTTATACTAAGCCCATTTAAAATTATATAAAATTGGTTTCAACAATCTCCCACATGAATAGAAATGACTTCTAAATATATGACGACTCGATAAACTCTAAGACTTTACTGATTAGACTAACCTAATTGACTAGACAGACGGACGGACTTTCGAGAGTATAACGAAAAATTACTGTATCTGAGTTGGTAACAATTTTTCAGCTTTGAACCACTCGTAGTTAGTAGCTGTCGGATTTACTTGGCCAGGAGGTGGACATGATGCCTTGAACCACCTGAATTTTGATGTAAACCTAGACAACAACTATAACACATATCATTTTCTCATAGAACCTTGTTCTCTATTGTGTTCATTTTGGCCTTGAACTTGCCTGGTTTTCATGAGTGAACTTGGAGAATATAGCCTTTCCTTCATTCTCCTAGAAACGGCCCCATTTCACACTCACTACGTGATCTGCATTAGCTTATCATTAGAAGTATTCTAAAATACTATCTATTGTAAGGCTAAAGAATCATTAAAAGCCAAAAGCTTATCCTCTTTCCATACCGATGTAACACTGTTTGTCATCCTAGGAACTGGGTAGAGATATTAATCTCACAGTGTTCTTTTAGTTTAAATTTGAATTTGTTGTCCCTTTGAACCTATATCTTGGGATCTCCAGTCATGTAGGTGGGGTTTCCATCAAACTTCAACAATATTCATAGGCTTGTAAACCTATTCCTCTTGATGATTTAACTACTTGATCTCTTGCCAAACCTTTAGTGAACGGATCAGCTAGGTTATCGGCAGATTTGATATAATCTATCGTGAGAACTCTGGTGGAGATCAAGTTTCTAATGGTTTTATGTTGTCGCCGTATGTGACGAGACTTGCCATTATAATGATTATTCAGTGCCCGAGAGATAGCCGATTGGCTATCACAGTGTACACGTAAAGCTGGCACTGGTTTCTCCCACATAGGGATATCTTCTAAAAAATTCCTAAGCCACTCTGCTTCTTGAGCAGTTTTGTCTAGAGCGACAAACCCATATTCCATGGTCGACGTGGCTATCACGGTTTGTTTAAAAGATTTCCAGGACACTGCTGCACCTCCAAGGGTAAAGACATATCCACTTGTGGATTTTGAGTTTTTGGAATCCGCAATCCAGTTCGCGTCACTGTATCCTTCCAAAACTGCTGGTTCTTTACCATAGTGTAGTCCATAATTTTTGGTATAACGTAGGTAATTCAATACTCTAGTTATTGCTTTCCAATGTTTATGTCCTGGATTACTAGTATAGCGACTTAGTATATTTACTGCATGTGCTAAGTCGGGTCTAGTACAATTTGTCAAGTACATCAGACTTTCGATTACTCGTGCATACTCAACCTGAAAAATTGCATCACCTGAGTTTTTAGTCAAATGAATATGAGGATCAACTGGATTTTTTGCAGTCCCACTTGAATAGTTTTTGAATCTATCAAGTATCTTTTGAGCATAATGTGATTGTGATAAAATAATTCCTCCAGCATGTCTATGAATCTTAATACCGAGGATGACATCTGCCAATCCCATGTCTTTCATTTCAAATTTACTACGAAGTAAGTTCTTTGTTTGATTAATCATGTCATTAGTGTTGCCAATAATGAGCATGTCATCAACATACAAACACAACAAAACATATCCGTGAGGGGTACATTTTATGTATATGCATTTATCACATTCGTTAATGCTGAAACCATTTGACATCATCACATTATCAAATTTTTCATGCCATTGTTTTGGAGCTTGTTTCAGTCTGTACAATGACTTGACAAGTTTACAAACTTTGTGTTCTTGTCCGGGGACAACAAAACCTTCAGGTTGTTTCATATTGATTTCTTCTTCTAAATCTCCATGAAGAAAAGCAGTTTTGACATCCATCTGATGTATTTCTAGGCCTCTTAATGCCGCGATACTAACCAAAAGTCTGATGGAGGTTATTCGCGTCACCAGAGAATATGTGTCAAAGTAATCTAGACCTTCTTTTTGTCGGAATCATCTTTTTGTCGCGTCACCTTGAGCCACAAGCCTAGCCTTATACTTATGGACAAAACCATCAGTTTTCATTTTTGTTGTGAAAATCTATTTACTCCCTAGTGCTTTAGACCCTTCGGGTAGATCGGTAATCTCATATGTATGATGTTGCAATACAGAATCGATCTCACTATTAACAGCTTCCTTCCAATAGGCTGCTTCTGGTGTAGAGATGGCTTCTGAGTAAGATTGTGGTGCGTTCTCTGTGAGAAACACCATCATGAAATCATCACCAAAAGATTTTTCCTTACGAGCTCTTTTGCTGCGTCGAGGTTCATCTCCTACGTCTTCCACATCATGTGTTGAGGTTCTGGAAGTGCTTGCCTCATTTGTTGAGAAGCTTGTTTCCCGTTGTTCAAGGTTCCTCTTTTGACCTTGTTTTTCTTTACAAGGGAAAATATTTTCAAAGAAAGACGCATTTTGTGATTCCATTACTGTATTCACATGAATATCGAGTATGTCTGATTTGTGAACCAGAAACCGATAAGCACTACTGTTGTGTGCATATCCTATGAAAATACAGTCCACTGTTTTAGGTCCAATTGTGACCTTTTTCGGTGGTGGTACTGCGACTTTAGCAAGGCACCCCCACACTTTGAGGTATTTGTACGAAGGTAAAACACCTTTCCAAAGTTCATATGGCGTTTTGCCAGTAACTTTATGTGGTATTTTGTTAAGAATATAGTTCGTAGTAAGCAAAGCTTCCCCCCACATTGACTGGGGTAACCCAGATTCCTGCAACATAGCATTCATCATCTTTTTGAGAGTTCGGTTTTTCTGTTCCGCAACTCCGTTAGATTCAGGGTAATAGGGAGCTGTTGTTTGATGTATGATGCCATGTTGTTGACAGAAGTCATTAAACGGACCATCATACTCACCTCCTCTATCACTGCGAACTACTTTAATAGTTTTACCTAGTTGGTTTTCAACTTCAAGTTTATACACTTTGAATTTTGATAAGGCTTCATCTTTGCTACGTAACAAGTATACATAACAATATTTTGTATTATCATCGATAAATGTCACAAAATACTTTTTACCGCCTCTAGTTTGTATAAATTTCAGATCGCATAAATCTGTGTGTATTAAACTAAGAGGTTCAGTAGTTTTTTGAACTTGAGGAGAAGAAGTTTTTGTGAGTTTGGCCTGTACACACATTTCACATTTATTCTTGTTTACTTTGCATTTCGGAATTAGGTTCAAATTCATTAATCTTTGCATAGATTTATAGTTGACATGTCCTAAACGTTCATGCCAAATATTAAAAGACTCAACCAAATAAGCAACAGAATTATTATTAAATGAATTGTCATAAATTACAACATTAGCGTTATTAATCTTATCACTACGAAGTACTGTCGAAACACAGAACTTGACAAGTCCTCCTTTTTCATAACCCTTTCCCAAATACATCACATTCTTCCTAAGTACCAATTTATCAGCTTCGAAGGTGACTCCGAATCCTGCCTTGCTCAAGAGAGTACCTGAAACCAAATTTTTCCTCATGTCTGGCACATGTTTCACATTGTTAAGTGTGAGTTCACGTCCTAAAGTCAGCTTCAGAACCACTTTGCCGCGACCTTCAATCTTCGATGAAGCTGTGTTTCCCATGAATAGTTGCTCCTCCGATTTGATCTTTTGATAAGTGGTGAACATTGACTTATCAGTGCAGATATGGGTGGTTGCACCTGTGTCATACCATCATTCCATTGGGTTGTCATCGACAATGTTTCCTTCATTGACGACAACGCACATATCCTCTTCAGTGAGGTTAGCTTCATCCTTTTTGTTGCCCTTGGGTTGGCTCCTGCATACATTAGATTTGTGGCCTAGCTTGCCACACTTGTGACACTTTCCTTTGAACTTCTGTCCTGGTTTTGTAACCTTTTTGAAGTTCGTTGTGGATGTCGGTTTTAGAGACTTTTGCGGAAATGTCCGATTCCCTTTACCCTTACCCTTGTGCTCAGCCACATTGACATTGTGTTCCTCTGGAGGAGGGAAATTAGCACGGTTCCTGTCTTCTATTTGGAGCCTTGTGATGACATCAAAGAGTGACATATGCTTCTTCTTGTGCTTGAGATAGTTCTTGAAGTTCAGCCAACTCGGGGGAAGTTTCTCAATGAAACAATTGACAGTGAAGATCTCAAAGATTTGCATCCCCTCGCCTGCTATCTCATGGCACAACAAACTCAATGCATCGACTTGTTCCATGATGGGCTTGGAGTCCACCATTTTGAAGTCTAAAAACTTTGCAACAGCAAATTTCTGACAACCAGCATCGTCAGACTTGTACTTCTTCTCCAAGGCCATCCAGAGTTCCTTAGAGGTTCGTGCTTCCTGACTGTTTACTTGATACAGTGGATCAATGAGGCGGCCTAAGATCCAGCCTCGACAGACAAAGTCTGAATGTTTCCATGCATCAACAGCAGCGAGAAGATGAGCATCCTTGTTTCCGAATGGAACGATCAGTGGATCCTCCTTCAGAATCTTCTCACAGTTTAAGTTATTCATGTAGAAGAGAATCTTGTTTTGCTATGTTTTAAAGCCTTTGCCGTCAAACTTTTCTGGCATTAGCCCGTGCGCCATGGCTGCGGGTAATTGAGACATCATCTGATAGTTTTCTTGTGGAGCACTCGCCTGGAGACAAACTCCGGACAGATCTCGGGCCACCGAGTCCACAAGTGTTTCAGTCTGTCCATCAGATAACTTGTTCCCAGTCATATCGACATTAGCATCATCGATTGCCATCTGTTAACAGAAAGACAGAACGATATCAGAATATGATAATTGTTTCGCAAACTCACTTATAGAATGCGTTCACGGAAACAGAACGAAGTAAGTGAAAACTTAAAAACGTTCGTATAAGAAAACCGATTCGCGGAAAAATTTAAAATTAATCGCAAATCCTTGAAAAAAAAATTCAGAAACGTTTCGCGGAAATGTAAAACAAATTGCAAACTTCGTTACTGATTTTGAAAGAAAAATTTTAAAGAAAACAATTTCGCGGAAACGTTTAAACGAATCGCGAACAAACTTTGGCAGAATCTCAATCCGACTAAGCGATAAGCGAAGAACGGATTTTTCGAATTAAGATTGTAGGAACCGCGAAAACCGAATTGAGAAAACCGAAAGAAATGAGAATCCGAATTATGAAGAAGAAGGAATTCTCGATGATAAAACGAACACGGAGTCGAGATTGCTCTCTTTCCTTAATTCAAAAATTCGCCCGTAGTGAGACGGTTTGATACGATTACGAATCCCAGGATAAAACCGTGAGGAAGAACGATTTTGCAACACTCAAAATCGTAATCTGACGAACTGAATTCTATGTATACTCTCGAGACTTACTTTGTGGAGAAGGATTGAAGTTTTTCTGAGACAGAAAAAATTCGCAGAGAAAAATTGAAGACGATGATGCGCGCCAGATTTTAAAGAATCGACCGAGTGCAATTTTGAGTTCGGGTCGCGACTGTTCGGTTAACATGACCGAAGGGTTGCGATTTTGAGTCGCGATGGTTCGGCTCTCATGAACCGAATGGATGCGATTATTCGTTTAAAATTTTCCCCAAAAAGAATAGTCTTTAATGGACCTACGGTCCAATTGACCGAACCCGAACCCGAACCCGAACCCGAACCCGAACCCGAACCCGAATCCGGCTCGGTTCGGTGGTGCGCGCGTGGGACTCCCTAGGTTCCTTCATGGTACATATGTGTTCTTGACTTGTTTGAACACTTACACATGCTTAGCCTTATTTATACAACACCAAAATGTTTCCAACTTTGTATATGGGACAAAATTAAGTGTGCATTCATTAAACTAGGGGTGGGCATAATTCCCGTTCCGTACCGAACCGTCCCGTTCCGTTCCATTCCCGACCCTATATTCCCGTTCCATATTGAATTATATTCTCAAATGGTACAAGTGAGTGATTCCCGTTTGGGAATGGGACAGGACGGGACGGGAATAGGAATTCCCGAAGTCCCATATGTCCCGAAGTAAATATTTACTTGTATAAAATATATCTTAGTAGATATGAGTTTCTTAGTTTTTCATATATGTTACTATATGAGTAATTTTTTTTGTATGCTACAAATCATTTGCAAGAAAGGATTGATCCGAAAATTGTTTTACCTATTGAGATTTGAGATTTGAGAGTGTTGGTTTACTTAGAATTTTATTTTATTTTAGTAAGACTTTAGTTTATTAAGTTGCAAGTGTTGGTCTACTTAAAAATTTATTTTATTTAATAAGACTTTAGTTTGTTCAATTGTATTTTGGTAGTACTATGAAACTGAAGTTTGAAAGGTATTTTAATTTATTGAGATTTTTATGATTTTAGTTTATGATATTTCATTTTGCTATTGTTTTGAGATTTTTTTTTGAAATTTTCTTTTGTCATGTTTTTTCGGGAATTCCCGTTCCGTTTCTGTTCCGTTCTGTCTCAGTCCTGTCCCGTTCCATAATATATATGGGACATAAATGGGACAAATATTTTGATTCCCAAATACCCGTCCCGTTCCCGTTCCCGAAAATTCCCGTCCCAAATCCCGTTTGCCCACCCTTACATTAAACCAACACAAGAGGTTTTTACCTTTTAGCCCAAAGGCTTTGTCTCATTTCATCTTCACATTTTAAACCCATTTTTCATACACAAATGTCTTATACTAAGCCCATTTAAAATTGTATAAAATTGGTTCCACCATGAACCACATTTGTAGAAAATTTATGAATCTTCTCGGTCGATCTTCTGCAAGAAGTTTATCTCAGATATGCATGTATCGATCTTGTTGAAGATAACAGCCGGCGGAGAGGAGATATATTGTTGTGAAGTCTCAAGTTGCATCCTTGCCACTACATGTATACCGTCATAAGAGTAAGAGAGACATTTGGCTGGTGCAGATGAGAGCCATGTAATAAGGAGAAGTATAGAAAATGTAAAGTGATGAAAGGATCTGTTGGAACAATTTTTTAATAGGAAGGCTTATTAATTAATATGTGAAGAAAAATGTGTAATAGGTCTTTGGGCTAAAGAGGAAAAGCTTCTTATTGGAATAATTAAAAGGGATGTATATAAGTTTGTCCCATATTGGTTAGATGAGAAAAAAAATCATCTTGTATATCTTAGAGGAAGCTCATGTTACAATGTACATGATCATCTATAAATATAAGATATTACAAAAATTTGATCAAACATATTTACAATGTTACAGTTGTTTATGCAATGCCTAAGATATTTACAATGTTACATGTTACATATTTTATCTATTCTAACTAATGATTATCTATAAAAATAAGATCAAACATATTTTATGCAATAATTTCTAACTTATGATTATCTATAAAAGTAAGATATTACAAAAAATAGGTGTTTATAGTAAATAATTATATAGGTTAGAAGCCTAAGAATTTGTAGTAAATCATTGGAGACATATACAATGACATGGAAAAAAAACCTATGCATTAATAAAAAATCATTTGACATATATAATGTTTCTTTTTTATGTTTTAAAATTACTGTGATTTATAAAAACCTAAATTTGATATGTTTTTGTATAGTATATTGTTGGGTTTAATAAAATAAAAAAATTTCAAACAATAACTTTAGTGAAAAACGATAACGGCTAATGTACAATTATTGGAATGTGTAATTAAGTTTAAATTAATTGTTAAGTTATATACATAATGTTTTTTCTTTTCAATAAATAAATTAAAAAAAACAAATGGCAAAATAGGTGACACATGTCATCCTCTCATAACTTTAGTTTTAAAGAAACCTTATAATATTATATAGATTCTAAATCACATAAATAATATTTCATTTTGTTCCAAGGTATAAAAGTATCTTTCCCTGGGTCTATAGTCTTAAAGCAAAATATATTTTCTCAGGGAACAAATTCAATTGTCAATGATGTCTATCGTTGGAAGAAAAAGAATGAGGACGACGATATAAAACGATTATGTTTTACAACTAAGTTTAATATAGTCTTCTTATGTTTAAGTTTCAAACATTAGACTTTTGTAAAAGTTATTGCATCCAATCATTGTCACTATATCAAAACGTTATTAAGAAAAGTATTGAATTTGAAAATTTGCTAAAGCAAAAAGAGCTAAACATCTCTACGACCACTAAATTCAACCGGAAACAAAAAACTGATACCTCAGAATGTCTTTGTAAATTTTAATAACATTTTTTTTGAACATCTCATGAATTGTACATATATCAATGGTAAATGAAACAAAGTGTATACAAATTTATACAATAAAATTTGGTAGAGTAATTTCATAGTTTATCAATGAAACGAATATACAATCTATGCATAATGCCTTACTTGCTTTTAGATTTCCTTTTTTTAAACACGACAGAAAACATTTATTTTTTTGGTCAACTCTATTTCATTAAAACTTAATTAGGCCCAATCCCATTTGCATATACATCTTGTTCATACGAAACCGATTTTGCAATTGAATCGACGATAGTGTTTTCTTCCCTTGGAATAAACGTGATCGAAAACTCGATCAATTGTTTAGAGATTTGTGAGATGTCTGGAAGAATCCCAGGTAATGTATTTATGATGGTTGAAGTCTGGTGATAATAGCTTGGACGATTTGCTTTGAGTCGGAGAAGAAGGCGACTTTTGAGATCTTGAGATGCCCATCTCAACGGTTTGATGAAGTGCCGATCGGATCGCTAAAGCTTCCGTTAACACATATCCACCCTTTGTAATCGTTTTCCCCTGATATGATTTGAAGATCCATCATGTGCCCGATGATCGTGTTTCTTCTTGCCATGCTCCATCGTTTCCTTCTCTGGCTGTTTCCAGTTCCGCCGTTGTTCCGGTAAGATTCCAGTCCTAAATGGTTGTGCTCTTTGCCACTCCCTTGCTCCTCTTATTGAATTTATCATTGTATCTTCTGCAGAGAACGTTCTGTTGTTGAAGATCCGGTTGTTTCGTCCCGTCCATAGATTCCATAAACAAATTGCGTTATTGAGGATTGTATGCATGTGCTGATCTCAGTGTAAATTTGCAGGACTCAAGGCTTCTTTGAATGGTGCCAGGGCACATACAACTTGTGCATAAGGGCATTGGAACAGTAGGTGGATGGTGGTTTCAGGTTCTCCGCAATGGATGCACCTAGTGTGTGGTATTACTTTCCTCCTCAACAGATTCTCTCCTACATGTAATATCATTTTCATAACTTTCCAAAGAAATAGTTTCAACTTCTGAGAAAACTTGCCATGCCATATTTCAGCTTTCCATTTGAATTTTTGCTCTGCAATTGGTTGATTCTTCCTTGTTTTTCAGATAGGGCCATGAAGTGGCCTGATTTTGTGGTATACTCTCCTGTTGCCTGAGGGATCCAGACGTATCTATCTACTGCATTCATCAAACTTGGTTTGATGCATTGAATCTCAGCTGCTAAAACAGGTAAGATACTCACAATCTTTTGTACTTCCCACTCCTTAGAATTTTGTACGAACAAATCAGCCACTTTTATATCATACACCTCTTCTGTTCCCAGGCCTATATGTTTCATTTTCCTTGTTGTACAGATTAAATTATCTTCCCACACCCTTATGTTTAGACCATTGCCAATAGCCTTCCCTAGATTTTTCTTGAGTAGTTCTTTCCCAATTATGATGCCTTTCTAGCCATGGGAGTCTATCTGAATGGGGTTGCAAACATGCCTGTATTTGGACAATATTTTTCTTTTATGACTTTGCTTAGTGTGAAAAGTCGCCAGCTTAATTTTGCTAGAAGAATATCATTAAAATTTTGAATTTCTCTGAATCCTAGCTCTCTTTTATATTTCCCTTTAGTTAATGTGTCTCATGATACCCAACATAACGTAGAAAATATTTATTGGAAAACTAATATATCCCCATCTCTCAAAACTTCAACTATAAAACACAAAAAAAAATAGAATTAATAATTAATAAATTCCCACCAGAGGTTTTTATTTAAACAAAAACTTCAATTATAATTCATCACCATCATCCTTATTTCAATATTGTGAATCACAATCCATGATTTTCTTATTTAAAGAAAAATATCTAGAAAATATTATCCATCTAACCTTAAAAAGATCTTGAATTCTCGAAAATACTCTCCACACAAAGATTATACGTAGTACGTGTTCATTGCCCAACCCAGCTTTTTAATTTTCTTCTTACGTGTGTATGACTAGACACGTAGGTCCCACTCAGCTACACGACAACCAATAAACCAATAAAATAAATAAAAATTAGTTAGTTATGTTCTTCTTCATTTCTATTGAATCAAAGATTCATTGGCTTGAAAAAAAATCCGAACCGTGGTGTAATATCGAGAAAATGGGTATTCTCAACGACGACGCCGTTTTAATCGAACCGGCGAAAAACTCCGGCGATCCTAACATCGTCACCGTCAATTGTCCTGATGAATCCGGTCTTGGTTCCACTCTCTGTAGAATCATCCTCGAATTTGGTCTCTCCATTACTAGAGCTGGTAATTAAAAAAAAAATACCTTCACTTTGACCTTTTTTCCCTCGTTCTCGGAAGGAATATACTCTGTTTTGTACGAATATTCTTCTTTCGATTCTGGGTTTTTGTTCCTTCTTGTAAAGATTGTATTTTTTTGATGCAGATTTTTCAACAGATGGAAGATGGTGTTATATTGTGTTTTGGGTGATTCCAGATAATAATGCTAAAATCGATTTGGAAAGCTTAAAGAATCGTCTTTTATCTGCTTGTCCATCTTCTTTAGGAGCCTTCTACTTTTGTCTTCAATCAAATGTCTCTAAGCCTCCTTCCCTTTATCTTCTCAAGTTCTTTTGCCGTGACAGGAAAGGATTGCTTCATGGTTAGTCTCTTCTCTCTCTTCCTCTTCTATCTTTGTTTTCTTGGTGCTTTCTTTGAATTGGGGTTTTTTTTTGTGTGGTGTGTAGATGTTACTAAAGTATTAACAGAGCTAGAGTTTACAATCCAAAGAGTCAAAGTCATGACAACACCAGATGGTAGAGTTTTGGATATGTTTTTCATCACTGATGCAATGTAAGTTCTTCTTTTCTGATTCTGTTTCTTTCACAGATTATGTTTATTGTTCTCTATTTGACTCATTTGTTGTGTAACAGGGATTTATTGCATACGAAACGGAGACAAACCGAAACGTGCGATCATTTAACCGCTGTGCTTGGTGAACATGGTGTGAGTTGTGAGCTTGAACTAGCTGGACCTGAGTTAGAAAGTGTGCAACGGTTCTCTTCGCTTTCGCCTGTTGCTGAGGACGAGTTGTTTGGTGTAGATGGGTCTGATGTTAGGTCTAGCTCGAATAAAGCGGTTCTTACGGTTGATAATCAGTTGAGCCCTGCGCATACGTTGCTTCAGATTCATTGTGTTGATCAAAAAGGGCTTTTCTATGATATACTCAGGACTTCTAAAGACTGCGATGTCCATGTACGTTAAGACTGATCTCTTTGTTTCACATTGTCACAGGAAATTTCCTTTGATGTTGAGTTTGTGTGATAATGGCATTAGTTAGGGGTGCGCAATCCGGCTTTTCGCTCAGTTTCGTCTTGGGTTTTACGAGTAGTATGTGAACGGTTTTTAAAAGGGTTTTAGGTTTTAATTGGTTTGTTTGGAATTGGTTAAAGATTTTTTTACTGAAGTACTTGTTTCTTATACAGATTGCGTATGGTAGATTCTCGTCAAAGGTCAAAGGCTATAGGAATCTGGAGTTGTTTGTTCGAGGCACAGATGGAAAGAAAATAACGGATCCAAAACATCATGCCAACTTCTGTTCTCGTCTTAAAGAGGAAATGCTGTGTCCTTTGCGAGTGATAATCGTGAACCGAGGACCAGATTCCGAGCTATTAGTAGCCAACCCTGTGGAACTATCTGGAAAAGGAAGACCACGAGTTTTCTATGATGTCACACTCGCTTTGAAATCACTCGGAATCTGCATCTTCTCCGTAAGTATATGATACATTTTCTAAGTTTTGTTTTTGCGGGTTGTTTAAAGATTGGAATTGTGTTTCTTGTAGGCTGAAATTGGGAGGCATTCGACTTTAGATCGACAATGGGAAGTGTATAGATTCCTTTTGGATGAGAGCCGTGAGTTTCCGTTGGCTAGCCTCCGTGCGAGAAATCAGATAGTGGATAGAGTCACAAAGACACTTATGGGTTGGTGAAGTGAATGAGATTTGAACATTATACTACTTAAGTGACCAAAGAACCGAGACTCCCCTTGCGACTTCGGGTCAATGAAAGGTCAAGCAAAGATGGTTGTGATTCAGAGTTAGTTGCTTTTGTGTGGAGCTAGTCGCGTTGTAAAGAACTGGAAACTGTAAAAAAAAAAAAAAAGGAATAAAGCACAATTGCAATGTATGCTTTGTAAACTCACTTTGTAAAAGGTAAATCGAATTTTACTGTCTTGAGTCTGCGAGTGTTGACCTGGTGGGTGGTTATTACAAGAGAGCGACATGGAGAGTCGTGGTGTGTTGAATATGCGAATGACGATGTGAAGAATGGACCCGAGCAAGGTTCGGATCGCAAACTTGCACACATTGGTGCAGTCTCAGTGATGGGAGATTTGAATGTGTGCGAGATATGTATCGATAATTTGGATGTATGTTTTAAATGACATTTTTAGTCACTTTGATCACCATTCTCTTCCATAAGTTAGCAATGACACTTCCTCCAAATTGTATGATTTAAATTGTCCCATGCTTTTGCAATGATAATTTTGCTGTGTTAAATGGTCATGGGAATTTGATTGTCTGTAAAACATCAGTAACATAAGACATGTATCAGAAAAGGAAATTCTGAACACAAAAATGTTTCAAGTAAATTAGTTAAACATTAGTAACATAACCCATTCGTTTCCGTTTGTCTTATATAAACAAAATTGATTTAGGGCAAACGTGAAAAAAAAAAAAAACCCCTAGTTTCTAGAAAGACCTAATCGAGTCGTTTTCTTCTTGCTTGGGAGATGGCAAAGAGAATAATAACACTCACTCATATGATGTCTGACCTTCCGGCAGATTTGGTAGAGTAAATACTCTCTAAGGTTCCAGCCATATCTCTGAAACGACTACGAACAACTTGCAAACGATGGAACGCACTATTCAAAGACTCAAGATTCATCGAAAAGCACTTTCGTGAAGCTGTAGAGCAGTTTCAGATTGTCATGTTAAAGGAACATAGGAATTGTTCAATGAGCGTCAATCTCAACGTTGCTCCTCCATCTATCGAGTTTAAGGGTGACCTTGACCTAAAAGATCCCCATTCTAACTCAAAAGAACAAGTCGATATATCTGAAGTTTTTCACTGCGACGGTTTGTTGTTATGCACTACCAAAGACCGTAGACTCGTGGTTTGGAATCCATGTATTGGGGAAACCAAATGGATCCAACTAAATATTAATTACGAGAAAGGAGGCTATTATAGGTTTGCTCTAGGGTACCAAAACAACAAATCTTGTCGTAGCTACAAAATATTAAAGTATTGGTATAAGAACGTTAACGCGATTCTTGAATTCTATGAGTTTGGTTCTGATACATGGAGGGTTCTTGATAACATCAATCCCAAATTCTACATACAAAGATATGCTGGCGTGTCTTTGAAGGGAAATTTTTACTGGGTTGCTTTGGATGATGCTCGTGAGTATTTTCTACTTTGCTTTGATTTTACAGCAGAGAGATTCAGACGTTTGTGTCTTCCACCACCATCTCCTCGGCATCGTCGTCATTGTCTATCAGTTGTTAGAGAAGAGCAACTTTCACTGTTACATGAGAACCTTCTTACATCAAAGATGGAGATATGGGTGAGTAATAAATTTGATACTCAAGATGCGTTGTTGTGGAACAAATTCGTTACAGTGGATTTACAAGCGAATGTTTGCGGGAGTCTATTAATCGATCAGGAGAAGAAAGTGGCCTTGTGCTGGGATGTACGGGTTGGCACAAACAAGAGCAAGATATACACTATCGGCCAGGACAATAAATATGACACAGAAATCCATTTTATCTCTTACATGGAAATGGAATCTACATACAAACCATGTAGGCCATTTATTTTCAGTTATGTTCCAAGTTTGGTTCAAATCCAATAAGGTAGAGGCAAAAGAAAAGAATCAAAACTAGTCGATTGAAATAAGCAAGTAATTTCATTCACCTTTGTTCTCTTCCTTCTTGTTTTTGTAGACAATGCTGTTTGAATAAAATTGATCTATTTATTTTAGTTTTTATGATTCCTTAAATCTTTACATTGCATTCAAGTTTTTAGCTAAAACAACAACCAATTTGTAAATTGTATGAACTCTAAAACTAAAACGTATTAATTAGAGTGGAAGTCTAATATTGATTGTATGAGGCGTAGGTAATTTATGAGACAAAGCACATGAAATGTTGTTTTGTGGACCAACATGATTTTCGGTTAAGCGAGGCAAGAACTTCCCAAGGAGGTTGTTGATTTCTTTTTCCGGATGATGAGAAACCACGACATAACTCTCAATTCGGACTCAATGGTGTTTGTGAATCAGCTTGTGCAAAGCTAAGTTTATCTTTTCCGATTAACGATGCAAACTAAAGAAATAGGAAGTCTAGTATTTCTAACACGTTTAAGTTTCTCAACTCAATTCCCATTCGGAAAAAAAATAAAATACTCCCCAAACGAAATTGTCTTCTGTTTTACAAAGTCGCGTTGAAAACGTAGAATAAATTTGCTTCGTGAGAAAAATATAATTTTAAAATGACATTCTTTATGAAACGGAGATAAGTATTAGTTTTGTTATAGAATGTCTTGGTTAAACTTAAATGCAAGTTGAAAAATCAAAATGGTTCAATGTGTTAATAAATAGAATATCGTGGTAGGGATAAGTTAGTCGTTTCGTTATCCTTTTTGATGCTCGTACGCAATCGACATCTACTATCAGATAGCTTTCGTGCGAGAAATCAGATAGTGGATATAGAGTCACAAAGACACTTATGGGTTGGTGAAGTGAATGAGATTTGAACATTATACTACTTTTTAAGGGACCACAGAACCGAGACTCCCATTGCGGCTTCTGGTCGATGAAGGGTCAAGCAAAGTGGGTTGTGATTCAGAGTTTACAATATGATTGCATTTGTGTGGAGCTAGTTGCGTTGTAAACTGTAAAAAAGGAAAGCGCAATTGCAATGAATGTTTTGTAAACTCACTTTGTAATCTTACTGTCTTGAATCTGCGAGCGTGGGTCATTAATTGTGCGACCCGAGCCAGTGATGAGACATTTGGATTTTTGCAAGACATGTATCGATAATCCCCTATACAGAGGTGATTTATGAAAAAATTATGACATGACTCAAAAACAATTATGACATGGCTCAAAAGAAATGTGACATGGCAAATTTGAATAATCATAACAAAATATTTCTATAACTAAGTTTTATTAATTCCATAAAAAAATTAATCATTGTTTATTTATTTTCGTTATTCACTAATGAAATGTCTGAAATTAATTTCTATCATAATAAATTTTTGAACAGTTTTCTATAAATATGTTATTACTAAAATTTATCATAAAAATTTTAAAGAGAAACTGTTAATTTTTGTGACAAAAAAACTACCAACAATATAACAATTTTTTTTTAAAAAATCGATTTATATTCTATAGTCTTTAAAACCTAATAAAATAATAAATTTTAATTATTATAAAACATATCAAAAGCATACATCGTTCATTATATTATCCGTTCATTTCATTAGTCATTTATGCACTATAGCTAATGGTATTCAAGAAACGTCATTATTGCATAATATTTGGCTATGAAAGAATTTAAGAGGATTGGAGATTGTTTTTTTTCACTAAAGTAAAACCAAAAGAAACAGATGATGAAAATGTTCAAAATCTTTGGAGATGGAAAAAAAGTAAGGATATATATCAAATAATATGCTTCTTCGACCTTTAAGACACAAAAATGTTATTTTATTTTAAAATTTAATGTATAATGAGGCATGATTCGGGTATAATAGTTTAAGAAAAAATAGTAAATACATAAGATATTTAAGAAAAAATTCAATGAATATATTTTAAAAAGTAGACATATATATTTGGTTTAAAATTTTTATCTCCGCGTATAACGCGGAAAATCACCTAGTTTGGATATATTGTTCTCTTGTTTTGGTGCCTAAACATTTCATATATCTCCAACTAAAATCTCGTTTGGAAAGGATTTTCGCAACACCGCGCTGACAGAAAATAAACCAAGTTTTGTGGAGTGTATGCTGCCACAAAATTTGTAAAGGGTTTTTGGCTGTCATATGTTTAAATGTCTTAAAAATGTCTTTTTAGTCACTTTGATCTCCATTCTCATCCAGAAGTTAGCTTTGGGCTAGTAGCAAGTTTAAAGTTATGCATGTTTGAGTTTCTTAACTCATGTCCCCATTTGAAAAAAGGGTTAAATAAAAATACTTGCCAAACGAATTACTTGCTTTCCGGTTCACAAAATCACATTAATACAATAATTATTTGTTTCGGTACAGAACAAAACGGTTTAACGCGTTAATTAAAATCGAAGGTGGTGGTGTGTGGGGTAATTTAGTCGTTTCGTTATCCGTCTTGTCGCTCAATCGGCGGCTACTATCGAAACACCATCAATCATCATCACCAAGCTTTGACTCTCCTTCTTTTTCCGATCGAAGAATCACAGAGAGAGATCCTACGTGTGGAATTTCATTCGCGAGGAAGATGACGACGCAAGTTACCGGCAAACAAGCTCCGATTACCGGAAAAGAAGAAGGCGAGCTCACCGCCTCCGATGAAGAAGTATTGTTTGACCTAATTCCTCCATGATTTCTATTTGCTGTTATCGATTCTTCAAATCTGAATCACGTTTCCTATTTTGGTGTGATTTAGAGTGTATACGCAAATTTTGGTTTCTCTTGATGTGTGTAGATTTGCTTGTTTCAGATTTTATGGGTTTAGGGATTTAGGGTATATTGTTGTGCGATTTCGGAGACTCTTATGGCTTTTTCTTTCTTAGTGATTCTCGTTGAGTAGCAGATTTCAACGCTTTCGTGTTCGTGTTAGCAGATTCAAAAACCCTAAAGTTTTCATGATTTTTGTTTTTTTAGGTACCACCAATGCAAACAAGCACGAGAGCTCCTCTTACTGAACAAATATCAGTTCCTTCAGCAAACACAAATATCCAAAGGCCTCAAGCTGGTATATAACATTTATGAGCAAAGAGCATCTTTTGAGTCTCCTCTATGAAACGAAATAACTCGTCTGTGTGACTTTTCAGGGAATAGTGGATTGTTAACTAAACCTGCTAATGCTACACCGTCTAAGCTGATTCACTCTGGAGGCCGGATAATTGAGAAGAAGCAAGCGGTATCTGTTTCTGCCATTCATGGGAAGAAGTTTCCTGTTAGGGGTAATAACAACAACAACAACCTTGTGATAAACTTCTCAGATGATGATACTGGTAGCGAATCTGATAGTAAAGGATGGACGCAGACGTCGAAGATTCAACCAAAGGGAACCATGTCTGGGAATAGAAACCCGTCTACATCGATACAAACAAAAGTGAAAGGGCCAAGACAAATTGATAACAGAGCAGTAACGAAGAAGGCATCCTCAACTAGCACCTTTAGTCATGCTGCGACTTCTAAAGTTTCCAACCTTTCATTTGCCAATGAAATGAAATCCAATAAAAATATTCATACTTTTCAGAGGAAGGTTGGCAAAGATACGCAGCGTCCTGAACAGACGGTGGAGCCCAATCGCAATAAACTGCAGGATTTGAGGCAGCAGATTGCACTTCGGGAAAACGAGCTGAAGCTTAAGGCTGCACAGCCAAAGAAGGATGCTATTAACCCAAACATGAGTCCAATAAGGAGACTCAGTATGGTTTCCCATGATGGTAAACAGGTAGAATCAAATGAACCTCCCAAGAAGCGCTTACGAATTAGTGGAGTTGACACAAGTCGGCCTGTTATTGATTACAGAGTGCCAGCATCTGCTGGTGCACCTATGAAAGCGCCAAGCACCAGTATAAGTCTACTGCCAGGTGAGTCTAATGCACTAGCTGTTTTTACTAAAATTCTATCTTGGTTATAGAATTCAGTGTTTTGGTTTTTGTGCAGGTATCAATGCAAATGCTAGTTGCAAACTCATTGACAGAAACAGTGATGAGATTGGTCATCCTGTTATTTCTCAGCATATTGTAGAAGGAAATACAAGCTCGAGTGGGGTACAGAAAAACGCAGTATGAGTCACCATTGCTTTGTATTTTCTCCTTTACTAGAATTGGCCAAGTTTTTTTTCGCAATTTAACCGTATTTCTTTTTGTTCCAGAGCAAAACAAATCATTACGAAGTTGTAAGATATGGCCAGCCAGAAGCTTCTGTTCATGTGACTTCAAAAGAATTGGAAAGCACGAAAAATGTTGATAGAGTGTCAAGTGATCAGTTCCTTAAAATAGCCAATGGAAACCATCAGGTGTTTTTCTATATCCTTAAATAACAGTTGGAGGTGGCTGGTGGGATTGTGGTCCTTACGTTTGATTTTTTTTTTCTGCTTGCAATTTAGCCTTGTTTGAACAATTCTGGCCTCTGGAACATCCCGGGAAATACAACTGCTACTTGCCATAGTCAACCGGGTATGCTATCGTTGATGAACCTGGAAGAATCTCTTGACAGAGAGTTGGAGGAGGCACAAGAACGTAGACACCTTTGTGAAATTGAAGAAAGAAATGCTCTTAAGGTTTATAGAAAGGCACAGAGATCTTTGATTGAAGCAACTGCCAGATGTGCAGAACTTTACAGTAAGAGAGAAAATTTGTCTGCTCGGTATGGATCTCTCATTGTGAACGACTCCCGATTGTTGTTGCCCTCCATACACCATGAGCACCCTGGAACTGGGTTTCACTTTTTGAATAGTAATGCTGAAAACACTGATTTGGCAACCAAAGCAGACCTCCCTCATCATACTCAGCTAGAAAGCAACCACAGATATAACAATCAGTATGGTAGCAGTCATCCTCTACCTCGTTCCCGTAGTGGACAGAATTTGGGTTCAGAACCTTGCAGTGATCTTGATGCTAGTACCTCGGATGGATTGCCTTGCAGTAACAAGCAAACTACAAGTAGACTATGCTCCCCCTCAAGTGATGCAAACATGTTGCCAGATGGCGAGTCATCTCCGATGGACCATGAATCTACTGAGGTAAACCTTGGACATCAAGCGGAAAATCTCAAGCAAACACTAGGAAATCAGAATTCTTTGCTTCGTGAAGCATCATTAAGGTCTAAATTATTTGAGCGTCTAGGTATGAGGGCAGAATCTAGAGGTGACACATGTTTCAATGGAGAGACTGTGATAGATAGAGGGGATGAAAGTGATGTGGCAAGTGAACGAACTCAAAGAGAGGACAGTAGTCCTGTCTCGGAAAAATATCAGCTTAACGATGGTAAGTAGTTTATTTATAAGTGATTGCCATTTTACTAATTTTTTTTTTTAATGTCCAATGTGATGCATGGCTGGGCATTCTGTTTAAAAATGTAGCATGGTCATTTTACAACCTGATTTTGCTTTCAAGTGCTACTCTTGGAGATGATTGAGCTTAAAATGCAGATAGCAAACGCTGGCTACCAAATTTGGTGGCTCGTGATTCCATGTACTCACTTTTCTTTTTTCCGTTTAAGTAACACTTCTTACTGGATTCATTTTCAGAGCCAGGAGCCCATAAGCTGCAAGGAAGTCCCTCTGAAACACCAGTTGAACGTGGTGCAATTGAGGAAAATTCGTTGATTCTTAAATCATCTATAGATATGGAGTCTCATCCCTCTGAAACAGCAGTTGAACGTGGTGCAGTCGAGGAAAATTCATTGATTCTTAAATCATCTATAGATATGGAGTCTCATCCCTCTGAAACACCAGTTGATCGTGGTGCAATCGAGGAAAATTTGTTGAATCTTCAATCAGATATAGATATGGAGTCCCATAGGATTTCACCAAGGAATGACCTTTTATCGTCTGTAGGTTTGCCAGGCCCTTTATTTCAGAGCACAATTAATCATCTAAAAGTCCCTGGATCTTCCATAACGTCTCTGGGACGAGAATATACACTACAAAATAAGTCATATATCCTAAACAATGATGAAAGACAATGTAGGAGTTTGACTGAAACTCCAGTATATGAGAAAAAAATTGGCTTCTACACATGTAATTTGAAGGTGGACCCTTTTCGGCCTCTCTGCATGTATGAGTTACGTGGAAGGTGCAATAATGATGAGTGTTTGTGGCAACATTTCAGGGATTTCTCTGATGATAGTTTGCATCAAAGTCTAAATGATTCTCCTGGTATGGCAGAAATTTTGAATTTAAGGGTTCTCGAAATGATTTTTTTTTTGCTAAAATTCTTAATTTATTGGTAATGCAGATGGAAGAAGTGGGTCAAGTTTACATCCAAAGAACCAAAATTCTGCGAGAGGATCCCAGTTGCCTGACATGGTGCTTTCACCAACTTATCTTGTGTGCTTGGATAAGATGAAGGTTGATTCGTGGTCGAATGAGTCCGTTTTGTCTCGAAGACATGGGCAAATATGGTGGAAGAGCTTTAGTGTCTGCCTAGCCTCATCTAACTCGCTGCACAAGAATCTACCTGCAAAGGAAAATGAAGGTCGAATTGAGGTCCTAGGAAATTCAAGAACACACTCATCATACTTCAGGATCAAACATAGTTTGATGGTTTGTCTTTGTTTTCTTTTTCTTTTTATCTTTAATTATATTAATAGCTAGTTGCAGATCTGACCCGTGCTGTATTCTTCTATTGATGTTCTTACTACCGTCTTCCACTGATCTGCTTGGTGCATTCGTAGAATCTCCTTAAACAAGGTTCAGATGCTGCTGTTGAACCCGTGGAAATGGCTCTTATTATTTTCTGTCGGGAAGTTGACCAATCAGAAGGCTTGATTCAGGCAATGTTGTTTGATTCCTGTCAATATTGTGTAGTATCAAATTTAACTCTCGTTTTAATTTTGGTAGCACATTTTTCAGGCCCTTTCTGTGCTTTCACGAGGTCTTGAAGGTTGCCCAACTTCTGAAATTCTTTGGACTGTTTATCTCCTGATTTACTATGCATATGAAGGATCAAATGGGAGAGATATGTTTTCTTATGCGGTATGTTAACCCCTGCTGTGATATTGCCTGCATCTTCATAGCCACACATGAATATTATGACTGATTGTGTGTGTGGTGTGACCATAGATATCATAAAATAAAAACATTGGTGACTGTGATACACTCAAATTAAACGAATTTTGTTTCTCATAAGATCTTACAGTTTTCAAACTTACATATATGTCTTAGCATATCTTCATCATTTTCAGTAATTATCCAAATTATTTGTTAATTTTGCATCTTTGCTACAGAATGCGTTGATGCTTCACAGTATTTTCTGCCTAAATTATAACTTTTCAGGTCAAGCAGTGTAGCAACTCATATGTATTATGGCTTATGTACATCAACAGTCGAGGACAACTTAGCGATCAATTAGTTGCGTATGATGCTGCTCTCTCGGCGCTCTGCAGCCATGCATCTGAGTCTATCGACAGGAATCATGCCAGCGCTTGCATATTAGATCTTTTGTTGCAGATGTTCAACCTACTGTGCATTTCTGGGAATGTATCGAAGGCAATCGAGAGAATATCCAAGCTTCAGGCTCCAGCAGCAGTTTCTGATGACCCTGACTTTTCAATGATGTCTCACATTCTGACATGCTTAACATATTCTGACAAATGTGTGTTCTGGGTTTGTTGTGTGTACTTAGTTATTTACAGGAAACTGCCTGAAACTGTTGTCCAACGACTTGAGATGGAGAAGGAACTAGTAGGAATAGAATGGCCTTCAGTTAATTTGGTAGGTGATCTGAAGCAGATGGCTGTCACACTATTTGATAAAGGGATGCGTTCAGAAGATCTTGTTACCAGCGATAGGTCGTCGGAAAATGGAATACAAGAGCGAACTGCCGGGCTATTTGCTTTGAACCACGCCCTGTTTATGATTGCAGTTTCCGAGTTAGAAAAATGTAGGGACATTTTGAAGGCATCCGTTAAACTTCACCCGGCTTGCTTGGAGCTGAAATTGTTAGCAGCTAGGATGCAACCAAATGAGTCAAAGGATATGTTTTCGTCTGGGTTTGAAGAGCTTCTCGAGCAGGAACCAAAAGAGGCTTCAGGCATACAATGGATTTGGAATCAGTACGCTGAATATGCTTTGCAAAGAGGAAGCTACGACTTGGCAAGAGAACTCATGTCCCGTTGGTATGTCTCAATCGGGGAGGCATTGTCCTGTAAGAATAGGACAGTGGCGGCTAATGAAGAACACGGAGAAGATAGTTTGATGAAATCAGCTTTACCAGATCTGAATGTTGCATTGGATCAGGTGGATGTAATGTTTGGATATCTTAATCTCTCTCTCCATAATCTACTGCAGAGTAACTGGACGGCGGCTCGCTCAGCCTTTGACCAAGCACTAGACACTACAGCTCCTGAGCATTTTATGCACTGCCTGAGAGAACACGCTGTGTTTCAGCTAATCAATGAATTGCAAGCGACGGGTGAATTTCCAATCAATGTACAATTGAGATTACTCAACTCTTATTTGGACCGAGCGAATTCTCTACCTGCAAAAGAGCCACTCTCGTGGATATTCATCAGCAACAGCGCTGAGAAACCGAGAGTTAGGAAGCTAGTGAGTAACCTTCTCTCTCCAGTTTCAACTGAATTCGTAGTGGTAAATGCGGTTCTCGAAGCATGGCACGGACCATCTCTAGTACCCGAGAAGCTAAGCAAACAAAAAGAACTGGTGGATTTTGTGGAAGCAATCTTAGGGTTGGTTCCGTGCAATTACCCGCTGGCTCTGTCTGTAAGTAAGCTGGTAATGAAAAAACCGGATTCGGGTTCCTCGGGTATTCAATTCTGGTCAGGTCTGAATCTGGTTAGCACAATATCTTGTGCCATACCCGTAGCTCCGGAGTACGTATGGGTAGAAGCTGGAGAAATATTGAGCAATATCAATGGATTCAAGACAAGAGCTGAGAGATTCTTGAGTAAAGCTGTGTCGGTATATCCAATGTCAGTGAAGTTATGGAGATGTTATCAGAATGTATCGACAAGTATCGAAGAGAGAAAAGGCATCAAGATCGAAGAAGCAGCGAAAAAGAAAGGAATCATCACTCTGGATTGAAATTTTGAATAGTGACTCTTCTTTGTGTGGTTTCCCCTTTATATATAAGCACACTAAGAGGAAGGGAATATACTTAGTAAAAGGGGGATTTTGAAGGGAAAAAATGGTACAGTAATACAGTTTTTTAAAAGGTAAAGTGAATACCAAATTATGCTTTTGACTTGTTTTGTTCAGTTTTTAGGTTAAAACTACTTTGTCTTGAAAGTTGTTTTTTTAATTTAAAATATATTTTTGTCATTTTTACTATGTTTTAATGTAGAATTGGTATAAAGTAATGACAATTAGAAATAGATTCCCAGTTTTGTTTACAAGTTGATAGCGAGCCTTTTTGCTGTGAAAAGAATTCAGATACAAATTTTGTATGTTGTAAACTCAGCAAAATCCATTAAGCAAGCAATGAAACAATTTTACTCAAAATACCAGCAAAAAACTCAGAAATCAAGACATCAAAACAATAATAATGTAGTCTAAAAGACAAAAATCATAAATAATAATTCCTCTAGTAGAAGAAACCAAGCACTTTGCCACCAACGTTTTTCCTCCTAGCCTCTTCATGATCCATGATTCCAGCTGATGTCGATAAGACTATGTATCCAAACTGCTCATTTATCATAGACATAATTTTGTCAATGATTTATTCAAGATTTCTAAAATAATCGCTACGATAATATTTAACAACATCAATAAGAAGGAAATGTCCTCACCTGTCTTGATGGGAGTAATTTGGCAGTCCATCCTTCGATTTCCATGACACCAACATCGAATCGAGGACTGATAACACCGCATTTGTTAAGCCTTCCATTAAGCTCAACAACAATCTTACCTGTTCTATGATCATCCACATATTCAAACTCCGCAATGTAGCCTATAAACAAAAAAGGAAAATGTTTATGCTTTTAAAGTCTAAAAGGTGAAAAACTTAACAATGCAATGAACCCATTTGTGTTTCAAACTTTACCATGTTTTTGCATCACAGTAAGAACTTAATGATCACTTTGGAAGTTGGTCTGATTATGACTTGACGTTTCCCTTTTTTCTCTGCATTGCACATGCTCGTAAGAGCATTGTTCACCACGCTAGTCATCACCATTCTTGCTTCTGCACAATTTTAGGCAAGAAAGTTGAATTTTAATCAATTGCTTTTTTTGTAACAAGTAAAAAGGATAAGAGCCATGGCATAAGAATCATACAAAAAATCGTGAGTTGGAAGAATAAAACCGAGATTAAGCTATATTTTCTGAATCAAATTCTGCTCTAAAATATACAAAAAGATTTATAAATACTATGCAAAGTAACTTGGGAATCTAATTCAGCAACCGTGTACATAATTAAGAAATGTATCAAATATAATCAAAAAGAATTTGTAACTGATACAAAACAGAACCTACCAAAAGTTACACGAGAATAAGAGGAATAGTAGGAGAGTGTGTTGTAAAATCTAGGGCTTTTCGACGATGAAGAAACTAGAAAACCTAATTGTAGTTTATATAGCAGAAGATAAACCCTAATTTCTGTTTAATCTAAAAATTATTGACTAAGCGGGGCTCTCTTTGGTCCATTAATTACGAAGCCCATTAAATAGTCTAGTATTACGAACAAAGGAACAACAGAAAAAAATAGAAAAAATAAAAAATGAAAGGGCCCAACCGGGTTCGAACCGGTGACCTATTGATCTGCAGTCAATTGCTCTACCACTGAGCTATGGACCCTCGTTGTGCTATACCGTATATATTAAATGTCATAAATCCTAAACATTATATTGCTTATTCTTCTTCTGTATATCATACAGAAGTGATCAGAGTATACTCAAAATCTAAAATCTTATATACAATTATTTTTGCACAAATAAAAAAAGTGTTCAAAGTATATTATACAGAAGAAGAATAAGGAATATAATGGTTTTATTAAACTTGGATCCAACTACAAGCAAGAATTTTCTTCCTTTTTGATCCATCATTAGACTCTCTTAATCTCAATTCTTGATCATAATGAGAGACATTAAGTGGTTCAAGTTTAACAAGTTGACACAATGCAGCATTACTTAACCATAAATTAGAATGCATTCTTGAACAACTTAATAAAGCTCCCCATAATCCTACACTTGCTTTCATTCTCATTCTCCTCACCATTTCCACAGCTTCGTCAAACAAACCAGCCTTCCCTAATAGATCAATTATACAGGCGTAATGTTCAACTTCTACGTCGATCTCATGTATCTCTTCCATTTCCTTGAACATTCGTTTTCCTTCTTCGACTAAACCTGCATGTCTACAAGCTGAAAGAACACTGAGAAAGGAAACAGAGTCGACTTTGAGTTTGTTTTCTTGCATGAACAAAAAGAGCGAAATCGCACAGCTTGCTAAACCGTGTGCTGCGTAAGCGGATAGCATAGTGTTCCATGAAACCATATCTTTGTTTCTAATCTCTTTAAAGCATCTCTCTGAATATTCCACCATTCCACATTTCGCATACATATCAACTAAGATGTTTCCTATCGGCATGTAGGAACAAAATCCAAACCGAATGAGATTAGCTTGAACCGACTTTCCTACTCTCAACGCTGCTAATTGTGCTAATGCGTGTAAAATGTTAACAAAAGTAACTGTGTTTGGCTGAAAATTCTCAACTTTCATCTGACGAAATGACGCAATAGCTTCTTCAGCTTGGCCATGGAGTAAGTACCCATTCATCATTATATTCCACGATACAACGCTTTTCTCGAATCCACTTTTGTTAAACAAGGATTTTGCTGCAGCAAGGTCATCACATTTGGTGAACATATCGATCAGAGCATGTGCCACGTGACATTCTGAATCAAACCCTTGCTTTATAATTTGCCCGTAGACACAAGAACCTCGTTCATAGTCACTACAGATTGCGCAAATTTGAAGCATACCAACCATAGTTCCCGAATCAGGACACACTCCATGTAACTTCATGTTATCGTATACATCAAATGCTTTAACAGAATCACCAATCTGCATATAGCCTTGTGCCAGAGCGTTGAATGCTACAGAGTCTTTAATCGGCAGTCTTTCAAAAGCTCTGAGCGCGGGGGCAAAGAGACCGCATTTCGCATACATTGAAATGATCGCCGTGGCACTTGCCAACTCAGAATCAGTATCAGTTTTTATCGTATAACAATGCACGCTCTTACCTAATCTAGACGCAGCAATTCCTGCACAAGCTGGAAGCACACTTGTCAAAGTTACAGCATTAGGCTTGACATGTATTCTCATCATCTCACAAAACAAAGAGAGCGCATTATCATGTTGCCCTGCTTGCTCAAACGAAGCAATCATGGAAGACCAAGAAACGACATCTCTATATTTCATATTTAAGAAGAGTTGTTCCGCTATCTCCAACTCACCGCATTTGGAATACATACTAATAAGAGAAGTTGCAACCGAGACATCACTCATCATTCCTTTTCGCGTTACGTATTCATGAATTGCAATTCCCTTCTCTAATTCCCCTACATATGCAGCAGCTTGAAGAGCACTAACTACAACTACCTTATTCATTCTAACATTATAGTGTTTCATCAAATCAAACAACTCTAATACCTCCTCGAAGGAACCATTATATGCATAAGCTGCGATCATCGTACCCCACGAAGACTCATCGTTCCTCCATACTTCATCAAAAATGCATTCAGCAGAATATAAATCCCCGCATTTACAATACATATCGATCAACCCATTAAAGAAAACAGAAGCAAACCCTTTCCTAATCACAAATCCATGAAGACATCTACACACACCGTTATCCCCTAGCTTTGAAACCGCAGGAATCAAATTGTACATACTAACATGATCAATCTCAACACAGCTCAAATGCATATCACGAAACAACCGAATCGCTTCACCGGAAAATCCATTTTGAGCTAACCCAGAAACCATAATGTTCCAAGTAACTATATCTCTCTCAGGCATTTTATCGAACACTTGTCTTGCAGAAACCAAGTCTCCAGCTTTACAGTACATTTCAACTAACCCAGTCCCTATATAAACATCAGACTCAAAACCCATCTCGGTAATCAAATCATGTATCCGTAAACCTTCCTCAAAGTCCATAGATCCAGCACAAGCCTTCAAAGCAAAAGTGAAAGTATACTTATCTGGTTCAATACCTTTCTTCTCTGACATGTAACCGAAGAATTCAAGAGCTTCTCTGTGTAAACCGGCTCTTGCGTATCCTCTGATCATAGAATTCCACAAAACAACACCTGGGTTTTGAAATGAATTGAAGATGATTCGAGAAAGGTCGGGTCTTTCAAAAAGAGAATAAGCGTTTATGAGCTGGTTATGGGGTTTAAGACCTGAAACGATCAAGCTTCCGTGAATTTGAAGAAGACATCGGAAGTTTTTACATTCCCGGAGCTTACGGAGGAGCGTAGTGCTGCTAATTGGCATTTCCACCGAAGACGAAGATGCAAATTTCAGGTTTTTGGCGGTTACTATTTTTTTTTTTGAAAAATGTTTTATTTACACCAATTTGTAGAGGTGGGTAAAAATATCTTGAACCGAAAAACTGAACCGAGTCGGTTCGGTGTCGGATCTTCTTAAGGATCAATTGCTGGTTTGCCCTTCTGGGTTGAACCGAATGCAGAGATAACTTTGAATAAAAAAATGATTTAGTTTAAATTTTCTTTTTAAAACAGAAGATGCTAAATGACGAAAAGGACCAGGATCCAAGCAGGTTTGAGTCGGGTCAAACCGTTCGACCCGAAAACCCATCCGAAAATCAGATCTAAATTGTAAACACTTAGGTTTTTTATGATTTATCTCTTCCCTCTTCTTTTTCCCTAAGCTCTAAACTGAAAACACTTATCGAATTTAATCTAAAAGAAATCTGGGTTTCGAGTTTAATCTTTATCGAATCGAAAGAAAATCTGGGTTTGGGGTCCAAACTTTATCAAATCGAAGAAAAATATGGGTTTGGGATCGAATTTAGGTTTACAGTTGAGGAAATCGATTGAGAGGAAATGCGCACAAAAGCTGAAGCTAAGCGAATTGGGCCAATTTATGGCAACCCCAAGTCAAACTTTTACGGCTCAAACGCAGAGAGAAGCCGAGAAGAAGAGAGAATTCGAGAAGAAGAAAGGAATCGAGACGAATCGAGGAACCAGAATAAAGAGAGTGATGCGGATGCACAGAAGGATTCACAGCCAATGGTATGTTGATATGAGTTATGAGCAAAAATCTGGAAGTTATGATGTTTATGTTCTCATACGTGTTATGAACAATCGTTTTTAATTTGATTCTTTTGTAATGTGGATGTAGGAATTAGATGAGGAATCAGATGATCCTTCGTATGAGGAATCAGATGAGGAAACAGATGAGGAATTAAATGAGGAATTGGTGGATGAATTAGAGGATCCTGAATTAGACGATCATGGATTAGAGAATCCAGAATTAGAGGAATTACAAGAAGAAGTACAAGAGGAAGAAGAAGAGGCTGCGGAACCAATGCATCCTTTGAGGATGTTCTTTAACTCTACTGATTATACAAAGCTATGCAAGATTTCAACTAGGTGTTACATAAAGAAGGCAGTTGATACAATCAACAGTGTATTATCTACAGAGGAGAAGAGATGGTTTCATGATCACCCCCAATTTAAGCACTTCTTTCATATGTATAAGGATGACAACCATAAGGTGAAAGGTATGTGGTTGTTAATTCTTCGGATGGCTTGTACTGATAAAAAAAGAGAATGTTGGTTTGTTGTCAATGGAGTTCCCATCCGGTATTCGTTAAGAGAACATGCACTCATCTCTGGATTAGACTGCCATCATTATCCTAATGATTACCAGGAAAAAGGGAGTTTGAGGTTTGTGAACAAGTATTTCAAGGAAACAAAAGTAACACTTGAACGTGTTGAACAGAAACTGCTGAAAATGGGGGCTTGTAGAGATAGAATCAAGATGGCAATACTTTTCTTCTTAAGTAGTGTTTTGGTTGGGAAGAAAAAGACTGGAAAGCAAGCACCTGAGGTAGAGCCGTTCTTTCAAAGAGTTGTAGATGATGTGAAGTTGTGTGAAACGTTTCCATGGGGACGATATACATTTGAAGACAACATAAAATCGATATTTCATATGGTGGAATATTTTGAAGGGGTTGCTAAACCAACATGGAGCTTTCCTAGTTTTTGCATTCCTATGGAGGTAAGTTTCATTTGTTAAGTTGTTACTAGTCTTTGCAATGATGGATTAATTAGTAACTGATGGGTTAAATTTATAGGTTTTGGCTTTTGAAGCAATTCCAGATTTGAAGAGAAGATTTAGAAATGATTGTACAGCTAGTCCAAGCTGTCCAAGAATGTGTAAGATGAAGTTCAAACGGAGTTCTATGAAAGGTTTTTCCTTAACATAACTTAATGATACGTTAGGATCGAAAAAGGTAGCTTCTCTTTACCATCTTCAACATTAACTCTTATTCATATAACTGTTATTGATTTGTATTTTATATTGGATAGGACATTGAAAGTATCTTGCAAACCAGTGAGGCTGAAGAAGATATGTTAGGAGAATTGATGGATGGATCAGATGACGAGATAGACGCTTTTGATCCAATTGTTGATGGCTGGAAGAAGTGCATAGTTAAAAAACAGCAAGTATGGTGGGAAGATATATTCAATGCTGATATCAATGGTCGGAAAGAAGAAGAAATGGCTGAAGAAATGGCTGAAGAAATGGGTGAGGAAAACGGAGATCCTTCACCATCCTCTAATCTTCCATCTTTGCCTGGACTAGCAGAGGTTGTACAGACTGTGGAGCTGCTAAGAAAAGAAATGAAAGATGGATTGAAGGGTATACAAGATAAGCTTGATGCACAAGATGCAAGAATCAAAGTTGTTGAAGACTTTGTGAAGAATGCAGAGAAGAGTGTACCTGTAAGGGATGATGAATGGGATAATGGTATGGGTTACGATTTTAGTTTTCCTTGTCCAAGAGAAAACCAAGCAGCAAATGCAGGGGTTGTTGCTGAAAAAGCACAACTAACAGTAGAGGAAGAGGTTATTAATAAAGAACATCCCAAGGAAGTAGAAGTGGAAGCAGATGATGTGGGTAAAGAAGCAGAAGTAATTGGTGCTGTTACTGAAGATGTTGTTATGGAAGATAGCCTGGAAGAACCAACTACCAAGGATACTGAAAAAGAAGTAGAACCAAGTAACAAAGATGTTGTGATCGAGGAGGAAGAAGGTCAGGGTGAAAGTGATAAAGGAGGTGAATCAGAGGCTGAAGGTGAAGAAGAAAGTGAGGGTGATGTTGGAACTGAGAGTGATGATGGAGCTGAGTATGATGATGGAACTGATGGTGACAATGCGACGCGTACTCCAAGTGTTGTGGTAAGAGTAGATGGTGTGCGAATGAAGGTGTTATCTAGCAAGAAGAAAAGGATTAAAAAGCCTTCCCGTTTCAAGTTGTCTCTTTACGAGATAAAATAGGCAACATGTTAACACCTTGGTGATTTGGCAACAATTAAAACTTTGATGATGTATTTTGTAGTTTTTTTGTGGATTAGCACCGGTTGTGAAAGAATTTTTTTGTTGGTGGTTTGTGTTTGTATTTTAATTGGCAAAAACAGTAGTTACGGTACAACTAAGAGAAATCGGGACAACTAAGAGAAAATGGTACAACTAAGACAAATGGTACAACTATGAACAAATGGTACAACTGGAACAAATAGTACAACTAAGAGCAACTCAATACTGATTTGTATTAGTTTTACAGCATGAATATTGAATATAAACATTGAAATATCAAAGTAATAACGAGATTAGACTAATCCAAATATCAAGTCATTAGAAAATTAAACTAAAATATCAAGTCATTACAAAGTTGTTAAAGTATTTCCGAAAATATTACATAACCAGAGTAGGATAGAATATTACAAATCCCTTGAGCATTGCTAAATTACTTGTAGAAACAGAAGATTGCAGTGGATACAACAAAGATTCCCGCACCAAGAAGACACTTGAGCACCCAATCTTTCACATCTCCCTTTGTTAGCAGCAACTCCATTTCTTGCAGCTTGGACTCGTACTCCATTAAGCGTTTCTGCATCGCAACGAATTCCCCATCATCAGATGCTTTCGCCCCAAACACTCGAATGTTGCGAATCTTATCATTCGCCTCATGAACTGCGCTTTTGAGGATGGTGAATTCCTCCATGACTGCATCATCCCACCACTTCCAGATGTGAGCACCTCCATCCTAGATAGAAAAAATAATGTTAGAAGATTACAAAGACACAAAGATAAAACATAAGATACAAAATACACTTACATCATTGTTCTTACAAACGAAGAACTTCCTTCCGGGGTTGTACTCAGTGCGGGAAGTCTGCATAGTCATTAATCCACCACAACAACACCGACTTGGCGGGAAGCCATATTCTGAAATAGCTTCTCGACACTTGCTAGGGACGCTAGCTGCGGCCCCAGATGAAGAACCGCTCCAACTGTAACTGAATGTCCTCCCCATTTCCTACACAAAATGGAAAACCCCTAAATTAATCTGAATCCAAGACCAAGTGAAAATCCCCAAATCGAAACCCTAGATCTACAAGTGAAAATTCTCAAATCGGAACCCAAGACCAAGTGAAAATCCCCAAATCGAAACCGTAGATCTACAAGTGAAAATTCTCAAATCGGAACCCAAGACCAAGTGCAAATGCCCAAAAAATCCCCAAATCGAAACCCTAGATCTACAAGTGGAGATTCCCAAATCAGAACCCAAAATCCAAGATCCAAAATCCAAAATCGACAAGTGAAAATTTCAGAGTTTAAATCGAAATCTCTTTGGAAAACCCAAAATCGAACCCCAAAATTGAAAACCCAGAATAAAATGAGAAGAAATGAAAATCACCTGAAAATCGCCTCAGAGACTGTAAACCGTAGTTTCAGAGATGAAAATAAGTTGTGTAATCCCCGAGAACACAAACAGAGGAATAAAGAAACATTTTTTGTTTTCTTTCATTTTTAAAATTTTAAAAGTTTCCAATTTTAAAAAACGTTTCCGCCAAAACCATGGTATAAGTTATTATACACGTTTTTATTGTTTTTCTTGGAACCTAGTGATGTAGTGCCGCCAAATGAGACACATGTGTTAGTTATATATTAGTATTTTATTGTAATATATGTACTATAGTTGTACCAAGATTTTAGTTGTACAAGATATGCGGTAGTTGTACTTTCACGATTTTTTTTGTTTAACCAGTTGTACAACATTATTAATTGAATTATCATAGTTGGACATACCATTATTCTATATATTTTAAGATTCTCAATAGTTTCATATGAAAATATTAGCCTTATCACACATTTTCCTCAAAAAACAACTAAATGTCAATCCCACTACAAAATCATCCTTATAAGTCTATACCTTTTCTCATAACTTACCATTTGTTAACTTAACATTTTTTTAAAAAAATTTAAATTTCTATTTAACAACTGACAACTAAATTTCCATTAATAAGTAATAAATTCTTACTAAATTTTCATTAATAAGTAATAAAATTCTATTACACATTCTTACATATTACACAAAACATAAGTACTAAATTTCCAGAAATATAAACAAGGAAAAACATTTGGCGCATATGGTGGAGGTATGTTTTAGAGATTATGAAAAACAACATTCTACTTGTCATAACACAAAGTACATAAACACAGAAAAGAGATTGTCATGAAATCAAAAAAAAAAAAAAACACAAAATCCAAAACATATTAAATTCTTCTCCGGATCAGATTATACGATTATCATCACCATTAAGAAAATCAAACAAAGAACTTTTCTTCTGCTTCTTCTTCTTGTTACAACCATGTTCTCCCGTTGACGTGTACCTTTTCTCTTTCCGCCTTCCTGATTTTGGTGTATATGGTGGAGGTAGCAAAGACTTTGCTTTTATACCATCCAGAATCTTCCACTGAGACTGATGTGACACTAAGTAGATGGTCCTTTTGTATGTTAATGATCATTCTCGCACCAAAAAATATTTGGCGCACAACTCATATAACTTGAAGGTCCTCTTCTTGTCATTCATAGCTGCCGCAATACCATGCTCACAAGGATACATGTCAATGTCAAATCGATTGCAGCTACAACTTTTCTTTTCCAAATTCACCAAATACTTCTTACCATCCCTTCCTGTGCCACTAAACTCAAGAGTGACACTGTTAAGCTCTGTAACCGGAAGCTTTGTTGCATCCTCAATGCTTTCATGAATTATGTCATCCACTACAGGCACCAACATCTGACCATCCGGAATTGCATCAGCCTCTTGTCTATGTTTGTTAAACCATTCAGACACTTTCTCAACAATCGCATCAATCAATGGTAGTAAGACGTAATTCCTTGCATCTCTAAACACAACATTAATAGACTCAGTAGAGTTAGTGGTGTCTATATTGTACTTCTGACCAGGAAAGCAACACCTTGCCCACTTGTGCACAACTACACTATCATCTAGATATTGTCGTGCAGCTGGGTATCGTGACGAGAAAGCGTCATACATTTTCTCGAACTCATCAACTGTATACGCATGTGCGGAGTCCCTAAATGTATTTGCAACTACATCTTTCTTCATATAAGACACTTTATTTCTCACATTTTGCGACAGATGAAAGATACAATACCCATGATGAGCCTTCGGGTATAGTACTTTCACTGACTTGATGAGGCTTTGATTTCTATCCGACATAAACACCAATTCATCATCATCAGGTACTATGGTTTTCAAGGTTCTGAAAAACCGCATCCAACTCTCATCTTTCTCACCATCAACCATAGCAAAGGCAATGGGATAGTGATGGCGGTCTGGATCCTGAGCTGTTGCAACAAGAAGAGTTCCACCGTACTTAGACTTTAGAAAAGTTGCATCAACCATCAACACTTTCCTCATCGCCTTAAACCCTTCTATGCAAGCACCCAAAGCAAAGAAAAGATACTTAAAGGAGTTGGTTTTCTTGCCTACTTTCACCTTTGTAATTGTGCATGGATTAACTTGCTCTAGCATGTACAAATAGGAATACAACAAACTGAAACTGCTCTTCGGACTTCCCCTAACATCATAAACCGCTTGTCTTTTCCCTCTCCATGCTGTAGTGTATGAAGGTCTTACCCCAAGTCTTCCTTGAACCAAATCCATGAGAACTTTTGGTTTCGGTGTCTCAAATTTTCCTGGATAATCTTCATGCACAACACTAGCAACTAAACGTGTTGAGGCCTTCTTTTTATTTATGCTTGTACTTGTATCAGACCGAGAACACGTATGTATCTTTCGGTAAGTTCTAACCGAGAAACGATTGGATTCCCCATCCCTTGCAACTCTTAGATGCCACTTACAACCATTCTTAACTTCACTACATTTTGCCACAAACAACACTGTATCCGACTTCTTCGTAACATACCCAAAACAGTTCAAATGTGCAGCCCTTTCAAGCATATCCTTAAGTGCTCTCTTACTTTCAAATTCATCTCCTACCTTCATACTAATACCATCATCCCATTCCTTACCTCCTTGAACTCCTTGACTTCCTCCTTCACCACCTGATTTCTCCACAATCACCTGAGTTTCTCCTTCACCTAAACCACCTAAATCCTCCACAACCACCTGATTTCCACCATTGGCTACATCACCATCATCATTAACCAATGGCTCAACGTATATAGTCATAATGCCTTCATTAACCTTATCTCTCCCATTAGAAACCATCTCATCATCACCAATTTCTTCATCATCACCAATTTCATCATCATTAGAAAGGATCTCATCATTGGAAAGCATCACATCATTATTTCCACCATATTCACTTTCCTTTTGTCGCTCTACTCTTGAAAATTCTTCTCCCCACTGATTTCCTCTATCATCTCTATTAACCTCCACATACAAAACATTCCTACATAGCTCTTTACTCATTTCCATCAAATAACCATAAACACCATCATCATCATATATATGATGGTTTTTTCCTCAAGACCATTGGAAAGTAACTCAATTTAACTGTTTCATCTTTATCTAAATGAATCCTTCTTCCTTATGCTCTCCACTAACAAAGAATAAGTTACCTCTTCCACATGTGTTCTAAAGACTAAAGTATGATATTCATCCTCTCTTGAAATCCATTCTACGTGACCTTCTCTCTTGTCATAATGTCCACCATAATCAAAATGTATTATTGTGCAATGGCTACTACTCATTGTACCCTACAAAAGAATGAAAACCAATTACAATCAATATTAACTTTTCCATTTACACTTACACACAACAAGAAGCAATATCAAATCGTCTACTGAGCAAATTGTTTACTAATAACAAATCGTCTACTCAAATATTAACTAATCCATTGAGTTCAAATTAACTCAAATCTGAAACAATTATCAATGCTTACTCCATCATTCACAAATTTACAACACCACAATAATTCAAACAAATCGGAGCAAACATTATGATGATTTATTTAGCTTTAAACAAAGACAAACACAATAAATCTCCAAATCCAAAACAATTATCAATGATTATTCTATCATTCACAAAATTATAACACAACACAAATTCAAACAAATCGGAGCAAACCCAAGACTAGCGATTACAACATTATGACGATTTCAGCAAAAAACAAAGACAAAGACAAGAAATCTCCAAAATAGTCACCTGAGATGAACGCAAAGACGAGCTGAGCTCCAACAGATGGATTTTCGATCTCCGACGACGACGTTAATGGTGAAGACCCGTGCGTCAACGGATTCCGAAGACAACTGAGCTCCAACGGATTGATTTTGGATTTGTCCCGATTTTGATTTTTACCAAATATGAAATCCCGATTGGTTGTTCTAACGGGTTGATTTCCTTTTTTAATTAGATATAAAAGAGAAAGTGATTTACTAAATTCTCATTGGTTCACAATCTGAAAAATAAATTTTTATTGGCTAACAAATAAACATTTTTGATTGGTTGCTGAGTTTTATTTTATTATTTAAAAAACTGCAACTTAACCAAGGGCAAAATCGTCAGCACAACAACTTATCCACTAAAGAAGGGTAGAGAGAATAGAGAAGGGTACAAATGAATTGGTTTCAACCCAGAAGGGCACACCAGCAATTGATCCTCTTCTTAAAGAACCTGTTGGTTCTCAATCTTACTGTAGGTATCGGTTCAGTTTCGGTTATACCCGATAACCGAATTAGAACTGAATTAGATTGAACATGTTTAAACATAATATATAGGACTCCATTACCTATATTGCAGGTTTGGATTCGGTTCTTCGGGTATTAACCCAACCGAACTGAACCGTTTCAAAGTTTGGTTTTCCTATGGTTCTCCTAATTGTTGAACCAAACCATTGTGGAACCGAACCGTATTGGACCCAAAAACATACGGTTATTAGAACCAAAAAAATCGAAAAACCGACAAATCAAACCGGGGAACCGAATGGCAAATGCCCCCACACTATCAATATGTTTCTATATATTAATTTAGAAAATGGGCATAAAATGTTTTAATCTGAAATTGGAAGTTCAATAATTTTCAAGCTAAGAACTTTGGACTTGAAGGTGTAAATAATCTTTGATTCATGCCATTAAGGAGATGTAAAATTCAGAGTAGAGAGCATAGTCGTCCACTGAGAGTTGTTACTAATCCGATTAAGAGAGTATTATTACATGTATTGAAAGGTAAGATCCAACAAATTTTCTATAACCGGCATGGGTCGAGTATTTCTTCTCTGCAGTAAACCGGCATGGATCTCGAGTATTGATTCCGAGAAGAAAAAAGGTTCCAAGTATATTGTCGATGATTTCTCAAGCGTGATGGATCTTCCACATGTCGGTTCTGTATCCCACAGACATTAAAGCAAGTTCCCAGACCATGTTTGGAATGCTCAACATACTGACTTTAGAACCGGGGATTTCAGACCAGTTCACAGAGATCTCAAGCATTGGAATGTTAAAACGCTTGCACAAGAACACTAATTCAACATCAAAGCACCACCTACGCCAGAGAACCGATTCAAAATGGAATACTTTTATTGGGATACATCATATCATCGTCGATTCAAAATACATACCTTTTCAAATGGATGTTTGTGAAAAGTCTTCTAGCTGCAGCTCTAGTAAACATCTTGAACCCGCACTGCGGAAAAACGATGTTTAGTTAAGAACGTGTCTCAGTGAAACGGAGCAATTTACATCGACTGTAGAAGGAAACAACGAATTCACCTGTGTATCCCGAATTCCAGGACCAGCAGCCATTAGAACCACAAGATGGAAACCCTTCATCAAAAAGTTGCGATACCATTTCCTCTGTAATCGACATACAGAAGTCAATTATCTGAACACATACATGTAAGAATGATGTTGTATTTAGAACAGACGTTTCCAAAACTTACTGTAGCAAGAGCTTTTTCTTCGAGATGAGCACGAGAACCAAACGCAGATACTTGCACATCACCTATTCTAAAATCTGTATGCTTTGATGCTGGATCTCTGATTGACTTTTCTTCTCTAGCTACTGCATGGATCTAAGAAGCTATTGGAGATCAGGAAATTTGTAACACATTTTCCAGATTGTCTGAAATTTCAATAGCCAAACCTGATTTTCAAGTTTTTCTAGGTCCGTTACTTTAGTTGCTCCATCAGCATCCAACATGAGAAGTAGCTCACCACGAGAATGCATCATTCCCTATTTGATGCTTTCAAAAAAGTAGAAAGCTTCAATTAATTCTCTCTTTCTATGATGAAATAGTAAACAAAATACTCTCACTCGCTCACAGAGAATGAATATAAATAAATAAAGCTGCGTTGCATGCTACTAAGAGTTGAACTCACTGTTCTTATAGCTTCTCCTTTCCCTTGATTCTTCCCAAGTGGTATAACTCTAATGTTGTCAACTGTGTACTTTCTAACGAAATCAAATGCTACTCTTTTTGTTCCATCACCACTTCCATCATCAACAATCACCACCTAGAAAATAGAAATTACTCGAGCTAGTACGCATTTCCAGTTTTCGTAACAAAAACCTTGAAAAACTCATACATATTCACCGTACCGAAGGCCATTACTAGGTTCAGAATCAACCTTAATGAGTTTGAAAGAGATTAAAAAGAACAATGGGAAACGATTTACCTCGAAAGAAAAACTCTTGTCCCGTGATGCACGATCTTGAAGGTAACTGCAAACCACATGCGAATTACAATTATGCCTCTGTAGTATGCATAAATAAGACCCATGCTGCGGTTTGCAAGAGAAGCAAACTTCTCACAAATGGAAGCAGATACACAATCCCAAAAAAAGGGACGAATCTAAAGAAGTGAAAGTATTTTAACTCACTCCATTGTTTCCTCAAGAGCTGCAGGAAGTCTCTGCTCTTCGTTAAAAGCTGGAACTATTAATGACAGATACTTCTCGGCAGGATCGGTGATACGAGGGCAAGGAATCTGTTGATGAAGTTTGAAAACAGGGTCAGATTAAAGCCAAAAAACGGATTTCTTAATCTCAGAGAAATGCCAGATAGCGGCTAATATGATAGAGGCATAGAGCCTATCAAACTCAACATTACTAACAAGACAAAACGCTGATTTACATGTGAATTCAGCATTTCGTAATTCGATGGAGAAGCATAAGGGAACCACTAATCTTTTCCGTTGACTCACTACCTTAAGAGTATTCAAATTCTGTATCGGGACGAGCCAACTTTCACATGACAGCTAATCTAGCATTATACCACTCAACTTTTCAAAGCTTGTTTGCCAAACCAAATTGCAACATTTGATACAGAAATCACTAAACCTCGAACTCTACATTAATAACCTCATAGCATATGCATTTCTTTCTACAAACAGCTGAATCTGAAGCTTCATCATTCACATCCAGTAACAAAAGAGCCAACTTTGACACATAAGTGGCTAGATCAATTCTATATAATCTCAAAAGCTATATAAGACATTTTTCAAGGAAATCTCAATTCCATTAACAATAACTACAAATTCCCAAACAATCGTTCTATGCAACACTATACCAGCAAAATCACAATCAATCCGAAACGAGAATGATTCAGATTGATACCTGTTTCAATGATTTCGGATCCTCAAGTGTAATCACGGTCTCTACAGAGCTGGGAAATTATCAATCAAAAACAGATAAATCAATAATTTCCCCAGAAATCGAAAAATTCGAAGAAATTGGAGTAAACGTACACGTTACTGTGTCTCCTTCTCCAAGCTTCAAAAACGACGACGGAGAAGACGATCAGCAACAGAGAGAGGCCGAGTTCCGCGACTGTTAACAGAAACGCCATTGTTGCTCTCCAGATTCTAGATCCGTATTGAGAAAGAGAGTGAAGAAGAAGAAGATAGATCGAATCAATCCGTGAAGAATAAGCAAAGAAATTAAAATAAAAAAGCTTAAATTATGAATGATTGATCCGTGTAAATGGATCAAACCCTAATTTCATGAATAAAGTGAAATTCCCACCTCTCGATTTTGGTTCTGACTTGTGATTTCATTTGGCCAAGTCCGGTTTGGTTTGGTTTTGTTTTAACGATTAGCCAACGTTTTTTTTTTCTTCCAAACAAACCGAAAAATTAAACCGAGCATGCGTCTAAAGATTATTTCAGGTTAAAACATATCATAAGTATTTGTATATTCATTTAAAATTCAATATTTATGAACATCCAAAATATATTTAAACATATCATATACTTTATTTGCATTAACATTGAAAAAAGATTAATTTCCTTATATTATTCCAATGTATATGTAGATCTAAGACACATTCAAATCAAATGTGCATGATCTTCAATACTACTTTCCATGTTGTATGATGATCATACGCCTCTCCCCCCCGTTTGGTACGATGCATGTACTAGTGCTTGGATTAGCATAGGTTACAATGCCGCTACCGTTAAAATCGCAAGCAATATCAGAGTTTCCTTTACTTTGGTAATAAGCGTTCATGATAAAAGTAGACCGAGTCCTGATGTTATCGTTGTCATAACATATTCCGCCGGGTGCTATTGGCTGACAATCAATACCTTGACTACATACCCAATCAATATTTGCTTGCAACTGTGGGGTTGTGGCCTCTTGCTTTGCCGCACACCAACTTTTAATAACGATGTGTGGATTTCGGCTTCCAGCCAAAGTTACGTCTGAGAGATGGAAGATCACGACAAAGACTAGGAGGAGGAAATGGTGAGTAGAAAACCGTCGTGGTCTGGCCATTGCTTTGTTTGGAGTTTGGATTATGACACTAGGCTAATGAAATAAATGTGTATTTTATACTAATGTTCAATCTCCATTTCTTTATAAAGCCAGTACTATAAAACTTTATTTTAAGTATGATATTTTTATTTTATTTATGATATTATGCTAAGGATATACATGTGTGTATTTATATTAATGTTCAATCTCTATTTTTCTACAATTCTGGAATTTGATTAGTTTTAATGAAATTTAGTGTTATAAAAAATTTCTTAAATAATGCTATTAGTAGTAAATTTGATGTAGGTGATGAGCACGTGGAGTTTTTGTATCTACATATTTATAAAATAATTTGGATTCATTAAAAGAGGAAGATCATATATTATTATTTCATTAATCAATGAAAAAATATATTGGAGAATTGAATGGAATTATATAATTTTGATAAGGTATATTTATGTAAATGTAGTTCATGATTTGTTGAAAGAAGGAAAAAATATTATTGAATAATTTTTACTAAATTTGTTTTTATTTGTCGATGAGAAACGTTGTTTTAAAAAATTGGTGGAAAGATATACAACTTCAAAACTTTTAAAATCATTGTTTCAGAGCAAATTAATTATTATTAGGAATTTTTATATTTTTTGATAAAACCATACCTTAAATTATTTCTCAAAACTTATATGAACTACGATATATTGAGTTTTAATGATTAATCTGTCAATTGTAAATTGTCAGATGGAACAAATCCTATAAAAAATATTTGCCCAACCCATATTTTTTTTGAAGCTCTGTATCTGGTGTCTCTGGCTTTTGCACACACCATTTCGAGTTGCTCATTCTCTAATGTGCATTATCTTTTTTTTTGTTGAAATATGAAATTTATTTATCATAAAAAAAATGTTTACAATCCGGTTTTATCACCATAAGATCAATTTTGAAAAACCGAAAAGCCGAAAACATTTTCAGTTACATGCCTTAAAAATCAGAATGAAAAAAAGCAGAGGATGAGTGGTCATCATCCGTTGGTCCTTGAGACTGAGAGCGATCGAGAGATGCTTTCTTCCTTGAGATCGTCGGTACCGGTAAGCGCAATCAAGCGGTTTTGTATCTTCTTGTGGATCATATGTGTAATGTAGGAAACATATTGGTGAGGCTATTGGTGAAGTCGTCCTTTCCGCTCCCTCCAAATGCAATAGATAGTGGCGTGAAAAGCAACACAAGCGAGGATATCATCGAGTTTAGTTAACTGATTACGGAGCAACGATCAGACTGTTATTGTCCAATCAGGATTGATTCGTGTACCGAGAAGATCAGAGTTTAGCATCGTCAAGAGATCATATCGAGTTGGACGCCCCATTGTCGCATTCGATCTCCAGTTGAGATCCGGTGATGGAAAGCAAGCTAGACGATGAACGCTTGTCTAGGAAGGGCTTAAGTGAACCATACTAACTTGTGCCATTCAACTACATGCTTCTGCGTGCGGATTTGATTTCATGTGTGTTTTGAGACAAATTTCCCATCAAAATTTTAAAAAATGACATTTTTACAAAATCGCATGTCAAAGTGACATTTCTTGAAAATTCTCAATATACATAGTAAAAGAGGTGCAACGTATATTTTGAACATGGGTTGATAAGGGGCAAGTGAATATCCACAAATAGTAAGAGAGGTGCAACTTGTGTGTTTAAACATGGGTTTAACCGAAAAAATTAAATATCTATAAAATTTTGAAGCAAAGCAAATATTAAAATGTGGTATTCGTTAAAAACAAAGTAAATCACAAATATTATTTAATCAAAATCCGATATTCGATCAGATTTGTATATATATATATATATATAAAGTCACATATATTTTTAATGTGTATGATTAATTTTCTTAACGCATATATTTCCACTAAATATTTAAGTTTTATGATGATTAAGGTACAAAAAAAAAGTTAAATAATATTAAAAATGTTAATGGATCGGATCAAAGAATCACATATATCTTAAATTTTTTGGATATTTGATTTTTTTCACGGATCAAATCGGACATCTGCATATAAAAAAAATTGGATACTTGAATTTTCTGGATATCGGAATATTAACAGATCGGATCGGATCATATCAGAATATCAAATATCCGTTTCAAACGGATCAGATCATGGATATCTGTATTTTTCGGGGTATATGCTCCACGCCCATGGCTACCGAGCATGCATCTAAAATTTATTTAAGAATCACTACTTTCATATAATTTTTAGAAGTGTTTTTTTTTCATTTACATTCAAAATAGATTAAAACATATCTTAAAAGTATTTGTATTCATTAACAATTCAATATTTATGAACATCCATATCATAAATTATATTTAAACATATCATATACTTCAATTGCATTAAAATTGAAAAAAAGATTAATATCCTTAAGATATCCCAATATATTTAGATCTAAGACACAATCAGATCAAATGTGCATGATCTCCAATACTACTTTCCATGTTGTATGATGTTCGTCCGCCTCTGCCCCCGTTTGGTACGATGCATGTGCTAGTGCTTGGATTAGCATAGGTTACAATGCCGCTACCGTTAAAATTGCAAGCGATATCAGAGTTTCCTTTGCTATGGTAATAAGCGTTCATGACGAAAGTGGACCGAGTCCTGATGTTATCGTTGTCAAAGCATATTCCGCGGGGTTCGATTGGCTGACAATCAATACCTTGACTACACACCCAATCAATATTTGCTTGCAACTGTGAGGTTGTGGCCTCTTGCTTTGCCACACACCATCTTCCAACAACGATATGTGGAATTTGGAATCCAGCAGAAGTTACGGCTGAGAGATGGAGGATCACGACGGAGACTATGAGGAGGAAATGGTGACTAGAAAATCGTCCTGGTCTAGCCATTGTTTTGTTTGGATTATAACTTTATGCTAAGGATATAAATGTGTATATATACTAATGTTCAATCTTCATTTCTCAATAAAGCAAATACTATAAATTTTTATTTTAATTATGATATTTATTTTATTTATGATATTAGGCTAGGGATATACATGTGTGAATTTATATTAATGTTCAATCTCTATTTCTCTACAATTCAGGATTGTTGGTGGAGGAGCCACAAAGGAGGTGGCTGCGTTCTTGTTAGACAAAGGATTCTCCGGAGTTCCAACGACAGTTTTGGTTCAATGTTTACACGAGGACTTTAACCATCCAGGAGGAGAGACCAAGATGAAGACTGGATCTCTTCAACGCTATGTAGAGAATGAAGGGAGTTCCAGAGGGCATATCGGTTGAACAAGTTTTAAATGTCACAATTCTTGATCTTCGCGTTGGGAACATGGATATGCACGAAGGTAATATACTTAAGGCAAAGGACCGAAACCATAAATCAGTATTGGTTCCAATTGACCATGGATATTGCTTTCCGGAAAAGCTTGGGTTCTCTGTTTTTTCTGATATAAATTCTTTATGGTTTTCTGGTTTTGATCATATGTTTCTTAAACAGTTTGAAGATTGCTATTTCGAGTGGCTATATTGGTCCAAGCTCGTCAGACGTACTATAAAGAGACGGTGCAGTATGTGGCATCGATTGATGCAGAGGAGGATCTCAAAACGTTGGAGCTCCACCGATTGCACTTGTCCCCTCTAGCAACCCGGAACTACAGAATTTCAACCATGTTGTTGAAGAAAGGAGTAGGGCAAGAGACAGTGTCGGTCCAATCATTTTGGATGCCCTATGCATATATGTAAAAAAGTGTCATTTCCGTACATTTTTTATACCGTAAAAATAGTAATCTTAATAAAAAAAACACATTAAAACTCCATTAAACCGTCTACCATTCTAAATAGTTAGTAAGAAATAAAAGAAAAACAACAAAATAGAATTTATTTTTGAAATATTGCTTTCCTTGTATTTTGTCTGCAAAATCATTAATTAAACTCACGTTGTCGAGTTTTTCAACTATCTATGTTTCAATGGATGGCAAAGATAACCCATTCAATCTTTCTAGTCACATGGTAGACCGCAAATAATTTTGTTATCAGCTTCAACTTCAAATTTTAACAATAATTTCAAATTCATTTTTTAAATTGAGTAGTTAACATGTTTGCTTTTCTAATGCCATAAACAGCATTAGAAAAACAAAATATTACGAATATTATTATTGTAGAAAAAGTTTATAATTTTTTTTTAATTATAAACTATAACAAAAATTTAACTAAAAAAAAGCCTTCTAAATTTAGGGCCCTAAGCGGTGGTTTGACTGGATTGTCTTTTGGGTTGGGCTGAAGACGGCTTATGAGATTGGAGAAATCATGTGCCGAAAAACGTGGGATGAAAAATCTATAATGGAAAAAGTGGTTGAAGAGACGGAGGAAAAAGAAGACTTCTTTGAAGCACTAGCCAATCTTCTGGATGAGATCTTGGCGGCTTAAGAGAAAGAAACAAGAAACGGTAAAAACATATATGGAAATATATGGAAGCACTAGACTTTTGCTTTGGTTTTGACTCAATACTTACAACTATTTCGTAGACATGCGAAAAGACACTAGACTTTTGCTTTGGCTTTGACTCAATGCTTATGTGAAACCAGTTACTTGTTGTCAAAAGTCAAGCCTTAACTCTTTCGTCCAACCTTACAATGCTTATTTACAGGAACATCATAAAATCAAAGTGAAGAGAATAGTGTCAATTCACAATTACAGTAGTTATTTAGGGAAAGAAACAATTGTGAAGAATTAACAATACCATTACTCTTAAACTAGAGGGATCTTATATGTTGTTTGTTGTCACATACAATGCATTAGCTCATTGAATTCAACTACAAAATTATGACGAAGAACCTCTCACTTCTTGTTCTTCTGTTCCTTGAGTTGTCTCTCCGCTCTCCAGAGTTCTGATTCTCTAGTTCAGGAGTGAGACACTCGCGGACATAGACAGGTTTTCTTGAACAACACTTTGGTCATTTGGCAGCGGAAAGGAAAATGACGGCCTATAGTAGAAGAGATGATGATCATATCTGGAAGATCCAAGAGCTTCCTCACATCGGGATGTCTTGTTACCGCATTTATATACACAAGCAGAAGAACGAATCCAAAGTCTTTTGGATTTTCAAGACTCTGTGGAAAGAGATATGAATGTTCAGAGGACTTGCCTAATCCGTACACAAGAGTAAACCGGTTGGAAGTAAAGCCAGTAACAGAACAATGCCTTCAGAGAAAACAGAGGCAATCTTTACATACGCGTATCAACAACATTAACCATCAACAAAAGAACAGTAAACTTTACCTTTTCAATGATTCTTGAGAACTTCTTCATAGTTCCAGCCACCGGATTTCCTTGCAGGCCTTCCTGCAAGTTGGATTAGAGGAACAAAAGAATATAAGACACAGTAATTCTGTCGAAATAGCAGACTACCAAAAGAAGTAGAGATAAAGTCATAGACAAGCTTCTAATTTGTAGAGAGCATAGTCATTTTAGAGTTGTTACTAAATCGGATTAAGAATATTATTACATCTACTGAAAGGAAAGAAACAACAAATTTTCTATAATCAATACCTTTCTTTTTTTGCTTGATCAGAAGATATCAAAAGTAATATTTCTTCTCTGCAGTCAGCATGGACAGACTCTTTTTTTTTTTCCGACAAGGAAAATGTTGTGTGTATTGTCGATGAGTTTTCAAGCGTGATGGATCTTCCACATACCAGTTCTGTATCCCACAGACATTAAAGCAAGCTCCCACACCATGTTTGGAATGCTCAACATACTGACTTTAGACCCGGGTATTTCAGACCAGTTCACAGAGATCTCGAGCATTGGAATATTGAAACGCTTGCACAAGAAACACCAATTCAACATCAAAGCACCACCTGCGCAGAGACCAATTCAAAATGAGATACTCTTATCGATGTTTCTAATGTCAGTACATCATCATCATCATCGATTCAATATGCATACCTTTTCAGATGGATGTTTGTGAAAAGTCTTCTAGCAGCAGCTCTAGTAAACATCTTGAAACCACACTGCGGAAAACGATATTTAGTTCAGAACATGTCTCAGTGAAACAGACCAATTTACATCCACAGCAGAAGGAAGCAATAAATGAGATTAAACAAAAAAATCCACCTGTGTATTCCGAATTCCAGGACCAGCAGCTAATAGAACCACAAGATGGAAACCATTCATCAAAAAGTTGTGATACCATTTCCACTGAAATCAACAGACTGAAGTCAATTATCGATGACACATACATGTATATGCATCTGTGTGTGAAGAATGATGTTGCATCTACAACAGACGTTTACAAAACTTACTGTAGCAAGAGCTTTCTCCTCAAGATGAGCACGAGAACCAAATGCAGATACTTGCACATCACCTATTCTAAAATCCACATTCTTTGATGCTGGATCTCTGATTGCGTTTTCTTCCCTGGCTACTGCATGGATCTGAGAGGCTATAGGACGTCAGGAAATCTGTAACACAGTTTCCAGATTGTCTGAATTTATAATAGACAAAATTTAGAGCAAACCTGATTTTCAAGCTTTTCAAGGTCTGTTACTTTAGTTGCTCCATCAGCATCCAACATGAGAAGTAGCTCACCACGAGAATGCATCATTCCCTATTTAATGCTTTCAAAAAAGTAGAAAGCTTCAATTAAAATTTCTCTTTCTAAGATGAAATAGTAAGCAAAATTCTCTTACTCACTCACACAGAATGAATATAAATAAATAAAGCTGCATTGCATGCTACTAAGAGTTGAACTCACTGTTCTTATAGCTTCTCCTTTCCCTTGATTCTTCCCAAGTGGTATAACCCTAATGTTGTCAACTGTGTACTTTCTAACGAAATCAAATGCTACTCTTTTTGTTCCATCAACACTTCCATCATCAACAATCACCACCTAGAAAATAGAAATTACTCGAGCGATTTAGCATGAGAGACTCGTCTATATTGACATATCACTATTCGTAACAAAACCTTGAAAAACTCACCGTACCGAAGGCCATTCCTAGGTTCAGAATCAACCTTATTGAGTTTGAAAGAGAATTTAAAAAAACAATGTGAAAAGATTTACCTCGAAAGAAAAACTCTTGTCCCGTGATGCACGATCTTGAAGGTAACTACAAACCAAATGCGAATTACAATTATTCCTCTGTCGTACGCATAAATAAGACCCGTGCTGCTGTTTGCAAGAGAAGCAAACTTCTCACAAATGGAAGCAGATACACAATACCCAAAAAAGGCACGAATCTAAAGAAGTGAAAGTATTTTAACTCATTCCATTGTTTCCTCAGGAGCTGCAGGAAGTCTCTGCTCTTCGTTAAGCGCTGGGACGATTACCGACAAATATTTCTCGGCAGGATCAGTGATATGAGGGCAAGGAATCTGATGGAAAAATCGAAAGCCGAATCTTCAATCTCAGGGAAATGCATAGAGCATATGAAACTCACATCGCCATTGTAAGACATTTTTCAAGCAAATCTCAATTCCATTAACAGTAACTACAAATTCCCAAACAATCGTTCTATGCAACACTATACCAGCAAAATCCCAATCAATCCGAAACGAGAATGATTCAGATTGATACCTGTTTCAATGATTTCGGATCCTCAAGTGTAATCACGGTCTCTACAGAGCTGGGAAATTATCAATCAAAAACAGATAAATCAATATTTTCCCCAAAAATCGGAAAATTCGAAGAAATTGGAGTAAACGTACACGTTACTGTGTCTCCTTCTCCAAGCTTCAAAAACGACGACGGAGAAGACGATCAGCAACAGAGAGAGGCCGAGTTCCGCGACTGTTAACAGAAACGCCATTGTTGCTCTCCAGATTCTAGATCCGTATTTGAGAAAGAGAGTGAAGAAGAAGATATATCGAATCAATTCGTGAAGAAAAAAAGCTTAAATTTTAACCAAAATTAAAATTAAAAAAAAAGCTTAAATTATTAATGATTGATCCGTGTAAATGGATCAAACCCTAATTTCATAGACTCTCGATTTCGAGTTTGACTTTGACTTGTGATTTCATTTCGCCAAGTCCGGTTTGGTTTGGTTTTGTTTTAACGTGTTTTTTTTGATAAATCGTTGGTTTACCCTCTTGGGTTGAACCGAATGCAGAGATAACCTTCAATAAAAAATGATTTAGTTTAAATTTTCTTTTTAAAACAGAAGATGGTAAATGACGAAAAGGACCAAGATCCAAACATGCTTGAGTCGGGTCAAAACCGTTCGACCCGAAAACCCATCCGAAAACCAGATCTCACTTAGGTTTTTTACGATTTTTCTATCTCTTCCCTCTTCTTCTTCTCTAAGCTCTAAACTGAAAACAGGCTCTAATCAATTTATTTTTGATTCTAAAAGAAATCTGGATTCCGGGTTTAATCTTTTATCGAATCGAAAGAAAATTGGGGTTTGGGATCCAAACTTTATCAAATCAAAGAAAAATCGAAGTTTGGGGTCGAATTTAGGTTTAAAGTTGAGGAAATCGATTTAGAGGAAATGCGTACAAAAGCTGAAGCTAAGCGAATTGGGCCAGTTTATGGCAACCCCAATTCAAACTTTTTCGGCTCAAACGTAGAGAGAATTCGAAAAGAAGAAAGGAATCGAGACTAATCGAGGAACCAGAATAAAGAGAGTGATGTGGATGCACAGAAGGATTCACAGCCAATGGTATGTTGATATGAGCTATGAGCAAAAATCTAGAAGTTATGAACAATCGTTTTTAGTTTGATTCTTTTGTAATGTGGATGTAGGAATTAGATGAGGAATCAGATGACCCTTCGTATAAGGAATCATATGAGGAATCAGATGAGGAAACAGATGAGGAATTGGATGAGGAATTGTTGGATGAATTAGAGGATCCTGAATTAGACGATCATGGATTAGAGAATCTTGAATTAGAGGAAATACAAGAAGAAGTACACGAGGAAGTACAAGAGGAAGAAGAAGAGGCTGCAGAACCAATGCATCCTTTGAGGATGTTCTTTAACTCTACTGATTATACAAAGCTATGCAAGATTTCAACTAGGTGTTACATAAAGAAGGCAGTTGATACAATCGACCGTGTACTATCTACAGAGGAGAAGAGATGGTTTCATGATCACCCCCAATTTAAGCACTTCTTCCATATGTATAAGGATGACAACCATAAGGTGAAAGGTATGTGGCTGTTAATTCTTCGGATGGCTTGTACTGATAAAAAAAGAGAATGTTGGTTTTTTGTCAATGGAGTTCCCATCCGATATTCGTTAAGAGAACATGCACTCCTCTCTGGATTAGACTGCCATCATTATCCTAATGATTACAAGGAAAAGGGGAGTTTGAGGTTTGTGAACAAGTATTTCAAGGAAACAAAAGTAACACTTGAACGTGTTGAACAGAAACTGCTGGAAATGGGGGCCTGTAGAGATAAAATCAAGATGGCAATACTTTTCTTCTTAAGTAGAGTTTTGGTTGGGAAGAAAAAGACTGGAAAACAAGCACCTGAGGTAGAGCCGTTCTTTCAAAGAGTAGTAGATGATGTGAAGTTGTGTGAGACGTTTCCATGGGGGCGATATACATTTGAAGAAAACATAAAATCAATATTTCATATGGTGGAATATTTTGATGGGGTTGCTAAACCAACATGGAGCTTTCCTAGTTTCTGCATTCCGATGGAGGTAAGTGTCATTTGTTTAGTTGTTACTAGTCTTTGTAATGATGGATTAATTAGTAATTAATGGGTAAAAATTGTAGGTTTTGGCTTTTGAAGCAATTCCGGATTTGAAGAGAAGATTTAGAGATGATTTTACAGCTAGTCCAAGTTGTCCAAAAATGTGTAAGATGAAGTTCAAAAAGAGTTTTATGAAAGGTTTTTCCTTATCAGAACTTAATGATGTGTTAGGATCGACAAAGGTATCTTCTATTTACCATCTTTAACATTAACTCTTATTCATATAACTGTTATTGATTTGTATTTTTTTATATTGGATAGGACATTGAAAGTGTCTTTCAAACCAGTGAGGTTGAAGAAGATATGTTAGGCGAATTGATGGATGGATCATATGACGAGATAAACACTTTTTATCCAATTGTTGATGGCTGGAAGAAGTGTATAGTTAGAAAACAGCCAATATGGTGGGAAGATATGTTCAATGTTGATATCGATGGTCGGAAAGAAGAATAAATGGCTGAAGAAATGGGTGAGGAAAATGGAGATCCTTCACCATCCTCTAATCTTTCATCTTTGCCTAGACTAGCAGAGGTTGTACAGACTGTGGAGCTACTAAGAAAAGAAATGAAAGATGGATTGAAAGGTATACAAGATAAGCTTGATGCATAAGATGCAAGAATCAAAGTTGTTGAAGACTTTGTGAAGAATGCAGAGAAGAGTGTACCTGTAAGGAATAATGAAGGGGTTAATGATATGGGTTACGATTTTAGTTTTCCTAGTCCAAGAGGAAACCAAGCAGCAAATGCAGGAGTTGTTGCTAAAGAAGCACAACTAACAGTGGAAGAGGTTGTTGATAAAGAACATCCAAGGGAAGTAGAAGTGGAAGCAGATGATGTGGGTAAAGAAGCAGAAGTAACTGGTGCTGTTATTGAAGATGTTGTTATGGAAGATAGCCTGGAAGAACTAACTACCAAGGCTACTGAAAAAGAAGTAGAACCAAGTAACAAGGATGTTGTGATGGAGGAGGAAGAAGGTCAGGGTGAAAGTGAAGAAGGAGGTGAATCAGAGGCTGAGGGTAAAGAAGAAAGTGAGGGTGATGATGGAACTGAAGGTGACAATGCGACGCTTACTCCAAGTGTTGTGGTAAGAGTAGATGGTGTGTGAATGAAGATGTTATCTAGCAAGAAGAAAAGGATTAAAAAGCCTTCCCGTTTCAAGTTATCTCCTTACAAGACGAAATAGGCAGCATGTTAACACCTTGGTGATTTGGCAACAAGTAAAACTTTGATGATGTTTTTTGTAGTATTTTTTTTGGATTAGCACTGGTTGTGTAAGAATTGTTTTGTTGGTGGTTTGTGTTTGTATTTTAATTGACAAAAACTGAAACATGTAGTTACGGTACAACTAAGAGAAAATGGTACAACTAGGAAAAATGGTGAATTCCTCCATGACTGCGCTTTTGAGGATGGTGAATTCCTCCATGACTGCATCATCCCACCACTTCCAGATGTGAGCACCTCCATCCTAGATAGAAAAAATAATGTTAGAAGATTACAAAGGCACAAAGATAAAACATAAGATACAAAATGCACTTACATCATTGTTCTTACAAACAAAGAACTTCCTTCCGGGGTTGTACTCAGTGCGGGAAGTCTGCATAGTCATTAATCCACCACAAAAATACCGACTTGGCGGGAAGCTATATTCTGAAATAGCTTCTCGACACTTGGTAGGGATGCTAGTTGCGGCCCAGATGAAGAACCACTCCAACTGTAATTGAATGTCCTCCCCATTTCCTATACAAAATGGAAAACCCCTAAATTAATCTGAACCCAAGACAAGTAAAAATCCCCAAATCGTAACCCTAGATCTACAAGTGAAAATTCTCAAATTGGAACCCAAGACCAAGCGAAAATCCCCAAATCAAAACCCTAAATCTACAAGTGGAGATTCCCAAATCGGAACCCAAAATCCAAGATCCAAAATCCAAAATCGACAAGTGAAAATCTCAGAGTTTAAATCAAAATCTCAAGTAGAAAACCCAAAATCGAACCCCAAAATTGAAAACCCATAATAGAATGAGAAGAAATGAAAATCACCTAAAAATCGCCTGAAAATCGCCTCAGGGGCTGTAAACCCTAGTTTCAGAGATGAAAATAAGTTGTGTAATCCTCGAGAACACAAACAGAGGAATAAAGAAACATTTTTTGTTTTCTTTCATTTTAAAATTTTTAAAAGTTTTCAATTTTAAAAAAGCTTCCGCCAAAACCATGGTATAAGTTATTATACACGTTTTTATTGTTTTTCTTGGAATCTAGTGATGTAGCGCCGTCAAATGAGACACATGTGTTAGTTATATTAGTATTTTATTGTAATATATGTACTATAGTGTAGGAATTTCAGCAGGTTTTACCGGTTTTAATCTCTATTAAAACAACTTAGTGACAATTCTTTAGCCTAGGATCTAGGGTTTGTAAACAATGAATCAACAAGAATGGATCTCGAATATACCTGGAGTTTATGCAGCGGAATTGAATCAAGAAATCGAGATCTAGAGCGCCTCAAGTGTTGCGCCTCTACTGATAGTCCACACGCACACAAACTGGAATCCGCAGGGATCTTAGTGCCTGGAATCGAATCTCTCTGGGATTCTACGTTTTCAGAGGCGGCTGTGAACTAAAGCTTATTCTCCAGGTCGTGCCTCATATCATATATATAGGCCCTGGAGAAAAACCTAATTAATCCCTGAACCGATTCAGGATTAATTAAGCCATTAAACCGAAAACACTAATTCGATTTATTAGCCCGTGTCGATCGACACTACACTTTAGTGTCGATCAACACCATATTTAAAACCACGTTTCTAATGTGTATCATATACACATGTCGATCGACACCACATTATTGTGTCGATCGACACAACCTCTTAAACACGTTTCTTATGTGTATCAAATACACATCATTTGGATCATTACATTAATGATCATTCCCACATAAAGTAAATCCACTTTGCTTAGGTGTGTGACCCTGTAGGATCATATAATACTAGCAATGAGTTCATAACTCATAGATCATGACTAGTCTCTAGCAAAACGTCATGACCACCTAGTATGATATTAATGTCTGATCTCGACAGTACAACTATTACAAGAGTGAATACAAGTGTGATTTCAGGACATTCCCAACAATCTCCCACTTGTACTGGAATCATCTATTCCTATAATCCCTTCGTCTCTATATCTCGATATGGCATAAGGAAAGAACCGTGTCATCCTTATTACAGCCATTATCACGTTCATCGAACTCCGATTTATACTGACCAAAAACAAACGACTGACAATCACCTCGTTTGAGCGCGGCCACGCATTTCTCAGTATCAAATCTTCGATGGGCCCTGAGATATTTATCTCCTGTTATATAGGAGGGACAAATCCCATCTTGTTTCATCCCTGTTCCTTCACACACTTCATGATACGCCCAATCAATGCCTTTATGGTCACCTCTTACGGATAACGTTTGACAAAGATGTAACGGACCAATTCATATGTTAGAAATCATGATGAACTCAGGTCTAAGGACTATACTCTATAGTCGTAATGGGAAACTCTTATGACACTTATATAACTATCTTGTAGAGTTCCCATTAGCGGGTCATGTCCGATCATATGTTCTCTAACATATATCTATGTGATTGACTTTAATACTCTTATTAATGACTCCATGAAACTTAGTCATCAGTCACCTCACATACCAGTCTCACGCGGTTGTTAGTGTCCCATCTTAACAACCTTGACCAGGGACAAATTTAATCTATGTCATTTATCACTTATAGGGTTTCATGATCAAGTCCTCAACTTGATGACCTATAAGAATGCCATAAATTACTTTGGGACTATTATTCAATTATCCAATAATCAAATAATACATGAAAAATTTTCATTATGACATACCCAAAGTATGTCTACATGAACATCATAACATAACTAAATCCTTTACAACTCCCACTAGAATCAAGATCACATCTTAATATATCCAATACCTACAGCAGGAGAGTGAAACTCATGCTTAGGTCGTAGAAGAGGCTGCGGCACTCTGCTTGGAACCCTTTCCAACAAACCGCAGGCTGTGGTGCTCTGCTTGGAACCCTTTCCAACAAACTGCACCGCCATATATACACAAGACATAACCAGATTCCTACCGGAAATCGTCTTTGTCCGTCTAACCACTCTCAACAAAACCATTACTTCCTCAGTTCACCAAGCTCCTATCCTTAGTATTCTACAAATACTTGAGAATATTATTGGTAACTGTCCAGTGACTTTCACATGGATCATATTGGTATCTACTCGTCATGCTTAAAACACAAGCAATATCTGGACGAGTGCAGGTCATGGCATCCATGATAGGTTCCACTGCATACGCCTGGGAATCCTACTCAAAAACTTTCTTGCTCAGCCAGTGTCTAGGAACACTGTGTCTAGCCAAGATTAATGCCATGAGACATTGGTATGAAGCCCTTCTTGGAATCATGCATACTGAATCTGTCCAAGACCTTATCACCATAAGAATCTTGACACGATCCAATTAGCCTATCCAATCTATCTCTATAGATTCCTATTCCAAGAATTCACGTGGCTACTCCCATGCCTTTTATTGAAAAATAACTTCCGAGCCAAGTCTCTAAAGACTAAAGCAACGGAACGTCATTTCCGAGAAGAAGTATGTCATCGACATACATAACGAGAAATGCAACTACACTCCCACTAGTCTTCTTGTAAACACACGGTTCCTCTTCGTTCCTCATGAAGTCAAACCTTTTGACAGCTTTATCAAAACCGAAGATTTCAACTCCGTTATGCTTGCTTCAATCCATAAATGGATCGGTGAAACTTGCATACCTTTCCCAGCATTATTAGGATCTGTGAAACCTCAGGTTGTGTCACGTACACATCCTCTTCCAGAATTCCATCTAGGAAAACTGTTTTTCACATCCATCTGTCAAATCTCATCACCAAGATAAATGGCAGTTGCTAGTATAATCCAAATGGATTTAGGCATAGCGAATGGGAACAAGTCTCATCATCGTCAATACCATGATTTGCTTGAAACCTTTAACCACCAGCCAAGCTTTGAATATCTGGATATTCCCATTTCGGATCTAGCGGCTCCAAGCCACTTTTCGGAGTCCGGGCCTAACAATGCTTCTTCAAAATTCGCAGGCTCGTCATTGTCAATGATCAACAAGTCATGACAATCGGTCGCGAGAAATCCCCATTTCTCGGAATCGTGACGTATTCTTTCGGATCTGCGAACTTTAGGCATCACAGGTGTAGGTTCTACAACTCTTTGCAGATCCAACTACTGCTCTTCCTTAACAGGTTGAGTAGTCTCCTGTGATTCTCGAACATCTTCGAGTTATACTTCACTCCCACTGTTCTTCTTGAAAGACAATCTTTCTCAAGAAAACATAGTTCTTACCAACAAACACTTTGTTCTCAGAACGGTTGTAGAAGCAGTAAGCCTTGGTTTCCCTTAGGAAAAACTATGAAGTAGCACTTATCGGATTTGGGTGCGAGCTTATTAAACGTTTTACATAAGCCTTACAACACCAAATTTTAGTAAAGACAAACTTGGAACATTTCCAATCCACATCTCATGTGGTGTCTTTGCTATTGATATTGATGGGACCCTATTTAGTGTAAACTCAGACATTTCTAGAGCGTATCCCTAAAAGAGATAATGGAAGATCTTTGTGACTCATCATTGATCGAACCATATCCAATAAGGTCCGGTGAGCTGTGAAACAATTCCACACTCTCTCAGATGATCACTTAACTCTTGACTTAAGTATTCTCCTCTGCGATCTGATCGAAGAAGTATCCTTCTCCGCTGATCAAAGAGCTCTAATACTTTTTCCAATTTGATTATATGTACTTCATTCTGGAACTCTTTGAACTTTTCAAAGAATTTCGATTTGTGACTCATTAGATAAACATAGCCATGCCTATTAAAGTCATCAACGAAGTACTGGAGAGTTCCTCTAGCACTGGTGCCTATCGGGCCGCACACATCTGTATGTATAAGGCCCAATAATTCTTTGGCCCTTTCATTTAGTTTGATAAAATGGGCCTTAGTCATTTTGCCCAACACCAAGATTCACATTTCTCACATGATTCATAATCAAGTGAGTCTAGAAGCCCATCACTATGGAGCTTTAGAATCCAATGTGGCCCAAAATGACAATGCTAAAAAACCGTTTTGTGTTTATGTTATAGACAGGCATAGATTGGTTTAAGACATAAAACCTATTCTCTAATGGGGTGCTACCATAGAATATATCATTAAGATCAAAAGAGCAACATTTGTCTTTTATCAAAATAAAATCATTCAAAATCATACAAGAAAATGAAATGACATTTCTGCTCATAGCAGGTACATAATAGCAATTATTTAGTTTCTAAAACCAAGCCTGAAGGCGACTATAAACGGAAACTTCCTACAGCTAATGCAGCAACTCTTGCTTCATTCCTGTCGATTATCTCCACTTGTCCCTTCTTCAACGTTCTACTGTTGCTCAGGCCCTGCATATTTCAATAAATATGAGCACCACAACCGGTATCTAATACCCATAAGATAGAACTTGAAATCACATAAATACCTGAAGAAGTCTTATACATCTCCATTATTTCCATAGAATCTTCCATGTATTTCTTGCATTTTCTCCTCCAATGCCTTGGCTCCCCACAGTAGCTGCAAGTATCATCATCAGATGGGCCAGACTTGGGTTGAGTAAGAAACTCGGGCTTATCCTGATTCACAATCTGGACGGCCTTTCTCTCACCCTTGTCTTTACCAGGTTTCACAAACCTTTTGCCCTTCTTGATATTGATCTCAGCTGCCTTGAGCATGTCATGCAGTTCAGTCAACATCTTCGTCAAGACATTCTTGATGTAGTACTTGATGAACTTGTCATAGCTCAACGGCAGTGACTGCAAAATGATGTCAGTAGCCAACTCTTGGCTAATAGGACAATCCAGTCTCCTCAGGTTATCAATATAACCCATCATCTTCATGATATGAGGACTTACTGGAGCATCCTTTGGTAGCTTGCACTCAAATAGAGATTTAACCGACTGGTATCTCTCAGTTCGAGTTTGCTCCTGAAACGTAGCTTTCAGGCTAGTGATTATCTCGATAGGCGATTCCACGTTCTCATATTGCCCCTGCAATTCAGAGTTCATGGTATCCCTCATCAGACGGTTCACATCGACCACATCATAATAATGCTTATTCCAAGCATCATATACTGCATGTGAAGCATTGGACCTTAGTTTCTCGGGGAGAGCTTTCTCAAGGACATAGTCCCTTCTCTCTTGCTTGAGAACGATTCTCAAGTTCCGATACCAATCAAGGAAGTTGGATCCATTTAACTTGTCCTTTTCAAGGACGGATCTTAACGAGAAAGAGTTCTGATTAGACATAACTATAATAAGAAAAGGAAAAATTCAGTTATGATATTCAAAAAATGAGAAATCTTAACAATTAAGAAAACTCGCATTATATTCAAAACAATGTTTCCTCAAATGAATATAATGATCCAAGATCCATATTTCACCAAAACTCGAGCGAGCCACTGGCTGTCACTCAAATCTTAGCTATATAGGTAAGCAACACTTTGCTAATCATATCCAATTTGACTCTTGGTTGTGGATAAGACATCTTATGTTTTATCCACCTGATGTCTATGGGCCCAGAACTTCTGATAGCCCACTCAAGCAAACCAATCTCTTCAGTCATGTAATAGTTGATGCCATGCACTGCAAGCACATCAACACAATTACCTACTGCCTCACTCATGTAACTGCAGACACCTTGCGCTGCAAGCCTGTCACGCAATGAAATGAGCCTTGACAGTTGACAAGATAGGGAAGACATCCTTAACACTTGATATTTAGTTGAGGAATTTAAATTTTAATCCTTAACACATATCATATATGCATTCAGGAACCCGATGTCATTAAATCTGGTTCGGTTATTAGATTTTAGGTTCACAAACCATAATCTTAGTAGGCTGTCGATCGACACTACCTTAGTGTCGATCGACACTTACCTGTCTGTCACAGTTCTTCGAAAACCAATCAATCCAATTGAACCGATTTTGATAACCGACAGAACAAACTCAATAACTGGTCAGTGTCGATCGACACAACATTTGTATCGATCGACATAGACTAAACCAAATTCAATTTTCAATAACCGGTCAATCCAATTGAACCGGATCGATAACCGGTCAATCTAATTGAACCGGGTCGATTACCGGTTGGTGTCGATCGACACAACATTTGTGTCGATCGACGCCAACCAAATCGCATTAACCGTAATAAACCGGTTTCAATCGATTTCTAACCAAGTGCGATAACCGATTCAATCCAATTGAACCGGTTAACCACTTCTTAAGGCCGTGTCGATCGACACAACCATTTGTGTCGATCGACACGACTAGGTTTTCACGCCGAACAGAACGAAATTGACAAAACGATTTTGCCATGCCGTGTTGATCGACACGAGCTGTTTTGTCGCGCTGAACAGTTCTAAACAAAACGATTTTCAGCTAAAATTCGATCTAGCAAGCAATCTAAACATCACATGTTCCAAATTGAATTCTCTAATTCAATTACAAGCTCTTAGATTCAAGTTGAACCCTAAGGCGCTCTGATACCACTGTAGGAATTTCAGCAGGTTTACCAGTTTTAATCTCTATTAAAACAACATAGTGACAATTCTTTAGCCTAGGATCTAGGGTTTGTAAACAATGAATCAACAAGAATGGATCTCGAATATACCTGGATTTTATGCAGCGGAATTGAATCAAGGAATCGAGATCTAGAGCGCCTCAAGTGTTGCGCCTCTACTGATAGTCCACACGCACACAAACTGGAATTCGCAGGGATTCTAGTGCCTGGAATCGGATCTCTCTGGGATTCTACGTTTTCAGAGGCGGCTGTGAACTAAAGCTTATTCTTCAGGTCGTGCCTCATATCATATATATAGGCCCTGGAGAAAAACCTAATTAATCCCTGAACCGATTCAGGATTAATTAAGCCATTAAACCGAAAACACTAATTCGATTTATTAGCCCGTGTCGATCGACACTACACTTTAGTGTCGATCAACACCATATTTAAAACCACGTTTCTAATGTGTATCATATACACATGTCGATCGACACCACACTATTGTGTCGATCGACACAACCTCTTAAACACGTTTCTTATGTGTATCAAATACACATCATTTGGATCATTACATTAATGATCATTCCCACATAAAGTAAATCCAGTTTGCTTAGGTGTGTGACCATGTAGGATCATATAATACTAGCAATGAGTTCATAACTCATAGATCATGACTAGTCTCTAGCAAAACGTCATGACCACCTAGTATGATATGAATGTCTGATCTCGACAGTACAACTATTACTAGAGTGAATACAAGTGTGATTTCAGGACATTCCCAACATATAGTTGTACCAAGATTTTAGTTGTACAAGATATGTCGTAGTTGTACTTTCACAGTTTTTTTTGTATAACTAGTTGTACAACATTATTAATTGAGCTTTCATAGTTGATTATATCATTATCCTAATTACTTTAAGATTCTGAATAGGTTCATATGAAAATATGTCTTACCACACCTTGACCTCGAAATTAACAACTAAATGGCAATCCCATAATGAAATCATTCTTATAAGTGTATACCTTTTCTCTACGAAATCATCCTTATAAGTGTATACCAATTTAATTTTTTATTATTTCCATTTAACAACTGATATCTAAAGTTTCGTTAATAATTAATACACAACACATAAAACATTAGTACACAACACATAAAAACAGAGATCATAAATGATTGTAATAAAAACAAAGATTGTTATAAAAAGAGATATAATTTACAATATAAAAACAAACTTCCTTACTCATTTCTCTCGATCAAATTGTATGATTATCATCACTGCAGAGGTAATCAAACAAAGAACTACTCTGTTGCTTCTTCTTCTTGTTACAACCATGTTCTCCCGTTGACGTGTACCTTTTCTCTTTCCGTCTTCCTGATTTTGGTGTATATGGTGGAGGTAGCAAAGACTTTGCTTTTATACCATCTGGAACATTCCACTGAGACTGATGTGGCACTAAGTAGATGATCTTTTTGTATGCTAATGCCCATTCTTGCACCAAAAAATATTTGGAGCACAACTCATATAATTTGAAGGTCCTCTTCCTGTCATTCATAGCTGCCGCAATACCATGGTCACAAGGATACCTATCAATGTCAAATTGCTTGCAGCTACAACTTCTCTTATCCAAGTTCACCAAATACGTCTTACCATCTTTACCGATGACACTAAACTCAAGATCGAGACTGTTTAGCTCTGTCACCAGAAGCTTTATTGCATTCTCAATGCGTTCATGGATTATGTCCTCCACTACAGGAACCAACATCTGACTAACTGGAATTGCATCAACCTCTTCTCTATGTTTGTTAAACCATTCTGATACTTTCTCAACAATCGCGTCAATCAATGGTAGTAAGGCATACTTCCTTGCATCTCTAAACACATCATTAATAGACTCAACTGAGTTAGTGGTGTCTATATTGTACTTCTCACCAGGAAAATAACACCTTGCCCACTTGTGCACATCTACACTATCGTCTAGATACTTTCGTGCAGCCGGATATTACGAAGCGTCATATATTTTCTCAAATGAAGCAATTGTATACGCATGCGCACAGTCCCTAAATGTACTTAGAACTACATCTTTCTTCATATAAGACACTTTATTTCTCACATTCTGCGACAGATGGTAGATACAATACCCATGATGAGCCGAAATGTACATTACTTTTATTGACTTGATGAGGCTCTGATTCCTATCTGACAAAAACACCAATTCATCATCATTAGGTACTATGATTTTCAAGGTTTTGAAAAACCACATCCAACTCTCATCTTTCTCACCATCAACCACAGCAAAGGCAATGGGATAGTGATGGCGGTCTGGATCCTGAGCTATTGCAACAAGCAGGGTTCCACCGTACTTAGACTTCAGAAAAGTTGCATCAACCATCAACACTTTCCTTATCGCCTTAAACCCTTCTATGCAAGCACCTAAAGCAAAGAAAAGATACTTAAAGGAGTTAGTTTTCTTGTCTACTTTCACCTTTGTAACTGTGTCAGGATTAACTTGCTCTAGCATGTACAAATAGGAATACAACAAACTGAAACTGCTCTCCGGATTTCCTCTAACATCATAAACCGCTTATCTTTTCCCTCTCCATGTTGTACTGTATAAAGGTCTTACCCCAAGTCTTCCTTGAACTAAATCCATGAAAATTTTTGGTGTTGGTGTCTCAAATTTCCCTGGATAATCTTCATGCACAATACTAGCAACTAACCGTCTTGGGGCCTTCTTTTTGTTTCTGCTTGTACTTGTATCAGATCGAGAACACGTATGTATTTTTTGGTAAGTTCTAACTGAAAAACGATCTGATTCCCCATCCCTTGCAACTCTTAGATGCCACTTACAACCATTCTTCACTTCACTATATTTTGCCACAAACAACACTGTATCCGACTTCTTCGTAACATACCCAAAACAGTATGTATGTGCAGCCCTTTCAAGCATATCCTGAAGTGCTCTTTTACTTTCAAATTCATCTCCTATCTTCATACTAATACCATCATCCCATTCCTTACTTCCTTGACTTCCTCCTTGACTTCCTCCTTCACCACCAGATTTCTCCACAATCACCTCAGTTTCTCCTTCACCTAAACCACTTACTTCCTCTACAACCACCTGATTTCCACCATTGGCTAAATCACCATCATCATTAACCAATGGCTCAACGTATACAGTCATAATACCTTCATTAACCTTATCCCTCCCATTAGAAAGCGTCTCATCATCACCATTCCCATCATCATTAGAAACCATCTCATCATTGGAAAGCATCGCATCATTATTTCCACCAAATTCATTTTCCCTTTGTCGCTCTACTCTTGAAAATTCTTCTCCAAACTGATTTCCTCTATCATCTCTAATAACCTCCACATACAAAACATTCCTACATAGTTCTTTACTCATTTCCATCAAATAACCGTAAACACCATCATCATCATAAATATATGATGGTTTCTTCCTCAAGACCATTGGAAAGTAACTCAATTTAACCGTTTCATCTTCTTCCTTATACTCTCCACTAACAAAGAATAAGTCACCTCCTCCACATGTGTTCTAAAGACTAAAGTCTGATATTCATCCTCTCTTGAAATCCATTCTACGTGACCTTCTCTCTTGTCATAATGTCTGTCATACACAAAATGTATTATAGTGCAATGGCTACTACTCATTATACCCTACAAAAGAATGAAAACCAATTTCAATCAATATTAACTTTCCCATTTACACACAACAATAAGCAATATCAAAATCAACTAGCCACAAATTGTTTACTAATAACAAATCGTCCAATAACAAATCGTCTACTCAAGTATTTAACTAACCCAGTGAGTTCAAATTAACTCAAATCCGAAACAATTATCAATGCTTACTCCATCATTCACAAAATTATAACACAGCACTAATTCAAACACATCGGAGCAAACCCAAGAATACCGATTAGAATATGATAACGATTTCAGCTTAAAATAAAGAGAGAGAGACAAGAAATCTCCAAATATTCACCTCAGATGAAGGGAAAGATATCGTACTAGCTGAGCTCCAACGGATGGATTTTTGATTTCCGATGACGACGTTAATGATTGTGATATGTGAAGATCGAAGACAAGTGAGCTCCAACGGATTAATTTTGGCTCGGTCCCAATTTTGATTTTAATCGATATGAAATCCCGATCGATAACGGATTGATTTTTTCATATACAAAAGGGAAAGTGACTTGTTTCTCATTGGTTGATAATCTGAAAACAAGATTTCTATTGGCTAGGAAATACACAATTATGATTGGTTGCTTCTTATTATTTTATTATTTAGAATACTGCAACTTAAAGAGGGGTAAAATCGTCATCACATCAAGTTGTTTACTAAAGAAGGGTGACAGAATAGAGGAGGGTAATATTGAATCGGGTTCAACCCAAAAGGGCAAACCCGCAAAACTCCCGTTTTTTTTTCTAAACAAACCGAACATGCGTCTAAAAACCGAACAGTGTTAAAACCGAACAGTGTTTCTATAACACCAGATCATATATATATATATATATATATATATATATATCATTTATATAAATTCACATATTTTTTAGTGTGTATGATTATTTTTCTTAACACACTTATTGTCACTAAATATTTAAGTTTTATGGTGATTAAACTACAAAAAATAAGTTAAAGAATATTAAAAAAAAGTTAATGGATCGGATAATCGCACATATCTTAGATTTTTTGGATATTCTATTTTTTGCGGATTGAATCAGACATCCGCAAATATATAAAAAAATTGGATATCTGAATTTTCCGGATATCCGAAAATTAACGGATCAGATCAGATCAAAAAATCAAATATCTATTTCAAACGGATCAGATCACGGATACGTGCATTTTCCGGGTATATGATCCATGCCCATGGCTACCGAGCATGAGTCTAAAATTTATTTAAGAATCACTTCTTTCATATAATTTTTAGAAGTGCTTTTTTTCATTTACATTCAAATATATTAAAACATATCACAAAAGTATTTGTTTTCATTAACAATTCAATATTTAAGAATCACTTCTTTCATATAGGTTACAATGCCGCTACCGTTAAAATTGCAAGCGATATCAGAGTTTCCTTTGCTATGGTAATAAGCGTTCATGACGAAAGTGGACCGAGTCCTGATGTTATCGTTGTCAAAGCATATTCCGCCGGGTTCGATTGGCTGACAATCAATACCTTGACTACACACCCAATCAATATTTGCTTGCAACTGTGAAATTGTGGCCCCTTGCTTTGCCACACACCATCTTCCAACAACGATATGTGGAATTTGGAATCCAGCAGAAGTTACGGCTGAGAGATGGAGGATCACGACGGAGACTATAAGGAGAAAATGGTGAGTAAAAAACCGTCCTGGTCTAGCAATTGTTTTGTTTGGATTATAACTCTATGCTAAGGATATAAATGTGTATATATACTAATGTTCAATCTTCATTTCTCAATAAAGCAAGTACTATAAAAAAAAATTTTAATTATGATATTTATTTTATTTATGATATTAGGCTAGGGATATACATGTGTGAATTTATATTAATGCTCAATCTCTATTTCTCTACAATTCAGGATTTTTTATAAATATTTATGAAATTTAGTGTTATAATAAATTGTGAAATTATACTATCCTATATATCATTTGAGAAGCATTTTGGGAGCATTTTGCTTATGTGTCACTTCCACAATTTTTCTTCTTTTTATTATTTTTATTTATTTATTTAATTCTCTTATACTCATTACCAAACACATTTATTTTCACATATAATTATTTTGATTATTATACCTCTAATGGCCAAACACATTTGAATCTTCTTAAACTTGCCAAAATTAAAATATTTGGAAATATTAAACTTGCCAAAATTAAAATAAATTTAAATCATAGAATTGAATGTGAACAAAATTTAACATATACACCAAAAAATTTTGATTTAAGATAGAAAAAATAATTTATTATCTTTTGAAAATATATGAGCATGTAAAAAAAAATTTCATATATATTTTTACATGTGCTGTTTTGTTTGACAAGTAGATGTTTTTAATTTTCCGTAAATACACCTTCCTACAAGTAAAATAATTATTGATGAAATCTGTTGGTTTAATTATTTCACGGGTGAAACACATTTATATAAAAAGTAATCGAAAAATTAAAAAAAAAAAAATGGATCTTGGATTATGTATAATAATTCACCATAGTTGTTTTTAAACTAAAATTATTGATTTTATTCGACAATTATTTAATTCCGCGTATAACACGGGTAATGTTCTAGTTAGTAGTAAATTAGATATAGGTGTTGAGCACGTGGAGCTTTATATCTATATATTTATAAGATAAATTTGGATTCATTAAAAGGGGAAGATCATATTGTTTACATATATTATTATTTCATTAATCACTGGAGAAAAAAAAACATTGCAAAATTGAATGGAAAATTATAATTTTGATAAGGTATATTTATGTTCCCTTATATTTATTAGCCCATGATTTGTGGAAAGAAGTAAAAAAAATTGAATAACTTTTACTAAATTTGTTTTTTATTTGTGGATGAGAAACGTTGCTTATAAAAATCGGTGGAAAAATATACAACTTCAAAAGTTTTAAAATCATTGTTTCATAGCAAAATAAATTATTATTGGGAAATTATTTTTACTACTGGTTAAAACCATACATTTTTAAATTATATTTCAAAGTTTATATAAACTACTATATTTTGAGTTTTAGTGATTAACTAGATTAGCGCGGGTAAGGACATTAAAAATTATTACTATAAATATATAAATTTTAATTAGTTATCTCTTGAATACTAAAATAGTTTGAAATATTATTTAAAGATGATCTAAATTCATTAAAAATACAATTAAATCTTAATTCTTATATCCTAATTTAGATAATGTTGATCCTAATATATATATATATATATATATATAATTGAAATTCATTTCATATTATTAATAGCAAAGGAAAAAACTATTCTTAGCTATTATGAATATATTTATTGTGATAAAATTGTAGAATAATTAAAATATTGTAGTGTTACATTAGAAAATAATAAATTTCATGTTAATAATCTCACAATCCATATAAATAATTTATAGATAATTTTTAACAAACATCACATATAAATCCACATAAAAATCAATGGTTAATAGATTTATATCATTTTTTGGTGAATTAATAGATTTATATCATTGATGTCACCGATTTATTTTTCATAGAGATCTATACTCCTAAATCTTTAAAAAATTTAAATCTTAATAGTAAATATATTATTATTATTATTATTATTATTATTATTATTATTTTAACTTGTAAAGTTTATTTTATACAATTCTTTTATAAAAACATTAAAGTACCAATACTGTTCCAGTCACCATTGTTTTGCCGTGTTGAGAATTTACATCTCTTAAATCCTTCATGTTCTTAAGATGTTAAGTTTCTATTTACAAAATAAACCAAAATACAATGCTAGATTAATTTAGGAAGTCATATCGGATTGTATTATAAATTAGATGAACTACTAACATATAGTTATCGATATTTTCTTGAAACCATGGTATTTTCTAAGGTCTTAGTAGCAAAAGAAAAAGAAAGAAAGGAGTAGGGGTGTACAACAATATGGTAAATTAACAATAAACATACTATGTACATATTATAGGTTAGATGACAAATTAATAGTTAAAGTAGAAAACAAAATAGTACAAAATACTATTTTCAAAAAACTTAGGTCGAATAAGAGAGACAATTTTTTTTTTTTACGTACAATATAACAATGATCAGTACTTTGCATTGATGAAAACTAATTACATATATTGTTACCGATCGAAGGAAGCTGATAAATTCCTGGTGAACGGTTATAGATCAAGTAATTATTATAATATATATAAATATTTCTATACAAACATAATAAAACAATTAGATCAATAGATACATTTATAAGAATCACCTATTTTATATTTTTGGAGAAATCTTAATAAGATACTAAGCTTTTTATCAATTAACAAAAGTTCGATTTCCATGATACGTTGTTTGCTTAAAGATTTCTAGTTTTCCACTTTCGAAAACGATAAACATGATTTTAGTCTAACTGATTGAAATTTCATGACTTGTTTGTTTAAAATTTGTGTAAGAGAGTATAAAAATTACGAACAAAATTAAACTAAAGTGGTGTTGTTATTATATAGAGTTTGTTGTGTCAATAACAAATTTTGTAATATGCATTTTTCAAAGAATTTTCATGATATGCCACTTTTGACATGCCACTTTATAGTTATACAATTGTTTGAAAATCTTTGCAAGAATGTCATCTTTTTTTTAACTTGATTTTTATATTTTTGGGTTTGGGTTAACTATTTTATAGTTAGGATATAGTTTTTTGGTTAAAGTTTAGTGTTTGAGTTTTGCAAGAGAGGTTTTGTTTTTTTATATCAAATGTGAAATGTTTGCAAAAAATTTAAAGGGTGGCATATTAGTAAAAAATATTTAAGGTGACATGTTTGTAATTCTCCCTTTTTTAGAATAATACTTTTTTTTTGTTTAACGTTACCACTAACGATATAAGACTTCCATTTTTTCTAGTTAATAATGCTCTGGCAATTTTGCATGTTTTGGGTTAACATGGTGGAAACTTGTGGTTTTTATGGCATGTATTTGTTTTTTGCCATAATGTCATTTTTCATTTTTCTTCCATTTTTCATTTTTCTTTTTATTTTCAATTACTTTTTATTTTTTTTGAATGATTTATGTTTCGGCAAGTTTTCAATTTTTTTGAACGTTTTTTTACCATATTTGTTTTGAATTTGCCAATTAATAATTGGTCTTTCTTCCTTTTAATTATTATTTTTCCTTCTAATTGTTATGTCACTTACTTTTTTCTTTTTTTTTGCCATAATTTTTTTTATTTCACTTTTAATATAAGATAGAATATATTGACATATATCATCATCCGAGCAATATTTGACACGTGTTATGATCTCGTAAATTACAATTTCGCTTACGTGTCGCGTTCTCTTCGACCGGCTTCTCTTTTATATAATAAGAGATCGGTCAATTGTAAATTGTCAGATGGATCAAACCCTACAAACAATATTTGCCCAATCCTTTTTGTTTTTTGAAGATGTCTCTGTGATGTCTCTGGCTTTGGCAGGTAGGCACATACCATTTCGAGTTACTTATTCTCTAATGAGCATTATCTCTACTACTATTTTTCATGTTGTATTGATCCTCCGCAATGGAGGATCCAGAATTTTTTTTATTGGTATGATGCCCCAGTAATTTTTTTTTTTAAATTAGTTCATTAAAGGTAAAACTAACAAGAAAAATGAAGGTTACTTAATAAGAGAAATGAGCAAAGTAATGGAAACAAAATCGCGAGGATAACTTCAAATATGAAAACAAAAGGCATAAACATAAGACCTGTATTTTGAACATGGGTTGGTAAGGTGCAAAGAGAACATTATTGTCATTTGAGCTGTAGAATTTAATTCAAACCATTTTCAACACATGAAAGTGTATGGGGTAGTTGTCCTCTCTAGTTCTTCTTTATATCAGCCCTTGATCCTCTGCCTCTCCCGTTTGGTACGTTGCATGTGCTAGTGCTTGGATTAGTAGTAGTAACAATGCGCTACCGCGAAAATCGAAAGGGTTATCAGAGTTTCCTTTGCTTTGGTAATAAGCGGTCATGACGAAAGTGGACCGAGTCCTGATGTTATTGTTATCAAAACATATTCCACCGGGTGAAATTGGTTTACAATCAATTCCTTGACTATACACCCATTCTGTATTGGCTTGTAGTTGTGTGTTTGTGCTTCATCTTTTGCCATACACCATTTCCCACTACCAATTTCACTGCTTCTACCCTTTGGTAGGACACATGTGTTGGTGCTTGGGTTTGTAGTAGTAATGATGCCGCTACCGCGGAAATCACAAGCATTGTTTGAATAGCCCTTGGTTTGGTAATAAGCGTTCATAATAAAAGACGACCGCGTCTCGATGTTATTGTTGTCAAAACATATTCCACCGAGTGAGATTGGCTTACAATCTATACCTTCACTACACACCATGGGCGGAGCCAGCCTGTTAGGAGGGGGTGCAATTGCACCCTATGATTAGATTTTTGGTGGTGTATTTTAGCTCAAAAAAAAATTATGCCCTTTTTATTTTATTTTTTTTTGTATATTTTGCCCTCTATGAAATATAATTTAGGATCCGCCCCTGCTACACACCCAATCAATATTTGCTTGCAATTGTGTCGTTGTGGCTTCTTGCTTTGCCACACCCCATTTTCCACCATCTCCTCCTCGGTGTTTACCTTTTAGGACTCCAACATCATAAACTGGAGAAAAATCTGGTTTAAATAGCCCCCAATATCTCTCACTAGTTAGACCAGGTTTCCCATCTTCGTTAAACAATGCGAATTTGTGGATATCGATGTAGCGATTAGGCATAAGAGGTGTCGCTATAATATTTCCACGCTTGATGATGTTAAGGTTGAAGTTTGCAGCGTTTTGGGGCGTGTGCACCATGCCGCGTCACAAACACTTGGCCAACTGGTCTCTCCTACAACAATATCTACATCGATCGCCATATCCGAGAGCATTCATAGCGGAGTAAGTTGAATCCATGACCGCATCAAACATGTTGTTATAGGTTTGTTGTGTGTTGGTATCATGTATAGCAATTGACGGACCAAACATTGCATAGTTGACATTGTTCGGGTCCACCATGAAATAAATGTAGGCGTTGATCATGAATGGAGACTTGGTTCGGCGATGGAATTTCAATATCCTAGTAAAAATGTTGATTGTCATTAATTTTGCTATGGCTTGGTGCATTTTTGGTTATAGTCTATGGTAAACGCATGTGGAGTTGTCACCTAAATAAAAAATACACGGTGAATGACATTACATCGCGTATTGCCGACTCAAACGTATTTGATCTTTAGTAGTATATTTACAAACAAGAATATATTTTGATTTCTCCTCCTCAGGATCTTTGTGAGTGGCGTGGTGTAGAGTTTTGGCTTTTTAGTATCGTGTGATGTCTTTGGCTTTTCGTAATTTTTATTTTAGTCCCTTTTATCTCTTACAAACATCTAAATCGAAAGACCTAATTGCATAAATGTACTAAAGTACACAAAAATTTTATTATCCAATATGGAAATTTTACATCTCACCGGAGATATTTACCTCGGAAAGTCCACTATCTTAACCAGTTCTTTGTCAATAAATTCACACTAAGCCAAAACAAATTTATACATATGAAATTAGCTAACTACTATATAGTGTGCACATTTAATAACAAACAGAATCACAATAAAATACTCTTATCAAATGAGATATACATATATATATGTAACGATCGAATACTTGAGATGAATATTTGATGCCCTAAATCAATAAAAGAAGTTGTTACATAGTATTAGACTTGAGCCTAAATTGCACATTGACGCAATTACGAATATTCACAAGTAGAAATTGACTTATAATTCTTTCCTTGTTCAACAAGCAAGACACAAATCCAGCTGAAACCAAAATATAACTCTTAACACCGGAACCCTAATCTTCTTGGAAGTATTGGATTCGGCCCTTGGAAAGATCTTTAGATATAGAGGTTTAGATATAGAGAGAATCTGGGAGGTTTGGCCAGCTTTCATGTTGTCTTGTGGTTGGCAAATCTTCTTGCTGTCTTGCGGTTGGCATAGGCAATGGCAATGGCAATGGAACATCGAGTCTTTGTGTAATGAAAGGATGGTTCAGTCGCGGTGGCCCTAATAGGATAGTTCGTGGGGTCATTCGTCGCGCGTGATGGATGCAGTCCATGGCACCGGTTCAAAAAGTCTTCAGCCAAAGGAGATAGCTTCAAACAACCTCCACTCACAAGAATCTATGTATACATCAGACACGTATTTACCTCCAAACATCTCATAGACCACACAACCTAGAGACCACATATCAAGTTTCGGATCGATAGGTGGAATCTCCCAAAAAGACTCCGGTGACATGTACTCAAGTGTCGAACATAGACGTGAATGATCCGTATTAGGCTCTTTGGCAGAACCAAAATCAGAAATCTTGAGATCCCAGGCTCTCCAAGAGTCTTGGAAGGGAAGGCAAGAATGTTGACCGGCTTGAGGTCGCATTGAACGTAGCCTTTTGAATGTAGAGCCTCAAGTCCTTGTAGGATCATACGAGTGGCACGTTGGATCATATACTCAGGTAGTGATTTCCCAGGGAACTTGGAGATCAACTTGTGGAGAGTAACTAGGGACGCATATTCCATATAAATATAGCAATCATTGAGCCTAAGTGAAGATCATGTCTTGAGGCTTGAACGATGCGAAGATCAGGCCGGCCAGAGGACAAGCGGTGGTCCTAAATTTAAAAGACATTTTTAGTTAAATTTTTGTTATAATTATATCTATAATTAAAAAAAATATAAACTTTTTCTACAATAATAATATTCGTACGATTTTATTTTTCAAATGTGTATGGTCTTCTTTAAGCAAACATGTTAATTACTCATTTCAAAAAAAAAATTGAAATTATTAGTTAAAATTCAAGGTTGAAGTTGATAACAAAATTATTTGTGATCTACCATATGACAAAATAGATTGAATGGGTTAGATTTATCATCTATTGAAACATAGATGGTTGAAAAACTCGACAACGTCAGTTTAATTAATGATTTTGCAGGCAAAAAAACAAGGAGTGCAATATTTCAAAAAGAAATTCTATTTTGTTGTTTTTCTTTTATTTCTTACTAACTATTTAGAATTATAAACGGTTTAATGGAGTTTTCATGTGTTTTTTTATTTAGATTATTATTTTTACGATATAGGAGAATGTACGAAAAAAGACACTTTTTTACATATGTGGGAGCTGGATTCTCACCATTGAATTTGTAAGGTTCTTGGAAGAGAAGAAAACTTCTAGGGTTTGAAAACACAAAGACAAAGCAAAGATTCGAATTAGGGTTTTTATTGATAGCTGGAAAGCTGTAGCAGAGTTTCTGTATATTTTTCGTGATGTACAAGTATATTTATAATGTTTTTAGATCGGCTGGGCCAGACCCATTACAAAATTGGAAGTTTTCCTAAGTTCCCTAGGTTTTCTATTTAAGTCACACCCTCTAGGTCGACTGGACCTTAAATGGGCCTTTATCTTCTGGGCTTGATCATTGGGCTGACTTGAATTAGACCTCTGGTCCGATATCCAGTTTACGTATTCCTTGGGATAGCCGGTTCAATACATACTTAGTCGTTTTAGGCTTATCGATTCTTCTAGGGGAGATATGATTTCTACAACATATATGCATAGGGCATTCAAAATGATTGGACCGGCACTGGCGAGGATAGTTGCGAAAGTAAAGCATGATCCTAAGCTCCTTCACGAGATTCTCCTTGAGATGCATTGAAGAAGTTTTCTTCGCGTAATATTTGTTGATGGGATGCTCCTCTAGAATGACAAAGTTGTAGGCTCCTTGGCCAAGAACACGGACATGGCTTAATGAAAGTACGCCCACATAAAAAGGTTCTTCGTACATAACATTGACATCCATATTGATTTCTAGCCTCTTTCTAGACTTTCGCTTTATAACATAGCGATCTCCAACTCTCAATTTATAACATTTACTTGGTCGGTGGATTATTCTTTCTCCATTTTCACTTAGGAAACACTATTTGGACTTTAGGGATTAGTTTAGATTATTATTATTATTATTATCAAATAAAAAATGTTTAGATCATTATCTTCATTATATACGATTTTAATATTAAATCTAATCGCATATTTAAATTTGGATTAGTAGGAAATCTTATCGCATCTTTTAATGAGTACTCGAATTTCTAGCAAATTATATACAATAATCTTAATTCGATGACGATATTAAAAAAAAATGAGAAGAACCAAGTTTCTGCGTTTCTTAGATATATTTCAAATTTTCAAGTGCCTTTGAAACCTCTTTCAAAATTATAGAGTTGCGTGAAGATCTTCATTCTTATATGATAACGTGCATGCATGCATGTGCATGTAAGATGGCACCAAAAGGTTTATACAATCCATGATAACTGTTATGATTTGGCAATCGAACATCGAGTCTTTGTGTAATGAAAGGATGGTTCTAGAGCTCAGTCGCGGTGGCCCTAAGAGAATAGTCCATGGGGTCATTCGTCGCGCGTGATGGATGCAGTCCATGGCACTGGTTCAAAAAGTCTTCAGCCAAAGGAGATATAGCTTCAAATTAACAACCTCCGCCCGCAAGAATCTATGAATACATCGGGCACGTATTTATCTCCAAGCATCTCATAAACCACACAACCTAGAGAACATATATATCAAGTTCCGGATCGATTGGTGGATTCTCCCAAAAATACTCCGTCTTTCATTATGTGATGAGAGTTCTCGTCTTTACCGGTAAGAATCTCATTGCTGAGACAAACGTATTTGATCTTGGTCTGCTGGTGAAACGGACATTGGTAGCGACCCATTGACGAGCATTTTCAATGCTAACTATCGCCGAATGCTACCATTAATGCTCCATAGTTGATACCAATGGCGGAAGTTACGGCTGAGAGTTGAAGGATCAAGATGGAATATAGGAGGAAAGTGAGAGTAGAAAATGGTGTTTTGACCATTGTTTTGTTTGGATAAGTAACATATTACTATATTAGGCTAATGATAAATGTGTGTATATTTACAATACTGTTCAATCTCCATATTTGTCTACAATTTTGGAACAAAATCTATAAAATCAGTGTTATAATTATTACTCCATCCGTTTGTTTTCAAGTGATGTATGAGTTATTTTTTGTTCACAAATAAGTAATGTTTTCACTTACCGATGCACAATTAATTGAATTTTTAGTGTTTCTGACTCTTAAAATTCTGCAGATTGAATTTTTATTGGTTAAAATGTCTTGAATAAATAAAATATATTGTTTTATTTCAAAAAACAAGATAAATTTAATGATTTCTTAATAAGAGTGTAGAAACCTTAAATATCATATAAAAACAAACGGAGGGAGTATATTTTTTACACTAATGCTCAATCTCCATTTGTTTACAATTTGGGATTTTGAACAATTTTTTACACAAAATGTAGTGTTACAAAATAAATTATGATAGTATCTAAAGACAAAATTATAGGTCTAGTTTTCAATCTCTCCACCAAATTTTTTTACTTGCTTTGTCTTATACGTGGAAGAGAAACGTTGTTTTGAAATTTTGGTGGAGAGATTGAAAATTAGACCCATATGCTAAGATAACTTGTTTTGTTTCCATTAAAAAAACTACAGGCTTTGATTTGTGGGATGACAACCTTTCCGTAGTAACGATGTTTAGACCCATCAATGCCTGTATATGCTAAGATAACTTGTTTTTTCGATGAGCCATCAAAATAACATTGTAGACCAGAAACGCACCAAGATCAGGTCAATCATAGGAGTAACTGTGTCATCGGATGCTCCAACTCCTGAGCATTGTCTGGATATGATCATGGGTCTCTCTAACATTGTCTGGACCAGAAATGAGACGTCATAGCATACGTATACCATATTGGTGTGATATTAAAACAATGAACATTACAGTGAATTGTTAACCGTATACCTGGTAAATCAAACAAACGATAACAGTGAAACATGTATAAAACGAACCCTCCCAATGAACCTGACGTATACTATCCTCTTCGTATAAAGCCTAACCTTGGCTAGTATTTTAACCCCAAATTAGTCACATATCAAAAAGACTCAGCCGCAAAAATGATTACACTAGCTCGAAAAATGACTCAACAGAGCAAAATTCTTTGGCCTCTTGATGCCCCCAAAAAAAACATCTGTACAATCTCTCAAAGAGCACAAGCGCCATGGATTCTCATCCTCTCGGGTTTAATCCTTAAACCGCTCTTCTTCTTCACGAATTTCTCGGCCTCTTGTTCGGTCTGGAGAGCAAACTGAAGCCTCTCTAAATTCTCAGCACACTGTTTGTGCAATCCTGGTGAGAACATTCCGGGACCTTCTTGGTTGATTGGTCCGAGATGCCTCTTGTACGATGAATGCCATTTGGATTGCAAGTAGTTCAGCGATCTCCATGGAGGTAACGGCATTGAATTCTGCTTTAAGGAGAATTTGGCTGCATCGACCATAACTTGGAGGAACTTGTTTAGTCTTGTCACGGTTCCTACATAGACCACGGGGAGTGATTCCATTATCCGCTGGTAAGAATCCACGGCTCGAGCGATTTCAAAGTGACTTCTGAAATCAATGTCGACAATCAAACGGTCCTCTTGGCCAGCATCAATGTCACTCAATATGATATCTATGTATTCATTGTCTCCTGCAATTTCATGAAAACAAAAATATATCAGTCTTTTAAAGAATTTTTATGTGCAAAATAACATGTTTAATGAAGAATTTAGATGCCAAAACCTACCACCAGGAACTTTGCCACCGCCTTGCCATCTTGCTGAACAAACAGCAGCATCATATCCGGAAAGTCTTAAAAGCTTTGCAAGATAGAATCGGATGCAACTGACGTTACATGTACCGGATTTCACAGAGTGAAGATCTTTCTCCTTGATAGTAAGCATCAGGGTACGAACTGCTGAGAGAACCTCGGTTTCATGCTGAGGCATAGAGTACTTGAGAAACTGCAGGTACAAAATTTAATACATTGCTCTTAACCTTCCGTAGAGAATATATAGCAGAATGCACAAAATACATATAACAAATCTAAACAGAAAAGCTATCATTATACCAAATTTCTGAAATACTCATAGCATGAAGGCACATACTAGCCACGATTGTTTATGTAAATGTTCTCTAACTTTTTCAAAATGTGATATGAAGTATGCTTCTTAACCAGAGAATAGCAACTGTATCCAGAAATTCCACCATTCTAAACTTATATTCCAAGTAGCAAACAAGAACGTAGCACGAGGGTTCATTGCATTCTATGTTCAATGATCAATAACCAAAACCAATCAGAATCACACAAATTATCCATCTCTAAACTCTCTAAAGGCAACATACTAAAGACCTTGTTCTCTATACTCAAGTCTACAATATAATATACACCATGCTTCCTAACAAAAATAGCAACTATCCACAGAAAAATTCCCAATTCTAAAAAAATCCTTGATAATCTCTGAAACACTCTTATTCCAAAGTCGTAAACAAGAACATAGCACAAGAGCAAATAGTACTTATATAATTCTCTGTTCAATGATTAAGAACCAAAACCAAAACACAATCACACAAATCAGCCATTTCCAAATACTAGACCTTGTTCTCTATACTCAGTCTACAATATCCCGATCAATTCACTAGTCAGAACAATCAATGAAACGATGATCAGCTAATTCTCCCAATTCAAGTACCAACAGCGAAGAAATTCCATACCTGAATTTTATCGGAAAGGAAAGAAGGATCCGGAAATCCAGAATCGCTATCGCTGCTACAATAAGAATCAACACCAGGAGCACCACCACTATCTCCGGTTTCGAGAAAATCAGTAACCATGAGACCTAGGTCACGTTCACCGTCGTGGCTAGAATCTCTCCCTCTTTCCCAAAATTCCTCCGCCAGAACAACCTTCAAATCCATCCCCATCGTAATCCACCACAACTCAATCACCGTAACGCGAAATCGAGGAATTTAAGCGAAATCTAAACACACTGAACGATTCAAATTCATGCAAAATTGAAAATGGAGGATTGAAATTGAATCCGTACACGAGAAAAAACGCGTTTCGTCCTCTTTCACGAGTCTTGTGTGAGATTGATTGATTGATTGAGAGAGAGAGAGAGAGAGAGCTTTAAGGTTGTTTTAAAGGAGAGAAAAATCCAGGAAGATAGGCGAAAAGGAAGATGAAGCGAAGGTGAGGTAAATATGATGTTCATTTTGGAAATGACGAAAGTACCCTTAACTAATCGTACGTGATACTCTATCCATTTTTTAAAGCTCGTTTAATTAAGTTGTAACGAACCGAAAGTTAACAAAAAACGGAAGGATGAATTTGGACAGAGTTTAGGATTATGATTCGTTTACCCGAGTAACTAACCATTGGTGTAACTTCTGTAACAGAGAGATGGTAAAAAAGGGTAAACAGGTAATTAACAGAGGAGGTGGAGCGTAGAGTAGCGGACAATCGAGAAATTAAATGTTTGGCTTGAGGACGAAGTTAGAATCGTCTTTAACGTTTTTAATAATTAAGATGACAAGGACGAATTTTGCATAATTAATAGTACAATATAATATTCCGTCAAAGTCTTATCCATGCTTTTATTTAAAATTTATAATAACTAAAAAAATATGGGTTTAAAATAGCCAGCATTTAAAATGTTACCAATCAATAAAATTACAAAAACAGATAATGGGTAAGATTGGTCACTCCGTTTGAAATGAGCGATTGAAAAATTTTGAGCGGTTGAACTGAAATTCATTTGAAAAGAGGCGGTTAAATACAGTGGTTAGAAAAAGCGGTTCGGTAACGGAGAGCGGTTGAAAAATAAGTTGATTGGTAACACTAGAGCGCAGTTGAATAGTATAATTAAATAAAAGTAATTGAATACAATTATGTAATTAAATGTTGGTTAAAAACTAAAACTAACTTAATCGTCTAAAAGATTTCATACCCGCACACGGTGCGGGCCAGTAACCTAGTTATTTATTGAGAAATTTCCTAGGATGCCACCAAACAAAGTTTTTTGTTCCTTAAATACCATTCATTTTTAAAAGTTCATTAGATACCATTTTTCTCAACAAAAAAAAACCAAACTTTCCTAAAAGACCACAAACACAAAAATTGATTTTTAAAAGGTAGAATTTAAATTTTTTGGTTTGGGTTAACTATTGTACAATTAGGGTATAGTTTTATGGGGTAGGATGTAGGTTTAGGGTTTAGTTTTGACCATTTAAAACTAATTTTATTTTGTGGTATTTTTGTAACATTTGAAAAAGTGGTATCTAGGAAACTTTTAAAAATTGGTGGTATCGTTGAGAAAAAACTAAAAAATGTGGTATCTATGAGAATTGCTCTTATTTGTAAACATATATTACAATTATTTATCTTCAAAATAATAATTATATAATGCTAATCATTTATCGTTCTAATTAAAATAAAAATTGAAATAATTATATATGATTACCCTGTAACACACCTATAATTTAGAATAAATCATATATAATAATCTTAATTTGTTAAATGGTTTAGATAGGTGTTAAAACTTTGAAAATTATTTTCATGCATTTTTGGATAAGTGTTAAAATTGTATAATGCAACTTTTTTTATAAATATTTTTATCACGTACAAAAAAAATTACAACCCAAAACCTCTTTTCTACATCCAACCGCCCTATATTACCAGCTTTTGAGATTCTCGTTTCAATCGCCCATTTTTAACTCAAAACCACGTTTACAACCGCTCGTTTCAATCGCATGTTTCAACCGCTCGTTTCAATCGCTCTTGTGAATGGTAACCTGTAAGCGATTCAACCGCCTTTTACGTCCAAACGCTGCTACCAATCTGACCCAATATGTTAGTGATCCGAAACATTGGAGTGTTTTTAAATCGATTTTTTTTTCAGGTTCGATTTTCTTATGTAACTTTTTCAATTTTGTTAGATCCATTCGAAATTTTGATAAACAAATTACTCGAGGGACTATTTTTGGTAAAATAATTACTTGAAGGTTACACTTACTTGAGAAAAATAATTGGGGCTTGGTCCGAATTACCCTTTATTTAAGAGAGTCACTTCCAAGAGTATGGATGTGGTAAATGTCTTACAAGGATAAGATTTTAACATTCTGATTGTTTCTTGAAACTTGCACTTGCTTTTATCTTTTACTAAGCCAATATATGCGCATACGCGCAGGTTTTCTTTCTCACATATGCTTAAAGATTATTTTTGTATACCTAATTTTAAAAAGCGCGGAAAAATACTTTGGTAAAAATTGATGACTAAGAACTTGAAAGATTATAACAGATAACCATTTTTCTTGATGTTGCAACCAAATAAATGTTAAATCTTAAGAGTGGAGTATCATATACTTTTCCATTCGTCTTTTAAAAAACTCAGTTAGAGTATTAAAAGACTAAGAAAATAACATGGTGTTCAATGTTGCATGATAATCATTTAAATCTAGAACAATTATAGCGTAATTTAATACAAATATATGTCATCTAAAGAACATCTCATTCTTTTAGATGGGTGGGGTTACGATACAATGTAGCAATACATTAGCAAATCAATATTTTAATTACTACAATCCGTCTCCCAGAACCATCTCTTCTATTTTCTCTAGCATATTTTGCTTACTTTTACCTTTCAGATTTTGTTAAAGCAAAAAAAAAAAGAGAAACAGCAATGTAGATGCCACCATTTTAATAGAGCGTCTTCAAGCTTGATTGTTTTGGTAGTTATAAATGTTCCTGGTTCATTACCATGTAATAGCAAAAATATATTCAAACTCTTTTGTATTGTAAAGTTAATTTGATTCCTTTCAAAAAAGTACATTCAACCCAACTTCTAAAAGACAATGTCGAGGAACTAACAATATTACAATATATTCTTATCAATTCACATCACCATCACGATTAAGACATCAACGAAGTAGAATGTTAAACCTGTAATTATATATCAAAAAACTCACCGAATGTAATATTAATCACCTAACAAGCTAACACCTAGAGAGTATTTTGTGTGAGATTCAATGAAAATATATTATGTGAAGAAACCTAAATTCGGAATGCAACAAGTCATATCCAGATGTAAGAAAGGTGAACCTCAAAATTCATGAAAAGATGTAATTGTGATAAGTAGGGAGGAGATCACCAACATGAAAGATGTATCCAATTTCTTCTGTCTCTTCATTCTCATAGGCGCCCCATAAATATATAGGAAACCAACAAAATTTTAGAATGTTAAAAGAGGTCTGTAAAACAGAAGATACATTTTCAAAGCTATCAATTGCTGTCAAAGTATCATAAAGTGTTTTAAACTCCCATAGAGAAGACGAATAGAACATAACGAAAATGAAAAAAACATTATCATATTCTTTTGGGTTTCTTTTCTCATGCCACGTGTCAGGATTATGTGTGCTGACGTGTTACAAAGATGGAGAGGGACAATTGATCTTTCATATATACTAGGTGAGTACCCACGCTACGCATGGGTTTCTTATAAGTGATATTTTCTGCACTTTTGAAATCAATTTGTGTTAAAAAAAACTGGTATATCATTTGAGTATAAGATGGAAAATAATAACAAAAGATTAGAAAAAAATTAGTGACTTTTACATTTAAAAAAAAATATAGAATATTTTGCTTTCGTATGGAATTTTTCTTTGAAATTCTCTGAATTTCAATGACTATTTTAAAAAACAAAATACAATATCTAAAACTCCATATTTTCTTTATATAATATTTTCTCAATCTTTATGATATGTTATAGAAAGAAATACATTCTTAGTGGTATCTTCTTCGTTTCCAACATTTTCATTTTACAAAGGATAAAAATTACTTAATATAACTATACATAGATCTCTTTTTGGCTTCTTCTCTCATGAGTCAATTTTTTTTTGAGACGAGCCACATCTACATCGAGTAGACTCCAACATGAACATCATGCTTGAGCGTTCTTGGTAAAAGAGCTCCTTCCTCATCAACTAAAGAGTGTTTTCATATGAGTTTTCATGGAGGAATAAAATGTAGTTTAAAATTGGGATAGTTAGCTATATAACAAGGATTTATAGGCTAATTAGGTGAATGACAAAAACTCTTGGGATTCCTTAGCAAAACAGTATGTGGTTTGCTAAGGTTTTTGTTAGTTTGCTAATTTGCCTATAAATCTTTGCTATACAACCCAATTTCTCTTTAAAATTTCATGTGTAGAAAAAATGCGACATGACTTTTGAGAACAATGATTAGAATAAGGGAAAAGAATAAGAGAATCTCACAAAAGCATGAATGTGAGAAAGAGAATGAGCAAAATGAAGATTAGATTTAAGAAAAGAACTAATAGGAGGTGCAACTCCATAGACATATGGATATGCTGAGTTAACATCTATGCTCATTTGTTTAGAATCATGATACTGGTCTTTTCTTTCCCTTGTCTCATGTAATTCCAAAGACAATTTTAGATGCGACAACATACTTCTATAGGTTGGAGAAGTAAAGATATCCCAAAGTAAATGATACATGGCTTCACAATCACATAGTATGCAGATCTAATGTTAATACACTAAGTATAAATTCAAAATATGTGAATGAAAAGTAAACCAATAAATCTACATGAACATTTTTCAGCAATGATACAAGTGAGCCAAGTGAAGCGATGAAATCATTTAAACTTCAAAGTCTAACCTTTATCCTTGTGTCTCTTTCTTTTCTGGCGAAAAACAAATGTACAATCTGCCTTAACTAATTTGTTCCTCACTATATCTGCCTTAACAAAGTTGAAAGCCGCCGCAGGAGCCCCAGAGCAAACAGGACCAAGGAAGAAGCCGGAGAACCACCGTATCAATCCGTCCTGAACCAAAGAGGAATTATCTGCTTTAAGGATACTGAACTGTCATTCATGTCGTCAACGTAACAATAACATGATGAACAACAACTTCAAAGGGAGATATATTCACCTTTGTTGACACTGAAGATTCCCATGTATATTAAGCTTCAGGTACTTCCCGTAGCTGTTTGAAATTCCACAAAAAACCGACTTTCGATAATGTTATTTCTCGAGATTTGTATATGATATAAATCAAAAATATGAAGAGCACCACCTCCAGTTTCTTGGCATTTATTTAATGAAACCATTGCTGCATTTCTGGAGCTGATCCAGTGTCTTGAGCATGCTGAAAGAAAACCACTTAGAAAGTTACGAATTCACACTCTTGATTTAAGAGAGAAACCTATAACTCATCGCAAACAAGAAGCAAGACATGAAAGGAAATAAAATTTTGTAAGGTAAATGGGATCCATAAGATGTCATACGTATAGGTTATGATATGATCACATGAAAATGTGAAAGATTGATAGCAAAACAGAGCACATGGTATTTCAAAAAAAAAAAAAAAACAGAGCACATGGAATAGATTTTTATGTGATAAAGTCATACAAATAACTTCATTTACATGAAATAGAAAAATACTTATGATTGCTTCCGATCATTTGGTTTGTTGATCATATCACAAGAGTTTTTTTAATTCTAATGTAACGCTCTATAGAAACCATTATCTTAATAAACACTCTATATAAACTACTATCTCAATGTACGATGACTATGTGAGCTTTTTGTTAAGGTATCCCACATCGGTCGGTTATATGATGGGATATATAGTAATATATAAAGAGATTGGGCCTCTCCACTAATTACCAATTGGTTTTGAGTTGGAAGCCCATAATCTTACATTTTTGCATGGGAAATTATAACAACAGTAGTTCTCACTTCAAGTATATGCTTATTAACCGCCATAAAACAAAACACCATAGTATAAATTTTAATTGCGGCTTAGAATTACTTCCTAATGGTTTCCTTGAGACCTAAGTGAAAGAACTTGTTAAAGTTATAAACAATACGACTGACCTCCAGATAGTTTTGGATTTGATGTAGTGACCACTATGACGGGATTGTTGCTGTTGGGTGGGGTAAGTGGAGCACGAAAGGCAGCGGCTGCATCATCCGAGAGGAATAGGTAGTCCATGGCGGATCTGGAGGGAAGATTTAAAAGAGGTAAGAGATTGAGGATTTGCATGTTGTTATGAATGTGTAGGATGGGAGGAGTTTTGTCCGAGAGCTTACTTATGCAGCTGTAATCGAGTAGTTAAACGCAAATCTTGAGTCATCGAGGTTTGATCTTTGGATCCCGCGCTTTAATCATTTGTGGGACCTGCTTCTCCATCTGTACAACATATAAAATTAATCAAAAAAACCCAACAACCACAAAATCAACCAAAATGATCGTATAGGGTTTGTGGAGACAACTTTTGGGTTTTCATTGAGGAACTGGTTTTTTTAATTTGATATGTTTTGTTCATATTGATATTTGCTTGTGAAAGACAGCCGTGGATGATGGGTTGTAATCAGATTTGGGAGAAAATTGTTTTCAACGGAGACGTGGACATTTGTAAAACTGAAGCGGTAAAGCAATAGATTAGAGGATTTCGAAATCTATGCGTAGGAAAGGAGAGAAGAAACTGAAATAACGAAAGAGTGGTGGAGCAAGTGACTTTTTGCGATCCGTGTGTATACCCTTGCATCTATGTTCCTTTGAATCGGCGATTAGAAGATGAAGAAGTAGAGGAACGCTTGAAATTGCGGCGGTAGGTGGATGTTGTTTTCGGCGGGAACCGTAACTGGAGAAAAGAGAAGGGCGGAGAAGAGATGCGGAGGTGAATCGCGTTAGGTAACGTCTGGTGTTAGAGGTTTTACGGTCGGGAGGTAGAGTTTAGAGTGTCTAGAGTTAGAGTTTGATTGGTACACCCGCTACCACCCGCAAACGCAGCGTTTGCGGGCGGTAGCGGTTCCTAGCGTTTGACAACAATCATGGAAAACGTTTTCTACTGTTCTGCACTGCTCCAAATCGCTCAAAACCAAAAGCTGCTTCCCTCGAGCGTTTGCGGTTGCGGGTGGATTTATTATTTTATTAGAAAATAAAATTAAATCCATTTAAAATCAGAAAATATATAATAAATTTTAAAAAATCAAAAATTTGAATATTATAATTATGAAATATATAAATAATTTGATTTTTTAAAACTATTATAATTTTATATTTATAAAATCTTCACACCAAAATTCTCTTAATAAATTACGATCACAAATTTATATAAATCTAACAAACTAAAATTTTAAAATATAACATTAGTCTACAAAAGAAACAATTTTCTCCAGTAAATTTATAACTTTCATCCAAAATAATAATAATAATAATAATAATAATAAACAACTTAAGTATCATATACATGATTTTCTAGTATTTAAATTTATTGAATTAATAGTTTTTATATTCTATTATAATAATATAATTTTTGATATATTTTATAATTATTTAATATGTTTATATTGTTAATTTATTATTTAACTGCTACTGCACCCGCTGCCAACCAGTCGTAAATATCCCGCAAACGCAACAATTTTTAACCACTGCACCAGTCGTTCAAACCGCTCAAAAACGCTTAAAACCGCAACCGCCCACTTCTGCAAACTCCCGCAACCGCAACCGCAACTGCTGTGGCTACACCAGTGAGGCTCTTAGAGAAGAAGACGATGCGTTTATTTGTGACATTTGAGTATATGCAGGGCCGGTCCTAAGCCAACAGAGGCCCCAAGCCGAATCAGAAATGGAGGCCAAGTTACTACCAAAAAAAAAAAAAAATTCAAGCCTAAAACTAAAACGGAGGCCCAAAGCCACCGCTTCTCCCGCCTATGCTCAGGACCGGCTCTGAGTATATGTGAAAAAACAGTTTGAGGCCCAAAGTATGTGGGGTTGTCGTTCAGTAGAGGCCCAAAACAAAACTGATTTCGTGAGTAAATATGACGTGTCCTCGTCTTAGGTGATGACGTGGCGGAAGAAAGAGAGAGCCTACCTCCTTTCATATAGTAGATGATGCTCTGTACATTCTGTAACTACGTATCGCCGTATCGGTGAAAGTGAAACACACAACTCATTTCCAAAAATAATTTAAAAAAAAACTGTTAAAAATACGAGGAATATGAAAACAAATTAATGGGCTTTACTTTCAATATCTACGTGGTTTTTTTAGGCCAGACCAGAGGCCATATTACTTGCCACCACCCAAACCAAATTCTACTTTTTTCCATTCTTGGCAGTTTATGGACAATTTACCTGAGATAAAAGAACTGGACAATTTATTTCTAATATCCGACTCACTCAGCTAGATACAAGTTTTACTGTGTTTTGAAATTTTTGATACTTATAAAATATATATTGTTTTGAATTCGGAAGTGAGATTAGATGAACTCATTGAAACGATTGACGCAAATATTTGTTTTTTAGAATTATCTTAAATAATCCTGTGAGCTAATGTTTACAAACCCTAAAAATCCATTTATGTATCCTTCAAAAATCCGAGACAATTAATTAGAAATATGAAAATATTTTCCCCAGTCCTTACCATTTTTCTACTCATTAAAATAGACACAATTAGATTCGAAGCCATCTTGAACAACAAATACAAAGTCGTTTACATATCAACATTCACATGTATGTTTGGATAACAAAATTTATCTAAAATCAACTGTTTAAACTGCCTACATCTAACAGCTAAACGAATATCTATTTGTGTTTTCTAAACTGAAACGAATCTCATCCATAGAAAAACAAAATTCTGATATAATGAAAAGGCAAAAAGCTTAATCATTTCTTCAAAAGCAAATAAAAAGGCAAATATTGGAAATGAGTTACCGATTATGACCAGAACAAATGCTGACTTTCTTTTTTATTCTAGCTACGTGTGGAAGTCATCGTACGTCAATATTGTCCAACTCGTATTGAAGCATTTTTAAAGAGAAAATAATCTTCTTAACCGAAGTATGGTTTTGATTTGAATTTACAAAAAAGTCTTTTAAGTAATACCAAACAGACAGCGTACAAAGCAATACGCGGCTCATTATAAACCTACCACCCAAGTCAAACCTGTATATATTCCTTTTATTGCATACGTGATTATGACTTTTTTTTATTATTATTATTTGTACTTATATTCATATGTATATATTTAGAGAGAAGGAAGAAAACTGAAAGCTTGAGTCACTTATTTTGTATGTTTAAAACTCTTTGTATCTGGAGACAAAAAAAAAACCTCTTTGTATCTAGAATAACGAGTTCCGTACGACAATAAGAAAAATGGATTCCGTACATCATGTCGATTTTGAAATTTGTGTCTGGTGATTACATTTTCAACACTAAACACAAATTTATTATATCGAGTAAAAATTCATGGTACACATGTGAATGTGGACCAACCCGCAGTTCATTGTCAAACAGTTCTATTCCATTGGCAAATACTGTTACTAGTAGAGAAAATCAGCTCATGACCGCTAGTCAAGTGATGAAATTAAAATGTGGGGTATCTTAGGAGAGGCAAACCATTTAAATGACATTGAACTTTTAGGGGGTTTGATCTGATTTGAAATGCAATCCAAACATTCGATTTGTATTTAGTTTACGAAGGTGGAAAACTAAAGATCTATGATTTAACGACCGGATATCATTAACCTGAATTTACCAAAAGTGCAATTTTACGGCTTAAAGTGTCATAAACAAAATATTAATGGGATTTCAAATAGTAGAATATTATTACGTCCGTGATATAAATTACACGTTTATACGGAAACTAATCCGCCAGATAAATAAAAAATTAATCTCAAACACCAAAAGTTCAAAACATATTAAACTAGAGTATAATCCTGTAATTTCAATATTTTTAGATTAAAAGATTAGAATCATGCCAGAACATCTCAATATATATTTATATGTCCGAAAAAACTCAAAAACAATATCGAAACCAAATGAATATGCATAGGTAAATCTGAAAAGTAAATACCCTAGATGGTCTTGAAACTGTGGAAATCCTACTATATGCCTTTAAGAACCAAATCTCTTGCCACACAATTTTGGCCTGGTTTGGAAACAATTACTCCTTCCGTTCTCAAAAGATTGATTTTGTAGAATTTTTACAACTATTAAAAAACACATTAATTTTTAGTTATAAATGTCTTGTTTTTTTTACAAAACAATTTTCTATGATTCTAAACCAATAGTAATTCAATAAAACCAATTAATGTGTCTTGGAATTTACAATTCATCATTACTTTTTAATTAAAAATGTATTGAGAATGTAAAAAATTAATCTTTTAGAAATATTTGTTTTTCTTACAACATCAATCTTTTGAGAACGGAGGGAGTAGTATAAAACGATAATGTCTAGGGAACATAATCCCAATCCTAAACGATATTTAATTACTATGAAATGATGATAATAATTTAGGTGTTGACAAAGAGTGCCTTTTAAACCTCTATTCTTTCTCCCTTTTTGTTTGTCAACAATGTGTCATCTTTTGTATTGACATTAGTGTTTTGTATTTGTTTTATGTATTTTTTCTTTGATCTTTGGAATCAAATGGAAAAAAAAATTAATAAAAATGCAAACGTTTTTTTATCTTTTTCATTGTAGTTAGTAGTACTATTATTTTATCTTTCTCCGTTTATTTATTTTTGTGTAAATAAACAAATAACTTAGTTTTCATTCATAAAGCAAAGGAGAAAATCTTTTTGGAAAATTGTCTCTCTCTTGGCGACTTTTTAGGCGATAAACACCTGCAACTTTATCTTCTCACCGCTTCGAAAAGCTACATCTTTATCTTCTCACCGCTTTGAGATCCTTCGTTCGCCGCCGGCGAGTTCAGTTTCCGATCAGTCGGATTTCAGTTTCGCTCCTGATTTATTCAGAATATGGAGTTTGATCTATGAACTTCTTTTCAAAATCTCAATCTTGGAGCAAATCGAGCACCTCTTAAACTGTCGTTTGAAGCCAAAAAGATGAGGGATGATAATCATAGACTCAGTTTAGTGGTTAAAGGGTTAAACCCCTATCGACAATCTCCGATTGGTATCAAGAATACGATGCCTAAAGCATGGAAATTGGACGGTCGAGTAACAAGCCGAACAAATGATGATGGTTCAGTCCAATTTTTCTTTAAGGTAGAACATCAACTTCTCACAGTTTTGGATAAAGGTCCTTGGAGTTTTCGTGAATGGAGTCACTATCCTGATTATCTTCAAAGTATCACTTTCTGGGTTAGAATTCTTCATATTCCTGATGACTCACGCGAGGATCGTGTTATCAGAGAAATTGGAAGCGTTCTGGGCTTTATTGAAGATGTTTTCATTCAACAACCTCAAAGGGATCAAGAAGGAGAAGTGTGGATCAGAGTCAAGATGGATGCTTACGGGAAGCTAGTGCTAATAACATGGATGATAAAGGGGAGGTGGCAACCCGGAAGCCACCAGAGCTAAAATGAAATTAATGCATTGGAACTGTTAGGGTTTGAGGAACCCCTGACAGTCCAATATATTAAGGAGATCCGTAGAAGATGGTCTTCTGACTGAAACTGTAAATAAAGATGATTATGTGCAAAGCTTAGGAGAAGAACTCGGCTATGCCAACATTTTCACCATACCTCCATTGGGTCTAAGTGGGGGGTTGGCATTCTTTTGGGAGAAGCAAGTACAGTTAGAGATGATTAGTACGGATAGACACTATGTGGATATGTGTATAACTGAATGTGATATACAGTTTACGGTTACGTATGTATATGGACCTCTAGACCAGAAGAAGCGAAATGAACTCTGGGATTACATGAAAAGCATGGTGGCTGATGGAGGATATAGTCGCCTACCTAGGGTCGTTTTGGGGGATTTTAACAATATTCAATAAAATGATGAAAAGCAAGGCGGACCACTTCGATCGGCAAGATCTTTCTATCCTTTCGAATCGATGCTGAGTGAATGTGGATTGCAAGATGTCAAAAGTTTTGGGGGGAAATATACTTGGGCAGGCAACAGGTTTAGCTATTATATCAAGAGTAAAATTGATAGAGTAGAAGCTACATCATCTTGGCATGATTTTTTTCCCCAGGCTACGATTAGATTGTTGAAATGGATTGGTTCTGATCATAGGCCACTCTTGTTCTCCACTGAGGATTCTAAGTGAAAGGGAAAGAAGACTTTCAGGTATGATAACCGCTGGAGAAAGGATCCTGCAATTCATCAGCTTATTAAGGATATATGGTTCCGTCATTGTGCTCAGTTGCCTCCAACAAGATTCAATATGGCTTTAGTGAGATGCAGAGATGCTTTGTCTGAATGGAAGAGGAAACATTCATATAATTCTGAAAAGAAAATAGCTGAGCTCCAGGATCATATTCATAAGGCCTATGAAGCTTCTCATTTAGATTTTTCTTATATTGGCCACCTCAAATCTCAGCTTAAACTTCACTACCGGTTGGAAGAAGAATACTGGAGAGCCAAAAGCAGAATGCTCTGGTTGCAGGCAGGTGATAAAAATACAAAATATTTTTTGAGAAGACCAAACAACGAAGAGGATACAATAGAATCCTTTGTATTCATGATGAAGAAGGTCAGCCACAATTCCAACCAGAAGCAATTCAATCAGTCATTCTAACCTACTTCACCAAACTGTATAGCTCAGATCAAAGTCCAATCCCTGCTCATGTCTTACAAGGTATTCCTACTACTGTTACGGCTGAAATTAATCGCTGCTTGACAGCCCTTCTAACAGAATAGGAAGTGTATCATGCGGTGTTCTCTATTAATCCAGATAAGGCGGCGGGAGCTGATGCTATGAATGCAGGTTTCTTCAAGCATCATTGGGATACAATCAAGCAAGGTCTGTACAATCATGTTAATCTATTTTTTGAACAGAACTATTTAGAGGACTCCTTGAATCACACTCAAGTCTGTTTGATCCCAAAGATTGCATCTCCTCTCACCATTAAAGATTATAAGCCTATCAGTTTATGTAATGTTGCGTATAAAATTATCTCCAAGATCTTAGCTGATAGGCTTAAGCTTTGGTTGCATATGGTAATTTCGGAAAATCAATCTACTTTTATTCTGGGAAGATGTATAACGGATGATATTCTCATTGCACATGAGCTAATACACTCTCTACATAGCAGAAAACGTGTGAAACCTTCTTTAGCTCTGAAAATAGACATAACCAAAGCTTTTGATCGTGTAGAGTGGAAGTTTTTAGATGCTATTATGGAGAAGATGGAGGTTTGTTCAAAGTGGAGAAGATGGAGGTTTGTTCAAAGTGGAGAAGATGGATTATGAAGTGTGTCACAACAGTGTCCTATTCGATTCTCCTAAATGGAACACCTTCTGGAAATATCATCCTAAGAGAGGTATTAGACAAGGAGACCCTATTTCTCCATATTTCTATCTTCTTTGTACTGAAGGCTTGTCCAATATGCTTAGATAGAGTATTTATAACTCCAAGCTCCATGGTTTTCAAGCTTCTAAATCAGGACCTGCTATTTCACACCTCTTCTTTGCAGATGATTATCTCCTATTTTGTCAAGAAAGTGAAGAGGAGTGTAGTAATCTCCTATCAATTCTGCAGCAATATGAGAGAGTCTCCGGCCAAGCAATTAATTATCAGAAATCATCTCTCACTTTTGGCAAAGGTGTGTCCTCTATTTTGCAGACTCAACTTAAGCATATAACTGGGATTAAGAAGTTAGGGGGTTTGGGAAAGTATTTAGGACTGCCGGAAAGAATAGGTAGAAGTAGATATGACACTTTTTCTTATTTAGCTCAGAGGATACAGGGTAAGATGGAGAATTGGTATTCACGGCTTCTATCTCCTGCTGGTAAAGAAGTTTTGATAAAAGCTGTAGTCACTGCTATTCCCACCTATGCAATGTCTTGTTTCCTTTTACCGTCTACTCCAATCAATCGAATCACTCAAACAATGAGAAGGTTTTGGTGGTCTTCTGACCCAAATAAGAATAGAATTGCATGGGTGGCTTAGGATAAGTTGACTAGTTCTAAGAATGAGGGAGGTCTTGGTATCAGGAATCTCAAAGAGTTTAATATTGCCCTATTAGCAAAGCAAGGATGGCGATTAGTTCAGAATCCTAGCTCTCTATTGGCTCAGGTTTTTAAGGCTAAATATTATAACAAGTGTAGTTTTTAGAGGCAATCCCACCTAGAAATTGCAGTTATGCTTGGCGGAGTATATTAAAAGGTCAATCTCTACTTAAACAGGGAACTAGATGGGTGATGGGAACGGGGGAACAAATTAGGGTATGGAGAGATAACTTGTTATTTGCTTCTCGGCCTAAACCTGCCTCAGGTCCTGGGGTCATCCTTTTCCCTCATTTAACAGCTAAAGATTTCCTTATTCCTGGTACAGGTTTATGGAATACTCAAAAGATCAATCAACTACTGGATCCAGGAGATTCCAATCTGGTCTATACAATCCGGCCAAGTCTAACTCAGGTAGCAGATTCTCTTGCGTGGATATTTTCTAAGGATGGGGTTTACAATGTAAAATCAGGTTATCACTTCCAACATCAATTAGTGAATCAAGACAACAGAGGAATAGCTGTTTCAAAACATAATCACACTTATATTCAGTCTCTGTGCAAAATGGTTTGGAAATTGGATGCTCCACCTAAAATGAAGCACTTTTGTTGGAGAAATGTTCATTCTAGTATTCCTGTGCTTGTTAATTTGGTTCGGAGGGGGCTTAAGTTGGACTCTCAGTGTCCTTTATGTGGCGAAGATGCGGAAACCACTAATCTTTGTTTTTCCAATGCAGAATTGCAAGAGAAATTTGGGAGTTAGCACCTATTCCGGTGCTTTCAGGTGATCTTTTGTTCACTAACTCTCTTCTTCAAAACCTGCATTACTTTTTATTCTCCGCTGGACAAAAATTAAATCGATTTGAACTCTTTCCTTTCCTTCTGTGGAGTATCTGGAGAATGAGAAATACTTTGGTGTTTAATAATTATCGTGAGAATATTCCTCAAGTTATTAACAGAGAATGTATGGAATTACATTTGTGGAAAGAAGCTAAAGAGTTTACAGAGAAAGAAACAGTGTTCAAATTACAAAGGAGTCAGGAACCCAGGATTAGTAATGTTGATTCCTTTTATCCTCTCAAATGTCTTATAGATGCCTCATGGATCTCCTCTCAAAACACCGCAGGAATAGCATGGAGCCTTACCAATGGTGGTAGGGCAATCCTTTAAAGATCGGCATCAGTCCCTGCTTTAAACTCACCTTTAGAAGCAGAGGCAGAGGCGCTTAGGATGGCGACCTTTGAGATGCACAAGTTAGGTTACAAGAACGTTCTCTTCCAAGGTGATGCTATGATGTTGTACAATATTCTCGGACAGCATTCTCAGGTCAATAAAAGGAAGGGACTTCAGTTTATACAATCTTCAGGATATCAAGTCTGTTGCTACAATGTCTAGTTTCTCCTTTTCTTATGTTTCTAAGCTCTGTTTAGCTGAAGTTGATCACTTAGCTAAACTTGCAAGGTTAAGCAAGTTGCCTTATGTAATTAAGTCTATGTTTTTTTTTTTTGGTAATTGGCGGGGAAGAAAAAAGTCTCCCCCATATTATTAAAATACAAAATTAAACACGAATGTTTCTTGGGCACGCGAGCCCATTCGCATCCTCTAAAACAATCGGATCAAGCGAATCAAAACAAGAAGGAAACATATAAAATCCTAGCGGTAGAAAAAACGCATAGTTTGCTAATCCATCGGCAAGGCAATTAGCTTTCTTATACACGTGACAAATACGGACTATCCAGTCCCTTGATAAAAAGCCATGACACAACCGTACCAAGAAAGACATCGGATGCGAATCACTAATCCCTGTCTTGAGAAAACCAACCACAATCTCCGAATCCACTTCAACTCTAAACGGGTTATCCTTCGCTTCCAAGCAATAACCAATCCGTAATACACTCCCCAAAGCTCCGCCAAAGGTGCTGAACAAATGCATATGTTCAAAGCAAACCCACCACACCAACTCCCATCCCCTTCTCTGATAACACCCCCAGCCGATGCTAACCTCGGATTTTCCCGTGATGCACCATCGGTATTCAATTTAAACCAACCCTCCCGAGGTGGGGACCACGCAATCATCCTCTCTTCCCTACGACTTCCTCGCGGTTCTTCCCTCAAATTCAAGTGAGCAACTGAAACTTCTTTCGCCAATTCTCTAAGGAACCTAACCCGATCCCTACATTTGCCATTCGTACCAAAAATATTTCCGCATCTCCATTTCCATCCCCACCATGCCGACATCGCAAACATCGGAGACCATGGACTCCCTCCTGTATCTCCGTCATCTCTTAAATTTCCATGAACCCATTCCAAAAGAGATTTAGCAAAGAAAGCATCTCTCTTCCTCAAAGGAACTAGCCGGTGCAATATACCTGCCATCGCCGGGCAATCCCGAAGAATATGAATAATAGGTTCCTTTCCGCTCTTGCAAACTTGACATAGTGCCGAAGCACTTAGGTGTCGCCGAGTTCTCTCCTGGTTAGTCATTATTGCTTGGTGCACAACTAGCCATAAAAATAATCTGACTCGTTCTGGCACCATAACACTCCACACTCGCTTATACATACTCGCCATATTATGTCTCGGTCTAACATCTCTTCCCAACATTGCATATGTGGAGGTAACCGTGAAGCTCCCATCCAAGGTCTCCCCCCAAGACACTCGGTCTGCACCTCCACTCCAAATATTCAACACTACTGAGGCAAGACGTAAACTCGTGTTTTGGGATATATACGGCATAATCCTTTCAAGGTCCCATCCTCTACCATCCTGCCATAGATCATTAGCGTTAACATACGCCTCCGCAGCTGGAACCTCCCCAACAGTCACTTTTGCCAATGGCCTATCCAACAACCATTTATCTTGCCAAAATCGAATCACTCTCCCGTTTCCAGGAACCCAACTCAAACCCGGAATCACAACTTCACGTAACCCCAACACAATACTCTTCCATGTGAAGGACCAAGTATCTCTTACTTCCATCCAATCTTGCTCATACACCTCTCCCACCTTATGCTTATGTCTCAACACTCGCGCCCATAAACTCTCCCGATTTTGAATAATTCTCCATCCCACCTTACCCAACATTGCTTATTCATTAATTTTGCTGATCGAATTCCCAAATCTCCCTCACTCTTCGGTATGCAAACTCGATCCAATGCAATTAAATATTGCTTTTTCTTCTCTCCGTCGCTTCCCCAGAAGAAGGTTCGCGAGATCTTATCCAGACTATCCCAAACACTTCCCGGAAGAGCAATGGTACTCATGGAATGAATTGGGATCGAAGAGAGCACCGTCTTTGTTAACGTCAACCGACCCGCTAAGCTCAAAAAACGACCTTTCCAACCAGATAACCGGGACGCCACCCTCTCCACAACCAAGCCAAACGTATCCTTGTTTATCCTCTTTTGTAATACCGGCATTCTCAAGTATTTTCCTAAATCCCATGTCGACTTAATTCCGCTTTCATCGCTAATCGCTTTCGCCAAATCCCAATGGACATTCTTTGAGAAGAAAATATTCGATTTCTCAAGGCTCACTTTTTGACCTGAGGCAATGCAAAATTTCTCCAACACTCTCCTTATCACTCTTATTTGTGCCACCGAAGCCTCTGCAAAAAGAATTAGGTCATCTACAAAACACATATGTGATAGTTTTGGCCCACCACATGATAAACTAATTGGCTTCCATTCCTTAGAGGCTATAGATAGCTCAATCTGGTGACATAATCTTTCTATGCACATCACAAAAAGATACGGAGAAAGTGGATCACCTTGCCTAAGACACCGCGACGGTTTAAACGAATATGTCTTTTCTCCATTCCACAAAACATTCATAGAGGGTCCAGAAACACACTGCATAATCCAAGTAACCCACATCTCCGGTAACCTGGCCGCTCTCAAAGCGTCCTCCAAAAAATCCCATCGGATACGATCATATGCCTTTTTCTAAATCCAGCTTTAATTACATCCAGCCTTTTCTCCCTTGTTTCCTTTTTATTGAATGCACCGCCTCATGCACCACAAAAATATTGTCCGTACTAAGCCTCCCTGGGATAAAGCTAGCTAGCGCCGGGCACATCAGGTTTGGCATAATAGATTTGAGCCACATAACCATTGTTTTAGTAATCTTTTTAAACAAAACGTTACATAGGCTAATAGGTCGAAATTGCGTAATCTTCTCCAGTTTATCCACTTTTGTAATTAGCACTACAAGTGCATCGTTCAAAGCCCCCGGTAATTGGCCTGAGCCAAAAAAATCTGGCACTAACCGAGTCACCGAGGGTCCTACGATCTCCCAACACTTCTGATAAAAACCCGGTTGGTACCCATTCGGTCCTGGGGCTTTAAATTGTCTCATGATTTGAATAGAACTCTCTACTTCACTCGCCAAAAACTCTTTCGTAAGGATCAAATTCTCATTGTGAGTCAACTTGCGAACCCCATTGCCGGCAGTTTCTTAACTACCTGGTCAACATCCTCCATATAATACAAACTCTTATAGTACTCCACCTCTAGTTGTTCCAATTCCTGCATATTAGATATCCAAATCCCTGCATCGTTTTTCAACATCTCTATCCGATTCTTCCTCCGACTAATAATCGTCAATGTATGGAAGTATTTCGTACTACGATCCCTCAAGGCAATCATCTTTTCTCTAGATTTTTGAAACCAAAGCACTTCTTCCTGTGCAAGCACAATTTCCAACTCTTTAATTAGCTCCCCTTCCTGATGTAATAGCCCATCCGTCTGGTTCACATCAAGTTTATCTTGCACCACTTTAATATCTGAAAGAAGCTTCTCCTTTCTTCGATTGATATCCCCAAACACTTCTTTGTTCCATTTCCTCAATGTAACCATTAAACTCTTTAACACCATGGGGGTCTCCACTGCTCCATCCCAAGAATTTCGCAACAATTCTTTAAATCCATCATGCTTGAGCCAAGCAGCCTCGAAACGGAAGGGTCTCCTACCCAGATTCCCTTTTATCTCTGGTTCTAACTGCAAGTGTACCGGGACATGATCCGATGACAAACAAGGGAGATGCATAACCACCGCCTCCTGCCATTTTAATCTAGCTTGAGGGCAACACATAACCCTATCTAACCTCTTGGCCACATAAGTATTCACATTCCGTCCTCTTCTCCAGGTGAACCTTTGTCCCCGAAATCCTATATCAATCAATGATAACTCATGAATCCACTCCCCAAATGCCAACGAATCTGTTGACAATCGCCCGCTTTCACCAGTTCTCTCGTCAACTCTGAGAATTGTGTTAAAGTCCCCTCCAATAATCAATGGTCCATTCACTCCTTGAATCACACTGCTCAACCGAATCCAGAGTCCACTCCTTCAACTCGCTGTTGGTGCCGCATAGACCACAATAAGATGTAAAACTTCCAAACCAATCATCACCGTAGCATTTATGAATTGGTCAGAAGAGTCGACAACCGAAACAACACCGAGACTCGATCTCCATAGTAACCAAAACCCACCACTTTGACCAACCGCATCAACGCAAAACGAATTCTCGAAACCCAGACCTTGGCAAATCCTCAACGCTCTATCTCCCGCCGCATGTGTCTCAAAAACTGCCAAAATATTCGTATTATATTTCTTGAGCATATATCTAATCGATCTTCTGAAATTGAGTTTATTTGCCCCCCGACAATTCTAAAATAAGTTATTCATCATCAATTTTGAAAATTAAATGGGAAAAAAACCGGGTAGGGTCGTTATTGATCCCCTGCCTCCCCACTCGCCATCTCTGCCTCTCCCGTCGGCATAACAGACTATCTCCCACACCGCATATCATCATCAACCACTACATCACCAAATGATATAACTCCGAGCCCATCTCGACATTCTTGACTGAATCCCTTACCATTATTAACGGCAACAGACCTGCCTAACCGACCAAGATTAACTTCTTCAATCCGTAATCGTTTCTCGTTAGCTGATAATTTTAAATCCCCCTTAACTGGCCCAAAAACTAACCCCCAGTGGGCTTGTTTGATATTAGCCTTTTAACTTTAGGCCCACCAGTAGCTAAAGCCTTATTGTTTTCAGGCCTTATAGACAAAGATCCTTTCCCTCTTCCATTATTAATTTTCTTTGATGAATCCGCTTTGACTCCACCATTCCCGTTCCCGTGACTCTTTCCTTTCCTTAAATTCGATCGATTGATTACGTTTTCCTTATTCGCTCCTGACACTGCAAACTCTGATTCCAAATCAGAACTTTCCATTTCCACCTGTAAACTTCCAAAACTATTTGCAATCACGAGGTTAGAGGAATCTGATTTCCTTATAATTGCTCTGCGATTCTCGTCGGAACCACCGCCTGATCCTCCGGCTGAAAACATGAAATTCTTCGCAGGCGACGCAATTCACCTAGGATTTGACCATCACAAAACCCTCATCTACTTTAGACAAATTCGGTACTGAGACATTCGTCCTAATAACACCACCATCACCACTCTCCTGCCGTGGAGACATACTCCGAGATTCTCCATTCGTCGTGCTTGGTATTGGTGTGCTACCCAAATTCCTTTGTACTCCCATAAGAAATTTGTGGATCAAGTGCCCATACAAGCCACATCTTGGGCAAATGTTTGATAGACCCTCATAAGCCACAAAATACCGTTCACCATTAACAACCACCGTACCCTTCAAAGGTTTACTCATATTAACCTCCACACAAACACGGGCAAACCTAGCACGCTCAAAATTCAACGTCGTAAGGTCCACCTTCACCGGTTTCCCTAACCCGCTTGCAATACCCAACAAAATTGTTTTATAGTAAAAGTTCACCGGTAAATTCGACACTCTAACCCACACCGGAGTAGTTGAAATTTCATCACGTACCGGGTCAAAATTTGGCGACCAAACCTCGACCATTAGATAACTGCCGAATACCCTCCACGGTCCTCCCGTTAGTGCCGCCATATACTCCGCCTCCACCGCAAAACGGATCATAAATAATTGACGAGGGAGGTCCAAAACATACATACCACCGTTCGGTCTCCACATCTCACACAACTTTTTACCCAACACAGCCACCGATACATGCCTCCCAAGCACTTTCACGATCATACAATTTTTCCACAAGCCATTCATCGCACTCAACACTTCATCTCCAATTGTTATCACTGGTTCTCCGTCTTCACCATCCGGAAACTCCAGATTTAACCTCGCTTTCACAAACTCTTCCGCTAACACATCCTTCGGTGACAACATCCCTCCAGCCTTTCCCCCTCCCACTTTGCTCGCCCACGACCCTGTAACCTCCGGTGGGTTATCCGGTGGCCGATCTTTCTCTCTAGCCTCCACCATCATGATATCATTTCCTCCAACACCAGTCGCCCTAATTTCGCCTTGTTCGCTCATCTAGAACAGCATTCCCGGTTTAACATATTCTATTAAGTGGATGTTTGTTTAATAGAATGGTTTGCCGAAAAAAAAAAAAAGTTTTCATTCATAATTACACGTATTTCTCTGTTTACATACACCAACCGTCGAGAGACCAAATAAATATTTTGTTACGACAGCAAATAAACACTCGTGTTTCTCTGTTTGTTTGTAGTCCCCTTTAATGGTAATCTTCAGACACACACGGTAACAAAGACAGTACCCAAAACAAGTAATTTGACTAAAAATAATTGATCTTTTCAATTTTCATGGAAACAAAAAAAATCTTTAAGATATATGCCAAAAGATTTCGTAAGACTTAAAAAACGAGTCATATATGATATATCATTTCAATCAAATAGAATTCAACGACTTATAATTTATAAATCTTCTTGGCCAGACTAAAATCTTTTGTGTCCAATTGTTTGACTTTCTTTCACACATCCACAAAGAGACACAAAGAGACCTTTCTTCTTCTTCTTCTTTGGTCATCCCTCGTGCTTTTCATTAAACACCAATCCCTTTTCTTCATTCCCCATCTTCTTCTTTCTCTGTTCACATCTCTCATCGAATTTCTCTTTTTCTTTTAAGCCTATTTAAGTCTCAAGTTTCTATAATTTTCTTACTTTTTTTCCTCTGTTTACAAAAACGGAAACAAGAAACCTCAAGAGAAAACGATCAAGAATCAAAAACGGAAACAAGAAATCTGTTATTAGCTTGATGGGTTCTTGCTTTAGCTCTCGATGCAAAGATAAAAACCCATTCAAGAATGGTACCAATCTCTGCAACTATGAACTTTCCCGGAATCTTGTTTTTTCCAAGAAAATCTGGGGAATATCCATGTTTTTCTAGGGATCTCGATTCATTAATTTGACTTTGTTGGATTTTCCGACATTGATTTTGGTCCAATTTTGACTCTGGTCGACTTGTGTAGGTCAAAGCAGCGATCTGTACGGTCTAAGCCTTTCGAGCCGGAAATCGTCGTCGACTGTAGCGGCGGCTCAGAAAACGGAAGGTGAGATTTTGAACTCGGCGACCGTCAAAAGCTTTACCTTCTACGAGCTTAAACTCGCAACTAGAAACTTCAGGCCGGACAGTGTGATCGGAGAAGGTGGCTTCGGTTGTGTCTTTAAAGGTTGGTTAGATGAAACCACTCTCACTCCGACTAGACCTGGAACCGGTTTAGTCATCGCCGTTAAAAAGTTAAACCAAGAAGGTTTTCAAGGTCACCGTGAATGGCTGGTACAATGTTAATCATTTCCTTAATATTGAATTATGTGTTTCTGTTTGTGTTTGTGTTCTGATTTGTTGTGGTTTCAGACAGAGATTAATTACTTGGGACAATTGAGTCATCCGAATCTAGTTAAACTTGTCGGTTATTGCTTAGAAGATGAACATCATCTTCTTGTTTACGAGTTTATGCAAAAAGGAAGCCTTGAGAATCATCTATTCAGAAGTGAGTCTCGAATTCAATGTTTTTCGATTGATGAAGCTTGTTTTCGTGTTTTTGTTCTGATGGAAGTGGTTTTTTTTTTATGTAGGAGGTACTTATTTTAACCCACTACCGTGGTTTCTACGGATTAAGGTTGCGCTTGATGCAGCAAAAGGGCTTGCGTTTCTTCATAGCGATCCTGTCAAAGTGATATACCGAGACATTAAAGCCTCGAACATTTTGCTTGACTCGGTAATGTAGAGAAAAACATTAAAAGAGTTAGATGTTTTCACTTGTCTTGAAAGACTATACTGATGGTGAATTTGTATGTGACAGGATTACAATGGAAAACTTTCCGACTTTGGACTAGCTAGGGACGGTCCAGAAGGTGATCTAAGCTATGTTAGTACTAGAATTATGGGTACATATGGCTACGCGGCTCCCGAGTATATGTCAACAGGTAAAAAAATCTTATCAATTTATTGAAGGATATATGGATATAACGGATTGAATCTGTTGTTATCATTTTCTCATTCTTATATCGTTTTCAGGTCACTTAAATGCGAGAAGCGATGTGTACAGTTTCGGAGTTGTGCTTTTAGAGATTTTAACGGGTAGACAAGCATTGGACCAGAACATGCCGGCTAAAGAAGAAAAACTTGTGGAATGGGCTCGACCGTTCCTTGCAAGCAAACGCAAGGTTCTCCTAATCGTCGACTCTCGGATAGACACACAGTACTTACCCGAAGAGGCAGTGAGATTGGCGAGCATTGCGGTGCAGTGTCTCTCAACTGAACCCAAGTCACGCCCGACCATGGACCAAGTGGTCCGTGCCTTGCAACAACTTCAGGACAACTTGGGAAAACCGAGTCAGATCAATCCGGTTAAGGATACCAAGAAACTCGGTTTTAAAGCCGGAGATTTGTTACAAGAAAATGGGTCTAAACAAAAACCTTTCGGCAGGCACCTAGTGTAAGCCTTTTTTTAATTCAGAAAATGCGTCAAGCTGGTTAACTCGGGGATGGACATTCTTTTGGGCGGTTCATGTAACTGCAAAAATCCATTTTCGACTGATAGAGTGCGGTGATGGATATACCGTGCAGGTCGAGACTGATAATGAATACATAAAAATTACCCCAACCTTAGAGAACATGTTTTTAGCCTTTATATTTCCTTGAGTGTGCCTGTAATGTCGAGTGAAGTATATATGAGGCCATTTTTTTGTTGTGTTGTAACATTGTTGTATTTTTGTTCCCGGAACATATTAGTTTTTGAATGAATTTTTTTCAGTTTGATGTACTGAAAAAGTCAAAACACTAGAAGTTTTTCAGTGATGCAACGAATCACACAAATCCGAATTCCGAAAAATGATACAAAAAATAACTTATATATCAAACTGAAGCAAATAATAATAATATTTTGAAATTCTCCCAAACACTATTTGTTTTAACACTTGATCAATTTATAGATGATGTATCTATTTCGGTCTATTTCGGTCCGATTACGGTTTATCCAAATGCGAGTCAAGAGTCAGTAGTGGCCGGTCAGAGACATTTAAATCAAAGAACGCGTGTCGGTTCTTGCTTCTGCATTCAAACTGCGTGCCGTTTTTTCAGCTTATCCGCTTAGTGAGCAAAACCACTCTCGTCTTGTTGTTGCAGAGAGAGGTTTTAGCCTTAGCCGCAGAAGAAAGGGTTTTACTCTGTCTTCGTCTTCTTCTTCTTCTTAGTAATCGGAGCTATGATGACGACGACGACCAATACTATGGCTATGCTTCAAAACCTCGTCTTCTCTGTTCCCATCTCTCGTATGGTGGTTCGCCGTCATTCACTCGCAACCGCCGCCGTAACCACCGTACCGTCTCCAAAACCGGCGCGTACTCCACACGTGGACTCGAAGGTTCTCATAGGAATGACAGAGCCAGAGCTTCAACAGCTTGCTATCAATCTCGGTCAAGTAAGAATCCGATTATTGCGAAATTAAGAATCTGGGTTTGATTTAACCGAGAAAATTACCGATTTAGGGTTTGAATTTTGCAGGAAGGTTATAGAGGAAAGCAGTTACATCATCTTATATACAAGAGGAAAGTTAAAGAAGTTGAAGAATTTAGCAATTGTGAGCAATTTCTTAATATCATCATTTCTAGGTTTTTTTTGTATAACTTATGTCAAAATGATTTAACTTTGATTTCATGATTGGTTAAAAAAGTGCCACAAACGTTTAGAAAAGAGCTTGTGGAAGGTGGGTTTAAAGTTGGAAGATCACCTATTTACCAAACTGTTACTGCTACTGATGGTACTATTAAGGTAAATGTTGAGATAATGAGATATCTTATTGAAGTTTTTTGTTTGATTAGTAGTGTTTATGGTTTTTTTTAATGTTTTGATCTTTTTACAGTTGCTGCTAAAGCTTGAAGATAATCTATTGATCGAAACTGTTGGTATACCGGTACAAGAAGAGGAGAAAGGCATTACGCGTCTCACTGCTTGTGTCTCTTCACAGGTGAATTTGACTGACTTAATTTTTGGATTTGCTTAATTGTGGTTGAAACTGATGTTTTCAAGTTCTGCTTTTCAGGTTGGATGTCCGCTTCGTTGCTCCTTTTGTGCTACGGGGAAAGGAGGGTTTTCGAGAAATCTTCAGCGACATGAAATTATTGAGCAGGTTTAGTTCTATATTTCCTCTTGTTTTATGCAGCTTATGGATTAGGTGAAATAAATACATATTCTTGTGGAATGATAATGAAAAATTATATTTAGGATAAGATCTCTACATTGGTGTTTTGGTTCCAAGGTATTATATTTAGGATAAGATCTTAAGTAGAATACCTTATGCAGTAATTGAAGAAGACTGTTGTTTTACATGATAGAGACGCATAAAGCAGTATTTAGCAACGGATGTTTGGTTCCATTTAGGACCTGGAAGAAGAATTCTTAGTAAAATGTAAATGTGGATTGTGTAATTTTAAATGTCTAGGTGTTGGCTATCGAGGATGTGTTTAAGCACAGAGTGACAAATGTCGTTTTTATGGGAATGGGTGAGCCGATGTTGAACCTAAAATCAGTACTTGATGCTCATCATTGTTTGAACAAGGTAACATTTGCCATTATCCATTTCTACATGGTTCTTGCTAAGTATATATGCACTGTTAACCAATTGGTAATTCAAGAGAAATACTTGACCGTAGAAATTCGTGTTTGATGTTCAAATATATGATTTACTTCTCTGTAATTTTTTTGGACTTGTATAAATTTAAAACAAATAAGACATAGTAGTCACTTTTGGTATGGCTTTCCCTTTACTTAGGACATTGAAATCGGGCAACGGATGATTACAATATCTACAGTTGGTGTTCCAAACACAATCAAGAAGCTTGCCTCTCATAAGCTTCAGTCGACCTTAGCTGTCAGGTGCTTCCTCACTTTCTGGTTTTATTGTCTCTTTGATTGCCGTATTATTAAAATGTTTAGTCATTCTTGAGCTTCTCTTCTGGCAAATCAGCTTACATGCCCCAAACCAGAGTCTCCGGGAGAAAATTGTACCAAGTGCAAAGGCTTATCCGCTGGAAGCAATTATGAAGGATTGTCGTGATTACTTTGAAGAAACAAATAGACGAGTTTCCTTTGAATATGCTCTTCTAGGTAAGTGAGACTTGAGGTCAGACAATAATTGCTGTTTGTCTCCCTCATTATAATGTTTACTTTAACAGAAGTTCATAAATGATGATGCAGCTGGAGTTAATGATAAAGTAGAGCACGCAGTGGAACTCGCAGAGCTACTCCGTGAATGGGGTAAAACTTATCACGTGAATTTGATACCTTACAACCCGATAGAAGGATCAGAGTACAAGCGACCTTACAGGAAAGTGGTATGTTAATAACCATTAGGCCCAGATATATTTTTAGTATACTTCAATTGTATTATTGGTATAACTATGACAACGAATTTCGGTTTATTAAAAGTAGTGTTACCGTTTGGTTTTAGTTTAAGTAATTTCTGCTTGGTACGGTTGTTATGCTATCACCAAAAAAATTAACAGTTCACAAACGTTTTTCAGACGCTTTGGCCAAGTAAGTCTCTAATCCCTTTAGTGAATCAATTGTGCAGATCCAAGCTTTTGCGGCTGCCTTGGAGTCACGTAAGATAACAGCAAGCGTGAGGCAAACAAGAGGGCTTGACGCTAGTGCTGCTTGTGGTCAGCTGAGGAATAAATTCCAGAAAAGTCCTTTGCTCGCTGAGAAGGATGGTCAAGAGTCTAAGCCAGATGCAGAAGCTGTTCCGTGTTGATGTCCCGGATTTAAGAAATCTCCGGTTTTGCCATTGAGTGGCTCTGTTCAACTTTGTTTGAAGATGAGACTTGCCTTTGTTGGTTGGTTAGTGAAGACTGAGGATAAAGAGATTGAAGCAGCTCGTTTGAGAAGTGATGACTTTATCAAAATTTAGATAAAGTCGCATTGTTTAATGATATACAAGTAGTTTTGGGAAAATCTATCTCCGATTAAATTATGTTCTTTGTATCATAGTGAGATCAGCGATCAGATTGATCAAGATTATTATTAAGAATGTTTCTAGGCTTAATCATGTATATCATACACTTATCTACATTACTACATATCTTACAACATCTGAACTTGGTACGCATATTTAAATGAGTGGAGGAAAAATTGAATAATTGGATGGAAAGTATAAACAAAAGTAATAATAATGTATATAAAAAAAACTTCTCTTAAAGATGAGATTATAAAGATAACGAAAATTACAACCATTGTACAAACAAAATAAAAGAAAATTACATATATAACTCATCCTATTACAATGACCTTTCTACTTTTTGCATATCCTCGAATATTAGGTTTTGTCTCTTATGTAGTTTTCATGTTTTGATCTTTTTCCAAGTAGTCTCCGAACGAGTGCTTTGATATTAAATCATTCGGTACATCATATACATTACCACCACAATAACAAGATCATTTGTACATCATACACATTGATTTAAAACCAATTCCAGCTACAACACATTTTTTGTATACCCGTGTTATACAATATATTTTCATCATATCATATAACGAGAATGCAAAAGAGTTCTTTTTGCATATCCTCGAATATGTCTTAGAATATGTCTTAGATCTTTTCAACCACTGTTTAACAAGAATTTCATAAGTACATAAGTACTAATCAACCACAGCTACGTTTTTTATCGATATTCTCAAATCTTTGAGCTGCTTTCTCAAATTAAAGATCGCAGTAGCATTAGCATTTAGAGAACGAATCCACGAGAAATCATAATCACACAATAGACTTTGTATTCATATCAAGCTAAGAAACAATGTAAGATGTAAATTAAATAACAAATCAAGCAAGTAGATGATGATTAGTGTTCTTTAAAATCAATTGGGTGAAACGCTAGGCTATGGGGAAGTCTTTGACTAGAAATTGAAGAATGAAAAACTGTCGAGATATTTATTAAGCATACTTCTAGAACTCGAAACACAAGTTTAAAACCAATAGACATTCTCACAAAGATTACTAGGACTAATCCCAGAATTCCAATTTTTTTTGCACACCGTTCACTTTGAGGACATTACAGACGAGCCTCACCTGCCCATTAACAATAACATGGGAGCTGTTTTTGCTCATCATTTGGTCTCTCGATGAAAGTAATCTTAGGGTGAATGTTGTGGTCTTCCGAGAGGCCAAGTGATGTGCAAAAACAGCTCCCATGTTAGCGCTAATGGGCAGGTCAGACTCGTCTATGATGTTTTCCCAAAGAGAATAATATAGCAAAAAACTGACGTAAAGTTCGGATACATGTCATAATGCTATGTTGCAATGATACCTAATCATGCATTCCTCAACAATCGCAACACTTCATCCTTGATACCCAGAGCCCTCATAGCGTTAAGATTAGCAACTCTCGTCGGTGCTAAATATCACGAATCTGATTAACAGTGGAATTGAAGTACACGAACCTTTCCCTTGCAGAGAAAACTCACCAAATCGTGATGATTTCATCTTGAAAACATATCTTCGTAGCCAAAGAACAATGGTTGACGAAACATGACACATGACCGATGACAACCATAAGACCATAGGCCAAATTTGTCTCCATCCCAATCTCTATCTAGCTCTAGATGATTCTCTGTTTTGTTCTTCTATATCCCAAATCTCTATGTAGCTCTTGATGATTCTTTGTTCTGTTCTTCTATATCCCAATCTAAGCCTAGCTCTAGATGGATGGTCAATTCTGCTCGCTACTCAAAGGAAGTAAGAGAAAGTACCTTTCCATGAGACAAGAACATGATTCAATCGAACGGAGGAATCTGATCTTCGAACACAATTCAACTTTTGTGTAAAAATGGACTCAAAATCGAACATGCAGGGCTTGTCGGCGCTCATGTTTACATTTTTTGTTTTCTTTTCAATCAGAATTAGGTTTAGGTCTATGAGATTGATAAATGAGCGACTTGGGTTTATATCGTAAAAGTTTTTTTTTTTTACTTTTTACCGGTGTCAGGCTTTTTGTTTTGGTTATGGCTTATGTGGAGACTGAGCAAGTCGGGTTTGTATATTTTTTTTTTTGTTAAATGGTAAATATTTCATTAAGAAATGAATATGTTCTAGGATTACAAATGAATTCATAACCCTAGGAAATGAGATTCATGACAAAAAAAAAGATAAAAATATAAAAATCATAAGACTAGAAGGTTTTCAGTCCGCCGCTCGACATTAAACCGAAGTGAAACGGAGCTGGCGAAGTGATGACGATGTATTTTGTTCCTCCAAGCTCTAAAGTGTTGATGCAGCTACAAAGGAGAAGCCGGAGAACCAAGGGAATTCAAGTTCTAAGCGATGGAAGACGTTCAAGAAGGCCCTAACAGAACGTCGTCAACGGCAGTTACTTCAAAAGCTCGATCACCAACTCCTCTCGCGTCGCGTGAGAGCGTCTTGAAGCACAAAATCCATGAGCTAACATTAACCAGGAACCAATAGATCTCAACAAGCTGACAGTAGTGGCTTCCCTCCCAAGCTTATCCCAAGGTCGGTGAGTACAAAGCCGGATAAGACACTAACAACAGCACCAAGAGACAAAGATCATACTAGCCCTCCAAAGCTACAAACTCAAACGACAAAACCATGCAACAACAAGGAGCCAACACCAGAGAAGGACGACACAAGCCACATCCAGGCACGACAACAACCAAGATATTAGACTACAATGCGGCAAAACAGATGACAGAGCACAAAAGCCTCCACTGGAAGCACTACTCTATTAACTTCTACAACATCATAAGGATCAGAGGGAGAACATAAGGATCAACTGAGCTCATTACCTCACACTCGAGACGCCACACAGAATGAGAGAGCCGAGCGGGAGAAGGAGAGAGCCGAGCGGGACAAGGATAGGGAGATGATGCAACGGATGATGGAGTACTTGGGCCGCAACCCGGATTTTCCGCGGGGGCCCACCATTTAGATTTTTATTTTCAACGTTTTTGTAAAACAATATTACTTTTTATTTCTACTTTTAATTTTATTTTAATTTCTACTTTTAATTTTATTTTAATTTAAATAATTCGAATTTTAAATTTTAAATTTATATTAAATTAATTATTATTTAATTTATTATAATTTTTAATAATTTCTACGAATACGTCGGAAATCTGTCGGAAATGGATCCGTCGGAAAGCTGTCGGAAATAAAACCGTCGGAAATCTATCGGAAATAAATACGTCGGAAGTCTGTCGGAAAGTCGTCGGTTTACATGTAATCGGAACTCGTCGGAAATCAGTTGGAAACAAAACCGACAGATTTCCGACAGTGACATTTCCGACGGAATTCCGACGTGTCGCCGGACTCCGGCAGGATGTCGGAATTCCGTCGGAAATAAAGCCGTCAGAAATCTGTCGGAAATTTTTGACGGATTTCTGACAGAATTACCATTTCCGACAAGATAGAAACGACAGACAAATCCGTCGAAAATCTGTCGGAATATGCGTTTTCCGACAGACTTCCGACGGATATTTCCGTAGGATTCTCGCTGTTTTCTTGTAGTGTTATCTTTTTATCACCATAAAAAGAAGAAAATGTACGGACTAAATAAATGTAGAATGATTGCTTCTTATGGTCAAATACTATTTATTTTTTGTAATTAAGTTTTTTTCTCGAATTTGAATAAAAAGTTGTAAGTTAAGGACACATAAACGATCTTTGTCCAAATACATTAATACCTTAATATTAGTTATTGCATATTGTATGAAAGTTCGAATTCATAGAAAACATATTACTCTTTTAGCTTATAGGTTTTGCTTTCGAAAATTCAAACAAACCTTCGACATCTAAAGATGCATAAGCTTCACGACCAATAAGTTTAACAATAATTATTTTTAATTTGAAAATAAACATTATAATTATATTCATATTAATTCGTACATGCATATATACGAACAAAATTTCAAAATCTTGTATCTTTATATATAAAATGATAAGCTATATTATTAAAAACGGAAATTAACTTAGTTGCCTAAAAAATCTCTTACCCGCACACGGGTAAGGGTCGATCACCTAGTATATATCCTATGAAGTTCCATTTAGTTCCTTTTAACAGTTTCGATTATAAATATCTCACAATAATTGTTTACACAAATATCTATCTCTATAAAATATTATATATATTAAAGGGATTCATTTAGGTAGAAAATCTTTATATTAGAAATTGGTTGACCAAATAAAATTAAAAAAATTGGTAGTCAAATTATTTTTGTTAGAATTATTTCAAACTAAAGAGACATCGCTTGGCTCTAGATGAGAAATCATCTTTTGGAATCCATCTTTTGCACACGCTCCGGATTATACCAATGTATAACAAGCTTTGAGAACTTATTTATTATACCAATATATAACAAGCTTTGAGAATCTATCTTAGCAGAAGATAAGCTAATTGTTTGTTCAGTGTATTTGTTTGAATCATGTAAATTACTAGCTCGCAATATATGGTTATATAGGTAAAAAAACGAAACGGAAATATTTGATTGGAGAGTGTAAATAGAAATGCTAACATATGAAATTAACTTACAAAACGAGACGAAAGTACTAGTGAATTACAGCAAGAGTTGAGCAACAAAGAAAACTACAAGCGAAAAACGTATGTATATAATATTACAAGACTATATCTATCTCTAAGTCATGTTTATCTTGCAAATAACAATATCATATAATACTTTATACTTTGATGCGTTTCTTCGGATGTCTTGTCTTTAGTAGTTTCTCTATCACTACAAAAATCATTCTCCCCATCTTTTGTAGTTTTCATGCAAACAACAATATCATGATCAAGCTTCTCCATCGATTGCATATCTTTAATGCTTTGTAGTTCCCATTACCAAAAAAATCATTGAGATATCCATTTTACTTTTTGCATATCCTCAAAAATTCCTGATGTGTTTTGGAACTTATCAATTACCAAAATAAACTATTTGCTCTCACCTACTCTTTTACATATCCTTGAATATCAATATGCCTTTTTAATATTTTCGTAACCAGAGTTTATTATTTATTATGATCCATAATGCTCCTTTGTGACCAGAGTACTCCTATGCGTATTATGTCCATTGCCACAATGGTCATTAACAGACATTCGTAAATGATGATGTAACTGGACTCAATGATTCAATGGAGGATGCGGTGGAACTCACATTAGCTATGCTACTTCTTGATTTGAGTAAAACTTATCCGATAAATTTGATACCTTACAACCCGATAGAATGAGTAGACAATAATTTGAGAATATACATTAAAACTCTACAAAGTTATCATAGTTTGTTTCTTTAGATGCATATTCAATATTCATTTCTTGAGTCAAATTTCTTCCAGGGTAGTTAAAGTTCCAAAACTTCAAATATAATGTAGCTTTGTGCATCTATTATATATAAGATTGTTTCCTGTCTTAATCATGTAAACTAGACACTGTGCTCTACAAATCTTTCAATAGTTGAACTCAGATTTGAATGGGTTTTATAGGAAAACATGAATAATTGATTTGGAAAGTAAACACAAAAGTAATGTACAGATGAGATTATGATAAACATAAAGACAATTACATATACAACGATCAATCGCATTACAATTATAAACATAAAGAAAAATACAAATACACCTCAATCGTATTACAAACTATTTTATCTTTTTTTTTCCCATATCCTCGAATATTTATGATATTATTTTTTTGAATTGAATGTCAAATTTATTCAAAAAAAAAAAAAGTTTTTACATCAAATGCATCTTTTTGTTGATATTTTTAATCAAACTAGTTTTACAAAATTGAAACTATCATCATGAAGTAAACCATGCTTTCATTGCGCCTTCATATCGCTTGTCGCCCACACCTCGTATTGTTGACAATCTATTCCAAACTTGTTTATCGAAGAATGTGATTACATCTGACGCTGGTTTGGGAGTTTTCCCGTGTCTCCTATCATTGCGCTCCCTCCAAATTGTATGGAGCGTGGTTTGGAACGTATATCATATCAAGAATTAAGTGATGCAATCTTGTGAATTGTCCACTAGAAGCTCTATAATCTGATCCCAATCCGTTGCGTAGTGTGGCATGAAGAGTTGATGGAATAAACTCTTCCATATTTCCGCTAAAAATCGACAAGCAAAATAAAGATGATCATTCCACTTAATCATTCGATCTCCCGTAGATAACCGATCATGAATAGCAAGCCACGCATGAAAAGCATATTTTGGTGTAGTATATTTGAACCACAAACCTTTCCACCGTATCTTAATTGGCTCATCGTTTTGAATCAGTTTCCAAGTCGCTTTTGAGTTAAATCGCGCCTTGAAATTATCTTCTTTCAATCTCCATAGAACGACATCTTCTCCAATTCGAATACCCTTTCGCCTTTGCTCTTGTATTATTTGTTCAATGACCTTATAAGCGTCTAATCGATGATTACTGTGCCGATGAGTGTGTAGATTCGTCTCTACCGATGTATGAATTGGTATTCCCAAATCAATGCAGCCTCTTAATCCCGTAATGTCGAGTAATCAACCTCTGTTTGTCCAAACATCATAATAGAACGATGTACTAGCTCCACTATTAATTTCTATTCGAACAAAATTTCTAGCAAGTCAGTTATCTCCAAAGAAGTTTAAGACAGCATACCTTATTTGCTTCACCTAGAGGTTTTAATCCTAAACCCCCTTTAGACTTTGGTTTGCAAACATCGCTCTAAGCAGTTTTTGCTTTTCTCGCATTAAGTTCATGACCGGACCAAAGCAAGGAAGAACACAATTTGTCAATTTCCTGCAAGCAAGCCTTAGGTAGTCGAAAAGCCGATATCCAGAAGACCGGAAGTTTGCGAAACTGTGAATTACGGATCCGATTAGTTGAAGACGGCTTGCAGAAGACAAGTATCGGGCTGTCCAACTACTAATTCTTGCACGAATCTTTTCAAGTAAAGGGTTATAGTCATGGACCGTCTTTCTCTTTGTGAGCAAAGGAAGCCCCAAATATCTCACCGGAAGAAAGCCAGACTCGAAAGGAAATTGGTCTTAGATTGTGCCTCTATTCTAAGACACCTTGCATGTCAATAGTAGATTTCTCGAGCTAATCGTGAGACCAGAGAAAGAGGCAAACTCATTGAATACACCAAGTATACCTTCGATAGATTGATTTGTACTATCGGAGAACACAAGCAAATCATCGGCGAAGCATAGGTGTGTTAACTTAGCATTCTTGCAGTAAGAATGGTAACCAATTTTCCGATCTTGTGCAGCCTTATCGAACATTCGAGATAGCACATTCATGCATATAACAAACATATAAGGTGATAGTGAGAATCCTTGGCGGAGACCTCTTTTACTTTAGAAAAATCCAGCTAGTTCCCCGTCTACCTGAGAAAGCCGTTGTGGTAACACATAACTTAACCTAATGGATAAACCTTTCAGGAAAATTCAGAGCAGATAATGTTGTCATAAAAAATGGCCATTTTACGGAATCCAAGGCTTTTGAGATATCAATCTTCACAAAGCATGTTCTTACATCTTGGGTGAAAACCAACCTCTCAGCCGCCGCCCTATCAATCAATCTTGATAAAACATTCATACATATCACAAAGAGGTAGGGAGAAACCGAGCATCCTTGTCTTAAGCCCCTTTTGCTTCCAAAATATCCTGCCAATTCCCCATTTACCTGCACCGAGAAAGATGCCGTGGTGATGCATAACCGAACCCAGTGAACAAATTCCTCCGAAAAGTTTAGAGCTAGTAACGTATTCAACACAAAATCCCATTGAACCGAGTCAAACGCTTTGGATATATCAATCTTCATTGCACATCTAGGAGATACCGAATCCTTATGGTAATCCTTTACCAACTCCGTTGCGAGAAGAATATTTTCCAGCAATAACCGATCTTTGACAAAAGCTGATTGATTTCCACAAATGAATCTCGGCAACAACCCCTTAAGCCTATTAGCAATAATCTTCGAAATCACTTTATATATGACATTGCAACATGAGATCGGCCTGTAATCCTTCATTTCCTTTACCTCTTCTTTCTTTGGGATTAGAGCTAAGATCGTAGAATTCACACCTTTGGGGAGAAAACCCTTAATAAAAAAAGACTTGATTGCGTTCAAGAAGTCTTTTCCTATAATAGACCATGAAGCTTTGAAAAACTCGCTTGTGAAACCATCAGGTCCCGGTGACTTATCATTTGGCATAGAAAATAAAACCTTGCGAATCTCCTCATCCGTAACCTCTCTCGTGAGATTCGCTCTATCCCCATCAGAGCAGCGGAAGTGGAGCAAAGATTGAAGCTCCTCTATAGCCATACCTTTATAATCCGAAGGAGAATGGTTTAGGAAAAGAAATCACACATCTTTGTTTTGCGGATGATCTTATGGTCTTCATTGATGGAACAAAGCGGTCAATTGAAGAAACCATCAAGATATTCAGTGAATTCGCAGCCTTCTCGGGGCTAAAAATTAATCTAGAAAAGTCTACTCTTTTTCTAGCTGGTGTGTCAGAGGAGAATCAAGAAGCAATAACCGAACAATTTCCGTTTGTCGAAGGTAAGCTACCGGTGCGATACCTAGGATTGTCATTGCTTACAAAAAGGATGAGAAGCGTTGACTATGAACCCCTTGTTGATCAAATTAGAAACCGGTTGAGCTCCTGGACCGCTCGCCATTTGTCTTACGCCGGAATATTGCAACTACTCCACTCAGTTATTCAAAGTGCCGTCAACTTCTGGATTCAAGCATATCGGCTTCCGAACCAATGTATTACGAAAATAGAGGGTTTATGCTCGGCTTTTTTATGGTCTGGACCAGCTTTAAATCCAAGAAAATCAAAGGTTGCATGGGGAGATTTATGTAAACCGAAGAAAGAAGGTGGTTTGGGGTTTAAATCAATAAAGGAGGCGAATATCGTAAGTTGCTTCAAGTTACTTTGGAATATAATTGGGAACAAGGAATCACTATGGGTAAAGTGGGTTAAGCATTCGCTTCTTCGGAATGCCTCAATCTGGGCAATTAACGGATCAACGAGTACCGGGTCTTGGATGTGGCAAAAACTATTGAAGTATAGAGAGAAGGCAAGTGACTTCCCTAAGGTTGATGTTGGGAATGGAAAAACAACCTTCTTTTGGTATGATAATTGGTCTGATTTGGGCAATCTTAGAGAGGTTGTAGGGCCGAGAGGCACAATTGATTTGGGGATTCAGGTTAACGTGACATTAGAGGAAGTAATGAACTCTCACCAGCGACGTAGACATAGGTCTGAAGTGTATAACAAGATTGAAGATGAGATTTCAAGCCTTTTGAGTCGAAGAACAGAGGAAGAGGATACCGTCTTGTGGAGATGGAGGGACGATAATTTTAAGAAGAAATTCAACTCTAAAGCAACATGGAATCAGATTCACATACCAAGTCCAACAAAAACTTGGTACATCGGTGTGTGGTTTACCCATGCAAGACCAAAATACTCGTTTTTTGTGTGGCTTGCGGCGCTCGATAGATTATCCATGGGAGACAGAACCAAAGTCTGGTCGGGATATCGTAGTTGTGTATTCTGCAACAATGCGGAAGAATCTTGGAATCATCTTTTCTTCTCATGCAGATTTTCATCATCGGTTTGGAAAACACTTACATGGAGGCTTCTCGGTAATTGTTACACCACCGATTGGAGTGAGCTTCTTTCTTTGATTCAGGATGGAGCTTTTAGTCATATCCGAATGTTCATAATTCGATACACGTTCCAAGCAGCTCTATACAATCTATGGTGTGAGCGAAATCGACGAAGACACGGGGTATAGCCGTTAACATCGAATCAGCTCGCAAAAATGGTGGACAAAGCAATTCGGAACCGTCTAAGCATTCTGAGAAAGATGGGGGATCCAAGCTATAGTGAAGGAGTGGTGGAATGGTTCGGGACTAGAACAACTACGTAGAGGAAGCAAATGAAGGAGATACTCCCAAAACAAATTTAAACTTTCAAACATAAGAAGCATTCATTGTAACAAAGGATTTTTTTTGAGTGGAATAAATTTAACATTTTTTCAAAAAAAAAAAATCTTCACAAAGCATCTAGGAGATACGGTTGACTTATGATAATTCTTGACAAGCTCGGACGCAAGAAGCACATTTTCCATCAATAATCGATCTTTGACAAAAGCGGACTGATTCGGGGAGATGAATTTTGGTAACACCAGCTTAAGTCTATTTGCCAAAAATTTTGATATCACCTTATATAAGACATTGCAACAAGATATTGGGCGATAGTCTTTCATTTCTACCGCTTCTTTTTTCTTCGGAATGAGGGCATATATCGTAGCATTAATTCCTTTAGAAATAAATTCTTTGTCAAAGAAAGTTTGAACCGCTGTCACCACATCTTTTCCCATAATGGTCCATGTTTCTTTAAAAAATTCAGTTGTATACCCATCTGGACCCGGCGACTTGTTGTTTGGCATTGCAAAGATAACATCTTGAACCTCTTTTGCAGATACTGAACGACTATGTAATTCAGTATCCAAACCAGAGCACTCAAATTGTAGCAGCTCCTCTAAAGAATCAACTGTTGTCCCATATAATTCTCTACATGATGAGATAAAAAGTTCTTAAAGAACGCTTATGCGTCAATCTTTATTTCCTCTTGTGTTGCTGCCACAGAAGACAGAACCATCACTTCTTTGCAATTCCCTTATCGAGTTTTGTGATTCTCTAATCTTTACTGCTTGGTGAATATTTATGATATTATTTAATGGTACATCTTTCAACCAAACTATACATGATCTACTCCTATAATATAAATTAAGTAATGCGTTTACGGCTCGTCCGAGTCACTGGTTTGACGTCCAGCAAGTTGGAAGTCGGAAAGAAAGATAAGAGAGATGAATTATATGGAGATCTATAACAAAGTGGCGATTCTTCGACTAGAAATCCAAACCGCGAAAACACAAAGCTCCATTGCGAGAAATGCTTGGTTTTTCTGGGAAAATCACTATTACAATTACCACGATGACTATTATCATTATTTTGTACGAGTATGATCTTCCACCATTTCCTGGCAGATGCTTCAGATAAGAATCGTTCACAAGGAACAAACAACTCGACGATGTATAAGTAGCTATGTTGGACTTAGAAAGCTTTTCTACCATCAAATCAACGAAATATATTGTCGAAACATATACCATTTTACTTCGAAGTCTCCATGAAGTTGGAAAAATGAACATACTAAAACCGGTGAGAAGTTCAATACATCATGAGATTTGTATATGAACCATTCGCTTGTAGAGAAAAATCATGAAATCGTGATGTTTTATCATGAAAACATATCTCCATAGCCAAAATGAGAGAGCATGACCCATGACCAGTAACAAATGGATTGCATCATCGAACATAAGACCATGGACCAAACTTGTCTTAATCCAAATCTCTATCTAGCTCTAAACGATTCTCTGTACCCATCTCAACCTACGTATAGACGATTCTCTATTCTGCTCGATAAAGAGTGTGTTGGTTTTATATAGTAAAAAACTAAAAAAAGGTTTTATCCCTAGGCAATTTTTTTTTATGTAAACAGTACAAGCCATTTTTTGGTAATTATTACTATTATACACTGATTAGAGCTGTCAGAATGGGTCAAAACCCACCGGTCCGACCCAACCCATCCCATCGTGGGACGGGTATGGGTTCCATAATGTAAACCAAAAAAAAAAATGGGTCTCATGGGTTGGGTTGACCCATAACGGGTAACGGGTTTCGCGAGTAAAACTCATAAAAAACCACGAGTTAATGGGTTACCTACCAATTTTTATATACATAGTTTTAAGTTATATATATATACATTAGCTTATATAATATATATATATATATCTAAAATATAATAATAGTTTAACAAAAATATTATATACAATAAAAAATTATATGGGGTCCGTTTTAAAATATTGGAAAGATAATTTTGAACGCTTTGGAGAACTAGCTTATATGGCTTCCGATTTTCTTAGTATTCCTATCACTACGGTAGCTTTGGAGTGTCTTTCAGTATTAGAGCTCGAGTTTTGAATAAATACAGAAGTTGTCTTCTTTCCAAAAATGTTCAAGCATTAATATGTAGTCGAAACTGGTTGCGTGGATTTGAAGCTTATGAAGGTAAAGTCGTAAAGATTTAATTTATTTTTCAAACTTGCAAAATCATATACTAAATTTCGTTTATTGTTTATACTATTTGTTTGATCTATGTAGAGGATAATGGTGAACCTGAAAAAGAATCTACCATGCCTCCCGGAGAACGTAGGCAAGAATGACCTTAATTCGTGTTAGGGAAGCAAGATGTTTTTCAAATTATAGACTTCTATCATTTTTAATATTATTTCTTATTTCAATTTTTTCATTTGGTTTTTTGGTTTTTGGTTATACATTATGAACTTATGATGTCCCATTTAATTTTTCTATGTTTTTTTGAATTTATTGAAATTTGTTGGTGTTTTTTCTTTAAACAAATCAATTTTTATTTTTATTTTAAAACAAATATTAAAAACCCATTGGCCGTCCAAAAAAACTCATGTAATATAATGGGTTGGGTTGGGTCGGGTCTATAGATTTTGACCCGCGGATTTTATGGGTCGGCCCATCATGGGCAAAAAAAAAAAAGAAGCCACGGTGGAATGGGTCAGATGGGTTGAGTTGGCCCATCTGACAGCTCTAACACTGATTTTCATTATTTTATTTATTAAAATCAAATATATTTTGTTGAAATGAAATACATGTAGAAGCACCTTTGGCCCAATGGTCAAATAATGTTTAATTAATGTTTTAACATCCAGAGGTCTGGGGTTCGACTTCTAGACCGTACGATTTATTAATAAATCTGCAGATTAATGGACGCAAATTTATGGGAAATCTCCAACGTTTTGCAATTAGAGTTGTTCGTCATGAGAATGGAGCACACATAGAAAGTATGGTCTGTCGTGGATCTATTAGGGTTAAAGTGAATTGTCTATTTAATCTAAACGTTTCGGAAAAAAAAAAACTAAAATAAAGAGGATCTTTTATATATACTAGATGATCACGAGCTTTGGGTAGAACAGTGCTAAATTAAAACTTACCATGTATATTTGATACCTTACAACCCGATAAAAGGATAAGAGTGCAAGCGACCTTACAAGAAAGCGGTAAGTTAATGTATTTTTGGTCCATTGCTAATAAAGATAATAATTTCAGTTTCCTTGGGTTAGATTTAGTTGGACTAAGTTTGGTCTCAGTTTGTTCGGTAGAAAAGTATTGTTACGTTCGTTTAAAACATAGTTTGGTTTTGGTTTGTTCTTATGCACACCCAAAAATTTACCATTGTCGAACCTTTAATAGGTGCTTTGGCCACGGTAAGTCTCTAATCTCTTTCATTAACCAATTATGATGGTCCTATATATCTTTTGCAGTTGCATTAGAGTCGCTGAAGAAAACAGCAAACAAGAGACAAACAAGAGGGCTTAATGCGAGTGCTACTTGTGGACAGATATAGAATCTGTTCCGTGTTGATGTCCTTGTTTGAAGAAATGTCTGGTTTTGCCATTAGATGGCTCTGTCCAACTTTGTTTGATGATGAGACTTACCTTTGTGGGTTGGTCAGTGAAGACTAAGGATAAAGAGATTGAAGCAGCTCGTTTGAAAAGTGACGACTTTATCAAAATTTAGATAAAGTTGCATAGTTTAATGATATACAAGTAGTTTGGGGAAAATCTATCTCCTATTATATTATGTTATTTGTATTATAGTGAGATGAGCGACCATTGTAAGGTGGTTGATTAAGATTATTATGAAGATTGTTTCTAGGCTTAAGCATGTAAATTAGACACGCAGATTTGAATGAGTAGAGGAAAACTTAATAATTGAATGGAAAGTATAAACTTAAGTAATTACGTATGTAAACAAAACTTCTCTTAAAGATGAGTATAAACGTAACAAAAATTACAAAGGGACGACCATACAAAAAATAAAAGAAAATTACATATACAACTCATTCCTATCACAATGACCGTTCTACTTTTTGCATATCCTCGAATATTCCAAGTAGGATGCGTTGTTTTCGAACGAAAGTTTGGATATCAAATCATTCAGTACATCTTACACACATTTTTAGTATCTCCAAAATGTGTTGCAATGTATGTTCATCGGATGATATAACGAGAGTGCAAAAGAAAAACTCTTTTGCATATCCTCGAATATATCCAATGCATTTTCTAGTTGGTACATTACCAATATCACCATTATTTTACTAGATTTTCATATATAGCTATGTTGGACTTAGAATACTTTTCTACCATTCGATCAACCATAGCTATTATTCCAATCTAGTAAAAAATAAGACACTAGTATACAAACCATTCGCTTGTAGAGAAAAATCACAAATTCATAATGTTTTCACTTTGAAAACACATAGAAACAGTGGACGACGAAACCGGACCCATGACCGGTGACAAATGGATCGCATCATCAAACATAAGACCATGAACCAAACATATCTCGATCTCGATCTCTATCTAGTTCTAGACAAATCTCTGTTCTGTTCTTTTATACCCATCTAGACGATGATGCTCTGTTCTGGTCGCTACTTAAAGAAGTAAGAGGAAGTACCTTTCTTTGAAGACGAAACTCCACTTTTGTGTTAAAGATGAAGTTACAGATCGTACTTACTCTTGCAGAGCTTGACGGCGCACAAATTTTTTCTTTTTTTATGTTAAGCTTAAGTTTAGGTTTTCTGATGTCGAAAAGGAGTGAGTTGGGTTTATATAGTTAAAGGTAAAAGGTAAAAAGGTTTTCCCTAGGCGAATTTTTTTTATGTAGGAGCCATTTTAGGTGAAGTATTTTTATTATTTTATTTATTAAAATTGAATATGCTTTGTTAAGTGGTCTAATACACGGTCACTTTATATTTTTTATATTAAAAATGAGATAATGACAATTTCAACATCGTATATTTACATACTATATATTATTTGAGAAGCATTTTGGAAGCATTTTGCTTAGGTGTCATCACCTCATTTTTTTCAATTGTCTTTCATTTAATTAATAATAATTAAACTTAATACTATCCTAATTGCCAAACAAATACTTTTCTAAACAACATTAATCCCATAATAAACTTATCTACATTCCCAAATAAGTAATATATTTACTTATTTACTAAATTGTCTATGAAACATTCTCATTAACTTCTTTGATAATAAAATTCAGTATATATATCATACATTTACTCATTTACTAAATTGTCTACCAAAAAATAATATATTATCAGTATAATACTTTCCAATAATATATAGCTATTAAAAATTAAAATAATCCCATGATCCCACCGTTTGAAAATTAATTTTTATTTTGAAAATTATATTCTCCGATTATACCAATTATACACTCTCGGTTTATACTTTAGGATCCACCGATTTATATAATAAGATTGAAAACTTTATAATCCTCTATATTTAGAAGCCTATAAAGTTTAAACTATGTTTCAAACCCAAAAAAAAAACCAAAATATATATATAACTAGGCAAATTAAATAGTAATTCCCAAAATTTAGGATACTATTACCATATTTTATTTGTTTGCATTAAAGCTGGAAGCTAAAAATTAAATTAAATCAATTTCATCCACAAATTTAATATTTACCGTAATTAGCGTTCTTCCCCATATCATAATTCTTTAATTTTTAATTATCTTTTTTTATAAACTAACTAAACTAAACTTAGAATTTGACGTAATTAATTTTACTTGACGTAAACACAAATATAGCATTATTATTTTCTAAGCTAAACGAAATTCAATGATCCATTTATCAAATAAAATATCCCAAATTATCTATTCACAACAATAAATTAAATTTCACATGTATAAACTACATTTCCTCTAATTATACAATAACTACCAAATCTTTTACCATCACAATCCCACAAATTTAGTAAGTATAACATATTTTAATTTGATTTTCAGGATAACACTTTTACAAGGGGATCAAAATCAGTCCCATATATCAAATCTCATAAGTTAAACAATGATAATTAACATATCAATTACAATTCTAAACAGATTTGTATACCTTATTTTACATTACTAATTTGATAATCTATATTTTAGGATAATCAAAAACTTCGTATTCTATATATGAACAAAAACATACATACTATATCACATAATTGGTTAATCATAAATAGTAAGTTAATAACTAACAAATCAATTATGATTCTAAATTGGATAATTTATTTTCAATTATATATTACATTACTTATTTGTCATTCTATATATTTTGTTTACAAGATTTTTCCGTCAACAAGAAATTTTCTAAATAATATTATTCTATTATCTTATAAAAACAACTCAAAATATCTAATTCCTTAAACAGTGACTCACACCTAGATCATCATAAAAAAGAAAAAAGTTGAAGCTGAGATATCCATCAGTAATGCATCTCTAAAGATCAGACAAAGTACCTATATGTAAGTTTATGCAGTTTACAATATTCCAAACATTCCAATTGTGTCAGAAATTGCTAATTTGTCTATAATGGTTTATATTAAACATGTTAAATTATATATAAATCAAATTATGTATTTCTTTTTTTCTTTCCTAGCTTCAAACGGATAAAATAACTCTACCAACAAAGAAACACGAAAAAGTGAGTATTTACTACTATATTCAGAGACCTCACTAATGTAGTAGGCAAACGACAAATGACGTCTCTAAAAATCATATCAACACATTCTATAAATTATTTTATTTATTTTAAATCAAATAATTTTAAAATTAAATTCACGGTTACAATTAAACGCGTGCACAGCACGGGTCCTATTCTAGTATAAAATGAAATAGAAAAAACTTATATTTTAAAAATAAATAAGATAACAAAAGAAAATGAAGAAACAAGTAAAATATGATTTTTTTATTGTTCTTTAATATTAACCTTTTCCATTGTTTTTGAATTTCGTTGGAGTGATATATCCTATGAATTTTTCATTTCCAATTCAGTTTTTTTTAAAACAGTGTATTCATATACACATTCTTTATACTTTATACAATATATATCTCTATCAAATATTAAAAAGATCCATTTTAATTCCCCCAGAAAAAAACGGATCCATTTAGCTAGCAAATTGTTGTCAAAAATATTTTGTTAGAATGATTTCAAATTAAAGGGACACTGCGTAACTTCTAAATAAAAATCATATTTTGGAACCCATCTTTGTTTATTGCTCTACTCATTCTTTTGTAAACGCTCCGGTTAAAGTGTAACCCAAAAAGGACATTGCTTGGCTCTTTAGTCCATCATGAGTTTATAAACCAAGAAATTTACTCATGTCTCGAGACGTAGGTCGAATTGGTCGGCCATTACCAAGTCCACTTGACGGTCAACATTGATAACAACACATATTTTACTTTTAAAAATGCATATAGCCTATATATGAATGCATCCTAGTTGATCCATCCAACCAGAGCCGGATCTAAGGGAAGTTTTATGAAACATTTGAATAGGGCCCCACCTTTGAGGAGTCCCACATTAAAAAAAAAAATTATATGACTAACAAGATTTTGGTGGATCCCGATCATAATGGCATCAATCAATTATAGAAATATATATTGTAAGAAAAAGAATAGAAGAATTTGCTTTCCATGATATGATATTGATCGAAAAAATTAAAAAAACATGGTTAGAAAATGAACGTTTTATTGATTTTGCTAGAAAAATGTGAAAGAGATTATTTTTCAAAGTCGTTAGCTTCTTGTTATTTTTTTTTGCGGTAAAACTGTTTATTTTTAAAAAAATTCTTACGTTATATGTATTTTTACACTTAAGTTTTTATACTATCAAATATATTTTGTATAGGACCCCGACTATCTCAGATCCGGCTCTGCATCCAACGCAAAGTTTGTGAGAATCTATCTTTGTTTAATTATTATATGATCAGAAGATAAGCTAGTTGTTTGTTTAGTGTGTGTGTTTGAATCATGTAAACTACTCGCAATCACATTTAGCTTATAATTAGATAGAGACGAAACGTGATATTTGATTAGAGAGTGAAAATTAAAATGCTAACAAAAGAAAGTAACTTAGTATTATAAACGAGAGACAAGAGTTTACAAATGAGAGAAGTTTCGGCAAGAGTGGCAACACTAAAAATTACATTTGAAGAACGAATGTATACATTATTACAAGATTACATCTATCTCTAAGTCATGGTGTCTTCAACTTCCACATCGTCTTTTAACAAATTTGCTTCAAGCTTTGCAAATTCACAATGATGTGTAAAACATATCTTATTTGTTGTTTACATGTAAACAACAATATCATGACCAAGCTTCTCTATCGTTTGCATATCTTCAATGCTTTGTAGTTCTCATTACCACAAAAATCCTTCAAATCTATTTTAATCTTTTGCATATCCTCGAATATCTTCAGCATATTCCGTAACTTATCAATTAACAAAACAAACTAGTAGTCGTAGGCGTCTAGTACTTTCCAACGTACTATGTCCATTACCAAAATGATCATCAAGATCCATCTTACTCTTATACATATCCTCTAATATCTTAAATATCTTTTGTGGATAGCTACGTTGAAATGATGACTTGTTATTCTACCATTCGATCAACCAGAGTTCTAACTTTTGAGATGTGGTAAAGATTGAATCATTTACCTATATCCCATTTCTACCATTTGATCAATTCAAACTACCCTCTATCAGCTATAATCTTTAAACAACGCGTTGTCTTCAGCATCCTACAACTTAGACGGGTAATTTGAGTATCATCATTCGCTTGTCGAGAAAAATCACAAAATCATGTCGTTTCAACTTGAAAGCAACATTTTGTATCCAATGAAACCAAAAACAAAGAGGAGGAGACCATAAAGACACCTGCCTGGTGACAAATCCATCGTATCATCGTAGGTAACATCATGAAACCAACATCTCAATCCTAATGTCAATCTTAATCCCATTCTACCTATAGAAGATGCTAGTCAATAGAAGGATTAGCTATGAAAGTACCTTTGAATGGGACAAGATGGAGAATCAATCAAACATCTCTTCGAAACCCATCAATCTACCAGTAGATTCGGACCTTTGAATCCAACACAACGTTTTGTGTTTCGCCAAAAGTGGCTCCCTTCTCGATCTCTTTGTAAGGAAGGAGTTCAAGATCGTAGCTTTGCAGAGCTTTGGCGGCGGTTAGCTCGAAGTGTTTTTTGTTTCTTTTTATTTTTTTACGTCAGGCTTAGGTTTAGAGGTCTATCATTTATACATCACAACTCATCCCTACATAAATTTTCTTTTCCTCTTTCCCCAAATTATTTTTATTATCACGTAAATCCCCTATTTATTTATTTATATTTCCCTTTTCCCCCTTTTGGGTCGAAAACATGGATATGTAGAAGTGTTAACTTAGGGTAAATGACCAAATATAGGCCCTTAATGAGAATTAATCTTGGCACAGCCTTCTATAGTAAACAACTCGAACAGGTTGGGTGAAATCAAAAATATGTATTCCGATGACCATAGAGAAATGGACCATTTGTGTTCAAGCCCAATGCAAAACAAACATCTAATTTCATCTATTTTCGATTTTTTTTCTTTTGGTTTCAAACTTTCAAACCAAATATGGTTTTATTTTGGAATATTGTATACCTCAAAAAAAGGAAAAATATCTCAAAATTTAACCAAAACCCTCTTATGTGGCTAAATTCTAGCCATTAATTTTAGAGGTTTTTGTTAGATTTTGAAATATAATTTTTTGAATTATTATAGAAAAATTGACCCTTTTATTTTATGATTTCAGCGTTGGAAATATCTTATAGAGGGAAACATAGTGAAATATGTAAATTTCGTTGACATTACTTTAAGAATGACATTGTATTTACCACCGAAAAACCAACAAAAATTTGGATAAAAGAGATCTATAATACCTGAAGTAGTCTCTAAGATGTTGGGTTTCACCGTTCACGTCAAGCCCACCTCTAAGAAACTGTGCATGTAATAATAATGAAAGTCTTTTTGTGTTTCTTTTCGTATGAATCTGATGATCCGCCGTTATTCTGGCAAGTCTCATGTGACTTACATTATATACCTTAACAACCTCAAGTGACCAAAAAAAAGTCAATAACTGTTTTATTAAAGAGATGTTTAAATCCGAATTTGGTTTCTGGTCAAATTTTTTTTTGGTATTTTAAATTTATAGTTTATGATCAATAATATCTTATTATATAAAACAAGATGCGCAAAATTGTAACTCACGAGATCTCGACAAATGTTAAGTAGTCGATTATATTGTAACACATGTCAAATATTTAAATATGTAAATTTTCATTATATAAATTTATTAAATGTAATATTAAAATTGTTAATTACCCAAAAAAGAAGAAGTTAAAATGGAGGAAAAAACAAGCATAAAGTAATTTTACAAATTGCACAAAACTTCTATGCGAATAGTTATATAAAATATCTAGTTGAAAACATTTTTTAATAAAGAGAAATTTAACATAAAACAAAAACTAGGAGAAAAAAATATGAACTTATATAATTAAAAACAGAAACGGCCATGTTTCTATCGTTATATATAGGCAGAGGTTTAAAACATATGCATATCTATGGGGAACACAAAATAATTGACCATAAAAATTAGATCGACGAGTATGTTTTCATGTTTAAAGTTTACGAAATAGCACCAAAGAAAGATCGTCAAAACATGTAAAAATGATTTAGTTATTATATCAAACAGTTTAATGATTTAAACCAAATTAATATATATGTTAAGCATATATACTTTATTGATTTCCAAAATTTTCAAATTATATATAAGATATGAGACTATATTTCTTCAAATTACATATGAACCTAGAACTTTAGTCACAACATTACTTAAGTTAAAATTTTAATTAAGAAGATAGTATGTTATTTCCCAAAATATTTTTTAAACCTAACTATTTACTATAGATCAAATAATTCTCGCATCGCGAGAGTTTTAATCTAATTCAAAATAAAGTAAAATAAATCTACTATAGATGGTTTGTTACGGTTAGACTACATGTTTAAGTTAAATATATCCTAATTTACAAATAAATTTTGGTTCTCGATCAATATCTATTGTTTTAAACAAATCGGTTTATCCGGATTAAACATTCCTTTTCATATTCTTTTAATTAAATCATTTTTTATTTGTAAGTTGTAAGTTGTAACTACTCTCTAATTAGGTCCTATTCTCCGACCGACCCTTTTAATGGCTCCCACGTTTCAGTCTAATTATTTATACGTACCCTCTCTTTCTCTCTACTTAGACTCAATTCGTTCTTCTTCTGTTTCTTGGAAACTTGAAATCGCATGAAATTTGAGGAACTCCTCATGGAAGCTTCACAACAACACAATCACAAGAGACATTACTTAGAAGAAGGAGTAAGCATATTTATCTTTGATCCTTAAATGCAAAAATCAATTTCTTTATTCCCTATACTTATAAATTTTTGAATGTTTGTGTTTATGTAGGTGATGCATCTAAAAGAGAAACTAGAGGAAGAAGAAGCTCTAAGTAGAGGTTTACGAGCTGCTTATGATGGCTCTATTCTTTCGTTCCCAAGTATCTCTTATTCGTTTCTTCCACCTCAGGCAATACCAATACACATACTTCACATAATGTTTAACTATTTCTTATGATCAAGCAATTAAAAGAAATTTGATTTGTCTAACAGTTTTCCGAGCTTATACAAGAACTAGCCGTTGTGGAGGCAGAGATTCTTTGTCTAGACCGAAAAATCGAGGAGCTGAAGCTTAAATTGTACTACGAACAAAAACAAACGCAAGAGATGACCGAGCAGAAGAAGACCTTGGCTAGACAGAATCATGTGAGACACAATAGTTTACCACTAAGACATGAACTTCATCAACGATCTTTGTCACATCACTACCAACGTTCTACTCTAGATACTGTCTCAAGTACCCATCACTCGAGACTCTCTTTCTCTTATGCTCCCGATTTCTTGGATGCTACTTCCTCAAGTGGCTTCACTAGTAAGTAGTTGCTTATTCTGTATGTTTATAAGCTGCACATTAGTACTAGGGAAGAGCACAACAAACCTAGAATGGTTCGAGTGAAACTTGAGAGGAGACTAATAAAATGCTCTTAGTATTAAATTTGGAATGGTCCCTGGCCTGAGGGTTGTACAGGCCTAGGTCTAGAACCTCTTAGTATTAAAAAAAAAACAAGAAAACGGAATACTCACATTTCACTCAGGGTCATGGTTTTGCTATGCAGATGAAATTGATGGATTATCAAGAACGCAGATGGGTGGAGTGAGAAAGGGGCTTCGACTCGTGGAAGCGAAGACCAAAGACGACCCAAATGAAGTATCTGAACAGCTCATAAACTGTCTTATAGGCATTTACTTGCAACTCAATCATGTTTCTTCAAAGACCAAAGGGGATGATGTCACCGCGCTTTCGAGAAGGCCTTCTTCTTGTAGCCGGAAATCAAATACATATAGTTCTTATCATAATGAAATGAATCTTGATCCTTATCGAATATTGCAAGAATCGAGCGGAGGAGTCACTAGAGACATTGGCCCTTACAAAAACTTCATTCACATTTCAAGAAGTTCCATAGATGTGACTCGTTTTACACATTATTGTTCACCGGCTGTTCCACGCTTAAGGTGTTACAAGATCTCATCAAATAGAATGGTTGTTGATGAATTCTTTTGATTAACGGTATCTATGTGTGTTTACAGCGTTTTGATGCAGAAACTATCAGAAGTGGATTTGAGTTTCTTGACATACAAGCAAAAACTCGCTTTCTGGATCAATATCTGCAACGCTTGTATCATGCATGTACGGAACATTTTCAAGTTAACTCGTTAAAGAAATTTAGTATATATCACACACGATGTTAACTTAAAATTATATTATCCATTTCCATTACAGGCATTTCTTGAGTATGGGTTACCTTCGTCGCACAATAGACTACTCACCTTGATGAACAAGGTAGGTTTATGGATTAAAATTCCAAGCAAAGAACTCTAATGTTACAATTGGAAAATTATCAAACCTTATTATGTTCTTCTGTTATTTTTTTTGGCAGGCTTCACTCAACGTCGGTGGCATAGTCCTCAACGCTTTGGCTATTGAACATTTCGTCTTGCGACATCCTTTTGAACCAGAACATGTAAGTGCATCAATCCATATTAATTCATACTTCTAAATATATGTATACTTATTTATCACAAGAAACTAATTAATTACATGTTCATGAAACAAGGGGTTGCTTGATGAGAAAGAAACTCTCCTGCGACACACTTATGGTTTAGGATATTCAGAACCAAACGTGACATTTGCGCTTTGTCGCGGAAGTTGGTCTTCACCAGCAGTAAGTGTACAAACATATAGTTTATCTTGATGGTTGTGAATCACTCTCGAACATATTTATAGATAATGAGATTGATATTCATGTGCAGCTAAGAGTTTATACAGCAGAAGAGGTAGTGAATGATTTAGGAAGAGCAAGAGTGGAGTATCTAGAAGCTTCCATAGGTGTTTCAAGCAAGAAAAAGATTGTGGTTCCACAACTTCTACTATGGCACATGAAAGATTTTGCAGATGATATTGAATCTCTTCTGGAATGGATATATAGCCAGTTGCCTCGAACAGGGAACCTAAAGGGCATGGTTATGGAATGTTTAAAGAGAAAAACAAAAGTTCCTTTAGCTAAAATGGTAGAGATTCAAACATATGGACATGAGTTTCGTTACTTGTTATCATTGTAAATGTGAGAGATCCTTATCTTTCGTGTAGAATAGAATGACAATGTTTGGTAACAGGAAAAAGGGAAGAAATAATGTCTGGCAGTTGTCTCTAGATCATTGATTATTTGATTGTATACAAAGCAATGGAATCAACTGATCAAAGTCACGGGTGATAATAAGAGCGACTAGATGCCTCAAACATTCACATTAGCAAAAACAAAAAAAAACATTCACACTAATATTTATCAACCTTTTTACTCGGATGCTTTAAATAATTAAATCAAACCCTTTCCAAATGGAATAATCATATATATATATAAAGGAATATAAACTTTAGCAAAAATTCTAAGTGGAGAAAACATGTTCCGTTCATATCACCAATAAAGAAAAAATGAACACGTAGAGAGAGAGACTTGTGGACTTGTGTTACGTTTTGCATCAAATGCTGTCGGAAATATAGACTTTTATTCAATTTTTTAAATCTATCAGTAAATCAATTTTTTAAATCCCACTTATTAAAGGCTTTTTTTAGACCAATAGCCATTGAATTATTCTTGTTTCTTGTTACCGAATCTAAGTGGGATCCTCGTGGATCTAACACTAACATGCATTAACTTCACTCTAAGAGAATCACTTTTGTAAATAGCTAGTTAGAAAAGTAAAAACAGGAGATCATTAGTAGTATAAAAGTATCATAATATTATCATCTTTTTAGATTACACGAAATTAAAAACGTTACAAACCCACCATGTAAAATACTTTAGTAGCTGCGGGCTGTTACAAAATTTTCGCACAGCCACTTCAGCTACTTTACTTTCTCTCCCCATTTTTCCCCTTCACAATTAAAACACCAAACCCACAAACAAAAAAAATATAGTAAAAAAAACACACGCAAAAAGTCAAGGATACTATTCTCCCTATCATTTTCCTCACCTTTCCATATATAAATTTGTAAAAAAAAAAAAAAGGAGAAGCGAAATTAGCGGAGAGTTCTCATTTGTCTCGAACCACTTTAGTTCTTGTTCTTGAAACTCGCATTTAGACCCTGAAATTCTTCCCGACAAAGGTTTGACCAAACTGCCAGTTAGAAGGAGCAATGTTCCATGAAGTTGAGGTTCTACGGTCACTGCCTGTGACACGGAAAGAAAGTGACTGGCCAACCAAAACAGCGTTAGATTGCCAGTTTTGTCCCCAGTTCCTGCTCAAACTCATCCAACCAGTCTTGGTTCCTTTCACGCTTGCCCTCACGATGTCTCCGGCTCCGGCCACGTTAGTGATCAAAATCAAGTTGAAGTAACGGTGACCGTTGATTGTGAACCTTACCCCTCCTCTCTTTCTACAAGGAACCCTACACAACAAATCCAACATTTCACACTCGTTAGTCACACACTCACATGTCAAAAATATTGATTAATTTGTGCATTAGATAACACCAACATCAACAAAATAAATGCTCCCTGTTTTAGTAAATAAAAAAATTCTACCTAACACATAAAAAGTTGCTTCTAACTAAAATAGAAAAAGTCATGTAATAACAAATTTAACTATGTGTATAACGATAACAGAAAATTACAATTTTACCCTTAACGAAGATCATTTGATAAATGCCTTTTTACCAGTGAATTTTAACCGATTTATCTAAAAAAATCCAATGCCTATGGTCTTATTTTCTAGTGAATATTGTTATGGTCCCAAACAAGTGTATAAGATTTTGTACCTGCGGTATGAGACGGGTACAATTCCGGCGCGATATTGAGCGATCTTGAGGAAGACAGGCATGGCTAGGTCGAAGTGTTCACGGGGTGGGTTGCACCATCCTCCGTTGTCACTTGGCTGAGCCAAGTTAGGTGGGCAGAAGTTGGTTGCGGTAATGAGGATTGAAGGACTACCAGCGTGGCACCATTGTGGGTCGTTGGCGCATTTTAGCTCAAAGCAAGCTCCACAACTCATACCATTGTTAAAAAGCGCCGTGCTCAAAGCAGCCGTGTTGGTTCCGTAGCCTTGGCTGTATAGGTTACCGTAACCACAAGCTCCTCCTATAATTAATATCAAAACAAATAAATAAAAATCATTTTTTCTTTTTTTAAAATGAATATATATATATATATATATATTTATGCTCTGTTTTTTTTTCTGGGGACTGACCCATAGTGCCGGAGGCGTCGCTACCACCGTAGAAAGTGGCATGTGCGTTTTGCCACGCGCCGCCGGTGTAGATACCGGGTTTTTTTGCGTCGACGATGTTCAAGAGAACAAATGTGGTAAAGAGAATTGCTAGTTTAATAGCCATTTTGTGTGAATTGTTGAATAAGGGGTTCTAAGTTACTATGAATGTAAAGGAGAAATATGAAGAAAGAAACAAGAGCGCAAGCTCCTAAGCGCTCTTGCTTAAAGAAGAGTTAGGTTTTTGTTATTTGGAGAAGAGGATGGTGAAAGAAGAAAGAGTGAGGTTCGGTATTTATGGAGGGAAGGAAAGTCCAAAGTTAGAGTTAAAGAGAGAGAGGGGAGAGAATATTGGCTAAGTTTTATTTTGTCAAAATTAAACTATAGAAAAAATAGATGACTATTTCTACGTAAGGTGGAGGTAGGTTTGTAACCGTTTTGTCAATTTTTATATTATTATAGATAATAATTATTGATATTCAAAAATGTTTTATCTCATTGATTCCTGGATCTAAAATTGTGTGTGACTAGAAACTTGATGCCAAATAAAGGTCGACAAATTAAAGAATATCGAGTTGACTTATGTGAGGCGTTACATACTTTGTATATTGGGTCCGATTGGTAAACTAGTTTTTTTAAAATCTGGAGCGGGAAGCTAGAGCGGTAAGCTTTATAGCATAGTGCAAAGCTGTATAGATAAAGATTTGAGATAAAGATTTGAGATAATGGTTCAAAATGGTAGCATGTAACGCCACTTTATAAATTATACCGTTTCAATTACTACCAATCACTAAAGTGGGAGACAAAGCTGTAACCATGTGCAAAAAAGTCAAAACTGTACTCTGTTTGTTGTTGTACTATTAAAAGAGATAGAAGATAAGGATAGATGATGTATATACTTGAAAAAATTTGTGTTCTTATTGGTTGTGGTAGATTTTTTTCTGTTAATTATATTTTAAAATATAAAAAAAAAATTATGTTGAAGCAAGCTTATTATACATATAACCAATATGCATCTTCCTCACACATCACGGTTCTTTCCTTTAAAATCACATACACCACCCTAAAAACAATTCTCAAAACATAGCTACAAATTTTGTATTAAAGTAAAAATCTCATCATAATTTGGTATTAAAGTAACAATTCTCATCATAATTAAGGTAAAAATTAATATTTGTTTTCCTGCATAATATTTTATTTAATATATGTTAAATTGTTTGTTTGGTTTGCTTAAACTTTTAATATACGTTATGTTTTAGTATTTTTTGGTTAATATATAACATTTTTATAAAAATAACATTTAAAATATGGAAGCTTATAAATTTAAGAATATAGACTACTTTGCAACCAAATATGAAAATGTAAATTTTAAATAAGTCTATAATGTTTTCTGGTTAAACAAAATTGGGTATGACGTACACCATTTGAATTACTTACAAGAATTTTAGTTTGGTAATTGTTTTGGCTGCAAAAATAATTACTTTCATTTTGTAAACAAAAAGTATGTCAATTTAAAGTTTTATTAATTAATTTAATTTTAAAAGTATGGGTTCTAAAATATAACTAATTATTTCTTTACAGTACTAATATATTAGTAACGTAAATTACCAATACAAAATGTTATAAACATAGTTTTATGAAAAAAATATTAACATATTTTCTTTTATTGTAGTATGGCTTCTAATGATGGTCCAGGACCTTCACGCATACGGAAAATCGTAAGTTTTTCAATAATCATTTTAGTATACGTCATATATTGGAGTTTATTACAGTATATATATACATAAATAAGTACGTATATGATTTGGTATCGTTTTTTAGAAATAATTTTGGAAACCTGCGGAAGAAAGTGTTTTGCTCGAACTGTATAAAGCTGAACTTCAAAAAGTTGATTATAATACGTACGCATTAAAAAATGCGCAACGAAAACGTATTATGCGTGACTTATATAATAAAACGGTGGAAAAAGTTGATGAGTGGAAGTTGGTGAAAAACAAAATGGATACATTGAAAAAAAAATCATAAAGAATGGATTCAACTTATGGGCATGAGCGGTGTGAGTGCGGATCATAGGACAGGAGTTATTACGATGGACCCATCGTGGTGGGAATTACGTGAAGCAGTATGTTGGAAATTATTACAGTATGTTAGTTTAATTACGTTTTCCTTACAAAAAATTAAAAATAATAATTTTAACTAAAAAAAATTTCATATTCTTTTCAGGAAAGTAGAACAATTAGTGCTTGCAATCGTAAACCGCCAAAACATTGGGATGCAATGCAACGTATGTATGGGTGGTGTGATGTATCAACTGAACACATGTATGACGCAGATGGGGCACGTAGAGAACTACAAGGCAATTATGAAAGAGCGAATGATAGTCCAGATTCTGGTTGTGGTGGAAGGGATAATGAGGTAATAACGAGACACCTATAAATGAATACATACCTCAAACCCAAGGAGAAAGTACCCATTTACCAAATACATCCTTCATTGATCATGAAGAAACATACGAAGATGTCCCAGATGAAGCAGGAGAAGAAACAAAAGGAATTGAAATGCCACAACAAATCCATAGTCGTTCGGGCAGAGAGAGTAGTCGTGCAACTCCATATAGTGTTGGACGGGGAGGAAGTAGTCCAAGGAGAAGCAATTCACGACTACGTTCTGGTAGTAAGAGAAGTCGAAGTAATCGTCGAAGGCGTGAGTTTGAAGGCTCGGTTTCCACAGCATTTCAAGATATGGCAGATGCACGACGTGCAACTGTATCAGCTTTGCGACCTGATGGTTTTAGCCAAGAAGAATATGGCAAATTCAAAGAAGCATTTTCAATGTTAAAAGCTTTGCCGATTGAGAAGTATAAACTATTTTGGAAAGCATCTGTGGAGTTACTGAAAAAAGATGCATGGTGGCGTAATACATTTGTGGACACCCCTTTTCAATCAGATGATGATAGAATTGGTTTTTTAAAAAGTATAACTGGAGTGGATCGGGTAGGCAATACAACAAGCGAAGCTTACGAGAACTTTCAACCATTTTTAAGTGGTTCTAGCGGTGGGAGTGTAAGATCATCAGGAAGTTCAGTGGGATATTCATCTGGGAATTCACAATACAATCAACCTGACACTCCACAGTTTCATCCCTCAGTTGCCATGGGGCAGTTCTTTCCATCCCAAAGACTCGGATTTAACATGCCCGGGCAAATGATGGGTGCGCCTTACTTTCCAATGATGTTTCCTCAAGGACTTGGTAGTTTCTCCTATATGCCCCCATCGCCAGCAGGTCAAATGTTGCAATCACCTACACCTTCTACAATCTTTAATGCAGGGACAGGTTCAATGTTGAGTAGGACACCACCGAGACAAATGGGTAATAGTAATGGTGATCCAAGAATTAACGTATCTCCTAGTTTTGGAACACCATCTAGACGGAGAGCAGATACTGGTTATAAGTTTGGTGAACCTTCAGAATTTGGAGCTCGACCGAGACATTTAAATTTTTCTGATGACGGAACAGAAAATCAGCCAATAAATAACCCGAGACAATGAATTTAGAGTTTTATTTGTATATTGTTGTATGTGAAAATTTATTTCTCTACTTTGTTTAATTATCATATTGATAAAAAAAAAAAAATTGTAACTATATTTTTGTTATTATGATGTCAGGCAAACCGAATTGAAGAGTTATATTCTGTTGGACTAAACAATCTAACACGTGAAGAACTTTTCGAGTTATTTATGCTTGAAGACAAACAAGTCGATCAGGTACTTGTCGAACCAACAATGCAATATTATGAGCAATATCTATGTCGACAGCCCATGCAAGCTGGAGGAGGATTAGGTTGGTTAAACATTAAACGACAAATTGAGAGTGATGATGTGGCATGCTTAAATGCACTTAGAATGCGTAGAAGAACATTCCAACTTTTGTGTCAAGTGATGGAAAGCGAGTATGGTTTAAATCCAACAGAAAATATTAGCATTAAAGAAAGTGTTGCAATGTTTCTGAGCACATGTGGGCATAATGAGGTACAACGGACGGTAGCGAGAAATTTTGGGCGTAACCAAGAAACTGTTAATCGAAAGTTTCATGAAGTATTGGATGCGATGGAACGACTTGCTTGTGATCAAATGAGGACTCCAAGTACTCGTCAACTTAGAGAAATTCCATCAAAACTTCGTAATGATACTCGTTATTATCCATTCTTCGAAGGTTTTATTGGTGCTATAGATGGAACGCATGTTCCCGTCATTCCACCACCAGAAAATCGAAGAGCATATTGGGACCGTTTTGGTGAAGCAAGCCTTAATATTTTGGCTATATGTGATTTAAACATGCTTTTCACATATGTGTGGAATGGAGCACCAGGTTCTGTTCATGATTCAAGAGTTCTATCAATAGCACAACAAAACAACCAACGGTTTCCGAGACCTCCTACAGGGAAATATTATCTCGTCGACTCTGGTTATGCAAATAAAAAAGGATATTTAGCTCCTTACCGAGGAAACCAAGAAGAAGAAGTTATATATCATTTACGGCAATTCGACAATGGTCCACCTCCAAGAAATCAACATGAGTTATTTAACAGATGGCATGCATCCCTTCACTCTGTTATAGAAAGAACCTTCGGAATCTGGGAAAAAAATGGAGGGTCGTGAAAGAATTACCAAGATACAACCTTGAAACGCAAAAAAGATTGATTTTCGTTACCATGGGACTTCATAACTTTATTCGACGGTTAGATATTACGGATGCTGATTTTGATGCCAACCCAACTGTAGAATGAAAATGCTCATGGACAACAAGAAGAAAATGTAAATATGATCGATGAGATAGAAGAGGCGGAAACATCTACAAGTGGAGCATACATGGCAAAATCTTTATGGGAAGAGGGTGGTTAATTATGTTTCATATTTCAGTTATTTTAAAATTTTGTGTTTACCTTAATGTCTATATTATTTGCATTTTGTCTTTTTAATTTATAAAATTATTTTAATTAATTAATTAATTTAATCAAATATTCTCTAAAAAAATTGTCACAATTTGTAGATACGTAATTTTGTTTTATATTTACTTATTTACTATATAATTTGTATTCTTAAATATTTTTCTTAATTATTTAATATGAATTACTATTTATACCGCTTTCGGTTACCAATCGGAATACTATTTGTACCGCTTTGTTTTTTGTACAGCTTTGTCTCAAATCTTTATCTATACAGTTTTGCACTATGCTATAAAGTTTACCGCTCCAGCTCTTAAAAAAGGTAAGTCTACCAATCAGACCCAAATATTAGTATAATAGTGTTGGTAAAGCTTTTGATAAAGATTTCGTGATTGGTACAAATCTAAAACTGTATGAATTAAAAAGTAGCATAAAAATTTTAAAAAGTCTATCAATCAAAGCCATTATGTAAATGAATATTATGTTTGTTAATGTAAACATATTTAAGCCTTTGTCTTTTCGACTCTGTTTTTTTTTTTTGTTCACTTCTTTACTTGCGCGGGTATATCTAATTCAAAGCTAAATTATCTTATGATGAAACTGACCTTGATTAGTGTTTTCTATATTTATCAATTTAATCACTCTACTGCAAAAAAAAAAAAAAATCAAATGGACAGAACGAATATTGTTTTTTTTTTTTTAATCTCTCCTTAGCATCATAACTATAAAACCCGAGTATCTCAATAACTTATATAGTTCTTTAACTAGCCGCCCTACGAAAACGCATACTAGTTTTCGGAATATGTAGAGTTGTTATGTAAGATAATAGAGTGTACATATTTTACTTGGTACATAATAGAGTATATACATGTGTATTTGTAATGGTCAAAGGCAATTGAAATTGGTATTTAGTTTGTTATGTAAAAGGGAGAAGAAATTAAGTTTGCTTAAAAAATAAGTCGGGAGCATTCATCACGAACGGATTTTGCTTAGCACAACAGTACAACCATCATTACTTGTATACCCTTTTTGGTCCTAATCCTTTTATATATATATATATCCTCATGCATGCCATTGCCGCTATTTTCTCTCTTTTTTCGGTGTGCTAAATAATAAATACATATAATTTTTCCCTTCTTACTTTTACATCTTCAATTTCGCAAAAAAAAACTCAAAGCTAATTTGAATTACCAATTATTCGTATTCAGTCTATATATAGTTGCATTAAAGATTTATGTTTCGATTCAAACAAACTTTTATTCTAGCGTTTGCCGCCAAATATTTACCCTCCAAATTCAAGAGATTTTGCTTTATAGAGAGACTCCCACTTACATAGAAGAAAGTGAGTTTTTTTTCATTTTATTAAATTTAAAAGAAGTTTTTTCCAAAGAGATTAAAAAGAAAAATAAGCAAAAATAAAAGAAGGGCCCGTATTGTCCGCATTCATCGGTCCACGTATTGCGCCGTGCATTAGCCGTACGTAAAGTGATATAGTCGACCCGACCCAATATCTCTCGGATCTATTCGGTCAATGTTTGTGTCATGAAACTGTCAAAGATTTTTCATTTTTAAGGAGCAAAAGTTTTCCACTTCTTAGTTCTCACGTGAGAAAAGTCAAAGCTCTATATCTCCCTCCACCACCATTCAACATTTCTTTAGCACTATTTAAATTTACCTTTTGTCACAAAAACCCCTTATATATATGAAGATGGATCTAAGCATGTCCGGTCCGGAGATTTATAAGATCCGATACGAAATTAAAAAATAAGTTATATTATTAAAAAAAATTATGTTAATTTGATTAATACAAATACAAAAATTCATGTTAATTTGATTAATAAATATGACTTTTTCATAAGTTAATATTTAAATTTCACTTATTTAGTTATATATTAATATGGATCATCATAATTAAATTCTCTTTTTCCTTATAACATTTCACGACAAAACCATAAAACGTATATGAGGTGTATAAAAAAAATATATCCTTAAAAATTTGAAATATTTTTGAGGTCCAACACCTGTCATGTGGTATTGTTGGTGTTGCTACATGACCGGCCCTGGATCCAAGAAATTTCGATTAAGAAAACTAGATTAAGAAAAATTGGACCCAGGACAAAAACTAAAATTATAGTTCTTGTAATTTTACACTACTAAAATTCAGATTCATTTGGAAAAATCATGTGCCATGCACTTACAAAATTCGGGTACTATTGTCTACCTCTAAGTTTATGTATATGTTTATGTATAATTTATTTTCTTTGTATGAGTACAATTATCATATAACTAATGCTTATTTGTTGAACTATAATTAAGCATACCTTGTTTAGTATGAAAACTTAAGTAGTAATGGAAGACTTTTTATTCTAATATTTATATATCCAAAATTCCACCTCAAACAGCTCTAAACTTCTAGTCATTATCTCCGCAATTTAGCTACATGAACTTTAACTTTTTTAAATTGTTGAATAAAGAGCATGCACACTTAAATCTTTATGCATCGCGGCGCGCCACCACCATTGAAAACATCAATATACTATACTACTAGTAATATAAAATTATACTCCCTAACAATATGGTTAATTTCCCTAACAATAATATATAGAAATATTTAGTAGTGAAACAAGAGAAGGATAAGAAGTGCTAATTGGATTAAGAGGAAAACAGTTAGAGGCGGCCGTGAGAAGATGACAAGGCATATCTATGCACCAACCAGATCTTCTTGTACCTGCCACGTCACTCCAAAATCTTCTTGTATCTGCCACGTAAGCTTAATCCGTGCCAGCTTCTCCTTGATGTCAGATTGAAATTCTAGAATGGATTTGTTTGGTTACCGACGAATTAAATCTTCACTTCCTCGGAACGATATGTGGTTACAAATCAAGAAAATGTGAATTGCATAATGATTCCATGTGTATATAGATGTGTTGTGTTTACAAACTCAAACTGTTGTATTTGACATTGTATAAAAGAAAATGTTTACGAGGATACATTAAAACGTGGTAACCGCAAGTCATATATCTTTATACTTGATTGGTGAAAATTGTGGAAATTACCCCCGAAATTAATGTTTGAAAAGTAAATATTGTATAGATATAATTTGTGTACTCTTATCCTTATGGTACATGGTATTTTTCAAATTAATCCCGGCAACGTATACTGGTAAAATGAGAATATCAGAATTATTGTATATGTCTATTATTTATATGTATTCATCCAAAATACAACATGCACACGCATAGAAGGCTAAAAGCTTAGGAAATCTTTATCATGAGAATACAAATGCACTTGCATGTGAATTAATTATCTACCACTCCTCTCCCAACGAATTCACGTCTTTACATTTATTTCGTTTCAGCACATAACATTATTATTCTCTTTTTTTTTCTCTCTAATTTTTAAAGCTTTTTTCATATTATTTTATTTTATTCACTTTAAAATCTTATGTGTATGCTTCTTTAAAACCACTAGTGATCTTGGATCTAAGTGTATTATTGGTATACTCCAGTATTATTTAAGACTATTTGTTGTGACCCAATTTATCCTTTTATGTTTATCAAAAATTTTTTTTATCCTTTTATACAGCTAAATGAGAAGATAAATTACAATCATAATATTATGTATATGAGTTAAATGATGAAACTTTTTAAAATTGTTTAAATACAAATTGATGGTCTTGCACTCTTGCCGTAATAATGGTTATTATTATACCAAATAAATCCAGCAATATGTGAATGTTCATTAACTAGTTTATTAAATACTTAGTCGTAAAACAGAAGTACGTGTAGATTGCTAACTGAGCTACATTCAAGCAACACAAAAAATCATTACTAAATTCTTGCATCAGTGAAGTATAATTAAATCGTGTATCTAGTTTGTAAATTCATATATACCGACAGATAACCTCATTACATAAAAAATTCTTATAACATGCCATTAAAACCTCAGTGAGAAAAAAAAATTGCAGCAAAATTCAATAAAATCTGAACCGTCATATTTTCCACATCTATTGTTTGTTATTCACATCGAAGTTTATGTACATTCTCTTTAAAGAGCATATACAGTCAGTATTATGTAAGGGTAAAGAGTAAAATCTACTCAAATTTAGAAATTTAGAACAATTGGGATATCATATTTTAGGAGAAGTGGGGTCATGAATCATGAGTTGATATAAGTGGGAGAAGGAGAAATTGTAATTGACAAAAAGTAATTGAGACCACACATGCTATGCCCACAATCACATTGTAAGAAAGATTCCCCTCGGAATTTCGCAATACAAACAAGGAGATCTACAGTATTTCAGTGTTTTTCCGCAAATAATACAGCTCACAAATTCATAAGTTAAATCTCTATTTTTCTTCTTTTTCTTATTTACATTTTAATAGTTTTCTATTTTACTTACCAGATTTTTTTTTCAAAATAAAAAACTTTGGATCATTATAATTTTCAATGTTACTGTTATAGATACATGTTACATCTTGAAATTTTAAGTTAATTACATTTTCCACTAGTTATTAAATTTGAGAATATTTTGCTTATATTAGTTATTCTAGGTACTCATTAATTAAATCAACGATCTTTAAAAAAATGTTTACAAGAAGTAAATCATCAAAACTTAAATTTTGGAGCAATGACTACATCTCCCAAAAAACACATTTCTAACTAGAAAGAGATATCTACATTCTAGGTATTATTAATAAAAACTATTGTATAAGTTAGTATAGTGTTAATTCTGACCCGTAAGTTAGTATATGCATATACTATATATGTTACTATAGAATTTTTGGGGTAAATATAACTCTTCTATAACATGCGTGCATTAAGCTGAAATTGAATGATATAATGATATAATGATATTGGCACTAATATCTATAAAGTAAGGGATGCATTTTCGACTCTATAACATTTTTTGTGACAAGAAAAAATATCCATTTATTTTGATATCGGCTTGTATAATTAAAATTACAAAACAAAATCAAATTATGCTCTTCCGATCTTTGAAATATACGAGCGAAAATGCATAAACGCTAGTCTATAGCGACGATCATCTTTTCTAATGGAAAATTTGAGGCAAGCTATGGTGACATACTCGGGTGCCTATAAAAAGAAGTGGAATCGTTTGAAACCACCACGTGAGGTCATTAGAAAACAAAAGCAAACATGTCATGTAGGGATTGGTGGTATCTAAAGAAGAAGATCTCGTGGCCACATATGTTAAAAGAGTTTGAGATTTTGAGATTTTGTGATTTTGTGATTTTACGATCGAACAGGATATGATGACTATACAAAAACGCGTGGAGTTTTTTGGCTTCACAGTTGCTTTGAGCTGTTGGGCAAGTTTATTACTGTGTCATATATGTGGGGTTGAATCTCATAATTAAAATTTATGGGGTTTTGGATAGCTAAAACTTTTAAGTATGAAAACGTAAGACGAAGATCGGAAGATCGTTTTTATTAGCTGAATAACAGTTGCAGAGAAATACATAGAGTTTCGGTATAAAATTTTTTGATCCTCTTATTATGAAGATGTACAAGAGTATTTATACTAGTTTAGGTCGGTTTGAGCTAAGCCCTAAATTAATAAGGAAGGCTTTCTATTATTTGCGGCAGCCGTTAGATCGGCTAAAAATTTATGGACCGTAGTCCTCTGCGCTTGATTTCTGAGCAGATTTGAATTAGGCCGTCGGTTTAAGGTCCACATATCGTCAGTTTGGTCTGGTACGTCGGTTTACTTCTTAGTTTTTGGTGTTTTGGTTTGATCACCGGTTCGCCGGGTCGTCGTTCAGTTCCATACTTAGTAGTTTTAGGCCAGTAATTATTCGAGATGAAATTTGACCCATACAATATATATATTTTTTTGTTCAACACATTCTTTTCATTACTTAAACTTAAATCATATAAAAAGAGGGAATTAAACATCCTCTTAGAGTTTTACAATATAAATTAAACGCAATACAACATAATAAAGATAAATCATCATCGCGGAAGATGGACAGAGGATCTGAGGAAGGCCTCAAATGAGCCAATATCGTCTTTATGGCTAAGCCAGAGACTATAAACTTAGTCACTTTGAATCGTGACTTTGGTAGATTACCCATACCTCAGAGTTTTATCATGGCAATTAGGGAATTGGTCGGATTTGAATCCGAGGATGACCTTACTCTCACTAGGAGAAGGAAAGGTGATCGAGTTCTCACTGAAAAGGAGAAAGTTGCAGGATTTGAGAATCCACAAAATTTTGATCTTTTCTTTATAGAGGAGATATCATACTCATCAAATACAGGATTTGAGAATCAATAAAATTTAATCTCACCATATGAAGCGATGAGAAGCTCATATTATTATCGAGTTCCAAATCAGTAGGAGTGGAATCACTCTTGACAAAGCAAAAATAATCAGCACCTATTGGACTTGGGCTTATTGCATTAAGGCTTAAATGATGCACTACTAGGCCATAACAAATAATGTGGGTCAAACCCAACAACAATTGAAACATGTCTAGGTTAGTAAAACTCACATCACGGTAAACGGACGAAGAGGCACGATGGATCGACGGCACCAGAGCTAGATTTTTTGGTGGTGGCCCATGGTCTAAAGGCGATGGCTGACGAGTCATAATGATTCATGAGCCATAATCAACAGATCGATCAACAAATCGAGGCTCGATAGGGGTGGAGTTGGAGACATGAGATCCCGTCTAGTGGAATCTTACCGTAGTTAGAGTCGAAGATGAAATCGGAGGTTGAAGTGGGAGCAACCGAGGGTATGAAACGGAACACGATTGGGGAAGGTGAATCCGGCGGTGACCTAAGAGTGTGTACGTGATGGAGCAAGCGTTGAAGATCTGGCGGAGCCATCACCGACAATGGAGCTAGTGGAAGGATGGTTAAATCAGAGCATACAAAGATCTCGTTGACATCCATGGTGAATGACATATGGTAAGAAAAATACCAAAACAAATTGTTACACCCTGGTTTCACGAAATATGCGGTGTATGCGGAGAATTTTAAAAGAATTGATTTGGCTATCTATGTCACCAAAGTGCACCTATCTTTTCTGTGTCGATCGACACGACGGATTGTTGGACGTCGAACGACACGGTCCTGGTGTCGATCGACACGAGTATGGAAGAGCTGAACCGAATTAAGTTTTTAATCGTGATTTTATCTGGTTTAGTGATGTTAACCTAGGGTTAACATATATGTGCGTGAAACTTAAGGTTGACCGCAATTTTTAGAGAGGAAAATCAGAAAAGAGAGAATTTTTGGAGAAGTTTGAGTGTTCTAGGATTCTTGGTGAATTGGGTTCATAGGAAGGGTTTTGAGGTGTTCTAAAAGTATAAAAAATCTTTTGTTCTTCGTGATTTGAACCCGAATCAGATCGTGTGAGGCCTTGTAGAGCTGCGTTCTTGTGTTCTTCGCAGTTCATTCCCGTTTCCTTCGTTTTAAGCCCAGGTGAGTGCACGACCATGGCTTATGGCGAAACGGTTTGATTTGATGCGTTTATGTGGTAGTTTTTGTGCGGTATTGCGAATTTGGTGTTGTTGTGTGTCTGGTTGGACTGTATTGTGGTTTGATGCAGGAAAGCAATTCGAGTTCATCGGATTCGAGCGATGAGAGGAGAGGTGGTGTCATCGACACGAATAGTTGAGCTGTGTCGATCGACACGTGATGTGTTGCCCGACACGAGCATCTGAATGATTTTAATGGCTTGTTATTTTTATCGTTTTGTGTTATGTGTTCATGTGCTATAGGTATTAAATTAATTCGCTAGCCTGAGTGATACGTCGTAGATGGTATGACCGTCTCACTAAATATTTATGAAATACTTACGCAACTATTTTTTCAATGTGTTGCAGGTAAAAGAAAAGTGTGATCGCGGAATCATGGCGTACGAAGAGGATGATTAGGGTTGTTTGTTGTTGTTTTATTCTGGTAGAACCTCGCGTTAGGTTGCTAGATTTATTAAGTTAAATGTTGAATTCTGGAAATTGATTATTTGTCTATTGGGTTCTTGAATAATTTTGCTGTTTATGGATTTATTATTTTGGAATTGAGTTAATGTTTTTCCGCTGGTTATTGTTAGTTGAATTAACCGTTGAGAATTAGTATTTATGGGAATACTAAATTTGGGTTAATTATTTAATTGATAAAAAAAAAGTCTGGTTGTTTCATTTTCGGTTATAAGTTTTGAGAGAACTCCAGAGTTAAACGTGCTTGAGGTGGAACAATTTAAGGATGGGTGACATACTGGGAAGTCATTTCTAGTACCGTGTGAGTGAGGTTAAAACAGGGGAAAAGATTGCGTGGTGATTTGCAGGGACAGTAGACAAGACTTTTCGAGCCTCCCAGACTAACGCACCGACCGTCGGACAGGGGGCCCACGGGCCGAGAGTGGACGGGGGCCTATGGTAAGGACGGTCGGGCGCTACGCAAAAAATGCCCGGAAATTTGTCGGCGGCAACAGCAGAGGCCGGCGAAAGATAGTAACAATCTTCAGATCCGTAGATCCGAGTGTGGAGGAAGCAATGATGCTTAGAGGAAGATGACAGACAACCGCCGGTGGGATCTCATCTTATTGCAGAGATGGAGGTTTCTCGACTTTTGAGCCCGAGAGGATTTAAAAAAAAAAATTATGAGACTCTTTCGACCCCTACAATATATTTCTAGAATTTTCTAACAAATTAGAGTAGCTAGAGTTCTACATGCACCGACAATCTAATGAATTGGTGACCAAATAATGAATTTAGAATAAATTAAAAAGATTTTATTCAACAATATTTTTGATATAATTGGAGTTTGTTATAAGTGTTTAGTTGTTTCTTAAGGTTATAAAGTGATCTACTAAATTACGACTATTACAAAATATAAACAACCAATATAATTATGGCGAAACTCTTATATATTTAAGTTGCATAATTATATGAAATCGATCATCGCACTAATGTAGTTTCCCTCGCTAATTTGAAGCTCTATGAAAAAAATGAAAAAAGGAGGTAATGTTCGATGGCGTAATCAATGTTTTTAAAAAATAAACCCTCAATTTAAGGTTAAGGGATTGGACCAAAAAGGACCATTGCTACATTTATGTCTCCCCTTAACATGCATTGATGTCTCGCACTCATGCTTATTAGGCTTTACGCAACACTCTTTTTGCCAAAGATTAGATCCCAAGTTTTGTCACGCAAAGCATAAATAATTTGGAATCCTATATGCAATGTTTTCACCTTTTTTACTTCATTGGATTCCTGTACAGCTGAAAAACAATTTGTTGTAACAGTATATGTATATTTCAATCAAGTTTTACCATTTATATATTGTTCCTCTAGAAGTTCTACTAAGTGAATGATTGACCCTTTAGGGCACTGTTAGACTGTCAGTTATTGTAATTGATCATTTTTTTCAGCAGCCGACAATTTTTCTTCTTCTATAATTGGAATGTTTTCTTAAGCATTTTGAAAGTTTGAATGATGATATAAATTGATTATAATCATAAAATGATGGTGATTACAATAATATATAACAAAATATCTAAACGCCGTAGAAAATAATATTATAAGATAATATATTAGTACTGTTTTGATACAATTAATTTTTATCGTCTGTGATTGGTAAGAACAGTATATCCCGATAAAATGTGACTAATAAAAGCCAATAGCGATAATACATGTGACAAATGTATAAAACGTAAATTTTATTTTCTAAATGTCAACGCACTCGAACTAGTATTCATCAAGATTTAAAACAATTTTATTTAATTTATATCAACCACGTACACTTGCATCACTTCAAGAATATATATTAAGCTTTATACTAGTAGTTGGTGATTGGAAATATCTTGTTGATAATTTTATAACGAAATATGAGAACGTACGACGGTGTTGCTTAAGAAGAAAGCCAAGTTATATAAAACATATATTTATTTGCTTTATCTTGAAAAAGTACCTATCAACTAACTTAACCTCCATCTCCATGACGTTATCATTAGTTAGGTTCATTTGTCTCTATATATGATTTTCTTTTACTAATTAAGATTCTCAAAACCAACATCTCTTTTGCTATCATTTTGTTTTTGTTTGACATTTTGAATTAGTTTTTACTTTGATTTTTTTGTCAATCAATTGAATATTGTTATTAATATCAGTGAAAAGGCCGAATCAAAAAAGATTGAGAGAAAATTTCAACAAAAAAAAAAAGATTGAGAGACAATTTATGAAAATCAACTAGAACATTTGCTTCTCTCAGAACAAATACTAACTCGTCATGCATGTCCCCACTTATTTGCAGCTTATATACATCTTTGCGAAGATCTTGGTGTGAGGGTTTTAAGGAGAAATTTGGACATTCATGAATTTTTTTCTTTTTTCTTTTTGTCATTTAGATCGATTATATTCAAATGAAAGGGTCTGATATTATAAGTTTCACAAGCCAGTGGAAGAAAAAACACCCATATGTAGCCATGTTGGCACGAAACGGATTCGTCCAGAGCCAAGAATCTAAAAGAAAAAGAGAAACAAAGTCCAAACGGAAACATAGCCCACACGAGGGAACCAAAACAAACGAGAATTACAACTTGAACCATAAGCTGGATAGCGATAAGCCGAACACTTACTTTGAAGTCTCGCTACATCGGAAAGAGATGTCGAAACTGAACCACATAACCACCACATAAAGTAGCTACATATAAGCCCAAATCGAAAAATGACATTGGAACCCATGAAGAAGAAAACCACCAACAAAAAAGAAGAGTGCAATCTAATCACCCGAAGGATCTTTAACTGATATTCAACCCAATAGTGAAGAGGGCAAAATGTTGATATACATCGCCGTTTGGAGAAAAAAGATAGAGAAGGAAGACATCTTTGTTGGGCGAGGGAAATTGGTATCGAGAGCTTCATATGCTTTCTAACCTCAAACTCACCCAAACCCACACACGGTTGACGAGAGAAACTTTTATGACATATATGATCTATAACCTCAAACTTAGCCGAATCAAAGCCGGGGACATTCATCTCTGTGCCTTTTAAGAAAAACTGATGAACGTGTATATTTCGTATATAAGAAAATCTTCCTCTTCATTAGGATTGCAAATTATGAAAATATATCTCTGTGCCTTTTAAGAACGTGTAATCTTGTAAATAGTAAGATTTTACTTAACTTTATCCCTGTTAATAAGATTTTAAAGAATTTCAGACCAAATATGTTTGTTGTGACAAAAAGCCAGACTAGAAAAATAAAAATGCTTGAAAAGAAGTAGCATCATTGTAGTATTGGGCCAAGAAAAGAAAAACTCCCTCTAGTTAGAATGTAACTTTTCAGGCTAAGCCCATACCAACCCTAAAGAGATATGTACAACCCAAAAAAGTAAGTAGACAACATACAACTAAAGAAGAGAGGCATTATTACAACTTACAAAAGTAGATAAGCTTAAAATTAACAATTATGCTAGTCAAAGATTAATGAGAAAAAAGTGTTTGGTTTGTATTTGTAGAAATGGTATGATCATATTGTGTGTCCTTAAAAAATCAATAAAATAAAAGCCACGGCAACTTCAACAATGTATGTTATTATTATTTTTTAACATAGCAGAATGTATGTTATTTTATGTAATATTTTTTTTTCTTTTGGTCACAATTTTTTTAATATTTTTAAACATAAAATATTACCATTCTACAAGATTACATGTACAAAAGTTTCTTCTTCTACCATAATAACCATACACAGTAGTTTTTATTTATTTTAATTACCATAAAATTCTAGACCGATAATCCCCATACCCAAAACACATCATGTAATTTAAATTTCGTCTCAAGTGTCATTCGATTATATGGTTTCTAAGTTATGCCTATTAGTATTTTTCTCAGTTGAGTTAACAATACTTTGTCATAGACGGTAGTTAAAAACGATTTAAATAGAAAAATTTGTAAGATGAGAGGTGGGTTTTCTTTAACGGGGTCGCTTCAGTTTAACCAAGCCGGAGAGTCTACAGAGCCAGTTTATATTCTTTGGTATATACTTTGGGTTCAGTTTATTTGGTTGTATTTAAATAACCTTATCGTGTTTATCAAGTATATATTTATTTTCAATCTAACATTCTGTAAAGGGTTAAAAAAACCTAGTAAGATAATTTACGTGTTGAAATGTAGACCAAATGTATCCATTCTTTTAAAATATACATTTCTTCCTTTCTCGTCTATCTTGTCAGAATCAATTTCTGATATGGTGTTAAGAAGGGGGGTTGTAATCTCGATGGTGCTAATTTAATCTACATGGTGTTGGTGGGTTGAAAAAGTCACCAACACCATGTAGTCCCAGTAGTCCCAGTTGTACCAGTTGTCTCAGTTGTACCAGTTGTACCAGTTGTCCCAGCTGTACTAGTTGCTCCCCCCAGTTGTACCAGTTGTCCAAGTTGTACTAGTTGCCAGTTGTCCCAGTTGTACCAGTTGTTCCCAAAAAACCCTCCAGTTGTGTACCAGTAGTACCAGTTGTACCGCACGGGGGAGGATTCGAACCCCGTCGCGTGTCACACGCGGGTGCGCGAACCACTAGGCTAGCGTGTTTTTCTCGTTATGTTTAGTGTGTTAATTATATTTAACCACATATATGCAAGATAAAAAAAAAAAAATTTATTTTTTCAACACCATTTGAGATTACAATCCTCCTTCCCAACACCATATGAGATTTTGACTCCATATCAGAATCAAAGAATGCTAACGTTCCTTGGATTTAACATACTAACCTCGTAACGGTCAAATCAGAGTTCACTTATCAAGACTAGTCTTTCCGTATTTACTAGGCTATTCGCATCACAATTCACATGCATGAATATAGGTCAACACCGATTCAAAATCGGGAAATTATCAATTGCGATATTAATGAGGAAGTAGAGAAAAACACTACGATCTTGTGTTTTGTGGAATTTTGATTGCATTACGTGGCTTTCTAATTCTACCTATATCAAGGACGAAAAAATTGAATAGCCGTTATAAAATAAATGAATAACTTTAGAGAAAATATGGAATAATCTCGTGGCCCTTTTATTATCCATAGGAGTCTCTCGTGTCAGAAATTGCATGTGACGAGATCAAATGTTCCCATTCGTTCAAATGTGAACCCATTTTTTTCATACAGGCATCGGTAATAATTCACATTCATGTTCGCATATAGTATCTCAGAATTGAACGAATATAATCCTTTTGGATCATAGCATAATTCTTAAACAACTTATTCTTGAGAAAGTAAAACGTAACTTCTTCCATTTATTTTTTTTAAAAAACCTATGCGATTATAAAAGCATGTAGGACTAGGCTTGGACGCAGATCGGATATCTGGAAAAATACAGTATTTGTGATTCGATTTGTTTTTCACGGATATTGAATTTTTCGATTTGCTTTACTTTGAAAAAATTCGGATATTTGGACGTACGGATATCATGATTTTTTCGGGATATTTGCGGATAATCGGATACTCGCGGATATTCATTTTAAACAAAAAAACGAAAGAAAAACATTTTTTTTTAAATTATTCTTTTAATATAATATTTAAACTAATAAGTAAAAAATAATATAAACTATTATTTATTAGATTTAATTAAAAATAAAATGAAAATGAAAGATAAAAATGGTGGACAACGAAACATTTATTATTTAAAAAAAAATATATGAAAATAATGATTTTAATTAAAAAAATTAATCACTACTTAAATTTATAATAAATATATCCGTTCAATGTATTGAAAAAGTTAAAAAAATGCAAATAAATATTGTAAATCTATTATATTATATGTACATATATGTAATTTACGGATCGAATCGGATATTCGGATTTTTAAAATTAGTATTTGTGATTTGCTTTGCTTTAGACGGATCATAGATTTTACTATTTGCTTTGCTTTGATTCATAACGGATATCCGGATTTTTCGGTTCAAATCAAAACGGATTTCGGATCGGAGCAAATCTAATGGATAATTTGCCCAGCCCTATGTAGGACTATACAAACTACAATAAAAAAACGCAAAAGGTACATACATAAAGATACACTAAAACATGGGGAATTTTAACGTTATTATAAACATGATGAAAATTTAAAATATATAATTTTAAAATTATATTATGCTAAGAATATTCAAGAGTATTAAAATGAGTTAGTTCGCAGAATTCGGCTCAAACTCATTTGTTATAAAAGCATAATATTCATTAGCTCACAAATCATCTAGATCGTGAGCTAAATAAATTTACTTACAAATTTACAACTCAATAGAACTAGTTCCTATAGCTTGCCAATTCAATTAAGTTTAATCTCTTCATTTTTGTTAAATGAGTTTGAAACATGATTCAAAATCATATAATTTTGTCATAAGTTGAGTCATGAACTAATAGCTCATTTTTACACCTCTAATATATTAAACGTTTGAGTCTTTAACGTCAATAAAATCATTTCGTAGTATGTGTAGAGACAGAAAAAATATTTTTAGGAAAAATCAAAAGAAATTGAAGCCGACCAGAGGTAGAAATAGGGATTGAAGAAGAAACTGTAAGCACGTGCATTAAGTTTGCAGATTCTCTTCGTGCAAATTAAAACAAAAACAAAAGAGAGCAATTGAAAGTTTGACCGTTGACCGGTAAACGGGTTAAGTCGGTCCCCCTGCGATAATCGAAATCTCGCTTTCAACCATCTCTACAGACACGTGTCAATGGTCACACCCACGTGTTAGCCGCACGTGCCACAACTTCTGGTACCCTCACTGTTTAATTTTACCCTCCATTGTTAAAAACCAGTGTTTTGAAAACCGGATCGGACCGGGTTCAACCGTGAACCGGCCAGCTAGTCGGGTTGGGTTGACCCGGGTTTGAGATTTTTTTTTTTTTTTTTATAAATTTCCATTTTTTCCATATTTAAATTTTTTATGATTAAAATTTATAGAAATAAATACTAGTTTTGAATTTAGTTATCAACCAAAAAAAAGTTTTGAATTTAGTTAATTTTTTTTATGGTTTAATGTTTTTAATTTTTTTAATTTTTTTTACATATAAACTTAACCATTTCTCATTAAATTTTGTCTTTGAATAGTTTTTTTGTTATTAAAATGATTTTCTTAATTTTTAAAAATATATGTTTATTAAAAATATATATTTATTCAAATGCTATATTATATATTTGGATATTATAGTTATACAAAAACTATTTATATTATTATTTTAAAAAAACTCTTAAACCCGGTTCGACCCGATCGGACCACATTGACCCATGATCCAAAAGTATCTCCGGTTTGGTTGCCGGTCCGGTTTTCAAAACATTGTTAAAAACTGAAGTAGATATATATATTTTTTTTTAAATTAAAAGAGAAACAAGTAGATAATTTGGTGTTCAATTTAATTTGTTTGGTTTTTTAAAATGATATGAAGTCTTCAACATTCACGAACGTGGAAATCTTTGAGTTGCTGTCTTGGTTATAGTTTAATAAGTATTTTTCCTTTTTAGTCTAACAATTGGTTTATGTTTAGAGAGTGTTTAGAAACTTCTGTAGGTTGTTTAGAAGGATATATGAGGTTCCTATACATATGAATATGTTGTGGATTTTTTCTAACAAGAAGTCTTGTTTTTCCTTTCAGCATAGCTATTGGAGAGTTCTTTTATTTGTGCTTCCTTATTCCAACTTCATTTGTTAATGGTCCAACAACATCATTATCTTCATCAATGTTACAAATTTCATCAATGTTCCAAACTCCAAAATCTACAGAGAGATCGATTCAGTAAGAAATTTTAGTTCTTTTCTTTTTTGTTTTCAGTCACTAGTACTTTTCTTGCCACTTGATTTTGGCATTTTGATTATTTTTCCTAACACATATCTCACCTTTTTAATAGACTCTTTGATATACATACATAAAATCTCATCTTTAATATAATTTAACATGTAACAAATAAAGATAAAAAAGAATAAAACAATCGAATTTCAGTTTGAGGTCACAAGAATCCTGATTTCAGCATGGAAACAGCAAAAATAAGATTTCCATAATTTTGTTTTGCCTTTCTAGTGAATTGGGCAGTCTTTCATAGAAGGTGACAAAAGAGAGAGAGTTGTCACATTCTTCTACTGTAACTCGTTATATTTTTGTCTTATCAAATATATTTTGGCATCTACAATGAAAACATTGTACAATCGTTTCTCATTTTATTTTGGCAAATCTACACCTAATCCCTCTCACAATTATATATTTTGGCAGAGTAACTTTTATGAAAAAAGAAAGTATTTCTAACTGTTGAATAGTTGCGTTTGATTGATAAATGAGTGTGTATGTGGATGATGCATGATGTTTGCAGCGATCAATCACAATGATTTGTGATTTTAAATTTGAGCTACGAAATTATTTTTTTAAAATATGATGTTAGTGTAGAAAGAGCTGTTGTTTAAAGGTGCTTATTGAAAGGAAGCGTCTCTTGAAAAGAAGCGCCTCTTGACACATGTGCCTCTTTTCAATAGTCACATGTAATGAAGGGGTGTTTCATTTATTTACATAAATAAAAGTATACTTATGTAAATATTATGTAATTGCATTTATGTAAATATATTTATGTAAATAAACTCCAACAATACCCCACATTTTCTTATTCAAACTCAACAATACCCCACATTTGAATAGAAAATAAGATCCACAATTTCTCTGAAAGTAGAATCAATATGCATCCGTAAAGGTGTCTTTTGGACTTGAACATTTCCTAGTAAACACTTATCGGATCTACTTTGTGGGTAGTGAACTTTAGTCTTGAACTAGCCACGTTTGATAGTAAACTGAAACAATAAGTGAAACACATATATCATCTGCTCATTTCAAGTTTATACGGTTGTGTTCATTTCGGCCCTGAACATTTCCCGACTTCGTGAGAGCTCTAGAAAATTTAGCCATTTCAATTCTCATGGGTGTGACCGCGACACCACTCTCATATAGGTAACGCTAATTAAGAATAGTCTATTCTATTCCACTTTAGAAAAGATATTAACGTTATTAAGAATAAACATTTATCCTTTAATCATCAATGGAAACACATTTTACTTCATAGGAATAAGAAATGTGTATTTCTCCTTTGAGTTTTCCTTAATTAGTTTGCCTCTTGAACTTAGACCATGGGATCTCCAATGTTGCTAAGTAAGGTTTCCACCAAGTGATAACTCATTGTGTTGGCTTTAAACCTATTCTCCTCGAAGTGAATACGACTTGCTCTTTCAGCAGGCCATTAATATAATCCAATGTTATCACCCCATTGGAAAGCAATTGTCGTATTGTAGCATGTCTCCGGCGAATGTGCCTTGACTTGCCATTGTAAATTTTGTTTTTCCCTTTATGTAAAGCAGCCATACTATCGCAATGAATGCAAAGTGCAGCTACTAGCTTTGGCCACAATGGAATATCTTCAACAAAATTTCTTAGCCACTCTGCTTCTTTCGCAGCTTTATCTAATGCGATAAATTCGGATTCCATGGTTGAACGAGCAATACACGTTTGTTTAGATGATTTCCAAGACACAACACCACCACCAAGTGTAAACACATAACCACTTGTGGATTTAGTATCCGTACTATAAGAGATCCAATTGGCGTCACTATATCCTTCTAACACAGGAGGAAATTTCGTGAAATATAGACCATAATTAATGGTATGCTTTAAGTATCTCAATACTCTAACGAAAGCACTCCAATGTTCTTGATTTGGATTACTTGAATATCGACTTAGCCGACTTAAAGAATAAGCCAAATCCGGTCTCGTACAATTTGTAATGTACATGATGCTTCCAAGTATTTGTGTGTATTCCAGCTGAGATACACTTTCACCTTCATTCTTTGAAAGTTTGCACGTTGGATCATACAGAGTAACTACCGGTCTATCGTCAAAGTGACAAAATTTCTTTAAAACTTTCTCTATGTAATGGGATTGAGTAAGTGAATACCCATTTGGCTCTCGTCTTATTCTAATACCAAGAATTACATCAACCAATCCCATATCTTTCATTTCGAAAAACTATTTCAAGCAATTAATAAAACTGTCGTTTCTATTAATTAACCCTAGATCAGATTTCAGTTCGCGAGGCTAAAATCTGCAATAAGAACAAGTTAAGACAAAGAACTTCTAATGATATTAATCCTATGCAATTCAGATCAGATCTAGCAAATCATCAGCAACCCTTGAATAACCCTAAACCTAACAAGAGAATTACTCAGACATAATAAAAGAAGAAACCATCTTATTAAAAATAGATATCTCTTAAAACTAAGTAAAATCAAGCATAAGCCTAAACAATGGCTGAAAATAAGTATTTATAAGGTACAAGGACGGTCATGGGCCCCATTGCAAACATCTGGGCTTTCTGGCGCAAAAAGTGTAGGAATTCACACAGGATTTACCGGTTTAATCTCTATTAAACAATCTAGTGAAAGTTCCTTTGCCTAGGATCTAGGGTTTGTAAACTATGAATCTTACAAGAACGGATCTCGAATATACCTGGAGTTTATGCAGCGGAATTGAATCAGGGATTCGAGATCTATAGCGCCCCAAGTGTTGCGCCTCTACCGTTAGTCCACACGCACACAAACTGGAATCCGCCGGAATGCTAGTACCGGTAATCGGATCTCCTGGGGAATCACCGAGTTCTAAAAAGGTGGCTGCGACTAACAAGAAGCGGTCTCAAGGTCGTGCCTATTATCCTATATATAGGCCCTTGAGAAAACCCTATTAATTCTGAACCGAACCAGAATCAATTGTGTCATTAAACCGAAATCACTATTTTGGTTCTGCCTTCGTGTCGATCGACACAACTCTTTGTGTCGATCGACACACCGTCTAAACTCGTATATAATGTGTATCTTATACACATTACCTAGATCATTACTCTTAATGATCATTCCCACATAAAGCTCATCCAGCTTGCTTAGGTGTGTGACCCTGTAGGATCATATAATACTAGCAATGAGTTCATAACTCATAGATCATCAGAGGTTTCTAGCAAAACGTCATGACCACCTAGTATTATATGAATGTCTAATCTCGACAGTACAACTATCACTAGAGTGGATACAAGTGTGATTTCAGGATATTCCCAACAATCTCCCACTTGTACTGGAATCATCTATTCCCATAATCCCTTCGTCTCTATATCTCGATATGGCATAAGGCAAGATCCGTGTCATCCTTATTACAGCCATTATCACGTTCATCGAACTCCGATTTATACTGAACAAAAACAAACGACTGACAATCACCTCGTTTGAGCGCGGCCACGCATTTCTCAGTATCAAATCTTTGATGGGCCCTGAGATATTTATCTCCTGTTATATAGGAGGGACAAATCCCATCTTGTTCCATCCCTGTTCCTTCACACACTTCATGATACGCCCAATCAATGCCTTTATAGTCACCTGTTACGGATAACGTTTGACAAAGTCAAAGCGGACCAATTCATATGTAAGAAATCATGATGAACTCAGGTCTAAGGACTATACTCTATAGTCGTAATGGGAAACTCTTATGACACTTATATAACTATCCTGTAGAGTTCCCATTAGCGGGTCATGCCCGATCATATGTTCTCCAACATATATCTATGTGATTGACTTTAATAGTCTTATTAATGACTCCATGAAACTTAGTCATCAGTCACCTCACATGCCAGTCTCACGCGGTTGTCAGTGTCCCACTTTAACAACCTCGACCAGGGACAAATATGATCTATGTCATTTATCACTTATAGGGTTTCATGATCAAGTCCTCAACTTGATGACCTATAAAATGCCATAAATTACTTTGGGACTATTATTCAATTATCCAATAATCAAATAATACATGAAACAATTTCATTATGACATAACCAAAGTATGTCAACATGAATATCAATTAAGTCCAAACATCTTTATACCTGCAAAGACTCTAAAAACAACTGGAAAACACCAAAAGACTCTAAACAATAGACTTATATCATGGCTTAAACAGGGTAAAAACCATGATATATCAGTACACACACTTGTCACATTCATTTATTGTAAAACCATACGACTTCATCGTGTTGTCAAACTTCTCATGCCACTGTTTTGGCGCTTTCTTAAGACCATACAAGGACTTTATAAGCTTACACACTTTCTTCTCTTTCCCTTTGACTATAAATCCTTCGGGTTGTTCCATATAAATTTTTCATCTAGTTCACCGTTTAGGAATGCCGTTTTAACATCCATTTGATGAATTTCTAGATTATATATGGCTGAAATTGCTATTAGCAATCTGATCGAAGTGATTCTAGTCACCGTAGAATAAGTATCAAAGAAATCAATGCCTTCCTTTTGATGAAATCCTTTCGCCACTAGTCTAGCTTTATATTACTCAATTGTACCATCCGGTCATAACTTCTTTGTGAATATCCATTTATGTCCAATCGGTTTATTACCAGGTGGTAAATCATCAAATTCCCATGTATGATTACTCAAAATGGATTCCACTTCACTTTGAATTGCCTCTTTCCAAAAAGGAGCTTCCGATACGTTTGAGGTTCGTATTCACTTAGATACGTCATAAAGTATGTACCAAAATCTTTAGCAATTCTTGCTCTTTTACTTCTTCTTGGTTCATTTTCTTCTTCTTGAACCTTTGAGACACCGACTGCGTTCTCACCTACTCGTTTAGTACTTGGTTCTCTCGGTTCTTTGTAAGAAAAAATATCTTCAAAGAATTCGGCCTCATTTGATTCAATGATCATATTTACCTTTATCTCAGCATTATCAGATTTATGAACTAAAAATCTATAAGCTGCACTGTTCTCCGCGGGACCGATGTAAACACAATCCACCGTCTTTGGTCCGATAACAGTTCTCTTAGGTAAAGGTACTTGAACCTTTGCGAGACAACCCCACACTTTCATGTTTTTATAAGAAGGAGCCTTTTCTTTCCACATCTCATATGGAGTTTTATCATTCTTCTTATGAGGAATTTTATTCAAGATTGAATTGGCCATGAGAATGCCTTCACCCCATAAGTTACGTGGTGCACCCGAATTGTTTAACATAGAATTCATCATCCTTTTAAGCGTTCTATTCTTCCTTTCAGCCACTCCATTTTGCATTGGAGTATAAGGAGCAGTAGTTTGATGAATAATTCCATGTGTTGAACAAAATTCTGAGAATTCATTTGATTTGTATTCTCCACCACGATCTGATCGTAGAATCTTTATTCTCTTATCTAATTGATTTTCAACTTCTGCTTTGAATTTTTAAAACATATTCAAAGCCTCATCTTTCGTTTCAATCAAATAAATATGACAAAACTTACTATAATCATCAATGAAAGAAATTTAATAATTATTTCTACCCCGACTTGGAATTGATTGAAAATCACATAAATCACTATGGATTAAACCAAGTAAGTCGTTTGACTTTTCCACAGATTTGTAAGAGTGTAGTGAATACTTTGATTCCACACAAACTTCACATTTGCTTCTATTATTATCATTAAGATTATGTTTTGGTAACAATCCTAAATTTACCATTCTACGTAATGAATGATAATTGACATGTCCCATTCTTGCATGCCATAAATCATGTGAATCAAGCAAGTAAATAGAAGCAGAGCTATTGCCTGCGTTTTTATTAACGATTGATACAACATTCAGTTTGAAAAGACCATCACATAAATAGCTTTTTCCAACATACATCCCACCTTTAGTGAGTACAACTTTATCAGATTCAAATACAATTTTAAAGCCTTTGTTGCTAAGAATTGAACCCGAAATCAGATTCTTGCGAATCTCAGGGACATGGAGTACGTTAGTAAGTGAAAGTTCCTTCCCGGAAGTGAGATTTAGCACCACTTTTCCTTTTCCTTCAATATTCGATGTGCTTGCGTTTCCCATGTAAAACCTCTCTCCACAATAGTCTTTCTCATACGTTGAAAACATGCTCCGGTTCGAACAAACATGTTTTGTTGCACCGGTGTCAATCCACCAATCATTGGAGTTTGTCAGCATATTTGCCTCAGAAACAACCGCAACAAACTGATTTTCGGTAAGATTAATGTTGTTAGCGTTTCCACCCGATGTCCCTTCCTTCTTATGGCGGCAGTCCTTGGCTCTATGTCCAGGCTTTCCACACACCCAACACGAACCTTGTGGTTTCTTCTTGAAGTTATAGCCCTTCGCAGTGGTGAAAGGCTTCTTCACCTTATTGTTATCTTTAAAGCATTTGAATTTGGAACTTTTTCCCTCAACTACATTGGCCCTTGCTTCCATTGAAGAAAATTCAGATTTGTCGTTCTTACGATTCTCTTCTTCGACGCGAAGTTTAAGAATTAACTGCTCGAGACTCATATATTCATGAATGTGCTTCAAGTGTGATGTGCTAAGTTTTAACCCAAAATAAAGCTGCAAGTGCACAGACAATCGCAGTAGTATAAAGGGTATCGAATCCACAGAGACCAAGGTTACATTATGAAATTATAGATTTTAATTTAAAGCTAAGATAAAATATAGTTGGTGATTTTTGTAACAAGCAACGGCAAATGATTAAGCGGTATAAAATGCAATAAAGATCAGGGTCATTCGCCGGTGATTTCAGACTAAGGACTGAGCAACTATTCAGGACTAATGCAATTCGGTCTAAAACTCAAACATAAAGATAATATTACCCCACTGTCGTGATGTATCAATATCTTTGTCTAACAACCTAAATGCCTAAGCTGTCGTTTGAATTCAGAGATGTTGACAAGCATTAGCGAATGGGTTCAATTTGTTCACAATCGATGGTAACAATCAACTGTCGTTGGTTACACACCAATTGCTCACCAATGGTTTATCTAGCAACCTAGAGCACTGTCGTGAATAAGTTAAACTTGAAATCATAGACTAGGCGGCCACGATAACCTAAGCATTACGAATCCCAATTGATGAAGACATATGATAATCTATCCTATTTGGCTCAGTCACTAATCAATCCTAAATCACCATTGAAATCCCCTAATCTAGCTATGAGACTACTCGACCATGGAGAACAAAAACGCAACAATCAAATGAGAAGAATTCATCATGATAAAATAAAGAGATAAGAGTTTAAGAATTCTTCTCAATAGAAAGTTGTGGATGATCCTCCAAATCTCACAAGCAAAATCCAAGGAATGAAAAACACTTGAAGGATCTCAAGAACTTGGAACAAATGAGTCTCAACCTCTCAAAAACGTAAAATGGAAAAAAATATCAGAATAGAACTTGTGTTTAGGAAAGTGCCTGCCTCTAATTTATAGCAAAAATTAGGGCAACTTGGTTCTGGGTGACCGACCGGTCGGTCTGGTTTCAGACCGGTCGGTCCGTCTTCGAGCGTCTCAAAAATCTGCAAGTCTTCGTGTTTGGGACCGGTCGATCTTCTCATCCGGACCGGTCGGTCCGGATTCCAGGGAGCTTCGGCTTCGGGACTTCGGGTGTGGACCGATCGGTCCTGTGGTTGGATCGACCGGTCCGGTTTCCAGGGAGCTTCAAATCTTTGAGTCCTCGGGCGAGCAGGCGCTCGGTTATGAAAAACACCATCTTTTCTCCAAATTCGTCCCTTTTGCTCCAATGACCCCCAATGACTCCAATCCATGCTTGAGAGCCTCCTAGAACCTGAAAAGACACAAGAAGAACTAGAAAGAACTGAAAACAGATAGAAAACAATACGTAAAAGAGACCAAAATACTAATATATCAAAGTGGGTCTTGAAATCTTTCCAAGTTGAAGGCAACTTCTCGATAATTGATCCAACAAGAAAAGTTTCATTCAGCCCCATACCCTCATCCTTTAATTCATGAGCAATCACTTTAACTTCTTCAACTTGTTTCACCACAGAGATGGTGTCACTCATCTTAAAATTCAGGAACTTTCCTACTATGAATTTCTTAGCACTTGCGACTTCGGACTTGTATTTCTCCTCCAATGATTCCCATAACTCTCTTGGAGATCTAAATGTTAGATAAACATCATAGAGAGAATCGTTCAACGCGTTAAGAATATAATTCTTACACAAAAACTCGTTTTGCTTCCACACCTCTGATGCTTTTATGACTTTGTCCGGAATGTCACCTTCAACAGGCAAATCCGGCCCATCGGAAGTCAAGCATTGTGCCAAGTTCAAAGTCGTGAGATAGAACAACATCGTTTGCTGCCATCTTTTGAAATCCACTCCACGGAACACAAAAGGCTTCTCGATGTGATTCTTCACACTTGCAGCAGATTGATGATCCATCTATCAATTCCAAAACAACAAACAAAATTCTGTCTTAGATTGTTGTTTAAAGGAATATAGATGCAGATCAAAACACGTATCCAATACATTTACTTTATTGAATTGATAACAAAAACGAAATACAAAAGAAATACAATTGTTACAAACAGAAACAGACTTGATCAGTCACACTGAAACAGCTATAACTTTGTACTGATACCTCATAATGATACAAACTAGATGTCTCTGGAAAGCTAAGAGTCAGGGCTTTCCAACGGTATGTTGATCATTTTCTGGGTCTTTCTGTAACGGCGGGAAATCAGCCCGTAAGTTGACTGATCGAATATGTTGATTTCTTCGTCTTGCTTGAATGATCGGAGAACGTTTGATAGAGGCTTGCGAATCGCAATCTCCTAAGACAGAATTTCGTCCATACTGGTGTAAGTAGTTGCGATGACGTCTATCTTGCAGGATACAACTATCGATCTTCGGAATACACACCTTCCTTAAGATCCTAGCAAACCTACTTTGAGATTCTCAGAAATTGATTTAGTGAAAAAGAAGAAGATTGAATTGGAATTCTCTGCATCTTCCCTGTGATCTCTTTATATATTGATTCAAGGGATGTTTATTGAAAAGAAGCGTCTCTTGAAAAGAAGCGCCTCTTAACACATGTGCCTCTTTTCAATAGTCACATGTAATGAAGAGGTGTTTCATTTATTTACATAAATAAAAGTATACTTATGTAAATATTATGTAATTATATTTATGTAAATATGTTTATGTAAATAAACTCCAACAAAAGCATACCTTAAAATTTTAGGGTTAATTTGGTAGATAGCCAAAAAAAAATTATATCCTAAAGCCTAACCGAAAAACCTTAGGAAGTGTTATTGGATATAAGTGATTATAATGTATTTGAGTTTAGTTGTGTCCTAATGGATTTTGATGAATTCACTACTTTTAACATGAGATTTGTTGGCATACTTCAAAATACCAATGAAAAGTCTTGTATATGTTTTACTCTTGTTTTAGTTAAAGAAATACAATAAAATCCATTGTAATCCTAATCTAAAAATCAAATGGATATTGAATAACACGTGTTTTTAATGAATTTCAGAATACACTAACAAATGCTTAATCCAATAACACTGAATTTTAATGTATTCTATCAAATACACAATTGAATAACACAGATTTTACTCAGATTTTAAAATACATTAAAATCCTCAATCCAATAACTCCTTAATCTAAAAACTAGGATTGTGCCATCTAAGTTGTTTTTGGTTAGTTTGTATGATATAATTTGTTTTTTGGGTTATACACCCAATTAACTCAAATTTTTAAGGGTGAATTTGGTTAATAGCCAAGAAAAAAATTATAATAAAAAAGTAACAAAAAGACCTAGATCTAATGGGTATAATTGTGCCACATATAGTGGTTTTGGTTAGGTTTTAAGTTATGTTTTTTTCATGGCTATATGGCCTAATTTCCCAGTTTTTAATGCTAGCTTAAGATTTTTTTTTCTTGAAGAAACCAACTCCGGAAGGCAAAAAGTTAAGTAGAAGTAGTTTAATGACTTATGCTTAAAATGGTTTTGTGATTCGTATCGTATAGTCTTGATAAACATTATAAATTATATTATAAGAAAAAAAACCCATTAAATCCACCCGGGAAAAATAAAAGTGACAAAACAACAAGGACAAATTATAATAGTAAAAGTGAGCTTTGTAATACACACGTCGCATCTTTTGGATTGATGGATGACACAATTTGGATGCTTGTTCAAGACATATTTTTGAGGTCGTTTACACATTTCTATTCACAAAAAAACTTGAACAGAATGTTAACTACATTAACCCAATATTAATTCTTTTTATAGACACGACTGAGAGGTTAACATTCATATGCAAAAATTAGATATTTTATGTGATCCAGAAACATCTCCTATCAGTTATTTATAAGAAAAATCCCCCATCAAACCAAAAGTTTGGAGTGTTTCGAACTAGGTCTAAAAACAATAATGTTAGTCTATAAGCATATCATTGTGCTTCTAATTAATTAGGACTAATTGAATTAGAATATATGATCCTCTATTAATATAATACTTTTACAACAAGACTTATACAATAATAGGACAAAATGGCGGAAACTACTTGAAAATTAAAATAAAATTTATATTATTTCTCATCTGAATTTCACTAAAATATGAGAAAAGAATACAATAGTAAAATACATTTGTAAAATACTAAGCCGATAAGAACACCTCTAACGATGATATTTAGGAGTATCAACAGAATTAAAAAAAAATGGATCTGAAATTGATTTTGGTCGTGATACATATCACCCAACTGATTTGCTTGATACGGTATCAAGGGTGACGTGGCACAATTTCGTTGGTTTGTTTTTCTTTTTTTGGATTGTAATATTACATTTATAAAAAAATCTTATGTTTTTATATATAGAGGAATTCTCTAATATACCACCATTTTTTTAAAAGTTCCAAAAATACCACTTTTTTAATAGTTTCAAAAATGCCACAAAACAAAACTTGATTTTCAATAGTTTTCTAATTTGAATTTTTGGGTTTGGCTTAACTATTACCAATGTAACACCCGCATTTTTTTAAAATTAATTAATTAATTAATCAAGATTTAATGATCCCATAATCATTAAATCCTCAACGATTAATTCAGGGTGAAATAAAAAACATAAGCGGAAACATATAACCAAATAATCCATTTCAAATTCAATAAACCAGAATTTCAAACAACTAAATTCCAGCATTAAACTCACGACTAGAAATCCCAGAATAACAATTAACCAGCAACCTAAACAAGCTACTAATAACATAAAAGTAGAGATCCTATCATCCCCCCGTCCTCGCCTTAATTTCACGATCACAATTTTTCTTTACTTGCAATTCAAAAGAAACCGGGAGTTGCATGAGTATTATCATAAATACTCAGTGGAGCGGTCATCCCGCCAACAAGGTAATACATAAAAAAACATATATTAATATACAACACAGATTACACCTTTAAATCTAAGATTCTAGATTAAACAATTAACCAAATTCTGGTTCACAATAATTGTACAAAAATCTGCAAACAATTAACGGGTGTCGATCGACACTCGATCATAACGAGCATCATTTCCAATCAAAGTGTGTCGATCGACACATCCTCTAGGCGTCGATCGACACTCTGTACCTAAAACCAGAGCTCGAGCCTATCCTCACGCGGCTCCCCTCTGATTCAACCGAAACAACACACAATCACGGCAAGGCACGAAACAGTCACAAAAACAGTAATAACAGTGGCAATATCATACGCAACAATCAATACCAATCAAACAAGTGAACAACCTATTCGAATCTACGTATTACCACGATCACGCACTCACCTTAGCCCAAGAATGTGAATACGAATCGAACAGCGAAGAACATAGCCTCTACAAGGCCAGAAAGCCACCGTCTAACCCTTTTCCGACACCTCAGAATCATGATATAAAACATGATTTGGAAAGTAGACGCAAAGAGCTTTCCAACAACATAAGGATCGTCGCCTAACTCGCTCTGAAACTCTGGGAAAACTCTCTCGAAGTGGTCTGATCACATACCCGATTTCATAAAATTTTGCGATGACCAGAAATGATTTGATCATCCGATCGTCTTTTCCAACACAAGGCAACAGAACTGCCTGATTTTGCGAAACAATCCCCTCCTCGAAAACTCTCTCGAATCTCTTCCTCTCTTCTTTCAATTCTGATCAACACACCATTTTTCACCTAAACGATCAGAACTTGCGGCTGGGTCCTTATAAAGGACTACCTAGGGCAGCGCACCCAAACCGAGCCAAAACCAAACAATTTTGATTTAAACCAAAACTGATCCTAAACCTTGGTGTCGATCGACACCCACTCCTGGTGTCGATTGATACCCCTTCCAAATTCTCCAAATTTGGTTTTGGGATGTTACAATTCTCCCCCACTAAACTTGATTCGACCTCGAATCCAAATATAACTAACCTCTGGACCATCACACTGACCCTATCATGTCAAAACAATCTGAGATCCATACCCGATCTCTGAGATCCATACACGATCTCCGAGGTCCACATCTAGTCCTATGCTCACTCACGTTATCAGAAATTGATTACTTTTAGCTCATACTATACCGCTTGCACTCTTTGGATGCATCCTTCGAGTCAAATATATATGGGGAACTCACACCCCCCGCGAAAGATCACAAAGCAATCGTGCAAAAAGTGAAGGACAACACCTCGCGAAAGAACACAAAGCAATCGCTCTATACTGAGCTATTCGAGACTCAGACCACCCATTGACTTGACTACCTCACATGGTCTAGGCACGATACTTCCAACCAGAATATCAACAGTTATAAGAATACCCATCTTATTAAACACTGAAAAAAATAAGGAAAACTTCATCTAATAAATTTCCAAAAATGTACATCGTTACATCGAAATGAAACTACATGAACCAAATCAGAAAGCTCGAAACCAAAAACCAAACCGAAACTAGAACCACAAGGAAAGCTAAGCTCAGCGGCCTGCTTGTTGAACCACTTCTTGAACTTCAGCTTCATTTTTGCCTCTGGTTCCAAAATCTCATCTTGACAACCGCCATAAACCCATAAAATCCATAACAACAAAAACTTCTTCCGACGCAGAACCTTGATACTCCTCTCGAGCAGCTTCACATGAACCACCAGAACCATCGAATCAGGCTTCAGATCCTCAGGAATCTTAGCCACTAACTCCTTCGATTCATGCAGGCACTTCCTCAACATAGAAACATGAAATACCTTATGAAATGCCTTTATAATCGGAGGTAACTCAAGCCGATACGCCACTGGTCCAACACGTTCCACTACAGGAAATGATCCCATAAAACGCAGACTCAGCTTGTTCTCAGAAATAAATCTGTTAGGACCCCTCAAGATTGTCATCATGGGATACACACGATCTCCCATGGCAACTCAAGCTCTTTTCTTCCACAATTTGCATAACTCTTAAGCCAATCCTGAGCTTCTTTCATGTTCAGCCTCAAAACACGGTTCTTCTCTGTCGTTTCCTGAACATAGGTTGCACCATAAATGCTCATCTCCCCCACTTGGATCTAACATATAGGTGTCTTACATGACCTCCCATACAAAGCCTCATAAGGAGCAATACTCGCCTAAAAACTGCAGTTATACATAAACTCAACCAAATCCAAATAATCGGTCCAAAGACCACCCCAATCCAAAACACACAACCTCAGCAATAACTAAAAACACATTCGGTTTCTATCAGTGAATATACCAATTGCAGCGCTTCCAAATCCTTACTAGGTATGCCTAATTGATCCCGCAACAATCACACAAGAATATGCGCAACCAACTGTAGGCCTAAAGTTGGATCGATCGATTACACATCTATGTACAGGAATATGCACGACCAAAAATGCTACATCCGTTGTCCAGGTCATCGGTACCGAACGAAGAAAGAACACCTTTTGTGGTCCGTAATCCGTCTCATGCTTATGCAACGGCTATACATTGATTACTCATACTTATACCGTCATCATCACATTCTCAGGACGTCTCCTTCGAGGTAACAATGCCAATGTCACTCCACTCTCAGGACGTCTCCCTCAAGCTCTGGATCTATATAGGAAAACGTTTCCTTTAGAGTAATCAACTCATACATGTACAAGCACCTGAAACTCGGATTACTTCCCTTGGTATTAAACTGCCATTTGTGACTCTAGCCGCACAACTCTATTCCAACCGAACACTTGACCAACTCAACCAACCTTCTTCAAGATCCATGCCAAAAATTCCGAAGTACATTCCTAATCCGATACCTCAACGCACGTCGCAGTGATCTATTGCTCTTAACTCATTCTACGTCTTGACACTCTTAGGACGCATCCTAGAGCTGTCAGAACCATACCCTGTTACTCGCAGGGCGCAGTCCCGGAGCTGTCAGGTAATATATCGGTCACACTCTTGGGACACAACCCTCGAGCCCACGATATCTGGGAAGCTAAACATCCCCAAAAAGAATGAGCTATTCGAGACCGCAGCCCCTAGAGCAATAAATACCAAACGTCTAAAAACATCAGGATTAAAGCTGCCCCAAGAGATCCAAATCCACTCCAGACGCCTCGGAACACTTATCCATCAACCCACACACTCGTCTACGTACCCAAATGTCTCATTCGAAGCAACCTGAAACAGTGAACAACCTGCCTTGATGCATCCATCATACATGCTCCCTCTCGAGAACCACAAGGAACTTACTCATACGATCTACCTGATCAGCTGCCCCACGCTAGGACTCCTGCGAAAGTAGCACAAACAATGACGTGCTAGAACCGCTTACCAATTTAGACCAAAACTCTGAAACTTCCTTTGCAACAATATGCGACTAGAAAAATCATCTCTCACTACCACAATTTACTCTTGCTCGAATAAGCACATGATTCATTCCAGAAACCTTCCCAGAACCAACCTCTACTGCGTGCATGATCCTCAGGACTTCTCGAATACGCTAGAACATTGTCAATAACCAAACCACCAAGACATCCAGGTACTCCTGTGATATGTCATTCCTCAGCCTCACAACTCTGATGATGTCTTTGATAACTCAATAACAACTCTAGCCTTTACGCTACGCAATGGTATGTTAAAACCAACATCTGGTCCATAACACACAAAATCCTCTCTCGATCTTAGAGGCTCTCCTCTAATCTAACATGACCAAAACACAAGTCACTTCCAGCAATTCTGACACACCGGGTGTCCACTAAGAGTTCCTCAACTCTCTCCGATTCCGTAATCAAAGTTCAATCCCTGGCCTAGTCTGACCAGCACTACTCTGGTTCACTACTTGGGCCACTTGAACCGTCTATCACAGATCATACTCTTGGTCTATCCAATCAACCTTGCTCAAGATCTCTACTCGACCCTCATAATCCGTCTAACAAGGATAAAAATCCTGACACCACCCGGTCAGCATCACCCGAGATTACCCCTCGAGTCAAAATAACCATCGTCTACCATAGATCATAATCTTGACCCCACTTAGCCAATGCCACAAGAGATCCTCACCTGATCTCAGAGGCTCGCATTTAATCCTATGTTTATACGCACGTTTCCAGACATCTATTACTCTTAACTCATTCTACACCTCGCCTACTCGCAGGACGCATCCTTTGAGCTATCGGTGTTACACCCCTTCCACTCTCAGGACGCATCCCTTGAGCTGTCGGTGTCTCGCACCTCTCCCACTCGCAGGACGCATCCTTTGAGTTATCGGTGCCTCGTGCCCCTTCCACTCTCAGGACGCATCCTTTTGAGCTCTGGGTACACCGTGACCCTTCCACTCTCAGGATGTAACCTTTGAGCTCCGGGTACACAGGAGAGACTAATCATCCCCTCGAGAGAACAAATCCTCTCCAAAATAGATTAAATGATTTATTCAAGACCGTAACCCCTAGAGTAATAATTCTGAAACGCCTATAAACATTAGCGACTAGGCAATCCTCACGTGATCTAACCTCGATATTACCAACCCGGAATATCCTCAAAAATATGCCCCATACTGGTCAACACATTCATAGACATATATAAGAACCACCCGTCCTATAAATCATAGGAAATTAAATAAGGAACAACATCTTATAATTTCCAATAGAGTATATCGTTCAACAGCAATGAAAATACCAAAATCCAGAACAACAACACAAAAGCTAAAACTCTGATCTGGAAATAAAACCAAAAGAAGGAACAACTACTCAATCCCTGACCTGCTCTCTTAGGTCCTCAATTGTTGCAAGTGCCTCCACTAACTCCCCCCTCGAGGCGAATCTGGATACTCGGCATTGTGCCCTCTACTCAACCTGAAGTCCTCACAAGAACCTTCTCATCTGAGCCTGCTCGACCTCTACACCAAGGCCATCATAGCCAAGGAATCTATAAAACTCTGCATCTGCCCATCACTGCCAGACAGGACGGACTCTCCTTAGCTACCGCAGCCCTCGGCTATACCTCTACCACTAGAGGTACCACTGGCGCCTATACTGGTACCAAACCCGGTAACTGGTCCCACAACTGAGGCAAGTGATTCACCAGACAATCATCTCGACTCAGCGCTACACCTGCAGTCGCACCCACACCTGGGCCTCCTACACTACCAGTCATACTTGTACCCTCACTGGTACTACCAGTCCTCAGACTAGTACTAACACTGGCTGTACTCCCGGATCCCTCCTGAAATGTCTGCGAAATCTGAACAAGCTCACAGGTGGTATTCAAAACCATACACTCGGCTGACTCACTCACACGTCCCTGACCACAGACTCTACTGATAGCACCCTAGCCATCACTCTCTGCATTTCCCCAAAAATACAGACTGAGAACTCTATCTCTAACAGCTCTAGTCATCAGTCTCTGCATTCCTCAAAAATACAGAACAAGATACTAGAATCAAAACAAAACCCAATAAACACTTACCGTGGGATCTCATTGAAGGCTCGGGAGGATGATCTAAGACTCTATATATAAACACTTAGCACATAGTCTTAAATCAAACAACCTAACGTCCTAAAACCGTATAGGCTCTGATACCAAAAGGTAACACCTGTATTTTTTTTGAAAAAATTAATTAATTAATCCAGATTTAATGATCCCATAATCATTAAATCCTCAACGATTAATTCAGGGTGAAATAAAAAACATAAGCGGAAACATATAACCAAATAATTCATTTCAAATTCAATAAACCAGAATTCCAAACAACTAAATTCCAGCATTAAACTCACGACTAGAAATCCCAGAACAACAATTAACCAGCAACCTAAACAGGCTACTAAAAACATAAAAGTAGAGATCCTAACATCCCCCGTCCTCGCCTTGATTCCACGATCACACTTTTCCTTTACATGCAACTCAAAAGAAACCGGGAGTTGCGTGAGTAATATCATAAATATTCAGTGGAGCGGTCATCCCACCAACAAGGTAATACATAAAAAAACATATATTAATATACAACACATATTACACCTTTAAATCTCAGATTCCAGATTAAACAATTAACCAAATTCCGTTTCACAATAATTTTACAAAAATCTGCAAACAATTAACAGGTGTCGATCGACACACCACCATGGTGTCGATCGACACTCGATCATAACGAGCATCATTTCCAATCACAGGGTGTCGATCGACACAGCCTCTAGGCGTCGATCGACACTTTGTTCCTGAAACCAGAGCTCGAGCTTATCCTCATGCGGCTCGCCTCCGATTTAACCGAAACAACACACAATCACAACAAAGCACGAAACAGTCACGAAAACAGTAATAACAGTGGTAATATCATACACAACAATCAATACCAATCAAACAAGCGAACAACCTATTCGAATCTACGTGTTACCGCGATCACGCACTCACCTTAGCCCAAGAATGTGAATACGAATCGAACAGCGAAGAACATAGCCTCTACAAGGCCAGAAAGCCACCGTCTAACCCTTTTCCGACATCTCAGAATCATGATATAAAACATGATTCGGAAAGTAGACGCAAAGAGCTTTCCAACAACATAAGGATCGTCGCCTAACTCGCTCTGAAACTCTGGGAAAACTCTCTCGAAGTGGTCTGATCACATACCCGATTCCATAAAATTTTGCGATGATCAGAAATGATTTGATCATCCGATCCTTTTTTCCAACACAAGGCAACAGAACTGCCTGATTTCGTCAAACAATCCCCTCCTCGAGAACTCTCTTGAAACTCTTCCTCTCTTCTTTTAATTCTGATCAACACACCATTTTTCACCTAAACGATCAGAGCTTGCGGCTGGGTCCTTATAAAGGACTACCTAGAGCTGCGCACCCAAACCGAGCCAAAACCGAATAATTTTGAGTTAAACCAAAACTGACCGGAAACCTTGGTGTCGATCGACACCCACTCCTGGTGTCTATCAACACCCCTTCCAAATTCTCCAAATTTGGTTTTGGGATGTTACAACCAAAGTAGGGTATCAATTTTAGGGGGTAGGGTTTGAGTTTGAAGTTTAATCGAGCTCGACTTCATGAAGAAAGAACGCATCGACAACTGAAAGAAGATTTGGTTGAGCATATTTAGCAAAAATATGGCTAACTAGAGCCGACTTAATTGTCTTTTCATCATGCTTTTACTGTTTGTAACATTACCATTTTTTTAATCTTATGTTTTTATATATATAAATATATATATATATATATATATATATTTATATATTGACACCGGTCTCACCACTGAAAACAGATTTATTAACAGTTTCATAATAAATCTCAAACAATAAACAAAAATTAAAATTTATACTAAAATAATGCTCATGATATCCAAATGGTATCATGAGTGTACATGCTTTAAGACTTCTTCCTCCAAAAATTAAGTATTTAAATAAAGAAGTCATGTAAGGCCAAAGTCTACGAAGACGATATGAAAAATAAAAAAATAGAGATTCATAAACTCGAAACTTGAGATGATTTAGTCAACACCGAACTCACGATATACTAACGACCATTCCCTGAAAACAAGTAGATACTGAAGGCCGTCAGAAAACAAAAAGTACGAGATGATTTAGTCAACACCGAACTCACGATAACAACAAAATTGGCGAAAATGAAAGCAGGCAAAGATAGCACAAAGCATAAGAATTAACATTATCATTTCCGTTCCAAATATATGATGAACAACTTATATAATTAATTAAGTTCAAGAAAAAAAAATCTTAAAATTTATTGCGGATAAACCAATTGGGATCACCAACTCTTACACGCAGACACATTGAACCAACTTTTGCCACTTCAACCATAAATTCTCCTTAAAAGTTTTAAAAAGAACTAGTAGATGTTGTTGCAACAACATCTACTAACAAATCTTTGTATTAAATGTTAAATAATTTGCTACGCCATATTAATTATCCTCTATATATTAAAAGAAAAACATTTGGTGATCATTTTGCTTAGGTGTAATCACCTTATTTTTTCTCAGCTTTTCTTTTATTCAAAAATTCTCATTTCCTATATACCATTTGCCAAACACTATTTCAATTCCTATTCCTATTCAAGTTGCTTTTATTTTTACTGCCAAACATACTACAAACTTTAATAAATATTTATTTTTTTTAACTCAGTAACATTATGAGAACACTATATATGAGAAATATACGGTGAGATTCAAAATAAAATCTCTGTATGCTATATTTATCCTTCAAATTTTCAAATTTAATTAATCAATTTATTTGAATTTTAAAATATTTTTCAAAAACTTTAACCATAATATTCAGAAACAAAAAAAAAAACATATTTGAAATGATATCAAATTTTGTATATTCGGAATACACACTAAATAAAATTTAAAACAGAAATTGCTAAAATTAAACATAATAATACATTTATCCAGACGAAAGTAAGTAGAGACATTACCAAAATTTAGAATACTATTACCAAATTTTATTTGATTAGATTGAAATTTAAATTTATGGAAACTGAAAATCAGATAAATCTATCAAAAAATGGAGAGCGATGGCGGCAGTAGGGTTTTGAGAGATGGGGATCTGGATTCGAATATGGTTGATGTGGGAGAGAAGGGTCGTCCACCGGGAGATCCACCGGATGGTGGGAGGTCGTGGGCAGCAAAGGTGGCTAGGAGTTGTGAAGGAGGCAGACCAAGACCGGAGGAGGTCTTAGCGGATAAGTTTGTGGCTTTGAGGTTGAGTTTGGAATTCCCAAATGGAGAGGATGGTGAACCGGTTATCACAATCGGGGAAGAGGTGATTCAAGCGATGAATGGTTTATGGAAGAATTGCATGATCGTGAAGGTTTTGGAACGAAACATTATATTACCAACGGTGAGTAGGAGACTGAGAGAGTTGTGGAATCCGAAGGGGGCAATGTACGTCATGGATTTGCCGAGACACTTCTTTTTGGTTCGTTTTGAGAAGGATGAGGAATATATATCGGCTCTAACAGGGGGTCCTTGGAGAGTTTTTGGCAGCTATCTCTTGGTGCAAGCCTGGACTCCAAAGTTCGATGCAATGGCGGATGAGATAGTCACGACGCCGGTGTGGGTTCGTTTAGCCAATATACCGGTAAACTTTTATCACAAGTCAATCTTGATGGGTATAGCGAAGGGTTTGGTGCGGCCGGTGAGAGTGGACTTAACAACTCTGCATCTCGAGCGAGCACGATTTGCAAGAGTTTGTGTCGAGGTGAACATCAAAAAGCCTCTTAAGGGGACAGTGATGGTGAATGGTGTGCGGTATTCGGTGTTATACGAGGGGCTCATAAATATTTGCTCGATTTGTGGAATGTATGGCCACTCGGTTCATTCGTGTCCGAAAATGGTAAAGGAGAAAGTTGTGGATGGTGCTCTGCCTTTGGAAACTCAGAATATGATGAAGAATGGTGAGAATCAAGGGGCGGATGGATTCATTCAAGTACGCAGAGCAGGGAGGAACTCACATAATCGGCACCGGAAAGAGACTAATCCGGTGGTTAACGAAGTCGGAGATACATGGAGAGTTTTACGGGATTCAGAGAGAATGATTGACGCGGCGAATATCTCGGTGTCGAACCGATTAGGTAACTTGGAGGAAAATATGGTATCTCAGGAGATTCGAGATATGGGAGTGAAGGAGGGAAAAGATAAGGAAAATTGTTTTGATTCACAATTAAATAATAATGGGAAGTTACCGAAACAGGGGATGGGGATTAAATTCGGTGCAAATTTATCAAAGGAAGGGAAGAATGGAGAGAATGATTTTAAAGCAAAACGGGCCAGAGTAGGAGGCCCAACAAGAGTGTTAGCCAAACCTGTTAGCAAGAGGAATGTGCAACCCGCAAAAGGTGTATGTTTTGGTCCATTAAGAGAAGAAGTAGAGTTATCGAGCAATGGGAAGAGATTGCGTGTGGAGTCTATTAACGGGGAGGAAACTGGAAGTAGGAGTATATCGGTGGTGGTCGAGAAAACAAGTGAGCTGGTGAGGGACTCTTCTCAGAGTGTGGTTTTGGTGAGAATGAACTAGGAAGCGACGTGTATTGAGCAGATGGAGGCGAACAATATGGTCACGGCTCCGCCGATGGCTGTAGCGCTGAACCGTGGAGCATGACGGCGTTCCCCGGTAATTCTTTACTCAGTGTATAAATTAATGGTGAATTGCATCATGTGGAATTGCCGGGGGGGGGGGGGGGGAGGGGCGAATAAACCTAATTTCCGAAGAGCAATCCGTTATCTTCTTAAGAAATACAAGTCCGATGTGGTGGCTATATTTGAAACTCATGCTCTGGGGAAAAAGCGGAGAAAATATGTAGAGACCTGGGTTTTGAGAATATATCTCGGGTCGATGCGGTAGGGCAGAGCGGTGGTATTTGGTTACTCTGGAGGTCAGGTTTTGGCTCAAGCTAGGTTGATGTGGCAGGATGCTAAAGTTACTCACCTGCCTTTCCTTGCCTCAGATCATGCTCCTTTGTATTTACAACTTTCGCTGAATATGAGTGTTAATGCCCGTCGGAGACCGTTTCGGTTTGAGGCGGCCTGGTTGCAACACCCGACTTTTAAGGAGTTGCTTGCTACGTCTTGGGATAGAAATATTGTCACGCCGGAAGCTTTAAAAAGGCTTCAAGTTACTCTAAGAAAATGGAATAAGGAGGTGTTTCGTGAGGTTCAAATTCGCAAAGAGAAACTAGAAGAGGAATTGTTGCAAGTCCAAAAGCAGATTGATCAACACCAGACAGATGATCTTTTAGAGAAAGAAGCGGCGTTGATGAGTGAGTTTGATTTGGTGTTGGAGCAGGAAGAGACTCTTTTGTTCCAAAAGTCTAGGGAGAAGTGGGTTGTTCACGGGGATAGGAACACGAAGTTTTTTCATCTCACTACAATAATCAGGAGGAAACGTAACAGGATTGAGTCGTTAAGAGATGTTGCGAATCGTTTGATATCGGAGAAGGAGGAGTTAGAGAAGTTAGCTCTTGCATATTACTCTCGACTCTATTCGTTAGATGTTGTTGAAAGCGTAGTTCAGCCTTTGGCACAAGCGGGGTTTGCTACCTTGTTGTCGGTTGAGAAGAGGATGCTAGAGAAACCTTTAACGGTTGCGGAAGTAGAGAGGTCAATCCAGAGTATGGGAAGCTTTAAGGCGCCAGGTCTTGACGGTTACCAACATGTTTTTTATCAAAAGTGTTGGGAGGAGGTTGGTGATTCTATAGTGCGTTTTATGTTGGAGTTCATCACCTCGGGGGTTCATCCACCAAACACAAATGACGCACTCGTGGTGCTTATTGCAAAGGTAACTAGCCCAGAGAGGATAACACAATTTTGCCCGATAAGTTTGTGTAATGTTCTCTTTAAAGTCATTACTAAAACTATGGTCGGGCGGTTGAAGGGAGTGATGAATACTCTTATAGGTCCGGCTCAGTCTACCTTCATCCCTGGGCGGTTAAGCACGGATAATATTGTGATTGTACAGGAGGCGGTTCATTCAATAAGACCTAAGAAAGGTAGACGAGGATGGATGCTATTAAAGTTAGATTTGGAAAAAGCTTATGATCGGGCCCGTTGGGATTTTCTAGAAGACTCTATTAAAGCGGCGGGTCTCTTAGATGTTTGGGTCAACTGGATTATGAGTTGTGTGTTTGGACCGTCGATGAATTTACTTTGGAATGGAGAAAAAACGAGTCCTTTTAGACCTTTGCGAGGGCTGCGACAATGTGATCCGTTTTCTCCATATCTTTTCGTTTTATGTATGGAACGTCTCTGCCATTTGATTGAGGTCGAGATTGCGAATAAGAAATGGAAACCTATTAGGTTGTCTTCGAATGGTCCTTGGCTATCCCATATAATGTTTGTCGACGACTTGATTTTGTTTGCGGAAGCTTTGGTGACGCAGGTCCGTGTTATCAGGAAAGTTTTGGAGAAATTTTGTTCGGCCTCTGGCCAAAAAGTTAGCTTAGAGAAATCTACAATATTTTTCTCGGAGACTGTGTCTCGGGAACTCGGCAGAGCGATAAGTGATGAAAGTGGTATTAAAACGACTAGAGAATTGGGTAAGTATCTGGGTATGCCGATTCTGCAGAAAAGGTTGAACAAGGATACTTTTGAGGATGTTTTGGCGAGAGTCTCTTCTAAGCTAGCCGGATGGAAGAGTGGTATGTTGAGTTTTGCTGGAAGGATCATGCTAACCAGGGCGGTGCTATCTTCGATTCCGGTGCACTCGATGAGCACAATTAAGATGTCGGCTTCTACGCTAGATGCGTTAGATAAGCTGTCCCGAGGCTTCCTATGGGGTGATACCGCGGAGAAACAACACCAACATCTACTTTCATGGGACCGGGTTTGCAGTCCCAAGAGTCATGGTGGATTGGGCATTAGAAAGGTGAAGGAGATGAATAAGGCTTTGATAGCCAAGTAGGATGGCGAGTGCTGAATGACAACTCTAGTTTATGGGCTCACGTGTTACGACATAAGGATGAGATTGGGGATATTCGGGATATGAGTTGGCTTCTCCAAAAGGGACTTGGTCGTCAACGTGGAGGAGTGTTTGCATTGGTTTAAGAGAAGTGATTCGACGTGGCTATAGATGGGTTCTTGGAGACGGGGTGAGGGTGAACTTCTGGATGGATAGGTGGCTCGGAGAGGAACCGTTGGTGAAGAATTGTGTTGCGGATGTTCCAAATGGGCTCCTTCAGGCTACGGCTAGCGATTTGTGGATTGATGGAGTGGGTTGGGATCTCTCCAATATTTCTCACTATATGTCGGTGGATACCCGACTTGAATTAGCATCGGTAGTGGTGGATAAAGTGACGGGGGCGCAAGACCGGGGCCCATGGAGTGGGACTATGGATGGTCGTTTTTCTGTTAAATCGGCTTATTCGCTGTTGACAAAGGATGAGACAAGACTTTGGAAAGATTAGGTTAAGGTTCTTAAAGTTTGGGCAAAAGAGATGTGTAGAGCTTGTTTGAAGGATCCGGCTCACATTAGCACGAGAGCGAGCACTGTGAAAGAGATTGGATGGTTAGGACCGTCTCCGGGTTAGCTTAAATTGAATACGGATGGAGCTTCTCGTGGTAATCCGGGCCTTGCAACAGCAGGTGGAGGTTTATGAAATGAAGTAGGAGGATGGTGCGGTGGGTTTGCGGTGAACTTGGGGAGATGTGCGGCTCTGTTGGCTGAACTATGGGGAATGTACTATGCATTATGCATTGTCTGGGATAAGCGGGTCCAGCAATTGGTAGTGGAGGTCGATTCGGAGATGGTGGTGGGTTTTCTTTTGACAGGGATTAGCGAATCTCATCCTTTGTCCTTCCTGGTACGTTTGTGCCATGGCTTAATTTCGAAGAACTGGATAGTTCGTATTGTGCATATGCATCGCGAAGCTAATTATTTTGCCGACGGATTAGCTAACTTTGCCTTTTCTTTACCTTTTGGTTTTCATGTTTTGCATTCGGTTCCTCTGAACCTTGTTACGCTCTTGAGTGAAGACGCAGATGGGCGTACTCGACCAAGGCGAATTTATTTGTAGTCACATTTGATTTAATAATAAAACTGAGGGGTTTCCCTCAGCCATTCACCAAAAAAAAAAAATCAGATAAATCTTAATAAGGTAACCAAATAACTATAACATGATTGGCAAGTTCAAATGTTACCATCTTTTTCGTGTATCAAATATTTAGTTAGTTATGATTAATTCAATAAATCTACAGTATATTAACTTTCAAAAATATTATTTGATAATAAATCTCCATTAATTATCAATCACATTAAAAACATTTAACCTACATTGAGAGTTTGAGACAATGCTAAACGGACGCTATAAAATGTGTTTATGTTATTCTTTTTTCATCACAAAACAAATTGACCAAATTCCTTTACCTCACACAGTTAGAATCAAAAAAAATCTAGCTTAGCTAATGACTATCAAAGATTTGTCATAATTTGTTCTACCATACTAGGGCTGGGCAAAAATAACCAGAATCGAAAAACCAAACCGAAACGGACCCGTAATTATCCAAACCGAAACCAAACTGATGGATATTTTTTGTTTGAACCAAAAGAACCGGAACCGAATCGATACCGAACCGATACCGAACTGAGAACCGAATGTGTATCTGAAATATCTGAAACTTAAATTAATCCACAAATATGTATGCATAGTTTGAGTATATTTTACAATTTTTCTTTGTTATGTTTACAATTAATTCGGTTAGTTCAAATATTGTTATCTATTAGTAGGTAGTTCGGATAAAAATAGCTAATATAAGTGTATTGTTTTATTTTTTATTAAAAGCAAATACTTTTTTCGGATAATTTAGAGTATTTTGGATAAAAAATACTCTGAACCAAACCGAAACCAAAATTAGTACTTTAAGATTTGTTTCATTACAATGTCTGTCACTCTTTTAAGACTTTGATGTTTCACAACTTATTTCATTATTTTCGTATTTTGAAAGTTTGAGTTGAAACTTATAAAGTTTATCACTTTGAATAGGTTTAAACTCTTTAATTTTGTTTATTTAATATCATTGTCTTGTAAACTCTCAAATCTTGTGTTACTTTATAGAAAGGGAATATCTCTCTAGATTACTCAAATCTTGTGTCATTTTCTACTGTTTTTGTATAATGCTTTGCTTAGGATTTCAACTTTTAAGTTTGGTACTTTGTTTCAAAACAATAGGTAATTTGAATTGTACTCTTTTTCGTTCAATGTGATTTTCACATTAAGATTTTTTAATGAGGCAAGAAGAATTACCTTTCTTAGGAGTTCAACTTTTAATTTTGTTATTTTGTTTCAAAACTATTAAGTTGCATTTGCATTTTTATTATGAACATGTTTTAGTATTGTCGTAATATTATGTTTGGTGACATTTTGGGTATAACCGAGACCGACCCGGAACCGCTAGATTACGAACCGAAACCGAACCGAATATCCGGTTGCCCATGCCTATACCATACATTAATACAATTTTTGTTTCACAAATAAATTTACAAATTAATCTATTTTGTGCATAGCACGGGTCACTATCTAGTAGCTGATTAAATAACAATTTAAATAGCATCAATACTGAATTTAGGTCTCCGAAATTATTATTGGATTCGATCAAAGCTCTTGTTATTAAACAAATAAAAAACATAACAAAGGCATTGTAAGGAACCGACACTAGTGTTCCACACTACTGTTGGACCACTTATAATTTTAGGTTTTGGTCCAAATATTTTAACCCCGTAGAAATTTTGCAGAAAGTTACTGCAGAAGAATGCTCATACGTGAGATTAGTTGGGGACTGCAGCGATCCATACATCCAATCCTTTTTTGTAACTGCTTTTTATTATTATTTTGAACAACACTTGAAAATATAAACATATATATTATTATTCAGTCTCTTCCAAAATATTATTTGCTTAATCTCCAATTTATGATGGGCTCTAAGCCCAATAATTTTGTCCTCCACCAACTAAAGAAAATGTTTAACTAAAAACTGGTTAACTTCATTTCATTTGATCTGATCGAGTTTAACTGAAATTAAAATTTTATTCAGATACTATTGTTTATCGAGTTAGTTATTTGAGAGCTTTTTCATAACAAATTTCTTACTCAAGTATGTAATCAATTTTATTTATATAGTAGAATAAATAGGAATGAAAAAACTTATTACGAAGGAGGAAAATACGGGAGATAAAAAAAAACAAAAATAACGACGAACGAGAAGAGAAATAAACATCAAAAGTCAGACACAAATATGAGCACTGAAATAGCCAAACCAGATTACTACACCTACATGTGATTTCACATTCTTATGCTTCATCTACCTCTTCCTCCATTTCCCTTTTTTTTAGGAATGATTCATGATGATAAAAATTCACTTCAGTTACGTAGAAAGAAGAAGATCAAGATTCATAGAAACCTTTTATTAGGCCTGAGAATTCGGATATTCGATTCGGATTCGGATAATATCTGATGGATTTCGGATATTTTGGGTAGAGAGGTTTATGATCCGTTTAGAAACCGCAATATATTTGGTTCGGTATTGGTCGGTTTCGGATCGGTTAGGTTTTTAAATTAATTATCCGAAAAAATTCGGTTTTTATTCGGTTCGGTTTCAGATATTTTTTACTCAAACTACAAAAAATATCCAGAATTATCCAAAATGTCCAATATATACGAAATTGTATTATTTTTTAATAAAAAAATGAAACAACACACATAAATTAATTTTTTATTCGAAGTATCCATCCATACCTAAAATAATTGAACTAACCGAATGAATCTTAAAATTAACAAAAACAAAAATTTTAAAATTTACCCAAAACCAAAATATTTATGGGATAATTTCTGTTTCGGATATTTTGGATATCCATTCGGCTTTCGGTTCGGTACTAGTTTGGTTTCGGTTCTTTGGTTCTAGATATACATGATCCATCAGGTATTCTAAAAAATTTAGTTCGGATAATTTCGGATCGGTTTCAGATCAGTTTTTCGATCCCAGGTATTTTTCCCAGGCCTACCTTTTATCCTAAAGAGCTATTTACGTTATATACATATAAACACATAAATACGGTTACTATATATTGATTTAAAATTATTTCTTTGTTGTTATTGAAATTATTAATTGATCTGAGCAAGTAATTTACAGGTGCAAAGAGAGAGAGAGGGGTTAGTGGCTGAGATTTGCTTTGATGCATTTAAATCCACTCTTCTCTACTCTCTCCCCACTTTCTGACTTTGCCTCCCCTTTTTAAACTTATATTTTATTTTATTTTATGTTTTTTTATATATAGAAATAGCAAATAGCAAAAAAAATAAATTTAATCCGATCTACTTTCAAAATTTCAATTATTTTTCACAGTAATAACCTTCATTCCTCTGGAAGAGGTTGAAAAGAGAAAAATCTATTTCCACGAAAATCTTTCTATTGGTTTGATATTCCTCATTAACCAAGAATGATCAATACTGTATCATATATCTTGTTTTACTAATTATTAGTTGTATCGTTTTAGCTTTGATCTTGTTTTACTCTTTTCTTTAGACACATCTTCCGTTTCATTTTATAGGATGTTTTGATTTATTTCACGAGAATTAAGAAAATAATAAATACAAACAAAATCTCATTTAATAATTAACTAAAAATATAACTCAACCAATCATATATAAGACTACGGAATTTAAAAGGACAAAAGTATCAAATCACATTAAAATCTGCATAGAAACTAGTAAAACATCTTATAAAATGAAACAAAAATATTTCTCTTAAAAATCTTATATAATGAAACGGAGGGAGTAGTGAATTAGGTTCCCGAATCCCAAGTGTAGACACATCCTCGTTTACTTCTTGTTTCCTTTTTATTATCATCCTAAGTGTTTTATGATTTCTTTTCTGATTTTTAACTTTTATTGAGATTATGAGTAGCTTAATATATCTAAATAAGGGTTTAGAGATTTTGTTATTTCTCACTTTTCTATTTCATAAGCTACCAATACCATTTTAACCTAATGATTTGTGTTACTATCGCCAGATTCGCTGCTTGTTATTTTTTCTTTTAGATAAACACTTTTATCTTCTTTTTTTTCTTTTAAGTTTAAATATTCTCATGAATTCTAAAAACTAAAATTATTATAATTTTAGTTTTTTATGATTTCTTTTCTGATTTTAATGAATTCTTATTGAGATTATGAGTAGCTTTTTTTTTTTTGAAACACAAACTTCATTAAAACTTAAGGGTCCATTACAATCTGAAGGCCCAACTTGGCAAGCCCATCTGCCTTACAATTTTCCGATCTTGGAATATGGAAAAATACGATTTGAGAAAATTCAAACGACGCGATCGCAATATCTTCTAAGCAACCGTGAAGTCCGGCGATCGGAATCCCTTGGGTGATTGCTCGGATGAGGATTTAAGAGTCTGAATGAAAGGTCACCTTCTGAAGGTGCATATTCCGGGCCTGAAGAACCGCATGTCGCAGAGCTAATGCTTCTCTTGCTAACGCCGAAGCCACAAAGGGTGATGATGAGGAGTGTTCCTTGATGGTGGTCTGGTTTGATTCAAAAATCCGGCCAACAATTCCAGCCATCTCTGAGTTAGCCGACCACGCTGCATCGGTGAAACATGTGATGAATCCGTCCAACATGGATTGAGGATTTTTTTCGATTAGCTGGCGGATTTAATCCCATCGGCAACAGTCGCTGCGCCTTTTGGGGGTCCGACGGTTGATGAGCCAAATCCCATTCCCTTGCATCCAGAATAGCTCACTAGAGGGTTTCCTGGACTGAAAACTTTAAGTTATTGAAGATTTTTTTATTCCTTGATCTCCAAAGAGCCCAACAGATCCATGGGGATAGCATTCCTTGATCCAATCCTAGAGGAGGTAGGGAAAATACTTCTCTGGTTGATTCCATGCCTTGAGATACACTCTGGAATTGGGAGGAATCAAACGGCACAGCCGATGCTTCACTCCAAACTTGTTGCGCAAAGGGACATGGAAAAAGTAAGTGCTTAACTGATTCAGATCCATTACACTTACAACATTTTGTAGAGGTAATGACTTGTCTAATCAGTAGTTGTTCTCCCACAGGGAGAGCTTCATGGAGTGCCTTTGTAATGAACATTTTCACCTTTGGAGAGGTTTTAAGCGACCAAACTTGCCTTCTCCAGTCAACATCTCTAAACGGGTAAGGCTCCCAACTCTCCTCAGCTGCATCAGCAACCACTAGATAGCCAAACTTTGTAGAATAGATACATGATGGGTTCTTAGTCCATATAAGCTTGTCTCTGGTTCCTAGGATACTAGGTTTCAGACAGAGAATTTGGTGTTTATGATGAGGAATGATCTGATCAATCTTATCCATATTCCAGGTAGCATCATGTGGGTTAATCAGATCACTAACCTTCAGGTGAAGCTGGTTCTGGGGAAAGGGACCAAAGGATTGTGATTTCTCTACTGAGGAGAGCCAGGCGTCACTCCAAAGGTTAATGTCTGACCCTGTACCGATCACCCAGCTTAATTGCTTGACCAACAAGTCTCTTCCAATCAGGATGCTCTTCCATCCATGGGACATTGATGAGGGAGCTGCGACCTCAAGAATATCAGCTTCAATACAGTATTTGCCTTTCAACACCCTAGCCAAGAGACAGTTTGGATTCTGGACAATCCTCCAGGTAAGTTTGGCCAGCAAGGCACTATTATAGTTTCTTATATCTCTAAAGCCCAAATGATATACGTGGTATTTTACCAGTTTTACTATCCGTTTTTTATTTATTTTCTATACTATATAATAAGCTTTTCAATCGAAAGAGGTAGTTTTCTCGTATATTTGGTTTTTAAGAGTCATTTAGGTACAATCATCAAAAGGGGAGCACAATGGAGAAAAATGAGTATTCTTAATCCCACAACAACTTTCCAAGGCCAGAGAAACCTATCTTTGTCCTCCCATGCCAAGATTTCACGATTCTCCAAGTTGGACAGATTCTATATCCCCGAAAGATCACCTCGGACGCTCAACCAAATCGACTTGGATGGAGATGAAACTTTACATGGAGATATCCCTTTGAGTTAGCTTTACAGAACATTTAGAGTCATAGCATTTGGAGTTGAAGTGTGAAAGTTATTCAAGATCTACTGAAGGCATGTCATTCTGCCTCAAAGAAGAAACAAGTGCAAAAGGAGTCAAGACACCGATCAACGGGTTGGACCTATGCCCGTGACCCTATCCAAGACCAAGTAGATGAAGATGGCCCAGACCCCAGACACATTCCCGTGTCCGGTGCCTCTGTCCGGTGTCGTGGCCTCCTTTGGTCACTTATCGACAAAAAGACGTTTTTGCCCAAAGTGAAACCTAGAGGTTTGCCGACCTAGAGACTCCTCCAACACCTATATATACTTGATTTTAGCCTCTTGAGAGAAGGAGAGCAACCCTAGGCTCTTACAAATCACTAATAAACATGTATTTTTGTTATTCTCTTTAGATCTTCATCTTTATCCTTTGTAAAAGAGCGATGAAGGCCATGGTGTTCTTCTCAAGCCTTGTGCTGAGAGATCTACCTATGCCGAGCACTTATCTATCATGAATCTACTGTTTTATCAACTTCTCTATCTGCTCAATGTTTCATAACATGTAGAGTTGTTGTATGCTTGATAATAAAGTTATTTAAATTCTTTTGCTTGCATTTTTTACATCTTTATTGAATTGCTTCTAGATTAGCTTTCTGTCTTTATTCGTGATTTAATGCTTGATCTAGCTTAGCTACCTAGAGATAGATCATAGGCCGGTATCGATTCCAAAAGCTTTGATATCGACCGGACCAAGTATTCGATGGGTCAAGCGTCCTAACAACCTAATCAGTTAGTTAGGGAGTTTGCTGAACAATTAGATCCCAATTTTAATGCGTGAATCCACCTTGTAATAACCATGCAAAGGCTGAGTCTATTAGGGTTGGTTTAATAGGATTCGGAGCCACGAAGGTGGAATGGATCTACCGCAGTGATCTAAGTTCATGAACACTAGTTGCATACCTTTAAAATCCGGTGTAGAACATGTTGCATAAGTTCTTTAGATTTCTTTTATCTTGTATGTATTGATTTATCTATCCTCTTATTTTATTGCATATTTATTTTATCATAAACCCCAAAACCAAATATAAAATCGCTTAGCTTATTCTGCATCATATAGATTTATAGCGTAACACTTACTCTCCTGAGGATCGACCCCTAAGTACTACAATTGTCAACTGTGCACTTGCAGATTAGGGTTTATAAATTTAAAACTCTTTTGCATCCGCCCATTTCGGGCCGCATCACCAAACCTCCCATGTGTTTGGGTTTAGCCATTTTCTACCAAGCACCCCAACTGATTTTCTTTTTTTTCAGGTGATGAGTCCCACCAAAACTTGACTAGAGCAGATTGGATCCTAGTGCAGAGAGAGCCAGGGAGTTAAAAATATGTCATGGCGTAAGTTGGCATGGCTGCTAACACACTTTTCAGCATCACAAGCTTCCCTGCTCCAAAAAGATACCTAGTAGACCAAATAGCTGCCTTTTGACGTATTTTATCAACAATGGAGGCAAACAAATCTTTCTTTGAGCGTCCAAAATGCTCAGGTAAGCCCAGATACTTCCCCACACCTCCCTCAGTTGATATTTGAAGTATCCTTTTCATTTTCCTTTTTATCCTTCCGGGGGTTTTCCTGGAAAACGTTTTGGAGGACTTTTGATAGTTTATAAGCTGCCCTGAGACCTCTGAATAGGTAGATAGAATCCTCCTTAGCTCTTGACAATTCTTTGCATTGGCTGTGCAAAAGAACAAGGTATCATCTGCAAAAAGCATATGATTTACCCTTGGGCTTCTCTGAGCAACTCTTACCCCCACCACTTTCCCTGATTCTTTAGCTCGGTGGCATAGACAAGATAAAACTTCACTACATAGAATGAATAGGTAGGGGGAGAGGGGGTCTCCTTGCCTAATTCCTCTGGTAGGTTGAACATTTCCTCTAGGTGCTCCATTAACCAGAAAGGAGTAGGAAACTGTAGAGACACATTGTAAGATTCAGTTCACCCATGTAGCATGAAAACCCAGCTTTTCCAGGACACACTGAATAAACTTCCATTCCATCCTATCGTAGGCCTTACTCATGTCAGTTTTCACTGCCATGGAACATCTTACTTGGGCTTTGGAAGTTTTGAGAAAGTGAAGAACCTCATGGGTTATTAGTACATTATCTGAAATAGCTCTCTTAGGAACAAAGGCTGACTGATTTTCTGATATAATCCCTTCAAGGATAGGTTGTACACGCTTAGCTAATAGCTTTGAGACCACCTTGTAATAAACATTACAGTCTGCTACCTTCTTGGGACTTATGATCTTAGGTATGAGCCTCACATATGTTTCATTCAGAGTATAGGAGAATGAACCAGTAGTAAAAAAACCTCTGATTTCCTCTGTGATAGATTCCCCAACTATATCCCAGTTAGATTGAAAGAAACAAGCTGAGAAACCATCTGGGCCAGGAGCTTTTTCAAGATGAATAGAGAATAGGGCTGCTTTTATTTCCTTTGTCTCTGGTTTTTTGATTAGCAGCTTATTCATCTCTCCTGATATTGCAGGTCTAAGGACAGAATCAGCGACTTGCTGGATCTGCTCAGCATGTGTGCCCTGTGAGGTAAATATCTTCTTGAAGTAATTAACAATCACATTAGATATCTGATCTTCACCCATCATAGTTATACCTTTCTCATTCTCCATTAGTGTAAACTTATTCACAGCAAACCTAGCTCTGGTAGCTGCGTGAAAGTATCCAGTGTTTAGATCGCCTAGTTTCAACCAGAGCTGCCTACTCCTCTGTTTCCAATAGACTTTCCTTGGTCTTGTAAGCAGCTTTAAGGTTTGCATTTATCCTTTGGATTTTTCCTGTATTAGCACCAGAATCAGCCATAGCTCCCTCAAGTTATTCTTTATACTTTTTAATGAGCTCTCTGCTGTTCCTTTGCTGCAGCCTATTCCAAAGGACTATGGCTTGTCTGCAGTGAGCTATTCTGTGGGAGACACTCAGGTTTCTTCCTTCTGTCCAAGTCTTTGCCACCAACTTCTTTACTTCCTCATTATCCTTTAATCTTCTATCATGACTAAAAATGCCTTTTCTTTTTTTCTTATCAGGGTTGAGGAAGGTGAGGATAGGCATGTGGTCTGAGGCTTCAAACCTCAAATATTCACATCTTGCACTGGGGAACATCTCTGCCATTCGCTATTGGATATAGCTCTATCCAACCTACACCTCACTGTATAGTCTCCTCTAGGGCCTCTCCAGGAGAGGGGGCAGCCTGTATGAGGGAGATATACAAGTCTCCTTGGGAGAAGAACTCTCTGAAGTCCCCGAATGAACTTTCAGGTCTTGTGTTTCCTTCCTCTTTCTCAGTATTATCTAATATATCATTGAAATCCCCAGAAAGAAACCATGGTGCTTCCCTTAGCTCTGCTAGACTAATCAAATGATCCCAAACTTGCTTCCTAAGTTTGATATCAGGATGACCATAAACAAATGTAGAGAAGAATTTTTTTCCTTCATAAGAAATCTTGGTATCAAAATAGTTGTCACAAGAGTTGATAACTTCTAGCTCAATCTCATCTTTCCATATTAGTACTAATCCTCCCCCTCCATGTCCATGAGTAGGAACTAGAGCATGATGAGGGAAACCTAATTCTTTCACTTTTTGCAGGACTACATGGTTGGGGTTTTTTGTCTCTGAGATAAAAAAAATATATCAGGGTCAACTCTTTTCTTGATCTCTAGGAGATGACGAACTATATCAGGGTTCCTCAGCCCCTGACAGTTCTAGCATGCCAATTTTAAAGAAGAGGAGAAGACAAATTGTGAAAATCCATCTTCTTCCTGATATTCTTTTCTGGTCCAGTACTTTGGGTATGCCCTAGAGGAGGTAAGCCACTTCTTCTGGTACCACTAGGTCCTGCAGGATCTCATGTTCTTTTTCCTTTACCACTGATCTTAGCTTTATCCTTTGACAGCCCATTTCTTATCACTGTCTTGTTGGGGGAAGGTAGGATTCCAGGAACTCTCCTCCTCCTAGTACCTTGGGCCTTCCCATTAGATTTGCTAGAGCCACTACCTAGGGTCCTCCCTGGCTTCCTCTTAGCTGGTACATATGGTAATATTTTAGGTTCTGGGATAAGCATTGTCTCTTGATTTAAAGGTCCAAGTCTTTGATTAACTGGGATTCTTTCCACAGAACTGTCCGAAAAAAGGATCCTAGAGGTGTATCCAGAGCAACTCTCACCATTCTAGCAGTTGTATCTACAACTTAGCCCTCCACTTCAGCCAATTTGAATCTCTCCTGCCTGACTGCACTCTCAGAGGGGGTAAGGACACTGAGAATATTGGACCATGACTGTTGGGGTCGGTTTTCACCCGCTCAACGTTAAAAGTTCAAAGTCAGTCGAGGCTTGACTGATGGAGGTATGTTCGGATGTACGAGGCCGACCACAGCCTCGGAAAGGGAGACCGACCACATGTTCGGTCAAGGGACCGAACACCTCCTCGCCACGCCTAGGCCGACCATACGATTGGTCATGGGAGGAGCATGGCTTCGGCCATGACAAGGCCGACCGTGCGATCGGTCACGGGACCGAGCATGGCCTCGGCCATGGCGATGCTGACCATGCGATCGGTCGTCCCTCTTGAGCATGGCCTCGGCAAGCCAAAACCGACCACACGCTCGCCCACGACCGAGCCGACCACACGCTCGCCCACGACCCTGCCGACTGCATGCTCACCACGCGGCCGACCGCGACCTCATCATGCGGCCCGACCCCAGCTTCGCCATGCAGCCCGACCTCAGCCTCGGTCCGACCTCAGCTTCGCTACTCGGGCCGACCATAGGCTCGGTCGTGGTCATTTGATCACGTCCTCTCCAGTCGCGTCTTCAGCCCAATAACGTAAGGAGAACCCAGTCCAGACATGAAGCCCATGTAATGTAACCGTCTCAAGCAAGGCAATTCTGTGAAGACCTAGGATGTGAAACCGCCTTAGATAAGTTATATATAGATCTCTTTATACACCCTGAGGGGGATCCGAATTCTTTTATACAAAAACTTGTACTCAACTTTTCAAGGCAATAAACAACATCTCTTTCTCAAATCCTTTGCAACCCTAGCTTACCATAGAAATCTCTGAATTCCCTCACGAACTCTTACAAATTCTAATTGTGTTGGTTTCGACCCCCACAATTTGGCGCCGACTAAGGGGACCTTAGAGATTGTCTGACACAAGAAGAGCTAGGTTTTCAGACTACCTACGAAGATGTCAAGCAACACCACGAGCAACGAAGGATCTTCGTCTCACCAGCACGACGAGGAAAGAAACAACTCCATAGAGAACACCGCGCCTCGCGCCGCTAACCACCCAGCGGATCTCGCGGAGATCAAGCAGATGCTTGAGACTCTGATGAAGAAAACTGAACATACAGCGAGCGAGCTGCAATCGCTCAAGAGAAGGAAGCGCAGGAGGTCCTGTGTCTGTCCGACACGCCTCAGCTTCGCCACGCCTCGAACCAATCGGAGGGTTCGACACGAAGAGCTACCACCTCGGGCTGCTCGCACAGATCCAGAGGATTTGCCTCCACCACCGCCTCGTCGGGAATCCGATCTAACTCCCGAGCGCATGATTGGAGAATCAGATGAGGATCTGCCTCCTCGAAGACATGCCCGAGTCGACCTAGAAGTTGACCATGCTACGGCCGCAGAAGAAGGAGATGCGATCATAGCGGAGCTCTACAGGAGGGAACAAGAGCGCAGGGCTCCGCAAGGCTTTCGAGATGGAGAGGTCGCTGCGCTAAAAGCCCAGTTAGACCAGGTCGCCTCTGACCTAAAGGCTACCCAACTACAGATGTACCGGAGCACGGCGAAGGCTCCTGTGCTCGAGAAAGCACGGAACACACCCTTCGCTGAGAGGGTCGCGAGAACTCCAATCTCCGATCCCGGAAAAATCAAGCTTCCAATCTATGAAGGAACCACTGACCCTGCTATACATCTGATGGAATTCGAAGTCGCCTTGGGAAGGGCAAACTTCACAGTAGCCGAGAAAGACGTTGGCTACTGCAAACTGTTCGTAGAGAGCCTCAAAGGGCCTGCCCTCCAGTGGTTCTACAAGCTGGAGAAGAATTCAGTCCACACCTTCGATCAATTCTTAGAGATGTTTGTGCAGCATTACAACATCTTCGCCGAAGGAAAGATCTATGATGCGGAGCTGTGGACGAACAAGCAGGGTGAGAATGAAAGCCTGCGGTCTTTCGTGACAAGATTCAAGCATACGCTGTCAAAGGTGGACGGTGTTACCAACACGTCCGCACTGGAGGCCTTGAGAGGAGCGATTCGATGCCCCTCTCCATTCTGGCAGGAGTTGACTGTCAACCCACCTGCGACTATCCAAGACGCTCTCCACCGCGCTACAGACTTCGCTCGAAGCGAAGAGGAAGTCCGCGCTAAGAGGGGTGGGAAAACCAAGCACGTGGACGAGCTCATCCAATCCGCTGTGACGCCACCACCCTCTTAGAAGCTCTTGCAATGAACTACGAGGCGACTTGATCCCTGCAAAGGGTACGTAGGCAGCCTGTCTTCGGATAGGTTCAGTTGCTCCCCTCCATCAAAAAGGGGGGAATTACATTTCACTTCAGCCTCCTTCCGGATGAGCTCACACGACGCCAACCCCAGTGACAACCTCACCGTCGCACAACAAACACTCGCCACATCACTCATCATGAGAACAGATTGTCCTCTACGGACCGATCAAAGCTTTATTCGAGTAGAGTCGTTCTACATCTATTGTTGCTGGCCACAGCAATAGTGTAGAGATACGAACACAATGACATCCACAACGGATACAGCGCGCTATATAAATTCTAGTGACCTCCGTTCAGATTATACTTGAACGTGTCACTCCGAAACCCAACAACACCGTTGGTAATGCAGCTGCTAGTGACCTCCGTTCAGATTATACTTGAACGTGTCACTCCGAAACCCAGGACAAGCGCTGGTCTGAGTCAAGGTGAACTTGCTCTCGGACAGACGTGTCTAGAAGAGCAGCACCATTTTGCAAAGCCTAACAACAACGTTGGCAGATGAGAAGCGTGAGCGCATTTGCGTTTTCTCTTCTTAACAAAGCCTCATTTATGAGAAAATGAAGCCTCATTTATGAGCAAACGAAGCCTCATTTATGAGCAAACGAAGCCTCATTTATGAGCAAACGAAGCCTCATTTATGAGCAAGCGAAGCCTCATCCATGAGAAAACAAGCCTCATTCATGAGCAAACGAAGCCTCATTCATGAGCAAACAAGCCTCATTCATGAGCAAAAGGACTGGATGAGTTCTTTGTACTGCAGCAACGCAGCAGCTTCAGCAGACGAAGCAGGAAGTCTTAAAATCTTCACAATGCTTACAGAGTTTTAAAATCTCTTGCATAAAGTCACTCTCTACTACTGTAGGATAGACAAGCGCCTTGACTTCGAACGTTAACGCTGATATCCAACACATCTTTAACTCGGTACTGTTATCTCTAACACTACCGAGCTGGGGGGCTAACTGTTGGGGTCGGTTTTCACCCGCTCAACGTTAAAAGTTCAAAGTCAGTCGAGGCTTGACTAATGGAGGTATGTTCGGATGTACGAGGCCGACCACAACCTCGGAAAGGGAGACCGACCACATGTTCGGTCAAGGGACCGAACACCTCCTCGCCACGCCTAGGCCGACCATACGATTGGTCATGGGAGGAGCATGGCTTCGGCCATGACAAGGCCGACCGTGCGATCGGTCACGGGACCGAGCATGGCCTCGGCCATGGCGATGCTGACCATGCGATCGGTCGTCCCTCTTGAGCATGGCCTCGGCAAGCCAAAACCGACCACACGCTCGCCCACGACCGAGCCGACCACACGCTCGCCCACGACCGAGCCGACCACACGCTCGCCCACGACCGAGCCGACCACACGCTCGCCCACGACCCTGCCGACTGCATGCTCACCACGCGGCCGACCGCGACCTCATCATGCGGCCCGACCCCAGCTTCGCCATGCAGCCCGACCTCAGCCTCGGTCCGACCTCAGCTTCGCTACTCGGGCCGACCATAGGCTCGGTCGTGGTCATTTGATCACGTCCTCTCCAGTCGCGTCTTCAGCCCAATAACGTAAGGAGAACCCAGTCCAGATATGAAGCCCATGTAATGTAACCGTCTCAAGCAAGGCAATTCTGTGAAGACCTAGGATGTGAAACCGCCTTAGATAAGTTATATATAGATCTCTTTGTACACCCTGAGGGGGATCCGAATTCTTTTATACAAAAACTTGTACTCAACTTTTCAAGGCAATAAACAACATCTCTTTCTCAAATCCTTTGCAACCCTAGCTTACCATAGAAATCTCTGAATTCCCTCACGAACTCTTACAAATTCTAATTGTGTTGGTTTCGACCCCCACAATGACTGCTCTGACTTGGCCAATGGCATCATGGAGAGCCGCTGCAAGGAGTTCTTGAATTAGAGGTGAATCGAGGAACAACCTCTCCAGAGGAGGTCTTCTTGTCCTTGGAGAGTGTTCTGAGTCTTGAGAGGAATGTAAAGCCAGAGGTAAAGGCCTTCTTCTTTTTTCCATCCAAATTGGTTTAGTTCTAGGAGCTTCCATTCTTCTAGTACTATGTGAGGAATCTCTGGATTGAGAAAGAGCTGATTGATTAGGAGTATGGAGGGGATTCCTCTCCTCATACATTTGAGTGTGCTGTCTTTTACTTGCAGATCTATGCTCTTTCATATCTCTGGACAGTGAGGAAGCCGTTCTTTCAGCTCTTAACGTGGCTGCTTCAGGGTTCTAGTGATCGTATCTTTGGGTCCCATGAGCAGGTCTCTCCCACTCTCTCTTCCTTGGTAGGAAAGGCTTAGAGCCCTACTTCCTAAGGGTTTCTAATGGAGGCATCTCCTTCTCTGCCTCATGACAATTCTTCATTTCATGGTCCAACATTTTGCAAGTGGAGCAGTGTTTTTCCAGTTTCTCATAAACTAGGAGAGCTTCAACTTCATCCCCAGACCAAAATTTTAAGGTTGAGGAAGTAATGAGGGGTCTAAGTCCATTAATCATCACACTACCTTTGGCCGATGTAGTAGTGATTTCAGAGGTCTCATACATGCCTATGTTAGAGGCAAGGCTAGTTAGCATGGCTTTCGACCATAGATGGCTAGGCACTCCTTGCGCCCTAACCCAAAAAGGAATTTGAGAGGGGAAAGAGGCTGCCACAGAGGGTTCCCATCTTTGGATTATAAGCATCCAGTGGGCAAAGTGATAGGGGCGGTTATCCAGAACCAGTTGTAAGTCTTCCTCAGAACCAAATTGGAACAGGAATTTCCCCTGTCCTAGGTCTTCTCTCACTGGTCTAGAAGCAACTTTCCAGTGGTCAGCTAGAAATGGGAGGAGAGCCCAGATTTTTTGTATCTTGGGGTTTGTAGTGCGCCCCACTAGCATGAGATTGTGGTCATGAACTAGCTCTGATGGGTCAAAGTCAGGGACCAACACTCTTGAGGCCCTTGGGGGTTCTTGAGGTATATCAATACCTTTTCCTTTTTCAGCTGAGGAAAGTCTCTTTGCCATCTTAAGGGAGTGCAAACTGAGAAGGATTCTTTTTTCCGCAGGTGGATCCGTAGAGTGGATTAGACTAAGTTTGTAGGGCTTATGCAGGGTGCACCAGATCTGGTAAAAGTTTGAACCAAAGAGCTCAGAAAATTTGCAATTGTTACCTTAGCTTGAAGGACTCAGTAAGGGAGAGTATTTCAGTTCTTTAACCACCGTAGATTCACTAGAAAATCAAAGAGAGACTGCACAGTGAAGAGAGTTTCAAAATTCCAGTGAAGCCAATTAGGGTTTTCGCCTAGAAGAGGAAAAGAGCCTTGGTAGGTGAGATTGATAATTTGAAAAGATTACTTTAGCGGGAAGTATCTAGCATGTAAAATGAGGCAAAGTAAACTACCCATTGGATAAACTTTTTTCTCGAAAAGAGGGTCAGAGAGAAAAAGGTTTTCTCCAAAAAATATATATTTCCATTTGTCATTATTCTATTACAACTTTTTTTATTATTATGAGTAGCTTAATATAGCTAAATAAGGGTTTAGAGATTTTGTTATTTTTCACTTTTCTATTTCATAAGCTACCAATACCATTTTAACCTAATGATTTGTGTTACTATCGCCAGATTCACATAGTGCTTGTTGTGACTTTTTCTTTTAGGTAAACACTTTTTTTTTCTTTTTTTTCTTTTAAGTGTAAATATTCTCATGAATTCTAAAAACAAAAATTATTATAATTTTAGTTGAGAAAGGCGGTCATGGTGATCCAGATTTTTTTTGTCTCATATAGACATTCATATGCCTAACGACCAAATTGGTGTTAAGATCCAATGTACCATGCAATTCTGTTGTTGATAACTTGATAAGAACCATAACTTCTTTTTTTTTGTTGTTTGATAAAACCAATAAAACAAATTACGTACATGGATATATCCCCTGAAAATAAATGAATAACGACGTGTCATACCGTTTGCTCTATTGAATCCTCGCTAAGATATAAGTTGGATTACTAACAAACAATTGAAACATAATCCTAACAATATTACGTTAAAATTGGTTTTCTCTTGTTTATTCGATTAATCGTGATCTTTATTTAAGACAATTCCCTAACAATTGTTTTTATTTTATTTTTAAAAAGTGGTAATGGTGGGGCAATCGAGGCACAATAAGGCCCCGGGCTTTACCGACTCTGCCACAACTCTCTGCATCCTCTTCCAATTTTAAAATATTTATCAAAAAACAGCCAAAACAAATACAAAAATAAATACATAAAAAAAATATATAGATATATATATATATATATCTATCTCAATTTTCTAGAATCGAATTATGTTTCTTAAAATCCATTATAAATACGAAACCCTAAACTATCCTCCTTTAAATAAGTCTCTCTTTTCCGTTGCTTTCTCAAAAAAAAAAATCTCCAAACTCCGAGAAAATCTCCAAATTCCAAAGTTTGTTTCTTTTCTTTTATCTCTCTCAATTCTTCACAATCTCATCATTTTCCAATAAACCCATAAGAAAAAAAAATCACATTTTTATCCAAAAAAACTGAGATCTTGATTACATCAATGGCGTCTTCAAGCCTGACTCGATCGGGAAGTGCACCGCAGTTTCACCTCGACGAGAAATGGAAACTGTCGAAGAAAGAGGGTGGCGCGTCGAGGATCACGCGCTCTTCGTCGACTTCTTCTTTCACCTTCAGTAGTGGTGGTAATGGCAAGAAGACACAGAAACAGGGGAGATGTGCTTTTACGAGAAAGTGTGCAAGATTGGTCAAAGAACAAAGAGCTCGTTTTTATATCATGCGTCGTTGCGTAATCATGCTTATTTGCTGGAGAGATAATTACTCTGATTCTTGAAAAAAAATCAAAACACAAATCTTTCTCTATGCTCTGTTTCTTCTGTTTTGAAACCAAAGTAGATAGATATACGTGTACATAAAGGTTTCTATGTTGTTTTGGTTTCTGTTTCTCTAGATTTGTAAATTTTTTTAATGTTTTTTGTTTTTGAGTCTGTGATTTCTTGGAGAAGTAAAGGCTCTGTTTTAGATTAGTTTCTGTGTGAAGAAAACAGAAAATGTAAAATAAGTTTGATATAAATTAGTGAATTAGATTCTTCTTGTGACGATTTTTGTTTTTGTTTGTTAGCTTCTGTTTTTCTTTCTTCTTGTTCATTTATGATTTACTGTTATGATGATGGAGATGAATGTGGCGTTTCTCAATTTCTCTCTCTACAGTCTAGAGAAAAGAAAAAGAAAGAAAGATTCCATTGGAACTGTTACGATTAAGCTATGTGTGGATCTTGTGTGCTTAGTCTGACAAAGTAATTTGTTTTTTAATCTTTTAATTGTCATAAATTTTATGAATAATATAGTATATTGTTGCTTTTGTCAATTGTGATTAATATTTAAATTTGCAGTCAAGGTCTCTTGTTTTTTTTTTAAAGGAAATGCCTAATGATTAATGACATACAATAAAACTTGTTGACGTTCAAAAAACAAAATAAAACCTTGTTGAATTGTTAATATAGTGAGATCAGGCCGTAATTAGTCTTGTACAAGTTATATACGTCAAGAAAATCCGAATGTGTAAAATATGATTTACGACTTTCTTTAATTCTTATATAGTACATTACGAAGCTTCTTAAAATACTTTTAAATTTTGTGTCCTTTTGCCATTTATGAAGTTGATTACATGTGTAATATTTGATCTTTATCGGCAGTTAACTTTGATTTAATTTTGTAAATAGTTAAATATACTAGTTTGATTTAATTTTGTAAATAGTTAAAGATACTAGTATAATTTTTTCTATTCTGTTTACCATTCAAACCTTTTTAGAAAGAAAAATGTTTTTTTTTTTTTTTTTTTTTTTTTTTTACTTTTAGAAAGAAAAATGTTAAAAACCTTATTCTTTGTACTGACAAAGCTTTCTCAGTCCTAATTTATTTTGGGTAGTTTTCTCGTGAAATGTGAATTAGTAATACTTCACATGGAAAAATCTAAATTAATTAATACTTCACATGGAAAAATCTAACAGCTGGGTTTTCTTGTAGTTACTTACCATGGGCATCTCTGCAATGCAGCGATATCATATGCATCTGACTCTTTTAGTACTAATTTAAGTAAACATATTTCTATACCTTTTTTTAACCTATATGACTTATATAATGGCACATACAAGCTCTATATATTAATTTTTCAAGAAAAAAAAAAGGGAGACCACATTTGAAGTAATTATTTACTACCGACGATGCTTATTTATTGGTAAATTTATCAGTAATTAATTGAGACATTAACTACATATGATTTTGGATACCAAATCAGTGCACTGTGTAAGTCTGTCCATTTACAATGGAGCTTACCACTTTAGGCTGTTGGACTTTGTGATAAATCTGATATATCATGCTAAATTATTGATTGATAAATTTACATATTGTAAATGTGATTCCATATTTTGCAAAATTCCATTTCGTCTTCGCCCATAAATGACCACAATTTTATTTTTCAAAAATGTTCTTCGATTAGTCTTTTTTTCTTTAAGTTCTTCGATTAGTTCGGCAATGACAGCATGTCCAACACTTTTTAACTATGTCGCCACTAGCATTTTTTAAAGGCCTTGTGAATAAAAATATAACTAATACCAAAACTTTAATCTGCCATGTTAGTATCATCACAAATTCACAATCTCCAAATATGGGTGCATTATGTTCTCCAAAAACATCTATTAATAAATAAAAAGATGTTTATTTTGTTGTTGAAAAAATAAACAAAAGAGATGTTGAGAACAGATAATCCAATAAACTTGGAAGTTGGAATGGAAAGCTACACTTGTGATTGATAAGTAACCATATTAAATACGGTTGGTTAATTAATTAAGATTCTTGATCATTATTTACAATTTAAATTTGGTTGCTACGGTGCAATTACAGTTTGTTTAAGTTAGTCAAACCTCAAAAGATGATGTTCAAGATGATAATTTTGTGAACTGCATATTTTGTGAGTCAATCCTAAGCAACCTTATTCAAGCTCAGATGAGTATTTGAAATAGAGATATAAGATAGAAATAGAAATAGCTCATAGAGCTTTATTCAAATGCAAAACTAAAAAAAAAAAAAAAAGCTTTAGATTTGTCACCAAAATGAAAATGATTTCGTATTTGATTTCATAAAGGATTGAAGAGGAGAATTGCTGTTACAAATATATATATATATATATATATATATATATATATATATATATAAAGAAAAACAAACAAAAATCAATCAAATTTGAGAAGTTAAACATAAGAAGAGAAAACGAGAAAATAAGTTGTAAGTTAAGTTGTAGAAACATAAAAATAATACGGAAGGAAAAATAAATAAATAAATAAATATATGGGTTAAGAAATAGTATGTATATAGTAGAAAAACAAAGAATTTGTCATGTAGCCATGAATGTTTAGTTTTATATCAGGATGTTTTCCAAAAGGTTCATATCCTCGTAGCATTTTTCAAAAGTGTTATTCTGTGAAATATAATTCTAAATATATGCTATGCATGTCAATAACTATTTTTCAAAAAGAGTATTCCATTATTTAGTTCAAGATCAAGAGGAAATATATAAGAAAAAGTTGCTTAGAAAAGGCGTATATTAGCCTTCCCTACAAATCCAAAGGATCTTAGTTTAATGATTATAAATTTGTTGATTGTTCATTAGCATGCTTAAATTTGGATTATTATAGGAATATCCGGAGTTCCGGACCATTTCATTTGACTTTCTTTATTCTTCTGTCACTTTTGTGGCCGTCTCTTGTTTATTTTATTTCATCGACAATTATTGAGGTATTAAGTTAAAGAACACAATAGATGTGTTCTCTTCAGCAGTATACTAACTACAAAGTAGTAAATGCTAGTACATGCCATATGAAACAGATTCCGAAATTATGAAGTCAATAATGTGTGTAACCTACGTAGTATGGAACACAAACTATATTTCTTTTTCCTGGTTATATTATTTTCTTTTACGATTTGTCCTTAGTTAGGTGTGACTAACTTCTTTTGGAGCTATAGCAACCTGTATAAGACATACAATTCCCTCATGCAATCACGTGAAGAGACAATTGCGAGCTTATATATAAAACTTTGAATCAACATATAGATTATAGTAGTAGAGAACCACTATAACATTATTTTGCAATAGAAAATTATGACGAGCACTGATTGCATATAGATATTATTAGCCTATAAGCTCTACTACAAGAAAAGGTGAATACAGCCACAAAATTTGCTACAATACGTATAGCGATAATTAGCGACAAAAGATACAAATTTGCAAAGAAATATATACTGAGCTTATGGTAATATATACCAAACATTTTTGTCAAATTTGATTGGTTATGTTTCGTTCAGTAAGAAATGTAGGTTCTGACAATCTATATCGATTACGCAGATGGTTAATATATATATTTGGGAACAAGATTAACATTAATGTTATATCTTTCTTTTTAATTTGCTAGACATATATGGTTTTGTTTTTTGTGAAGATCATACTGCGGGACCAACCATAGTTTTAAATTTTAACATTTGAGAAGTTTTACATCTTTTTAAAACCAAAATAAAATCGTTTTAACTATTCAATCCGTTCGTACATCATCTATCAAAACATATATATGCTATAATGGTTTCTAACGTATTTCATCCTAATTAGTAGTATACCTAAAAACTATAATTAAAGGTATCTTCGATCACGAATGTATAAACATATATAGTAAAGATAAATTAAGTTAGCCGACCTGACCGAGTTTTAACTTTTAATTAGTACTATAAGATTCAAGAACAGTTCTTGGGACTCTCGTTCACCCATTTTCTATTAATCAATCAAAATTAAGTTGTGGGAAGCGCTAATTTAATTAATTGAATTAAATCATTTATTACATATCTAAAATTGAATTAATTGTTGAGACCATAAATTAAAATAAAATTTCACCATTCGAAAATAAATTATAAACCCCAAACTCAAACCCTAAACCCCAAAGTTATATCCTAATTTGAAAATAGTTAACCCAAAATAAATTCTTAACCCCAAACTCAAACCCTAAACCCCAAAACTATACCCTAATTTGGGAATAATTAACCCAAAATAAATCTTAAACCCCAAACTCAAACCCTAAACCCCAAATTAGAATATAGTTTTGGGGTAGGGTTTGGATTTAAAGTTTAAGGAATTTTTCTAATATTAATTATTTTTATTTGTTTAGTTAGATAATAGATCGTATTAATTGTTTTAATTTGTTTGATATATTATTTAATTAAATTGGTGGTCCCTATAACTTAATTTTAATTGGTTAATTGAACCCAATAATTGTTCAAGATTCAATAACTATATATTAGAAAAACAATTCTTGGGTTCACCCTTACCCCTAGGAGTGAACCTAACTTAATCAGCCCCTTCTAATTAGCCAATTAAAATTTTGGGGACCACGACTAATTATAGCACCGAAACTAACAAAAATAAGAGGGAAAAAAAAACTTCAGTCAATAAAAATATGTTGTTAAAGTCATTAACCTAAGAATTGTCGTTGCTAAACCAAAAGCTACACCCTAATTTGAGAATAATTAACTCAAAATAAATTCTAAACCCTCGACTCAAACCCTAAACTCCAAAGCTATACTCTAAATTGAGAATAATTAACCTAAAATAAATCCTAAATCCTAAACTCAAACCCTAAATCCCAAAATTATACTCTAATTTGGGAATAGGTCACCCAAACCTAAAAATTTAAACTACAAATCTATTGATAATCAATTTTTGTAGTTAAAATTTTTGGGTTTAGATTAACTAATCCAAATTAGGGTATAGTTTTAGGGGGTAGGATTTGGATTTAGGGTTTAGGAAATTTTTGTAATATTAATTATATTTATTTGTTTAGTTAGATAATAAAGTATTAGTTGTTTTTGAAATAACCAATTTTTTTTTTTAGAACTAAGCATTTCTACTCTCGAAACATAAACATTTGAACAAATAAAATAATCCAATAAAACCATTAAATAAATAATTCTTTAAACCAAATAAATCAAATACCAAGATTCAAGAATGATCGAATAAATAAACTAGCAACCTAAAACATTCGGTCCAGTAGTCTAAAACAACATCAACAATCCTATCATCCTCTTCCAACGGCCTCGATTCCACGATCACACTTTTCCTTTACCTGCAATTCAAAAGGAAACTGGGAGTTGCGTGAGTATTATCATAAATACTCACTGGAGCGGTCATCTCGCCAACAAGAAATTCATAAACACAAATATTTATAAACAACACAGTTTAATTCTTAATTCCAATTTCCAGATTAGATACATTAAACAGTTTTCCAGTCACAATATTTTAACACAAAATTCACTAAGTAAATAACGGGTGTCGATCAACACACCACCATGGTGTCGATCGACACTCGGCAAAGTCGAGTATCGTCATCTTTACAGGGTGTCGATCGACACAGCCTCTAGGCGTCGATCGACACTCTGTTCCTGAAACCAAAGCTCGAGCCTGTCCTCACGCGGCTCATCTCGGAATCAACATTAATCGATACAAAAACGTACTCAACACGATTCACACGTAAATACATAGACAAAACGATCAATATCACGTCAACCAACAATCAAATCGAACCATCATTCAACCACAATCATTCCCTAGAATTTTCTAAGCGATCACGCACTCACCTGGCTATTCGAAGGGGATTGAATGAGGAAAAACGAAAGGAACACGGCCTAGAACCTCTGATTCTACGCTGAAACAACAGAAAAACTCGCCACGACCCGCACCGAGACTACACGAACAAAGAAATCTCGAGAAACAAACGATTCACGGATAACTCTCGAAACTCTCTCTTTTCTCTAAGATTCTCTGCGATTTTTTTTCCTTCTCCCTGCGGCCACAAGTCTGCTCAAGAGTTATAAACACGAGCCCTAGGTTTAACGCCCTTAAACCGAGCCAAACCACAATTAAAAATTTAACCCGATCGGTCAAAAACACATGGTGTCGATCGACACTTCCCATTGGTGTCGATCGACACCCTAACCAAAAAGCCTTTAATTGGTTTCAGGATGTTACAATTCTCCTCCACTAAACTGGATTCGTCCTCGAATCCTCACAAAACTGTCTATCAAGAACAAATCCTGACTCTAACTGGTTAATACCACCCGAGACCCTCACCTGATCTCTAAGCCTCACCTCTAATCATTCTATTTACACGCATGTTCCTAGACATTTATCACCCTTAACTCATTAACACACCACCTCGCTCTCAGGATCTCATCCCTCGAACCATAATAACTAGGGAAACCACCGTCCCCACGAGAGTGCTACCGTCTCTCAGTACTTAGACCGGAAGCCACCGTCCCAGTAAGTACACCAGAAACCACCGTTCCTTAGAGAGTACCACCGTCTCTCAGTACTTATGCTGGGAACCACCGTCCCAGGTAAGCACTCTGGAGTACCACCATCTCCAAATAATGAGTTATCAATATAAATTCTAGAACGCCCATAAATATCTACGATTAGGCACCTAGTGTGGTCTACACTCGATATCCTCTCACACGGAATATCCACAGAAAATAAGAACGCAGATCTTATAACACAGAAATATAAGGAACACCATCTTATAAATCTCCAAAAAGTATAATCGTTACAACGAAAACACAAATACAATAAAAGCAACACAAGCTAAAAACTGAAACTGGGACCACAAAGAGAAATAAAGCTCAAATGGCGACCTGCTTGTCCAACCACTTCTCGAACTTCAATTTCATCTTTGCCTCAGGCTTCCAATTCTCCCTGCAACAAACCACTCGGAACCTTATGCTCAGCCTTAACCAGCAAACACGTGTTACACTTCGAAATCCAAGCAACCACATCTCTCTTCATCCCGACTCAGTGATAATACCGCTTGAGATCACGATACATCTTAGTCGCTCTAGGATGAATCGAGAACTTGCTCGCATGAGCCTCTCGCAGAATCTCCTGCCTCAACTCCTCTACCTTGGGTACACAAACCCAACCGCGAATAAGAATCGTCCCATTCGATGAGACCTGATACTCCAAACCTTCTGCGATCGACGCAGCAGCCAAATCCTGATCACTCGCCTGAGCCATTCGAATCTTACTCAGAAGATCTGCCTGATCAGCCGCCTCTAAGCCCATCGCTCTTGCAAAATAGCACATAACCGCAGCATACTAATCTCGCTTACCAGCAACTCAATCCCCTGCTCCCGAGCCGAATCTACACGCCGACGACTCAAGGCATCAGCTACCTGGTTTACCTTACCAGGATGGTAAACAATATCCAACTCATAATCTGCCAATAGCTCGACCCAATGTCTCTGTCTCAAATTCAGCAACGGCTGAGTGAAAATGTGTTGCAGATTCTTATGATCTGTAAAAATCTGAACTTTTCCACCATATAGGTAGGATCTCCATATCTTTAATGCAAAAACCATTGCACCCAGCTCTAAGTCATGCATATGGTAGTTACGCATAACGACCCTCAGCTGCCTCGAAGCACACGCAATCACTCTACCCTCCTGCATCAATACGCAACCCAGACCAATCCCAGAAGCATCGGTGTACACTACATAAAGCTTACCCGGCTCGGGCAATGCCAACACCGGTGTACACATCAACATCTCCTTTAGCTTCGTAAAGATGTTCTCGCACTCCTAAGACCAAACAAACGGGACATCTTTCCCGGTCAACTTTGTCATCGACTGAGCCATACTCGCAAAGCCCTTGACAAATCTCTGATAATATCGTGCTAAACCCAGAAAGCTCCTGATCTCGGTCGCATGGAATGGTCTAGGCCAATCTCGAATAGCCTCTATCTTAGCTAGATCCACAGAAACTCAATCTGCAGAAACAATATGGCCAAGAAATCCCATCTCTCTCTGCCAAAAACTACACTTGCTCAATTTAGCAAAAAGCTTATGCTCCCAAAGCTTCTCCAGAACTAACCATAAATGCACCTCGTGCTCCTCAGGACTTTTAAAGTACTCGTCGATGAAGATAATCACATAGACATCCAGATACTCCTAAAATACGCCGTTCATCATCCTCATGAATGCTGCTGGCGCATTAGTCAGACCGAATGGCATAACCACAAATTCAAAATGCCATATCTGGTCCCGAAAGCTGTCTTCCGAACATCAACCTCGTCGATCGGAATCTGATGGTATCTTGATGCCAAGTTCAATCTTGGAGAACCAAGTAGCACCCCTCAATTGATCTAGCAACTCATCAATCCTCGGTAGAGGATACTTGTTCTTCACTGTGACTCGGTTAAGTCCCCGGTAATCGATACATTACCAAAAACTACCATCCTTCTTTTTTACAAACAACACCGGTGCTCCCCACGGTGAATTACTCGGACGAATGAAACCCTTACTTGCCAGATTCTCTAACTACTTTTTCAGCTCTGCCAACTCTGCTGGAGCCATCCTGTAAGGTGCCTTGGAAATAGGCACTGTCCCGGGATCTAGCTCAATCATAAACAGATCAGACCGAGATAGTGGTAATCCCTGTAATGACTGAAAGACATCCTCGAAATCCCGGACAACCTGAATCTCACTCCCTGCAACCTTACCCACGGACTCCGGCATAGAAATCGTCGCCAAATAAGCCTTGCATCCTCGCTCAATCATGTGCACTGCCTGAACCGCAGAAACAATGAGACTCCCTAAAGTTGGTCTCACTCTTTGAAACGTCAACCTCTCTGCGTCCCGCTCGTAGGCCACTCTGCCTGGATAACAATCCAGATGAACTCTATAATGTGACAACTAATCCATCCCTAGGATAACGTCGTACAGCTCCACCGGACTGATCACCAAATCTGCTGGCATTGACTGCCCCGCAAACTAAACATCAACTGCTCTAGCATGGTCCGAAGTAGCCAGGAATCCACCTCCAGCTACCTTGACCAAACCCGATCGCTCACCAAAGCTGTTACGGATGCCACTACTCTCGGCATGCTCCGGGGTAATAAAATAGTTTGATGCTCCATAATCGAAAAGCTTATGGTACTCAAAACCTCCCACTAACAAGGTCCATACACAATTCATATGCGTTTAGAATCCTACTAGACTAGCACAAGTAAAATAACAGAATAAACAACAATTTACCAACTTAAAGAATTACAAAGTCTGAGTCTAAGATTTTACCTATGATCGAGGTGCCGCTATGCTGTCCCTGCCCCACCTCTCCCGGGGTAAAAACTCGTGGTGCCGATCGAAACTAAACCAACGGTTGCACTGCCGCCACATGCGCCATGGGCTGGATCACAGCAATAGCCATCTGCTGCAACTTAGGACACATCGGCCGAAAATGCCCCGGCTCTTTGCAATGGAAGCAAACCTTAGCCTCCTTCGAAGCCTTAGGGCAGCTCGCCATTCTGTGCTCAGTGCTCCCACATCCTAAACACGCATGAGTCCCCAAACTCAACTTGGAAGTGCCATCCCACCTCTTCTTCTGACCCTGCGCAGGCTTACCGCCTTTGACAGAACCAAAACTCCCCTGTTGATGCTACCTCTACAGCTGGACCACCCGAGAATCTGCCACTGGAACCACTGCAGCGACCTCTACCAGCCTCATCCTCGAGGCGTACTCAGTCACTCTGCATCTGGTCTGCAAATCCGGTCGTAGTCCCCTCAGTAACCTCTGGACCTACGCTCGCTGATCCTTCATGCCCCTATCGGCATAGACCAACAACCTACTAAACTCGGCGTCATACTCTCGGACAGTACAATCACCCTACACTAGCTCTACGAACCTCATCCTGAGACGATCTAGAGCCTCCTGAGGAAAGTACTGAGCGTTAAACTTGGCCACAAACTCTCCCCAGGTCCATGCTGCCCCAGGCCTCCTGGCCTCTAAAGCTCTCCACAAAGAATAAGCATCACCACTCAGATAGTGGACTACCAAGTCTACCCTGTACTCCTCAGGGCAACAAACCGAGCAAAAATTGCGCTCTACACGCAAATGCCACTCATCTGCCTCCTCGGGGCTAACACCACCCGAAAAGAAAGCACTACTTATCTGACGCATCTGACTCACCATCTCCAGGTAAGATGGACGTACCTTGATATACGTGGTATGTTACCACTTTTACTATCCGTTTTTTATTTATTTTCTATACTATATAATAACCTTTTCAATCGAAAGAGATAGTTTTCTCGTATATTTGGTTTTTAAGAGTCATTTAGGTACAATCATCAAAAGGGGAGCAAAATGGATCCAAATGAGTATTATTAATCCCACGACAACTTTCGAAGGCCATAGGAACCTATCTTTGTCCTCCCATGCCAAGATTTCACGATTCTCCAAGTTGGACAGATTCTATATCCCCGAAAGATCACCTCGGACGCTCTACCAAATAGACTTGGGTGGAGATGGGACTTTACATGGAGACAGCCCTTTTATTTAGCTTTCCAGAACATTTAGAATCATAGCATTTGGAGTTGAAGTGTGCAAGTTATTCAAGAACTACTGAAGGCATGTCATTCTGCCTCAAAGAAGAAACAAGTGCAAAAGGAGTTAAGACACCGATCAACGGGTTGGACCCGTGCCTGTGACCCTAGATAAGACCAAGGAGATGAAGGTGGCCCAGACCCCGGACACATTCCCGTGTCCGGTGCCTCTGTTCGGTGTCGTGGCCTCCTTTGGTCACTTATCGACAAAAAGACGTTTTTGCCCGAAGTGAAACCCTAGAAGTTTGCCGACCTAGAGACTCCTCCAACACCTATATATACTTTTTAGCCTCTTGAGAGAAGGAGAGCAGCCCTAGGCACCTACAAATCACTAATAAACATGTATTTTCGTTATTCTCTTTAAATCTTCATCTTTATCCTTTCTAAAAGAGCGATGAAGGCCATGATGTTCTTCTCAAGCCTTGTGCTGAGATATCTACCTATGCCGAGCACTTATCTATCACGAATCTACTATTTTATCATTTTCTCTAGCTGCTCCATGTTTCATAACATGTAGAGTTGTTGTATGCTTGATAATAAAGTTATTTAAATTCTTTTGCTTGCATCTTTTACATCTTTATTGAATTGCTTCTAGATTAGTTTTCTGTCTTTATTCATGCTTTAATGCTTGATATAGCTTAGCTACCTAGAGATCGATCATAGGCCGGTATCGATTCCAAAAGCTTTGATAACGACCGGACCAAGTATTCGATGGGCCAAGCGTCCTAACAACCTAACCAGTTTGTTAGGGAGTTTGGTGAACAATTAGATCCCGATTTTAATACGTGAATCCACCTTGTAATAACCATGCAAAGGCTGAGTCTATTAGGGTTGGTTTCATAGGATTCGGAGCCACGAAGGTGGAATGGATCTACCGCCGTGATCTAAGTTCATGAACACTAGTTGCATACCTTTAAAATCCGGTGTAGAACATGTTGCATAAGTTCTTTAGATTTTTTTTATCTTGTATGTTTTGATTTATCTATCCCTTTATTTTATTGCATATTTATTTTATCATAAACCCCAAATCCAAATATAAAATTGCTTAGCTTATTCTGCATCATATAGATTTATAGCGTAACACTTAGTCTTCTGTAGATCGACCCCTAAGTACTACAATTGTCAACTGTGCACTTGCAGATTAGGGTTTATAAATCTAAAACTCTTTTGCATCCGCCCATTTCGGGCCGCATCCAGTTTTTGGCGCCGTTGCCGGGGACTAGTTCGCTTACCTATAGATTTTTGATAAAGAATAAGTCAAGTTTTTATTTTTCCTTTTTTATTTTTTTCCTTTTTGCTAATTTTCGTTTTTTGCTTTTTATTTAAGTGTGTTTCAGGGATTTATCAATGGAACATCACACCAAAAACCCTAGGAGAATGACGCCTAGAAGGAGATCTAATGGGGATTACATCCCTATGCCTAATGAATTCCATCAACCACCGTTTCCTTACAACAATTGGTACAATTCACAATTGTACCAACAGCAACCGCCTTGGGAGACTCACGGACGTGACCATCACAACCATACGCCGCCGAATCACCCTCCACATCCCCACGATCGTTCCAATTCAACCTCACAAGGAGACCTAATCAAAGCCTCAATGCGTAGATTCATGGAAGATACTCAAAATATCATCCAAGGAATCGAAACAAAGATTGAGACCATCAATTCATCCCTTGGAGAGAAGCTTACTGCCCTTACCACCAAATTTCAAGACTTGGAGACACGCTTGATCCACATTGAAGAAGTTCAAAAACAACATGCCTTAGACCTTCAAAGCGACGCTCGAAAAATCCATAGTTTTGAGCGTAGTTTTAATGGTCTTTGGGATAAGTTTGAAGGGGAGATCAAGAGCACTAATGACCACGTTGAGGAGATCACTACTGGCCTAGGCATCATAGCAATCAAAGCTCACAAGGCCACGAAATCTTTGGACAAAGCCAAAGATGATTACCGAGACTTGTATTCTACAAGCCTTGTTTTATCGGAAGGACAAAAGCAACATACTCAAGCCATCAAAGACCTTCAAGAATCTCTTGATAAGAAGTTCAAACACCTCATGTGGAAGTACTCTTCCCTCAAGAAGAAAGAAGATGAAACGTCCAAGACACTTGAGAAGATAAGTGACCGATTGGAACCCTTGGAGGAACCAAGCCGTTTGGAAACAAACGAAGAAGAGCACACCACTTTGGCCCATTGCTGCACCTTAACACCACTTGAAGAAGACTCTTCCATCTCTGATCAAGAGGAAGAAGAAGCTCTAAGACCTTTCCAAATGGCCAAACCCTACAACCGAAGATTTATGGCGAGAATTTCAACAAAACCGCCAAAGAAGAAGACACGTTTGAGTGAAAGATCCGGCCTAAGACCACGTTGGATAAGTGATGAGATGATAGAGGTATTCAACTCTCTAGTTAGAGAACTCCCTCCCACCCTCTCCTTTGAAGACGCTTGGAAAACCGAGCCATCGCTTAAACTATGCTTTAGAGAAAGCGAGGAAGACGAAGCTATGATTGAGGAGTTATTCAACAAGGTTAGGAATCCCCATCGGTACCTAAGGATCCTTCCTAAGACTCTTGATCCAGGTTCTTTCAATATCCCTTGCTCTATTAAAGATTATATCTTCGAGACCGCTCTTATCGGTTCAGGAGCCGGAGTCAACGTTCTGTCGGAATCTCTTGTGAGAATGATGAAGATAACCAACCTTCGTCCTTCAAACAAGAGAATTTCACTTGCTAATGGTGCTTTCACACGCTCATTGGGTGAAGCATTCAACTGCCCAGTGAGAATCGGTGATTGCATTGTGTCGACCGACTTTGAAGTGGCTAACATGAACAATTGTTCAACACCTTTCATCATTGGGAGACAATTCTTAGCTACTGCTGGAGCTATCTTGGATTACCCCTTACAACGGTTATCCTCTCCAAAGATAGATAGAAACATCTTCTATTACACAGCACCACCTGGCTTTCGAGCTAAAGTTACAAGATACATTCCTCTGGAGAAAAGAGAAATTGCAGTTCAGTACCCGTTCCATTTACATGATGAAGACCACGACCAAGGGAGGAGTTCAAACTCTAAAGGTAACCTCAAGCCTTTGGAAGACAATTCCCGTTAGTCTAAAAACCCCAAGGAGTCGAGCTAATTGACTTTAAACAAGCGTTTTATGGGAGGCAACCCATATATCGAGTCTTTTCTTTTATTTTGGTTTTAATCTTTGTTTTTCTTTTGGTTTTTCATATTTCAAACATTGCTATGCATTAATCTATCTATTTATGAATTTTTCAGATTTTCAAAAGTTATAAAAATGCATTTTTGGAGAAGAAAACCAAAGTTTAAAAAAAAAAAAAAAAAAAAAAGTATATCGGGTCCCAAACTCCGGACGGTCACACCGGACACGCGGATCCGTCCGGTGTCCAAGTGATTTTGGTCCAAGATGAACACGCGAGTCGATCGTCCCACGGTCCCAGACCCCGAACAAGGACCCCGGACACAGGAATCCAACCGGGCCAAGGCCATTCGTCCCGCACTCGTCCCGATCCATCCGACCGTCCGTGTCCCAAAGACAACTCCAGACCCCGGACGCTAGCCTCGGGTAGCGTCAGCGTCCGGTGCGACGCACCACGCCATGCCTGAACCTCGTCCACGCCTCGTCCCGCGACCGCAGCTCCGTCCCGCGTCCTTCACCAGCCCACGTCCGCACCACCCGACCACCATCCATCCACCATCCAACCACACCACCATCCGGACCCGATTGGACCACGGACCAAGCCGCGGCTAGCATGGTTCGAACCAGCTCGAACCACGGGGTAAGTTTTCCTTAATTTTTCTTTTTAAATTATTTAAAAATGGTTTTAATCTACATGAACAATTTTTAACCAAAAAATAATTTACCACGACCTCGGCCTCCATGACCCCTACCACGACCACAACCTCTAGCTCTAGCGTCCATCTCTCTGCGACTCGAACAGAACAGGACAATAAGCTACAAGAAGTCACAATCAATCATAACACTTACCGTGGAATCATTTGAAAAGGCCCAAAAGGATGAAACTAATACTCTATTAAAATGACTAAACACAAAAAATCAATTTAAATACATAGTCCCAGACATCTAATTTCCATAGTCCTAAAACCGTCTATGCTCTGATACCAAATTGAAACAACCATTTTTTTTTTTTTTAAACTAAGCATTTCTACTGCGGAAATATAAACATTTGAACCAATAAAATAATCCAATAAAACCATTAAATAAATAATTCTTTAAACCAAATAAATCAAATACCAAGATTCAGGAATGATCGAATAAATAAACTAGCAACCTAAAACATTCGGTCCAGTAGTCTAAAACAACATCAACCATCCTGTCATCCTCTTCCAACGGCCTCGATTCCATGATCACACTTTTCTTTTACCTGCAACTCAAAAAAAAACCGGGAGTTGCGTGAGTATTATCATAAATACTCAGTGGAGCGGTCATCCCGCCAACAGGAAATTCATAAACACAAATATTTATAAACAACACAATTTAATTCTTAATTCCAATTTCTAGATTAAATACATTAAACAGTTTTCCCGTCACAATATTTTAACAAAGAATTCACTAAGTAAATAACGGGTATCGATCGACACACCACCATGGTGTCGATCGACACTCAGCAAAGTCGAGTATCGTCATCTTCACAGGGTGTCGATCGACACAACCTCTAGGCGTCGATCGACACTATGTTCCTGAAACCAAAGCTCGAGCTTGTCCTCACGCGGCTCGTCTCGGAATCAACACTAATCGATACAAAAACACACTCAACACAATTCACACGTAAACACATAGACAAAACGATCAATATCACGTCAACCAACAATAAAATCGAACCATCATTCAACCACAATCATTCTTTAGAATTTCCTAAGCGATCACGCACTCACCTCGCTATTCGAAGGGGATTGAATGAGAAAAAACAAAAGGAACACGGCCTAGAACCTTTGATTCTATGCTGAAACGACAGGAAAACTTGCCACGAACCCGCACCAATACTACACGAACGAAGAGTTCTTGCGAAACAAACGATTCACGGATAACTCTCAAAACTCTCTCTTTTCTCTAAGATTCTTTGCGATTTTTTTCCCGTCTCCCTGCGGCCCCAAGTCTGCTCAAGACCTATAAACACGAGTCCTAGGTTTAACGACCTTAAACCTAGCCAAACCGCAATTAAAAATTTGTAACACCCAATTTTTGTTTTTTAACAGTTGCGGAATTCTCATAAAATAATTCAATAACCAATTCCACAATAATCCAAAATTCCATAATCAAATTCAAGAAATAATAAAAATCTAGCAATCTAAACACCAGGTTTCACTAGACTAAACAGAAACAATTAAAACATCCTATCATCCTCTTCACTGGCCTTGATTCCGCGATCACGCATTTCTATTACCTGTAACTCAAAGGGAAAACAGTGTTGCATAAGTATTTAATAAATATTTAGTGGTGCGGTCATCCCGTTTACCGGATATAAAATAGGGAAATAGATTATCAATTCTACGCGAGCAAACAACAATTCGCAACGATTAAAGAAATTTAGCATTTAAAACAGGGGGTGTCGATCGACACACCCACTTGGTGTTGATCGACACTTCACTCAAGTATTCGATCCTCGCGATCATAAAACAGTGGTATCGATCGACACTACCTCTAGGTGTCGATCGACACCTCTGGCAGAAAACTGAACCTAGCCAAATCCTCATACGACTCGTGTTTCGTTTCATCGCACGAGATCATCACGATTTCAATCACACAGTTCATACAGAAAATATCACAGAAACAATCCAATTATCACAAAGATTCATTCAAAATTCCCTAATAACCTAATCCCATATCCACGATCGCGCACTCACCTCGATTACGCGGATTGAAAGGAAAAAGGAATTGAACAGCGACGAAACAACGATGAACAACACTCTTCCTCGCCGGAAATCACCGAGATAACACCACAAACTCCCACAAACCTTCACATGAGTTCCTCAAATGAAGAACGATGACAACGGATCACAAATCCTTTTGGAAACACTCAATTCACCCTTTTTCTTCTTGATTTTCTCTGTGAAAACGTGCTTCTGTGGCTGGAACTATAAATAACCCGACCTAGGGCTGCGCTCCCAAACCGCGCAACAAACCGGATGATTTTCTATCATACTGATTTAACCAAAACAATGGTGTCGATCGACACCCCTGACCAAAATCTATATTTTGGTTTTGGAATGTTACAACTCTCCCCCACTAATCTAGATCCGACCTCGAATCCCGCAAACAGTCTATCCAAGACCAAAAAACTTGACCTCACTTGGTCAACACATCAAAGATCCTCACCCGATCCATGAACTCTCATCTAATCCTTATGTTAATACACCCGCTTTCTAGACATTTATTACTCCTAACTCATTACCTTACTCTCAGGATGCATTTTTTAGTAACAATTATACCAACCACCAATGGTATACCGGGAACCACTTTCCCTCTAGACTCATACTGAGATCCAGCCGTCTCAAATAAGCCTCTGGAGACCACCAAATCCATAAAAGAATGCAGGGAACTCACTCCCTTCAAGAGACCCACCATCTCCTGATACTTATCCTAAGACCCACTTGTCACAGATAAGTAAGCATCCCACTATACTATACCGTAATCCACCCGTCATCGGTAAGTAACCTCCAGTACTACGCTGTGATCCACCAGTCACAAGTAGACCGCTGAAGACCCACTGTCTTCTAAATATGTAATGAGTTATTCGGGAATACCACTATCCCTAGAGTATTAAATTCAAAAGAAAAAATGTTTACTAACATCTATGATTAGATCTGCCCCACTTGGCCTATCCCGATATTTCCCACCCGAAATATCATTGAGAACACGACCCAAACTGGTCAATCAACAACATGCTTATAAGAACCACACATCTCATAAGGACATGGAAAATAGATAAGGAAACTCCATCTTATAAATTCCGAAAATGTATATCATTACAACTCAAACGAATATAACATGAACCAAAATAACAATATCCACGCTATAACAAATCTGGAACCACAAAGATACAAGTAAGGTCAAGCTACGACTTGCTTGTCGAACCACTTCCTCAACTTTAACTTCAACTTCATCTTTGCCTCTGCCTCCCATGTCTCATCCTCTGTACCGCTACAGTCCCACAAGACTCTCAGCAACGGTATCTTCTCCCGGCGCAGAACCTTCTCTCTTCTCTCAAGAATCCTCACAGGAACCGCCGAAACTGTCATATCTGGCTGCAGATCCTCCGGGATCATAGCCACCAACTCCTCTGACTCATGGAGGCACTTCCTCAGCATAGACACATGAAACACCTTGTGGAATGCCTTCATGATCGGAGGTGACTCTAACCGATAAGCTTAAGCTCCCCAAAATTCAGACGTAAACTTAGGATCTCGGTCTGACACAATTCTGGCTGGCGAACCATGCAGACTCACAATCTCTCGCACAAACTTCTTTGCCTAAACCGCACCTCCATCGGTCTTCTTAACGGCTAGAAAATGTGCAGACTTAGGTAAACCGACCACAAAATCCATAGGGATCATATCCTACTTCCACTCAGGAATGGGTAAACTCTACAATTTTCCTCCCGGAACCTGATGCTCTGCCTTCACTAACTGGCACGTATCGCACTTCGCGACCCAGTCAGCTACATCTCTCTTCATCCCGACCCAATGATAATACTGCTTAAGGTCACGATACATCTTGGTCGCACCTGGATGAATAGAAAACTTGCTCGCATGAGCCTCTCGCAGAATCTCCTGCCGCAATATCTTGTCCTACGGCACACAAACCTGCCCACGAACTTCAATAGTCTCATTCGGAGAGACAATATACCCATATCCAACGACCCTCGATGCCTCAACCAAAACCTGATCGCTCTCCTGAGCTACTCGGATCCTACTCAAAAGATCTACCTGATCTACGGCCTCTAATCCCAAAGGCCCCTGCGAAGTAGCACACAACAGCAAGGTACTAATTTCGCCAACTAATACCTCAACCTCTTGCTCCTAAATCGAATCAACCCTCCTCCGACTCAGAGCATCAGCCACCTGATTAGCCTTACCCGGATGGTAAAGGATCTCCAGCTCGTAATCCATCAAAAACTCAATCCAGCGCCTTTGTCTCATATTCAGAAATGGTTGAGTGAAGATATGCTGTAAATTCTTATGATCCATATAGATCCGCACCCTCCCACCATAAAGGTACGATCTCCAAATCTTCAGAGCAAAAACTACAGCTCCCAACTCAAGATCATCCGTAGGGCGGTTACGCGCACTACCCTGCCACTGCCTCGAAGCATACGCAATGACCTTGCCCTCCTGCATCAAAACATAACCCAGACCAACTCCTGAAGCATCTGTGTACACGGTATAAGGCTTCCCTGGCTTAGCTAATGCCAATACCGGCGTACTAGTCAACATCTCCTTGAGCCTCTCAAAGCTCTCCTCGCACTCCGATGACCAGATAAACAGAATATCCTTACTAGTCAGCTTCGTCATCGGCTGTGCCATACTCGCAAATCCCTTGACGAAACTCAGGTAATACCCTGCCAAACCCAAGAAACTCCTAATCTCGGTAGCATTACACGATCTAGGCTAATCCCTGATAGCCTCTATCTTCGCCGGATCTACTGAAACACCCGCTGAAGATACAATATGTCCAAGGAATCCCATCTGTCTCTGCCAAAAACTGCAGTTACTCAACTTGGCATACAACTTCTGCTCTCGAAGCTTCTCCAAAACCAACCTCAGATGAGCCTCGTGCTCTTCGGGACTCCTTGAATAAACCAGGATGTCATCGATAAAGATGATAACGAACACGTCCAAATACTCCTTGAACACGTCGTTCATTAATCTCATGAAAGCCCCCGGCACATTTAACAAACCAAAAGCCATGACCACGAACTCAAAATGCCCGTATCTCGTCCTGAACGCTGTCTTACAGACATCTGCCTCATCTATCAAGATCTGATGACAACTCGAGTCTATCTTGGAGAACCAAGTAGCACCCATCAACTGATCTAAAGCTCATCAATCCTCAGGAGAGGGTACTTGTTCTTCACAGCGACCTGGTTCAAACCTCGATACTCAATACACAAACGCATACTCCCATCTTTCTTCTTTATGAACAAAGCCGGCGCTCCCCACGGTGACACACTCGGTCTCAATAAACCCTTACTCAACAGATCTTCCAACTGCTTCTTTAGTTCCGCTAACTCTGCTGGAGTCATCCTGTAAGGAGCCTTAGAAATCGGAGCTGTCTCGGGCTCTAACTCAATCATGAAAGGATCTGACCGAGACGGTGGTAATCTCTGCAACGACTGAAAAACATCCACAAAATCCCAAACAACTCGTATTTCCCCGATAACAACCTCACCACCAGACTTCGGCATCAAGATTACCGCCAAGTAAGCCTCGCAACCCCGCGCTATCATTTGCTCAGCCTGAATAGCCGAGATTACCAGATTCCAGGAAGTAGGTCTCACGCCCTGAAAACACTAACTTCACCGCATCTCGCTCAAAAGCTACTCTTTCTCTGAAACAATCCAGATGAACCTTATAAAACGACAACCAATCCATTCCAAGAATCACGTCGTAAAGTTCTACCAGACTAATCACTAAATCTGCCGGCATCGACTGACCGACAATCTAAACATCAACTGCTCTAGCTCGGGTGGAAGTAGCCAGGATTCCCCCTCCAGCCACTTTAACCAGACCCGAAAGCTCACCTGCACTGCTCCGAATGCCACTGCCCTCGGCATGCTCTGGAGTAATGAAGCAGTTCGATGCTTCAGAATCAAAATGAACGTGGGACTCAAAACCTCCTACTAACAAGGTCCCTACACAATTCACATGCGTTGAGAACCCTAACGACTACCACGGGCAAAAAAAAAGACATAACACAAATTCAACCACTAAGAATTAACAAAGTTAGAGTCTAGAATTTTACCTGTGATCTGCGCGTTGCCTGGCTGCCCCGCCTCTGCAGGACCATAAACCTGCGGTGTCGGCCCAATCTGGCCCAACGGTTGCACTGCTGCCAACTGAGCCACCTGCTGCTCTGCCACTGGCTGAACTGTTGCCACAACCATCTGCTGCAACTTAGGACACATCGGCCAGATATGTCCCGGCTCTCGGCAATGAAAACAAACCTTGGCATCCCGAGATGCCTCCCTCTTGAGACGACTAGCCACTCGATGCTCAGTACTCCCGCATCCATAACAAGCACGACCGCTCTGGCCTCCTCCGGAAACCTCATCGGATCTTCTCTTTTGACCCTGCGCTGGTACCGGAGCCGCCGCCGGAAACTGCTCCAACAGCTGCGTCAAAAGCCCCACGATGACATCATCCCGATCTTGAGCTGGAACAGCACCCCCACCCGGGCCCGCTCCAACACCGGTACCTCTCCTGGTGCCCCTCTTGGCACCTACTGCCACACTGACTCTGGCACTGGTCTCACTTGCGGTCTCCACCTGATGAGTCTGGGATGCTGCCACACTGCTTGACGACTCTAGCACTTAGCCACGACCACGGCCTCTACCACGGCCTCTGCCACGACCTCTCGCTCCAGTATCCATTTACCACATAGGACATGAAACATGAGCAAACAAGAAGTCACAAACAAATAAAACACAACTTACCGCAAAATCACTTTAAAGGCCGAAGAGGATGATCTAAGACTATTAACTGCCTAACCACCAATAAACAATTTAACCACATAGTCTCAGTTCATCCAATTTCAATGTCCTAAAAACGTCTAGGCTCTGATATCAAAATATAACACCCAAATTTTTTTTTTTAACAGTTGCGGAATTCTCATAAAATAATTCAATAACCAATTACACAATAATCCAAAATTCCATAATCAAATTCCAGAAATAATAAAAATCTAGCAACGTAAACATCAGGTTTCACTAGACTAAACAGAAACAATTAAAACATCCTATCATCCTCTTCACATGCCTTGATTCCACGATCACGCATTTTTGTTACCTGCAACTCAAAGGGAAAAACATAATTGCGTAAGTATTTAATAAATACATAGTGGAGCGGTCATCCCGTCTACCGGATATAAAATAGGGAAATAGATTATCAATTCTACGCGAGCAAACAACAATTCGCAACGATTAAACAAATTTAGCATTTAAAACAGGGGGTGTCGATCGACACACCCACTTGGTGTCGATCGACACTTCACTCAAGTATTCGATCGTCGCGATCATAAAACAGTGGTGTCGATCGACACTACCTCTAGGTGTCGATCGACACCTCTCGCAGAAAACTGAACCGAGTCAAATCCTCACACGGCTCGTGTTTAGTTTCATCGCACGAGATCATCACGATTTCAATCACACAGTTCACACAGAAAATATCCCAGAAACAATCCAATTATCACAAACATTCATTCAAAATTCCCTAATAACCTAATCCCATATTCACGATCGCGCACTCACCTTGATTACGCAGATTGAAAGGAAAAAGGAATTGAACAGCGACGAAACAGCGATGAACAACACTCTTCCTTGCCGGAAATCACTGAGATAACACCACAAACTCCCACAAACGCTCACACGAGTTCCTCAAACGAAAAACGATGACAACAGATCACAAATCCTTTTGGAAACACTCAATTCACTCTTTTTCTTCTTGATTTTCTCTGTGAAAACGTGCTTCTGCGGCTGGAATTATAAATAACCCGACCTAGGGCTGCGTTCCCAAACCGCGCAACAAACCGGATGATTTTAAATCCAACTGATTTTGACCAAAAACAATGGTGTCGATCGACACCCTGCCCTGGTGTCGATCGACACCCCTGACCAAAATCTATATTTTGGTTTCGGGATGTTACAAAATTTAACCCGATCGGTCAAAAACACATGGTGTCGATCGACACTTCCCATGGGTGTCGATCGACACCCTAACCAAAAAGCTTTTACTTGGTTTCGGGATGTTACAGTTTTAATTTGTTTAATGTAGTAAATAATTTAGTTAAATTGGTGATCCATACAACTAAATTTTAATTGGCTAATTAGAAAAGGGTGAATGAGTTTGGTTCGCCTTAGAAAGTTAGGGATGAACTCAAGAAGCTGTCATATTAGAAAAAAAAGGCGGAAGGGCCAAGCTCAAGTTCTAGAGAGAGTAAACTCGATCCAAATGCATTCTTTGAAATAAATACAAAATGTCACAAAATATGCATTTAGGGTCCATGTTTGGTCAACAATCACATCCGTGACACGAAAGCCTGAATAATAAAGTTTCAAAAAAAAAAAAAAAGAAGCCTGAATAATAATACTAGAAACAAATGATCCGAATGATGAGAATATAGATATCCATAACTACATTGATAATGGGTTGAATGGTTAGCTCGTTTGGACATATATACTTTGCAACCGTCTCAATTATCAAATAGACATTTGTATTTTTTTTTTAAATTAAATATTTTATTTTTTATTTCTGAAAAATAGAGATATATAATTAAATTTAATATAAAAATATAAAAATCAAACTAAAAATTTTAAATTACTATTTCTATTTTAAATAATATATTATATTTTCGATCAAAAATTATTTACTATTTAACTGCTCTGTTTAAACGGAGTGGTCAATCTGACCCAATATTATATATACATATAGTCAATGGCATATAGTAAAGATATGTATTTGATTTTATAACAAAAAAAGAAGAAGAAGATATATATGTATTATTTTGAACATGTCGCTAGTATTTACTAGTTACACAAACAACAATACTTAACTACACACTCTTGAACGACAAAAAAAAAAACTACACACTCTTGAAAAATGTATAAAAATTGAGTTTCAGAAAGGGACATAGAGCAGAAAACGAGTTTAAGAAGAGACGTATTACAAATCTACAAAAGCATTTGTCATTGTGATAAGCTTGGCGAGTACAAGAACAGACATACACCCACTTGTTAAATTATAAGTCTAAATAGAAAACCTAGTACATAGTACATAAAAAACAGAAAAAGATCCATAACAGGTAAGTAAATAATAAATCGAAATAGTAAATATATACGTTATTTAAATTGTCTTTCATTTTTTTGTATTTGCTAAATTAATTTCTGTTTCTTCCACTCTATATTATCTTTTTGCAATTTGTTAAGGTGATTTCCCGAACGGAAAGATCATTATGGCTACGGCAGTCTACAAATCAGGTCCAATGGCAAATATGCAAAGAGTATGTGACGTGTGTAAGCATGGACATATATGAGTCGACATATCTTTTTCTTTATTTTAATATGAGACAAAAATAGAAGTAGGTAATGAAAAGGATCAAAGATCTGGAAAATTCAAAGAACCGAAATCAGTTTTTTTTGTTAAACAATGGAAAGAATTTTTAACTTTTGGGGGAAATATTATGGGTCTTTGATAGCATCACATGAACAAATATGGATACCCACCAGCATCTGGCGTGACTTGGGTCTCCTTGATATGCTTTGTCTCTTTATGTTACCTCTTTGTATTTGTATACACCATTAAAATATACTTCTAGGTTCAAAAAGAAAAGAAATAATTAAAAGAGACTTCTTTAACAATTACAAAAATATTTTGAAATGTAGAGAATAGAGATGGTTTTTGAATTTCAGTTGTAACTTGTACCCTTTAATTTAAGGGTGAATTAGGTGAATATTATATTTTACACATATATTTACCTAAATATATGGAATATAAATTAGGTAAGTAATAAATTGTTGAACCAATTAGACAAAAATGCCTTTAATGACAAAAACACAAAGTAGTTATAGTCAACTATACATATTAACATAGTTTACTATATCAAACATACATATAAATAATAGTTCACTGTAATATAATAAATTTACATAGTTAACTATATCAAACATACAAATAAAGAATAGTTCACTATAATAAAAAATAGTTCACTATCTTATTATATAAAATTTGACAAAACCTAATAATAATTTACTAAGTATCAAATTAATTTACTATAATAGTTCACTATACTTATACAAACAAAAATTATTTAACCGTTAAAAACACGAATGCACAATGAGTAGTTATAATCAACTATGCAAACTTACATAGGTCACTATATTAAACATACATGTAAAAAATAGTTCACTATAATATATAAATAGAAAATAGCCAATAATAGTCAACTATATAAATATACATGTTAATTTAGGGGTATAATAGGAATTTTATGTAGACAAACTGTTAGATACTAAATTATGATTTAGGTCATGTTAGATAATTAATTAAAGATTAAAAGACTAATATTGATGCCAATTTCCCTTAATTTAAGCTGGATAATTTAAGATGGATATTTATGTATAATTTAAGATGGATATTTATGTCGAGATCGGGTGCGTTTTATAAAAGAGCTTGCCGAGGAAGTTATTATAGCAAATGCTAAGGAGGCGGAAGGGAGAGCCCAAATTGTTCGGGTGGTCAAATGGATTTTCCCGAGGACAGGATGGCTTAAGCTCAATACCGATGGTGCTTCACGTGGTAACCCAGTGTTTGCAACCGCTGGTGGTGTACTTCAGAATAGTGAAAGGGCTTGGTGTAGAGGTTTTGCCCTAAATATTGGACGTTGTTCGGCCCCCTTAGCCGAGTTGTGGGGAGCATACTATGGGTTACGTATGGCTTGGGATTACAAAGCAGAGAAGGTGGAGTTAGAGGTAGATTCAGAGATGGTGGTGAGTTTTCTTCACACAGGGATTAGTGATTCGCATCCTCTGTCATTCATGGTACGATTGTGTCATGACTTTATTTCTAGGGACTGGATAGTCCGGGTGTCGCATGTGTATATGGAGGCTAATCGTCTAGCAGATGGATTAGCAAACTATGCTTTTTCTTTACTTTTTGGTTTTCACAGCTTTCATTTTGTTCCTTTAGATGTTGAACCGAATCTGAGGGAGGATGTGCTCTGTTTAGAGCACCCGAGACAGATTCGTATGTAATTGTTTTTATTTTAATTATATAATCTGGAGAGTTTTCTCCGGTGATTCACCAAAAAATAAAATAAAAAAGAGATTAAAAACATGGAAACTGAAATAGCTCATGGTGCTTTATTGTACAAAGTAAAGTAAAGTAAAGAAAAATGAAGGTTTTAGATTGTCACAAAAAATCAAAATATTTTTGATTGGTTCATAAAGGATGAGAAAGAGAGAATTGCTTTGAGACAACTCTATAGATTACTAGCAAATTAAGTTCTCATAACATTCCTATTTATATTCATCTACTTGCAATGAAATTCTAAATACATGGACTTTTTTTTCATTTCCTTACTTGTTGGAACATCATATGAAAAGATCTTTGTTGCTTTAATCTACTATATAAAGTTAGTTGGCTCTCTCCAGAGCTTGCCACATAAGCTTTGAAAGACAGCTCTGGGATAGCCACGTGTCACTTCATTTTCATCCTACATATTTCATTTCGTTGGGCCTCATAACCTCTTGGGCCACATAGCAAAACCCAAAAATAAATAACCACTCCTAATCTCTCTTCCTCGCCCGGTAAAACAATAAAAGCTCTGACGATTCCATTTCGTTCCCGTTACGTACTCAAACCTTTCAGCTACACGTCTTCTATGCTTCTTTTAACAACAACTTTCTCAATCCTCTAAATTTTATCTATGAGCTAAAAGACCCGAATTTACAATTGCGGAGAGGACGAAGAAACTAAAGGATCTTTCGAAATGCCTACCTCCTCACTACTTATCAACAATCACCGCGGAATGGATTAGGTATATCTCTTCTTCAGTTTTTATGGATCTCAATTTGTTGTGTCCCAAATATCTGGATGAGAGAATTACAACTGCGCCTTGCAATTCGCAAACAGTACTCGATTCCGGTTATACGATGGCTGCTCATCTTGCTACATTTACTACCTTTTTACCCATCATGCTTGTCTTTTTCCCCATCATTCATTTATTTTATTCATCGATCAAAAAAGATTCTTCTATTGTTCGAGGTTTTTGTTTTGCTGGATACCAAATGGTTTCTTCCTCAACCATGTCGGTTTTTGTTAAGCAACTTACATTAGTTTGCTTTGCTACCTCCTCAGGGGAAGACGATGCGAAAAGATTCAGTCTCAAATTCGACAGCATCAACATCAAGAAATGATTCTGCCAATTAAATGACTATTAGGTTGACTTTTTGAAAGTACACGACGTGACTTAGGAAGAGTTGTGATGTGCTTCGAAGAATGTTGAGGTAATTTTATCCCATATTTACTAGCGTGGGAATCTTAGAAGCTTTTTAGCCTCTTCGTTTTATAAGATTTGAAAAGATCCCCATGCAACACATACCAAATCATATTGTTCAATATTAGAGAATTATAAGAAAGGAAAACATTTGCTAAAATGCTATGATTGGCTTTACCGATGGCTTCAACACTCTTTAATAGCTTTCCTTTATTTGATTTACTTTCGCAAGTTCGGCTGCAACCTGTTACTCAAATCTTTATCTTATATTTTATTTAAGGTTGATGAAAGTTCTGTTCACTCACAATCTGCTCTGGTGATATCTGGTACACCTCTCATTCTATTGCTATTTAAATTGTTGTGTTGTTAAGTAACTTTTTTGGGAAACTCCAAAGTTTAGTCTATTCTAGAAAGTATCATGTGAAATGATTTTTTTATTTCTTCATTAGTTTGATTTACAGATATTAATGTTACAAAATCTATAAATTGAAGATAAAAATGTTTGACACAATTTGAAAATACAAAAACCTGTGCGTTGGACATTAAACAATTTTAAGGTTATCGCCTCCTTTGTATCTTCTCCGTTACGTTTTTAGCCTCTTCAGTTTCCACACTTGACACTCATCATCTCCTCTTCCTCTCTTTTTCCCCCATGCTTTAGTGGTTTGGAATTAATACGAGACTTAACGCCTAACCTTTCAACTTCTAATGTTAGTTTGAGCTTCTTGACCATGGCGATATTCGCTCACCGTCGTTTTTCCCCACTAGATCTCTGTTTCTGTGACTATAGATTGTCCGGATTGGTGATTTTTCCATTGTTGTTTTCTTTTACGCTTTGAGGAATCGAAGTCAAACATGTCCATTGAATTATTATATTTGTACAGAATACTGTTTGAGACTTCACGAGATCTCTTTAGAATATGAATTGATGGGTAATCTCAAGTAGTGATGGTTGTGATCAAGTCATATAGGATGTTTTTTCCGCAACAATGGTGACAAACCTTAAGTAGAAAAATGCTTTCATTGTTCACGGTTTGCTCCTCGCTTACGCTTTCGTTCCACTACCATGATGCTATGTCCTCATCACCACTCAAGGTTATGATCGTTACCTTTCTTGGTGTTTTTATTTCCTTCTATTTGAATCCATTTTTCAGAAAACCCCCAATGATAATAAATGATTATCCATTAAGCGGGGGAAATTCTATTTTTTATTAAAAAGATTCCACTCTTGAAAGAAAAGAACTCCATTGTACGACTCTGTATTTGTACTAATTTGGAATTAGACAGGAGTGTATGTTTGACTACGTAAATCAATGAAAATTATGATTAAATGCTTTGCGATAGATGATACACTTCCTGTTGATGATATAGATAATGGTCTAGCATAGCTTCCCCATCTCGACATATAGTATGTCCTCATTTCTCTTATCTCCTTATTGTGATAATGTTTGACATCTTGATCATGTTCCCATACTAATTTGCAACTTTGAATTTAGGATTTATAAAATCAGAAGAGATATTCTGAGTCATGTCTACGTCTCTAGATCTTATTGTTCATCAACATTATCAATTATTGCTCATCAGCAAGAAATCCATAGAAGATGGTAAAACACGTGAAATCATGGATACAAGCACACTCATATGATGTACGAAACTATGATAGAGTTTAGATATAAGAACTTCTCAAAAACTCAATTCCAACTTATTATTAATATTAAAGTAGTTAAACAAGAACTCAATACACTTTTGGATTCAAGAAAACTTAAGAACCGTCGGCCTAACCCGAACAAATTCTCCTCAAGACAATAGTCTCTTCTCTAAAACCCAAAAGCTAACCTAGAACGCAAAACCTCAAACGTCTTATAAAAAAAAATGTAAATAAAAACCCTTGACAGAATAAGAACGTTTCATTTCTTATCCATCTTTCTCCACGTTATATTGATCAACCACTAACTTGATAAAATAAGCTTGATCAGGCTTATCAATACCCGCCCCATCGACATCCAGCTTGCCCTCAAGCTGCGAATAAAGAAGTTTCAACAACTGAGACTCTGGTTCTGCACTGTCTTGTATCCCTTCTTCCCAACAGTCTTCCACTATCTCCATTTCGAATCCATCCACTAGTATCAACACTTGCAATTCAGGCTTGATACAAAAGTGTCCCTTAAACCATTTCTCTCTGCATTTGAAACACAGTTTGGGCCTTTTTAGTTCAGCTAGCTCGGCTGGTGTTAAATGTTGACGAGGAGGAGCAAACGGTGGAGCAAACGGTGGCGGAACGGTCTTCACTTCATCCAAAATTTTCAGCGTATCATTCATCGATGTGGTCGATGTTGGAATAGGCCGGAATGTCGAAGTATTCACTTTGGGTGTATAATAATTGCTTTTGGATTGATCAACGTATCGCGATGTGGTTCTCTCCCCAAGAAGTTGACAAAACGCACTGGATTCCATCTTGATTACTGCCGCAACATGGTTTCTTAACCCCTTCGGCTCCTTCATCTTTATAACCTCTTGCATCTCCGATTTAAGCCATGTATAAAACTTACTAATGAGATTGTCATCATCAATTCCATGAACCTGTGTTATTAATTCCTCAAATTCACTAACATAGGATTGAATCGACCCGGTCTGCTTCAACACACATAACCTACTCCGAGGCTCCGCATCAATCGAATCTGCATAACGCTCCAAAATCCGTTGCTTAAATTGCGGCCAATTGATGAACGGTTCTTCCGCTGCTTCCCAGGTATACCAATTCATAGCTGGACTAACTAAGCTAAGGGAAACAAGCTCGAGCTTTTGTGCGTCCGTATATTGAGCCACACAAAAATATCTCTCAACACGACTAATCCACTCGTACGGCATCGAACCATCAAAAGCTGGTAATTCGATCTTTTTAATAAGCTGTCTCTACTAGCAAACACTTGTAGAGAGCCTCAATAACCTCCTTCGTGCACCTCTGATTCGGGTTGAGCAATTGAAGAATTTACCTGCACCTGAGGACTTGATGACTCAACTATCCCTTTACCGTTTGGCCCATCTTTGAAGAGATGAGCTTCGAGTCGACCAAGAGTCGCCAAAATTGAGCTAATATCTTTCTCCATCATTTCCATTCGAGTATTCATCTCATTGTACGATCGCGTCAATCGCTCCCAACCTCCTGCTATCACCCCCACTTTTTCTTGTAATTCACCCAATGAATTGCCTAACTTCTTCACCTGGTCGCTGCACTCTTCGAGTTGTCCCATCGTGAGAATTTGCCGAGCTCACCGCGCCAATTGATAGAGTTTAGATATAAGAACTTCTCAAAAACTCAATCCCAACTTATTATTAATATTAAAGTAGTTAAACAAGAACTCGATACACTTTTGGATTCAAGAAAACTTAAGAACCGTAGGCCTAACCCGAACAAATTCTCCTCAAGACAGTAGTCTCTTCTCTAAAACCCAAAAGCTAACCTAGAACGCATAACCTCAAACGTCTTATAAAGAAAATAAATGTAAATAAAAACCCTTGAAAGAATAAGAAAGTTTCCTTTCTTATCCATCTTTCTCCACGTTATATTGATCAACCACTAACTTGATAAAATAAGCTTGATCAGGCTTATCAAACTACATGTGTTGGAAAGAGGCATATAAGTTTTGGGTTCGAGGCGGATTTTGTTTAGCTTTTTATGAGACATTTTAGGAGATTAAGATCAAGTATGTTTAGATAAAGTGTTACATTTGTTCACAGCAATCTAGAAACTATTTAGGGATGAATGATCTTCTCTCAACTAATAGTAGCAACGATATAGGGATTAGTTGGCTAAACAGAGAAAGTGGTTCTAAGGTAAGTTTCTAAAATGGAAATCTTGAAGTCAAGGTGCCTCCTTATCGTAAAAGTGCATGCGTAACAAATTAGATAAGCTTGTGCTTAGCGATGTATACCAATTTTAGTTTCTTTCTTTCTTTGCTTTCGCATTGCTTTCTCAATCATCAACTCAACTAAGTTTTGATTAGCTAGAGAAATTTCACCCCAACTTCTTCTCTTCTTTATTCAGGTGCTTCTAAGGATGCTTCCAAGTTACTTCAAACACGTCTGCCAATAAAAAAAAAACCCTTGGTGATTTAACTTAACCAAATATGGATACACGTTCTGTTAATAAGAGTGGGACTGAATGCAGTTGGTATCGGGCTAGAGAATGGACTATTGTGTGGCTCTAATTATTGTTAGTTATTATGAAATGAGCCAGTATGTGGGAGTAGATTTGTTGCAACATTATCAGTTATTGCTCATCAGCAAGTATTAGTAAGAATATCTTATAACAATAAAAGTATTTTGTAGTTATGATCTCAAATCAGTAGTTAGATAAGAAAACATGTAACTAAATTTGGCGCTACATTGCGGAATTGAGATTTAGAGCTAAAATTTTGGGAAATGAACGATTATTTGTGTATGATAAAATGAGTAACACAAAGACAAAGAAAATCATTTCGAGGTGGTGTGATATTGGAATTGAGCTCGTCAGCAAATTTAAACATCGCTTGATATAGCCAAGTTTACAGCCCAACCTATTATTGGGTCGCAGGGCCCTAACCAAACCCAAACATTGCTTCATTTTAGTTTTTTGGATTTTTGGATACCAAAATAAATCGGTTTTATATTCCTCTTTGATTCGAACGGTTTAATTCAAAAATATAAACAAATAATAAGTTTTAATTACCTTTAGATGTCGAAAACAAAAAAAAAATGTTGAACAAAAAAATATTACCTCTAGATATTTTGCTATTTTTGGTATATATGCATAGCTAAAAAGTTATAGTTATCAATGAATAATGGTTTGTTTTGGTTATATGAAATGCGTCTTAGATTCAATTTGTTTTATGGAGAGGTCCATATCTATATTTTCAATGTGAAACATTATATAACATTTTAATGCGTATTTTGGAGATGGTGATTATTTTGAATCATTCATCCCGAACTATGTTTCACATTCTTTTTGGATTGGATTGGATTGGTTATTTGTTTGGGTTTGTTGACGCTAATATCATATGAAGTTTTATAAACTACTTTTAACTTAAAACTAGTTGCCAATAAGTAAAAATGCCATATCCATTATATACTAGTCTTAAACCATGTCTGGAAGGAAATAAGAACACGAGAGTCGAGCGTGTGGATCTCACGCGGTGCGATTCTTCTCTCAACTCACCGTCTCCGATTTCTTCCTCCGAGATCAGCTAGCCCCGACATCTGCCTCATGCAAGTCGATTCCCGTAGATCTCTCTCATCCTTCGAGATCCCGGCGAAGGCGATTCCATCTCAGCGACGGAGCGACGTCTATCTGTTGTTTTGGTGTCTCCATCTCCTTTGGATCTCGATCACCATTAGACTTTGTCTGATGGTCCCGCCGTCCCTTCTCTTCTTCCCGGTGATTAGGCATCTTCTCCGACAAGTTTGTTGCTTCGAGGACGGTAACTCTCTTGAGGTGATTTTCGTCTCTGTCCTCACCTGCGATTGAGGTATGTGATTCGGGTTCTGGCCTTTGAAGATTTCCAGTGTTATGCTGGTTCCTCGATCTTCTCTCGGTGCTCTTATCTTCTGGGATTCAGGCCAATGTTATTGGATTGGTTCCTTTGCTGTGTTCTCGGCGCTTTGGCTTGGAGTTTTGGTTCTTCCTCTGTGGGTTTCGGTGGTTGGACAGCTGTTGTGCCTCCAGAATTGTGCCATTGTGGCAGCTCAAGTTGTGTCGATGTCTCCTTCAGCTTATGGTGCCCTCCCAGGGTAATGGAGTTGCTTCCCTGGTCTTGGTCCAGCTATCGGTGATAGCTACTGGCTGGTTCCTTGTGCTTGCTCCTCCTTTATCTAGTCGTGTTAGTTAGTTTTAGGGCTTGGTGTTGCTTGTGTCAATCTCATGTTCAGGTTTGTTGATGTTGTTTTGCTTGATTGCGCTCAAGGAAAGGGCTTGTTGCTAGAGGAGCTAGTAAGGTCTCTAGGTTATCGATGGGTCTTTGTGTTCATCTTGCTCTGTGCTACTGTTTTGGAGGGACTTGGTAGAGGGAGCTTCATCGGTTGCGGTCTTTGGCTCGGGAGGTTTCTTCAGGGTTAGCTCATGGTTTTGATCCGCTGGTCGCACTCGCGTGATGCAGGGGAGCACGTAAAAGAGGGCTAGGCGACAATGCCGTTGACGACCCTTGCTTGGATCTCTTGTGAACGGCTTCTAGTGAACTATGGTCTTCTTTTCTCGGTGTTGCGTCTTCTTATGCAGTCTCGTGTCTCTCCTTTGCGTTTGGGAGAACAATCCCTTCGTCATCAATAAGTCTCGGTCCATTAGCTTCCGCTAGTGTTGAGGAGATGAATTGAAAACCTAATGTTTCCATGTTTTTACTCTTTTTTGCCATGGTTTCATTTTCTAGGATTATAAGCTTGCTTTGTAATCTTTAATCATTTTCATATCAATGAAATATTTACAATTTAGCAAAAAAAAAAACCATGTCTATTTTCATATGAGACATTTTAATTAAAACTCTAAGGGGGTGTTATTCAATAGTGGATTCTATTCAAGTCTATAAGATTTTAAATCTCATTAGATTTTTAAAAACTTGATTCATTTAAAAAGATTCATTATTGATTTTGAAATCCAAGATTGACAACTTATTAATATTTTTAAAATCAGTTGCAAGTATATTAACAAAATCTTTTGACTTTTATAATAGATTTGAATTCACAAATAAAATTATTTGACTTTTTATAAGAGATTTGATAATTTTTTCAAGTTTTTACTATTTTTTACGGTTATATATATTTATATTCTTTTTTTTCAACGTTTTTAAAAAATTTAAATATAACTAGGTTCTAGAATTTGGATAAAAAAAACATTTCAATAAAAATATAGAAAATTATATATAGAAAAAAAATTCAATTAAATGTTAATGATTAGAAAATAGAAAAAGACGAAAATTGAAAAAATATAACATTTTGATTACTTAGAAAAGAAAAAAGAAAGAGATGAAGAAATAAAAATCTTGAAAAAAGTATATATGCAACGTAAATGTATGATCATTTGTTAGATTTTTTTGTTTTGTTAAAATTATGTATTTGTATGATAGAGTTGAGAAATATGAAGATAAAGGGTTAGATTTGGATTGCCATCATTTACATGTAAAAACTAATTTGAAATCCACTCAAAATCTCTCAAGTAAAAAGAGTTGTTAAAATCTATCAAAAATGAATAACAATGAATTGAAATGATCATTTGAAATCTTTGATTGAATAACAATGAATTCAAACTCTTTAAATGAGGAGATTGTAAATCCTAAAACTAATAACACTAGATTTTGAACTCTTTTGATTAAGAGATTGTAAATACTAGAATCAATAACACTAGATTTTAAATTCTATTAATGAATTCATCATTGAATAACAATGGATTCTGTTTGGCTTTAAACTCCATTACAATCCATCATTGAATAACACCCACTAATAGTTTTATGCCCATTCCCAAGACATTTCTTTTGACACGTCTAAACTCTAAACAATATTTGGATATTGACATGTTGTGGGACGCAGTGCGACGTTTTGATATTTCAAGTGGAGTTAGTTGCATAGAGTACCAATATATTTAGATGTTTCATTTTGCAAATTTTAAAATTTGAAAAGTCCTATGATACACATTCGTATAACTTTCCCCACTCAAAAAAAAGTCTAGCCAATCACATTGTAGTAGCTAACCTCGTAGGAATATATATATATATATATATATATATGGTCTTAAGCTGATATTGCCACTTTCCACATTGGCACAAAGCGACCAACAATTTCTTAACAAGTCCTAATCAATCTTCTGATCTTAGCCGTTGACTAGCTTGATCACATCTAACACCAGCACCAAATCCAACCCTTGATTTAGCTAAATCAAACTCCATCCACACGTTTTGCTGATGGTGATGTCCAATCACAAAAGCTTCTATGCCCAAAAGATCGGAGTTCCCAAATGTGAAACAATATACTTGATCTTTACCTCCCAACCCGGACCAGTTTACCCGGTACAACAGTTTCTGACCCGATACACTCATTTCCGCGCCACGGAACATTAAACTAACAACGGGCAAACGCGAGAAATCAGGCCGGGACAAAGCCCCGACCCGATAACATAAATCCATTGTCCCTTGAAACACAAAATTTGGATCGTCTACGACTTTGAGTACCGATTTGGTTTGCGAAATAAACTCGTCTTTCAAAGCGGTATAAACCGGACCCATAAGGAACGTAAATTGTGTACCGGAATCCACCATCGTCTGACCAGCCCCGGTATGGTCCGGTACATACACGGATTTCGGTAAAGTCAGTAATTTCGACCCAACCCGGATTCCTTCTAATTGGACCGTGTAAGCGACCCGGTCGAAATACGGTAACGGCGTTGTTTGGAGTACCAAAGGCGTGTACTGGATCGGACCGAGCCACGAGAAACTCGAGTCACCAAGAAGCAATATACCGGAGGAATCTGAACCGGAAATGCAATACGAGAATTTGGAGAAACCAAGCTGGTTAACAAATGATAATGAGCCCCGGTTCATACCCATTAAACCGGTCGATTTAGCGTCTTCCTCCGAATCAGAGCTTAACCCAGAATCCATGCATCCGAATATTGTACCGGGTCGAGTCCAAGACCCGATTACAAACGTCTCTTGAGCTAAGTTCCCTTCGATTGAGGTAGCATCGGCGTAGGAAACTGCCACGTGGCAAAGATGGGTTTTCGGGTCGCATGAAGCGGGTATGGTTAAATCTCGGGTACGGGTCCTGCAAATGGGTGAGGTGCAAGGTAAGGGTGAGTAAGAAGAGGATTTAACCGGGTCGAATACGGATCCTAAGTTGGGTGATTTCTTGCAGTGAAGCCATGAAAGCTCGCTTCCGGTGTCGAGAACCATCGAGATGTTTTGCGGCGGAGAACCGACGGCGAGAGTGACGGTGAGAGTGACATTATGTCTGAATGAAAGTTTGTCTGAAGAAGAGTGAGGAATGTTTTGGGTTTTGAGAGAGAAGATTAGTCTTTGATTTGTAAGAGATGTTTTGCAGTGAGTAAGAGGGAAAATGAGAAGTAGAATTGAAATTTCAAGAAATAAATTTGAAGAAGATGATGATGAAGCCATCATATAAGTCTTGACTCTTTGTTACATACTTGCGATCTTTTAAATACAATATTATGGTTTTTTTTTCACTTTTTTTATTCTTTCAATTTCTTTTGACCCGGGTCGTTCCTGGTTAGACCTCGAAGAGAGACAATCTAGTGCATGGCGGGATTGATGCGGTGCGGAAAGTAGTAACCAAAATACATATATACATATGTATAATTTTTTTTTTCTGTTAGATACATTACATATATATTTAGATACACATATATAAATGGGAAATTAGGTGGAATAAAAAAAAAATCTATAATTAAAATTATAGCAAGTTAACATAAATCTAATGGTCATAATTGTGCATAAGTCAATTTTTGCTAGTTTACTAATTATAATTTTTTTTGTGCTAGTGAGCAAATTAACCCTATATAAATATAGGTTTTTGTTGCTATATTACACTATGCGGGACGTCATCATTCAGAGCCTTAGGCTAGTCAGAAAAAAAAACTCTAAATTTTAGGTGGAAAACTTTGAGTTAACTTCTAAGCAATAATTTTAGTAGCTAGTCAAAATCAATGACCAAACCAATTGATTCTGTTCATAAAATATAATCTTGTCTCGACCCAAGAAAAATCATTAGGGGTTTTTTGTGTTGTCAAATTCTTTTGAATGTTTTATTTTAGCGGAGGAGTAGGTCTTTTTGGCTGGCTTCGTGGGTTTCTGTTGAGTCTCTGTAGTTTCACATCAACTTTGTTTCTACTTTTCTTTGTGTTCCCACTCTCTACGCGTTTCAAGTTTTTGTTGAATTTCTTAATTGTATCATGTTTACTATAATTAAATCGAAAGTGAGATATAACGTGTAAAGTTCACGGAAAAAAGTACGAATGGTTGGAGGATTATAATTTGATCGAGTGTTCTTTTTGTTTATGATATTGTAAATCTTTTAAGGCCCGTCTAATTTTGCAAAGTTGGTTAGATATGATATTGCTATTTGGGATTTGACAAAAAGCACCTCCCTAATAACTCTTGACCGACATAATATATTTAACGTTTTTCGAAATCTATTTTGTTTTATTAATTTTGTCACTTTCTGATTAGGTTTTCGCAATTCGCATATTATTAACGTACAAATATTCCATAGGTATTTTTATCATTGCGGTCAAATGAAAATGAGTAAACCTATGTAACAAAAGACAATAACCTATGTCAAATTTGGTTAATCACTAATCAGAAAGTGATAAACTAATCAGAAGGTACATGTTTTACATAGGTTATTGTGTTTTGTCTGGTTCCGTTTCCATTCCATATGAAATTGAACCAACAATTTAGAACAAACAATTTAATAGCAAATGATGTAGTTCTTGTTATGTTCTACTTCTTTTTGGATCGATCATGCACCATCTCTTCTTGTTTCCCACGTTACCCATCACCTAACATACAAGACCGTACTATACTAGCATATATAATTGATGCATTTCGTACTCTTAATTTCAAAATCATTTCTCTACTATAGAAGATTAATTAAGCATGTATTTAGAAATCAGAATTGTTATTTAATATGGTCGTAATCTAACAGCAACGCGTCAAACCAAGTCAAAACTACTTTTAGTTGTCGAATTATTTCAACGGTTACGTAATTAAGAAAGTATTCTATTTTTGTTGCATAAAGTTTTACACTACTACAATAAAAACACGTTAAACCAAGTCGTTCTTTGCCTTGTAGTATAGTTGAGGTAAACGAAACTTTTAATTGTTTATTGTAATTTTGCAAAATTTGTCAAAGTTGGCGAAAGGTGAAGACGAAAATTGACTAAAAAGTTTGTCAAAATGTGTGCTGGAGGCAACCCATTCCTAAGCCTTTCTCAATTCTCACCAACTCCTTCCTCTTGTGTTACCAAATAACTCAACATCGTCCTTTTTCTCTCAATCAACCACATATTTTGGACGTAAGAGTCTCAACTAATTATAAAGTTACAGCTGCAAGGTGATATACTATAGTGGTCAAAACATATCACAAATGATTCCAAAATCTTTGACAAATAACTCTTAAACAACAATTAAGCTTTTGTCCAAAGTGGTGATGGTCCAGCAGTTGACTGATTCACTATGAGTGCCTTTGTTTGGCAGAGTTCGAGGCATTCCACTGTGATGTTAATCATCTTTGGCCACGTATAGATTTTTGTGTGGCAAAAAAACTTGGATTTCTATAGACCTTATGTTAAAATGGGTTTCGGTTTGGAATTCTACGGTAAAAAAAATTGTTGAAAACACAAATGAGGTCTCGAGGATAAAATGTTGGGTTTTTTTTAATCTCAGGGTGATGGGATGTGCATATTGGACCAAGCCAATCTTGCAAATGATTGAAGAAACTTTTTGATATATGAGTTTTAGTGTCGAGTCTCGACCATGATGGTAACATAACTCAAATTAGGGAGGGACGGTTATGATGCTTGCACCACATCAATTTGTTCTAGTCATCGACGTGGTTCTATGGTCTCGTTTGAACAAATTAGTCTGTGTGAAGAATATCCCACATCCAAAACAAAAGACGAAGAGATCTTGAGCAACATACAAGGGACATGGGTCAATCCACTCATTGCCAATTGGTTTTGAGTTGGAAGCCCATGAAACTTAACAGTTTGCATTGTCCGAGTAAGCCATCTTGAAACCAATCCTGAACCTACTTGAGAGAAACTTGATTATGGCTACAAATTTAATTAATATCATTTTAAATTTTTAAACTTCATTAGTTTAGTTGGTTACTTTCAAGTCGGTATCAAAGTTGTGGAGGTGGAGTATTCGACCTCCCCTCTGCAATGGACGACAACTTGCCACACAATCCCATATTTTGTTGAAAATATTGGACACACAAATTAAGAATATAGTGTATTATTTCCCAAAAAACTCTGACATCTATTATGTTTGTAGTTATTCTATTTTAGTTAGAATTATCAACGAACAACGATTAATATTATGGACGTTCGTCCAAAGAAAACAAAATACCAAGGAAAAGTATAAAAAAGAATTGAAGAAGTAAAGTCAAATTGGAATAAATGCGTTATTTGTATTCTAATGTATTTTTCTGTGGCAAGGACAGACCATTGCGTATGGGGGACCAACTTTTTAAAACCATGCATATTCTTTCGTGTTATGGTCTAGTGATACTTAAGTAAGTGATCCAAAATAATTTGTTATGAGTGTACATCAATAAGTTACGATCGTCTATGTGAACTTGTTTGTTACATTTGACTCATTAGGCAGCTAACTAAAATGTTCATATTAACTTTATTAGGGACAATTGTCCCACATCGGAAGTTGGAAAAGATATTAAACAATATATAAGAGACTTGAGCCTCTCCACTAATTGCCAATTGGTTTTGAGTTGGAAGCTCATATTCTAACATGGTATCAGAGCCCACGATCCACACAGTCCAACCCGATCCATAATCGATCTGAACCAAAATTGGTCCATCGATCCTTGTCCGAATATTCCGAGATTAACGGCCAAAGAACCATCATTTCGAGGGGCGTATTAGAGACAAAAGTCTCACATCGGAAGTTGAAAGGGAATCTAAGCAATATATAAGGGATATGGGTCAATCCACTCATTGCCAATTGGTTTTGAGTTGGAAGCCCATATTCTAACAAACTTTCCAGAGGTTCATTTTTTTGAATTATGTTTTTGAATTGCGTACATGCATGCGTGTATGATGTATGTTACCAAACTTCTGCTAATGTACAGTGTTGATACATCATCTTTGTTATGAACGTGCTTGGTTCTTGCATCCATATTCTAAAAAGCCTTTTACAGCACAAGCATGTAAGTCAAAGAATTTAAAGATTTATACACATTTTGGTTCTCTTTGTTTACTCTCTATTGTGTCTCAAAGTTTCAGGTTTCTAAGTGACTTACACAAGATTTTAACCAATCTTCCTGAATTCATGCTTTGCACAACTCAAGGATGATGTCATAGATAAACTCGAACTTTGTCAAATTGGATAAAATGTGTTGATCGTATTTTTCATTATAGTTTTGTGAGTGTTTGCAATAAAACACATTTTCTGAGTATTCATCCGTCATCACCATGAGAATATATTTGAAATACCTCTACCTATAAAGGTTCACTTAATACTTAAGAGAAGTGGTATCATCTTCAAAATCGATCTTACGGTATCAAGAGAAAAGGAAGAACGAGTTCTTTTAAAACCGAGATAACAAAGACACTAATATACATGTAAAAAAAAAAAAAAAAAAAAAAGAGACCAATATACATTCAGGCCCGTCTTATATAATTTAACAACCCTAGGCAAAATCTGAAAATGGCCCTTTATTTATAATATGTCAAATTGTTTTTTACAAAATCGATATATTAAAAAATAACTAAACTGAGAATATGTTTATATAATGAAAAATAAGTTGCTTGTAGGACAAAAAAAATTTATTGATTAGAGTCTCAATGGTTTGTCCAACTTCACTCCATCCAAAAGCTCAATATATCTGAAACGAAAAGAAGAAAAAAAAGTATCAATGATTTTAGAAACAAATGATCACATAAAACGGTTTTTTCTAGCATTTGTTGATGCAAAATCATTGATAGTTGTTTCAAGATCCAAACACATTACAAAAAATTTAATTTTAGAAGAAAAAGAAGTTGGTAAAGAATACACATTACAAAAACTCAAAACCATGAAGGTCAATTGAAGAAGTGAGAAACATTGTTTGAGATTTCTTTGGAGTGCCTAAATCAACTGTTTTGTTAGGAGGCTCAATAATGGTACTAGAGGTGTGTTCAATTCATGATTATAGCATGATGTACAATTCCAATAAGTGATGTTGATAATTATATTTGAGATTTTTGTTCAAGTGTTTATTGTAATTTAGCTGAAACCCAAACTAATCCTCAAGCCAAAGGCGAAACCACTCGGCCACAAACACATGGTTAGAGACCAAAAATACTATCTTATGAGAGTAAAGACTACATTGGACACAGAAACACAAACAAATCTAGAAATGACAAATAATAGCTAAATTACAAAAGGTTGTCTCCAATAATCGAAGTCAACAGATGCGTTGTCTCTATTATTGACCACAAATCAATAGTTCACTAACTAAAACTTTCTAGCCTCTAGGTATCATTTGTTCTGTCTGTAGTTGGAAGATTATAGCTGTACAATTTCGGCAACATTATTCTGAATTCTCTGTGGCTGTGAAAGTAAACCATGAACATTCAAGAAACCTTACGATTGAGGATTCTAGATCGTTAATTGTATGACACACATCAATAAACATATCTGCTCACAAGTTAATCAAAACCCGGAGACTGAAACCCATATTCTAGTTAGTAACTCCGTATAGCCTCGAAATTGCGAAAACTGAACGCAAATCTCAGCGAAATGTCTATTTAGAATTGAAAACTAACGCAACGATATATAATCTTACCGAATATCAGAATCACTGCAAAACCGCAATCCCTCAATAGCTCGCTATTGGTATTTCATGCAAAATCGTAGAACCATACCGAGATTTTTGATTCAGCGGCTTAGCTTTAAAACATTTGTATTCACAACATAAACTATGGTCACAAATTCTAGAAACAACATAATAATGAATCTCCATTCTCCAATATTCAAAAACGATTTCAACTACATAACTTCACTACTACTATATGATACATATGCTTCACTATGTCACCTAAAACTTTTTGGTATCAATTTACTCGCATAGGATTCAAATTTCACAAAAGAATATAATCATTACACTGAAAATACAAAAACAAAACTTAAAATAGAGAACAAAACGAAAAATTTAAACAGAAATGTAATTTTTTTGTTTTTTTTTTTCCATGTTTTTTTGTTTACCTGAGAGATCAACGATACTTCTAGTAAAATCAAGCTAACCAATTTCGTCTCCTCGTAGAAGACGAGGCCGAATTGAACAGCGAAAACGACGACGATCTTGTTCTACGGGTAACCCGTATCCTAGACCCGGACGCGGATGATGCTGCTGCAGCAATGGATCCAGATGATCCACTAAAACATCCAAATAGTCTCATGATCCGACCCGCAAATCCACCCACTCTTTCTCTACTACCTCCTTCTCTTCCTCCTCTTCTCGAACCCCAAGCTACTCTTCTCGGAAGTCTCTCATCTCCGCCGCCGAGTCTACCACCGTCAACCTCCGTGTAAACCACCGGCATCATTCTATCTCCTCCTCTCCAACCTCCCGGAATCCTCCCCACCGCGAATCCACCTCCCGGTAACCTCCAAATTGTTAACCCCGCCGCGGAATCTTCCTCCTCCTCATTTCCTCCGGCGATAGTCACACCACCATCACTACCGTTATCCTCCGCCGGTAACTCGTGACGGCAAACCGGACACGAATTTCGAATCGCGAGCCAAGGAAGAATACAATCAGGATGATAGATATGGTTACAAGGCATTTCACGAGCAGATGATTTCAAAACGAAATTCTCTTTACAAACAGCACAGTGAGATTGAGAATCCGATATAAGATGAGCCGGATCGATTTCAATCACCGGTAAAGCTTCGATCGCCGATTTAGACGCCGGTGGATGTTCACTCGAACGAATATTCCGATTCGTGTTAAGCTCGATCTGAGAGATCTGATCTAACAAACGATCAAATCCAGAACCTAATAGAAACTCAGTCATACTCGGTGGTAAAGGTCTAAGACCTGAATCAGTACCGTCATCGTAATACATCTGAAAAGCAGATCGATCTAAACCTTCGGAAAAATCACCACCGCCGCCGCCGCCACCGCCAGATCCACGAAGAACAATCACCGGATTCGGCGAACGGTTGCTTCTCGTTCGAGTAACGATGACCGGACTGTTTTCGGCGGTGGAAGCGTGCATAGAGGAGGAAGAAGAAGGAGAAGAGGAAGGAAGAGGGAATCTGGTGGGGCTACGGTGGTGGGTTACACGGTGGAAGGAATCGGACGGTGTGAAATCGATTGGCTCTTGGATGTGTTCGAGAAAACCACCGTCGCAATCAGGGCAAGAGATTGAATCGGAAATCCAAACGAATCTGCTACAACTATAACACCAGTAAGATCCAGAAGCCATGAGAGATCTGTGAAAAGAAAGGGAGAGGAAAATTCAAAAAAGCTTCAAGGAGAAGAAAACATTTGGGGATTTTTGATTGACTTTTTAAAAATTTTGAGGATAAACAGAGGAGAGAGAGAGAGAATGGAGGAGAGAGAAGCGGTGGTGGTTTTTTTTTTTTTGTGTGTGTGAGTGTCTTAACAAGAAGAATACAGAATTGGCGTGTACACAACCGTCCAATTCGTGTGTTGTCACGTTTCTCTTCCTCTCTCTCTTTTTTTTTTCAAATCAAAACCGTTTCAATCTTTTTTTCTGTTCGACGACTATATAAAACTGTGAGGCCCATCAAATAAAAGCCCGTCATACAAATAAAAGCCCATTTAATTTTGTCTACTTCTTCCTCTTTTCATTTTTGTTTGGAGCAGATTCGATCATTTTGCAGGTACGCTTGTTCTTTCCTGAGTTACAGCATTTTTTTTTTTTAATTGCAGATTCGATCATTTTGCAGCTTCTACTTCGAGGTTTGAGATAATTTCTATGAATTTTTCTCTTTGTAATCTGGAATAAATTTTTGGGGAAATGAAATTATCAAATTCTGGATCTGTTGTCTGCACAAATTCGATTTTTCTTAGTTTTTTTTCTTCTTCTTTTCTGGAGATTTTTGGTAATTAAAGATGAAATTGAAACCGGTTTAATCCAAATTTGCTCAATATTCAGTGGAAAACGTTTGGTTTATGTCTGAATCTTGCTTACTCACCAAATTTCGCATGTGGATTAGTGTTCTCTAAATCTCTGGGTTTATCGAATGGCTTATAATATACGCTTTGCACATGTATTTTGTTTCATGGATCAATCTCGAAGCAATTTTTGTTATAGGTTGGAAAAAAATGGGAGCTTTGAAACTTTCAGGGATGCAAAAGCAAGTATTGAGTCTATACAGAGGATTTTTAAGAGCAACTCGTTCAAAGCCAATAGAAGATAGGAAGAGAATAGAGATGATTGTGTCGACAGAGTTTCGACGTAACGCAAAGGAAGTTGACCGTAAGAATTTTCAGTATATCGAGTATTTGCTTCGGTTAGGTACTAAACAACTCGATCAACTCAAAAGCCCCGATATCGTTAGCCTCTCCTCGATAAAGGTCGCTACATCTAGAAATTGATTCGTTTTTTTCCTTGGTGATTTATGTATGTAGAAATTATCACACGGAGAGAATATCTATCCACAGATGTATGTGCATCAAGTTAGAATCTTGAGATTGCAAACATTCAAGTACTTGAGAGAATAAATGTATTAGATTTCTTCGTTGTAGGAATACCGAAAAATAGTGTACTTCTTGATATGAGTTTGCTAATGCTCTTGTTTTACTTGTGCATTTGTTACATTTTTTGGATATGGCTTAAGTAGAAATATGTATCTAGTACGCACTGTAAGAACTAAGAAATATTGGAAAGGAGAAGAAAGAGGTGGGTAATAGTTTATGATAAGGCAATTTCAAATTATCCATGTTTGCACAAGATCATAAAAATAAAAAGGTACCAAGAACCAATCCACAATTACACAAAGGGGAAAAAAAAGACACAAAAGGAGGAGAAAGCTCAAAAGTTGTAGACACAAGTTCCATCGTCACTTCTAGCCGTTGGATCAAAGTTTTCAGCCACCGGATCAGTACATCCTTCAGGTACAGGCAGGTTTACTTGCTGGGCTGCTTTTCCTGCAAGTCAAGTTAACCCTAATTTCAAAAACCCTAATTCCATTTCTCAGCTCCTTGTCTTTAGTATATATATTTGATTCTGTTCATTGGTTGGCTATAACCAAAACCGAAAACGAAAACAAAAGAGATCAAACCTCGGTTTTACCGTAGAAAGTTCCGCGGCTGATAGCATCCGCGTTTGCGTCTCCTAACGCAGCCTCATTGAGGTATTGGTCAGCAAGTTGGACTCTCTTAACATTCTGTTGTTCCATCACAAGCATGTTTCCATACTCCATAAGCTTGTCAAGAGTCATCTTGGGTTGCTCGAACACGGGAGGTCCTTCCCTCGAGTTCACCAACCTCTTTCCGATCTTATCAACTCCAAGTCCTTCAACAAGCTTCCTCACTTCATCATCGTACACTCTCGCCCTCAATGCACCAAAGAAATCTGCCCAATACAACAAAACAAGAATCAGAATTTGCACGAATTACGGTTGAATAGGGTACTCAGGATCTTTATTACCGATGGATTGACCAGGGAACTGATCGACAAGCGTGACAATGTCTTCCTTCTTGATATTGTCAGTCCTGAAGATACCATTGCAGACACCGATACGGTCTTCACGGGTAGGGGCCCAGTAGAACTTCTCCATACGTCCATCACGGATAAGAGGAGCGTATAAAGTGGAGAAATCGTTACCCGTGACGATAATCGGGACACGAGGGTTTTCTTCCTTGTTGTACATACCCGGGAGCTGGACATTGGTCGGGTTATCGGCAATGTTCATGAGCGTTGCGTTAACCATCTGGTTGTTAACAGTGTACTGAGTTGTACCACCCATACGACCCGCACCAGCGTCAAGATCGTTGATGAATAGACAACACATTTTCCCTTTCTTGATAATGTCTGCTGCTTCACGGTACCTTTGACGGATAAGCTTAGCTGGTTCTCCTGCGTTTCCACTCTCAAGCTCTCCAGCACTCATCATGATTGGGCTGCAAAAAGATTCAAACTTGTTATATATTTGTCGATTTCGATTCGAACCCGTTATAGATAAAGAAATGGACTCACTTGATGCCCATCTTGGCCATAACAAGCTCACATTGGAAGGATTTACCTTGACCTTTTCCTCCCCAAATACCCAAAATAAGTGGAACCTGTTAAAACAAAACAGAGCATTTCAAGATCAATAAAATTGGAATCTTTGATGTGTAATATAGCTCAAGATTCAAACTTTGATTAGTAAGTACCTTGATGTTAGGCAAATTCAAGAAGTTCTTGGTGATGTGAACAACAAGCTTGTCCATGAAAGCAGGAGCAATGTATAACCCATCAATCATGTTGTCCAAGTTGAAACTATATTTACAAGAAACAAACAATTATTGATTTGTTTTATTCTAAATCGATATGGAAGTGATGAGAGAGATGGGAACTTACGTTCTAAGGCCTTGGCTAATGTACTCGTGAGAGCTAAGGACAGCATTGTGAGTTCCGGTACCCATAGGAGCTTGGAAGACATAGTCAACCATACCTTTGCCTCTAGTAATGTCCTGTTGATCGTCCGATGTGTCGAAGGCAAGTCCTTTCCATCTGTCTCCATCGGTTTGTTTGTCTTCTTTCACAGCCAATACCTTGAATGATCCGTTGCTCTTCTTGTTGTTTTGCGCGAATCTCGACGCTGTTACGACTTTCTTTCCCAAGAAAGTTGTAGCTGGGACTGATGCAGCTCCTGCTCCTGACCCATTCAAGCTCAACTGCAACACAACACACACAAAGGTCAAAACTCAATCTTGAATTCAAATTTGGTTCACATAGTTCAAGAACCGGTTTAGATACTAAACTGAATGAATTCGAACTAAACTAAACCGACAAATTAACTGAAAAGTAAACCAATCTTTAATTTGGTAAGGTTACATATAGTTCAAGATCATAGTCAATCCTTCAAGACCCATTAAAGCTCAACTGTGACACACATACAAAAAGGCCAAAACACAAATCTTGAATTCAAATTTGATTCATATGGTTCAAGACCCGGTTTAGAGACTAAAGGTAAACCAAAGTTTAATTTGGTTCCACTGAGTTCAAGATATATAGACTATCCTTCAAGATTTGTTACCGTCGAAAACGTTACACTGTGCTAAAATGATTACTATACACTTTCTAAATTAAAAAGAAAACTATACCGGAAACCGGTTTGAACAACTTCTCAAACCGGTTAAAGCATAGATTCTAACGACATATGTAAGACAGAATCTCTAAGTGATGCAAAAATATCAAAATCTTGAAAATCAAAGCTACTCAAGTGTTAAAAGTTTCACATAAATCATTAATGAGAGAGTGAAGTGTTACCGGAGCTCTGTTGATGGCACCGACGGTGGAAACTGCGGCGGCCATATCTCACGACGGCGGCTAGCGTACGGTTACACAAGAATTTGATTGGAGAAGAAGAAGAAGTGAGAGATTATTTCTTGGTGTGTGCAAGAAAATTGAGAGAGAGAGATTTATAAAGCCAATGATCAACAAACAATTCGTTATCTCTTCTAAACTCTCTCATCGCCACAAGATCAGGATTGGCCAAGTCGCCACGTGGCATCACGAGGATGATGAGGAGGAAATTTGTGCTTTGATTGGTCCACGTGGAATATATTTCTGAGGTTGTCATAAGATGGTTGATATGTGCCACTGGATTTGTTTGTTTTGGCTTAGCTTCGAGTGAAGATTATCATTATTTATTACCACATATGGTTTCGAAAATTATTGTGTTGCTTTTTTTTTTTTGAGGATGAGGTAGCCATTCATAAGTGATCATCAAGAAACTTCTGTACAATTCTTCATACAATAAAATTCCAAAATATTAGATAATGACATTACTTATTGATAATTATGTTGTGTAAACTGATTGGTGGAGAGAAATTATTTATAGCCAATAGTCAATAGATAAGAGTAGATTTCTAAATTTTGTCATTAAACCAAATATCTACCATACATTTTTTATGTTCATGTATGGTTAATAAAATGATTATTTATGAAACTATACACTTAATTATCCAAATAGAATGTTGAACTATATTTTATGACTCAAAATCAAAAGCGTTTTTTTTTTTTTTTTGATAAAGGATTTTCTCAAAAATCAAAAGAGTTAGCTATGCTTGCATAGGTTAAGCAAGAATGTAGCTTTTTCATTTCACAAAATTAAATTTGAAAATCAAGTGATCGATTGTGCATACATACATTTGGTATTGCACTTAGAAGATGAAGTAAAAGAAGTTGAGGCTAAAATTGTAGAGCTTTCTGTTGAAAAATGTGATATAAATAATATTTCAAAATTGATGTGGTGGAAAGTAAACAAAAGATTTTAAAACCTCTAAAAAAGAAGGATGAAACAATATATGTTTTCGACAAAAAAAAAAAAACAATATATGTTTTTACCAAGTTATCTCGATTTGCGGTTTTAAATTTGGTATAGAAGTTTCAACCACGTCAAAATTGTGGGGATTGAGTATTAAGCTTACATGACTCAAGTCCACAAATCCATGATATTAATCTATACAATAAATTTTAATTTTATACATAAACTGTGGCCGTACTCACTAGAAATTGAACAATGTGCATTAATAGTCGGCGTTGGATGAGGTTTCAGTAAACATTCATATAAATATGTGATGCATTGTAATTTAACCTTGAGAGTTGCCTCAAAACAACTCTCCTTCTACATACAATATGACTCAAAATTTTCTTAAACTTGGTGGTAATAATCTAAAGTCATTTTTTTTGGGATCTTTTGTTCTTACATTTTACTAAAGCTCTTTATTGACTACTTCATTATATAGCTTAGATTTATATATCTTCATAAAGTTTTAAGACTCTTTGTTTTGAATCTAATTACGTATTTTACGTTCTGGTTTCTTGATGCGATCATGGACAGCTCGGAACATGAAGTCATAGAACAGCTTGAACCCGAGGAGCAGCTCGTAGCCGAGGAGGTTCGTGTGGACACTACTGATGTTGAATCCTTGCATATTCCGATCGGTCCTATGATGAGGTGAAGGACCAAACTGCTTAACCAAGCCATCGGCCTACTCATTAGGCGCCTTGAAAGCAATCTTGAGCCGAACGCTTGTCCGATCACCTTGGTCGCGATTCAAGTGGCTTAAGGGTCGGAGATGAGAGGTGTTGCGGCTTGTACTCTTTTTCCCTTGCCTTGGTTTTGTCCCATCGGGTTTTCCAAGGAAGGTTTTTAATAGGGTGAGTTTGCACACTTTATCACTAGCCCCATCCTGCGAAACGCATCTCTCGGATTCTTTAAACTTAGTCTTTTTGCCTTTCATACTTCTCCTTTAATTCTAGTCAAGGTCTTAGTCAAACTTTTAATGTTTTTGTGTTTTCAAGTTCATTTATTATCTTTTTTTTCCGTGTAAAAGGAAGTGAAAGGAGTTTGTCCTTTCATTTCCTTGCCTATATAAAGGATCTTGATCCTGAGAATAAATCATCAAACTTTCTTTCTAAAACTCTTTTAATTGTTTGATCAAGAGAAGTGTGTCATATCTTCTCATCTTTTTCTTAGCTTTGTGTGTCATGTTAAAGCCTAGAAGAAGTATTGTAGTCCAAGAGATCCTTCATATCTCTCAGAAGTACGCCTCGATTCATCATTCACAATCCATTCATCTACCATTTCAGTCGGTCCATCTTCATCAAATCATTCCATCCGAACCTCATTTCATTCATTCTGCATTTCCATATAGAGAATGAATAATTGATATATTGAAAGATTGTACAGAGATACATATTTATACAAAGAGAAGAAAGATTCTAGTCTAAGATAATTACGGTAAGTTCCTAAAGTTACGTAACTAAATAGTCAATCAAATAACGTTTATGCAATCAAATATTTAGACTTAATGAAGGATCATAATCATATCCTTATATCCAAAACCAGTCGAAGTGTTCGTTGGGCTTAAATCCTTACAAGGAGTCTATCATTTCTATGATCATATATTCATGCAACTTTTAATCCCTACACATCTACAATAATTGAGAATAAAAGTTTGATTGTTTGATGAATGATATAGTTAGGAGCATAAGCTACAATTCGATTTGTAGCACAATTCATGTGACAAACATGATAAATATCAAAAAAATATTTTATTATTTCTCTTAAATAAAATCTCCCATTTTGACCCAATATATTTCATCTTATTTAGTACATTTTTTGTAAAATGTTAAGAGTCATACCATTTTTATAATTTTGTACACCGGTATATAGATAACTTAGAAGACATAAAGATCGAAAGCTACATACAATGACATAGCTACAACAATAACAAAGAAACATACATCAACAAGCGACATCGTCGACACACACTAAAATAAGTCCAGTAGATCCTAGATAAAGAAACATTGATATCAAATACTTTGTGTTTTGTCATAGTTCGTAGGAACTCGAGTTCTCATCGTAGTTTCCGCAAGTCACTCCTAACCGACAGCCCTCAAAACCTCGTGAGCAGTAACACCTACAACTTTTCCGAGGACAAACAAATAACGAATCGTCTTCAACGAGCCATCATACAACCGGCAACACATGAACCTCTTAAGAGCCTGACTAGTGTAGCCGCAGCGGTTGCGGTTGCGGGAGTTTGCGGAAGCGGGCGGTTGCGGTTTCCAACGTTTTTGAGCGATTTGAACGATTGGTGATGCGGTTTAAAATTGGTACATCTTTGCGGGATATTTACGACTGGTTGACATCGGTTGCAGTAGCGGTTAAATAATAAATTAACAAAACACATTAAATAATTATAAAAAATATCAAAAATCTTATTATTATAATAAATTATAAAAATTATTAATTCAATAAATTTAAATACTAGAAAATCATGTATATGATATTTACGTTGTTTATTATTATTATTATTATTATTATTATTATTATTATTATTATTATTATTATGGATGAAAATTATATATTTAATTGTAGATTAATGTTATATCTTAAAATTTTAGTTTGTTAGATTTATATAAATTTGTGATCCTAATTTATTAAGAGAATTTTAGTGTGAAAATTTTATAAATATAAAATTATAATAGGTTACTAATTAAAAAAGTCAAATTATTTATATATTTCGTAATTCTAATATTCAAATCTTGATTTTTTAAAATTTATTATATATTTTCTGATTTTTAAGTGGATTTTATTTTATTTTTACTAAAAAATAAATCCACCGGCAACCGCAAACGCTCGAGAGAAGCAGTTTTTGGTTTTGAGCGATTTGGAGCGGTACAAAGCGTTTTCCATGATTGTTGTCAAACGTTAGAAACCGCTACCGCCCGCAAACGCAGCGTTTACAGGTGGTAGCGGGTGTACCAATCAAGCTCTTACTATAGTTAGAAAAGCTGCCTCAGACCGCTATTCTCCATTTTGCAAAACTACGAGAACCATCCCACATAGATATAGTAGTCGGCAAAACAATCTCGCCGCCTCTATTCCAAATGAAGTTTATACCATATCGTTAAGCGGAACGAAACTTTACCATCGATATAAAACCATTCGAGATACCAATCCATTACTATTTTGTAATTGGATAATCTAGAATCCAACTATATATTCTTTTAATCAATTTATTGATCAGTTAATAAAAAGTTTACACCATTCACTCAACAAAATAAAATATGGGATTGTATTTTACAAACACTATTGTTTGCATGTGTATTTTAATAGATTTAAAAATCTGTTTATGATTTATAAATATTTGCAAAATTTACTAATTTTTCAACCTAACATCTACATGTCAATTACTATTTGCAAATATACAATTTTTTATCATACTTATAATTTCGTAATTTAATCATAAAAAATATTTTAAAAATATGAAAATTTATTGTAAAATTAAATATATAAATTTAAATTCAAAATAAGAAATGTATAGAACGAATTTTTAAAAATTATAAAATGAATAATAAATATTTTTGATTTTTTTTTTTAAATTTGTTTGGATTTTCAAATCTAGTAGAGTTCTTAAAGTTCAAAATTCAATAACCCCTTATACCTTCCCCGTAGGTGGAGACTTTTTATTGTCTTCAGTGTATTTTGCTTCGAACCCATAAAAATTATCAGAGAGCAATCTCAATAACCTAAACTGTACGGATTGCTAGATTTGGGGGACAAGATGATTTGAATAACCCTAGATCGGAATTCGATTCTGGGTTCTCTAGGGTTTTAAGGTTTCTTCTTCTCCTTCCTGACTTTCCCACGAATTTCGCTTCTCGGAAAAAGACGATTTGGGAATTTGATTTTGTTCGGCAAGAGAAAGCTACGTAAGTTGTAATGCTGATCCAAATGATGATGAGACAAAAATTTTGCTTTTTTGGTTTTGGTGATAAAGTTTGTTCCTTTAGAGTAGTAAACGAGTGAGTTATAACAAAAATAGAGCCTTGACGTTTGATTTCAAGAGATTTTGGGTTTTATTATCTCAAGTACTTAACTTTGATTGGAGCTTTGTGTTATTGTTGCCTAAAGGCTATAGCTTTCTTTGAGATAACTTAGAAATGTGTGTTCTTTGTAGAGAAGCTAGAAGATGAGTAGAAACCCTATCCTTGATCCTACCCTTGAAGAGATTCTTCAAGTGATTAAACCCACACGAGCAAATTGGGATACGAGAATCGCTGTCATTGATCAGTTGCGTACTGTCTTACAATCTCTAGAAAGTTTAAGAGGTGAGGACTCTTCTTGATGCACTCACTCTTTGTGATATATTAAAGAAAAAGAAGTTGCTTTAAGCTCATTTGCTGGTCCTGGGATTGTTAGGTGCTACTGTTCAACCATTTGGATCCTTTGTGTCAAATCTCTTCACAAGATGGGGAGACTTAGATATCTCTATTGACTTATTCAGCGGTTCGTCCATCTTGTTCACCGGAAAGAAGCATAAACAGACTTTACTCGGACAATTACTTCGAGCATTAAGAGCCTCAGGTAAATTCACTTAGCCTTAACACTTACTTAAGTTCTTCTGCTAGTGTTAATGTGGCAATTTTGTCTGATAAACAGGTAGATTTTATAGACTGCAATTTGTGATTCATGCACGAGTTCCCATTCTGAAAGTCGTATGTGGCCACGTCCACGAGCAAATTTCTTGCGACATTTCTATTGATAATTTAGAAGGGCTTTTGAAGAGCAGGTTCTTGTTCTGGATTAGTGAGATTGATGGGAGATTCCGCGATTTGGTTTTGCTAGTAGGTTAACATGCTAATAATTAAAAATCATATTGTGTGTTTCCAACGGTTTAATCGCTTCCAGTCATATCTATCTCTCGTGTATTCTACCTTTATAGGTGAAGGAATGGGCCAAAGCTCATAATATCAACAACCCGAAGAACGGGACTTTTAACTCTTACTCTCTAAGTTTGTTAGTCATCTTCCATCTTCAGGTAAGATAGCTGTACTAGCTTTCGTAGATTCCGCTGCATCGTTATAAAACATGGTTGCTTAATATGTTTTGTGTTTGTTTGTTTGTTGCAGACATGCGTGCCTGCGATTTTGCCGCCTTTGAGAGAAATATATCCAAGGAGTGCGGTTGATGATCTGAAAGGTACCTCTATGCAAAGGCTTTCAAGCCAAACCACATAAACTTTATGAGGTTTTGGGATGAAAGGACTAAAGTTTTACTGACATGGTCTCTTATAGGTGTGCGGAAAACTGCAGAGGAAAGTATAGCGCAGTTATCTGCTGCTAATATAGCGAGGTTTAAATCAGGCACACCAAAATCAGTCAATCGAAGCTCGCTCTCTGAGCTTTTGGTCTCGTTTTTTGCAAAGGTGAATTGGGTTCTCACACAATATCTTTAGCTTAGACCAATAGACCTTTTGTTTCTCTTATTCGTCTACTGATTTGCTGTGTGGCTGTATTTATCAGTTTTCAGACATAAACGTAAAGGCTCAAGAACTCGGTGTTTGTCCGTTCACTGGAAGATGGGAAAACATAAGCAGCAACACTGCATGGCTGCCAAAAACGTACTCGCTCTTCGTAAGTCTCTCTCTTACCCTCTTGTTGAGTTATATTCATCTTTGTCGCTGAATCTTGTGACTAAAGTGTGCGAATGGTGTGTGGTTTAGGTTGAAGATCCTTTTGAGCAACCGGAGAACGCTGCAAGGAGTGTGAGCCGTAAAAACTTGGACAGAATAGCACAAGCATTTCAGATGACATGTCACCGTCTTACCTCAGATTGTAACAGAAACTCCATCATCGGGATTCTAACAGAGCAACACATTTCACAGTCTTTGAGCAGACCAAGCCTCCCTATTCATCATCATGCAAACGGTGTCCACAACCCCCGTACTCCGCATGGTCAATCTAGGCCATGGAACCAGCAGAATTGGTCACAGAGCTTCAATATACAGAATCCGCCTTATTGGCCAGGACCAACACGTCCCAGACCGCAACAGAATTGGTCTTGGTCTCAGTCTCAGAACTACCCCAGGAATCTGCAGGCGCAATCACCTGTCCAAGGCCAAACTTGGCCTGTACTCCCGCAAACTCAAACGCAGCAGAAGAGTCAATATAAGAACGGGAAGCTACCGGTGAAAAATACATCTGCAGGTTCTAGTCAGAATCAGGGACAAAATGGTAAGCCACCAGGTCAAAAGAATGGTGTGAACTTTGCAAGACCTGCACCACCAATAAGTCAATGGAGACCAAGATCTGATAAGTAGAATGAATTTGTGCAAACATGGTCCAGAGAAACTCCTTAACATAATTTTTTGGACAATATTGTATTCTGATCTTGGAGAAAGCCATGAGCTTTCTTTTCTTTTCTTTGGATCGTTGTTACAATCAACAGATTTGCAATTGCAGAACTGTTGCAGAACTGCTACTAGGTAAAACATTTACTCAGTAAAACATCAACTACAATGAAATTTACAGATACACAAATGAAGGAAATAAAAGAGAAAACAATAAGAGATTACCAAACAGTATATTGTGTATTGACTAAGTGCAGTGATTTTTTTTCCTTGTATTAACTATTATCTATTACGCTCGAAGGAGGCGCTTCTCGCATGTTAGAATCCTGTAACTTGCGTGAGGACCTTCGGATGTGTCACGCAGAGAAGTATGCCAACCCATAGCCTTTGTGATCTCTTGAATTTCATCCATAACATCAATTGAATCCCTAATGTACGCTCGTCCTCCTGGTCTTAATATCCTGTCCATCTCTAATAATATGCTTGACATCTCGCACCTGATACAAAAGACGGGCACTAAATCATCATACACTCATATTGATAATTCACTTTGAAAATTAAGTTACAGATAACGCTTACCTTTTCTTCTCGATAGAGAAGAGCCCTGCGGCATGTAAGAAGTCATATGTTCTTGGGTATGTATCAAATGGTTCACACCTGTACGTAAAAAGCAAGACTTATTAAAAATAGCCAGAGCCAAAACCTAAGCATAACTGTGCTTAAATCAAACATGAGCAAGAAAAGAACAAGAGGTTCAACTATAACTTTCATAATTCTATGTTTATATATGACAGATTGTAAGGAGAAAGCAGTACCAATCGTGCATGACTCCTAATAGTCCACGATCATAAATTACAGGCAATGTGTTAGGACCGCTGACAGGAACCACATTGAGAACCCAGCAATCGAGTTTATGATCATTTAGTGCAGCTGCAAATCTGTCAAAACCAAAGGAATCAAATAAAGTGAGTCTGAGGTATTATATCGTCATTAGTACTTGAAGTTATATATCATCACATACCCGCCAAAGCCTGCTCTCATGTCCAAAAAGTTTCTTAGTCTCATCTTTTTCCATTTCAAGGCACGGATATAACCGCCAATTATTTCATTCCAGTATCTTGATTCTGCTTTAAATAGCTCTTTCCTAGCAATGTATGAATCAAATTTTATCGTCTGCAGCCTATCAGGTGGAGTGTGAAGACGGGCAGGCCATGAGGGGACATTTCCTCCATATCCATTCTCAGGTAGGCGACTGATGCAAGGTTTCAGGTTTGTGTACCTAAAGCAAGAACAAAAACAACATGAGACATAGAGAGTGTGATTTTTAATGCACACATTGTCACATACCAAACCTATTGGTGTAGTAGATGCAATCAAACAATCTAAAATGAAACTTTTTTGAAGTTTTAATGCAATTCTGGCAGATGCACATAGCAAGCTATGTCATTGTATCACACAAAGAAAGAACAAAGTTTAGCAGTTGTACCAAACATTATCAGGGTCATCAGATTCATCACAAAGAGGGGGTTTGGTTCCAGCCTCACGACTTAGATAACAGTCGTTGTTGAAGGGCTTTTGCCATATTGCAATGTATCCTTCCTTCTTAACCAGTTTCCAGCAAAGGCTAGTAGTAAGGTTCAGCATTTCTGGAAACCAAAACGTGAGATTAAAAGAGTAGACATATTGGCTGATTCAAAGCAGCAAATGGAAGCAGAAAAATACTCTCCCTATACCCACAGAGACAAATTACGGTTTCAGTAGAAAAGTAATGTCAGTTCTCCTCATTTGCACTAACACAAGTAGGTGCCATGACACACTAACTCTAATAAGTTTAATAGAAAGAACAAAGAATCTTCTTTCCCCTGAATAACAGGTTTACTCAAAGCAGATCAAAAGGGTGTTACCTGTCCACTGTTCTTCCAAAGCGGCTTCATGCTTATAAACAGGCTGCGCAGCCCAGGCAAAATATCCTCCAGCCCGCAGCATTCTATTGATCTCAAGGAGCAAAATTCCATCTTTATCACAAAGAATGAAACACCAGAATGAGAATTTTCTCTACAAGTAAAGTAATAGAAGCTAGTTCACCTAGGGAGTTAAGACTCCAGTAGTGAATTCATATTTTCTGTATTACGTGAAGAATCAAGCACAGCAGAGAAACTTACCATCACGGGTCCAGTTGATTCTACATCTTGAACAATGTATAAGATCAAAAGCTTGGCTTGGATATAACAAACGCCTTGTAGCAAATGCTGCTACCATAGCAGGCACACCACGCTCAAGGGCAAATTGAATTTGGTTCTCGTGGACATCTTTTGGTGCAACTGACATTGTCAACACATTGCGTGTTAATAGATATGCACCAAAACTTGCCACACCACAACCAACATCCAGAGCAACTCGAGTACGCTTGCCAAATTTGATATCAGAAACCATCTGCACACACAAAGCCGAAGTTCAACATCAGATGAAAAAATAAACAACGAGAAGCAAGAACCACTACTTGGAAAATGAGTAACCTGAGAGATCTGGTCCAAGTACTGGTCAGCCCCATGAATAAACTGTGTACCACCTCCAGGAAAGTTAAACTTGCTCTTATCTCGCTTATCTCGTGAAATCCAGTTCTGACCGCCTTTGTCTTCCACAAGCCGAGTATGAGGAACATTGCTGAACCATACCTATCCACAAAATATCATCTTCAACTTAATCAAATAAATTCCAAATACTCCTTAAGCTAAAATGCACATTTTGAATCCAGAAGCATCATAACTCAAGAACCAAGAATGCAAACAAATGAGTACCTCGTCACGGCTTTTCGGCCATGGAATCGGCTGACGATAACCTTTCGGAGGCGGAACCAAGCAATTCAAGCTTTTACCTTTCTCGGGACAATGCCGTTCGAATCGTTCACCACGTTCTGTCGATTTAAGCTTCTTAATCGCATCAGTATTATCTAAACAAGGTATATACTCTCTCATACTCTCACGACACATTCCAAATTTCTTAATCCTAAACCTAACCCTAGAAACGCCGTCTCTTTTCCCTTCAACGATCTCAGTCTGATTCCCCCAATCTTCCACTGAATCATTCTCAACATCTCCCACCTCGAAATCGTCAGACATCACACCGTTCGCATCTACTACCCCAAAGCTCCGAATCGGAGCAGGCGGTGGCGGAGACAGAATCGGCGGCGGAGGAGACGGAGGAGGAGGAGGAGGATTCGTCTCTACTTTCTCAGTCTCCGTCGCCGTCACCACCGACGGAATCGGCTGTGTTGCGGTTGGGGTTTCGTTATCGGTGTGATTCGCCGGAATTATGGCAGAGATATTGAAGGTTTTGTTACTGTTCGGTGAGATTGAAACTTCGGGGATCGAGGAGGTGCCGGAGGTGGAGCTGGAGAAGAAGACGAGTTGGTGGTAACCATCGTTGGACCAGTGTTTACCCAAGAAGAAGAAAGCGACGGTGACGAGAACTAAGGCGGAGATCTTGATCATGGTGGGGTTTTTGAGGAGATCGCCATTGTTGAAAGGCTTCATTAGCTTGCGTATGAAGGATGATGATGATCAGAGATCGGAACTTTGGATCTGTACAGTGTTTTCGTGACTGTGTGTGATTAGTTAAGAGTTATTAAATGTATCTCCTTAGCGAAAACATAATTAGCGATATTAATTACGAAACAATTACCAGAATCCAGATTAGTTTTCATTTTTACACATTGCAGAATTCTTTTTTTTTTTTATCAACAGAGACATATTTCATTAACTTGAAGAGAGTTTGTCACAATGTAAGTATGGAACTAGAAATCTAGGTACATAAGAATATATGAAATAATATGAATCATTATGTAACTCCTTAGTAAGTCGATCAGTCACCACTCTGTTGCTTTCTCGAGGAATCCAATTGACCTTGACTTCAAGAAACTTCAAAATACTTTGTTGTATATCATAGACCCAATTATAAAGATTGAGGTTTTGCTTCAGATCACATTGCAGAATTCTTTTTACGGAAAATTAAAAGGGTTTTTAATTGACTCTGGCAGTTTTTTTTTTTTTTTTGTCTTTCTAAAATGGTCTTTAAATTGCTTTTTATATAGCGAAAGAATCTTTGAATTATACATTTCGTTGAAAATGATAATTGACGGTTTATATTTCATTAAATTCCAATATCTGTAAACTCTTTTTGTTGCACACAGATTTTAATTTTAAATTAATACCTTTTATCGTTTTCTATTGTACAAAGATATATATGGTTTTGGATTTTTCGTGATAATTCAAATACTTATACTATTTACCATTTCATTAAAAATTGTGTTTTTGTGTTATCTACAAACTGTGGCTCTAAATGGTAACGGTAGAATAATTAAATTTTTGGCAGAATGATTAAATTTCTGGTAGAATCTGACACCATTTATATCTGACAGAATGATTAAAAAAAAATGGTGGAACCATTAAACTGACAGTAGAACTATTATACTAACAGTAGAACCATTATACCAATGATAGAATCATTCTAGAGACAAAAAAAAATGGTGGAACCATTAAACTGACAGTAGAACCATTAAACAATGGTGTCAGTAGAATAGTTATACCAATAGTAGAACCATTAATCTTACACCATTTAGGGCCTGTTTTTAAATTGTACTCTATATTCTCGAATGTTTGTTTAGCCATACAGATTGTTTTTTAATTTTTTTTAATTTTTTTATTTCTACTTAATACTATACTAGTAGTATATTAACAAAATTGCAACAAAATGAAATAATTACCATTCATTACATAGTGTTAGGCTTAATGGTCGTGGACCCCATTTTTTTTTGTTTTTTTTAGTACCGTCGATTTTTAGTTTAATTTCCTTGAGAGACAAACAATTTATAATTTCCCCCAAATTCTCAAAATTTTCACAAGCAACCTCATCGTCTAGGTTTAATCCAAATTCATGGACTTCTTCTTCACCATTTTCAAATCGGTAAATTCCTCGTAAATCGCCGGCGAAAACCATGACCACCGCCGGTACCGAACCTCTCAAACCGGATTCCGTATCGACGTCGGTCATCGAGACGGTGAATGGCTCGCACCAATTCACGATTAAAGGTTACTCTCTTGCCAAAGGCATGAGCCCAGGCAAATACATACAGAGCGACGTCTTCTCCGTCGGTGGATTCGACTGGTCGATCTACTTTTATCCCGATGGGAAAAACCAAGAGGATAACGCTATGTACGTTTCTCTGTTCATCGCTCTAGCGAGTGATTCTACTGACATTAGAGCTTTGTTTGAGCTTACGTTGATGGATCAGAGTGGTAAAGGGAAACATAAGGTTCATAGTCACTTTGATCGTGCTCTTGAAGGTGGACCTTATACTCTCAAGTATAAAGGAAGCATGTGGTAAGCTCTGGATTCTGTATTTTAGGGTTTTTAGATTTGGAATTTGAGTGTTGCCTTCAGATTTTAGCAATGTTGCTTGAATTGCATGTGTTTGCTTACAGGTAGAATTGTGTAAAGAACAAGATTTTAGTTGTATTGTTCAATGTATGATATAGAGGAGAGGATATTGCTGTTTCTTTATCTCTGAAATGGCTTATCATCATGAATTTTCAGGGGATACAAACGCTTTTTCAGGCGAACAGCGTTAGAGACCTCTGACTACTTGAAAGATGATTGTCTTGTCGTCAATTGTACTGTTGGCGTTGTTAGAGCCCGGTTAGAAGGTCCAAAACAGTATGGCATTGTGCTACCACCGTCGAATATGGGTCAGGGGTTGAAAGACTTGTTAGATTCTGAAGTTGGTTGTGACATAGTGTTTCAAGTCGGAGATGAAACATTCAAAGCTCATAAACTGATCCTTGCAGCACGCTCGCCGGTTTTTAGAGCTCAATTCTATGGACCAATTGGGAACAACAATGTGGATAGAATAGTAATAGAGGATATCGAAACGTCTATCTTTAAGGTAATGTTTGTTCAATAGTACATTTGTGAATAACATGCAACTACAATTTTGCTGAATTGAGCTCTTTGAAATTTTATAGGCTATGCTTAGCTTCATCTACACCGATGTACTTCCTGATGTGCATGAAATTACAGGGTCGACTTCTGCTAATTCGTTCACAAACATGATACAACATCTCTTGGCAACTGCTGACCTCTATGACCTTGGAAGGTTAAAGAATTTATGTGAAGTTTTCCTATGTGATGAACTTAACGTTGATAATGTAGCAACAACACTTGCACTAGCAGAACAGCACCAGTTCTTACAGCTCAAAGCATTTTGCTTAAAATTTGTTGCATCTCCAGCAAATTTGAGAGGTATGAAATTTAAGCTTCTTGTTTACCTCGTATAAATGATCATCTGCTTTTGTGTCTTTTCTTTGATCCGGTTTATATAATGTATTTGGTGCTTGGCACATGGCGATTGTTGATCCGTTAAAGATGTTAAGTGTATTATTCATAGAAGTTTTTGTGAACTAAGTCGTTTTTAGTTTGTATTTTTTCTTGCTAGTATACTGATGATATTTAACTTTCTTGTTTTTATGTTCGATTTGGTTATAGGAGACCCGATGCTTGATTAGATGGGTTGAGGTTTATCATCCTCGATTAGGTGCGATAAATAGTTATTTCTTGATTCTTTTTATAGAACATCTAGTTTTAAAGTTAACAATGCCTAGCTGATGGGTAAAATATACTGCATTCGGGTCTTAATGTTGAATTTCACATAAAATCTGGTATTCACATCTGAAGGTAGTAGAATCATTTGTTGAATTGAACTTAACTGAATCTATCTTTCTTTCTCGAAAATTAATAAGCAGTGAATATAGCAATATATGTTAGTTCCATTTTGTTGGACTTTTGTTTGTGTGTAACAGAGTGTTGCTACTTCAAAGATATTATCCATGAAGAGAATCCATGGAAAACTGATAAAAGTGTTGTTGTGTTTTGTGCAGCGGTAATGAAGTCTGAAGGGTTTAAGCACTTAAAACAGAGCTGTCCGTCTTTGTTGTCCGAGTTGCTGAACACGATTGCAGCAGTGGACAAGAGCTCGTCGAGTGAAAAATCAAACAAGAAAAGAAGTGCGAGCAGTGTGTTAGGCTGTGATTCTACTAATGTGAGGCAACTAAGGAGGAGGACGCAAGATCGATAAAAGTCGAAAATGCAATAAACTTTGCAAGTAAAAAAAGCTTTCCTCTAAGCCTTTGTTTTAACCTTTTGATGCTACTTTACTGATCTGTAAAAGCAAAGCATAAGACCAAAACCTGTTTTGCTAGACTTTTTTTATTGTAATGAATAATTTGTTTGTAGTATGTTAACTGTAGTGTAAAGCTTTAGGCATTAGACATGTTTCTACTTTAGCAGTAAGTACTCTCTTTGTCTTGGTTTCTCTACAGTTTTGGACTTGCTTTGTGTGTTTATAAAAAAGCTTTGAACTACGTGTGTGTGTGTGTGAAATGCAGAGACAAATAATAATAATACTCATTAGTTTGTAAGATTTGGGAAACATGGTGAGAGAGGGGGGATTCAGATTTGTGAGTTGAATTAACCATCTCCATATGAGTGACATGTGACACCCTAAAACTTTTTGTTAAAACAAAAAATATGTTATAAGCGTAACTTAATTACAAAAATGTCTTCCATTTTAAGTGAAATAGGAGGTTTTGTTATATAAAGTCGGAACCAGTTCTTCATTTAATTTGCTCATTGAATGTTAAGTTTTGTAACAATATCCAATCATATACAATATCTAAAATAAAATTTTGTTTCTTTTGCAACGGAATCTTCTTTTCGTTTCCATCTTAATTAAATAATATGCCTCTTGAGTTATAAGCGACTCCTATAAAGAAGAAAAGGAGAGAAGGTACGCCAAGTCGCCAAGTCTTGTAAATGCAAAAAGAAGAAATATGACAAAGAATGCACTGGAAAAAATGGAGACTGGAGGAATGATAAAGAAGGATGTGTACATGCGTAGAAGATTTTGGGCAATAACATTACTTTTGTCAATAATTGTTATGGTAATATCTCTAGTCATATTTTGCTTGACTGGAAAACCAAACAATATGGAAGACTCAATTGCATATGCAGTCACAGTCACTGCCAAGTTAATTATAATACAATATGCATTGTCCGGAGCGATTCTTATGTGGTTTGATCCTCCTCCTCCTCCTAGAGACTCACCTCAGAAGATTAGTCCGGCCGAGAGAGCCGGGTTTGAGCTGACAATTGTCGTCTTACTTTGCGTTGTAACGGTCGTGTCGGGAAAAATGGTGGAAGTTTTTTTCTATACTATGTCGTTCATCATTGGCTCGATTGCAATTTGCCAACTTTTATCTACAACGGTTGATGACCATGATGATGACTTTGACATGATGGTGAACCATTTGAGTTTCATCATTAGGTTAGGGATAGTAACAGGATTAGTCTGTCTAATTCCCCATCTATTCTTCTTCATTGGATGGTTGTCTATATTTATCTTGAGCTACCTTTATATTCTAAGATTTAATTTCCCTGACAAGACCATTGTCGAAGTGCTTGCCATGGAATTAGAGAAGTTAGATCTTGAATAATTTAGATTTTGTTGTTATGTTTCGTTGATTTTTTATTAACTAGTTAGTGTTTCTGAATCTTTAACAGGAATCGATTTGTCAATCTAGCCTTTTTTTTTTTTTTTGGTTTATTGTGGCAACTGGCAAGTAGCCCTGGGCACGGGTCGGGTACCCGCAATTTTTGGACTACTTGTTACTTGACCCGTTTCTCAAGCGGGTACGCATTTTTGACCCGTACTTGATACCCGAATTTTCGGGTACCCGTAGTTACAAGTACCTGTCAAATTGATGGTACCCGCGGGTAACCCGACCCGTATTCATACCGGGTTTTGGACTCCAATCGTAGACGGAGATCTGACCACCGTGAGCGATCCATAAAGAAGCGTCACCAGCGGCTGCGGTGAAAGCGGAAGGAACTCTGTCGGTCGTCGGAGTGATGGTTGAGATTAGAGAAGCATCGAAACCAAGTAACGGCGGAGGTAACATCGCCGATCGGAGAAGTGATTCAACGCCGTAATACAGAGCCTCATCGAGTAGCCCTTGCTTGGAGAAAACTCCGGAGGAATTAGCTGGGAGAGTTCTCGTACGGAGGAGAAAATCTCCGGGTCACGATCGATGAACACAGGAATTGATCCATGAGAAGTTGGATTCGAGGGAGCCGCGATTAGAGAGTCCGGGCAAGTTGATTGAATCGTCGACGCGGTGGTTTCGAATATCTCACCGCCGACGTTGAGCTTTACGCGGTCGCCGTCATCGGAGAACATCACTGGCCGGTTCGATCTTCGATTCACCTTGACCCGGTTTTGTTAATTGCACTCATGACGTGTCATTATATATGGGCCTGGGCCAATAATTATTCGACAAACGGAACAATTTGGAAAAACAATCGAATGTTTCATTGGTAATTACATCAAATAAATTGGTTAAATCTTAATAGAAGCGGGTAGCGGGTAATAACGGGTCAAGTAGTAAAAAAATTATGTAGATTTGATACTTGACCCGTACTTGCGGGTAATCCTAAAACACTACTTGATACTTGACCCGGCATCAACAAGTACCCGCATTTACGGGCCGGGTACTTTGCGGGTAGCGGGTACCCGGCGGGTAACGGGTAGCAGTGCCCAAGCCTACGTGGGACAGTGGATTATTAAGTTCCCATTTTAAAGTAATTATTAAGTTCCCAGAAGTTTGGGGTTTTTTTGGATCATTTAAAATACAAAACTTTCAGGATTGAGCCACTTTAGGTACAATTTTTCTGTTTATAAAACGACGTCGTTTTGTATTAACGGACAAAATAAACGGCAGTTAGCGTTGACTAATTTTATACCTAATGTTGCTCAGTCAACTCAAGTCCGTACTTTAATCGACTCAACCCAAAATTTGTACTTAAAGTGGCGCAATTTGCACAGTTCAGTATTTAAATGACCGTTTTCCCATTTCCCAAATGTTTTGTTATGTTATGAAAGATAGTTGTAGTAAATTTCTATCGAATAACATATATAAAAAGATAAGTTTTCTCTTAAAACAAACTTCTAATCGAGATAACATACATAGCATGCCATTAGAGAATCAAACCAAATCTGGTTGTTTAGCAAATTCAGCTGAGGTTTTGGAAGATTGCGTTAACTGATTTTCTGCCTCACCTTACGGCCTTACGCAATTTTGTATATAATTGTATTATGACACAATAGTTTATTAATCTATTTTGACGTCTGTTAAAAATTTATTGGGAGAAACTTTTTACTCGTGTTGAAATTTGATTATATAATAAGATAGAAATGATTTTATAAGAAAATTCTCCATGGTAACAATTTGAAAAACAATTATCAATAACACATCCAAAGAATATAATACATCACATGTGCACCAAAGAGAAAACACAAAGCACGAATATGTTTTTTTTAACGATTCAAACCAAAGGATCGAGAAGCAACAATAGTGTTTAAACAAAGCAACAAAACCATAAAAACCAAAAACAGAAAAACAAGCATCAAAGATGCCAAAAGCCGAAATCTCCTTTCTTCTTCCTCAATAAAAGGACAACCCAAGAACTCTGCAAGTTTCTTGATTTCCCCTCGAGGCTCGGCTTTCAAATCCTCGTACCTCATGAAGAACACATGCTTAGGATCTGCAAAACTTCCTCTCCAATAGCTTTAAACATTCTCCCAAAATGGACCGTAGAAGCTAACTCCTCTACAAAAAAAATCAAACATAGACTCGAGAGTAATATCACTCTTCTCTAGATTAGTGCACCTAAAATACCAATGTGAGACCAAAACATCTTTTGGATTCCTACACAAGTACACAATCTTGCAAGTAGAGTCCTAAAATGTCTCTTGCAATGTATGCAACGGCATGTGAGTTGCAAACAACCTCGGAGATGATGATGAGAACTTGGTCAAGTCCGGTGATGAGGTTTTGAGATAAAGATTGATCTCTAAGAAGGGTACTAAGATATGAGGATTATCGGTTAGTAGAGGATGACCATTATTAGAAAGATGTTTTGATCTCTCCATGAGAGCAAATGCTAGTGCCTTAAGCCAAGTTGTGCCAGATTTGGGAATAGTAGCGAGGATTATATCCGTGTCTTGAGGTTTGAAGCCTTTCTTGAAATTAAGGATTCCTTGGAGAGCGTCTGAGAAATACCAACATCCTTGGTACTTGTAGAGCTTCCATAAAGAATCTATTTCTAAAGGAAGTGAAGATATCAAAGTCTTGACTTCTTCGCTTAGGTTATCATCTCTCAAGTTCATATCTAAGGATCTTTTTTGATCTTTTTCTTTTCTGAGTTACCAAAATGTGTGTGTTTGCTGCAAATGAAAACATCACAATTTTAAAGCTAAGCGAAGAGATCCATATAAAAAAAAAAAAAAAAAAAATTAGATCTGAGTGAAGATATCAAAAATAAAAATAACATGTGGATGGTTGGTGGGTGTGTCGTATCTGTTCTGATTTTCGATCCCATAGATTCCTTAAATGGTAACAATGCGGTGCGGGGCGGGATATATGCAGGACGGTTCAAAAACTTCAAATAGTAACAAAAATACATACATACACAAAGGATTGAGCCCTTCACATTGATAAGAGCTCTAAGTGGGCAATCAAACAAGAAAATAAAATGTGAGTTTTGTGTTCTAGGCTGTGCTACTAAAAAAATGTGAGGCAACTGAAGAGGACTGATATAATTTCTCTTGTAAGAAAATCACTCTTTTTATGAACTTCTGATGCCTTTACGGATCTGGAAGCAAAGCATACACCAATTATGTTTTGCTAGACTTTTTCCAATGTGTACTTTGTTTTTGAGTTCTCTTCAATTTTTGACTTGGTTTGTGTGTTTGTAAAATCTTTGGATTATATGGTCTTTACTGATTTACATGCCTGTGAAGAGTGAAGACTAATACTCATAAGTAGTGCAAAATTTATGAATTAACTTGTGTTTCAAGCAAAGTCACCACTTCTGAGAAATTATACAAACGGAGAAAAATGCTTGAACCAACTATTATTCCATGTAATCAATTATTTACATTTCTAGATTAACAACTGAAGAATGAAACTCAAATCAAAACCCTAAAAATCCATGCTTTATACGTAATTCTCTCAAGAAACCAAAAAAAAACCCTAACTACACAATCCTTGATGATCTCTACACTTGTCCTTCAAGAAACCCTAACCACAATCCATCACAAAAACCACTAATCTTCATCATCATCATCGAACGCAGCTTTAGAGATCCTCTTACTCACTTGATTCCACACAACAAGCCTTATAGTATCAATCGCCATAGAAATCTCACGCTTCTCTGTATTATAAAACATCCAAACACTGACAAAATCACAATTCTCCTTAAGCTCATAATCTCCAACGAATTTACTCCAACCTTTCTTCAAATTGTCATTTATAGTTAATTATCAGACTAATTTTGGATGAAACTCCACCTTTTCTCAGAATTCAAGGAGTAAAATTGAGACCTTAAAAATGTAAAAAATATCCGGAAGAACGAGATGTGACAATGTTATTAGCATATTACATAAATGTACATTCAATATGGAAATTAATAAGCTTGATGTTGATGAGCAATATTGATACCAATTATAAAGGGGATAAATCCTGATCAGTGATCGCCAAAGGTCATAATTTTGATTACAGGTTTTGTTTAACATTTGATTACACTTTCAGAGTTGTGATGGTTAAAAGATAAGCTTATCTTTTGTTTCATTTGTGAGTTTTTTTTTGTTTTTTGTTTTGTTGCTGCTGGTGAAAGCACAAGTAGAGATTGTGATTGCATTTCGGTAAGTTATATGAAACAGCTCTAATCATCGTCAGTTCACTTCATCTTCTTCACATTTTTTTCCAATGTTATGGACCAAAATGGAGTTTGCATATATGTTTTTGAATGTGTGAAGATCATGATCACAATGCTTAACTTGGGAGCGGACTAGCCATATATATAAGAAAGAAAGTCTGAAACACTACTCTTTGACCAGTCTAAGTCCAAAACACTCCTCTATTAACTTGTTTTTCTTTTCAATTTATTTTTAAAACAGAAAATGGGTCTTTTACTATAAAACCGAAGGAAGTTATATATTTACAGATCCAACCAGTTAATATCCATCTGAATATAAACCCAATCGGATCTTACCCGGATCCAAAAAAAATAATCCAAAAAAAAAAGAAAAAAATAATTCGAACTCTGCATCTTAATCTTCAATTCTAACTTTTGTTTACTTTCGATTTATTATATTAACCACTAAAAGTAGATAATATAATAAATCAGCTTTGGTTCAATACGAAACACCAATGAAATTTCGTAGAAACCAAACCAACAAGACAACATAGAGGAATCTATTAGAATATGGGCTTCCAACTCAAAATCAATTGGCAATGAGTGGATTGACACATATCTCTTATATATTGATTAGGTTTCCTTCCAACTTCCGATGTGGGACTTTTGTCCCTAATACGCCCCCTCGAGATGATGGCTCTTTGGCCGTTAATCTCGTAATATTCGGGCAAGGATCGATGGACCATTTTTGGTTTGGATCGATTATGGATCGGGTTGGACTGTGCGGATCGTGGGCTTTGATACCATGTTAGAATATGGGCTCCCAACTTAAAACCAATTGGCAATGAGTGGAGAGGCCCAAGTATCTAGGATTAATTTTGGGTAAGATCAATCGGGGCTCTTTCGGACCGGATTGATTTCGGTTTGGGTGGGGGAGCGTGAGTTCATGCTCTGATACCATGTTAAAATATGGGCTTCCAACTCAAAACCAATTGGCAATGAGTGGATTGACCCATATCCCTTATATATTGCTTAGATTCTCTTCCAACTTCCGATGTGGGACTTTTGTCCCTAATAGAATCCATCTCGGCTTAAAGACTTCATTCATTTTAACGTGTGGCTCTTCCGCGGCTTCAACCTCATACAAAGTTACTACATACTTGTATTCACCCTTCACAAAGTAAAAGAAAAGACCATTACCATACCATATATGCAAACTCCATTTTGGTCCATAATAATGAAAAAAAATGCGAGGAATTGATATGATGTTTTCTTTTGGTTTCAGAAAACAATTAGCAAAAGTAAAACAACAACAAAATCATACGTATTAGTTTTATTAAGAATAATTACCTCAAGTTTATCCTTCGGAATTTCAGAAAGAGGTAACACAAAGTCGGTGCCAGCTTTAAAAGGGCATGGTTCACCCGTCCCACAGAGGTCAAAGCGTTTTAGAAGATCAGTAACTTTCTCAGATTCAGCGTACACCTCTATAACTCCTTTGCCAATGCTTTCCTCTGTATACATATAAAATATTTATCAAGAAAATATTAGAAGATTGAAAATAACAAAAGAAAGATATTCAACTTGGGAAGATCAGTATTACGTATACTTGTAAAACCGGTTAATTTAATGCTTAGCTCGTAGTCCTTAGGTCCAACAGGTTCGGTGAGATATCCACACTATAGACATAAGCGAAATCGTATCCACTTCCTACAATAGTAGCAAAGAGTAATTGTGTGGAAGTTATGAGTCAACGAGTCATGGTACGGCGTCAAAAACTTGGATCTATAAATTTTTCCTACAAAAAGATAATCTAAAACATTAATAATGAATCCCAAAATATTTTTTGAATATACACGAGTAGGTGTTTTATGAAAAACACAGAACTATGAGCACTTTGAAACCACAATCTAATAAGAACATGTGGTTCAATATATTATGTATATACTAACACACACAAACAACTATACCAAATCGAGAGGCGTGCCTATAGGCTTAGGAAAAAAGCATTCGTCTGAGGGCCCCAAATAATTTAAAAATTTTAGGGCCTCGATTTTCTAAATATTAGTCATAATGTAATGGTTATACAAACTTTGGTTAGTCTACCATAATATCCCTACTTAAGTTTGAACTCCAAAATTTTCCTAAATTTTTCCTATAAGATCTTTTTCAGTGTTATTATTTGTGTTTTTACCAGTATTATTGTTTATTTATTAAAACTCTAAGATTTATGGAAAATTTTTAAGAATTATGTGTTAACTTGTATTTAAAATCAATTACAAATAGTAAACAATAATACTGGTAAATGTATTTAAAATGCCACTAATTATGATTTTTTAAAGCCTAAATCTTAAAATTATAAACCCTAAAAAATCTTTTGACACCTAAAACCTCTTAAACCTTCAAAACTAAACCCTAATAAAACATAGTCAACCCAAACATAAATGATATAATGAATAAATAATTTTGAAAAGTGGCATTTTTATAAAAATTTTAAAAATGTGGCATTTTTGTAAAGTGGCACTTGAAAAGTGGCATTTTTTGAAATTTCTGTAATAAATCTTCGGTGAAAGTTTCTTGTTACGTATTTTTAAAAAAATCATGAATTTGATGATTCTCTAACTTTCTCGCCCTAATTGACATGGTAAAAACAGATTAAAAACACGATTATACAAGTGTCTTCAGTGACCAAGAAGAGTTCCGAAGTTCTGATATACATTTACTATGGTTTTGAATGGTTACCTCGTTTGGACGTATGTCCGTTTGCAACTGCCCCAATTATCAAACAGACGTTTGTATTTTTTTTTAAATAAAATATATATATATTTTTTGAAAAATATAGGTATATACTTAACTTTAATATAAATATATAAAAATCAAACTAAAATTTATAAATTATTATTTCTATTTTAAATTATATATAATATTTTCTATCAAAAATTATTTACTATTTAACCGCTTTATTTAAACGGAGTGACCAATCTGACCCTATATTGAAGAGTATCCCAGCGAATTGTTTCTATTGTTCCTTACCATAGCTTTTATCACAGTATACACATTACAAAAGAAAATGAAGATGTTTATAGCTATTGTACTAGGTTTTGCTGTTCCTCTTAAGCCCAACACACAGCAGACGACTACTTGAAAGTTCATAACAGCGCCCGAGCCCTGGTAGCATTTGTAATACCCAAATTTTTTTTTTTTTTTTTAAGCAAACGCAGAAATTTCTCATAAAATAAATCTATAAAATAATAAATCAATAAACCATCATTTCAATTCCAGTAATTCCAAATTTCAGAAAACAATATTAAAAATCTAGCAACCTAAACACCAGGTTTCACTAGACTAAAACTGAAATAAATAAACATCCCATCATCCCCTTCGTCGGTCTTGATTCCACGATCATGCATTTCTGTTACCTGCAACTCAAAGGGAAAATAGAGTTGCGTAAGTATTTAATAAATACTTAGTGGAGCGGTCATCCCGTCTACCAGATATATAATAGGAATTAGACTAATAATTTTACGCGATCAAACAACAGTTCACAACCATTAAACAAATTCAATATTTAAAACAGGGGGTGTCGATCGACACTACCACTAGGTGTCGATCGACACTACCACTAGGTGTCGATCGACACCTCTCGCAGAAACCTGAACCGAGCCAAATTCTCTCACGGCTCGAGTTCCGTTCTATCTCGCGAGATCATCACGATTCCAAAACGCATAATTCACACAGAAATATCACAGGAACAATCCAATTCATCACAAACAACCAATCAAATTTCCTAATAACCTAATTCCATATCACGATCACGCACTCACCTCAAATCCGCGAATTGATAGGAATAAACGGATAAGAACTGACGCGATTCCGCCCCGAGACTCTGATTCCTTGCTGGAAACACAAGGAAATCGACACACGATCCTTTTTCCACGAATAACGGATTCAATCGGTCCTAAAGCCACCGAGACAATCGATTCTCACCCCAAAACTCTCCCAAACTCGATTCACTCAATTCTGCTAAAAAGTGCCTTTTTCTCTCTGCACAAACGGCCAAAGGCCTTATAAACCCGAGCCCTAGGGTTTCCCTAAACCGACCCATAAACCGGACGATTAAAACTTAATCCAAACTGGTTGCAGAACTTGGTGTCGATCGACACCAACCCATGTTGTCGATCGACACCCCTTACCAAAATTAAAAATTTGGTTTCGGGATGTTACAACTCTCCCCCACTATCCTGGATTCGACCTCGAATCCCTCAAACCGTCTATCCAAGACCGAAAGTTTGACCCCACCTGGTCATCACATCAGAGATCCTCACCCGATCCCTAAACTCTCATCTAATTCTTATGTTAATACCCACATTTTCTAGACATTTATTACTCCTAACTCATTACCTTGCTCTTGGGACGCATCCCTTATCAACAAATATACCAACCACCAATGGTATACCGGGAACCACTTTCCCTCTAGACTCTTACTGAGACCCACTCGTCTCAAACAAGCCTCTGGAGACCACCAACTCCATAAAAGAATGCAGGGAACTCACTCCCTTCAAGAGACCCACCATCTCCTGATACTTATCCTGAGACCCACTTGTCACAGATAAGTAAGCATCCCACTATACTATACCGTGATCCTCCAGTCATCGGTAAGTAACCTCCGGTACTACGCTGTGATCCACAAGTCACGAGTAGACCGCCGAAGACCCACTGTCTTGCAAATTTGTAATGAGTTATTCGGGAATACCACTATCCCTAGAGTATTAGATTCAAAAGAAAAACGTCTACTAACATCTATGATTAGATCTGCCCAAAATATCATTGAAAACACGACCCAAACTGGTCAATCAACAACATGCTTATAAGAACCACACATCTCATAAGGATACGGAAAACAGATAAGAAAACTCCATCTTATAAATTCCGAAAATGTATATCGTTACAACCAAAACAAAAAAATACATGAACCAAAACAACAATAACCACACTATCACAAATCTGGAACCACAAAGATACAAGTAAGCTCAAGCTACGATCTGCTTGTCGAACCACTTCCTGAACTTTAACTTCATCTTTGCCTGTGGCTCCCACATCTCATCCTCTGTACCGCTACAGTCCCACAAGACTCTCAGCAACGGTATCTTCTTCCGGCGCAGAACCTTCTCTCTCCTCTCGAGAATCCTCACAGAAACTGCCGGAACTGTCAGATCTGGCTGTAGATCCTCCGGGATCTTAGCCACGAACTCCTCTGACTCATGGAGACACTTCCTCAGCATAAACACATAAAACACCTTGTGGAATGCATTCATGATCGGAGGTAACTCTAACCGATACGCCACCAGTCCAACTCGCTCCACCACCGGGAACGGTCCCATAAAACGCGGGCTCAGCTTGTTCTCTGCTATGGATCTGTTAGGACCCCTCAACATAGCCATCTTGAGATACACACAATCTCCTACTGAAAAATCAAGCTCTCTCCGCCGCTTATCAGCATAACTCTGCTGACGATCCTGAGCTTCCTTCATGTTCAGCTTTAAAATATGGATTTTCTCCGTCGTTTCCTTAACGAAACTCGCACCCAGAATGCTCCTCTCCCCCACTTGGGTCCAGCATAAAGGTGTCATGCACGGCCTCCCATAAAGCGCCTCATAAGGAGCCATGCAAATACTCGCCTGAAAACTGTTGTTATACGCAAACTCAACCAGACACAGATGATCAAACCAGTGACCACCCCAATCCAATACGCATATCCTGAGCAGATCCTCTAAGGTCTGAATAGTCTTCTCTGACTGACCATCAGTCTGCGGATGATACGATGTACTCATATGCACCCTCGTGCCCATCTCTGTCTGAAAAGCTCTCCAAAACTCATACGAAAACTTAGGATCTTGGTCTGACACAATACTAGTTGGCGCACCATGCAGCCTCACAATCTCTCGCACAAATTTCTTTGCCAAAACCACAGCTCCATCGGTCTTCTCAACGGCTAGAAAATGTGCAGACTTAGTCAACCGATCCACAATAACCCAAATCGCATCATAGGTCCTCGAAGTAGGTAAACCGACCATAAAATCCATAGTGATAATATCCCACTTCCACTCAGGAATGGGCAAACTCTGCAACTTCCCTCCCGGAACCTGATGCTCTGCCTCACTAACTGGCACGTATCGCATTTTGCGACCCAGTCAGCTACATCTCTCTTCATCCCGACCCAATGATAATACCGCTTAAGATCATGGTACATCTTAGTCGCACCCAGATGAATAGAAAACTTGCTCGCATGAGCCTCTCGCAGAATCTCCTACTGCAGTATCTCGTCCTTGGGCACACAAATCCGCCCGCGAACCAAAATAGTCCCATTCGAAGAGACAATATACTCAGATCCAATGGCCCTCGACGCTTCAACCAAAACCTGATCGCTCTCCTGAGCTACTCGGATCCTACTCAAAAGATCTACCTGATCCACCGCCTCTAAACCCAAAGGCTCCTGCGAAATAGCACACAACCGCATGGTACTAATCTCGCCCACTAAGGCCTCCACCTCCTGCTCTCGAATCGAATTAACCCTCCTCCGACTCAGAGCGTCAGCCACCTGATTAGCCTTACCTAGATGGTACAGGATCTCCAGCTCATAATCCGCCAAAAACTCAAGCCAGCGCCTCTGTCTTATATTCAGGAATGGCTGAGTGAAGATATGCTGTAGATTCTTATGATCTGTATAGATCTGCACCTTCCCACCATAAAGGTACGATCTCCAAATCTTCAGAGCAAAAACTACAGCTCCCAACTCAAGATCATGCGTAGGGCGATTACTCTCACTACCCTGCCACTGCCTCGAAGCATACGCAATGACCTTACCCTCCTGCATCAAAACACACCCTAGACCAACTCCTGAAGCATCGGTGTGTTGGGAATGTCATAAGAAGTTCTCATTACGACTACAGAGTACAATCCTTAGACCTGAGTTCATCATGATTTCTTACATATGAATTGGTCCGCTTTGACTTTGTCAAACGTTATCCGTAACAGGTGACTATAAAGGCATTGATTGGGCGTATCATGAAGTGTGTGAAGGAACAGGGATGGAACAAGATGGGATTTGTCCCTCCTGTACAACAAGAGATAAATATCTCAGGGCCCATCGAAGATTTGATACTGAGAAATGTGTGGCCGCACTCGAACGAGCTGAATGTCAGTCGTTTGTCTTGTCAGTATAAATCGGAGTTCGATGAACATGATATTGGTTGAATAAGGATGACACGATTCTTGCCTTATGCCATATCGAGATATGGAGACGAAGGGATTATTGGAATAGATGATTCCAGTACAAGTGGGAGATTATTGGGAATGTCCTGAAATCACACTTGTATTCACTCCAGTGATAGTTGTACTGTCGAGATTAGACATTCATATGATACTAGGTGGTCATGACGTTTTGCTAGAAACCAATGATGATCTATGAGTTATGAACTCATTGCTAGTATTATATGATCCTACAGGGTCACACACCTAAGCAAATTGGATTCACTTTCTGTGAGAATAATCATTAATGTAATGGTCTAAATGATGTGTATTTGATGCACATTATTTTCGTGTTTTAAAGAGTGTGTCGATCGACACAAATGTTTAGTGTCGATCGACACGGGCCATTAACCGAAATAGTGATTTCGGTTTAGCAACTTAATTGATTCTGATTCGGTTCAGGGATCAATTAGGTTTTCTCCAGGGCCTATATAAAGAAATTATTTGGCACGACCTGGAGAGAAGGTTTTGAGAAAACTCTTTTGGCAGCCACCCTGAAACACAAAATTTCCTAAGAGATCCGATTCCAGGTACTAGCATCCCTGCGGATTCCAATTTGTGTGCGTGTGGACCATCAGTAGAGGCACAACGACTGAAGTGCTAAAGATCTCGAATCCCTGTTATAATTCCGCTGTAAAACTCCAGGTATATTCGAGATCCCGTTCTTGTAGATTCATCGTTTACAAACCCTAGATCCTAGGTAAAAAGGAATTGTCACTAGGTTGTTTAATAGAGATTAAACCGGTTAAAACCTGAGCAAATTCCTAACAGTGGTATCAGAGCCTTAGGGTTTAACCTTGTAATCTGACTGAACTGTAATCGAATTTGATCTTTTTTCTTTGCAAAATCGTTTTCTCGAAAATTGTTCAAATCACTTGAAAAACCTAATCGTGTCGATCGACACAATGGTTGTGTCGATCGACGCGATCGTCTCTGTCTTGCGAATAGGTTAACCGGTTCAATTGGATTGAATCGGTTATCGCGCTTGGTAACAAACCTATTAAACCGGCTAATTGCGGTTTGGTGCGATTTGGTTGGCGTCGATCGACACAAATGTTATGTCGATCGACACCGACCGGTTATCGACCCGGTTCAATTGGATTGACCGGTTATCGATCCGGTTCAATTGGATTGACCGGTTATCGCAAAATTGATTTGGTTTGGTTAGCGTCGATCGACACAAATGTTATATCGATCGATAGAGGCCAATTATCGACCCGGTTCAATTGGATTGACCGGTTATCAAAAATTAAATTTGGTTTGGTCAATGTCGATCGATACAAATGTTGTGTCGATCGACACTGACCGGTTATCAAAATTGGTTCTGTCGGTTATCGAAACCGGTTCAATTGGATTGATCGGTTGTTGAAGAACTATTCCAGAAAGGTAAGTGTCGATCGACACTAATGTAGTGTCGATCGACAACCTACAACGATTGTGGGTTAGTGAACCTAAAATCAAATAACCGAACCAGATTTAATGAAATTGGGTTCCTGAATGCATATATATGATATGTGTTAAGGATTAAAAGTTCAATTCCTCAACTAAATATCAAGTGTTCTGGATGTCTTCCCGATCTTGTTAGCTGTCAAGACTCGTTTCATTGCGTGATAGGCTTGCAGTGCAAGGTGTCTGCAGTTACATGAGTAAGGCAATAGGTAATTGAGTTGATGGGCTTGCAGTGCATGGCATCAACTATTACATGACTGAAGAGATTGGTTTACTTGAATAGGCTATCAGAAGTTCTGGGCTCAGAGACATCAGGTGGTTAGAACATAAGATGTTTTATCCACAACCAAGAATCATATTGGATATGATTAGCAAAGGGTTGCTTACCTATATAGCTAAGATTTGAGTGACAGCCAGTGGCTCGCTCGGGTTTTGGTGAAATATGGATCTTGGATCATTATATTCATTTGAGGAAACATAGTTTTGAATATAATGCGAGTTTTTCTTAATTGTTAAGTCTTCTCTTTTATTGAACATGATAACTTACGCTCTACCCCTTTTGTTTCAGCAATGTCTAGCTCAAACAACACTTTCTCCCTGAGATCCGTCCTTGAGAAGGACAAGTTAAATGGATCTAATTTTCTCGAATGGTATCGGAACCTGAGAATTGTTCTCAGGCAGGAGAAGAAGGACTATGTCCTTGAGAAAGTTCTCCCCGAGAAGTACCGTGCCAATGCCCCGTAGACAGAGAAGAATGCTTGGGATAAGCAATCTAATGATGTGGTCGATGTGACTTGTCTGATGCTGGCGACCATGAACTCAGACTTGCAGAAGCAATATGAGAACGTGGTGTCACCCATCGAGATGATCACTAGCCTGAAAGCAATGTTTCAGGAGCAGGCTCGAACTGAGAGATACCAGACGGTTAAATCTCTAGTTGAGTGCAAGCTACCAAAGGATGCTCCAGTAAGTCCTCACGTCATTAAGATGATGGGTTATATTGATAACTTGGGGAAACTGGACTGTCCCATTAGCCAAGAGTTGGCTACTGACATCATACTGCAGTCACTACCGTCAAGCTATGATACGTTCATAATGAATTATAACATGAACAGCCTGACGAAGACGTTGACTGAGTTACATGGCATGCTCAAGACAGCTGAGCCAAACATCAAGAAGGGCGCCCCAAATGTACTTATGGTACAAAAGGGCAAGAAGTTTAAGAAACTCGGCAAGGGCAAGGGAAAGGGCAAGGCCGTCCAGGTTGTGAACCAGGACAAACCTGCGCCTCCTTCTAAGCCCAAGGCTGGCCCTTCTGATGCTGATAAGTGCCACTTCTGTAATGAGTCTGGGCATTGGAAAAGAAATTGCAAGAAATTCCTGGATGGTCTAAAGAACAAGAAGAAGACGTACGAGACGACTTCTCCAGGTATTTATGTTATTGAAGTAAATGTTACTTCTTCAGGTTCTAACTCATGGGTATTGGATACCGGCTGTGGTGCTCATATTTGTACTAATGTGCAGGCACTAAGCAACAGTAGGACACTAGAAAAAGGACAAGTGGAGTTGCGAGTCGGGAATGGAGCAAGAGTTGCTGCGTTGGCCGTGGGCACTTATCATTTGTCTTTGCCTTCGGGCTTGTTTTTAGATTTACATAATTGCTACTATGTACCTGCGATAAGCATTAGAAGGATTTGATTTTTCTATTAAGAATAAATGTTGTTCTTTTAATCTCAATGGTATGTTTTATGGTAGCGGCCCATTAGAGAATGGGTTTTACATTTTAAACCAATCAATGCCCGTTTATAACATAAATGCTAAGCGGTTTAAGTCAAATGACGAGAACCCAACTTTTCTCTGGCACTGTCGTTTGGGTCACATAAACGAGAAACGCATACAGAAGCTCCATAGTGATGGGCTTTTGGGCTCATTTGATTATGAATCATGTGAGAAATGTGAATCTTGTTTGATGGGCAAAATGGCTAGGGCTCCTTTCAATAAACCAAATGAACGGGCCAGTGACTTATTGGGCCTTATACATACAGATGTCTGCGGCCCAATGAGCACAAGTGCTAGAGGAAACTATCAATACTTCATCACCTTTACTGATGATTTCAGTAGATATGGCTATGTCTATCTAATGAGACACAAGTCGGAATCCTTTGAAAAATTCAAGGAGTTCCAGAATGAAGTACAGAACCAACTTGGCAAAAGTATTAAAGCTCTTCGATCAGATCGTGGAGGAGAATACCTAAGTCAAGAGTTCAGTGATCATCTGAGAGAGTGTGGAATTGTTTCACAGCTCACTTCTCCTGGAACGCCCCAATGGAATGGAGTTTTCGAGAGGAGGAATCGGACCCTATTGGATATGGTTCGATCAATGATGAGTCACAGAGACCTTCCACTATCCTTTTGGGGATATGCTCTAGAAACGTCTGCGTTTACACTAAATAGAGTCCCATCAAAATCAGTTGCAAAGACACCACATGAGATGTGGACTGGAAATGTTCCAAGTTTGTCTTTTCTGAAAATTTGGGGTTGTGAGGCTTATGTAAAACGTTTAATATCTGATAAGCTCGCACCCAAATCTGATAAGTGCTTCTTTGTTGGTTATCCTAAGGAAACCAAGGCGTACTACTTCTACAACCGTTCTGAGAACAAAGTGTTTGTTGCTCGGGATTGTACTTTCCTTGAGAGAGAGTTTCTTCATAAGAAGAACAGTGGGAGTAAAGTACTACTCGAAGAAATTCGAGAATCACAGGAGACTGCTCAACCTAATGAGGAAGAGCAGCAGGTGGAACTGCAAGAAGTTATAGAACCTACACCTGTGGTGCCTGAAGTTCGCAGATCCGGAAGGATCCGTCACGAACCCGAGAGATATTATGGATTTCTCGTGAACGATTGTCATGACCTGTTTATCATTAACAGTGACGAACCTGCAAATTTCGAAGAAGCAATGTTGGGCTCTGGCTCCGAAAAGTGGCTTGGAGCCGCTAGATCCGAAATGGGATCCATGTCAGAAAATCAAGTATGGTCCTTGGTAGATTTACCCGATGGTGTAAAACCCATTGAGTGTAAATGGATCTTCAAGAAGAAGATTGACATGGATGGGAATATCCAGATATTCAAAGCTAGATTAGTGGCTAAAGGTTTCAAACAAATTCATGGTATTGACTATGATGAGACCTATTCCCCAGTCACTATGCTTAAATCCATTCGGATACTCCTAGCAACTGCCACTTATTATGATTATGAGATATGGCAGATGGATGTGAAAACAGCTTTCCTTAACGGAATTCTGGAAGAAGATGTGTACATGACACAACCTGAAGGTTTCAAAGATCCTAAGAATACTGGGAAAGTATGCAAGCTTCATCGATCCATTTATGGATTGAAGCAAACATCACGGAGTTGGAATCTTTGTTTTGATGAAGCGGTCAAAAAGTTTGACTTCATTAAGAACGAAGAGGAACCATGTGTATACAAGAAGACTAGTGGGAGCGGAGTTGCATTTCTCGTACTGTATGTAGACGACATACTTCTTCTCGGAAATAATGTTCTATTGCTTCAGTCTGTCAAGACTTGGCTTGGAAGTTATTTTTCCATGAAAGACATGGGTGAAGCCGCGTATATTCTTGGAATAAGAATCTATAGAGATAGATTGAATAGGCTTATTGGATTGTGTCAAGATACTTATATAGATAAGGTCTTGCATAGATTCAGTATGCAAGATTCTAAGAAAGGCTTCACGCCTATGTTACATGGCGTTACTCTTAGCAAGAAGCAGTGTCCTTCGACACAAGCTGAGCGGGAGAGAATGAATAGAATTCTTTATCCTTCGGCAGTAGGATCTATTATGTATGCCATGCTCTGTACTCGTCCAGATGTTGCTGGTGCCTTAAGCATGATGAGTAGATACCAATCTGATCCAGGTGAGTGTCACTGGACAGCAGTCAAGAATATCCTCAAGTATTTGAGAAATACTAAGGATAAGTTCTTGGTGTATGGAGGAAGTGATGAGCTAGTCATAAGTGGATTCACTGATGCAAGTTTTCAGACGGACAAAGACGATTTCCGGTCTCAGTCTGGTTATGTCTTTTGTCTAAATGGCGGTGCAATCAGTTGGAAAAGTTCCAAGCAGAGCACTGTAGCTGATTCCACTACTGAGGCTGAATACATCGCTGCTTCGGAAGCAGCAAAGGAAGCTGTTTGGATTAAAAAGTTCATGTCTGAACTTGGTGGGGTTCCTAGTATCTTAGAGCCTGTAGCATTGTAATGTGATAACAATGGAGCAATTGCTCAGGCGAAGGAACCAAGATCACACCAGAAATCCAAACACATAGAGAGGAGATATCACTTGATTCGTGATATAATTGATAGAGGAGACGTGAAGATCAGCAGAGTTCCATCGGATGAGAATGTCGCTGATCCTCTGACCAAGCCCCTGCCACGACCTAAGCATGAGAGTCATACTGCTGCTATAGGACTTAAGGAAATTAAGATGTGATCTTGATTTGAGTGGGAGTTGTCTTATTTTAAGTTATGTTTTGATGTTCATGTGATCATATATTGATTATTTTAATGAAATTCGATTTCAGTATTATTTAAATGTGTTTAAATGATTGTCCCAAAATAATTTATGAAATTCTATAGGTCATCAAGTTGAGGACTTGATCATGAAACCCTATGAGAAATAAATGACATAGATTATGTTTGTCCCTAGTCAAGGTTGTTAAAGTAGGACACTAACGACAGCGTGAGACTAGCATGTGAGGTGACTGATGACTAAGTTTCATGGAGTCATTAATAAGAGTATTAAAGTCAATCACATAGATATATGTTGGAGAACATATGATCAGACATGACCCGCTAATGAGAGCTCTACAGGAATTAAGTGTCATAAGAGGTTCTCATTACGACTATAGAGTACAATCCTTAGACCTGAGTTCATCATGAATTCTTACATATGAATTGGTCCGCTTTGACTTTGTCAAACGTTATCCGTAACAGGTGACTATAAAGGCATTGATTGGGCGTATCATGAAGTGTGTGAAGGAACAGGGATGGAACAAGATGGGATTTGTCCCTCCTGTACAACAGGAGATAAATATCTCAGGGCCCATCGAAGATTTGATACTGAGAAATGTGTGGCCGCACTCGAATGAGCTGAATGTCAGTCGTTTGTCTTGTCAGTATAAATCGGAGTTCGATGAACATGATATTGGTTGAATAAGGATGACACGATTCTTGCCTTATGCCATATCGAGATATGGAGACGAAGGGATTATTGGAATAGATGATTCCAGTACAAGTGGGAGATTATTGGGAATGTCCTGAAATCACACTTGTATTCACTCCAGTGATAGTTGTACTGTCGAGATTAGACATTCATATGATACTAGGTGGTCATGACGTTTTGCTAGAAACCAATGATGATCTATGAGTTATGAACTCATTGCTAGTATTATATGATCCTACTTGGTCACACACCTAAGCAAATTGGATTCACTTTCTGTGAGAATAATCATTAATGTAATGGTCTAAATGATGTGTATTTGATGCACATTATTTTTGTGTTTTAAAGAGTGTGTCGATCGACACAAATGTTTAGTGTCGATCGACATGGGCCATTAACCGAAATAGTAATTTCGGTTTAGCAACTTAATTGATTCTGATTCGGTTCAGGGATCAATTAGGTTTTCTCCAGGGCCTATATAAAGAAGTTATTTGGCACGACCTGGAGAGAAGGTTTTGAGAAAACTCTTTTGGCAGCCACCCTGAAACACAAAATTTCCTGAGAGATCTGATTCCAGGCACTAGCATCCCTGCGGATTCCAATTTGTGTGCGTGTGGACCATCAGTAGAGGCACATCGATTGAAGTGTTAAAGATCTCGAATCCCTATTATAATTCCGCTGCAAAACTCCAGGTATATTCGAGATCCTGTTCTTGTAGATTCATCGTTTACAAACCCAAGATCCTAGGTAAAAAGGAATTGTCACTAGGTTGTTTAATAGAGATTAAACCGGTTGAAACCTGAGCAAATTCCTAACACGGTGTACACGGTATAAGGCTTCCCCGGCTCGGGTAATGCTAATACCGGCGTACTAGTCAACATCTCGTAGAGCCTCGCAAAGCTCTCATTGCACTCCGGCGACCAAATAAACGGAACATCCTTACCAGTCAGCTTCGTCATCGGATGTGCCATACTCGCAAAACCTTTGACGAACCTCCGGTAATAACCTACCAAACCCAAGAAACTCCTGATCTCGGTGGCATTACACGGTCTAGACCAATCCCTGATAGCCTCTATCTTCGCCGGATCCACTGAAACACCCTCTTAAGATACAATATGACTAAGGAATCCCATCCGTCTCTACCAAAAACTGCATCATCAACTTGGCATACAGCTTCTGCTCTCGAAGCTTCTGTAAAACTAATCTCAAATGAGTCTCATGCTCCTCGGGACTCCTCGAATAAACCAGGATGTCATCAATAAAGATGATAACGAACACGTCCAATAACTCCATGAACACGTCGTTCATTAATCTCATGAAAGCCACCGGCGCATTTGTCAAACCAAAAGGCATGACCACGACCTCAAAATGCCTGTATCTTGTCCTGAACGCTGTCTGACAAACATCTGCCTCATCTACTGGGATCTGATGACAACCCGACGCCAAGTCTATCTTGGAGAACCAAGTAGCACCCCTCAACTGATTCAAAAGCTCATCAATCCTCGGGAGAGGGTACTTGTTCTTCACAGTGACCCGGTTCAGGCCTCGATAGTCAATACACAAACTCATACTCCTATCTTTCTTCTTTACGAATAAAACCGGCGCTCCCCATGGTGACACACTCGATCGCATAAAAACCTTACTCAACATATCTTCCAACTGCTTATTTAGTTTCGCTAACTCTGCTGGAGCCATCCTGTAAAGAGCCTTAGAAATCGAAGCTATCCCGGGCTCTAACTCAATCGTGAAAAGATCTGACCGAGACGGTGGTAATCCCTACAACGACTAAAAAACATCCACGAAATCCCGAACAACTCGGATCTCTCCGATAGCCACCTCACCACTAGACTCCGGCATAAAAATCACCGCCAAATAAGCTTTGCAACCCCGCGCTATCATCTGCTCTGCCTGAATAGCCGAGATTACCAAACTCTCGGAAGTAGGTCTTACGCCTTGAAACACTAACTTCCCCGCATCTCGCTCAAAAGCTACTCTCCCTCTGAAACAATCCAAATAAACCTTATGAAACAACAACCAATCCATTCCGAGAATCACGTTGTAAAGTTCCACCGGACTAATCACCAAATATGCCGGCATCGACTGACCGACAATCTGAACATCTACTACTCTAGCTCGGCCGGAAGTAGCCAGGAATCCCCCTCCAGCCACTTTAACCAGACCCGAAAGCTCACCCGCACTGCTCTGAATACCACTGCGCTCGGCATGCTCTGGAGTAATGAAGCAGTTCGATGCTCCAGAATCAAAAAGAACGTGGGACTCAAACCCTCCCACTAATAAGGTCCCTACACAATTCACATGCGTTGAGAACCCTAACGACTACCACATGCAAAATAAAAGACATAACACAAATTCTACCACTAAGAATTAACAAAGTTAGAGTGTAAAATTTTACCTGTGATCTGCGTGTTGCCCGGCTGCCCCGTCTCTGCAGGACCATAAACCCGCGGTGTCGGCCCAATCTGGCCTAACGGCTGCACTGCTGCCAACTGAGCCACCTGCTGCCCTGCCACTGGCTGAACTGCTGCCACAATCATCTGCTGCAACTTAGGACACATCGGCTGGACATACCCTGGCTCTCGGCAATGGAAACACACCTTGGCATCCCGAGATGCCTCCTTTTTGGGACAACTAGCCACTCGATGCTCAGGGCTCCCGCATCCATAACAAGCACGACCGCTCTGGCCTCCTCCAGAAACCTCGTCGAATCTCCTCTTCTGATCCTGCGCAGGCTTGCCGCCTTTGCCAGAACCAGAACTCTGAGAATGCTGCTGCTACTGCTGTCTCCTCGGCTGAACAGCAGGAGCAGCTACAGATGGAACCGCCACTGATGGAACAACCACCAGACCAGTCTGCTCACGCTGATCCTCCTCAATCAAAGTAGCAAGCTCCACCAACTCCGCCCTCGAGGCGTACAGAGAACCCCGACACTGGGTCTTAATACTCATCTGAAGCCCCTGCAAGAACCTCTGCATAAGGGTCCGCTCATCCGTCATACCCTGACTAGCATAAACCTGAAGTCTGCTGAACTCGGTATCATTATCCCGAACTGAACTCGCTCCCTGAGATAGCTCCATAAACCTCATCTGCAGGCGATCCAAAGCCTCTCGAGGAAAGAACTTGGCATTGAACTCGCCCATGAACTCATCCCAAGTCCAAACAACCCTCTTGGACTCCATAGATCTCCACCAGCTATGCGTATCCTCGCTCAAATAATGCACAGCCAACTCTACCCGATACTCTGCAAGACATCGGATCGACCGAAAATTGCGCCACTCATCGGCCCCCTTAGGCCCAATTCTGCCAGTGAAGAAAGGCGTACCAATCTTCTGCATCTGTCCCATCATCACGAGATAGGGAGGATGCTCAGCAACCACATCTCTCTGCTGCCCCTCCACCACCGGAGGTACTGCTGGAGCCGGTACCGGAGCCGCCGCCGGAAACCACTCCAACAGTTGCGTCAGAAGTCCCACGATGACATCATCTCGACCCTGAGCTGGAGCAGCACCCCCACCTGGCCCACTCCATCACCAGCATCTCTCCCGGCACCTCTACCGGCACCAACATCACCACCACGTGCACCCCTCCCGGCGCCTCTCCCGGTACTGACAGCCACACTGGCACTGGTCTCACTCGCGGTCTCCACCTGATGTGTCGGGATGCAGCCATGCTGCTAGACGACTCTGGCACTAAGCCACGACCACGACCACGGCCTCTGCCACGACCTCTCGCTCCAGTATCCATCTACCACACAGGACAGGAAACATAAGCAAATGAGAAGTCACAAACAAATAAAACACAACTTACCGCGGAATCTCTTTAAAGACCGAAGGAGATGATCTAAAACTACTTAATTGTCTAACCACCAATAAACAATCAATCACATAGTCTTAGTTCATCCAATTTCAATGTCCTAAAAACGTCTAGGCTCTGATACCAAAATGTAACACCCAAATTTTTTTTTTTTTTAAACAAACGCGGAAATTTCTCATAAAATAAATCCATAAAATAATAAATCAATAAACCATCATTTCAATTCCAGTAATTCCAAATTCCAGATAACAATATTAAAAATCTAGCAACCTAAACACCAGGTTTCACTAGACTAAAACTGAAATAAATAAACATCCCATCATCCCCTTCGCCGGCCTTGATTCCGCGATCATGCGTTTCTGTTACCTGCAACTCAAAGGGAAAAACAGAGTTGCGTAAGTATTTAATAAATACTTAGTGGAGCGTTCATCCCGTATACCAGATATATAATAGGAATTAGACTATCAATTCTACGCGATCAAACAACAGTTCACAACCATTAAACAAATTCACTATTTAAAACAGGGGGTGTCGATCGACACCACCACTTGGTGTCGATCGATGCTTCACGCAAGCAACCGATCCTCGTGATCATAAAACAGTGGTGTCGATCGACACTACCACTAGGTGTCGATCGACACCTCTCGCAGAAATCTGAACCGAGCCAAATCCTCTCACGGCTCGAGTTCCGTTCTATCTCGCGAGATCATCACGATTCCAAAACGCATAATTCACACAGAAATATCACATGAACAATCCAATTCATCACAAACAACCAATCAAATTTCTTAATAACCTAATTCCATATCATGACCACGCACTCACCTCGAATCCGCGAATTGATAGGAATGAACAGATTAGAACTGACGCGATTCTGCCCCGAGACTCTAATTCCTTGCTGGAAACACAAGGAAATCGACACACGATCCTTTCTCCACGAATAACGGAATTAATCGGTCCTAAAGCCACCGAGACAATCGATTCTCACCCCAAAACTCTCCCAAACTCGATTCACTCAATTATGCTAAAAAGTGCCTTTTTCTCTCTGCACAAACGGCCAAAGGCCTTATAAACCTGAGCCCTAGGATTTTCCTAAACCGACCCATAAACCGGACGATTAATACTTAATCCAAACCGGTTGCAGAACTTGGTGTCGATCGACACCAACCCATGGTGTCGATCGACACTCCTTACCAAATTTGAAAATTTGGTTTCGGGTGTTACAGCATTGGTCCCTTGATATGGAACGAGACGGTTGCTGCCTATGCCTTTAACTACGCCAAGCAAAGACTCGACTGCTGTCTGATTGTATCGAATGGTCCTTACGGCGAAGTTTTAGTATTGGGCACCACTGACTTATCGGCTGAGGAGGTTGTGACCGTGATGGTTAGCCAGATGGCTGATTACTTTTATGACACAAACACATGTCGTGAAGGGAAAAGATGTGAAGTTTATAAGTAGGTTGTGTGGAGAAATACGGTGTCGCTTGGGTGTGCCAAAGTCATCAACTGTGCTAATGGTGGATCCCTTACCATTTGCAACTATGATCCTACTGGCAATGTTGCAGGTGAACGACCTTTCTAAAATGTAATTGTTCTCCAGTATTGAGGACATGTGTGTCTATTTTCTATTAAATAAATGATCATCATCTAAAAGGATATGGTGATTACTTTGCCATATGTAAAATATATAAATATATGGGACATTTGTAAAAATGCCACTTTTTGTGTACACGCAAGAATTCTATTTAGGGGTGTCCATTTGCAAAATTGCCACTAATTATAAAACCTATATCTTAAAATTCTAAACACTAAAAAATATGTTGACCCCTGAAACCCCCTAAACACTTAAAACTAAACCCTAATACAACATAGTTAACCCAAACATAAATTATATAATGAAAAAATAATTTTTAAAAAGTGACCTTTTTACAAAGATTTTGGAAATGTGGCATTTTTGAAAAGTGGCATTTGGAAAGTAGCATTTTTTTAAATTTCTCTAAATGTATTTGGTTAAAGGATACGGTGATTCCCCTTTGTTTTTTTTACTTTCTCCTTTTCATTTTAATTGTTTAAGTTTTTTCACACATATTAAAAAATTTTAATATCATCCTTAAATGATCTTTTTGCATTCATAATTAAATATGAGGTTAAATTAGATACTTTATAATTAAACTTACAATAATAAACTGATCCTTATTTTTTTAAAAACAAGAATTTTATAAATACGTTTAATTTAAAAATGTAAATCATATTGTACCATTTAATTAAAAATAATGCATATTAAACTTAAAGGAGTTTTGGATTTTCAGGAAATCGGGGAAAAGAGTTTTTGACTTTCGGGAAATCGGGTAATATTGCTAAGAGCCCGTTTCCACATTTAAACATCTACTAGATTTTGACCCATGTCAAGCGTGAGATTAAATAATTAAATATATTTTTAATCTATTTTAATATGTAAATGTGTCTAACAAATCATATGATTTCTAATATTTATAAATTTACAAAATGATATGCATTGTGCATAAGTATAATCAAGTTAAATTTTGATTAAGCATATTTTGATGCTATTAATTTTAATATTTTTATGTGCAATTGATCAGAACATATGAAAATGTTATTTATTTCAATATATTCTAAGTGTAAAATTAATTTTTATTATTCGAGTAAGTTATAGAGCATGCGATAAATCAATTAAATTTTAGATTTATATGAATTTGTCGGACATAATAACCGAAACGCAATATTTATTTTTCAATAATGAAATATGTTAAAATTTTATATATCATATTAATCTAAATACATATATAAACAATAAATAATATTGTCACAAATATAATAATAAAAAGTTTTTAAAATATAAAAGAAGTTTTTTAAATAGAAAATATGGGAAGTCTAAATATTATATTTAGTTGGACTTAGATTTGCAAAATATGTATTAATGGGTTTATGCTAAAAATTAATAAGAATATGTAGAATTAATTGAAATGTTTTCATTGGTTAATTTAAGTGACATATTCCTTAATACCCTCATTGAGTGACACACATTATTTTTACCTTAGTATCTCCTCAATTAATATATAAAGAATTCTAATAAGCATGATCGCCATGCATTGACCTGACCTAGTAAAGGTATCGTGATTAACAACTAACAAGTACTAGCTAGAGGATAAAATGTACAACAAGGTACGGTATATACTATATAGTACCGTATATTCTCATGATTTGTATATTTTTTGCTTCGAAGTTTCTCCCGAAAAATAATAAACAAATAACATACAAATATTTATAAAAAGTTTAAAAGTAACTGTCTTGCAGTATTAAAATTTCAAAAATCGTTTCAGTCAAATCCTTGCTTTAAATTTATTTACAATTTGAAAAACAATTACTAGGGGACAAATGTAAGGCTGTCTTGCCCCTTCGCCTAATTGACTTGGTAAAACAAATCTTCTTACTATTAAGATAAAGCAAAGTCCATTTATTGTTTTAATTTTATTGGTTTATGTAAAAAAACTATGACATGGAATGATGACATGTCTTTGAAAAAATATGTCTTGACATCAATCTTTACTCAATCTCAACAATAACCAATTTTTTTTAAAAAAAAAACCTTTTGTGATCTATTAAAAATTCAAAAAATGGTCTAAAATAAAAATCATATACGTAACCTATACTATGAGTTTCTAATATTTTGTATTGTAATGTCTTATGGTATATTAAATTGTGTAGGAAAATAGTCTCTTTTATTTTCTATTAATATTTTACATTTAGAAAAATATGTGTCTTAAATTGTAGAACACTATATTTTACTTCGAACAAATAATTTAGTTTTATCTTTAATGCGTTGAACAAATACCAAATATATTAATTTTCTTGATTTCGATGATAGAAAAAATCTTTTATGAAAATAATACCTTCTACGTTTGTGGAAAAATATATTCCATACATTCTACCACGATAGTTACATATTTATGTTTAAGAAAATAATGAATAAGCTAAGTACTATTTTTGCATTCTCATTTTAGGCAACCATCTATATTCTTCAATTTTTTTATATCATCGTAAATCTAAGAAAATCATTATATAGATTATATGAGAAGTCGTTTTAAGTATAATTTGAAAAATTTACAAATGTATGAGTTGGAAAAACAGCACTAATCTTTTGGAGATTTTAAGTATGCAAAGAGAACATAACTTTATACGTACACAAGAATATTCATTTTTGTATTGGGTGACTGTAGGTTTTATTTTTCTAAGAACATGAATTTAAAAATTTCTACGAGATTTCAGGATTTTGTAATCAATCTTATTTCAAGTTTGATGGTTTTCCTGAAAAATAAAAAAATTGCAACCTAAGCATTGTATGACATTAAAGGGTTGTGTTCCTATCATGTATCTTCGTAACATTAATCCTACAAAGTATTGATTCGTTTCTATCTAGACATGTATTCTCTTATGAACAACTTTAGGTTGCCTTATCAACGGTAAAATTTAGGACTAATAAAATCATAATCATTGTGTAAGCGTTATGCAACATTTTCAATCTAAATTTTTATGCTATGATATATATTAGATTTTCATAATTTATAACTAATAATATATTCAATATTAAAATTAACCACGTGATAAAGTATTGTTCACACCCGCACACGGTGCGGATAAATCACCTAGTTACAAATAAATATGACTGCAAGTGTATTTGCTCGGCAAAAAAAATATTGGAAAAATGATTGGTAGCTATACCAAGTATAGCCCGTTACATGATTATACATCGCAACTAAATTAATACTGTATCATCTTAACTACATTAAGTAATGGACAAACATGGTAAAATACACGAACAAACATAAGTCATGGTGTCAACACCATAACCATTAAATCATCAATAACTCTTTAACAAAATTGTTAAATTCGACTTATCCAGTTAGAACTAATTGAAACTAAGACAAATTGAGTGAGTCTTTAACCCGACCCAATACAATACAAAATTAAGCTCAAACCACCTGATCTGACCCAGACTGCATCTTCTTTTTGTAAAAACCATGATTATTCTCACCCAACTAGATTTTTTTGCGATTAGGGATGAAGAAGAAGATAAAAGGAGTTTTTTCGTGCAAAAGAAGGTTTGTGGAAGGTGAGATTTCTTCTATTTATACTTTGATGAACAATCAGTTTGATTAATTTGTAGGACAAGTGAAGAAACTAAGTATTGTATCTAGTTGTTTATGTGTTTCATGGTAGATAAATTTAAGCTCGAGATCTTCTAATAGTATTAGGAACAAATTTGAAAGAGGTAAAAAATGTATGATTGTGGTTTGTCGGCAAATATTTTTAAATCATGGGCATAAAGGAAACCGAGTCAAAGGTTCTTGAGGTGTGAATCGTCCAACCTTATCTTCTATGCAATAAGTCGAGATGAGATTCGCGATCACTTATTTTTGTGCTTGCTATATGTCATGATCGCATGGGCCAATCAACTAATCGAAATGTAAACATATCCACTTTCAATAGTTATACCAATCATGCGAATCATATAACAATGATATTTAACCGTAATGTTTGTTTCTACAAACTTTTTGTACATGTATCTGCTTCTACTGCGTTCAAAGCTAGTCAAAGTCCTAATATCTTGATCGCTAAAGGAAATGAATGGCCTCGAGTGAAACAATTAACAATGAGATATTGTATTGTATGGGAACTACTTGAGTATGCTTTTGCTCAATAAGTTTATAGTGATAAAAAGTGGCTCGTAATGAGAACTTTCTTTGAATAATATATTGATACTAAAACAAAACTTTTGATAATAATAATAATATAATGATAAAAAGAATTTTAAATTCAATACTTTTTTTTATTTATTTTATAAAATGTTTTGGCTGAATGCACGAAAATTAAGAAAAAAAAAGTAGTATAAACAAAATATCATTTAATAAATAGTTAAAAATATAATTCAACCAATCATGTACAAGACTACAAAATTTTAAAAGTTAAAAGTATCAAATAACATTAAAATATACATAGAACTAGTAAAATATTTAAAAAAATGAAACAAAATAAATTTCCTTAAATATCTTATATAATAGAACATAGGGAATAGTATAAAAGATAACTACATCAGCTTATTACAAAAAGAGAAAAAGGTAGTTGATAAAGTCAAATTAATCCCAAAAAAATAACTTATCCATGCAAACATAATAAAAGTCATTACCAGTATAATCCAGTAAACATCTATTCTAATAAGCATCATCGCCTTGCATTGACCTGACCTAGTAAAAGTCATCGTGATTAACATATAGAAATTATCTAGAGGATAATCTAGGTTAATCATGATAATGTTAATCAGAACTGGCGATGCGGGATGGGCTGTATGTATTTTAACTATATGTTAAAATAATGTATATTAGATACTTTGTTGAAATAAGAAAAAAGTTATTTAACCTTGTTCTGATTAATCATGATAAATGTATTGTATATACCGTACCTTGTTAAATAAGAAAAAGTTAAAATAATGTATATTACATATTCAAAGAGTATCTTTCCATTGAACATGGCCTAACTATCTTGCAGTTTTAAAACTTCAAAAATCGTTTCAGTCAAATCCTTGCTTTAAATTTATTTACAATTTGAAAAAAAATAATTCCAAAGGGCAAATGTAAGGCTCTCTGACTCCTTCGCCTAATTGACTTGGTAAAACAAATTACAAAATATGACTAAAGTGTATTTGCTCGGCAAAAAAATATTTAGCAAGTGTCGATACTTGTCCATAAAATAACTCCACGGTTAACTCTATATAAATCCTCGTTTCTAACCTCAAACACAAAAAGTAAAACAAAAAGGTTCATAGAAAAACTAAGAAAAAATGAAGATGTTTCATTCTTTTCAAACCCCAATATTAGTCACTATAGCTCTTGTCCTAGCTTTTGCAGCTCCTCTAAAAGCCCAAGACTCGCAACAAGACTACCTCGATGTACACAACCGGGCTCGTGACGCTGTTGATGTGGCTCCAATAAGATGGCACAAAGATCTTGCGGACTACGCCTGGAACTATGCGAGGAAAAGACGGGACTGCCGTCTGATCGAATCAGGTGGGCGTTACGGTGAAAACTTGGCACGGAGCAATGGTGATATCTCCGGAGCTGCTGCAGTGAGAGCTTGGGTCAGCCAGAAGCCTGACTACTTCCATAATTCGAACACGTGTCGCGCCGGAAAAACCTGTAAGCACTACACTCAGGTTGTGTGGAGAAACTCGGTGTGGGTTGGGTGTGCCAAAGTCAGGTGTGACAATGGTGGAACCTTTGTCATTTGCAGCTATGATCCTCCAGGTAATATCAGGGGTCGTTGGCCTTACTAAGTATATGTACATGTACACAGACGAATAATAAAACTTGTCCATATAGAGGACGTGTGTGTTTCTATAATTTCAAGAAATGATCATCATCTATCAGTATATGGTGATTCCTTTGTGTGTTTGTGGTTTGTATAATATTATTGTGATGGAATAATACATTTATAAATGAATGTTTTAGTCAACTAAAATATGCGTATAAATTAACGCATTGCATGCGAACGTGCATGGTCATGACTCATGCGAGTTACGAATACATATTTGGAATTGCATGCAGGAATATTTGGAATTGCATATCAAAAATTGATATTATTTTCATAATTTTATATATTGTTAGATGAATTTCTTTTAATTATCTTATCCTATATATAAATTGATATAATAATAACATTTGTATAGAAAATTTTCTGTTAGTAGATCCAACCATTTATTGATATTTTTTTGGTTTTAGACAGTCAAGGATCCTAAAATTTAATATATTTAATTCTAAAAAGTTTTTAAACACTTATAACAGTGTCTCCATGATACATGCTCTAAGATCTAAGAGCATGTGCATTGGAGACTTTATGATCTTTTTCTGGTTTTAGACACTCAAGTGTCCTAAATTTAATATATTTAATTCTAAAAAGTTTGTAGACACTTATTCATAAATCTCCAATGCACATGTCCTAAGAGCATATGTACTATAGACACTTTTGATGGGTGTCTAAAGTTATTTTTAATTAAATTAAAGTTTTTAGATACTTTTGGATCTAAAGTTGCAAAAAAGATCCAGGCTTTGAATGGTTTTCTCATTTGGACGTATGTCCGTTTGCAACCGCCCCAATTATCAAACGGACGTTTGTATTTTTTTAGAAAATAAATTTTTTTATTTTTTATTTCTGAAAAATATAGGTATATGCTTAACTTTAATATAAATATATAAAAATCAAACTAAAAGTTTTAAATTATTATTTCTATTTTAAATAATATATAATATTTTTATCAAAAATTATTTACTATTTAACCGCTCTGTTTAAATGGAGTGACTAATCTGACCCCCTATATAAGACACTTTTTGCAACTTTAGATTCAAAAGTATATAAAACTAACTTTAGACACGGATCAAAAGTGTCTCCAATGCACATGTTCGTCCTACATTAAAAACAAATGCGAAAAGACAAAAGAGAAAAAATGAAATGACAGCAGATCAAGAGAGATTAATCCTTGTCATATCAAAACGTTTGTGGTAGAAATTTAGGTGGAAAAGGAGAAAACATAGTGTTACCCATTTGAATAAGAAAAAAAACAACTATATTCGAAAAAATGACCATGGATGGTCGGAGTGGAGACCATGGATTATAGATAGTCAATGGATTGTCGCATGATTGCGACGTCTACATCAAGAAAAAACAAACATTCAAGAACCCTAAGACTATCTTTAACCCTAAGCACTCATAGTGGTGAGTTTTTTTCAGTCTCACAAAATAAAAAATAATAAAAAATAAAAGAAAAAAAACATTTGCATGATATTGTTGATGAGCCGGTTCTCCTCCGAGAGACTACTGAGACCATCTCAGTGGACTACGTGGCCCAATACCATTGGCACTAAACTTTTTTTTTTTAAATGAAAAATGGAAAATAATTGTTGGTGCACATGTAGACTCCGATTTGCTTTTAATATGTACCATCACCATTTATATATTTTTTTTGTCAAATTGTTTGTGTACATATTAGTCATTTATTTTCTTCCATTTTGTAAACTTTTAAAAAAAATTAAAATAAAGATTTTGTTAATAAAAATTAAGACTCTAGGGGTTTTATTAAATTTTTGTGGTAAAAAAATTAATTACTGAAGAGATTTTGGTCTGAGTTGTCTCTATGGAGAGAGTTCCGTGAACGGTTCTACGAGAACATGTGGCAGCATCTGAGTTAAAGTTGCTAAGAACAATGTTAAGCTTGAATAAAGAGTCCTTTCTTTATTAATGTTTAGAAAATCCCTTAAAACTAAACACAAGCTTTTCTTCCTTTAGTTCTTATTAAGAACTTCTTCCTTTAGTTCTTATGATCATACACAACTTGATGATCTTACATATATAGGTTATAGATTTCCTTTTCTAAACCTACTCTATTTCTTTTTAGATTAGAACTAGACAATTTCCTTTTCCTATTAAGATTTCTAATTCCTTTAAGGATATCTTCTTCTAGAATCTTCTTGGAGCTTATCCAACATTCACCCCCTTAAGCTTCAACTCATTCTTTCTCAATGGTTTGGTTAAAATGTCGGCTCTTTGCAAATTCTTCTCGCGGGTGGATCTCCTCAAAGTTATGTCGTTTCCTGGATTTTCTTCAAGGGGATCGACCAGTCTGGAGAATGGACCGGTCGGTCCACATTCCAGAGCCTCCGCTCTGTTTCTGGGTCGTTGAGGATCGACCAGTCTTGGAGGGGGACCGGTCGGTCCGAATTCCAGAGCCATTCCTCTGCTTCCGGATCCATGAGGATCGACCGTTCCGGGGAAGAGACCGGTTGGTTCGGTTCCCAGGGACTCCCTTCTCCTTTCCGATCTTAGGGGATCGAGCCCTTGACCACGGTCTGCTCCAAGATGACGTGATTTGATCGCATCCCATATCTCCTTAGGTGAGTCTTGATAGCCAACTTGTAGTATGAGATGCTTCGGGATAGACTGGAACAAAAGAACGGTTGCTAGGTCATTCTTATCGTCTTCTTTTGATCCAGGTTCAATCGCCTCCCACACCTTGTGAACACGAAGCAGAACCTTCATCCGCATCGACCATACGGTATAATTTGATGCGCTCAACATCGGACATTGTACCGAGGAGGGCACTGTCTCTCTTGTCTTTGCCGGTGGTTTCGTATCCCCCATAGTTTCGGGTTACCCGATGATTCCGAGCTCCTCTTACTCAGGATTTGCTTTGATACCAAATAAAGTTGCTAAGAACAATGTTAAGCTTGAATAAAGAGTCCTTCCTTTATTAATATTTAGAAAATCCCTTAAAACTAAACACAAGCTTTTCTTCCTTTAGTTCTTATGATCATACACAACTTGATGATCTTACATATATAGGTTATAGATTTCATTTTCTAAACCTACTCTATTTCCTTTTAGATTAGAACTAGACAATTTCCTTTTCCTATTAAGATTCCTAATTCCTTTAAGGATATCTTCTTCTAGAATCTTCTTGGAGCTTATCCAACATTCACCCCTTCAAACCAAGGACCACATAACTCGTGTCCTCCCCTCTAGCTAAACCTTAAGTACCATCTTGTACCCATCTCGTTTGCTAGGGTCTAGCGAAATCTTGGCACCGTCTTGTACCTTCTTATTCGCAAGGTCATCTTTATGAGGAGTCTGCTCCCACATCATTTAATTGCCCATCACTTCTTCTCCAGGTCCATTTCTCGAACCATTCTGATACCATGTTGAGATGCTTTTTTGAAGCTCATGTCCAACTTCCCAAATTAGTATGATATTGTCCGCTTTGGGCCTAAGTGGCAAAACCCGCACGGTTTTATCTTTGGTTTTCTTCCCAAAATGTCTCATACTAATTTGGTTGGACTTTACTTATATATTAGATTAATCTTGTCTAATTTTCAGATGTGCTACTTGGATTGATATCCCATGAGTGGACCTTTTTTTCTTTTTCTCCTCCTCTCTCTCTCACCGTGTGAAATTCACAGGTTTCAGAAGAAGAAGAGATCAAAGAATCGTCGTCGAAATTGGTTTTCAAATTCGCTTTTCAAACAGAAACTTTCGAGAGATTAAACAGAGAAGGATATAAATCGTTCACTAAAGATTCCGGTGAGAGAAACCACGACGAGCACAGTTTCTTGTCATTTCTTCTTCTCCGGCGGTGAAGAAATACGAGTCTCCTTTTCCGGCAAAGAATCTCACTCTCGTCATCGAAAATCCAAAGGCGGCGACTTTTAGGGTTGAAGAGGATTACTCTGTTTCTTTAGTAGTGAAGAAGAAAGGAAATAAAAATCCAAACTTTCTCGAGAAGATTAGGTTTTTGACAGAGGAAGATTTTCTTGAAACCGAATATGAAGATGGGTTCTTATCAGATTCAGATTTTGGGTCCGGAGAAGCATCAATGGAGGAACAAGGGCAAAACCGAATTTCGTGTTTGTGTTGTTTATCGATTACTTTAATCAGATCGTGTTTGTTTTGTATATCTAATTAAAGATCGATTTATTGTTTTGGTAATGCTTGATTTGTACTAGATTGGAACTTGGGATTACCAAGGTTTCTCGAATTGATGGGAAATTGTTCTTGGTTTATTTCTCTATGAATTAGAATGCACAATAAATTGATGCTTGATAACTCTCTTCTTTATGCTTTTGCAGCAGAATCCCCCAAAATTGAATATAGATTTGAAGGTTGTTATCGATTAGGTCTGATTTCCTGAATTCAATTTTGTATTTCTTTGATCAAATTGAAATTTGTTTTTCGAATTTTTTTTTTTTTTTTTTTTGCACAATGCGAAGGGAAGTGATGTTGATCTAATCACTTACAAAGGGAAAGTTCTCTTGATTGTGAACGTTGTTTCTCAGTGGTAAAATTTTCAATTTTTGTAACACACTTGCTTAATTTGTAATCTCTGAAGTCATCACTTAGTGACTAGTTTCTTTGGTGCTAATGTTAACACATGATATAAGAGCTATGCAAGTTTTTATAGTATGGTTATATGTTTAGTGAATCATTTTTGTAGAACATTTCTGAATGTTAGTTCTCTTCTTGGACTTGATTTCTAGCTTTGCATGATCGTAATTTAGGTTGATGTGAATGGTGGTGACAAGGCTGCTCCAATCTACAAGTTTCTGAAATCAAGCTAAGGTGGACTTGTTTCTCTCATTGCATTGTTTCCATTGGACAAGAATTGTCTTTTTATGGTGAAATCACTTGTGCAAACACAACACATTCTCAGCGAAAACTTTAATGTTTTGGTAGAAAATTTACTTGTGAAACCCTCGGTTTTTTAGTGTAGGAGAATGCTGACTTGAGATTTCACTAAACTTCCTTATGCAATTTGTTTGAGATCTTTAGTACTTGAACAAACACTAAGAACAAATTTTTTTGCTTGTGTTGTTTGTTGGATTTAGAGAATAAATGAGTCTCACCATTGGACATATAAATACTAGTAAAAAACTAATTGAGTTTCAAACAATAAATTTATATTATTTTTAATACTAAAATATGATTTAAAAACACTTAAGGGTATCACCGTTAAGGATGCTCTAAGTTCACTCAGAGACTTGATATCATATTTTTCTACTTCTCTTAATCAAAATACGAACAGTTTCCAAGTTAACCGATATATTCATCTTTTATGTGTTAGTCTTCGTCAAATTTTGATTTCATGTGTTTTTTTCCAATTTTTTTTGTATTTTCAATTTCAAATAAATTCCTCCTATTAATTATTTTATGTTAGTGATGTAATTTTTTTTTAATTATTCTATTGCTTTTTTTATTTTGTTATACTCATGTCTCTTTATGACAAACACCAACTGTTTATTTAGTGTTTCCATTATATTAACATTACTTATTGTTTCATGTTTCTTTTGATTTGGCTAAATAATTGATACTTACTGTACCAAATCGATATACTAACACACACAAACAAATATACCAAATAGATACTTACTGTTGCAGTATTTGAAACTGACGGCACGTAATGCAGGCAAGAAAAAGAGTGATACAAGGAGAAGAACCAGAGGCTAAATGTGAGATATCGCCATGAATCAGCTCGTTGATCTTCAAAGAGAGGAAAATTGTTTTTCTTGTCTGTGCTATGCTCTGATCGATGACTACTATTTTATAGGCTATAGAATAATATATTTTCTAAATTAGTGGGTCATAAAAATATGTATCCCTACTATATTATAATCTCCCACGCTATGCACGAGAATCTTAAAATATGAACGTAAATGTCATCACATTAATACCTACATCCTTCTTTCATTTACAAACAACGTGAATAATCTCGGAGAAATAAAAGCTTTAGCTGCACAACGAATCTTTCTTTAAAAAAAAAAATGTTTTGTAGGAGCATGGCCATGTGTGTGTAAAGGTGGACAAAATATCCGAAACTGAAAAATCAAATTGAATCCGATCCGAAATTATCCAAACCAAACAAAATCCGATTTTATAAATTATCCGAATGAGTATTATATTTCTAAAACCGAAAAACTAAACCTGAACCCGAACCGATAACCGAACGGGTATCCAAACTACATGAAACATATAATTAACTACATATCTTTATAATATTTTAAGGTTGTCATATGCCAACAAGCCCGAAAACGACACGTGTCACCTCCTCCTCTAAAAATCTTTCTTCAAAAAATAGAAGAAATGTTTTTTATGGGCTTCGAACCCAGGAAACCTCGCTAATTTTAGTGGATACAAGGCACTAGACTACTAAAAACACTTGTAAATATCCTGAAAAGACAAATATATAATCTCCTTTATATAAAAGGAGAAGATTTCTAGGCTTATAAGGGGTGCCACATAGGCAAAAAGAATTCACAAATTTAATCAGCAAAATAATCAGCCACTAAAAATCCTTCTTTATGACATGTAAGAAGTAAGTAATTTTAAATGTTTTTTATTTTTATAATTTTCCTATATTTTCCGTGACCTTCTTCTTTCTCTGTAACCTACATCATTACCACGTTCTTAATTATACATGATTCGTTGCCCCAAACTCTGAAAATCAACAGCCGTTACCACGTTTTTAATTGTCCACTTAGTGATTCTAATTCAAAGCTTTTAATGCCCACTACCCTCCTATTCATGATCCCTCTCTCACCATATTATAAAACCAGCTCTTACAATCTTACATAACCCAAAACATCCTACAAATTCTAATTTATATCATGGTCTCCAAATTTCTAATTTGTGTATTGTAATTTCATCAAACATAAAGAAGACGCAGCCGACCCTAATTTCTTCTAAAGATAATGCATATTCATTGATCAATTGTTGCTAAGGTACACATAACATATTTCTTGCTTCTACTACATTTTGTGATTCTTTTCTTCCTTAGAAATAATTGGTAGTCGTGTAGAAACGCATTATATACCGTTTCCTAACTTATAAGTATTTGGAATGTGGTCAATTTACCTCATAGGCAACTAATTTCATTAACCAATTGTTATTTTCAAGATATCAAAAATGAAAATTGAAAAGAGTATTATCATAACGTGGATCGAATGCATGCACATGAATCAAAAAGCGTTCAGAGGAGTTGAGAGGTAGAGTTTTTCCAACTCTTGAGGTAACTAAAGTCTTCCTAAAGTCTTTTGAAGGGTCTTTTACTTTCACTTTTGGATGATGTAGCTTCTTTAAAATCCGATATTATGTTATACGTTGAAAGACCTGAATTTTAGAGAAACATTGTGCAAATTCGTTTATAGTCTAAGACCATAAGGAGTATTTTTATTTGTTTGTTGCATTGACCATTTCTTTTTTGTAAAAATACTTTGAAAGACATGAATTTTTTATGTCATACGTTGTAAGACATGAATTTTAATTAGAGAAACATTGTGCAAATTCGTTTATAGTCTAAGACCATGAGGAGTATTTTCTTTTGGTTTGTTGCATTGACCATCGAGTTCTTTTGGTTTAATCATGATATTTTCTTTATAGAGACAGTGGATTATACAAGGAAACAAAGATGAAGATAACGACAAGATAAATAATTAAATCTCTTTTCGTAAAGTATAACAAAAAGTATATAATTTTTTGTTTATGTGCTGACAACAACAACAAAATCTTGAGGTGTTTGGATCCTTACGACATTGTTGTTGACAGGCAATTCGTTGAGTACGCAATCTACGATTTTAAATCTAATGCTTTACTTCAAGTGAGGTTCATGATAAATATTCAACGTTTTATTTGCAAATTTAGTATAGATTTGTGGCAGTATTGCTTGATTTTATCAAGTAAAACTCTAGAGTTTGTTAGTTTCGTGAGCTACCGAGTAACTACATGCTTTACAAAACCAAATAAAAATGATCATAACTAATATGATTATGAATTTGTATAGTATTCCTTGATAAAAATGGTATAGTAAAATAATTTGATTTTTAAGAATATAATTTGTGAGAATATTTTTTAAATATCACTTATATATAATAAAATAATTTTAAAAATTTATGTAAATAGTTTTTCCACGCAACGCGTGGACTTTTTCTAGTATTTTATATAAAAGATCAAATATGTTTATATAGTTTAGGCAAATTTTATAGTGTTTTTTAATGTTCTTCTTGTCAATTCAAGAATTATGGGTATATTTGACTAAAATAATCAATTTAATTAGATATATTATTCGAATTTTTAATTTTGTTACTTGTTTTTGGAATAACTTGATTTAAAAATAGATAAATCAAACTAAATTCAAAAAAAAAAAAAATGCAATTGTGGATATTTTTGGGTAACCGACAATAATCAAACCGAAAATTTAAAATATCCGAATAGATATTAAATTCCTAAATCCGATAACCGAATTAACCTGATCGAAATCCGAATGGTTATCCAAACTCCAATGCCTAGCCATATGGTCTGGGCATGATTTCCAAAACATGATTCTTTTTTTGGTAAAATGCATTTTTAGGTTTTTTTTCTTTTTCTTTTTGATAATAAATGATTTCTTTGGAAAAAAAAGAAAAATAAATAAAGTAATCTTTATATGCATTTTACCAAAAATCTAAAAATATAAAAATGCAGAATAATATTTTATTTTGTCTATATGACTATATATCATCATGGTACTTTACTGGGTTACATGTTTATTATTATGGATTATGTGTTCATGCACAACTTAAAGGTTAGTGTACTGTAACTGTATAGAGTGAAAACAAGGTACTATAATTGTAAACAGTGAAGACTGAAGATTATAATAATAGAATACTCACAAAGTCACAAGTAAGCTAAATTTATGAATTTTGTGACTTGCTTATCAAGCAAAGTCGCCACTTTTGAGGAATTATACAAACCAGCAAAACTGCATTAACCAAACTGTTATCCAATTCCATGTAATCATGTTTCGTTTCAACTATTTACATTTCTCGACTAATAACTGATAATGTACTCATATCAAAACCCTATGCTTTCTACATTTCTCTCAAGAAACAAAAACCCTAATCAACCCTTGAAAAAGATTCACACTTTCCATCACCAAAACGGCTAATCTGAATCCGAATCATCGAAAACAGCTTTAGAGATCCTCTTACTGACCTGTCTCGTGAAAGAAAGCCTCGTGATGTCAATAGCTAAGCAAATCTCACAGCTCTGTTTGTGCCTAAACATCCAAACCGTAACGAAATCACAAATATCCATAAGCTCATAATCTTCCACGAATTTTCTCCATCCAGACGTGAAATCGAGCTCGTTCTTCTTCTCATTAAGAAAAATCTTCATCTCATGAACTTTCCCATCTGGTCCATACACAGAAACCCTAATCCCATCTTTCCCATGTTGGATCTTTGCTTCTTCAAGAAAAAGAAGAAACTTTTTCCTCACTTGCGATTTCGATAACCCTAAAGTCAGAAACCCTAATCCCTTCGTCTTCATTTGCTTACGAATCGGTTTGCTGCATTTCTCAATCATGATTCTTTTCCGGTGATGTCGCCGGAATCTTCCATCGGCTAAGTAAACGAAAAGTTGCATCGGAATCGTCTTCTCCTTCTTCTTTGCTTTTCGCTATGAATTTCATCCTCTTGTTCCGTTCTGCTTTCTCAAGTTCGGGTTTCTTTATCTTCATCCATCGCTCTTTCTCTGTTTCGTCTAACCATAAAACAGAGTCCAAGGGTTTCTCTTCATGCTCTGTTTCTTCTTCCTCAAGATTCCCATCTCGGGTTACGTCGCGTAGAAACATGAAGTGGCATAACGCGAGAGCAGCTTCATCGGCTTCGTTATTCTGATTATTAGCATCTTCGTCTACTTGGGGTTCTTTGTTCAGGACGATTTCTTCTTCGTTGAGGTCTTCTTCTTCAGGTTCGGGTTCTTTGTTAAGATCGAAGATGTGTTTCTTGAGATGGGTTTCTTCTTTTTCTTCGTTATATTTACTTCTTGGTATTTTTAATGCCCAAAACGCCAACGCCATTGATGGTCTCTGATTTTTGCTCCAAGAAAGCTATCGTTAAAGATTTATAAGACTTCTCTTGGGTATTTCTCTGCTTTTGCTCTCTTGAGTGAAAGTAAACAACTTCAACTATATATAGACTTTTTGTGTGAAAAAAGCTTTGTGTTTTTCATTTATGATAATGCTCCTTTTTTGCATTAATACATTCTGTTATTGATGATTAATAATCAGATTAATTTGGATGGTTAGTTTAAAATCCAGATTTGAGAAAAGACTTTTGACTATTACTTATCCAGAATACGAGTGTGGATATACCAATGAAACTAAAACAATGAGGAGAATTTGAGACTAAAATAAACTACCTGAAATTATAGGCTTTGAAATAGTGAGATTGTTGATGAACATGTGACCATGTTATAAGCATCATATTACATGAATGTGCAATCAATAAGGAAATAAGCATGATGCCGTTATAAGCATCAAATTAGTCTAACGATGAATGTTATCTACTATATGAAAGCTAAATGGCTCTCTCCCGCCTTAGGACACATCAGCACTGAAGGAATGCCACCTGTCCAAAACCTCTAGCTCTGATTCTTCATCTTCCTTGGTACGGTTATGGATAATGGACAAAAACACTTCTAATTAAACCTAATCTAAAGCGTATTGAAAAACTCAATCGACGAATCCACGATGGCTTTCATGAAAGAGACCCAGTTGGAAGCTTCGATTGCTTCTTCGGTAAATCATCCCAAACCTTATCGTATTCCTCATTTCTTAATACGGTCAGAGACTTGCGTTCGTCACGGACTACGAGTGCTGAGCTCTTATGGATGTTTTCTGAACATCTCACGTAAATCCTAAAATCCAAACAAGAGCTTTAACCATAAACGCCTTGCAAATTTGGCTCCTGCCAAGGGACTCGTCTGAGGTACGAATTTAATTTTGGTTTGTAAATCTTAAGGTTATTATACTCTCGAACTATCAAAGCACGGACTTGCGAATGTTTGAATTATTCAAGGAAAATGTGTGAGTACATAGAAATAAGGTTTGTAATATGACTGGTTTTGATTTGAGTGGATTGTCAAGACCTAAGAGCATCATCAACCCAAGTCTCTTCCACCGTCTCTTCAAAAAAAAAAATTTAATCATTTATATTTAACTTAATTAATTTATTAAATATTAACTAATGAGCTATTGACACATGTCCATACCCATGTAACAAACGTCTCTTCCGTTCCTATATTTGCATACGTCTCTTTACCTCTGTCCTATCTTTTTTCTTTTTTTTAATAGTTTATTCAAAGTAGAAACCGGGGAAGAAACCCAGTTGATGATGCTCTAATAGAGGTTTCACCGAATATGGTTCTTTAGATCCAATGTTTGTAAATTATATGTTACTTATGGATCTGACATTTGACCTTAATGGTAAGAGTTTGTTTTCCTCACGTTGTTGCACTATTTTTCACGAGAATTACTCAAAAATTATGGAGGCCATTTTGGCATATTTCTATGTGATGATGTTTGCTTTCTCGATATTTTGGGTTGGTTTGTAGTGCATCTTTGTTCTTACGCTTGCAATTTCGGTTGTTGCTACTATATGTGCAGAATTCGCTTACTGTTGCCTCTTTCGATGGGTTCTCAGCCCAGTTTTGGGGCACTAGACACCTTCAGCAGCAGGCTTGTAATTTATCTCGTAACCCTGAAAAAGATGGTATCATCACAACAAAAACGGAGGCTTGTAATCTATCTCGTAACCCCGAAAAAGATGGTATCATCACAACAAAAACGGGTGAAAGATTCTAGATGGAGAATTGGTCTGATGGTGCTTACTTGTTGTTTGCTTTCATTATTGGTGAGGTGGCTATAGATGTTATTTGTCTCCTCTTCTTTTTCGCATCTTTTTGTCTTTATCCTTCTCAATTTTGTGTTTGTACTTCTGCTTTCAGTTTGATTCTCTGTATAACCATTTGATCTTATTAATGTAAGCAGGCCCTTTAATAAACATACAAAATGCTAAAGCTGGTGTGTTGGATGGAGGGTTCGAGGTCAAAATGATTGTATCCCTCTCATTAACTCCTATTACTGCCAGGTTTGTCCATCTAACATTACATGAGGATCTCTCATTGATATTGTTGTCTTTATGAATCTATGTATTGGGTTATCCTAGACCTGCCTTTTTCAGTATCTAAAACACTTGTTATTAGTGTTTCAAAATTGTGGAAAATTATTAATAGTTGATGAAGATGCAAGACCAAAAGGAGTCCTGTACCAGAAGCAGCAGCTGTACCAGTCGGGTATCATGGGGAGTACAAACGGAGCTGAATCACGTACCAAGGATTTGGGCTTTATGGACTTGGGCCGTGGCCTAGGTTAGAGGATGCAGCCGTCATGAAGTGGAGGTGAGTGACGGCCAAGGATCTTTACATGAAGAAAAAGGAAACGTAAAGATCCAAGAGAGATTTAAGGAAGATTTGGAAAGATACAAGATCTTAACCAAATTGGGAATATTCCTATGGGTTTATATAGGACGTTAGCTGCGGTTTGTGCATGCTAACACAATAGAGAATTACAATCTTTAGCAAAGGGATTTAAGGTTAGAAAACAATACTTTGAATCTAGGGTTAAAGGGTAGTTAGAAGTTCTAAGATCGGTTGTGATCTTTAAACTACGAGGCTAGGATTGATTGGATTAATAGGAAACGTGTAAGTACTCTTATTATATCAATCTAGTGAAGTTTTTGGAAGAAAAACCCTTTTGTATTGTGTTCCGGTTCTGTAGCAGTAACCGTACCAGTAGCTAGTACATCTTCAATTGGAATCAGAGCAGGCGTTTGTTTGCAATAGTACATGCGAGATCCTGAGGAAGAGATGGATAGCTATCACGAGCTTCTCAACGGTTCGAAGGTGATTTTGGATGATGCAAACTATGGCTTTTGGAAATCAAGGATGAGATCAATCCTCGGAGGCATCGATGTACTTGCTTGGAGAGCTGTTTTGGTTCAGTGGGAAGCACCTACGGTGCTTGATGCAAAGGGAGTCAGATCTCTTAAATCAGAAGATGACTGGACTGAGACAGAGTTGAAGAAAGCCAAGTACAACTCTAGGGCGTTATCTGCGATTCACTGCAATGTTACTAAGAAGACCTTTGAACTGATTCAAGGTTGTGAGACAGCTAAGGAAGCGTGGGATCTACTACAGACGCACTTTGAAGGAACCAAAAAGGTTCAAAACTCAAGAAAAGACATGTTAGCTTTCCGATTTGAAAACCTAAAGATGGAGGAGCATGAGACAATCACTGAGTTTGCTGCGAAACTAAAATCTCTTGCTCAAGAGGCTGCCACTCTTGGAAAGAAGTACAAAGAGAAGAAGTTGGTCAAGAAACTCCTCCGTTGTCTTCCCCCGAAGTTCATGGCCTACAAATCGGTAATCAATGTCTCTCAAAATACTGAAGAGATAAGCTTTGGTGAAATAGTTGGCATGTTGCTTCAGCATGAAACAGATCTTGATGGTGTTGTCTCAGAGACCAAAAAAATGAAGAATCTTACTTTGACCTCAAAAGCAAAACAAGAGACTGAATCAGAAGATGAAACTGATCAAGTGGGACTCCTAGTGCGACGGTTCGATAGAGTTCTAAGACGTGTGGAGCAAGGTCAGGGTTCAAGAAGACTCAGTGGTGTTAAGAGACAATCAGAGAGTGAGAAGACCGGTCGAAAGAACGAAGTTCAGTGCTTTGAATGCAAGGGTTTTGGTCGCATCAAAACTGACTGTCCTACAGTGAAAAGACGTGAGTTTAAGTGTTCTAGATGCAAAGGTACAGGACATACTCAACAGGAGTGTGCTACTGATCTAAAACGCAATAATGAAAGAGAAATGATGAATGATGGTGAGCCAGAAGAAACAAGTGATGATGAAGCAATGCTAAACAACTTTGTCACGTTTGTTGGGATCATTGAAATTGATGAGACAGTGTCGGAGTCTGAGTCAGAATCAGGAAGCGAGCATGATGATGAACTTGTATCAAGCTACAAAGACGTTCGAGATACTCTCATTCGTCTCAATCTTGAGAATGCATGTCTTATCAAGGAAAAACAACGTCTTGAAGAGATGGTGAAAGTAGTTCAAGGTGAACTAGAGGCTGAGAAGAAGCTGGTACAAGGAAGTCTGACACTGATGAAAGAGAAACTTGTTCTAACAACCAAATCTGCAAGATTGGAAAAGGAGCTGTACGATGAAAAGGAAGTATCAGCACAGCTTCAGGCTTAGTTGGATCTCCAGTACAAGAAGATCCATATGTTCGCTGGTACAAAGCAACTCGATAAGATTCTATCATACAGTCGCACTGAGAAGACACATAGAGGTTTGGGCTACAATGGAAGAAATGATTCAGAGACAGGAGGTGTCAAGTTTGTTTCAGCAGGATACACTGGTTCATTAGAGCCCAGAACTGGAGGTGGTACAGTACAGAAGAAAGAATGTTATTTCTGCGGATGGATAGGCCACATTAGAAGGTACTGTTACAAGTTCAAGGAGAGGATGAAACGTCTCAGACAGCAAGGGAAGTACACGTGGACTCATCATCGTAGTCAGATCTGGGTCAAGAAATCGGATCTACAATTCATTGGTACAAGGCGTGCATCAGTCAGCTCATGCAGAACAGAACTCTGTTGTAACATGGCATCTGTCTCAGGAGTACAAGAAGATACATGCCCCTGGTACTTTGACAGCGGTAGTTCAAGACACATGAGACGTACTTTGGACAACCTTCAGACTATTCAGAAGGTGAAGGGAGGAAAAGTCATGTTTGTAGATGGAAGTCGTGGTGCGATTCAAGGAAAAGGAAACGCCGGTAAGACAGGACTACCACAGCTGACAAACGTGTACCTTGTACAAGGGTTGAAAGCTAACTTGGTCAGTGTGAGTCAACTGTGTGACGAAGGTCTAACAGTTGTCTTTACGAGTGCTGATTGCAAGGCGATTGACAAAGATGGCTGCACAATGTTGAATGGAGTTCGATCTGGCAACAATTGCTACATGTGGGAAGAAAAGATTAACTGGTACAGTTCACAAGACAATCAACCTTCCGTGTCACAATCAGGCCATCACTCGGACAGTGATACAAAAGTTCATGGTGCAGAGACATACAAGGGGACTGACACACAAGAGCTAACAGAAGCAGCTGATCTGTCTGGTACAGATGAACACATTGAGTCTTATCCACCTAGTATTTTACAAGACGTGCATTGGAATCATTTGTCATCAGATTTCATTAGAGCTGCGAATGAGGGGCGGAAAAGGAAAGGAATCAGAAAAGCTTATAATAAGATGGTCCGGCGTGGTTGCTCTGTATCAGTCCTAGAACCGAGGACACATGTTAAAGCCATGGAACAGGAGCTGGAACAGCTTGAAAGAAACAAATTATGGGAACTTGTACCAAGATCTGAAGCAGTGAATATCGTGGGTACTAAGTGGATTTTCAAGAACAAAATCGATGAAAATGGTGTTGTGGTTAACAACAAAGCGAGATTGGTTACTCAAGTATACTTTCAAATCAAAGAAGTTGAGTTTAAGGGGATGCTTGCACCTGTAGCAAGACTTGAATCCATTCGGTCGTGTCTGGGGGATTCTGGAACACTGTTGGTTCACTGCAACAATAAGAGTGCTATAAGCGTCTCAAAGAACCCAGTACAACACTCAAGGACAAAGCACATCGACATTCGACACCACTTTATCCGCGAACTAGTGGAGGAGAAACAGGTAGTGGTTGAACACATTATCACTGATTTACAACTGGCCGATTTATTCACAAAACCTCTGGACTTTAACTGTTTTGTCACCTTAAGCAATTCAATTGGTATTTGTGGAATTTGATGTGTTTTGTCGAAGTGTGCAGAACTGATACAGGTACTGACTCAGAGTATGTATACGTTTGGATTTTGTTTGGAGCCAGAAACACTTGTGAGAAAGAGCTACCCATCATGTCGTCTTGTCTTGTCGTCGGCACAGGTTTCACGAAAAAAAACAACAAAAAAATTCAAAAAATGGGTCGGGTTGTATTACTTTTGCTCAGGCAACCTGCATCAGAAATTCGGTTTTTCTATGCATGGTACATGCTGTATTTCTTTTGCTCAGGCAGTTGTGTACCACTAAAATTGTTTTCAAGCTTTAAATTATGCAAGTGAGGGTCTCTATGACGGTTCGTACTATATTACTTTTGCTCAGACAATATGATACTTGAAGATCCAATGATCATACGCTTCTTAAGTGAACAGAGGTTGAAAACCGACTCAAGGCAAGATAAAGACGTGATGGTGTGAAAACTAATCACTTGAGACACTGATGACCAAATGTGTAATCCGTACAAGCGAAAAGTGTATCTCTGGATCTGGTACATTGTTGGTTCATACTGCACAACAATGGTGAAAAAGGTATTAATTTAATTTGAACAAAATGTTTTTCATGGCCAGTTGTTAAAGATTGATTTGTGGGCACCATTGTTCTGATAATTCCTATTTGTTTTTGGATAAATGTGGTTGTGGTTGAGCTTAAATTCCTGAACTCTGCTACTGATGGATTTGTGTGTTAAGAATTTTATGTAGTGAATCAGGGTGTTTTAGATGACCTTGGCTCTGTACCACAGTGATTCAGCCAAGAAAAGGAATAAATTTTTCTAAGTGTTGCAAATGGACTGGACTCAGTTTCTAGAAGTAGTACTGACCCAGCTGAGGAAGCTGAAGAACCAAAATGTGGAACAACTCCAGCTCTTGAGCGGATATCAAGCAAAAGGATTATAAGAAAAGCATTTCCTCTGCCTGCCGAGTCATCTGTACCTGTTCAGTCTCAAGCATCTGCTACAGCATAACCTGTATCTACTCATGTCGAGTAGTCTGTCTCTGTAGCAGTGCAACAAGCTTCAGCATCAGCTCTGCCTGTATCAAAACATTACACAGTCATGATTCCTGGTGTCATCTGGATTCCATCTACTCCAAGTGCGATTTCAAATGATGGATCTGTATCACAAGTTGACCATGAAGAAAATGACTTTGAGTCATAAGGTGAATTAGGCAAGCTAAACGACATGGAGGTTTGTTCAGCCATCATACCATGTGACCCAATAAGGCATACTTCAGCATATAAAGGTCATGTTTCTTTTCCCTACGTACTAACTAGATCTGTTTTTAACTTGTGTGCTTACAAGCTGGGGGAGAAAAGTATATGTCTTGATTTATGGGGGAGTATGACCGTGGCATGATTTGTTATGTGTTATTGATCTTGATTAGAGATTCGGTCACTAGTGATAGGATTATGGGGGAGTTAGGAGATGAGGTTATAATGTTGAATGGTTGATCTTGAGAACTCTATAACTCTGTAATTCCATGTAATGTACAGTCTTGTTTAGAATCGTATTTGTGGTTGGCTACCTCTGCAGTTATGTATATGTGTTTTAGGTGCTTGTGATTGTGAGACACACAAAGCTAAAAAGGGGGAGATTGAAGATGCAAGACCAAAAGGAGTCCTGTACCAGAAGCAGCAGCTGTACCAGTCGGGTATCATGGGGAGTACAAACGGAGCTGAATCACGTACCAAGGATTTGGGCTTTATGGACTTGGGCCGTGGCCTAGGTTAAAGGATGCAACCATCATGAAGTGGAGCTGAGTGACGGCCAAGGATCTTTACGTGAAGAAAAAGGAAACGTGAAGATCCAAGAGAGATTTAAAGAAGATTTGGAAAGATACAAGATCTTAACCAAATTGGGAATATTCCTATGGGTTTATATAGGACGTTAGCTGCGGTTTGTGCATGCTAACACAATAGAGAATTACAATCTTTAGCAAAGGGATTTAAGGTTAGAAAACAATACCTTGAATCTAGGGTTAAAGGGTAGTTAGAAGTTCTAAGATCGGTTGTGATCTTTAAACTACGAGGCTAGGATTGATTGGATTAATAGGAAACGTGTAAGTACTCTTATTATATCAATCTAGTGAAGTTTTTGGAAGAAAAACCCTTTTGTATTGTGTTCCGGTTCTGTAGCAGTAACCGTACCAGTAGCTAGTACATCTTCAGTTGATGGTTTCAATATAGCCATTGGTTGTTTTACTTCAATTTTTAGGTGCTACATATGATGGATTCGCCTGTGCAAGCCAATGAAAACAAGACCGCTGCAAGAAATGAAAGTTACAAAGTATACAAAATGTCGAACTAGCATATCCAGACAGTTATTGCTTGTCAAGATTATTTTCCACAGTGTACATCCGCCAATAATGTTCAAGCTCAAGGTAAAAAATAATTAGGCCGTTCTTTGGTTATATGGGAGAATTTAATTTCTATCTTCTTCCGGCTTTGTATTTTTACAATTGTATTGTTTTATTAGATCATAACCTACGAAATTTATATATTAGTTATGGTTTAGGTGGCCGAAGAGGTGATGGCTTTATGCATGGCACTATGTCACTTCCATGGGCCGTTCACGGTTGATGCAGAGCTTCAATAAGTGGTATGAATGGTGGCAAGGCATCCGAGGAGGATCACACAATCTTGATCTCAATGCTCAGACTGGTGGCAAGTGCCATGACCATTAAGAGAATATGGAAGTCTCAAGGTCAATAGAAAAGTAGTTGATATGTTACTATAATGAAAGTAACATAAATTGGAAGCTTCAGTCCATTCTCTCTCGGTTTTTCTCTTCGTCTTGTACAAAACTCAAGCCTCTATCTAAACCAACTTAACATGGATAAGATCTATCTCTTATTTAATACGGTAAAAACGTTGTGTTCATGACACTTTTAAGCCATTAATATGTTTTCAAGCCATTAATATGTTTTCAAATCGTGTTAACAAGTGACACTTTTATACATAAGTTTTGTACAAGTTGTATTAGATATGTTTTTTCAATTATATAATTTTGGTATTTGTTATCTAATTTTTTCCGGTTTTATATTTTTTTCACACTAAATTATAATACTTAATTTATAAAATATGCTATTTGTATGTAAAAATCCCCAAAAACCAATACATCTAATATTTCTTACACAAATAATATTTTCTGATTTTTTTGTTAAAAAAATTAGAGCCATTACTATGTTTTATATTTTAAATTTTAAAACTTATTTTGTCATATATTTTTGTAGAGCCATTAACATTTAATTTTATAACTTATTTTCTCATATATGTTTTTCAAGAATTTAGAATTTCAAGCCATTAATATGTTTTCAAATCGTGTTAACAAGTGACACTTTTATACATAAGTTTTGTACAAGTTGTAATAGATATGTTTTTTCAATTATATAATTTTGGTATTTGTTATCTAATTTTTTTCCGGTTTTATATTTTTTTTTCACACTAAATTATAATACTTAATTTATAAAATATGTTATTTGTATGTAAAAATCCCCAAAATTAATATAAAATACCTAAACAAATTTAAAATTTTATTTTAATTATTAATAAACACTAACTACTCAACAATTCTTTTTACAAACATTTTAATTTACGTTTTTCACAAAAAAAAATTATTTGAAAAACTAAAAAACCCTACACAATACAATAACCCCAAATTTTTAACAATCTAAGCAAATCTATAGCATAAACATGTAAGGATTGATTCATATAAACTAGCCCAAACTATTAGAATCATGAAGCAATCAAATTTTGAGGAATCCTAAAACCAAATTGAAGAAAACCTAAAGGATTATAGAGATGAAACAAATTTACCTAAGGAGATGCGGAATATAGGGGATGCGGGAGTCGCCTGAGATTCGCCGTACACTCGCCGGTGGTGCGCGGTGTCGAAATCGCCGGAGGAGTGTGATTTTCGTGGGCTGCGTCGAATGGAGGAGATAGATCTGGTTCGATGAAAATGATGAAGTTACCCACGAAAACCCACGATTATTTTCGTGGGTATTTAAAAAAAAGCCACGTATACCCACGATTATTTTCGTGGGTACATTCTTTAATTTTTAAAAATATATTCCACAACACCGGATTCGAACACGGGTTTGAATTATTTTTAAAGAAAGCTTAATTAACCATCAAATTATGCTTCTGACGAATCTTATAGATCATCAACATTTAATAGTATATAAACGGAAATATTTCCGTTTGCTAAGTAACAAGATAAATTGATTATGCAACTCCAATAAAACATTACATTTAATGAAACATAAAATTTGAAACAACTTTTAAACTGGTAGATTAAAGACTTGAAAATATTAAACATACAATGGTTATGGTACAAGTACATATTAGGTACTAAATTTTGAAAACATTTGTCTCTTTTCCACTCCAAAGTTACCAGAAACTTTTCTTTCCCTTCTGTTTTTTTGGTGGAGAAATTAAAAATCCGTCACAACATTCCCTTTTGATTGCATCAACATCTAGATTTAAGTTTGGGCTTTCTGGTCTTTGGGCAAATTCATCACCATAGTATTGATCATTGCTTTCATACGAGGAACTTCCACCGTAGGTATCTGAAAATCCGTCACAACATTCCCTTTTGATTCCATCAACATCTAGATTTAAGTTTGGGCTTTCTGGCCTTTGTGCAAACTCAAAATCACTTGCAGGACTTCCACCGTAAGTATCTGACTTTTCAATCAATAGAGATGGTTGTACGTCTTCGATTTGCCTATACAAAACATCATCGACAACCAGCTTCTGGTCATGACTTTCTGGATGCTTATCATCGACAATCAAATGAGTTTCAGTTTCCCCTGAGTATTTTGGATTGTGGTGGATGTTTTGCAAGAACTGGCTGTCCGGTACTATCGTTGATGTAGAACCATCAGTTGCATAGATTGGTGATTGCGTATCATATTCCCACGAGTAAGTGGGTATCTCTTGAGTGAATTCGTCGCACAAAGTTTCGGTTTCCCAAGAGAATTTTGGAAGAGGGAAAAAATTTGACACGTTTTTTGATTGAGAGTCTTCATCACTTGAGCTAGAAGACATTATTTTGTTATTGATGGGTGTAAAAGATATACACTCCATCATATTTATTTATAGTAGATGTACTGTCTTGTCAAATCACGTTGGTCTGTAACGATTGTATTCACATGTTATGTGCTTAACCAAATCAACCATTAGATTTGTACTACATGAATATGTGGTCCATCAAAGTTTCAAGTTATAACATAGAAACAAATAATTTGTGAATCACACATTAATAGAAAATAAGATAATTGAAACTTTGATACAATATTTTTGTTATAAAAGCCTTACATATAATAGCCTTACATAAATAACAACACATGTAATATATAGTACATTATTAGACGTTTTTTGAACCATATCCCCTTACTGAAGCACAAATTATAAAAACAAACAAACATAAAAGCCATATGCACTTATTGTAATGACGAGTGACTTTCGTGCGGCAATAGTAGTTGTACATTACCAATTAAACACATCTCTTAATGATCCATCTCGAACTCCAACATGTGTTCGTCACAACAACTGTAATAGTCATTTGGACATTTGAAAACTGGGAGCGGTTCTTCATAAACATCTATAGCCTTGGTCGATGTGGGTGTTTTCAGTACTTCATTTTCTCCCCTGGCTGGAGAGCGTGCTTTACGAGGCTTGGGGGGAGCACGCGAAGTAGAACCGGGACTGGGGTTGTAACGGTTGGTTGGGTTATTGAGACGAATCTTACCAGAAGGAGGGGTCTTTGATTCTGGTAAAGAATCTAGGAAGGTCTTTATTATCTTCTCTTCCTCGGATTGATTTACATTTTTTTTCGACATGGTTGATTTTGTATGTTTTGTGTTTCGATATACTAATCTAATGAAACAAGTCTCTATTTATAGATTTAACAAAATTATTATAACAACTTTAGCATAATATATCTTGGCCGTTGAATGATGAATCTATAATATCAACCATTCAAATGAGTTGTCAATTCGGTTTTGGTATCTGATTCACTTGTGTCCATATAATTTTTTGGTCTATATTTAAATGAGTTGTCAATTTTGGTATCGGTTTTGAGTTGTCAATTCGGAGTGAATTGTCAATTCAGAGTGAATTCGTTGTTGGTATCGGTTTTGAGTTGTCAATTCGGAGTGATTGACAGAGTTGATCTTGGCCGTTGATCTTGGCAACAAGTTTTGATGAATACTTTTGCAGAGTTGATCATGGCCGTTGAAATGGGTGTGTGAGACATTAGATATTTTGATTCTTCACAGACAATTACAGTGTCCTTTCAAATCAGTTTGGTATCAAACGATCTTGGCCACTAGTTATGATGAATACTTTTGCAGAGTTGATCTTGGCCGTTGAAATAAGTGTGTGGGACATTAGATATTTTGATTCTTCACAGACAATTACAGTGTCTTCTTAAATCAGTTTGGTATCAAACGATCTTGGCCACAAGTTTTGATGAATACTTTTGCAGAGTTTATCATGGCCGTTGAAATGGGTGTGTGAGACATTAGATATTTTGATTCTTCACAGACCATTACAGTGTCTTGTCAAATCAGTTTGGTATCAAACGATCTTGGCCACAAGTTTTGATGAATACTTTTGCAGAGTTGATCATGGCAGTTGAAATGGGTGTGTGAGACATTAGATATTTTGATTCTTCACAGACAATTACAGTGTCCTTTCAAATCAGTTTGGTATCAAACGATGTTGGCCACTAGTTTTGATGAATACTTTTGCAGAGTTGATCTTGGCCGTTGAAATAGGTGTGTGGGACATTAGATATTTTGATTCTTCACAAACAATTACAGTGTCTTGTCAAATCAGTTTGGTATTAAACGATCTTTGCCACAAGTTTTGATGAATACTTTTGCAGAGTTTATCATGGCCGTTGAAATGGGTGTGTGAGACATTAGATATTTTGATTCTTCACAGACCATTACAGTGTCTTGTCAAATTAGTTTGGTATCTACCTTTACCTCTATAATGCACAACTTATACCATCCATAGTATTATAAATACTTGCTTTATTTGTTCCTAATTTCTTACACCAAACCCTTCGAATTCCAAATCGTTTAAAAATCAATACGTATATTTTTTATGTCTTCCTCAAACCATTCAAGAAGATGGATGGATCTCCGAATTGATCCATCAACAAATACTATTACCGAAGAATTTACTACTGGGATTAATATGTTTATCACATTTGCTTGTCAACAACCATCATATCAGGCAACCGGATTACTCCTTTGTCCATGCGCACGGTGCAAGAATGAAAAGCCACCAACAAAACCTAGGGTGGTGGTGCGTCATCTTTACACAGTTGGATTCAAAGGCAATTACTATGTTTGGAGTAATCATGGAGAATCTTTCATGTTTACGGGAGAATCATCTACTGCAACACAATTTCATGGAAGTGCCAACCAAGAGCGTTATCATCATCCTCATGTTGTTGTACAAGAAACATTTCATGAAGGATTCGTAGATGTTGTTGATATTTCAGAGATGCAAGATCAACAATATAGTGAAGAAGTCGAAGTTCCGGCGTTCGTGGACAAGTCATATGAGGCCTTCATGGAAGCTAATCAACCTTTATACGAAAGGTGCAATGCAGAGAATACCAAATTATATTTGGCATCATGTATTTTACGTTGGAAGACGGAGCACAATATAGCAGAGGGTGTTGTAGACGACATTGCTAGTACTATCAAAAGGATTCTACCAGGCCCGAATACTGCTCTGGAGTCGTACTACGAAACCAAAAAGATTACAAAGACCCTTGGCTTACCCGTTCATAAAATTGATGTATGCGAGAACAATTGTATGCTATTTTGGCGGGGAGAAGATGCCACGCTCGAGCAATGTCGCTTCTGTCAAACAGATCGATATCATCCGTGGAATGGGCAAGGTAAAAAGATTCCAAAACAACGAATGTTTTATCTTCCCATTGCCGATCGTTTGAAAAGACTATACCAATGTCAATCAACTGCGGGACATATGCGTTGGCATGCCGATCATATTAATGTTGGAGGCGAAATGAATCATCCATCAGACGGGGCCGCTTGGAAACATTTCCAGAGCGTTTATCCGGGGTTTGCTTCTGAACCAAGAAACATCTACCTTGGATTATCAACAGATGATTTTAATCCACTAGGCATGAGTGGCCAGGCACACTCAATCTGGCCGGTGATAGTCACACCATACAATCTACCTCCTGGTGTGTGTATAAACCGAGAATTTTTATTCCTCTCGATTTTGGTTCCTGGTCCAACACACCCGAAGAAAAGTCTGGACGTGTACCTTCAACCTTTAATCGACGAACTACAACAACTGTGGACACATGGCGCTGATGTATATGATATATCAACACACAATTCTTTTAAGATGAAAGCGGCGCTTATGTGGACGATTAGTGACTTCCCAGCTTATGGGATGTTATCAGGGTGGATGACTCACGGACGCCTCGCATGTCCATACTGTATGGATTCAACCAATTCATTCTGGTTAACGAATGGACGAAAACATTGTTGGTTTGACTGTCACCGAAAGTTTTTGAAGAGCGACCACCCATACAGGCGGAATATAGTTGCCTTCACTAAGTCTACAGCTGTCCATATTGAAGCACCGGTATGGCGTAGTGGAAGAACAATATTGGACTCAATCAACAGTATAGAAGGTCTGCAAATGAGTGCCGAGTGTGGTGGCAACGGACACAATGATCCATCTAAAACGGTACATGGTTATGGTCAATATCATAATTGGTACAAAAAATCTATTTTCTGGTCTTTGCCTTATTGGGAGAATCTATTGCTTAGACACAACCTAGATTTTATGCATATAGAGAAAAAAAGATTTTGATAATATTATCCAAACTATCTTGAACGTGCCGGGGAAAACAAAAGATAACATAAAATCTAGGCTAGATATGGCGATAATATGCAACCGTAGAGCGTTGGAGCTTACATCACCAAATATTGCTCCGGTTCCAATATTTCGAATGTCAAAGGAAGCGAAAAAGAAATTTCTAAGTTGGTTGAAGAAAGAAATTCGTTTTCCAGACGGGTATGCTTCCAACTTTGGTAGATGTGTCAATGAAATTAATGCGACTCTTTCTGGTCTCAAAAGCCATGATTGTCATGTCATTATGGAAAGGCTTCTACCTTTTGCTTTGATGGAACTACTCCCCAAGTCTGTACACGTAGCGATTTCAGGTATTCATTTTTTTATTTTTTTGATACACAAATATGACTGACTAATTTTGGTTGTTACTTTTATTACACAGAAATCGCTTTGTTTTTCCGAGACATTGGTGCCCCATCATTAAAAGAACAAGATGTTCTAACAATGAAGGAAAATATAGCAGTAAAATTATGCAACTTGGAGAAGATATTTCCTCCTTCGTTTTTTGATGTCATGGAGCATCTACCGGTACACCTTCCGGACGAGGCAATCTTAGGTGGACCGGTACAATATAGGTGGATGTATCCATTTGAGCGGTACATGTACCACTTAAAAAAAAAAGTTAGGAACAAGGCACAAATCGGAGGGTCTATCGTCGAGCACTGTGTACAAGAAGAAATATCAGCGCTAGCTACCCATTGGCTTGGAAAACCGATCGCTCGAGGTAATGAAGGATGGCATGGTGAAAACATTTACTTCTACGCATTCGACGATGTCCCAACAATTTTCAAACAGAAAGGAAGGTTTATGGGATGGATAACAGACGAAGAGTACAACGTTTTGCAAACGTTTCTCATGAATAACTGTTCCAAGTTAGCACCATATGAAAGGCATGAGTAACCGTCGCAAAACATTATATTCAATAGTTAAATGCTTTTTAATTACATAATTTGTATACATAGGATGTTTGAAGAGTTCATGCGAACTACATATCCGGCATTGTCTACTACTGACCTACAGTCATTCAAAGACAATAACTTCGCACGCTGGTGCAAAGATTATGTAAGTATTTTTGTACTGAGCCGTTTTTAATATAATGTTCAACTTATGTATTTATTTTACTACAGGTTACTAATCAAAGGATGGTAGCAACTGTGCCACAATGGCTCATTGATTTTGTACAAGGTCCACGTCGTGCTTACACATCCTGGCCCTCGTATGCAACAAGAAGGTTCTTATTCCGTACATTGAGTAGGAGTGCAAACAAAAAGACAAAAAATTTTGGTGTATACGTGAGGGGAACTACTGATACGGAATATTATGGCGTTGTGGACGACATCAGATTGGTTGAGTACGATGGCGGTGTCGGGTTGAAGGTGGTTATCTTCAAATGCTTTTGGTACGACATCACTAGTGGAAGTGGAATGCGTATAAGTCGTTCAGGACTGGTGGATGTTGCTGCAAACAAGCAGTATCGACAATATGATCCGTTTATTACTCTTGAACAGTGTAATCAGGTTTGTTACATACCATACCCAAAGGTGAGTAGGAGGCATGGGACAGAATGGTTAGCATGTGTAAAAGTGGTACCTAGAGGTGTTCGAAATGTTACAGATGCTTTACAACAAGTCTTTCAAGAGGATTCTAGGAATACTATTGTTGCACCTTCAAGGCTCCTAAGGGTCGAGGCACTCAATGTTGAAGACATGGACAATTATGATGATTTACCCGACCAACATACAAACGACATGTACACATCCGATCATGAGCTAACTGATAACGAATGTTCTCAAGCTCATTCCTCTCCTGAAGATGAATGAAAATTGTGCATCAATGCGATCCTTAATTTTTAGTATTTTATGTAATATTATTTTTGTCTGTGTTAAATTTTTAACGTCTTATAAAAGTAGTGGATTATTATCCGTCGAGTGGTTTGTAATAAAATATGTTGTGGATTCATGTATAATATTATGTGGAATATAATTTGTATCTTTCTAAACAGTTATAACAGCTAGCCCTATTTACAACACCCGTGATTGTTTACATGAGTAGAATACTTTCACGCCATTCATTTAATTGTCGAAATGTCAATTCACCGTCTAGTGGCCGACAATGTCATTCACAGTGTTATTTATGATTCAGTGGCAGACAATGTCATTCACGGACTTGATTTTTTTATTGCACACTGATATGTAATGTCAAATTATTTTTTCATACTTTCTTATATCCACATATACATCGACACGTTAAGCCTAAAAAATCACTCTGTTTTGCCTATATAAGTCCGAGTATTTTAACACAAAATCATAACACAAAAAACAATTTGCAAATGGCAAACAGAGATCTATGGAATTACTATATGCAAAACCGAGCCTCCGTTCAAAACCCTCGAGAAATAACTCGTGTTCCTTCAAGCCCTCCATACGATAACTTATATGTTATTGATGCTCAACCGACAGTTTCACTCCAACCAACACAACGATCTGAAATCCAAATGCCGGTAATTTCGGGACCTGCCCAACTCATACGGCGAGGAATGTTTCGCAAGAGGGCTCACAATATGAAGGTGTTGAGAGGTGAAAGTTCTCAAACACGCCCAACACAAGATTTCATTCGTGAGGTCATCAATGAGCCACAACAGGGCGACCAGGATTTTAGTAGTCCTCGCTGGACTTCTACTATCGATTACATAATCCGCGAAGGTATAGACATATAATGTACTCGTTTACCATTACAATAATGATTGTAGATGACAAATACTAACTCTATCATTCATAAATATAGGTACTTATAACAATAGGACCACACCATTCTGGACCCAGGTTGTAGAAATACAATGCCCGCATTCACAGTTTGTGAAAGTGAAAAAGGTTTACGTTGTCGAGCAATATTATAGGAATTTAGATATACAATGTATCTGACAAGTTAATTTTATCTTATTTTCAGCTTGTCGCTATGTTATCCAGTGCGACCCCCAACGGCCAGGAAGACCTTCTAGTAACCTTAAAGGATCCGTCTGGAATAATCGAGGGAACCATGCACCATAACATTTTCAACAATGACGAGAACAGAGTCAACACTGGCGTAGGTGCGGTTGTCATTCTACAGAATGTGACCGTAGGCCGTTTTAATCGGAACTCTAAGTACCTCAACATCACTGAGCGGAACATTGTTAAGGTAGATTTTCCATAAGTTTGTAAATATTACTGATAATTATAAACTAAAATCATTTTTCAAACAGATAATTGGGGCTAATTCGATGATTGCTGAATACGAACCAACCGTAGCATCTACTATCAATGAGGAAGCTGAAGGAAGTATTGGCTACGAAAATGAAATAGTCCCAGACTCAGATGGTGAATAAACATCCGACCCGTCCATGTTTACGAATAAGCTGGTTAAACACCAGACTCTTTATGTTGCTTTAATGTTTACTATTTTCCTACCATCTATTGTACGCGTTTATAATAATGTTGTTATGTAATGTAATATTTTTATATGTTTAATGAAATAAACCAATATTATAACAAATGTTTTGTTTCTTATTGAGCTTCCATTAGAATTAACCAAAAACCTATTAATAAGTTTTTAACGCATTATAAGGTTAATATATTTGTGAATGTTAAAAACAAATCGGGAAACCCTAGTTCTAACATTTTGTAAGCACCACCCACGGAAAAATTCGTGGTATTTCGTGGGTAATACATTACCCACGAAAAAAATCGTGGGTAGTAGTGGGTTTATGAGTCGCCACGGAAAAATTTGTGGGTAACCTTTGCAAAATTACCCACGAAAACCCACCAAGATTTCGTGGGTACAATTTTACCCACGGATACCCACGAAAACCCACATTTACCCACGATTTTTTTCGTGGGTAAGTGTTTACTGTTCACAGTGGGTTTTCGTGGGTGTTCGTGGCATTTTAGCTATACCCACGAAAAAATTCGTGGGTTTTTCGTGGGTATATGGATTTTTTTTACTAGTGAATGTAAGTTATTGAGGTTTGCATGTTACCAAACTTCGCTTCGGAAAAATGTTGAAATCAAATTTAAAGTTCAAGAAATCATAGAATTCGGGTATTTATTGTTTGCTTTGTATCACCATTCACATGTCTTTAATCAAAACAAACTTTTTGAAACCGATCTTTCTCAGTTTCTAGCACTTGCTCGGTTCAAGCTTAAAAAACATCAGGTTTGATATTGTGGCATACACTCTATATTTACATGAACATGTATCTACAATTGTGTGAAGCCAGAGATCCTTAAAGGTTATACAACCTTGGACGTGCGAGGAAGATCAAAGGTTAGATAACATAACCGTCCATATAAACAAAAATTAGCAAGTTGGTTCCATATCATTTAAATCTTAGAGAAAGCTTTTTCCGTCATAAATGAAGGCGTTGTAGATATTGTTGTACGTTGATTGTTGTTGCCATAGAGACCAATAATGCAATCCTACTTTCTTTTACTCATTTTCATTGTTTTTTGAAATATATATGTGTAAACTTGTGTTATTAGGATTTTAAAATTCATTTTTTCGTTCATATTTTATATACCATAACATATTATTGTCTTGATTAATATAAAAAGATTATAGAAAATAACCCGCGCGTATGCGCGGGTACTCACCTAGTTTCTATATAATAATTGCAGACGATAAAAAGAAAAGAAAAATAAAGAAAAAAATTAAATGGTGAGGTTTTGGCTACAGGCTACGTGGCGCAATGTCAGTGGCCTAATTTTTTTTCTTTTTTTTTTCTGAAATTCGATTGATAAAATTTTGAGTATTGATTTTTTTTATTTTTTCTAGAATTCGATTGATATGGTTTTGAATATTGATTTTTTTTTCCCGAAATTTTGGAGATTTGAGTATTTTTATCAAATGTCGAATCTTTTTAAATGTGAACAATATATTTGGCAAAATATGGCAGAAATGAAGACTAGAGCCAACTTAATTGTTTTTTTCATTATGTTTTTATATGTTTTCTTGCATTCAACGTTTTAACGGATTGTAATATTACTTTTTTTATAATCTCTATCTTTATATATGTACTATTTTGATTATTTTCCATTTTGCAAATATTAAAAAAAAAAACTTATGAGACCGACACCAGTCTTACCATTGGAGATAAATTTTTTAATAGTCTATTATTGAGTCTGCAACCGGTAGAAGCAAAAACTAAAATCAGTATTCAACATGCATTTTACTTTTTTTTAAAAATATGTTTTCACAAAAAACTCTATTCATGACATGTTTATAATTTACATATTTTAAAAAAAATTTAAAAGTTATTATTTGAGGTTTTTTCCCACCAATTAGGGGTAATATAGGAAAAGAAGAAAAAGATATATGAGGACACTTTGCCATGGCCTATTTAAGCAATTTCACCTTTTTTTAAACCAACCATCCACATGAATCTAATTATTATGTATCAATTAGGGAAATTAACTAAAGCTGAAATGAAATTAACAGAATAGGATTATGTCAAATTGATCAAAAAAAATTTTTTGGTGAATCATCGGGGAAAAAACCCCGAATTTTATTTAAAAAGTAAGAACAATTACATTCGAATATGCCTGGGAAGGGCGTTCCCAACAGCGTCCTCTCTCATAATTGGATCAACAACAATAGGAATTGAATCAAAAACATGAAAACCAAGCGGCAAAGAAAAGGCATAGTTCGCTAACCCGTCAGCCAACCGGTTAGCCTCCCTATACACGTGAGTAACTCGGACAGTCCAGTCCTTCGATAAATAGTCATGGCACAAGCGTACCAGGAAAGACAGCATATGTGTCTCACCAATCCCTGTCGTAAGAAAACCAACAATTAATACTGAATCCACCTCCATGACAACCTCCTTAATACTCTTCTCCCAGGCCATAACCAAACCATAATAAGCTCCCTACAACTCTGCTAGGGGAGCCGAGCACCTTCTGATGTTAAGCGCAAAACCACCCCGCCAATCACTATTCTCATCCCGTAGAACCCCACCGGCAGTAGCGGACCCCTAATTTCCATGGGAAGCACCATCGGTATTCAACTTCCATTTGCCATTAACCGGTTTCACCCATTTGATCATCTGCTCCACCCGAGCACCCCTCTGATTATGGTTTTCTTGGTTTCGATACCCCGTTTGCACTTCCTTCGCCATATCTCGAATAAAGCGAACTCTGTCTCTACAAAGCCTAGTCTCTCCAAAGATATTCCCGCACCGCCATTTCCACGCCCACCATACTGCCATACCAAACACTATAACCCAATTTCCATCCTCCGTTTCCTCACTTCTTCCAAGATTAGTATAAAACCATTCGAATAAAGATTGTGTGAAAAACCGTTGTTGGTGACGTCTAGGGACTAACCGATTCCAAATACCTGTCATCGTTGGACAATCCCGCAACACATGTAGAATGGTCTCAATTCCCCCTTTACATACCTCACAAACATCAACATCACAAAGATGACGTCTTCGTCTCTCTGCATTCGTCATTATTACCTGCTGTACAACCATCCACATGAACACCTTTACTCTCTCTGGAACTATACCCCGCCATATTCTAGCAAATAAACTCTCCATATTTGGCCGAGGTGTGTCATCTCTTATCAGTCTTTGGTAAGCTGAAGTTACGGTAAAAGACCCATCGGCGGTTCCATCCCAAGAAAGACGATCTCGAGCCCCCGTACTATTCTCAACCACAAAAGCCAACAATTCCAATCTCTTAAAATCTGGCAAATATGGTGCAATCCGGCTCATATCCCACCCAAGCCCAGGGATCCACAATTCATTGATCTTCAAATCCTTATCATTCTCGGGCAATATTCTCGTACTATGGTTAATGAGAGGTCCACCATCAAGCCAAGTATCAGCCCAAAAACGGATTGTGCTCCCATCTCCAATTACCCATCTAATCCCTTTCATTACCACTTCCCTTAACCCAATTACAACACTGCGCCAAGTAGGAGACCAATTACCCTTAGTCACTAACCAAGACTGATCGTGCACCCCTCCAACATAATACTTACTCCTTAGAATTCGTGCCCACAAACTCATCTTATCATTTAAAATATATAACGATGTTAGTTATTTCTATATAATAATTGGAAGATCCGTTCCCACAAACTCGTCAAATTGATCAAATTAGTCTAACGATGAATGTTATTTCTATATAATAATTGGAGACGATTAAAAAAAAAAAAATTGAAATTAACAATGTTCAAAATCAAACCGGATATGTAAACCGGTTTCCTGTTCTTAATTGTTTTGTTTTTTTCTTGTGCGGCATCTCTCTTCCCGATCTGAACAAATTCGCTCTGAACAATGTCTTCAACGGCACCGGAAAAGAAGAGGAGGACGATGAATCCGACGGAACCGTTGAAGAAGAGGAGGAAATCGACGGAACCGTTAAAGAAGAAGAGGAGGAAGTCGAATCCGACGACGGAACCGGAAAAGAAGAGTCCGACGCCTGACTCGACCTCGATCTCAATTCTGTCGATTCCGGATGAATTGCTGCTGATTTGCATCGCACGCGTGTCGAGATTGTACTATCCGACTCTGTCCCTCGTCTCGAAGCGTTTCCGATCTCTGGTAGCTTCACCGGAGCTTTACAAGACGCGGTCACTCTCTGGCCGCACCGAGAGTTGTCTCTACGTGGCCTTTGACTGCTCTCGTGGTTCTCGTTGGTTCACTCTCTCCCGGAATCCTGATGACAGTTATGCTTTGACTAGAGTCCTTACGACTCCCAACACCTCTCGTAGGGCTCGCTTTCCGAGTCTGGTGGCGGTTGGTTCTGATATCTACAACATTGCCGAATGTGAATTCATTCTCTCTTCTGTGTCCTCTAGAGTCTCAATTCTTGATTGCTGCTCTCACACTTGGCGCCAAGGTCCTATATTCCCCGTGGAGCTAAGATCATTTACTGCTACCGTTGTTGATCGAAAGATTTATGTAGCCGGAAGCTACGTAGATGGAGATGGAAAGATAGATGGAGATGAAAAGATTCGGGATTCGGAGAATTTGGTGAAGGTGTTGGACATAGACACCCAAACTTGGGATCATGTGCCAACCCCTAGTTGCAAAATTTTTTTGTAACCAAAGCGCTTGTATTGATGGAAAGTTCCATCTGGTGACTGACGAAGGGCTGGTTGCTTACGATTCCAAGGAAGGAAGATGGAGCACGGTTGCACGAGGGGGCGGTTTTTTGGTTTCCGATTCGTATTGCGGGATAGGGAACATTTTGTACTGTGGTCACAACGGATGGTTGAGATGGTATGACACTGAGGCGAGAAGGTGGAGAGAGTTGAAGGGTTTGGTAGGACTACCTAAGATTCCTACTCGTGAGTATAATAGTTGTGGTGTTAGATTGGCTGATTATGGAGGAAAACTTGCTCTTTTGTGGGAAGAGCCGTTCCCTGATACTTATTATTTTTTATCTGTCATTCCATCTGATAAGAAGATGATTTGGTGTGCGCTGATTGCTCTCGAAAGACGCTCTGATTCTGAAATTTGGGGGGAAGTTGAGTGGTTTGGTCGTGTGCTTGATGTCCCCCGATCAACTTGGACACCTTGGAAGGCTCTTGCTGCTACTGTTTGATGCCGTTACCATCTTTTCATTTACTTTAAATTTTGTGTTTCTTTTTTAATAAAGTATGAAACTATGATGAATGTGCTTGCTTGTGTCCTGGTTGAATAGACAAATTCCCAATAATATGTGTTTCATTATATTTTGAATAATGAATTTTGAGTATTTTGATTATTTATACAGTTAGCGTTGCAGGTTCGTGTTTTGTCTTTTGGACATTTTGTCAGAAGATTACTACTTTGTACCAGCGCCAGTGCTTGTGTGTGAGATTACAAAAAGTTTAATGTGTAGGTTCTTCTTTCTGAGGATGCTTCCAGTTCCAGATTACCATTCATTATTTGTCATTACTAACTTCTTTGGAGAGACGGCCTGCTAAGGTATTGCTTTCTTCAGGACCAGTTGTAAGATTATATACATTTCTCAATCTGTTTCCGCAATTTTAAAAACGTCTTCTCTGGTGGTGTGTAACAAGGCAATTAGAGATAGATGGCAAGTTCTTGGAACATAATGGATTACGGTCTTTTGCTCGTCCTCCACAGCACTTAATGAACGAGTTGATCTCCGTCTTCCCAGGTAACTCCCAACTCATTGACAAATGAGAAACTCAATATTAACTTAACATATAAGGATCAATGATGCTCAATGTCATACCGCTAAATCACTCAAATCATGTATAATATAAGCAGGAACCTTTATCAGATCTTGAAGCTTACACACTTGTTGTAGATCATGATGAACTGAATTCATCTGGAAACCGATGCGGACATGTAATGTAGAATTGTAGTAACACTTGTTTAAATGTGAATATTTAGTATTTTTGTAAAGACTTTATGATTGTAAATTCGTCTTCTTCCCTAAAGGGCTTTCCTTTTGAGAAAAAATAAAATGGGCTCCTCTCATTCAGCCTCATACTCTCTGTGAAATTTATGAGTTCTTGTTGTCTTGCATGTCTGTCTAAATTTTTTTTTTTATTATAGAGATTTGAGGAAGTCTTTGGTTTTGTGACCATATTAGATGATTTCCTCATTAGGTTTTACTTTTTAGGTTGTTGTATTCAACATAAGTTAGCTAATCTACTTTTTTCTGATTCAGATTCATACATAGTGGCTTGGAATCTGATTCTTGCATCTGCTTCTCATTGACGAAGTGTAGCTACTTTGGTGGACTATTTAAAACGTGAATAAGCTGTGACCCCCTGCTTTGCGGTTTGTCTAAGCGTTTGTACTTTAGCTTCTTTGCATGCCTGGCCCTGAAGTGGGAGGGTACGTATACTTGTTGGGCTAATGGAAATGTATATCTCGGGGATATGAAACGCGGGAAAATGCTAAGTCACTGGGGACTCCTATGAAGGAATGGAATGATGCACGGTCTTGGTGTGTATACATGGAGCAATGGCAGTTGCTATGTTGGGACATGGACGCCCGTTTGAAAGATGGTAAAGGCTCATTTTATTCAGCACATAATGGAAGTACATAGTCTTTCGGCAATAGTCTCTTTTGTGTAGAAATTTCTCAAGGAAGGCTTTTTTGTAAATTTAGCAATTCCTTAGATCTTTCTTCTTTTTGCCTCGACTGCGATTGTGTAATAAGTTTATACAACCTCAATCGCTATACATGACATTGCAAGACTCGAATGAAAGAAGAAATTTCGTACTTTGAACCTTAAATCGTAGGCTCACAAGTCTACAACACCTGCATTGCATTAATTTAAGGTCTTTGAACACTTGAACATTGTCCACCATTTAATCGTATGTCTTACTGATGCTATTATTAAGGTTTCCAATTGAGCTCAATTTACCAAAAAAAAAAAACAAAAAAAAAAAAGTAGATTATTGAATGTTCAGTTACAACAAGTATATTGCAGAACCACTAGGAGATTATTGAATTAACGAATACAATAGTTATCAAAAGTAGGTAGAAATGACAAAATTGTGAGCAGAAAAATTAGCTAGAACACAAGGTAGATGATCCATATAGACAAGCCAGGTGATTAATCAAAGTTTCACCCGTTACTGAGAGAAAACACATATACACAAATAATTTTGATTAATAAGAAATAAACGCCTTTGAAGAGCCTTGCGATATGAATATACCAAAATCTAAGTAAAAGATATCTTATGTCTTTATTTTGGACCGAGACAACTATACTCTGCCATAACTCTGGTTTTGAAGATTGCAAATCTAAAGATCCGGTTCAAAGTTTCAACATTTAAAGAAACGAAAAGGTAGAAATAAATGATATCTTAGTGCTGCTATCAAGCCTCAAAATCAATCAACTCATTCACGAGGCTGCTTCTTCACCCTTTCTGCCGACCCATGTTGCCTATCCTGTCTTCTTTTCTCACCCTTTGGTTTCTGATTTTTTGCACTTTCAAGTTCCTGTAATAAGAAATCACCAATATCAAATTAGCTTTTTATAAGAGAAGTTCATAACATCTTATGTTATGTTATGAAAGATAACCATTCTTTACCTTGAAATTTTTCAGAAAAGCCTTTACACCTTCAAGGAAACCTTCTTCAGGGGTGTTGTTGTTCATGTATTGCATTTTAATCTTGGCTATATCGCTCTTTGCAGATAGCTCTGTCGCATACTCTGAACTCAACACTGAGTCAAGCTCCATTGATCGGAGATGTCGAAAATCAGAATCCCCTGCAATAACCTTATACCCTCTGGCAGTCAACTCCGCAATGAGTTGAGGTCTACTCCTCTTAGTTAGACTCAAACTTCCATTGCAAATTTCCTCGATGAATCGTAGCTGTTGGTTTAAAATAGATAACTCATAGTTGATTTTCTCAAACCTTTGGCCCTGTATACAATTATTAGGTGTATTAGACCCAATATTAGAAGCATATTTTGATAGAATATATCAAATAAGTATATACTCTTTAAGTTAGAATATATTCAATACCCGTCTTTTGTTATACTCTGCAACCTTCAAAACGCAGAATCTGTCTATAACTACAAGTAGAGATAAAATGTTATACGCATATTATATAGAAAATGGGAAGAAAAAACCAAGCGAAATCTATCTTACTTACTTTCTTCTACCGTTTCAAACTTCTGCACATGACCTTTCTCATCTAATAAATGCATATTTTTTGTACTGATGGATGAGGTCAACTTGAGTGTCTTCAAAATCTCACTCTCTTTGAGAGACATCAGCCACTTCATGTTGTCCTCATTTAAAGTCAGATTCACCCAAACCGTATCACCAACACTATAGTTGACAACAGTGAACAAAGACTTGCCTTCTTTTGTCTTCACCTTTTTCATGGCTGTCACGTAAGGAATAATCCATGTATTTACAGGTTGCTCTGTAATTAAAATGGTTTTGGACTTAACCTCATACACACCAGTGGTTGTGTACGTCTGCTCTTCTTGTTTAGAAATATTGCCTTTGAATCCATTATAATGAGGAATCAAAGACACCGCATCCTTCTTGTTACCCCTGAGAAAAAGCATCATATATTCAACAATATCTTCCAGATTGTAGTTTGGAATGCTAGTACTCCAGCCGCTACCAACTCCTTTGGAGCCGTTAACAAGGATAAACGGAATATTTGGCAAGAACCTACAAGTAATAAACATCAAATCATTATATTTTACGAGTTTTAGCAAAACGAATGGTACTCGTAGAGATTGGAAAATGTATTACTCTTTAGGCTCTATCTGCTTTTTCCCGTCCAAACTCGACAAATATTGAAGATGCACATCATCATCTTAGCGAAAAAAGAGCCTTGCAGCTACAGATACTTTCGTACTCAAATATCTAGCATGTTTCGCATCCTTACCACCCTGTGACCACACAACCCAAGATTAATAGATGCATACTTAATTCTTGGTCAGAATAGGTTTCGAAACATACCTTTGATCTAGACCCAAACTGTCCTAATGGATGAAGCAAATTCATGTTGTTCGATCCCATGAAATTTTGCGCCATACCGATTATAGTTTTTGATATGACTTGCTCACCATGCTTGTAATCGGTTTCCATTGAAACAAAACCCGAGAAGTCCGAGACCTTTTCTTCCCAATTCATCTTATTTTTCAATGCGCAGTATAGAACCTTTCTCTGTACGATTTTGAGCCCGTCGACCATTGATGGTATTGTTCTACTGACATTTTCCCAAAAGAATGCAACTAATTCTGTGTTAACAAATTCTTCGTAACTAATTTGTTTCTGGCTTTTGTCAAGATGATTGTCACCCTGAATAGAAACAAAAGAGATCGATTATTAGTACTCATTAACTCACTTGTAACTCTCGTCCATATATAGTCCATACCTTATATTTCAGCATCCACGCTCGACGTCGTTCACACATCTTCTCACTAAATGCAAGTCTAATAGCGTGTCCATCGGCATCACCCTTCCAAATGTAATACCTAAGGTGATGAGAAAATTTCCGAAAGTAGTCACAACTCTCCTCACTTTTGTGGCTTGCGAGGCCCTGAAATGTAAGCAAAGGATAGTTCATATGTTGATCACTTTCGGTCTTTTCCAAACTGCTTTCAAGGAATATCATACCTTGTAGTAGCGCATTTTCCAGTCATTTGCTTTAACGCCGACAACTTTTCGCCAATCTTTATACTCATCCAATGTGTTAAACGTTTTAACTTCTTCATTGAGCTTAACCTAGATACGATATACCAAAGTCATTTTGTCATTTTCTATTGTACTTATTACCTATCACAAGTATAAGAAGTTAACTTACCTTTACAAGGGGTGTCACAAACTCAACTATAAAAGTTGGCTTGACCTTGAGTAATTGAGGCCAAAAAGTGTGGATCAAGTTAATGATAAGGCCTTTAATGTGAGAACCATCTCCATCCTGCACAATGAAAACTTAATATTAATACTATGTCATTATTATTAAACAATAAAATTTATCAAGTCAATAAAGTATAGTAATTACTTGCTCTGTAAGTATCATCAAACGACTGTATCGTAGAGAGCTAAAATCCTCATACTCCATCCCGGACTTCAGTCCAAGGCACTTCTTGATGCACTCAATTTGCTTATTCTCTCCATCACATTTAGTTGGAGATCTCTTAGCGTTTGGAATTTTTCCTCGAAGAGGATATACCCCGTACATGGCTTTGCCCATAACACTTTGGCCTGTCATCTGAACACAATAAGATTTTTAGGTTTGTTAAACATAAGAAGGTAGAGTTAGTCCAATGATCAAAATGTTAAGTGTGGTTCCACTTACAGCAAACATTTTGGCTGCAGCTCCTTCAACTAGCATTAAGGTGCACAAATCAGAAAAATCCCCTCCGGCTTCTTCAGCGTCTTCCAAGTTGTCCACATCAACTTCTTCTTCTTCTAACACAACTTTATTTTGTTCACTCTCTTTAAGCTCTTCTTCTTCTTCTTCTTCTTCTTCTTCTTCTTCTTCTTCTTCTTCTTCTTCTTCTTCTTTTTGTTCACTCTCTCCAAGCTTTTCTTCTTCTTCATTAGGTTCACTATCTGAATCAGTCTGCGGAAAGGAAAAAAAAAGACATATCATAAACACAACAATGGGTAGTTGCAGGACACACAACAATGGTTGGTTTCTTTTTCAAAAAACAACTTCTAATATACCAAACTTAATAGGAAACTATTTTACAAACACAGAGAGATTAAGCGCAAGATGATTTGGATCCTACCTCATTGACTTGTGAACGTTTAGTGACACGTAATGCTCGGCTAGCAAATTGAAGACTGCTCTTAGTTTCATCCGCATGAATCTAACATCCATACCGAAAAAAATGATCAAGTTGTACAAAACAAGATAGAGAGCAAACTCAACTGTGAATCAATCGTAAGACTAAGGCCTTATATCCAAACATACCTCTGCAAGTGTTACATTGCATATGACAGCTGTATTTGAATTTCCACCTAAAGATGTCTGCAAGATCTTTGTAAGCATGCTGTCTTCGTACGGAACACAATCCCTGATTCAACACAATGCCGCTTAGATACCATACTGCTTCCTTTCCTTCACAAAAACTAGACCAAAAAAGACTTAAATTACCTGTCAACTCCTTGGCTCAGTTTTTTAATGACAGTCCCGAGTGTCATCAAGCTTTTGTTTATATACTCTGCTCCGGTTTCTGCAGCACGTCCTGAACCCGCAAGATAACATGTTGCCTATAGAATGGGAACAAAAAAAGACTTGTGAGTGATTCCAAGAGATGATACCAGAACAGAAACACGGAAAGCGTCAGAGGCATTTCCACCACCTTCTTCATCTTGCATCTTATGTTTACTTTCTATAATCTGTTTGATGAAAAAATTAGCAAGTTAAATTTCATTCGACTTGCATATAATTAATCACTGAGGTGGATGATATATAGTGTTACCATGCGGAAAATAGTGTGAGATTTACTACTGTGAAGATTCATATTTGTCTTCCCAGTATGCCGACTGTCAAGAACCCTAAAAAGTGGTAAAAGGTTTCTTGTCTTATTAAGTTTGGAGGCAATGCCTTTATATAGTAGTTACAACATTTACCTAGTATCTTGACTCAATACAAACCATAGACCCGGCCTTTATCGGCCCAATACCCGCCGAGGACAAAGAGACAACATCTTGTTTATGTGTTTTCCAAGATATTGGAGAACCGGCAAGTTGAATAAACCACTCCGTAAGAGACCGACTCGTAAGAGGAAAAGATGCATAGTCAGAATCACACCACACAGTAAGTGTTAGTTCAGGGTTGGAACGAAGGAGAATGCCTTGACCTGGGCTATTCTTTAAGTAACGAACCACACGAAGTGCGGCTTCCCAGTGTTCTGCTTTCGGACTATTCATGAATTGAGAAAGAATATGAATCACATAGGACAGTTCAGGGCGAGTAACCCCAAGATAGATCAGACGACCAATCAATCGACGATATTGAGAAGGGTTTGAAAGTATGTCGCCTTTAACCAGAGCAAGTTTATGGTTCTGTTCAAGAGGAAAAGAGGTCGGCTTAACTCCGAGTAATCCGGTTTCGGTGATGATGTCTAGTGCATACTTACGCTGGCAAAGATACATGCCACTTGGACTACGAGCAACTTCGATACCCAAGAAGAAACGAAGAACCCCAAGATCCTTCATACGAAAACACGAACTCAAATATTCCTTAAATTCACAAATCACGGCGGTAATGCTGCCAGTAATAATCAAATCATCAACGTAAACCAAGACATGAACGCGAGTTGTACCTCTCTCAAGTGTAAAGAGTAAATGATCAGAACCATTTTGATCGAAACCATACTCTATCAGAGCCGAAGTCAACTTAGCAAACCAACAACGAGGAGCTTGTTTCAAGCCATATAACAATTTATGAAGACGACAAACCTTAGTCTTGTCATCCGTTTGAAAACCCGGTGGAAGTTGCATGTATACTTCCTCGTCGAGATCACCATGTAAAAACGCGTTATGAACATCCATTTGATGAACTTCCCAATCTAAAGACACAACCTGTTGAAGAAAAACTCTAACGGTGACCATTTTTGCCACGGGAGCAAAAGTTTCGTTATAATCAATTCCTTCTTTTTGATTATTTCCAAGAATAACTAGAGGAGCTTTATGACGTTTGAGATCTCCATCGGCTTTGAATTTTAACCGAAAAACGAATATGCAACCAAGAGCTTTCTTTCCAGGAGGAAGATCAACGATAGAGAACGTACCGGCTTCGTCAAGAGACACCATCTCATCTTGTATTGCGAGACGCCAATTTTCATCAAGAATAGCCTCTTTGTAGTTTTGAGGTTCTTTTCCTGAAGTGATAGCCAAAAGATAAACCTGATAGTTTTCTGAAAATTGAGAACTAGATATATAATTATCTAGTGGATACGGTGTGGCCGAAGGAAAAGGCTTGTGAAGTAAAGTAGTGATATAATCAGCGAGCTTAGTCGGGGGATTCTTCTTGCGGTGACCTCGTCCAAGAGGTTCAGGTTCATTCGTTTCATCAGTATTGCAAACTGGTTGAGATAATGTAATCGGTTCCGATTGAGCCAAAGACGGAGCAACTGAATCAGTAAGTGGAGAAGAGGCGACAAGATCAGTTTGTGGAGCATATGGGCCAAGGCCTTGGTCAGATTCAATGTCAAGTAATGTAGGCCCAATAGGAGAAGATGGGCCAAGACCTTGGTCAGATTCAAAGCTGTGTGTATTGACGATAGCTTCTTCTTCACGATGTTGTAAAATATCGGACAAAGAGGAAGAAGACGTGAGCTGAATTCTGTTTTGAAAAGGGAAAATATTTTGGTGAAAAATCACATCCCTTGAAACAGAGACAGTCCGAGTGTCAAGATTATAAACACGCCAACCCTTCTTTGCAAACGGATACCCAGTAAAAACTGATTTATTACTCCGAGAAGCAAACTTATCACCGCCGTGTTTTTGGTTATGAACATAACATAGACAACCAAAAACACGTACATGATTCATTGGTGGAGGCCTGCGATAGACGAGCTCGAATGGTGTTTTACCATTTAGTAGTTGTGAGGGAGTTCGATAGATTAAATATCCTGCGGTAAGTGCACAATATCCCCAAAATTCTATCGGAAGATGAGCTTGGAAACGAAGAGCCCTTGCGACGTTAAGTATATGCCTATGCTTCCTTTCTACACGACCATTTTGTTGAGGCATTCCCACACAAGACGTTTCATGGATAATGCCGTGTTGTGCAAAATAATTTGACAAAGTTATGAATTCTGAACCATTGTTGCTTCGAACGGTTTTAACTTGAACTGAAAATTGGCGATCGACGAGTGAGAGGAAATTCTTAAGATGTTGTGGTGCTTCTTATTTTGATTTTAGTAAATAGATCCAAACGCCGCGAGAATAATCATCCACAATAGTTAAAAAATATCGGGAACCACAAATGGCTGATGTCCGGTAAGGGCCCCAAAGATCACAGTGAATCATAATAACGACAAAAACGACATGGAGTTGTGTTCTTCACTCTCTCTAAAGTTTTTGTTGACTAGCTTACCATGATTAGTTACTCAATGCTAGATTACGGAATGTTCCATATTGGAGATAAATAATATATAGATTATAGGTTTTGAGAGTTGTGATGGTCAATTAGAAGCTAAGCTTAACCTGTGTTTGATTTGTATGTTTTTATTTTGTGATGAAAGCACAAATAGAGATTGTGACTGAAAAGGGATATGAAATAGCTCTAATCATTATCAATTGACTTCTTATTCTTCACGTTAAAAAAAAACATGTTATGAATATGAACCAAAATGGAGTTTCCATAATACGAGAATATATACACCATATATGCTTTTGAATGTGGTAGCTGTTCTTCCCAACTAATGATATACTAGTGCAAAAGTATCAGCATCTTGCTCTGCTTTTGCTATACCTCATATTCTGGATTATGTGTTCTGTAATTGTGAAGAGTAGACTAACTACTCACAAGTATGCTAAACTTATGAACTGTGACTTGTACTTCAAGCAAAGTCACCACTTTTGAGGAATTATACAAACAGGCAAAAATAAAATGAATTAACCAAACTGTTATTCCATGTAAGCATGTTTCTTTTCAATTATTTACATTTCTCAGACTAATAACTGATAATGAACTCAAATCCAAACCCTAAAAATCCTTTCTTTCTACGTTTCACTCAAGAAACAAAAACAAAACCTAATTATATGATTCTTGATGATCTCTACGCAAACTCTTTTCTCCATTTCTCTTGAACAAAACCCTATTCCGAATCATCAAATGCAGCCTTGGAGATCCTCTTACTGACCTTTTTCCTCAAAACAAACCTTGTAGTGTCAATAGCTAAGCAAATCTCATGGCTCAGTATGTGCCTAAACATCCAAACCGTAATGAAATCACAAATCTCCTTAAGCTCATAATCCTCAACGAATTCTCTCCATCCAAACGTCAAATCGAGCTCGTTCCTCTCCTCCTTCTCATTAGGCCACATCTTCATCACACGAATCTTCCCATCTGGTCCATAAACAGAAACCCTAATCCCATCTTTCCCTTTTGGTATCTCTGTTTCATCAAGTAAAGGAAGAAACTTTTTCGCCACTTGCGATTTCGATAACCCTAGCCTGCTCTGTTCTTGGTCCTTCTTCGTCACTTGCTTGCGAATCGGTTTGCTGCATTTCTCAATCATATTTGAGTTCACGATCTTTTCCGGTGGAGTCGCCGGAATCTTCCATCGGAGAAGGAAACCTAAAGTTGCATCGGAATCGTCTTCATCGATACATTTCACTTCGATTTTCTTCCTCTTGATGAATTCTTCTTTCTCAGCTTCGTATTCCTTCCTCTGAATCCATCGTTTTCTCTCTTTTTCCTTTAACCATAAAACAGAGTCCAAAGGTTTCTCTTGATGCTCTGTTTCTTGTTTCTCAAGATTCGTTTCTTCGTTGTCTTGTTCGTCTTCCTCCTCTGTTTTCACGATCTGGTTTTGATTCCTATCTCGGGTTAAGTCGCGTACAAGCATCATGTGGCTTAAAGCGAACGCAGCTTTAACGATTTCGTCTTGTTCTTCTCTTTCTTTGTCGTGATTGTGTTCTTCGTTCTGATTAGCTTCTTCGATAACTTGGGGATCTTCGTTCATGTCGATTTCTTCTTCGTTGAGGTTTTCTTCTTCGGATTCTGGTTCTTTATTAAGATCGAGTTTGTGCTTCTTGAGATGGGTTTCTTCTTCTTGGTTTTCGTTATCGTCACTTCTTGATCTCTTTTCTGATGAAGACGCCATTGATGATTACTCTGTTTCTTTCTCGAGTGAAAATAGGATTGGATCAATAAGCAAACAACTTCAACTATTTATAGACTTGTTTTTGCCTCCTTTTTTTTGCTTTTTGCAAATAAAGGCTTTATTTATTTATTTAGTTGATAATCCACCCTTTTTCTCTTTTTTCATTAATGCACCATAGTAATTATTTATGTGCTTGATACTAATCCAGAATTTGAGTGTAAATTTAACATTCAAGATAAAGAAAGAGAAAAAATTGAGACTAAAATAAATAAAAACTACATGAAAGGCTGAAAGCTCATAGCTTTGAAGAAGTGAAATTGGGACCTTAAAATGTAAAACATAATGGGAAGGAAAAAATCCATGTGATGTGACCATTTTTTTGTTAAAGAAGACATGTGACCATGTGATAAGCATATTACATGAATATGCATTCGATATGGAGATAAGCATGATGTTGATGAACAATGATACTAATTATAAAGGGGATAACTCATGAACACCAAAGTTCATAATTATGATTTCCCTCTCGTTTCTCACAAAATGATATCAATATCTTATGTAAGTTTGAATTATACGGTGAAATGATTTAGAGTTGTAGATGATTTTCATTAAAAAAAATAGGGTGCAGACTATACACCAAATATTAACACATGACAATAAACCAATCGTTTTTGTTTGTTAGAACTTTGAAGAAATACTAGATATGTCTGGTCGGTTGGCAATATACTACTCTTTATCTACATGATCTTCTTATGAAAGGGGAAAATGTTTAATTTTTCCCCCAAAAGATAACACTTGAAAGTGAAAGAGGTATAGGTGTTGTAGGAGAAGAGACATAGCAAGGGCTTACTTAATTGACACATATGTTTCACACACACAAACACATTAATAGTAATACTCTGTAATTCGTTACCACTAATATATCAATATGTTGTTTGCTGGTGAAATCACATCATATTCTTCCATAAATAATGAACTAACGGTGAACACGTAAATATGATTTGTTTAAAAAATTATATTATTTCGTGAGTTTGTAGGAAAACTCTAAAACTCTTATTAATAATGCGCAACCAACAAGCTCATAATAGGCTCAAATCAAAACCCTAAAGTTTATATCTATATATATAATATATATATCCTTTCTCTAGTAAATCTCCTTTAAAAAAGTACATATATAACCCTTTTTCCTAATAAAATCATGATATATGCTTGAAATCCTTAATAATCTTCTACCCAAGAAAATGAAATTTGGGCAGAAGATTATTAAGGGGTTATCTTGAAAAATTAAATAAAAACTAATCAATCTTAAAATGGAAAATCCCCTTTCTATCACAAAAAAAAACCCTAATTATCTGAATCCCCCATCTTGAAGACAATCTTCGAGATCCTCCTACTCAGCTTCATATATATAGGAAGCCTAGTAGATTTAATAGCAAAACAAATCTCACGAGTCTCTCTATGCCTAAACATCCAAATCATAAGAAAATCACAATGCATCTTAAGCTCATATTTCTTCACAAACTTGTTCCATCCACAAGTCAACACAGGGGTCTTGTCACTACTCCACATCTTGAACATCATCTCATTGGCCTCTCCGTCTGGTCCGTAAACCGAAACCCTAATCCCTTCTTTCCCGGGCGGAATCTCTGATTCTTTAAGAAGAGGAAACATCAACTTCTCCCCTTGTAGCTTCCCTAACATAAGCCTGTTTTGATCTTCCTTCACGTCACTCTCCATTAACTGTTTTCGTATCGGTTTGCTGCATCGTCCCACCGAGTCGCCGATGATCTTTTCAGGCGAAATATCCGATGTATTACTAATCCATTTGAGGAGTAATTTTAGGGTTTCTTCGGAATTGTCTTCCTCTACGGTTTTCCTCTTCTTAACCGGTTGGTTTTGATGATGGTTGGCTTGAATTATGGAGAGTTGATTTTGATGTTCATTTTGGGTTAAGGACTTTATTAACCTCATGTGGCTTAACGCGAACGCGGCGCGAACGATTTCCTTTTGTTCTTCTCTTTGTTTCTCTTCTTCTGGAGTTAATCTTCTTGGTGTTCTCTTCGTTGAAGTCGCCATTATCGATTTCTCTGTTGCTGTTTGCCTTGAAATGCAAGACTTCTAGTTTTTTATTTCCTTTTCTCTCTTGTGGAAGTACATAATTTCCTTTATATCCCCATTTGTTTGACCGACTTTACCTTAACTATTTTATTTTCCATTTAAGTTTTATTTTTAATATGTGACAAAATGAGCAAAGTTCAATAGCTTTTTGACAGCCCATGAACATAATTATTTGAGGCCCAAGTTTCATTTAGCATTAAACCCAAAAAAAATTAATCAAAAGATTTTAGGATGAAATACATCTCGTGGTTGGAAAATATTTTCCATAACTTTAGAGAACCTGAAAATTGCCACTACTTCCTAAATCCACTTGATTATCAGTTAGCTAGCCCATAAAAAGAAAAATTGAGTTTTTTTTTTCATCTATTCATATCCATGGTTGACTCTCTAATATATATAATCACATATTAAGGTTATCATTCATAAACCATGTGATAATTCCGGACCTATACGGTATTCGTTAAGTACGACTTAAAGAAGAAGAAAAAATATATGGGAAAACTTCGGTGAGTCAAAGCTGAAATCAAGGTGCTGCATACTGTCGTTGCTTTGGTGTGTTTCCACAACTTCTCTTTTTATAAGTACTTTTGAGTTTTGACCACCTTTTTATTTTTATTAATTAAAAATTTATAGATTAACTGTGTATTGTATTTATGCATATGGTGGCGTTAGCGACGCATTTGACGGTGGCGTGTACTTGTCAAGATAGAATATGCTTTTAACCTTAGATCTGAGGTTCTATATTTGTCAAAATAATATCTTAAGTAGCTTATAATTCATAAATAAATCAACTGAATGCATTACGATGTGTCAACGCATACGCTGAATGCCTAATTTGAATCTTTTGACAAAAGAAAAACTAATTAAATTCTAGTCTTGAATTTTTGATTCATAGATAGCAACAAGCCAACAACAAACATAAAACCTTAGATTAAATATTCGGTTCCTAGGTTGAAATCATATTCATATTTTATAAAGCATGTTTATTATATATCAATCAGTTACTTTCATTTTATCTTAATAAAATTTTGAATTTAAAACTATACTAATTCAAAAAAAAATATGTATCTAATAACAAAACATTTTATGATGTCAATTCGGATGAAAAAACTACCAAAATCGTAAAAACCAAGACACCATCAATTTCAAATTATTTTGATTCTTGAAACTTTAGATGATTGTGTTTTTATGGTTTGATCTGTATTTCTCAGTTAACATATCCAACTGCTTTGATTTGTTGTAGATTTTGGATTCTAGTTTGGTTACTGTCATGTGTACTATAGAGATGGGCAAAAAAGATTAATTTTTCCTGTCATAGCCAAGCTTTTGGAGGATTTTGATGATTGCAAGGAGGTGGTCTATTTAGTTCTATAGAATGCAGCCAATGGGATTTCATTATTTCATTATTTCTTCTAGTTTGTGTTTTTTGTGCATTTATATATTATGTCTTTTTTCCTTCCAATTTTTAGTTACACAAACTCATGTCTAAATGTTTATATATATATAGATAAATGAGTTAGAAATAACGAAGTAGTTGATAGAGAAACTTCTTTACTAGCTGTTTAGTTGTTTTTTTTTATCTTATGCAAGTGGTATTATCTTTTATTGCAGATTTTGGATTCTAGTTTGCTTACATGAAGTACTGACAAAATTTCAACTGATGAAACAAGATTTACAAACATAAATTCATACACTGACCCAAAACCATAATTAAACATCTTGATTATTCTTAACATTAAAACCAAAAAAAAAAAAACATCTTGATTATTTAAGTAAAAAAACTAGTTGTTTCGGAATTCTTTATCTGCATCTACCAGTTAGTCATTATTAGATCCAAAGTATTAAGAAATATGACAAAGGTAACATGTCGGTTGCACCATTATATGTTTATAAAATCCAAAGTATTAAGAAAATAAAAGAAAAGAAACAAGGTAAAACTTCGGATTCACGTGGGGACGAAGAACGTAAACTAAAAATATACACATGAATTTAAAGTTTTAAGGAGAAAACAAATATACAATAATTGGAAAATTTTAGAAAACGTGATTTATGTGCTGGATCAAATTAGGTATATTCTTCCTAGCTCTTTAATTTAGTGTTCACAGCCTTTGCCACGCAGCTTCGCTATTATCCAAAAGATTATTAGCCCACATAACAGAGACATTACACAATACGAATGTTTTTCTAAATCAGTGTACATGCATACTCATGAAATGGAATCTTGGAGATTGATAAAAAATATATGATAATAATTTATCAAGAAAAAATCCATAATATTCAATCGCTAGATGACCAAAGACCAAAATTTCTTAAGACTCTAGTATAAACCATTCATATATTACCAAAGTATTGGCTTTTTAATAACTAGACTACCAAATTATTGGCTTCATTAGACTACTTAAGAATGATGCCATGTTCGATCGGTTCTTCATTCTATGACTGCCAAAGTCATTTTTCTTTGAAAGTTTCAGTGGTACCTTCTTTTTTGATAGGAAAATTTATTTCGTAGTCCCTAATATCATGTAAATGTAAATATTGTAAGCAATAATTTTTATTATAAAGCATGGTACAACTCTTTCATGTTGAGCACATATAACGACATTATATATATCTCGTTTGATAAAGGAATGTTTCACCCACACCCACACACACATAGATATTGAAAAATTAGTTTGTCGAATGGAAAACGAACTACCAAAATAACATCTTCAATTCTACAAAATAACATTTATTTAAATAAAAAAATGTTTCACAAACACACACACACACACAACTATCATTCGCCGAAATCGCAATATTGCAATATATTTTAAATATGTATTTTATTGGTATGAAACTATTATGTTGAATACCATCCGTTGTTTAAACATTATTTTAATAGGTTATGATGACAGACGGTAACATATAATACATACATCCTTTTGATAAAGAAATGTTTACCCCCCACACACACACATATATATTGAAAAGTTAGTATGTGGAAAGAAAAACTAACAAACAAAAATAATATCTTCAATTCCACAAAAGAACAAAATATTTATAAATATCTACTAAGAACTTCAATGATGATATAATTATCATTCGGCAAAATTTTTAAATGTGAATTGTATTGATTGTTGTTGGTTAATCTCTGAAATAATTTTCTACTTGAAATCGTGTGTCAAACTCTAGAATAATTCCACATATTGTTGATTATGAATTCAAACTTAAGCAAAACTTGCATGATGATGTACTTTTAACAAGAAAACAACTTGTAAGATGTATTTTTTTTTGCTCACTGTAAAGTCCAAATCGTTTTTTATGTATATGGGTACTCATGTCTCTCCCAATTTAGTATGTACATTTTGTTTTTATCGAACAACCAATTCGCTACTCTATTATATTTGTGAAAGTTATCAAATCCAGTACATATACTATACCAATTTTCACATGTTTTGTTTCCACTTACATGATATCAAAGTCTTTTCTGTGGTGTTTTCTAGTATAAAATACTTACGCGGACATGAATCCAAAAAATGTAATAAAAGTTAATGACATTTCTGTATGTATTCTGTAATTTGTGTATTTAAGTTGAATTATTTAACAGTGTACGCACAAACATGAAAATAAGTTCAGTATAAGAGTTGAAGGATATTTTTCAAAAGAAAAAAAAAGAATTGCAGGATAAATGCAGAAATGTCATTTTTGAAATCATTTCTTGCAAAAATGCCACCATCAATAATTTATTTTAAAAAATGTAATTAATTACAAATTTTATCTCTAAATTTCTAAAAGGGTTTTGACCTCTAACACTCTAAATCTTGAAGACCAACATTTAAAATAATTAAACCAAACCAAACATATTCTAGATTTTGTTTCGCGTTTAATTGAATATCCATATTGTATTCACCTCTTTTACGAATACAAATTGCACTATTTTGGGGGGAAAAAATAAGGGCAAATTGCTGTTTTTAACCCAAAATTTTATTTTTTCAAAAAAACTAAACCAAAACTTGAATCAAATGCAACTCTAACCTATCGGACGTAGAAAATTACAGTTACTCCCATATGACCAAACAAAAAACGCGAAACCGATATTACCATTTTAACCTTCGGATGTGTCAGACTTCTTTAGAGGTCTGATATTCGACTCTAACAAAAGTCTGATACTGATTAAATTAGTAAATTTAAATTATAAAATAAAATAAAAATATTTGTTAGCAATTGTTTGGACAAAAATTAAATATTGACGATGTCGATGTATAGAAATTAAAATTTCATAAACTTCAATCAAATTAAACAAGGTTAGTTAATTATGCACATATCCTAAAAATATCAGACTTCTGGAGAAGTCTGATATTTAATTAACTAGTAAATTTAAATTTAAAAATTGTAAAAAATTATTTTCTCAAAATTACTTGTACATAAATTAAATAGAGACGATTATTGAAGTATTGAAATTAAATTTCGTGATATTAAATCACATTGACTACATGTAAGGTAAAGTATGATGTTCAGCTGAAAACATGCTTTGAAATGTAAGAAACATTTACCTATAAATTTAGGGTTTAGATTCATGGATTAACAAATTTACTTTTGAAATGTTAAATTCGCACATATGTGTTGTAAGGTGCCTATATTTAACGAATTTGATGGAAAATATAGGTTTGTTTTTAATATTTTCACTGATAAGTGCAAAATATTAGATTTAGAGCTTATCAGACTTCTCCGACAGTCTAATAATTTAACCTCTTCTGAAGTCTGATAATTTAAAACTTTTGAAAAATTGACGCCTAAAATTTCAGACTTCTATGTGAAGTTTGACGTTTTAAAAATAATTGAAAAAACAAGAATTAATATATATTAGTAAAAAGCCCTAAAAAAGGCGAGAATATTGCCGCCCAAACTTAAAATATTAGTAAAAAGCCCTACAAAAAAGCGGGAATATTGCCCTGTCAGACTTTTTTAGAAGTCTGATGTTTTAGAATTCTCGCTCTATTCAGATTTGACCTAAAATATATAAATTTTTTTTACAGGTTTGACCTAAAGTTGGTCCACACAAAATTTTAGATCTGCAAAAAAAAACCGACACAATTCTCTCTCTCTCTCTCTCTCTCTCTCTCTCTCTCTCTCTCTCTCTCTCTCTCTCTCTCTCTCTCTCTCTCTCTCTCTCTCTCTCTCTCTCTCTCTCGGAGAAACTGAACCGACATCTTTGTCTTCATCGTTTTCTCTGGAATTCGTCGCTTCGATCATCCCCTCTGTCTGCGCCGGTAAGTTTCTTCTACTACTCTCTTCCCCTCAATCCGTCACCTTCTCGATACTGATTTCTAGAACGTCACCAGGACTGAACTCTTGTCTTTTTTGATTCCCAGATCTATTTCTCTCCCTTCGCCGTGGTCACCGAGGATGACGTCTTCGTCGAAGGTCAAAATGGGAGGACCTGAATTCCCTCCAAGGATGTTCAGACCTGGGTATGAGCCTGAACCAGACAAAAGCATATATTATTTCAGCGGTAAGAGAGATCTAATGGATGCTCTCCAACAAGCGCTGGAAGATAGTGAGTGGGAAGAGCTTCGCAACTCAGCCTTCAGGGCTGTGTGATAAGAACATGAAGACATGCAGAGACATGCTTGCGTATGAGATATTGACTAAGCTCGGCCGAACCGGTCAAGAGGAACGTACTCAGGAGGAGAATCAATTGCTAGACGTCTACGATGATATTCCCCTTTAACTTTTGGATTCCCGAAAACAATGAAACTTTGCATATATGGTGTAATTAAAACTTATCCGACTTGTTTTGCAGTCTGATGTTCTATTTTTATCTGTTTTTATTGAATTATGTTTTAGTCTTTTTAGACCTGACGATGAAGCAAACACACAAGTACTACAAATTAGGTTTAAGCGAACCTCAACAACCAAAGTTTAAGAAACGAAATACAATACCTTCTCATATACAATATATAGAACAGACTGCGGAAGCCGTCTGATAGAAGGTATCAAACAGACTGCTATGGTAGTCTGACGAAAAGACTATTTTTTGCTCACACATTTTGTTTTTTGTGGCCTGGTTGATTACAATTAGAACAAGTATATTGCTTGGGAACCTTGCATGGTTTATGGCCCTTGCTATCAAAACACTTTCCGACATAGATAGCGTCGGACCAATTCCTTCCTCGGCCAGCAAATCGGTCGACCACACAATGCAACTCATACGTCTTATAATCTACATCTTCTTTATCATCTTCATCTTCACCTCTCACTTTACCATACACGCTATAATCTACACCATCATAGTAAGACGGATTAAATGGGCAGTAGCTAACTCGACCATGCTCCTTACTTGCCTATCATTGGTGACATAAATAGGAGGGCTATCCAGACCAAACTGTTGCAAGAGTGGTTCCGGTAATGGATATGATAAGTCCACCAAGTCGGTTTTCTTGTCCAGCATATAATCATCTTGAATCATCTCAACAAGTTCACAATATGTAGACTCGTCGCCCAAAGTGATAAACCGCCCACCTTTGAGAGGATCCACCACAAAATGCCATATCAAGTCTCTCACAATCCATTCACCAACATTAACAAGTAATTGCACCATTATCTGTCCAAAAAAATTATTTAAACCAAAGTTAGCGATCTCAGTGGAAATTTCAGACATCTAACAAAGTCTTATTTAATTAGCAACATTGCCTGAACTTATGAAAAAATTATTTAAAAATAATTACACAACATAAACATTTGATACTAACACAGGGTGAACATATACAAGTAACACACCTATTAAAAATTTAAAATCAACGAAATTCATCACAAATATACAAAACAAAAACGGTTTTCAAAATTTAAAACATCAGACTGCCAAGTAAGTCTGGAAGATTTAAACTTCCAGACTTCTATGTCAGTCTGAAGAGGAGTGTATTTTTGCAATTCGATTTTGATGTACAAGACTGCGGATGCCGTCTGATAAAGTTACCAACCCAGACTGCTATAGTAGTCTGAAAAGACTATTTTTGCAATTGACCAAACTTTGACTTTTCCGTCAGACTGCTCTAGCTGTCTGAAAAAAATTGAAAGGTATTTCTGACATTGACCAAAATATTGACTTTTAATGTCAGACTTCTTTTATCGGTCGGGCAGTCTGAAAATTATGGTGAGGTATTTTTGCAATTGAACGAACTTTGACTTTTTTATTTAGACTTCCATCGCGGTCTGCAAAATCATTTAGACTACCAAAGATGTCTGACAAAAATTTGTGTATTTTTTGCGTTGACCAAAATCTGTGAAATCAGACCATCTAAGCCGTCTGAAAAAATTCATAAATTGCATACTGCCATAGAAGTCTGAAAGTTTTTCGATCTAACCAAGACTTAAATAGAAGTGATATTATTCCCCCCAAATAGGTCAACATATGAAAATTTTCGGTCAATTACAACTAGTACCCTTTTTTTTTTAGATTTCTGATTCCGTCTGAATAGACAGTCAACTTGCGGTCAAAGTGACTGATTTTCCTGCAGACAGAAAATGAAGTCTTAATAGAAAGTCAATTTTTCGGTCAATTGCAAAACTACCCTATGCCTCGATTAGAGGAATTTTCATAATTTTTTTGGTTTCAAAGGAAATTAGCAGACTTCATAATGAGTCTGACTAGTTAAATGTCAATTGCAAAACTACCCTCTCGTTGACTAGTTGAGTTTGAACAGACTTCTAAAGCAGTCTGAGTATACAACTCAGATCTGCAATTCAACGATATGCAAAAATCGTACCTATATCGGTTTCGAGTTTCATTTCGCCCTCGTTGGCCGCCCAGATCATATAATCCCACCGAAATCCCGCCAAGCCTGTCGTCGTTTGCCCTTTTTATGACATTATTTCCGATTTCGGTAGGTTTTAAACGGAAACGCAAAGGAAAATCTGGAGAAATCGGAGAGAGTAGTCGCGAAAAGTGTTGGAGTGCTCTATCCTTGAGCTTTAAAGGCGGAAATAACGTGTAACTTACTGCATTAACTCGTCGACCATGGTGGTTGTCGTGGAGGTTGAGAATTGATGACAATGGCATTTCCGTAAATAAGTTAGATCTGAGAATGCCCTTAGGTCTATTGAAAAAATGGTTAGACTCTAATAGCAGTATGATGAGTGGCATATTCGTTAATACACAGATTCATTAAGGGTAATTCGTGGGATTTTGAAAGAGATGAGAGTAAGAGGTTAGTTTTAGCTTTGACTTCAAGTTTTGGTCTATTTTTGCAAGTACCCCAAAAAATAATAGGAAGCTCTTCATTGGAAAAAAAAAAAAAAAAAATTAACAAAACATTAATGGCTTCGAGAAGTGATATATGGCCGAACAAAAGAGGGTTTGAATCATTATAAGCATCAATGGACTTTACTTCAACACCAAAAAAAGGAGTCAAAATTAACGTGTAAATAAAAAAAAAGTCAAGCTTTTTACAATATGGTATTTATATTATTATTCGTTAAATACGCATTATTTTCCGTTATCTCTACGGTGTATGTATACATAACTAAGTATATATAAATAAAGAGCGTGTTTTGATAATACTTGCCTTTAAGAGCCTCTCTTTCCTCATCACACCTCTTCTTCTTCTTCCTCCAGATAGGAAGAGACTTTCTAAGCGATTTCACGAGGCTCAGATCTCCGATCTTGTGAGATCTCTTCGAAAGGTAAATGCCTGTAGTTTCTTAATCTTTTCTCTCTGGATGTGATGCATGTCGTTGAGGTTTCACCGATTGCGATTTTGAAAATTGTGTCGGTTCTGGGGTTTTTCATTCAGTTTTCGCCGATCAGATTTGAGTCATTGGTTTGGGTGCTTGATTCGATGACGTATTAGTGTTTAGCCATTAAAATGGATTTGGTTTGGTGAAATTGTTTGTCCGATCTGGGTTTAAGCTAGAATTTTGATTATGGATCTGAATTTTGTTGGATTTTGTCTCTGATTACTGTATTGCTTGTTGATTTGTTTTTATAACATCTACATTGATTAGATCTAAATGCATGATTTTTTTTTTTGTTCTGTGTACTGATTATTTTGTGGGTGTTCTGTTTCCATTTAGTCAATTCACCATATTGTGGATTTCTCAACGTGGTTTTAGACTAGTTTAATCAACAAGTGTGGAGAAATTTTCATATTTCACATGACTCATGTTCAATTTTCGTGATTTTCCATTATGATATGAGGAAAAAGTGTTAAGGAAATCAAAATTCCACAGTAGAAAGACAAATTAGGAGGAGTTGTAATCTGGTGGCTTGAATAAACTGAATCTGCAGATCCAATTTTTGCCTTAATGTATTATGATTGATCTTAGAAGTATATTATGCAGCTGCATTCTCATATTGTGATTGCTCTTGTTTAGCTACCCATATGTTTAAACTGACGTTTGCGTTTACAGGAAAAGGAGTTTAGTACATCAAGATGAAGGCACTCATTCTCGTTGGAGGGTTCGGTACTCGCTTGAGGCCATTGACTCTTAGTTTTCCTAAGCCGCTTGTTGATTTTGCTAACAAACCCATGATTCTACATCAGGTACTATAATGATATTTGAATGAAGCATTTACTCTCATGAATCATGTTTTAACTGAGGCATGTATTCTTGTAGATTGAGGCGCTTAAGGCAGTTGGAGTTGATGAAGTGGTTTTAGCCATCAATTACCAGCCAGAGGTGAGAGACTAATCTCCTATATTGTCGTTGCAGCTATGTTCTGGTGATATGTTTGTATTTACCATTTATGGTGTGTAAACAGGTGATGTTGAACTTCCTGAAGGATTTTGAGGCAAAACTCGAAATCAAAATCACTTGCTCACAAGAGACTGAGCCTATGGGTACGGCCGGTCCTCTTGCTCTAGCGAGAGACAAATTGGTTGACGGGTCTGGAGATCCCTTTTTCGTCCTTAACAGTGATGTGATTAGTGAGTACCCACTCAAAGAAATGATTGAGTTTCATAAAACTCACGGTGGCGAAGCCTCCATTATGGTCACAAAGGTGAGATTACCAAACCTACTAATAATATCTCCATTTACGGGATAGTATGTTATTCGTATTATTTAAACCTGCGTGTATTGGTTATAGGTCGATGAACCCTCGAAATATGGAGTTGTGGTTATGGAAGAATCTACAGGAAAAGTTGAGAGGTTTGTGGAAAAGCCCAAACTGTACGTCGGTAACAAGATCAATGCTGGGATTTATCTTCTGAATCCATCGGTTCTTGATAAGATTGAGCTAAGACCGACTTCTATCGAAAAAGAGACATTCCCTAAGATTGCAGCAGCGCAAGGGCTCTATGCTATGGTGCTACCAGGATTTTGGATGGACATTGGGCAACCCCGTGACTACATTACGGGTTTAAGACTCTACTTAGACTCTCTAAGAAAGAAATCTCCTGCCAAATTAACCAATGGTCCACACATTGTTGGGAATGTTCTAATCGATGAATCCGCTAAGATCGGGGAAGGATGTTTGATTGGACCAGATGTCGCAATCGGTCCTGGCTGCATTGTTGAGTCAGGGGTTAGGCTTTCGCGGTGCACGGTCATGCGTGGGGTACGTATCAAGAAGCACGCGTGTATCTCGAGCAGTATCATCGGGTGGCATTCAACGGTTGGGCAATGGGCACGGATTGAGAACATGACGATCCTCGGGGAAGATGTTCATGTGAGTGATGAGATTTATAGCAATGGAGGAGTTGTTTTGCCACACAAGGAGATCAAATCCAACATCTTGAAGCCAGAGATAGTGATGTGAAAAATAAAATGTGATATTAATTATGATTATGTGGTTTGATTAAGGACCAAACTTGTTAAACTTTTGTTTTTTATGTCTTTTCTTTACTTTCTCAACTTTGTGTTTTTCATTATTCTTATCGGCTTGAATAAGCATCAAAATCCAAAATGCTGTATATTTTGTTAGGGGTTTAAGTCATTTGTTGTTATTGTTTCTCTATTCTTGTAACTTATCAAAACCAATTTCTAATGTATTTCAAGATCCTTTTTGAATCTTATATATAATAGCAGAGTTGTCTTTCCTCCTAAGGCGTCCACGTCACCCGCTGTGCAAACCCAACTTTTCCTCTCCTCTGAAACCGAAAGCTAAATTCTCATGTCTTTTTTGCAAGCTCTTCCAAATTCCACATCCGTTTTGTCACACGGGGCACTTGAAACGTCGGCTTATAAAAGATAAGTAGGTCTTTACTCGGTATCGATGAATCAATAACTTCCATTTTCCATCCGGCGATTATTCATCCTCTCGACATGCTCCGGTGACTTTATTATATATGTAGAGAAACCAAAAAAGATGTGGATATAAGGACTTCCTTCTTCTTTGCCTTCTATTCCTCAATATTTTTTTTGTTTTTCTTGGGTTTTTTTCCGTTGTATCAGAGAATAGTCGTGGGTAGACGCATCAAGAGGTGGTGACGGTGAGAGATCGACAAGAGAATAAAGAGCGAGATCGTGTATCATTGAATCGGAGTAAGAGAAGAAGCATTCAGGAACAAGAGATATGTTCATCAAAATCACCAGACATCCGGGTAGATACAGCTTTGAAGTTGTTTCACCACCAATATCACACTCAAACTCACCTCCTCTGTTTCTAACCCTAAAAGACAAAGCTCTATTTCTATCAGAACTCAAATTTCCAATTCAGAGCTCGAATCGCTCTTTTCAACAAAAGATCGCCTTCAGAGACGTCGCATTAAGCAATCAAATAATTGTGCGTCTATGATTTCTTCTGGAGTAAGACTCGAAAACATAAGCAAAAGCTACAAAAGCGTTATGGTGCTGGTAAAACCACACAACTCAAGATAATCATAGGTCAATAACAACCCGATTGGAAAAACGTGATTACAACAAACCCCAATTTGAAAGTTTGGTTTTGAGTCTAGAATTCGAGGTTTCGATGGAGATTGTGAAGAAGCTTCCGAACGCGATAGAAGAAACTGTTGGTGATTTAGAAGTGATGGGAAGGTTCAATTAGTTGATTTGGATAGAATGTTGGTGCTAAGATGAGTAAGTTGATGTCGCAATTAGGATTTATGTCGGAAAATGAGAAGATAGGCTTCTGGCTTCTGTTTGTAGTGATTGGAAATGACAATTTCACTTGGGGAGATTTTGCTTCAGGTATATATATATGAATAAAAATGAATGATTCTTGAGAAATGTGATTCCTTTGAGCTAATGTGTGATTATTATGTGTATAAATAGAATCTAGATTTATTTTTTTTGGATGAACCAACGACTCATTTGGATATTGCTACTATCGAGCGTTTCTTGATTAGTTATGTACTAAAATTGTGGAAATTGTGGGAGCCTAAGCTAGCACAATTAAATTTGTAAGGGTTCGTGAAGAGGAAGAGATTTCTAGGGTTAGCTAAGGTCGCAAGAGACGAGTAAGAGCTTTTTTTTTATTGCTGTGTAAACGTTTGAGTGCAAGATTGTGAATGCCTTCTCAAGGGCTTTTACATCAAGTATATATACTATCTCTAAGGCGGCTAAGCTTCCTAAGTCTTCGTGGATTCCTTCCTTGCCTAGGTCGGTTGCGTCAAAGTGGGCTTCGCGTCTGGACCGGGCCGTGGTACTTAGGCTTCGGACCACCTTCATGTTGCTGAGTTGCTGGGTCGAGGATGCTGTCGGACCGGGGACTCTACTGGGCCGAAGACACGGTCGGCCCGTCACAGCGTCGCCAAGCCGAGCCCGTGGTCGGCCTTTTGTCCGTGTCGAACCAGTGGTCGGTCCCTTGGCAGGCCGAGCCCGTGGTCGGCCTCTTGTCCATACCGAGCCCGTGGTCGGTCCTGCCTAGTCCCGGACCTTCCTGCTTCGCCTCACTCCATGATCATTTGCTTTGCTTCTCTTCGTAGGAAGACTTAGGTGCTATTCTGCCTCGTTCGTCGAGAGTCCGGGGGGTCACTTCTTCGAATGTTTGACTTTGAACGTTAATGTTGAGTGGGTGAAAACCGACCCCAACAGTTAGCCCCCCAGCTCGGTAGTGTTAGAGATAATAGTGCCGAGTTAAAGATGCGTTGGATATCAGCGTTACCGTTTAAAGTCAAGGTATTCGCCTATCCTTTCTCACAGTAGTAGAGAGTGACTTTATATTGGAGGTATTAAGACTCCGTAAGCATTCTGAAGGTTTCAAGACTTCCTGCTTCGTTTGCTGAAGCTGCTGCATTTTCTGCAGAAAAGATTATTTTTATTTTTATTTGTTTTTTGAAGGTTTTAAGACTTCGTATTCCCCAAGGAGGTTTTAAGATTCTGTATTGCGATCGCCAGTGTCAACGACGTCTCCGGGCGACAGCCAAATGATTTCTGGAGGGAAGAGTGTTTTTGAACCGAGCTGGGACCCGCTAAAGAGGTAAGGAGAATAAAAAATTCCTTTTCAAAGAGATAAGGTTTCACTTTTTACCTTCTCTCTCCTCCCTTCCTTTCTTCTCCACTTGTTTGCTTTCAAAGAGATAAGGTTTTATTCATCCTCCTCCATTACCATCTAGTGCCGCCGCCGGAGCTTCACGCCGCCACCGCCGGAGCTTCACGCTGTCTCCGACCGGAGGTTCACGCCACCGCCGATCGGAGGTTCGCGCCATCGCCGACCGTGAGCTCGCGTTGCCTACGTTCACTTTTCTTCTTTGGTGAGATTTCTCATTGCCTTCTCAACCTATTTTCTCTAGTCTTTATAAGCTTTTAGTTGAGAAGCTAAGCTCTTGGATCTAGCCTTTAGGAGGAACATTCCTTGATTGTAGCTAGTTGCTAAGCAAACCCCTTGTTTCTCTTGGTTCCCATGAGTTTTGGTTGAGGAACTCAAGCTCTTATAGCCTTTAACTTTAAGAATTCTCTTTGAAGACTATCCATAAAAGAGGCTTGTTCTTGTGGTGTGTTCTTGGTGAAAGATGAAATTTCTTGACTTTTGATCTATCTTGTTGACTTGTGTGTAGGTAGATTTGTTGTTATGGAACAAACCACATTAGGTTCGGTTGACCATGGTCAATTGGCGGTGCCGCCGTGTCAAATCGAGGACACCATCATGCCGTCGCCTCGGGACACCACCGTCATCGCGCCGTCGAACCTAACCGAAGGTACCGCCGCGTTTCCGACCCAAGCCAAAGACGTCTCGGCATTGCCTACCCGGACCGATCGTGTGGTCGCATCGCCAAACCAAACCAACCTCACAGTCGAATCGCCCGACCGGACCGACCGCGTGATCACGCTACCAAGCCAAACCGACCCCGTGGTCGCGTCATCACGCCAAGCCGACCCCGTGGTTGCATTGTCAAGACGAACCGAGGGCGCGGTCCCGACACTGTCCTCGCCGGTGGTTACGACGGCGTCCTTGGCAGCCTCGGAGTCGGTGGCAGGCGTAAGAACTTATCACAAGAACTCTGGCGCCAGGATTTACCTCCATAGCAAGCTTACTGTTCCACGACTTTGTCTTGGCAGACCCGATAAGGGTGATGAGGACGTCTTTGACGACTTAGCAGAGGTTAAGGAAGTGAGGAAGCCTAGTGGTGATGAGGACTTGATGGCCCGCAACGGGGGAATTGGACTCTCCTTCCCCCTTAACGATGAGGACCTGGGGCTCCCAGCTAGTGCAGCCGATGCCGCTCTGTCGTCAGACTCTTCCTCTACTTTCAAGTCACTTCCTTCTGATGCTGAGGACGGTGATGATGACACCCTTGCAGAGGTTGGACGGCCCGCTGTAGCCAAGAAGAAGAAGGCGCGTCTGGACCCTCCGGGATCCAGCCTTTCTGACGAGGAGTCTCTACAGCTTCTTCGAGAGAGGTACGAGATTTCGGACGAGATCAGGCTGGTTGTTCCCGATCGCACTCAGCGAGCCGATGCTCCGCCTCTTGGGTACTTCACCTTGTACGAGAACTTCATCGAGCACTGCTTGCTGTGGTTTCCGGTGCCCAACTTTCTTCTTCGTTTCATAGAGGCAAATGGTATATCCCTTGCTCAGATCAACCCAAGAGGGTTGAGGCACGTCATCGGTATTTACGTGCTAAGTAGGGAGTGTAACGCGGAGATTAGCACTGAGTAGATGTCCGCCTACTGGACTTCAGGCCCCGTGGTCGCGCAGAGGAACTTAGGTATCTTGTTTCTCTGGTTCAGGGTCGCACGCTGATTGATGGGTTCCCGAGCAAAGACGGCCACTTTGAGGACCGATTCTTCTCTGTCAAGATTTTGGAGAAGACCATTGAGGCGGATTGCATCTCCCTCGTCAAGACGAGTTTGGAGAAGAGATTTAATTATACACTTAGAAATATTTTTCGTTGCGTGCTCACGTTTCTTGTGCTAATTTTTAGATTGTTTCTTTTGGCAGTGAAGCCAGCATCTCAGGCAGTCAGCCAGAGTGACGCATCTGCCATCCATAGCATTCTTGCCTCTGGGAATGGTGACTGGGTGAAGTCTTTTACTCGTCAGAGGATCCAGAAGGCGCTTTCCACCAGGATCTTCCCAAGGAAGGTTCTCGGATGGGGTGCTCCTAGGGTTTCAGCCTACCAGCGAGCGGGGAAGGCGAAGGCGGTGTCGACGAGCGTCGCGGTCCCAGCGATGACATGCTCGCAGACTCGGGCTCCGTCGACTACAACGCCAAAGACTCCTGCTGCACTAGTCCAGCGCTCTCACGCTCTTGACCTTAACCCTGACGAGATTGCGACGCAGCGTGAGCAGTCGCGGAGGAGAGCTCTTATGTCAGAGGGCAAGGTGAGAAGTACTCCCGATAGGGCACCTCCGAAGCGACAGAAGACGGACTCTTCTCCTGCCTTTGTTGCCGGGTTGACGAGCCAAGGCGCTGCAGTACCATCCTCTCCGATTCCCGGCTCCAGTGGGAGGGTTTTTGCGCTGGCGAAGGCAAAAGTTTCTGAGGTTCGGTTTCTTTCCCTCCTTGTGCTTGTTATTGTTACTTAACTTCTTTTGGTCTAATATCATTCCCTTTGTTTTCTCTGTATGTAGCTTTCCGCTCAGCTGGACCAACTGAACTTCTGCTTTGAAGAGGACTCTCGCTCTCGTGACAAGGAGCTCATCGAGGCCAAGAAGGCCAACATTGAGCTTGCGGAAAACTTGACGGACCAACCCAGACGCCGCGGAAAAGCTTTTGGTTGGGAGGAAGATCCCGATTTATAGTGCTCGTGACGTGTTTGGTGAGCTTTTCTCTGGCGTGAGGCAAGCCCTAGAGATCTCATAGGATGACGATGTGGCCGATGAGGATGAGGAGGCCGATGAGCGACCACCTTTCTCCGTTCATGACTTAGTTTATTTTTATTCATTTTATGACTTTCGCTTCTAAGACATTTATCGGATTTGATGACTCTTGGTTGTAGTATTGGATGGTTTGTATCCTTGCTACCATTTTCGATCCTTGCGTTGTGGCAAATGCAGGATGACTCTGAGTGTAGCTCTTTGTTTCTTATAATGAACCTTGATGGTTTTGGAGTAATGTACTCGCTTTAGATATCTTCCTACACTTAGTAGTGCTTTAGGCTGTAATGTGTTTCTCCAATGCGTTTGCCAACGCCGCTGTTGGGCTTTGTGAGTTGGTGCTGCTTTTCTGGACACGTCTGTCCGAGAACAAGTACACCCTAAGTTTTACCAGCGTGCATCATGAGTTTTCTGAATGACTCGTTTAGGGTACATACTGAACGAAATAATTGGCAGCTGCTTTTTACCAACGACGCTTGTTGGGTTTCTGAGTGATCAGTTGGGTTCGTCCGCCCCAATACTGAACACTGATACTTATATAGCGCGCTTTGAATCCGATGCTGGATGTTGTCGTGGTCGTATTCCCGCATCATCACTGTGGCCAGTAACAATGAATACGGAACGACTCTGATTGAAGCCTTGAGAAGCCCATGAATGATGTAGTTGTTCTCATGTTGAGGCTTGTGTCACATACTTGACGTTTCTGGTGACGCGGTTGTGGAAGAGCGGAGTACGGGTACCCCACTCCCCCCCCCCTTTTAGACGAATAAGGGAATTGAATTCGTCTGGAGAATGGTGGTGAAAACACTCACACCCCCCCCCCCCCCCCCCCCTTTAAGGTGGAGGAGGTCAAGTGAGATCGTCCAGAAATGAGGCTTAAGTAAAACACTCACTCCCCCCCCCTAAGGCGGAGGAGATCAAGTGAGCTCGTCCGGAAACGAGGCTTAAGTAAAACACTCACTCCCCCCCCCCCCCCCTAAGGCGCAGGAGATCAAGTGAACTCGTCCGGAAACGAGGCTTAAATAAAAATACTCACTCCCCTCCCCATAAGGCGGAGGAGATCAAGTGAGCTCGTCCGGAAACGAGGCTTAAGTAAAAACACTCACTCCCCCCCCCCCCTAAGGCGGAGGAGATCAAGTGAGCTTGTCCGGAAACGAGGCTGATGAAGCGCGTATTCCCCCCCCCCCCCTTTTTGACGGAGGGGGGAAACTGAACTTGTCCGGAAACAAGCTACCTACGTACCTTTTTGCAGGGATCAAGTCGCCCTGTAGTTCGTTGAAGCACTAACTCCCCTTCTTTTTTCGAAGGGGGGTAACTGAACCTATCCGAGGACAGGCTGCCTACGTACCCTTTGCAGGGATCAAGTCGCCTCGTAGTTCATTTTAGAGAGAATACTAGTGATAGTAATTCTTCACGTGCGTGGCATTCCAAGAGTGGAAGATTGGAGCGCCGGTCATGGTGGCAAGTTCGCAGACGCCAGGACGAATAACTGTTGTGATCTTGTATGGGCCTTCCTAATTAGCTCCGAGCTTGCCTACGTTTGGCTCTGCTGTGTTTTGGAACACCTCTCGCAGGACTAAGTCACCCTTGCAAAAACGTCTTTCTCTAACTTTGGAGTTATAATACCTCGAGGTTGCGTTCTGATAGTTGTTAATCCTGACAAGCGCTTGGTCGCGTCGCTCATCGAGGAAGTCCAACACATCAAGAAGCATGGAGCGGTTGATTGGTTCGTTGCTGGGTAAGAGCTGATGTCGTACTCCAGGCGAGCAGATTTTGGACGGGATGACGCATTCAGTTCCATAGATAAGGGCAAAAGGAGTTTCACCTGTTGCTCGACGGGGAGTGGTGCGGTGGGACCACAAAACTCCCTCTAGCTCGTCAGCCCAGCGGCCCTTCTTTGCCTCTAAGCGCTTCTTAAGGCCATCAAGGACCGTCTTATTGATAGCCTCTACTTGACCATTGCCCTGAGGGTAGCGAGGCGTAGAGTTGCTAAGGCGGATATTCCATTTTTCACAGAATGTCTAGAACCGATTGGATATGAACTGCAAACCGTTGTCTGTAACGATCTCATATGGAACTCCGTGACGACATATGATGTTTCTCCAGACAAAGCTTTCCACTTGGACATCCTTGATGTTAGCATAGGCTTCAGCTTCCACCCACTTTGAGAAGTAGTCTGTTAGAACAAGTAAGAACCGCTTCTCTTTTGATGGGTGCAATGGTCCAACAATGTCCATGACCCATCTCATGAATGGGTAAGGCGCAGTGACAGAAAGGAGCATCTCAGTTGGTTGATGGATCTTTGGAGCGTGTCGCTGGCACTTCTCACACTTGGCTGAGAACTTCATGCAATCGCCTACTATTGTAGGCCAGAAGTAACCATGTCTCTTGATTTTGATCGTAAGCGCTTTGCCTCCTGAATGATTGCCGCAAGACCCACTGTGGACTTCTTCCATTATTCGTCTTGCTTCTTCTCCTTCCACACAAGTGAGCATAGGACCGGAAAATCCCCATATGAAGAGGTTACCATCAAGTAGAACATAACGAGCAGCTTGCTTCTGTAAGTTGCGGGCTCCCCACTTGCTACTGAGCAATTTGCCATCGGCAATGTACTCTCGTATCTCGTCCATCCATAACTTGTCGCAGCCGTACTCTGGTTCTTCAGCGTCTTCGTTCATTAGGATTGCTTCGGGGTGATGAGAGCTGCCGGCAGCAGAAATATCAGCAACGGGGACATTATTGACAGGGTTGTCGGCGTCGTGCATGTCAGCGTCTGGGACTTCGGGAACTTTTGCCATCTCTATGTCTTTGTTGGTTGCCTCAGCAAGGGCGCCTGCTTGTTTTACTGCTTGAGAGCGTGTTGAGAAGGCGAGCGTCACATCTTCTTGAATGCTGGGGAATTCAATGAACTCGACTGGAATGATCCGCTTCAAAGCCAGATCTTTTAGCGTAGCAGTGGCGGAGGTAAGGTTGGCCAACGCGTCGGCGTTCATATTCTCACCTCTGGAAATCCTTGTAAGGGTGAACTCCTGGAATAAAGAAGCAAGGTTCTTCACTATCTTCAGACAAGCCTCCATGCGATCATCCTTTGTAATGTACTCGCCGCTGAACTGACTGGTTACCAGCTGTGAATCGGAGAACGCATGAATATGTTTGATCCGCAGTCCTTGGGCGAGCCTCATACTCTGCTTCGTTGTTAGAAGCTTTGAATCCATTCGAAACGATTTCTCAAGGACCTCTCCGGTTGGCGACACTAATCGTATCCCAACTCCAGAACCATTATTTGAGGATGAGCCGTCCACGTACAGCTGCCAGATCCCGGGCTGTACCTCCTTGGAGTCTTTGTCTTCTGGGAGTTATATGAGGAAATCCGCCAGCACTTGTGACTTGTTGCATGTTCGCCCTTTATACTCGATGTCATACTCGCTGAGCTCCACAACCCACTTGGCCAGCCTGCCAGATTGACTTGGGCTATGTAAAACTGAACGTAGCGGGAAAGTACTAAGGACAATAATTGAGTGAGATTGAAAGTAAGGTCTTAGCTTTCTTGATGCCATGAGGATGGACAGTGCCAGCTTTTCCAATTGAGGGTATCTTGTTTCAGCGTCTGTGAGTGTCTTGCTCACATAGAAGATAGGCTTCTGCTCGCCTCTTTCCTCCCGCACAAGGACAGCGCTAACTGCAGTCTCTGAGATAGCAATGTAGAGGAAGAGAGGTTCTCCGGTCACTGGCTTAGCAAGGATGGGTGGTGTTGCCAGATATTCCTTAAGCTACTTGAAGGCGTCTTCACATTTTTCTGACCATTCGAACTGTTTGTTTCCTCGCAGAGTGTTGTAGAAGGGAAGACACTTATCAGTGGAGCATGAGATGAATCGATTGAGTGCAGCCATTCTCCCAGTTAATCTCTGTACTTGACACTTATTCCTTGGTGAAGCCATCTGGATCAGTGCATCGATTTGTTTTGAATTGGCTTCAATGCCCCGGCGAGTGACTAGGTACCCAAGGAACTCTCCAGAAGTCACAGCGAATCTGCACTTCGCTGGGTTTAGCTTCATGTTGTGGAGGTTTAGTTGGTTGAAGCATTCTTCCAGATGAGCGATGTGGTCTTCTTCCTCGAGTGACTAGACGAGCATATCATCAATGTAGACCTCCATAGTTTTTCTTAACTGGTCCTGGAACATCTTGTTCACCAGTCTCTGATATGTTGCGCCGGCGTTTTTAGGCCAAAGGGCATCACCTTGTAGCAGTAGATGCCTCGGTCTGTGATGAAAGCTGTCTTCTTACAATTTTCGGGGTGCATCAGAATCTGGTTGTAGCCGGAGAAAGCGTCCATGAAGCTAAGAAGCTTGTTACCCGTTGTTGCTTCCACCAAGCGGTAATGTGAGGTAAGGGGAAGCTGTCTTTCGGGCAGGCTTTGTTAAGGTCTGTGAAGTCGACGCAGACGTGCCACTTCCCATTCTTCTTCTTGACCAAGACTGGGTTGGCAAGCTAGTCGGGATACTTGACTTCGGTTATCGACCCGACTCGCAGAAGCCTTTTGCCTTCGTCATTAACAGCCTTTGCCCGTTCAAGACCCAACTTCCTTCTTTTTTGCTTGACTGGTTTGAATGTAGGGTCAACATTGAGCTCGTGGCTGGCGACATCGATGTCTATCCCAGGCATGTCTTCAGCGGTACGGGCAAAGGCGTTGACGTTCCCATTATCAAATTTGTCTCGCCAGAGAAGCCTGTTATAGGCTTTGGTTGCCCTCTGATGAGGGATAGGTCGATCTTCATCTTTTCGACCTTGTCTTTGAAGATAACGTCCACCGAGCTTCCAGTGTTGATGAGGACTCGAGCAACATTGAAGTCAAAGATAGTCAGGTTGATCACCAAAGGATCGTTATGCGGATGGTCAATACCTTCAGCATCCTCCTCGTCAAAAGTGATAGGATCGCTGGTACGCTTTGCCCTCGGGGATGTAGAAATGTTGGCACAGACTTCGGCGCATCTCTGGTAAGCCTCGATCGCAGTTACGTTGTCAGCACAGTATTGCGATCCTCCCATGATCATGCAGATGGTGTCCTGCGGGTTCCCGCTCTCGGAGTTGTCTCCATGCCTGGGATTTTCTGTCTAAACCTCGGTAGCATCTTGAGCCTTTTCTTCTGGTTTGAAATCTGACAGGCTGATGTTACCTTTGAGAGTGCCCTCGGCCAGTTTGGCAGCCAGCTGTCGTCCCAACTCGCGGCACCTCGCAGTCGAATGCCCAGTTGCTTTGCGGAACTTACAGTACAACTTTTCGTCATATTCCTTCGGGTTTCTAACCCATGTAAAGCTTCCTCTGCCGTGTCCACGACCGCGGCCTCGACCTCTGCCATAGCCAGGTGACTCAATTTGGTAATTATGAGCTCCACCTGCTCCCCCTTCAAACTGGACGAAGGTGGGATTGCCTCTCTTCGGCGCAGCTAGGGTTGGAACCTGAGAAGGTTCACTTGTCTGCTTAGCCTTTCTGCCCCTCTTGGCCCGGAGTTCTTCTTCACTTCGGGCAAAATCAGTTGCACAGTGAAGAGCGTCTTGAATCGTTGTTGGCGGGTTGATGGTGAGTTCTTGCCAGAACGGAGACGGGCACCTAACTGCTCCTCTTAAGGCTTCCAGCGCAGACGTATTGCTGATTCCATCTACCTTTGACAGGGTATGCTTGAACCTTGTCATGAAAGACCGCAAGTTTTCGTTCTCACCTTACTTGTTGGTCCACAACTCTGCATCGAAATCTTTCGTTCAGCAAAGATGTTGTAATGCTGTACAAACATCTCAGAAAGTTGGTGGAAGTTGTGGATCAAATTCTTCTCCAGCTTGTAGAATCAAAAAACCGAAACCGAAACTGAACCGAACCGAAAATCCACGGATTACCAAAATATCCGTAACATAAATTAAGAATTTATTTTTATATAAGATTTTATGTTTTGATCCTAAGATATTTTGTGTTTCATTTTATGTTTATGAACTTTGTGTTTCATTTTGTGTTCCATTTGATGTTTCATTATGGACTTTAGATTCAAAACGCTTTACGTATAATGTTTTTGTGTTTCATTTTTGATTCGGCACTTGATTTGTTTAGGTTTTGATTCGGTTATTCTATTAATAACCGAAACCAAACCGAAACCGAACCGAAACCGAAGCAATTTGGTTCTAATATGGATCCCTAAATATGAAACCGACCGAACCGAAACTGAAGTGAAACCGAATAGAACCGACCTATAACTCATATGGTTCTATATGGATTCATTTTAGCTAGAACCGAAAAAACCAAACCAAAACCGAACCGAAGAACCGAACGCCCACCCCTAGTATGGTTGATGTGGAATTCAATTACTGAGTGGTTAAATATACCATTAACATTTAATTTTGAAAAATTCTAAGTTCAAGGCACCCTCCCATTATTTTTTCTATATTTATTTATTTTCTCAATGTGCTTCCAATATCATATCAACATATCTCACTCTTAAACTAACTAAAAAGCAAACGCTCACGAAAACGCTCACGAAATCTGGATCAAAGTCCAGAGGACTATAGAAGTCTAAATCAACCCCACGCCTCTGACTCGTCTTCTTCTCCCTTTCTACTCCACCGTTATTTAAAAGATGTTATTTAAAAGAGAAAATCATCTACAAGTTTAAAAAAGAGCCTAGGCGGTGAGGTACAATGGGCCTTTACCTTGTTAGGATTTGTTTATAATAAATGTCAATATTGTCCCGTTAGAGAAACCCCATAATCATTAAATAATATTAAATCTTCAGAGATCGGAAAGTTCGTGAAAATCGCCGGAGATCGGAAAAGTCACCGGAGTTCGTCAACGCCGCCGCATTTCCCGTCGTTACCCGAGGTAAACTTCGTGTCTTTTCTTGCTTTTTCGATTGTTATTGGAAGTCGTTATTGAATTAGAAAATTACCTTATTTTCGATTCGATTCGATTCAGCGCAAATAGGCCACACGAATTTTATCTTTTCTAAAATCACATTTTCTAGTTATACTAAAAATGTACTATATTGTACCCTACAAAATGAATAATTTCAAAAATCTATACTATTAATCGAGACCATCGAAAATTGAATTATTTACATGACAATACCACTTCTTTCTTTGAAAACAAATTCTGAAAACAAGTGAGAATTGGGGTATTTCAGAATGAAAATTTCGAAATATTTATCCCTATAGCCAAACACTCCTCTTCAAATCGCGCTGATCCTTTATTTGGCCCGGTTTCCTTTGAAAATATGAGAAAATTAATCATATTCAAATCTTGGACGGATCGACTTATCCAAGGATAAATTTAGCATGGACCGAAACACTTATTTTATGAAAAACACATAAATCTTATACTCATATCTTTTTATCCGACCTGGAAGACCTATTTAGTTGATGTTATGTTGGTTAAGGATCTCTTTTTCTACTGTGTAGATATTGGAAAGGCTGCCAATATACTACTCATATCAAAGACTGTGACTTCAGTAAGCTCGTTTTATCTCTTAGATTTAGAAGCTTATTACGTAATGGTATGCCACCATAAAAAATCTAGAAAGCTTCATATGTGTAGCATTAACTCCCACTCATGGCCGAAGCCTTGGCGATGCAGCAAGCGACGATTCGTAGCCTAAAGGATCTCATCAAAGTATCGGACTCCAAGTAACTCATCTCTATCATCAACTCGAATGGATCGCACCTTGAAGCATTTGCAATCATCCAAGGTATCAACAAATTCGCTTTAGATCTCAAAATCGCCTCTTTCATTTTCCTCGTGAAAAAAAATTCAAAAGCGGATTCAATTGCGAAATCTGCATTGTATTCGATTATCTCTGATTTACCCACAAACTTGGTTTAATGAATTTAAGCTATTTTGACCCTAAAAATAAAGCTTTAAAAGTATCATTGTAATTTTCTATGGTCTTAATTTTTTGAATTATAATCTAAAACTTGAATATCAGATCGAAAATTGGACGAATATTTACTGGTAAGAGAATATACTTTTTGCCCAGATAATTTTACAGCTACTTTTTGGTTTGATTTGGTTCCGGTTTTGAAATATCTCAAACCGGACTAATAACGGATCTAAAAAATTCAATCAATGTTGGAACTGGTAGTTTCAGGAAAAACGATCTATTTCCCCATGAGAACTATGATATCTAAGTATATATCCATCAAACTATCACCTCTCTCTACATATCCATGAAATGAAAGTTTAATACCCAAATGTCCACCAATCGAAAATTAAACACCTATATATCCCTAAATCTAAAGTTCGAAATCTCAGAACCCACAATTATCGGTTAATGATGGTTTCATGATTCCAAATGAAATTTTAACCACACTAAACCAGATTACAACCCAATTAGAATCCGAAAACCCAATTATAACATATAAACAAAATCCCATCGTTACTAAACCGAATCGAAAATCCCCAATTCATATCATCTAAGAACCCTAGAAAAAGAGAAGCCCAAATCGAAATACGGTTTTCATGGATTCGACTGAGACGACTTTAGTTCCCGTAGAAGGGCAAGAGCATGGTAGAGGATTTGACGAAGAAGGAGAGTAACGCCGTTTCAAAATAATCGTTTACAACAACAAAAAATTCCTCACTTCTTCCTCTGTCTCTGCTTTTCGATTTAAAAAGTCCATTTTTCTGATTCTTTTGATTCTTCTTCAGGTTTCTCTTTTCTTGATGTGTTCGCTTCATCTCTCTTTAGTAACTACGGGAAACGAAGAAGATCGAAGAAGAAAAAGAAGATGACCGAAGTCGAGACAATGTTCTCGGCGATTCTCCTCCGGCGACGATCGGTGAGCTTCCGCATCACCCTCCACTCCTCACCGTAAGCCGCAAATCCGATATCTTTACAGTTGCAAGTGACTGTTTGGATCCCGAGTGGCACTGATCGGCTACAACACTCAAGATCGTGGATCACCACCGTGGGCACGAATCCGAACCAGAGAAACATCACTGGTCCGTGTGTAAGTTTCCGATGATGGGAAGCTTCTTTGGTCCAGGAGGAAGATTCCATTGAGAAGGTTTGAGATTTTTCAAAAAGCTTAAGAGAAAGGGGAAGAGGAAAATAAAACAGAGGAGAGGAAGCTTCTTGTGGCAGTGATGCTGTTGATTATCATGTAACGTAATTTTTAGTAGTTTTGTTGATTATCATTTATGTAAAGTAATTTCTAGTAGTTTTATCATCTCTTACAATTCGATTCAGTCTTAGGAATCAATTTGGCGAAATTGAGGAATTTTCGAATTAGGGTTCTATGTTTTTCAATTTGGGAATTTATTACCCATGGAATGAATCGGGTCGGGTCAGATTCTAATTTGGGTTCAAAATTCAATTTTCTCGGTTTGGTATAAGTATACCAATCTGGTCTACGTATAACAGATCGGGTATTAGATTTAGGGATATATAAATGTTTAATTTTCGATTGATGGACATTTGGGTATTAAACTTTTATTTCATGGATATGTAGAGGGAGGTGATACTTTCATGGATATATACTTAAATATCATAATAGATCGTTTTTCCGTAGTTTTGTAAAAACCCTAAGTCCTTAAACCCTAATTTCTCTTCACCGAAGAACCAAAGAAGAGAGAAATCAATCCATCACTATCCTTTTGCTTAATACCCTCCATGGCTTTCGCTTGGTGTGTTCGCAGGTCAGCAACTAGGTTAGCTTCCGTGTGTGGTAATCGGCTTGGTCGAGTCCGATCTCTCTCCGCCGTTGTTAACCGTCCGTCGTCTCTTGCTCGAAACCCATCTCCGATTCCTCCTTTCGTCTCTCGTAGCTTTCTTTACTCGACGGCTATTGATCGGATTAGCTCCGAGGAAAATCTTCTCCGGATAATTGATTCCGAGATCAATTCTGCTCGGGAAATCGATGATCGCGATTTGGTAAGTTTTTGCTCATGAGAAACTGAAATTGGTCTTTAATGCTTTATTTTGATGAAATTTAGAGGCTTTTTTATTGAATTTGGAAATGGGTGTTTGAAATTTTGCTGATTTACTGATTTCAATTTCCTAATGTGTTTGAGTATGTGCAAATTGGCTTATATAATTACTCTCTACAATGCATTTGCTTTAGAGCATTGTTGAAAAGTTCTTAACTTTATTCAAGTTTATGTGATAAACAATCATTAGATCTTTGTAAGCAAGATATCAGATATATTGGGCATTACTGATCAGTAACTATACACGGTGAAGACGATTTCGTTTCCCGGCTTAATGTTTTCGTTACTCCTGTTTGGATTTGACTCTGCTCCTTTACATTGCAGAATAGGTACTTTTCGTACATTTAGACGATTTTTGTTCTTACATTCTGTTGGGGTTTTGGTTGGGAGCAGGATGAAGAGATGACTCCGGGAAGTTTCCCTTTCAAAATCGAAGACAATCCTGGAAATCAGACTGTAACATTGACAAGAGAATTCAATGGGGAAAATATTAAAGTTGTAGTAAGCATGCCTAGTTTTGACGGGGATGAAAATGAAGACGATGATGATGATGAAGGTCCTAGTAATGAATCAAGTATTCCACTAGTTGTGACTGTTACTAAGAAGAGTGGACTCAGCTTAGAGTTTAGTTGTATGGCTTTTCCTGATGAGATTGCCATTGATGCTTTATCTGTGAAGCAACCGGAGAGTGAGTATGAAACGGTGAATGATGGGCCTGATTTCGAGTAAGCATTGTGAATCAAAACACTATATATATAATGATTTTGAGTGTAGAAGGTTATAATGTTGTTTTTGTGTGTTCATTTGTCTTTTTTTGCAGAGACTTGGATAAGAATCTGAAGAAGACATTTTACAAGTATCTGGAGATCAGAGGCGTGAAACCAAGCACAACGAATTTCTTGCACAAGTACATGATGAGAAAAGTGAAGAAAGAGTACTTGTTATGGTTGAAGAATGTTAAGAAGTTCATGGAAGAATGAAAAAGGTAAGGTAAGGTCGATTCCTAAGTACGGTAGAAAATCGGATGTATAAGGAGAATTAGACTCTTACGTTCGTTGTTAGCATTCAAATGTGTTTTAACATTTTGCACAATCGTTTGAGTATTTATGGTAATGACGTTTAAGTTCATTTCCCTTTTTGTGTGAAGTACCGAGCTCAAATCGAAAGATACATATATAGATGGGGAAACAAAATCCGAAAAGGAGCAAAATCATGGAAGTAAAATGGTAAATGATAAAGGTAGCTTACAAGAAGTATTTTGTTTTTGACAAAGAAGAGAAACTAATAAAAATGTTCTTCATCTTACTTATGAGCAAGACCCAAGTGGTAAAAAGGATCTTATTATTTGGTGCAATCCTAAACACTAAATCAAAACCACTACATAAGAGAGGGTTTCAATAATAAGGTAGTAGTAGTAGTAGTAATAATAATAATAATAATAATAATAACAAGGATATGTGATATAAGCAGAGAGGAACACAAAAAAGCCCATCCTCTCCTCAGTGTCTTCTGCTCTGAGTCTCAACACAAACACACAAAATCTTCTAAGTTTGGATGGGAATGTCCTGATGAGTGTAAACTATCCCATTGTCTCCATCCACAACATGTCCATGTCCTCTCATTATCCTGCAACCACCATCAATCATACTTAAAGGTTATTGTTAGCTATATTGATATAACAATGGTATTTTGAGTAACGAAAAGTGTACCATCTCGTTGTAAGTAGTCCTTCAACTCCGACTGGACCACGAGCATGAATCCTGCCCGTGCTTATTCCCACCTATATATACCAACCAAACTTACTTAATCCTGCACTCTTCCTATACAGGATTACTGTGTAAGTCTCTGAATTACCTCAGCACCAAGTCCAAATCGAAAACCGTCTGAGAATCTTGTGCTAGCGTTGTGGAAAACAGCAGCGCTGTTTCAAGGACGCAACAACTTACAGTTAGTTACCAACATAATCAGAGATAGACAGTAAGAAATATCATTGTATTAAGTACTTTACCTGTCAACTTGGCGAAGGAATAGCTCTGCAACTCCGTGATCCTCTGTCACGATGCAGTCGGTGTGTGCACTGCTCACAAACAACGTACAAGACAAAATAAAAGAGTGAACATTTCGAGTACATAGGCAATAAATTACAAAAGTCATTCTCTGTTATGTCGGGTATTCACCTCCCATGTCGATGAATGTGATCAATAGCACCATAAACGTCTTCTACAACTTCAACGGTGCAAGCCTTGGAGCAGTACTCATGATTGAACGTCCGTGCTTCTGGTATGTTCAGTATTGCACTTGCCCTTGGTCCACCAAACAAAGTGACCCCTGCAATTAAAATTTACATCATGAGTTCTACTACTCTAAATAAGCCTTCATGATTACAATAGACCGACAAATAACTGGCCCATTTATAACATACCATTGCTCTGCAAAACAAAAACAAGCTCATTGAGCACAGCACTCTGCTCTAGATCCTTATGCACAAGAAGGGTTTCCTGAGAAGATGAGGGAAAGAGAAGATGAAATGAGTCAAGTGAAATTAAAATTTTCACTTGCATTACTGAAACCACGAGGGATGGTAAAAGTTCTCTTACCATTGCATTACAGGCTGCTGGATAATCCAACTTTGCATCGGAAACTATTTTCTTTGCCATATCCACATTACAAGACTTGTCGACATATACATGACAGATTCCATCTGGGATTACACAATTAAGCCATTGTCAGTCTCTAACACAATCCAACTAAAAAAAATAAAACGGGAAAACGAACTTGAAACCTTACCAGCATGACCCAACACAGGGATTTTTGTAGTATTTTTTATCTGGGCAACAAGCTTGTTGCTGCCTCTTGGGATCACGAGATCAATAACGTCATCAAGCTGTAGCACAAACGCGAATGGTGAGTTCCAGCTTAAGAAAAGATACAAAGACTTATTACAGCTCCCATTTTTTAAATATGTTACCTTGAGTAAATCAGGAATCTCTTCTCTTGAAGTCACAAGTCCAATTAGTTTACCCCCAACAGTCTCTGGAATTGCATCAGTGATCACCTATAAATTCACCATCAAAGTAAAAGAGCTTTAAGTGATGTATTTTGAGGAAGCCATAATTACTACAAGCTATAATATATGAGGTACTGTACCTTGTGTAAGATAGCATTTGAGCGGCGGGCCTCCTTTCCACCTTTTAGTAGAAGACCATTTCCACTCCGAATCGCAAGTGAAGCAATCTGTTTGATTTGTCAGTAAAGCGCAGCTTCAGAAAATTCACCTTCAGAGAAGAGAAAGAAAATTGACTCTTAACATACCTGTACGAGTGCATCAGGTCGGGATTCGAAAACAATCAGGAGCACGCCTAATGGAGATGAGGTCTTCTCTAGAACAAGACCATCTGCCACCTGTAAATTGAATTGCCAAAAGAACAAATAGCATAAACAAACTATTGAATGTCAAGCAGGAGAATACAAGTTTTACAATATAGGAGGATACTCCTATCACTTATTTAACTCCTACTATGTAAATTAACTATATGCTAACAATTATGCTCTAGTCACCTCTGTTTTCTTTAAAACACGGCCGATTGGATCTTCCATTTCAGCTAGCTGACGAACTGAAGCTGCAAGGCTGGAGATCTATCAAGTACAATATAAAGAAACATCAGAAACAAATAAGTCATAAGGAGAGGTTAAATTGTCATTTGGCAGAATATATTTCGCCCAAGTATAGGAACAAGAAGCAAACATCTATCAAGCAATGAAACTGTCTTACCTTCCCAGGCGTCATAACTAAGCGAGCCACCATTGACTCTTCTAACCCAGCATCTTGTGCTGAAGCTACATCTAACTCATTCTCAGCTTTGATTATCTTTTCATTTGCTTCAAGAGCATCGGCGATACCAAGCAGAATTTGTTTCCTATCTTCTGAAGATAAGGCCTGTAGCAAATTGCAAAACGTTTTAAGTACATCTGCGCATTGGTCATAATTGAATCACAGAAAATATAAGCCCCATCATTACCTGAAGCTTTCTGGAACTTTCCCTTGCAGCAACTGCCATGTCACGAGCACTAGAATCTGTGATCGGAGCCCATAAACGAGCATCTTGATGGAATAAGGTTCCAACACGCAGTCCTCTGAGGACTTTATCAATGTTCTCAGCTGAATATCCACTTCAAAAGCAAAATAATTTTTATATCAAATTTTCATTCAAAAAAATCTGTTTAGCTCAATCGAATAAATCATGCCTGACGAGTTTAGAAGGGCCCTTACCTGGTTATGATGACAGGAATCCCAGCATAAGCTGCGTTCACTGCAGCTTTGACTTTTGCAGTCATACCACCTCTCCCTAATCTTGATTTGTCGCCAAATGTAATCTCATCTTGATGTTTTTCCTTAACAAATGTGTGGATCAGCTTTGAGTTAGGATCACTTGGAGGGCCTGTGTAAAGACCTTCAACATCACTCAGAAGAATCAGAAGATCCGCTTTCAATTCCAACGCCAATAGAGCAGCTAAGCTGTCGTTGTCCCAAAAGATTCCAGACGAATCCTGCACATAAGAATGAAGCTCAACATTAGACTAGGATGAATTGCTGATTAGAAATCCCTCAAATCTCATAAGGAGGGACCAAAGACAAGTCAATAAACCTGATATGGGGCTCTTCTAGTGCTTATAGCATCATTCTCGTTGAAAATTGGAATAACCCTCAAATCAAGCATCGACTTGACCGTTTCATTGAGCTGCTTCCTGAAATCCTTATCTCTAAAACTACTATCATTCACCAGTAGTTGAGCCGCAGTCACATCCAGCTGTAGCAAAAGAAAACAACATGCAAAAACAAATCATCAATATTTGAATATATCACACAATAATCTAGAAGATAATAACTGTTAAGTTTCCTAGGCATCCAACTCAAAACCAATTGGCAATGAGTGGAGAGGCCCAAGTCCCTTATATATCGCTCAAAGTTCCTACCCACTTCCGATGTGGGACAATATTCCTCACACCCCCCCCCCCCCCCCCTCGAGATAATGGCCCGTTTAGCCATTAATCTCGACAATATCCATGTCTAGGATTAGTTTCGGGTAAGATCAATCGGGCCTCTTTTGGACCGGATCGATTTCGGTTCGGGTGGGGAGCGTGGGTTCAGGCTCTGATACCATGTTAACTTTCCTAGGCATCTAACTCAAAACCAATTGGTAATGAGTGGAGAGGCCCAAGTCCATTATATATCGCTCAAAGTTCCTACCCACTTCCGATGTGGGACAATATTCCTCACAATAACAACATATAATTCATTTCCAAAAATTTCAAGACTATGATCACCTGGTCGAACATAGTCTCATAATAAGCCATAAGACTGCTTTGTCCAACACCAGCACAAGCCTTCCCATCAAGTTCACTCTGAGGCTTCTGGAGATCCGCAAAACTGCAAAATCACATCAAGAAACAAACTTAGCAACAAAAAAAAAAACTTTATAATCATAAAACACAAAATACACATTTCACTGTTACTAATGGTCCATATCAACTTTTTATTGGAAAATGATTAAAAAGTAATTAGCCATTTTTTTTATGCTTAACCTGCTATTGACTAATTGTCTGTATCGAAGCCTTTGCCTTCCAAGACCAACCGCACCAGACGACACCAATATCACCTCAAATCCATCCGAGTTTAATTCCGCAAGCTGAACATTATTATTATTATTATTTTCACCAAATTAAAGGTACTCACATGTCTTTTGTGAAACTTTTTCATAATTTATGATCAATTATAAAAAAAAGGCTAAATGGTGATTAGGGGAAATGAAATCAAATTTACCTGCTCACACAGTGCTCCTAATCGACCAAGAGCTAATCTTCCACCTTTTCCAGTAACAACTGCAGTCCCAACCTATAATTACGATTCATAACAAAAATAAAATAAAAAATTAATTACCAGAAATAAATTCCTCGAATATTCTAATATTCTTAACATGCAAATTAAGATTCATAATCGTGATTACGATAAGGTTTAATTTCTGGGATTTTTCAGATTCAATTTACGCTTCCACATTACAACATCTTAATACGAAATTAAACACACTTCACAGATCAAACGGACGACGAACAAAAAAAAAAGAAAAAAAAATTCAAAATCACGATCGAAACAAAAAAATCTGAGAATGCGAACGATTTCTCCGTGAAAATACAGAGAGAGAGAGAGAGAGAGAGAGAGAGAGAGAGAGAGAGAGAGAGAGATGAATCAAACCTTAACGACGATACGTTTAACGTCTCTGGCAAAAGCGCGTGAACGATCTAACTCCTCCATAATCGCCTACCAAAACCTTTGAACGAACGAGTTAACTCAGTGTTTCGTCAGTGACCGCGTTATAGAGAGAAGGAAATATCTGGTGAGGGAAGTGTGGAGATGAACAAGGAAGATATGAAGGGGTTTATAAACACAACGATACCAGAGAGGTCAGGTCCTTGTACCGAACCACGACTCGCCACGTGTGGGTGTAAGGGTATATTTGGAATATCGTATGGTGATTGGTGAAGTGGCGAGTGTTGCTTGGGTGGTGTAGTGTAAAAAAGTTAGGGTGCGTTGTAGAGGATTGGTGGCTTGATTTTAGTGGGTATTTTGGGTAAAGTATAAAAAATCGGCGGCTGAGGAAGCGCCGTGGACGTGAACAAACGCAATATAGGCAAAACGGAAATCAGAAGAGGACAAGTTAAAATCGGACAGCAATGCAAATTTAGTGACTATATATATATATTTTGTATAATTAATGATGGAAAATATTGAAAAGAAAAATGGGTATAATAATTGATTTATGCGGCGCCACAACATTTTTATGATTGTAATAGTATAATAATGATTTTGATGTGAGTAGCATAGAAAACAAAGAAAAATGAAAAAACTCGTTTTATATGGAAAATTAGTTTTGGAGAGGACAGTTTTTCTTTCTATTGTAACCGGGTGGAATATAAAAGTCGAAAGCTAAACTAATTTTTGAAATTTTTAGTAATTCAATTTTTATATTATTACTGAATACAAATATAGATGGTCAATAATAATTAAAATCTTAGTAAGAAGATCAAATTTTTAACCAACTAGCATTGATGTAGTGGTAAAGGAAGCTACACAAGTGGTCTTCCGCCCTGTGTTCGACGCTAGCTGGTCACCCAATCCACAGTTAAATGCGCGAAAAAAAAGCTGGGCCAAAAAGGGATTATGAGCCGAAAGCCCAGAACCTCCGGATTATCAAAAAAAAAAAAGATCAAATTTTTTAAAAATGGTATTCAAAGTATCTAGACCACAATTGTTTGGTGTTATACAGAATTGTTAATGTATTATACGAAATTTTTCTTTCCCTCAATTTATTATTATATATAACATGGTTTTGTTAAGAACAAATTTAGTAAACTACACTTATTTGCTATCAAATTTCATTACTTAGCAGGTTATAAATTTCCCAAATTCACGTACAAGCTATCTAAAGATCCTATAATAATAAGTTTTTTTAATAGTGGCACCACTATATATCCAAATCCGATTCAAGTATTTCCATAAAGAATGTTCGCGTTAAAAGAATCCAACAAATTTTGATGTTCCAATCCATTTGAAATCGACTTAAGAACAATAAGGTTGATTACTTGACATAAACTTATGTGTTATAATCAATTTGATTAAATAAAAATGTATAGTCATCACTAAAGGGTTTCTTGTTATTAAATGTTAGATGGTTTTATACAAATATAGTGGGGAGATGTTAAGTTAGATTCAATATGATATTGGGGAAGCTATTAGATATTTACTTGAATAGCTCATATAAAAAGAGTGATTTGTTTTCTAAAACTTATGGCTTTGAATGGTAAATAAAATAGAAGAAATGAGAAGAAAAGATAGAAGAGAGGAAAAGTAACTATTTGAAGAAATATATTTCTACCCAGAAAATGTAGAGGAAAATATTTTTCTCTTTTTAACTAGTTTTCATTTTTTTATAATAAATGTAGAAAAAAACAAATTCTTCTCTTTTCCTCCTGATTGGTGTAAATGTGGATGAAAAAAATATTCTCTCTTTTTTTTTCCTCTAAGAAGGTGTAACAGTCATACCCTATATATTTTTTCATCATGACTACTGTTTGTAGAAAAAAGGGTCTAATATTTTCATCATGACTATATTTTTCCATCATGTTTCACGTATTTTATTAATTCTAAGATGTTTTTTATACAGAATTTTATATAACAACTGCCAATGCAATTTATGTAGACGAATGTGATAATAACGTCAATATGATTGTAAAAAATTAGATAAATACTGGCAAATCCAATTTCTACAGGCCAATATGATAAATCGGTAATGTATTTGACAGCCATTCTCGAGATTCTCCAGATAATTGTATACTATTAAAATTATTCATTTCATTGGCCCTTTTGAGAAGCCAATTATAATCGATGATAGCTTCATATGGATCTATAGTATTTTATAGTGAAGAAATCAGGATTGGACAAATTCATAAACTAAATTTCATCTGCATTTCACATCTGACGGGGTTAAAAAAGAATTTCAGTTTGGGCATTGGAAACCTCTCTCCAAAAAAAAAAAAAACAAAGCAAGTAACTGCATTAGTTTCATTTGTAAGTAAAACGCAGTGAATGGTGCATGAGCTTTGGTCAAACCATTATTCCAAGTTCCAACATCAATCTTAACGACGGATCTCAGATCTCGGGGGTCCTATTCAAAAAAAAAAATATATCTAATTTAAATATATTTTTTTCAAAAAATGCAATTTTTTAACTAACATACACTCGTGATTTCTTATTTTCATAAAGTTATGAAAAAACTACTTAAAAGTTTTAATGTTTTTATCATACAATCTCACTAAATCTTTATTTTTTTTCCATCAAATAAATATATTTTTGATAAATTAATAAATCAAATTTTTTTTATTAATTAGGGCCCTACAAGTTGGGGGTCCATACAAATGTTTCATTTGTTTGTTCCTAAATCCGGCTCTCATCTTAACGACTCCCTTTCAGTTTTGATGGATCTTAGTTTCCCTTAATCTAATTTTAGTCCTTTTTCCGTTACAAAACGGTAAAAAAAAAACTGTAAGTGACAAAAACTTAAATAATGCTACAAAAATGGCGAAAAACAAATATTGCCGTATTTCTGTATATTGACGTTGTATCGATTTAAAATCAACAAAAATATAGTCGGAACAAAAAGGTATTAACTTATTTGAACCGAACTGACCTAATCAAAATTTCGGTTTTTGGTTTCAAAATAATACCGAATTTCTTTTAAAGTCGATTTCTTTTATAGCATTTGACATTGGACCAAGTAACAAAATTTTATTTTAAAAATCAAACCGACTTCCAAACCAAACGAACCGGATAAACCAAACAAACTGGATAAAACCTGTTAATAGTATCACACGACCTATAAATTTTCTTTACCACAGTGAATGGATTTCTCGTAATGGAGAATATGAACAAATAAATTAATCAATGTGGTGTTCAGGTTTACGCCAAAACTAGTAGGAGTATATAAATTAGTTTAGTGGAAGGAGGGCACGTGGTTTGATGCGATTAGTCTCAGATGTCTGATTGTTTTCTAGGGAATCATAAATCATTGGTACTATGTGCATGTGCCCCGTTTTTTATTTTTTTCCTTTAGACCCACCAACCAATTATCTCATTCGTAACCAACGACATATAGAGATATTCACGTTTCGACTCAACCATGTATACACACGCAGCAGCAGCACATGTGTACACATACATATAATATTTATAAACGAAAGATGCGATTTTGATAGCTTGTTTTTAATATATTAAATTGTTGATAATGGAGTAGTAAGTACTCTGGAGCTTTTCCAAACTCATATCCAATTCGTATGTTAATATGATATTGTCCGTTTTGAACCGAAGCAGTAAATTCTGAACTGATTTATTTTTGAATTTTTTCTTAAAACACTTCATACTAATTAAAATTAGATACTTTTTATATACTAGATTGTTTTTATTTAATTTTTCGAGGTGGAACTTGGTTTGTTATCCCAACAAATACTATAAGTGAGAAATACATTTTCTGTTGGAGAATCGTGAGCGATAGTGAACGCATGCTATATATGTGTAAGCATTAGGGTTGGACTCACAGTGGATAATAGATTTCGAGTTCTCGAAATTTTTGTCATTCGCTCGCTTTTTTATTTTTACAAATCACCATATTTTTGATCATTTGGTAAAAATATTTTTTTAATATTTATAAAGCATGAAAAACGAGTTACAAAATTTATATATAAATTCATTTTTACGCTTTTAAAATTATCTTTTCTATAATCAAATTGACAAATAAAGCTATTTAAATTCATACATATATAATAAAAATATGATGTATTTATCTACATATATATATATATATATATTAGATGATTCCCCATGTAATACGCGGATTAAATAATTTTTAATTTTTTAAAATTTTACTAAATAGAAAATGTTGCAGTATGGTTTAATGTTGTTAAAATGTTCAATCTTTTATTTCCTTTCGGTTTAAATATTGTGAACTTTTAAGATTTTGAATAATAGTATCTAAATTATTATCAAAATACAATGGATATGATTGTATTAATTAAAACACAAAGTTTTTTTTTGAGAATTTTCATGATATGCCACTTTACAGTTATGTCATCGTTTGAAAATCTTTGCAAGAATGACATCTTATTTTGAACTTAACTTTTGTATTTTTGGATTTGAAAATCTTTGCAAGAATGTATATCTCTATTTTGGGGGAATGCAATTTTTTCTCTATTATAGAGTTATTTAAATAAGAAAAAAAATCTTTATTTCTATCCTGAAATATAGGGGAAAAAGTAACAATTTCTATTTTAGAGATGAAAATAGAGAAGGGTTCGGGTAAAAAATAAGAGAATTCTATTTTCTTCTATATTTTAGAAATAAAAATAGAGGTGGGTTGGAGATGCCCTAACAAATTTGATATACTTAGTAATTATGAGGTATGTGGAAATTTCTTCTAGTAAATTATCCGTTGGATTATCCCACATTTTCTATTCTAAATGATAAGTAATAAGTGAATAATCATTTTGTATTATATAAAATCACTGTATTTTTAATTGCAAAAGTTATAATTCGTATAATCTATCTATAAAATATAAGGGTAAGTAGTTATGAATATCTTTTTTCTTACATAACATTATATCCAGAATATTTAAAATATTAACTGCTATTTATGAAGGAGATATGTATAGTTTTCTCGTTCTAATAAAAATCCAAATCTTTTTTAAGAAGGTATAAAAATATAAATATATGGTGACGATACTTAAGTAACCAATAAAAAAAAATCATTTATCAATAAAATACGGAAAATAATTTAGTGACAGGTCGTTGATAATTTAAGTTGAAAATGTAGATTGTGATATTAGTTACGAAACTAAGAAAATAATTTTTTGAAATCTTAAATTTTGAATAAAGACAAGATTGATTTCCCTAAGGGTGATTGCCATATCTAAAAAATTAAGCTAATTAGTGAGTTAAATATGAAAATTTTAGAAAAAGTTTTGCAATGTCACATTTTAGAGGTTGCCATATCACAATTAAATTGTGAGAGTGAATGTGAGAATGACATGTAGGATTCTTTAGGAGAATCACTTCTCTAATAATATATAGGGGACTTTTCCTTACATAACATTATATCCAGAATATTTAAAATATTAAACGTTATTTATGAAGGGGATATGTATGATTTCTCGTTCTTATAAAAATCCAATCTTTTTTAAGAAGGTATAAAAACAAAAATATAAATATATGGTGACGATTCTTAAGTCACCGATAAAAAAAAATAATTTATCAATAAAATACGAAAAATACTTTAGTGATTGGTTGTTGATAATTTAAGTTGAAAAATGTATATTGTTATATTAGTACAAAACTCAGAAAATATTTTTTGAAATCTTAAATTTTGATGTAAAGATAAGATTGATTTCCGTAAGGGTGATTGCCATATCTAAAAATATTAGCTTGTAAATTAAGCTAATTAGTGAGTTAAATATGAAAATTTGAGAAAGAATTTTACAATGTCACATTTTAGAGGTTGCCATGTCCCAATTAAATTGTGAGAATGGCATGTAGGATTCTTTAGGAGAATCACTTCTCTAATAATATATAGGGAAATTTTTCTTACATAACATTATATCCAGATTATTTAAAATATTAACCGCTATTTATGAAGGAGATATGTATGATTTCTCGTTCTTATAAAATCCAAATCTTATTTTAGAAGGTATAAAAACAAAAATATAAATATATGGTGACGATTCTTAAATCACCGATAAAAACAAAAATCATTTATCAATAAAATACGGAAAATGCTTTAGTGATTGGTTGTTGATAATTTAAGTTGAAAAATGTATATTGTTATATTAGTAACGAAACTAAGAAAATATTTTTTTGAAATCTTAAATTTTGAAATAAAGACAAGATTGATTTCCGTAAGGGTGATTGCCATATCTAAAAATATTAGCTTGTAAATTAAGCTAATTAGTAAGTTAAATATGAAAATTTGAGAAAGAGTTTTACAATGTCACATTTTAGAGGTTGTCATGTCACAATTAAATTGTGAGAGTGAATGTGAGAATGACATGTAGGATTCTTTAGGAGAATCACTTCTCTAATAATATGTAGGGGACTTTTTCTTACATAACATTATATGCAGAATATTTAAAGTATTAACCGCTTTTTATGAAGGGGATATGTATGATTTCTCGTTCTTATAAGAATCCAAATCTTTTTTAAGAAGGTATAAATATATATATATATATATATGGTGACGATTCTTAAGTCACCAATAAAAAGAAAATTATTTATCAATAAAATACGGAAAATACTTTAGTGACTAGTTGTTGATAATTTAAGTTGAAAAATGTATATTGTTATATTAGTAACGAAACTAAGAAAATATTTTTTTGAAATCTTAAATTTTGATGTAAAGATAAGATTGAGTTTCGTAAGGGTGATTGCAATATCTAAAAATATTAGCTTGTAAATTAAGCTAACTAGTGACTTAAATATGAAAATTTGAGAAAGAGTTTTACAATGTCACATTTTAGAAGTTGCCATGTCACAATTAAATTGTGAGAGTGAATGTGAGAATGACATGTATATTTTTTAGGAGAATCACTTCTCTAATAATATGTAAGAGATTTATTCTTACATAACATTATATCCAGATTATTTAAAATATTAACCGTTATTTATGAAGGGTATATGTATAGTTTTCTCGTTCTAATAAAAATCCAAATCTGTTTTAAGAAGGTATAAAAAAAATATATAAATATATGGTGACGATTCTTAAGTCACCGATAAAAACAAAAATCATTTATCAATAAAATACAAAAAATATTTTAGTGACTAGTTGTTGATAATTTAAGTTGAAAAATGTAGATTATTATATTAGTGACTAGTTGTTGATAATTTTGATGTAAAGATAAGATTGATTTTCGTAAGGGTGATTGTCATATCTAAAGAATATTAGCTTGTAAATCTTATATATAATTAGAGAGTTCTCTCTCCACCTAGAGTGTCCCCATAGGCAAGTTTTTATTTTACAATTAATTTTAGTTTCAAATTTCATTTAATTCATGTTTATGTATATTTATTGTTACTTAAATTTACCAAAAATTCTAACTAAATGAAAAAACGAAAATAAGTCAATAAATGATTAAAATAGTACATTTAAATTTATTTGAGTATTTTATTTTTGTCAATACAAAATTACAACAATATATATAATGAGCGATGGAAGAAAAATTTACATATTCAATTTAAAAACTGAAAATATGTAAAATGAATATACATAGAAATATGAATAAACAATATCAATAAATCGAAAAAACCTAAATATTTTGAATTTCAAACGATTGCTAAGAGGTTAGGCGACCTAAAAAGAACTAAGATATATTATTTTAATAAAATGATATTGAACTATTTTACTAAATATGAAATAATAAGGTGATCAATCTGAATTTATAATAGAATGAAAATTTGTAATATACAATTTTATATAAAATGTTATATTTGAATTTTATATAAGTAAGTATGAAAGAAAAGATTTTTCAAGATATGACACTTTTAACATGCCACTTTTCAAAAATGTCACTATCACTTTTTCCAAAATTTTAAATCATTTATGTTTGGGTTAACTATGTTATATTAGGGTTTAGTTATTTGGGTTTAAGGTTTACTAGGATCAAAATATTTTTTTAAATCATAAATTTTGAGATATAAGGTTTTTAAACGGATTTATAAGTGACATGTTGGTAAGAAAATAATTCAAAAGTGGTATATTTGAAAAGTGACATGTAAAAAGTGGCATGTAAAAAGTGGCATTTTTGTAAATGTCCCAAGAAAGAAACATTTAAAAGTGTTATAGTGCCATTACTTAAACTTTATAGAGAAATTTTGAGTTATGCCACTATTGGCATGCCACTTTTCAATTATGCCATTGTTTTAAAATTATTACCAGCGTGCCGCTGTTCACTTAAATGAAAAAAAAAATACATCTCTTTTTCTCTCTCATCTCTCTCACGCTCATCTCCCAGATCGATTTTTTTTTTCTCATCGTTTTTTCTCTCTCAACCAAATCGCCATCATGAGATCGGATTTTACTATCACTGAATTCGATTCTCGTCATCTCTAATTTCACTATCTCTGATCTCTGTCGTGATTTCCGCTAAGAAGATTTGAGAAGAAGAGAAGTTTTGAGAAGATTTTCGCTAAGATTCGAGCAGATTTAGGAGGAGGAGGAAGAAGAAGAAGAAGATCTCAAAGCAAATTCAAACACAAACGACTATAAATTTTCGAGTTTGGGTTAACTATTATGCATTTAGGGTATAGATTTTTTTTGGGGGGGGGGGGGGGGGGATTGGGGGTATGGTTTTGCCTTTACATTATAAAACTGCTAAAAAAATCTTATAATAATGTTTTTAAAAGATTTAGTAAAATTGTTGAAAAACCCTTATAAAACTATTTAAAAACCATGTAAAACTGTTTATAAGGTTTTTGTAAAGTTTTATAAGGTTTTTAAACGGTTTTATAAGGTTTTTAAACAATCTTATAAACCTTTTAAAAATTTTATAAACCTTTTTATAAAAATCTTTTAAAAATCTTATAAACCTTTTAAAAACCTTATAAATTATTTAACTGTTTTGTTTTTAATAACAAGTAGAAAAGTCTTATTAAAATGTTTTAAAAACTTTATAAAAATGGGAAACCCCTAAAAATAACCAAAACCCAGATTTCACCAAAAAAACAACCAAAACCTAGATCTGACAAAAAATAACCAAAACCCAGATCTGAACAAAAATAGAATCAAAAACTCAAATTTGTAACCCAAATCAAATTTGAAAAAACAAAATTCATGGATTAAACGTGTTCTTCTTCTTTCTTCTTCGTCTTCTTCTTCGTCGTCTTCTTCTTCTTCTTCTTCTTCTTCCAATTTAGGAAATCAAAATCGATTGAAAGAATTTACAGAGATTTACATGGACGAAAGAGAATCGAAAATCCTAGATCCATAACCCAAATCCGATTTGCAATTTCAAAAAAGAGAATTTTGTGAGAGAAAAAAATTTGGATCTGGGCGTGAGAGAGATGAGAGAGAATGAAACAACCAAGCTCCTTTTTTTTTTTTAAACTAACAATTCTGATGCGGAAACTCATTTAAATATTAACCAATAAACTTCCATTAATCAGTAAACAACCAATTCCAAAATTCCAATAAGCGATTAATATTTCTAGCAACCTATCGGTTCTACTAAAAAGCAATTCCATAACATAAAATCTAGAGATCCTAATCATCCTCTCGTCCCGGCCTTGATTCCACGATCCCCAAACTAATACCTGCAACACATGGGAAAAAGAGTTGCGTGAGTATTATCACAAATACTCAGTGAAGCGGTCATCCCGTCTACTGATTACAAAGTAGGATAACAATGCCAATTACTACGCAACAACCAACAATCCACAACGTTCAATTATAAAAAAAATAAGAACAATTAATCAACAGTTTACAGCGTTCGAATTACCAAAATAAGAACAACAATCCAAATCTGCACAAAGCAACTCGGTGTCGATCGACACCCCACCATAGTGTCGATCGACACCCCACCAAAGTGTCGATCGACACTACAAACATACATTCCACAATTTCAATATGGTGTCGATCGACACTACCACTAGGTGTCGATCGACACCAACACGACAAAAGCCAGACATAAAAACACGAGGGGTGTCGATCGACACTACCTCTAGGTGCCGATCGACACCTTGACACAGAAACTGCAACCGACCAAAATCCTCACATGGCCCGGCTCGGTTCCCTCGAAAATCTCTAATCACAACAAACAACACGACTATCACATAATCCTCAACAAGAATCCACTATAATTAACATCAAATCAAACATAGAGCCCTAACATTAGTTATCCGTAACCACGATCACGCACTCACCTCGATTACGCGATTCGAGAAAAGAACGGTTACGAACACGAAATCAGCTACCTCGCAGCCTCTGATCTCAACCGAAAACACCGAGGAACCCTTCCTCAAACCTAGAACACAAAACTTGGATTTTCCCAAAACCCTAAATCAGATTTCCAGAAAACAGAACCGACGCGATTTACTAAAATCAATTCAGAGGACGGAATTTACCTCGGATTTTTTATCGGAAACCTGTTCCGAAAACTAGACACACATAGCTTTCCAACGCCCTATAGATCGTTGTCTAACTCTCTCTGAGTCTCCGGAAAAACACCCCGCAATCAGATTGATTCCTGAACCCGATTCAGCAGAACCTCCCTCACGAAAACGCGAATAACTCTTAGAATACAAATCCAAATGACAAACGGATTGGCCTCACGGCTAGTTAAGAGGGAGAAGAACGTACCCACAAAAATTCACTCTGATCCGAACCGATCTCCTTATCCGTTTCTCTTCTCTACCCGAATGAAGCAGAACTGCCCCCTTCTCTCTTATCACCAAACCTTGAAGGAAATCACCAAAACCCTCTCTAACACGTTTTTCTGACCTTAACCACAGAAAAACGAGGCTGTCCAGCCTTATAAACAAGATTCTAGGGTTCTCAACCCAAACTGACATCAAACCGAACCATCCGAACAATTAAAACTTAAACCGCAATTGACCTGAAACACTGGTGTCGATCGACACCCCTTACCAAACTCACAATTTGGTTTGGGGATGTTACAGAGAAAGTGAGATTTTTTTTTTTATTAAGTCAGTAAACAGTGGCACGCTCGTAATGATTTTGTGAACAGTGGCATATTTGCAATTGCCCCAAATTTATCACAAGTATATATTTATAAACATTAAAAAATAGAAGTTGATGGATTATTCATAAAGTATAATACAAAGAAAATGATATACAATTTGTTTAGCATACCACATGTAAAAAATAGAGTTTTACACCATGCCATTTGATAAATATATATATTTTGAATCAAATGCTTCAAGACCAAATAAAATTTTGCATGTGCTTTTAAATCATATTTTTTTATATTTTAAGAAAATAACGAAAACATAAAAATAAATAAGTAAATGAAAATTTTGTCGCTAAATTTAATAAAATTGTAAAACAAAAGATTTTAACGTCCCCACTTTAAAAATCTTAACCAAGCAACGAAGTTTCTATTGTTTGTGAAAGAAAAATGTCAATTCAAGAAAGATGGGAATATTTGCAAGATCAAAAATAACCGAGAGTAAATATGCGAAATATTTCTTTTAAAAAATATTTGGGAACTAGAAAATTAGTTATATATTGAAAATTTATAGGTGTTTACAAAAATTCATTACCGTTTCAAAGACATGCCACAATCAAAGCTAAAACATTATATATGTGATAAAATCTCTACGAACATAAAAAAAAATTATTGATATAGATTACTATTTATGTTGATTTTGTTTTAGTAATTATGGTAAAGTAATTATTTATGTTTTGGACAATTTTTTAATTAAACACATCGATAAAACAAACCCACGCGTAGTGTGGGTTAAAAACCTAGTTAAACTAATTAGTGAGTTAAATAAGAAAATTTTAGAGAGAGTTTTGCCATGTCACGTTTTAGAAGTTGCAATGTCACATTTAAATTGTGGTGTGAATGTGAGAATAACATGTAAGATTCTTTAGGAGAATCACTTCTCTAATAATATATAGGGGATATATGGTATATATATATACTCATACATGAGTGTTTTTACATTTTCCAACCGGAAAAGATATCCGAAAGTTCATTAGTTTTTGTGGTTTGAATCAAACTTAGCCGAATTTCTAAGAAAAAAATATCCGTAGGTCAATGATAAGATGTGATGTTATGTCTAAACTACCTTTTTATTTCTTGCGTGAAACTACTCCACGTGTATTTTTTTTAATATGTATCTATAATGGAATCAGCCAGATTGGAATGGAGTCCGATGAAATGATGGCGTCGATACAAAAGAAGCACAAAATAATAGTAGTGGACCTCTATTCTTTCCGACTCATGCCAACCACTGATAAATATATGTAACGGTTATTTTTCGAACACGATATTCATTAGATAGAGAACGCATAATCAGCTCAAAAACTGTTAGGTCATCTTCAAAAATTCAATATAGAACCCAATTGTATTGTAAATTTTTAACCAAACGTTTGTGGATAAATTTTACCAAGACTCATGTTAAAATGTATATGCAAATATTTGCTCTTGTCCCCGGCCTGAGTGATGTACGCGTAAATATAGATCCAAGTTGCAAATATTCGCGTAATATAGACTCAAAATCTCTTGGTATTCAAAAAAAAAAAAAATCCAAGTTGCAAATATTCGCGTAAGTTATTATCCGATCCTCTTAAAGGAAAATTTTAAAGGGGGAATATCCTTTAAAGGGAAATTTTGAAAAAAGGAATTAGGAACAAATTAATATCTGTCGAGGTCTTGACAAGAATAAATGGCTACAATCTTTTTGTGGGTACAGTCCAATTTCAGTCGACCTCTATGGATTTAAGTCACGAGACAAAGAAAACACTAGCAAAAGTTAGACACGTATATAGTTGGGGCACATGTAAAGATTCAGGACATGGAGTAAGAGAGACTCTACTACAAGAAAATTACATTAAGCAACGCAATATTTGTAATAAAGCTTTAACAAAGAAAAATTGTGACGAAATTACAATACAACATTATTTGCAGAAAATTCTTTTTATTGTTAGGATTAGTAAATGCTATACTGAATTTAAAAACAAAGCAAAATATGGTGACATGCATGTGTCCGGCCTCAATTTCTATTGTATAAAGATTATCTCTCATGTAATTATATTTCAAATGATAACAAGCAATTACTGGTCAATTTTGTCTTATGGCGAAACAAGAGCCAAACAAATTAATTACTATTTGTGGATATATAATAAAAAAAAGTCTTATAAAATGGGTCCAACCACTTGTCAATTATCCATAGACTCTTCGAAGTAATGTTACATCTCTCCCAGATTTTAGCGTATGATGAGATAACGCTTGAAACCAACGGTTTATCCGCACTAGTAGTCGCATATATACAAAGATATATGTATAATATATTGGATATACCTAAAAGAAAAACATATATTCCAAGAAATTTAAAAAAATACAATAAAGGAAGCTAGATAACGAACCGTCAAAACTCCCATGGCAATGAAATTAAACTTTGTGGACACGAGATTCCTATAACCAAAGTAAATACAAATCAAATGTGATGTTGTACACGAAGTAAATTGTTTAGATTTGAAAAATATATTGACATGCTCGGACACGACTCTAAAACCTTAGTTCACTGATGAAAAAACTAGTATTTAATACTAACGTTGTGCTTTCAAAATTACAAAACACCAGTAAACAAATAATAGATTCAGCTTGTAATTTTATTTAAAAATTAACCATGAAATAAATAATAAAGTTGTGCTTTCAAAATTACTAAACACAAGTAAACATATAATAGATTCAGGTTGTAATTTTATTTTAAAATTAAATAAGTTGTTCTTAGTAGTTCAACAAATATATATATAATGTTTATGATTATCAATGGCCAAAATACGTTCAACACGTTTTTTGTAGTGCTATTATTAGAGTCTTGTTATTATAGATATAAAATAGATAAGATTTTTCATTCGACCAACAAAAAAGAAGAAGAAAATAATAAGATAAGATGGAGTATATAAATGTATACTCAAAATCATGTGCTACACTTGGGAAGTTTTAACTGGTGCAGCTTCGTTAATGATTATATTTTGCATCCAATGCAAAGAAGTCACGAGTCACGAACGTCCAAAAAAGTTTAGTGCATTCACGTTCAAAGAAATTATTTCCCAAAGTAACAGAAATAAAAAAATACTATTTCCCCAAAACAAGTAATTAATCGTTTAAATGATCTCACTTTGATATTTTGAGGGGTTGTAAAAGGCATGACCAAATGAAATTGTAACTAAACCAACAAATCAATCCAAATTCCAAAGTAATAATAAAATCTAGCAACCTAACCGGGTTCACTAGAACTTAGCAAAACAGGAAAACCAACAACAATCCTAATCATCCTCTCCCTAAAGCCATGATCCCGCGGTCACACTTTTCCTTTTCCTTTACCTGTAACACAATTGGGAAAAACGAGTTGCGTAAGTATTTAATAAATACTTAGTGGAGCGGTCATCCCGTCTACCAGATATATAATAGAAATTAAATTATCAATTCTACGCGAGCAATCAACAGTTCACAATAATTAAACAAATTCAATAAATTAAACAGAGAGTGTCGATCGACACCACCACTTGGTGTCGATCGACGCTTCACAAAGCAGGCGATCCTCACGATCACATCACAGTGGTGTTGATCGACACTACCTCTAGGTGTCGATCGACACCTCTCGGGAGAACCTGAACCGAGTCTGATCCTCTCGCGACTTGAGTTCCGTTCTATCACCCGATCAACACGATTCCAGAACACAATAATCACACAGAATCAACACAGAAACCAATTCAAAACCTCACAAATAATCAAACAAACCCTAATAACCTAATTCTTTTACCCACGATCACGCACTCACCTCGATTACGCGAAGGAAAGTGAATAATCGCGAAAAACACGAAGAACTGAACAGGATTGCGAATAATCAACGATGAACCTCACAGGAAATCACCGAGAAAACACGAACACTCTCCCGAAAACACCACACAAGCCTTAACCACGACGAACGGCGAGGAACGGATCACGAAACCTCTCGATTCACCCTTGAGAACACAAAACCCACTTTCTTTTCACTTTTTCTCCCTCACCAAATCGTGAACAGCGGCTGGGGCTTTATAAATCCCGAACTAGGGATCCGTCCCTAAACCGCGCCACAAACCGAATGATTTAAATCAAACCGGTTTTGCTCGAAAACATTGGTGTCAAACCGAATGATTTAAAGCAATCAAACCGAATGATTTAAAGCAAATTCTCATCGGTAAACCCATTATGTGGACATTCCCTCTTGTACTCTTTGAACCGTTCCCATGCCTCACAAAAGGACTCTCCTGAATGTTGCTGAAACGTGGAGATCTTGTTCCTTAGACTCGCGGTCATGGTTTTGGTGTAGAAGTGGTCCAAGAACACTGCTCTACATTGCAGCCAAGTCGTGATGGATCCAGCTGGTAGCGACTTGAGCCAACGGGAAGCTTTGTCCGCGAGTGAGAAAGGGAAAAGCTTGCACTTCAAGAAATCGGGGTTCATCCCATTAGAGCTCGTCATGGAGCAAATCTCCTCGAAGTTCTCTATATGGTCCGTCGAAATTTCAACAGGCAATCCACGAAAAAAATGCTGCTTAACTAGCGATATCATTTGCGGTTTGATCTCATAATCATTCTGGTCAACAAGAGGGGGAACTATAGCAGCTCGGTTCCGCTCGAAAGCATGGGGATTGTCCATATCCCCTATGGCTCGCTTCTGCTCACGTGCACGCTGTTGCATTTGAGCAATTTGTTGTTCCAACCTCCGAATAGCAGCAGCTACATGACCATCTGCAGCTCGGTTGTCGGTTTCGTCGCCCATGTTGGCTGGATTCGACTTCTTGTTTGTCGATTGACTCGTTCTAGTCTTGCGAGTTCCTTGTTACTTAGAATGACAAGGGGGTTTTGGATATTACTCCTTGTGGTCATACACCTGAAACACACAAGAAATAAATAAAAGGAAACAAAATTAGAAAAATTCTTAGACTATAAATAAAATTTCAAAGGTAACGCAATTGGTCCCCGGCAATGGCGCCAAAAACTTGATGTAAGAAGTTTTAACCCAAAATAAATCCGCAAGTGCACATACAATTGCAGTAGTATAATAGGTATCGAATCCACAAAGACCAAGGTTACACTATGAAATTATGAGATTTTAAATTAAAGCTAAGATAAAATACGGTTTTGGTTGAAAATTTCGTAACAATAAAATGGCAAATAAACGATAAGAAACTCAATAAAAACAAGAACTAGATCAAGGTCAATCTCTGGTGGTTTCGGCATCAGGACTGAGCAACTATTCATGAATTATTTTAAGTACGGTCTAGAACTCAAACATGTTGATAATATTGCTCCACTGTCGTGATGTATCAATATCTTCGTCTAGCAACCTAAATACCTAAACTATCGTTTGGATTTAGTAATGATGAAGACGAGCATTAAAGAGATGGTTTAATTTGTTCACAATCGATGGTAACAATCAACTGTCGTTGGTTACACACCAATTGCTCACCAACTCTCTCTGTTGCTTATTGGCATAACTCCTTCATGTTCACCTTTAAAACACGGATCTTCTCCGTCGTTTCTTGAATAAAACTCGCACAAAAAATGCTTTTCTCCCCCACTTGGGTCCAACATAAAGGTATTTTACACGACCTCCCATATAACACCTCATAAGGAACCATCCCAATACTTGTAATATCCCAAAACCAAAATATGGATTTTGGTCAGGGATGTCGATCGACACCAGGGCAGGGTGTCGATCGACACCATGTTTTTGGCTCGGTTTCGGTTTTTATTAAATCGTCCGGTTTGTTGCGGTTCAGGAAGGAAAGCCCTAAATGTCGTTTATAAACACGAGAACCGTGTTTATCCAGAGCAGAGACAGAAAAGTTTAAGAGAATTGGTGCATTTGAGAGTTTTAGGGTGAATCGAGAGGTTTTCTTCACCGTTCTTCGCCGTTTTTCGTCTCTAAGGCTCGTGTGATTGTTTGTTCGGGTTTGTCGTGTTGATTCGGCAATTTCCAGCGAGAGAATTCGCTGTTCGTTCTAGTTTTCTTTAGCATTCACGTTCTTTCCCTGTCCTTCGCGATTTCGAGGTGAGTGCGTGATCGTGGATATGAGATTAGATTATTAGGATTTTCGAATGAATGTTTGTATTGATTTAATTGTTTGCTGAGATTATTCTGTGTGAATCGTGTGTTTGGAATCGTGATTGATCTCGTGTGATGAAACGAAATACGAGTCCTGATAGGATTTTGACTCGGTTCAGGTTTCTGCGAGAGGTGTCGATCGACACCTAGTGGTAGTGTCGATCGACATCATTGTTTTATATTCGCGAGAATTGTGATCCTGAATGGAGTATCGATTGACACCACGTAGGTGTGTCGATCGACACCACTCTTTTTAAATGCTATTTTTCACTTGTTGTTGACTATTGTTGATCGCGTAGAAATTGATAATCTATTTTTTCCCTTACTATGTATCTGGTAGACTGGATGACCGCTCCACTAAGTATTTATTAAATATTTATGTAACTCTTATTACCATGTGTTGCGGGTTACAAAAATGCGTGATCGCGGAATCAATGCCAGTTGAAGAGGATGATTTGGGTGTTGTAGTTCCTGTTTAGTCTAGTGAAACATGGTATTTAGATTGCTAGATTTTTTTATTATTATTTATGGAATTTGATTTATGGAATTGAATTGTTGGATTATTGTTTTAATAATTTATTGAATTATTTTATAAGAATTTTCGCAACTGTTTTAAAAAAAAAATTGTTGGTTGTTTCATTACTCGCCTGAAAGCTATTGTTATACGCTAATTCAACCAGGCATAAATGACCAACCCAATGACCACCCCAATCCAGCACACACATCCTCAGCAGATCCTCTAAAGCCTGAATAGTCCTCTCCGACTGACCATCAGTCTGCGGATGGTAAGATGTAATCATATGCACCTTGGTGGCCATCTCAGCCAAAAAATGCTCAAAAAACTCAGAAATGAACTTGGGATCCCGATCTAACACTATACTGACTGACACTCCATACAACCTCACAATCTCTCTCACAAATTTCTTAGCCAAAATCGCATCTCCGTCAGTCTTTTTAATGGCTAGAAAATATGGTGACTTGGTCAGGCGGTCCATAATCACCCAAATTCCATCGTAGGTCCACGAGTTAGGTAATCTTACCATGGAATCCATCGTGATCATATCCCACTTCTACTCCGAAATGGGTAAACTATGCAACTTACCACCCGAAACCTGATGCTCTGCCTTCACTAACTGGCATGTATCGCACTTTGCTACCCAATTAGCTACATCGCTCTTCATCCCGACCCAATGATAATATCTCTTAAGATCCTGATACATCTTAGTCGCTCCCGGATGAATCAAAAACTAGCTCGCATGAGCCTCTCGCTGAATCTCCTGCCTCAAAATCTCGTTCTTAGGCACACAAACTCGCCCGCCAACCAGAACAGTCCCATTCGAAGAGACCTTACACTTGGAACCCACACTCCTCCAAGCATCAATAAAACCTGATCACTCTCCTGAGCCACTCGAATCCTACTAAGAATATTTGCCTGATCTAGAGCCTCTAATCCCAAAGGCTCATGCGAAATTGTACACAACCGCAACGTGCTAATCTCGCTCACTAAGACATTTACCACCTGGTTGGCCTTACCCTGATAATAAATAATCTCCAGATCATAATCCGCCAGCAACTTAACCTAGCGCCTCTGTCTCATATTCAGCAACCGCTGAGTTAAGATATGCTGCAGATTCTTGTGATCCGTATAAATCTGCACCTTCCAGCCATAAAGGTAGGATCTCCAAATCTTCAAAGCGAATACCACCGCTTCCAACTCTAGATCATGCATAAGGCGATTAGGCTCACTACTCTGCAGCTGCCTCGAAGCATACGCAATGACCCTGCCCTTCTGCATCTAGACATAACCCAAACCAACTCATGATGTATCTGTGTACACGGTATAAAGCTTCCCCGGCTAAGGTAATGCTAATACAGGTATACTTGTTAGCATCTCCTTGAGCCTCGCAAAGCTCTCCTCGCACTTTGATGACCAAAATAACAGGACATCCTTCCCGGTCAATTTTGTCATAGACTAGCCATACTCATAAATCCCATGATGAATCTCCTGTAATATCAAGCTAACCCAAGAAACTCCCGATCTCAGTGGCATTACTGGGTCTAGGCCAATCTCAAATTGCCTCTATCTTCGCCGGATCCACAGCAACTCCCTCTGCAAAACGATATGACCAAAAAACCCCATCTGCCACTGCCAGAAACTGCACTTGCTCAACTTAGCATAAAACTTCTGCTCACGATGATGACCCGACGCTAAGTCTATCTTGGAAAACCAAGTAGCACACCTTAGCAGATCCAATAACTCATTAATCTTCGAGAGAGGGTACTTATTCTTTACAGTGACCTGATTCAGTCCTCGATAATCAATAAACAACCAAAAGCTGCCATCCTTCTTTTTCACTAATAACACCGGTGCTCCCCACGGTGAAATACTCGACCAAACAAAAACCTTACTCAACAAGTCCTCTAGCTTCTCTTCAGCTCTGCAAACTCTGTGGGAGCCATCCCTTAAGGAGCGTTAGAAGTCAGAACTGTCCCGAGCTCTACCTCAATCGTGAAAGGATTAGACCGAGATGGCAGTAATCATTGCAACGACTGAACACATCCTCAAAATCCCAAGAAATTATGATCTCCTCGATAGCAACCTCACATCTAGACTCCGGCATAAAAATAGTTGCCAAATATGCCTTACAATTTCGTGCTATCATCTACTCCGCCTGAATAGCCGAGATTACCAGACTACCGGAAGTAGGTCTCACTCCCTGAAACACTAACCTCCCTGCGTTACGCTTAAAAACCACTCTGCCTTGATAAATATATAGATGGACTCTGTAGTACGACAACCAATCCATCCCCTGAATCACATCATATAACTCCACCGGACTAATAACTAAATCTGCTTGCATCTACTCTCTAAATCAGCACCTCTACTTCTCTAGCACGACCAAAAGTAGCCAAGAATCCTCCACCAACCACCATGACCATGCTTGAAAGCTCACCAACACTGCTCTGAATACCACTGCTATCGGCATGCTTTGGAGTAATGAAGCAGTTCAATGCTCCAGAATCAAAAAGAACATGGGACTCTAAACCTCCCAATAATAAGGCCCCTACACAATTCAGATGCGTTGAGAACCCCAATAAACTATCACACGCAAAATAAAAGAACATAACTACAATTCAACAACAAAAGAATTTACGAAGTTCAAGCCTAAGATTTTACCTATGATATGTGCGCCGCTCTGCTGCCCTACTAATGCTAGTTCATAAACTCGCGGTGCAGGCCCAATCTGACCCAAAGGGTGCACTGCCGCCACCAGAGCTATCGGTTGCACTAGTACTGGCTAAACCGCTACCATAATCATCTGCTGCGACTTGGGATCCATCGACCTGATATGCCCCGGCTCTCTGCAATGAAAACACACCTTCGTATCCCGAGATGCCTCCCTCTTGGGACAGCTCACTACTTGATGCTCAGTGTTCCTGCACCCATAATAATTACGACCAATCTGGCTGCCTCCAGAAACCTCATCCAACCTAGTCATTTAGCTCTGTGCAGGCTTGCCGCCTTTGCAAGAACTAAAACTCCAAGAATGTTATTGTTGCTGCTGTCTCTTCAGCTGAATAGCTGGTGCAACCATAGGTGGAACAACCACTAACCCAATACGCTCACGCTGATCCTCTTCAATAGAAGCTGCAAGCTCCACAAGCTCCGCCCTCGAGGCACATCAAGAACCTCTGCAATGCGCCTTAACACTCAGACAAAGTCCCTCCAAGAACCTTTGCAGAAGGGTCTGCTCATCCTCCATGCTACGGCCAGCATGAACCACTAGTGTGTTGAACTCAACATCATAGTCTTGCACAATACTCTCTCTCTGATTCAGCTCCATCAATCTCATTTGTAGATGATCCATCGCCTCCCGGGGAAAGAACTTTGCGTTAAACTCGGCCAAGAACTCGCCCCAGGTCCAAAAAGCTCTCCTAGCCTCAACCATAACTGAGCGTCCCCACTGAGGTAGTGGATTGCCAAATCCACCTGATACTCAGCAGGACATCGAATCAATTGAAAGTTGCGCTCCAACCTCAAGCACCACTCATCGACCTCCTCAGGCCTAACACCGCCTCCAAAGTAAGGTATACCAATCCTCTGCATCAGTCCCATCATCTCAAGATAGGGACGATGCTCAGCAACTGCAACTTTTGGCAGCTCAACCACTGTAGCCCTCTGCTGCACCTCAACTACCGGAGGCCCTGCTAGAGCCGGGGCCGGAGACGTCGCCAGAAACCGTTATAATAGCAGCGTTAGCAAACCTACAATGACATCATCCCGACCCAGAGCTGGAGCAGCACCCCCACCTGGGTCCACTCCACCACCAGCTAACCCGACGCCCCTGCCGGCACCCACAACCATATTGGCACTCTCGCTGTTCTCACTTGCAGATCCTACATGTTGTGTCTGAGTCGCTGACACCAACGAACTACTGGACGACTCTATCACTGGTCCCCGACCACATCCCCGACCTCTACCATGGCCTCTAGCTCTGGCATGACCTCTCGTCCGGTATCCATATGTGTGCATTCACACACAACGAAAACTTGAGCAACCAAGAAGTCACAAACGTCAAACTACAACTTACCGCGAAATCTCTTTAAAGGCCAAGGAGGATGATCTAAGATTAATAATTGTATAACTCACATAAACAAATGATCACATAGTCTCAATTCATCCAATCTACTATCTTAAAACCGTAGACGCTCTGATACTAAAATGAAACAACCAACACCTTTTTTTATTATTAAATTTCCCGAGTTAGCATTCCCGTAAATACTAACCCTCTTCGGCTATTGCAACAATTGCGGAAGTTCTTAACCAATAAATCATTAAACCAATAAACCAAATAACAATTCAACAAATTAATTCCAGAATTCAAATATTCCAAAGAAAACTCTAGTAACCTAAATGGTAGGTTTTCCAGACAAACTAAACAGATAAAACCATCTTATCAACATCTTTACCGGCCTTGATTCTGCGATCACACATTTTTTTTTACCTCAACGCATGGGAAAAATAGTTGCGTAAGTGAGCCGGTCATACCACCATCTGGAGTAACAAGCTGGCTCAGAATAAACAGTTCCATCAACAACATAAAATACCACATAACACAATAATTATTCAACAATACATCTCAAAACACATTTCCGAACCAAAACATATCGTGTTGAGCGACACCAGCAAGGTGTCGATCGACACGACTAAAGTGCTCGTGTCGAGTGACACAAAGCAGTGTCGATCGACACGCTACCAGCAATCATGTCGCTCGTCACCCTCCTGGTGTCGATCGACACACCTTTGTATTGCACCAAAATCGCGTTTCTCCTCTCTCAACGCGATTCCGAGGAATACGAGTCGCATACCTGCACGAAAACGATACAATCCATTCCACATACTCACAACAACAATTTCAATCCATTTCACACACGAGATCAATCACAATCAAACACATAATCCATCATCGCCTAGAAACCTATGGTTGCGAACTCACCTTAGCCTTTGGAAACGAAAAAAGATTCAGATGAGGCAAGCAACACTCACGAACAGACCTTCTAGAACTCGAGAAAACGACGACACCGCAAGGAATGGCTCTAGAACTCGAATCAAACGTTTCTTAGAGGATTTCTTTGCAACAATCCTCTAGAACACGAATCTCCCTCACAATTTCTTTATGAATTTTGATCTCTTTTTCTACTGTAGCATGTGGCCACAACTCAAAAGAGTCTATAAATACGAGCCCTAGGGTTAACGCCCTTAAACCGAGCCAAAACCGTGATTAAAAAATTAATCACCCGGTTCTGCAAATACAAGTGTCGAGCAACACTGCAACTGCGTCGATCAACACTCATCAATCCTTTGTGTCGATCGACACATCACTTGTGTCGCTCGACACGAGTACTGAAATCCTAAATTTCAGTTCGCGGATGTTACAAAGATAATAAAAGCTTTCTTAACCGTTACAAAAAAAGTCTTCTTTACTTTTCTGCATTGTGATTTACTCAGAAGTCTCGCACTTCCTCTAACAACCCTTACAAATTCAATTGTGCGAGTTACGACTCATACAATGAGTTAAATGGTTCATGTCCTTATTACTAGATCCACTCTGCATGATCACCAGACAATCTTGTTTTTTCGTTTTGTTGATTTTTTTTAATTTGAATAGTTTAATATAATTCAGGTGTATTTAGTTAATTCAGCACATAATATTAATCATAATCAGATTCAATTCATATTATAATTTCTTTGAATGAGAATTAAATAAACTTATGGATTTGTCACTAATATTAACCGTATCATAGCACTATAATTAAATTATGTTTATCGTTGGATGAACGAAATGAATGATTTTTTATCATAAAAAGAAATATCCTAGTTATCATATAAGAACCTCTCTTTTCTTTTCAATTTTATTTTCTTACGGTCACTTTTTCTTTTTCTTTGTTGGGCATCTTTCTAGATTATTTTTAATCGCTCTCCACGATAATTTTTTAAAAATGGTTAGAAACGAATACAAGCAAAAAAATAGGTTAAATTTTGGATGAGTTTGAACGATTTTTTTTATTTTATCTAATGGTAACATGATGTGTAATTTTGTTGTAATATATTATTAGTTTTGTTAGAATTCTATTTCAAAGCTACTATACCTTATTCATACTATGAAAAATTTGAGATATATACCAAAGTAATTGGAAGGGATGATAAGGACATAACCACCACTAAATGACAATTAAGGTTCTCTCATCATTTAGTTTTGCAATTGTATTTCATGAGGTGATTGTACTATTACTCAAGATTTTTTCTTTTGTTATATGTATATTTAGCATTTTTATGTCTTGTGATTGCATTTTTGTAGTTGAGAGTTTAGTCTTTGTGTTGTATCTAAATTGTACGGATTTATCCTATAAACACGAAGACTAAACTCTCAACTATTTTCAAAACGTTTAACATAATATTTTTACCCTTTAAAATGTTCACAATGGTCAACTACCGTGATTAATATAACTGTGAAAAAGATTCATATTAATCTTAAGGTGGATCCACAAGAACAATTTTAATTTGTTTGTATTTTTTCAGACAAAACTACACGTAAGTATTAGTATCTACATCGTATTCACCTCATGAGCTAAATGTGTTTGGCCGACATATTTTTTGGTAGTTCAAAGTATATATGTGGTGATAAGACGCAGATAGAGGAAGAAAATTTGGAGGAATCACTATCATACTCTCGTATATATGTAATTAATTAGAATAAGTTACTTACGGTTTGATATAGATAGTGATTGCCCTTGGGGAAGATCGAGTTGTTAGAAAAATTGATAATGTTCATTTTAACATATTTTATTTATTACTACTAATCATAATGTTTTTTTTTTTCTTGATGTGGAGGAGGGATAAGCTGGAGAGGTTAAAATAAATTAGGCCAAGTAACCATAAAAAAATTACAATTTACAAACTAACAAAAATGGCCTTATGTGGCCAAATTTCATCCTTTAAATTTAGGTTTTTTTGCTAGATTATGAATTATAATTTTTTATGGTTATTTCACAAATTGACCCAAATAACAATTGCAAGTACTTTTGACTAACAAAAAAATATATGTTAGTTTGAGATGCCAAAACCAACAAGTAACTCAAGAAAAAACAAAACTGTAAAGTGTATAGGGATTAGTGAGTGATATGATTAAGAAATTTTCTTAGTTTTTTATAATTAAGAAGAATTTTATTAGTTGTTGATTTCATATAAGCAAAATGGACGGTTAAGACGAAGAAGTAGGGTCATAATCCAACAAACACTACGGTTTCTTGAGGAATCATTACTGTATTACTAAATAAACGTGGATTACAAATCATCTAAGATAGTGTTAGGCACTAATGATAAATTTCTTAATATATTAAGACATGTCTTTTACCTATTAACTATTCATAAACCATTTTAAGATAAAAAAAAGGTGGATATGCGGATTGTAGGAGCCTAAACTAGCACAATTAAATATGTAAGGGTTCGTGAGGAAGCAGAGATTCCTAGGGTAAGCTAAGATTACCAGAGATGAGAAAAGAGTTTTGTTATTGCTTTGTAAAAGTTTCAGTACAAAGTTGTGAATGAATTTCAGAATGCCTTTAGGGTTTGTACAAAGACGTATATATAGCTTCCTAATTCGGCTAAGCCTCCTAAGTCTTTGCGGAGTCGGTTGCATCAACGTGGGCTTCGTGTCTGAACCGGGCTTCAGGCTATCTCTATGTCGTTGGACTGGAGGCTGTGCTAGACCGTTGACGTAATCAGCAGCCGAGGAGAGGACGCGGTCACTCATTGGGCCAAGGCCGTGGTCGGTCATGAAGCCGAAGCCGTGCTCGGTCATGAGGCCGAGGCCATGCTCGATCATGAGGCCGATGCTGTGCTCGGTCATGAGGCCGAGGCCGTGCTCGGTCATGAGGCCGAGGCCGTGCTCGGTCATGAAGCCGAAGCCGTGCTTGGTCATGAGGCCGAGGCCGTGCTCGGTCATGAGGCCGAGGCCGTGCTCGGTCATGAGGCCGAGGCCGTGCTCAGTCATGAGGCCGAAGCCACAGTCGGCTCCATCGTGCCGAACCCGTCTTCACTTGTGAAGTCTTGTGCGACCCTCTGCCTTGCCCATACACCTTCCATGGCTACCTGCTTTGCTCTGCGTTGAGACCTAGGTGCTATTCCGCCTTCTTCATCGAGAGTCTGGAGGGCCATTTCTTCAGTCGCCTGACTTTGAATGTTAACGTTGAGTGGGTGAAAACCGACCCCAACAGTTAGCCCCCCAGCTCGGCAGTGTTGGAGATAAAAGTGCCGAGTTAAAGATGTATTGGGTATCAGCGTTAACGTTTGAAGTCATGGCGTTGTTGGCATAACTACTCACACAGCAGTAGAGGGTGACTTCATACTTGAGGTTTTAAGACTCCGTAAGCACTCTGAGGTTTCAAAACTTCCTGCTTCGTCTGCTGAAGCTGCTGCGATTCTGCATAAGTTTTTTTTGTTTTCGAAGGTTTTAAGACTTCGTATTTCCTATGGAGGTTTTATGACTTCGTGTTTGATTGAAGGTCTGAAGACTTCTTACTTTTCTTGCCGAAGCCACTGCGTTGTTGCAGTACAAATTTTTTTTGTCCTTTTGCTCATGTATGAGGCTTTGTCCTCTCATGAATGAGGCTTTGTTTGCTCATGAATGAGGCTTTGTTCGCTCATGAATGAGGCTTTGTTCGCTCATGAATGAGGCTTTGTTTGCTCATGAATAAGGATTCGTTTGCTCATGAATGAGGCTTTGTTCGCTCATGAATGAGGCTTTGTTTGCTCATAAATGAGGCTTTGTTAAGTAGAGAAAACGCAAATGCGCTCACGCTCTTTATCTGCCAACGTTGCTGTTGGGCTTTGTAGAATGGTGCTGTTCTCTAGACACGTCTGTCCGAGAATAAGTACACCCTAAGTTTTACCAGCGTGCATCCTAGGTTTCCGAATGACTCGTTCAGGGTACATGCCGAACGAAATCATTAGCAGCAGCATTATACCAACGACGCTTGTTGAGTGATCAGTTGGGTTCGTCCGCCCCAATACTGAACACTGATACTTATATAGCGCGCTTTGGATCCGATGCTGGATGTCACTGTGTGTATTCCCGCATCATCACTGTGGCCAGCAGCAATGAATGCAGAACGACTTTACTTGATTGAAGCTTTGAGAGGTCCATGAAGGACGTAGCTATTCTCATGATGAGGTTTGTGTCAAGTGTTTGAAGTTTCTGGTGATGATGTTGTCAAAGAGTGGCGTACGGGTACCCCACTCCCCCCCCTTTTTAGACGAATAAGGGAACTGAAATCGTCTAGAGAGATTGAGCTCGTCCGAAGACAAGGCTTTGAAAACACCTACTCCCCCCCCCCTGAAGGCGAAGGAGGTCAGTGGAGCTCGTCCGGAGACAAGGCTTAGATAAAACACTCACTCCCCCCCCCCTAAGGCGGAGGAGATCATGTGGGCTCCTCTGGAGACGAGGCTTAGGCAAAACACTGACTCCCCCCCTAGGGCGGAGGAGATCATGTGGGCTCATCCGCAGATGAGGCTTAGACAATCCACTGACTCCCCCCTTAAGGCGGAGGAGATCATGTGGGCTCATCCGGAGATGAGGCTTGTGAAACGCGTAATCCCCCCCTTTGATGGAGGGGGGCAAATGAACTCATCCGAAGACAAGCTGCCTACGTACCCTTTGCAGGGATCTAGTCGCCTTGTAGTTCATTGCAAGAGCTTCTAAAAGGGTGGTGGCGTCGCAGCGGACTGGGTGGGTTCGTCCGCGTGCTTGGTTTTCCCGCCCCTCTTAGCGCGGACTTCCTCTTCGCTTCGGGCGAAGTCTGTAGCGCAGTGGAGAGCATATTGGATGGTCGCGGGTGGGTTGACAGTCAATTCCTGCCAGAATGGAGAAGGGCATCGAAGCGCTCCTCTCATGGCCTCTAGCGCGGACGTGTTGGTAATACCGTCCACCTTTGACAGCGTGTGCTTAAATCTTGTCACGAAAGACCACAGGCTTTCATTCTCACCCTGCTTGTTCGTCCACAGTTCCGCGAAGATGTTGTAATGCTGCACAAACATCTCTGAGAGTTGATGGAAGGTGTGGATTGAGTTCTTCTCCAGCTTGTAGAACCACTGGAGGGCAGGCCCTTTGAGGCTCTCCACGAACAGTTTGCAGTAGCCGATGTCCTTCTCGGCTTCTGTGAAGTTTTCCCTTCCTAAGGCGACTTCGAATTCCATCAGATGGAAGGCAGGGTCGGTGGTTCCTTCATAGATTGGAAGCTTTACTTTTCCGGGGTCGGAGATTTGAGCCCTCGCGACCCTCTCGGCGAAGGGTGTGTTCCGTGCCCTCTCGAGCACATAGGCGATCCCAAGAGCCTTCGCCGTGCTCCGGTCCATCTGTAGTTGGGTAGCTTTTAGATCAGAGACGACCTTATCCAACTGGGCTTTCAGCGCAGTGACTTCTTCATCTCGGGAACCTCGTGGAGCCTTGCGCTCCTGTTCCCTCTGGTACAGCTCTGCTATGGAGGGCCCTCCTTCTCCGCCAGCCCTGGCGCTATCGTCAGCAGTGTTTGTTCAGGTATGTCTCCGAGGAGGAGGTTGATCGTCGTCAGACACCTCCACAGCACGCTCGGGAGTTCCATCGATGTCCCGATTTCTTATGTTGGTCTGAGGTGTGTTGATGCGGGATCTCTTGCGCTTTTTTCTTGAAAGCGCCTGCAGCTTGCTTGTCGTCGCCTCGTTGAACTTTTTATGCTCCTACGCCTGCTTGACGAGCGTTTCCAGCATCTGCTTGATCTCCGTCATGTCTGCTGGGTTGTTAGCAGCGTTGGGTGCAGGAGCTTCAACGGAGTTCTCCTTCTCCTGGTTGCTCCTGCGAGACGAGGACTCCTCGCTGCTGTTTGACTTGCTGTTGTCGTTGGTCATCCTCCCAGATCTTGTGTAACCTAGTCTTTTTGTGTCAGAAATTCTCTAGTTCCCCTTAGTCGGCGCCAAATTGTGGGAGCCTAAACTAGCACAATTAAATTTGTAAGGGTTTGTGAGGGAGCAGAGATTCCTAGGGTAAGCTAAGATTACCAGAGAAGAGAAAAGAGTTTTGTTATTGCTTTGTAAAAGTTTCAGTACAAAGTTGTGAATGAATTTCAGAATGCCTTTAGGGGTTGTACAAGAACGTATATATAGCTTCCTAAGTCGGTTAAGCCTCCTAAGCCTTCGCGGAGTCGGTTGCATCAACGTGGGCTTCGTGTCTGGACCGGGCTTCAGGCTATCTCTATGTCGTTGGACTGGAGGCTGTGCTGGACCGTTGACGTAATCAGCAGCCGAGGAGAGGACGCGGCAGTCATTGGGCCGAGGCTGTGGTCGGTCATGAAGCCGAAGCCGTGCTCGGTCATGAGGCCGAGGCCGTGCTCGGTCATGAGGCCGAGGCCGTGCTCGGTAATGAGGCCGAAGCCGTGCTCGGTCATGAGGCCGAGGCCGTGCTCGGTCATGAGGCCGAGGCCACAGTCGGCTCCGTCGTGCCGAACCCGTCTTCACTCGTGAATTCTTGTGCGGCCCTCTGCCTTGCCCAGACACCTTCCATGGCTACCTGTTTTGCTCCGCGTTGAGACCTAGGTGCTAGTCCGCCTTCTTCATCGAGAGTCCGGAGGGCCATTTCTTCAGTCGCCTGACTTTGAATGTTAACGTTGAGTGGGTGAAAACCGACCCCAACACGGATATGCCATGTTTTCCAATAATATGACAGAATCATTTTTTCAAAAATCGTTTCCACGTGAAAATTAGTGGATGTTGGAAATGATAAAAAAAAAAAACAGTGACACAAGTGATATGTTTTTTTTTTGTGCAACAAACAAATGATATGTTTATCCATCACAAATACAACTTCAACGAGTAAATATTTTAAACTTACAACAATTTTTTTTTCTTTTGCTAAGTACAACAAATTTTTTTAATATAAGACCATATAATATTGATGACTGATGAGTGCTTTTAGATAACTAGCTATTTTAGAGTTTGATAAGTAAAAATGATATGTTTATTTTATTTTATTTTATTTAATGGGGCCAATAAAGCAGCCCGTATTTACTGTTTATCACATTGTTTCACTCCACTCTTCTTTCTAAACTTCCCCGCCAAATTTGCGCTAGTTTTTTTTTTTAATGACAAAAAATTTGCGATAGTTGCTTTCCAGAGTTTCGTTTTTGCTATGAGTGTGTGAATCAATCCAAACTTAATATTTCGTGAATCTGTAATTTGAAATTTATTAGCATCAGCTTTGTTTCTTCGTGATTCCGGTTCTTGCACGGTTAAAATTTTCATATTTCTACATTTTCTTCTCAAGATGCATGATGATATATGTTAATAAAACGTGTGCAGGAAAGAAACATAAATTGCAAAACCAAAATTGACAAGTCTATTATCCAAATGTGACGAGTTTGAGGACTCTTGTGTCTTTATTATGGTTATTAAAATTTTGAGAAAGTAGCTTTGGTTGTTATCATAAAATCTTGTAGATATATTATTCATTTTCCATTTAATATGATTCTCAAGTGGAATAAAGACATTTCACTTGGATAAAGACATTTCATAGTGGAATAAAGACGTTTCACAGGTTATCATTTTTTTTCTCTAATGTGACCTTTTGGCTTTTCCCTTTCATACATCATCACATGCACTGACTTACAAAAGTCAGAGAAAATCAACCATTCATGTACCAAAAGATTAAATATTCCTTAATTTTTATCTAATGATTCATTCTTTGTTCCGTTACCGCATTACATCATGTACCAAAAGATTCAATATTCATGCAGTGTTAAATGTCATTTTTCAGTTTTATACAGAAGCAAGTAAATTCGCAAAAATCTGAAAATTGTTTTCAGTGTTAAATATTTTTACTTCACAAGCAATAAGTAATAAAACACAATCCTAAACAACTCACAAAACAAAACACAACCATTACAAGCAACCATGAAACTAAACAAATCCGAATTGCTTCAGTGTATATATGTTCTCTTTTTTTTTACTTCGTGGGTTTCATTCTCTGGTAAATAACATTCTTTGTTCTTTTACCACATTACATCAAAATCTAAAGGTTTTTACATAGATATGTTTTCGTAGAGTGCACGCAAAGATTAAGGAAAGAACCAGACCTTGATGAAGATAGAAAGAAACATTTGCAGACCAAATGCTGTAGCCATTACAACCGTCACGTCATTATTCGGCTCGAGGTAAGACCGTAAATTTAAAGCAACAAAGCACGACGACGCACTACCAGCTAAGAGTATGATCACCCATCTCAGAAACTCTACTGGAATAAGCAACGGAAGCTGCAAAAAAAAAAAAAAGATTCTTAGCGATACAGTAATATCGATCGAATATACAAATTTCAAGACGGTGCGATAGAATTTTAGGTCGATTTGATGTGATACATGGTCATTGGAAGTTACTGGAGATACTTACAGAGGTTGGAATGAAAATGAAGAGAGAGTAACCCCAGAGGCACCAGAATCTTAGAAGATCAGCTTTGGACCCCATATACCGGAGTGCGAAGTAAAATATCAGAGGCACAATTATTGCATAGCCATAGATTATAGAAGCTGCCAAATTTATGTAGTTCACATCAAAGATCCAAGGAGCAGCACTGTCGGTTCGTTTCTTCACCAGATACGTGGCACAATTTCCGAAAGAAGCAAGCACAAACACAAGCGTAGTGCAGATCCAGACAAGTCCGTACCTAACAGAGCGACAAAATGCACACACAAGTCATTAATCTAGAAAACTTTGTTAAATGCCTATCTTTTCGCCAGTCTTTCGTGAGTAAATGCATACAATGGAGTAACTAATTTTAAATAATTCGTGAGAATCCACGATATAGTGACAATAGGCACACATTAGTCTTTACTCAACTGGATACATCCTGTTGGCAGACCTCAGATTTCCTAAGCAAGAAGATGACACTACATCAACCTTACCGTATTCTTATGGAAACTGTGTTATATAGACTATAAAAATAGCTAGAGGCCTAAAATTTGATGTGAGGAACTGTATTAGCAAGCAACACCTAACAAACAGCATATGGAAAACTGGCTTAAGTCTACAGTAAATCAGCTCGAAAGAATATTCAAACAGCAAAAGTATAGTTACACAAAAACCTAACCCAAAAGAGAAAAGAAAAAGAGTAAATCAGGAAGATCTTTCACACTAACAATATTCCTGGTTTCGAAATTCGAAACTATGGGTTTAATCATCAAATACCATTAGCTTTATTTGCAATCTATACACCAGTAGGAACTACTTATCTAACACTGGCAACAAGAAATCATTCCTTAAATAACTATTGCAGAGCAATTACCAACAAGAGTCAAAGAGATAAAGGCATTGAAAGACTTACATATCAGGGTTTGCATCAATCTTGCTGAAAAAATCACCACTAGTGGGATATAACGAGCTCATCAATCTGTTCACAACAACGTCCGTGTCCACGTCAAAGTACTGAGTATACGAGTAAACGTTAAAAAAGCCCTTCCAGTTATTCGATGGCTGTTGTTCAGGTCCTTCTACTACAAACGTGGAATAAAAACACATTACCATCTAGAACAAAAATAAGGTGTAACCAAAGAAGATAATATAGAATCTTGAAATACACAAGAAAAACAAACTCATTTGTGATTACTAACAATTATATATACCTGTTGGACTCTCAAGAGTTTGATAACCTTTTGAATGGTTGTTTCCTTGATTTGGTGGAAATATTTGCATATTTGCAGAAGGACCTGCAATAATGCCAGTACACAAGTCTTTCACTAACCGGAAAAATTAAGCTTAAGCAGAAAACTAACGAAAGATCAAACCTTCATTTACGCTTGCTATATGTACATCTATGCTCTTCTTCTTGTCGTCGCTGATCACAGCCTTACCAAAAAAGGAAATACAGATTCTTGTATTAGACTTGACGTAATTACATAAATGCGAATTCATGGAAGGAGTAAGAATTTCCAAATTCAGCTTCTTAATGAAACAAATACCATTGAATGATTCTCAAAATTGGATTTTTGTAAACACTAAAGAGTCTAAACACAAACACACAGGGGAGAAAAACGACGACATGCACCAAATCGATTAAAGTTCAAAACAATGAACCCAGAAACACACAAGAAACTTAATCAACGAGTGAAATCGCAGAATCAAAGGATGTAAAAAACTTACAGGAACTGAACCAAGTAAATGGCTTGATTGTAGATTCGCGAACGACTCATCCATCGAAACCACAATACCAAAATCCAAACTTTAAGTGAATCGAAACGAAAATTCCTTATCTCATTCAGAAATCGGATCGATCGGTAAAAAAAAAAAAAACAAAGAAAGATCGTCTCTTTCTCTGAAAATATCTAAGGTTTCTGGGTTTTCTTCTTCCTCCGTCGTCGTGGAAAGCAATTGGGAAAGGAGACGAAAAACCCGTGACAGACAGATCCACGCGCTTTCTTAGCAAGTGAATCACACGCGCTATTTCACGCGTATGGGCCTTAGAATTATACGGCCCATATCTATTATTGACCCGACCCGACCCGTTTGAGGAGCGTCAACAGAATTATTCACAGCGTTTTCTTCCTTGGCCGGAGAAAAGCTAAATGGAGCCCTAGACTGGTTTTTATCACTCGCGAATACACTTAGCTTTTTTTTTCCACCAACCAAAACCTCCATTTTTTCCGTCCGTTTCTTCACCGGAGAAGATGGATACGAAAGAAATCAATGGTTTCGTCTCCGCCGTTAGATCGATTTCTCTTCCTAAGCAGCCCGATTACAGTAGCAAGCCAGTTCAGGTCCGTCTTCCTCTAGACACTTTTTTGATTTTTGTGCTTTTGCTTTTAGCGTCTTTCATCTTCATGATTGTTACTGGATTTTGTTAAATTGAAAATGTAGTTGATTACCTAATGTTGATTACAGGAGGCGTTGATACATTTAGCATCAATCAACCTTAGGGAGTTATGTAACGAGGCGAAGATTGAGCGGTGTCGAGCAACCCGAGACTTGACGAGCTGTGGACGATTCGTTCACTATGTGTTGAACCCTTGTGGACATGCCTCCTTGTGCACAGAGTGTTGTCAGAGGTGTGATGTTTGTCCAATATGTAGAAGTCCGTTATCGAAAAATGGAGGTAGACTTCGGCTTCGACTTTACTCCGAGTGTGTTGAAGCTGGTTTGATTTCTCGAACGAGTGATGAGGTGTTGCGGGATTCGGATGAGGATGAACATCAGTTGGCGGCTGATGTTCATCGTCTTTATTCTCTGTTTGATGTTGCCATGAACAATAATTTGATATCTGTGGTTTGCCACTGTATCCTTTTGTCGTAGTTTTGCTCGCTGTCTTATATATGCATTTAGTCTTATATTGATAGGCTCATGTAATTGTAGGTAGTTCTTGGTGGACATAAATGTGCATATTGTTTTTGTTATTCTGTATTTCGTGTTCGATGTATAATTGGCAACTCCTTGACAGAAAATCGAATAGATATTACCAATGTGTGTATGGATGAGACAGCTGTATCTAGTGACCCGGTGATTGCTTTCTTGCTGGATGAAGTTGTTGTCAAAGATTGGGTCAAGCGTACTTTCCGGAGCATTTTGGCTGAGCTTCAAGAAATCTGTATCCTTTTTAGCTGTTAAGAATTTTTTATGTTTTTAAGCCAGTATATGTGTGTACCTTGAGGTTTGTCTATCTTTAACATTGGTTCTCAGATAGGCTTGGAAGAAAAGAGATGCAAGCATGGTTACATAAGCTTCTAAAGTGTTCGAAACAGGTGGCTGGTATATGTAATGTGCTTGAAGTTATGGAATCAGCTTTTAAGGGTTCTGTTTCACCTCAGCTTCAAGATGTGCAGAATCTTAGGGAGAACATTGGGAAAACAAAGCAGGTCAGCAACGATTTTAACTCTCTATACTTCCCAAGTAACAACCATCGTATATTAAACTTTCCGGTTTGCATTATGTTTAGTTTGTCTGTCACTAGAATGGGTTATTTGTTTGCGTATACGGCTTGCAAGAATGTTAGTACTGCAAAAGCTTTACATTTAGATGTATGAAAGACACGATAATGGTCTTACATGATTGATTTGGATTTAGTAATTATATATCTACTTCTGTGACCTTGTCTTCATTAGCATATTAGTGAATGTTTGTCCTGGTCATATGGCTCCTGATCAGAGAGTGTTTTAACTATATCGGCTCTTCAGTAATTGGTGCAAGATTCCCGTTTTATGGTGTGCTTACCCTTGTTTTTTATTTCAGCACTTGGACATAATGGCCTGGTGCATAAGACACGGATTTCTGGAGGATGTGAGGTCTCGATATTCTAATTTCACATCGTGGAAGGCTCTTGTACATGAAAGGAAGTCAAATGCAATTACACGTGCGTGGCCTGATCCTGTAGACCAGTCTTCTGATTGCAATGTACAGGGTGCTTCCCTCTTTATCGAGGATGCTTTAGAAAATCTTGAGAGAGAGCCAGAGTACAGTCAGGAAATAGGGGCAGACCTAGAAATTGGATGTTTGCAGAACGATAAGAGATCATTTCTTAGGCCCAAAATAGAGGGAACTTCAGGATCTTACCCATTTGAGAATCTTAGAACTGCTGCTGACATACTCTTTTTACATGGCAGTTCTGATTTGGTTGTTGCAAAGCAAGCAATTGTATCCTTTTCGCATTCCCTATGCTTTACATTACGCTGCACTTCACTTTTCATAAATACTCACTAGCTGGAAACCTTCCCATGTTTTTCTTCTTCGCTGGTTTCCTTAACCAGGAAATAGTTTCTTTACTACCTGTTTGATCGGCATTGGTCTACCCCTGATAAACATTGGAAGCACATCGTAGATGATTTTGCTGCTACGTTTGGCATAACCAGGCACTCACTGCTGGAGTCTTTTGTATTTTACCTTCTCGATGATCACTCAAAGGAGGCACTCGAGGTATTTACATTCCCAAGGAAAAGACGTGGAAATATTTATTCTTGTGCATGTTTTAACGTTCTTGCTGAAATGGTGTAGCTTACAAACTTTCCAAATTATATTTCAGGAGGCTTGTAAGATACTTCCTGAAATATGTGGTCCAGAAACCTACCCCAAGGTTGCGCAAATCCTGCTAGAAAGGGAAAACCCTGAAACAGCTCTTATGGTTTTGCGTTGGTCTGGTCGTGATGGTGTATCAGAATTGGTATCAATTGGTGAAGCTGTTACAGCTGTTCGTGTGAGAGTGGAATGTGGTCTTCTGAGTGAAGCATTCACATACCAAAGGGCACTTTGCTTGAAAGTAAAGGAAAATAAATTGAAAAACGAAGCTGTGCAACATGCGTCTGATGAAGACAACTGGAGTTGGATAGAATGGATGGAGATTCTTGTCAACGAATTCTGCTGTCTCTCTATTAGGAGAAACTTGGTTGATCGAATCATTGAGTTACCGTGGAACCCAGATGAAGAAAAATATCTGCATAGATGCCTATTAGATTCTGCAACTGATGACCCCTCATCAGCTGTGGGTAGTCTTTTGGTTGTCTTTTATCTTCAGGTAAGTAATTATATTTTCACGCTTAAATCAACTTCACTTGAGCAACATGGGATGAGAACAATGCAAGAGTAGCTTTAGAAACAGTCAAATAGATAGTAAGACAACAGCTTAAACCTCTAGAGCTTTAAGCTACATATCTCATTTAGAATAGAGGATATTTTCTGTCTAGAGATATTGGTATATTTTCTCGTATTTGCTGTCTAGGTTTCAACAGTCTAGGTTGAGAGTAATGAACAAATATGAAAATAAGTGAACAACCAGGCTACTGCACCAGTATAGACTCTGCTTATAGGAGTATTTTGCTCTGTCTTTGACTGGAAACTATTGGTTGTTTGCATTGTTGCAGCGCTACCGTTACATCCAGGCATACCAAGTCGATCTTAGGCTCCAGAAATTTGAAGAGGATTTCATGTCCGAAAATCGTATTGGGGAAGAAGTTTTGTCTAGAATGCAATCACAGAGTCATTGGAGAAAAGAGTTAGTTGTAAGTACTTTTCACCTTGCGTTTTTTAGTGCTTCTGTTTCTCCTCCCTGCATTGGAATATTTTTTGGTAGCCTCTTGATACCTGCAGGATAGTATGATATGTCTGAAAATTGAACGTTTTATGTATATGCAATATTACTTGATATTTCAACTTGGAATTTAAATCGTCTGGTGTTTTTATTGCGTTGAAACAGGATAAAGCCATAGATATACTTCCAGCTATTCAACAGCAGCAAGTTAGATCAGGACAATATCCTGAGATGGAAGATACTGCTTCTGAAGCAGGAAGAAGCTCTGGTCTTCCTGATGGGCCTGAGATGATTACTTCGTCAGTTCCTTTTTCTACCAATTCCGTATTTCTCCAACAAGCTAACGACGCCAGCGTTAGAGAGCCAGTGGCTAATAATGGCAGTCCTTTTCAACCCCGTCATATGATAGAAAGCCCTTCTCTTGATAGTTCCCATGGAAGGTTATTTACGAGCACAAATAGAGGACAAAACAGTGAAGTTAGAAGCATAACCAAGACTCTGAAATTCGGTGAAGTGTCAACTCCGTTCAAAGATCTTAATAAAGCTCGTGGGAACAGCCAGCTCAAAGGAAAAAGGACTGAAGAAACCTCTCCAGAGACAAGTGTTGATAGATGCATGGAGAATAATATGAGCTCTCCTTATCTCTTCCGGGTCACAGCTAACAACCCTGTAACATTGAAACCTAGCAGCAATGGATCTGCACAGAAACCGAAATCCACTTTCTTTGGCACTAGGATGCAACCTGAAAAAGAACTTACGTCCCATAACTTGGTCGATTTGGATGATCCAATGAACATGTCTTCAAGGTATACATTTCCCTCTTCTTCTTACACTATTGTGTTATTGTTTGGTTTGCGTAAAAAGTTCGGTTTGTATTGGATCGGATATGTATAAACTTGAGTACTGGTGAAATGCAGCTTGAAGGACAATAAAAACGTCTTGGCCAATGAAAGTAGAAACAACAGTGGCGGATTAAGGTGGCGGTCAGATGAAGCAAGCGATGAAGAAGATGAACCGAAGTGGAACATTGAACCGGCTAGTTCCGGATCTGTACCCGTTAAGGAAAGGAGGAGACGTAAGTTCGCAGCAAGATGAAACTAAACAAACACTCGAAAAGGCATCATCAATTATTAATTTGATGGTAGAGTGAGCTTTGTTCTCCTGATTTTTTTGTGTGCTTGGGAAAAAAAAGATTTTGAGTTTTTTTTTTTTTGTCATCTATTTCTTTTCATCGCAAAAGATCAAAATATCCAAATACAAACCATGATCTGAGATCATAAACAAACACCCTTGCTACACTACATTCTTGCCCACTACACAGGACAAAAACATACAAAGATCGCTCAACACATAAGCAAAAAGAAGGCCTAGACAGGGGAAAGGCTAATCTCATTCAAAAACAAAACATTAAGCCACGACGGATGATCCGAAGCAACACAAGATTGAGATCGATGATCCATTATCATGCTTTGTGCAATGAAAAAGCTCCTCTATTGGCTTGTCTTTGGGAGTTGACCAAACTCCATTTCGCTAAACAAATCAGAAGGTTAAGGATATCATTTGATTCGTACCCAAAAGATGGCCAAGCCCTCGGTCTGGTTGAAGCTCCAACCAGAACCGTATTCTCCACTTGAAACACCACTTCGTTGAACCCATGTTGGTCGATACTTTCCAGAGCCCATTGGATGCAAATGAGATCAGCTTCCATTGCATTGCCAACCTTACCAAAAGCTCTACGGCTGTGTAGAATGACATTGGCTTCCTCATCTCTCAGCACCCAACAACCTCCAACCTCTTTTGACCTCTTTTCCCATGACACATCTACATTACATTACACCCACTTCTTGGGAGGCTTTTCCATCCACTAACCACTTTTTCCACTTGTTCTTTTTGACTGGGTTCGCAATCTTTCTTCTTACTTTTAGCAGCAAACCATAAGAACACAATTTCCTTAATCTTCTCACAAGTTTCATGAGCTTTGTATAGTTTTCCATCAACCATAAACTTGTTTCTATTTTTCCACAAATACCACAAAAATCCAAGGAAAATATCTCCTGATGTCCAGAGGAATCTTATTTCTTTTTAGGCTCATAAGGAGGAATTGAAAATTGACAAAAGTAGAAGATTGATGGAACCCTTCTGCCGGTTGAGGGAAGTTTGTCATGACCATACTTGTCTAGCCAGAGTACAGGAGAACATAATGTGATTAATCGTTTCCCCTTCCATACCACATGCTTGACATCTAGAATCAACATTCATGCCTCTCGATATAATCCTCTCAGCAAGTCTGGCCCAGAGGACAAGCCAGTGAAGCCACCGCTCAGGGCCCTAAATTTAGAGGGTCTCTTTTAGTCAAATTTTTATTATAAACTTTTTCTACAATAATAATATTCGTAAGATTTTGTTTTTCAAATGTTTTTTTTAATGTTTATGGTCTTCTCTAAGCAAACATGTTAATTACTCATTCCAAAAAAAAGATTTGAAACTATTAGCTTAAATTCGAAGTTGAAGCTGATAACAAAATTAATTGTGATCTACCATGTGACAAGAGAGATTGAATGAGTTAGATTTTTCATCTATTGAAACATAGATGGTTGAAAAACTCGACAACGTGAGTTTAGTTAATGATTTTGCAGGCAAAAATACAAAGAGAGCAATATGTCAAATATAAATTCTATTTTGTTGTTTTTCTTTTATTTCTTACTAACTATTTAGAATTATAAACGGTTTAATTGAGTTTTCATATGTTTTTTTTATTTAGATTACTATTTTTACGATATTGGAAAACGTACGAAAATTTTTTTTTTTACATATATGCATAAGGCATCCAAAATGATTGGACCGGCACTGGCTTCATGGATGAGGTTTGGAGCTTGAGTTTCACGGTTGAGCGCCGTAGGACCTCCATCGCGGATGGCTATGAGCCGGTTGACTCGGCGAAGACGAACGACATATTTGTTGATCGTTTCTCGGAGTTGAGCCCCAACATTGACGGGGCGGATTGCTCGCAACTCTCTTAACAATTGTTCGGATTTGAAGCGGCGCAATACCGCATTTCTATGTTGGCGTTTAGCAAAAAATAGGAGCGTTCGGATATGGATTGTGAAGAGAAGATCGATACCGAAAAACTCAGAGCACAAGATCACTACAAACCTTAGGAAGAAGCTTGCCCCAAACAATGGAAAGAGAAATAAGATCGAGAAACGCGGAAACCCGATGTACACTTCGGATATGATTCCACCGACACCGAAACCTAATGATACAAAATCCATCATAATTTTCAATCTCCGGTGACGCGGCGGCGTATGGAGCTCGGCCACGTGAATCACAGCGTACACCGCAACACCACCTCCAAACAGCTTGAGCGATATATGGTCGGAGAACGTTACATTTTTAATTGGCGGCGGAGAGCTGGCTGTTCCGTTTGAGGCTAAACGAGTCTCTTTTGCCTTCATATCTTCCTTCTTAATATCGTAGAGGATTGGAAAAAAGAACACACACACATTAGCAGCATTGCGCAGAAAGTGGCATGAATATGGGTATTTGAGTACCAATCGTGTTCTTCTTTAAGCAAATCGATCACCGGAGTATCGTCGTTCACCGGAGCTGGTTGTTGCGGAATATTGATTATGTGGTCGGCCATTTTAGGGGTAATTTTCTTTTTTTTATGCGTATAAAAATACTGTTGGATTAAATTTACATCCAACGGCTTATATTGACGATCCTGGTGATTCGTCCTTATTGGCTCTTGCCACAGACTAAAACAAATTGCGATTCTAGTGAGTTTTCCCGCCACAACATTTGTTTTTGTCATTTCCCGCCACAACATTAAAACAAGGGATAATTTGTTCAATAACACTAAAAAAAAATTATAATTATAAAACTAACCATTTATGCCTTATGTGGCAAAATCTAAACCATTAAATTTAGGATTTTTTGCTAGGATTTGAATTATATATTTTTTTTTGGCTATACAACAAATTAAGCCTTAAAACAATTATAACGCGTCTGGGCCTTACATTTTCACGGCCCATATCGATTTTTGACCCGACTCCGACCCGACCCGACTAGTTTTATGGTCACTCGCGAATACACTTAGCGTTTTTTCCGTTGGTTCCTGCGCCGGAGAAGATGGATACGAGAGAAATCAACGGTTCTATCTCCGCCGTGAGATCGATATCTCTTCCTCACCAGACCGATTACAGTAGCAAGCCTGTTCAGGTCCGTCTTCCGCTACACACTTTTGTTTTTTTCCATTATTTGCTTTAAGCTTCGTTTATCATCATGATTGTTGCTTCAGCTTTACTGTGTTTCTTTGCAATCGCTTCATGTTTGTTTGTGCTTCAATGGTTAAATTCATAATGTAATTGATTACAGGAGGCGTTGATGCATTTGGCATCTATAAACCTCAGGGAGTTATGATGTTTCCTTGTGTACTGAGAGGTGTGATGTTTGTCCAATATGTAGAAGCTCGTTATCGAATAATGGAGGTAGACTTGGGCTGCGGCTTTACTCTGAGTGTGTTGAAGCTGGATTCGGATGAGGATGAATTGGCGGCTGATGTTCATCGGCTTTATTCTCTGTTTGATGTTGCCACTGTATCTTTTTGTCCTAGTTTTGCTCGTGGTCTGATATATGGCATTTAGTCTTATATTGATAGGGTCATGTAATTGTAGGTAGTTCTTGATGGATGCATATTGTTTTGTTATTCTGTATTTCATGTTCTATGTATAATTGGCTACTCCTTGACACAAAGTTGAATAGATATCACCAATGTGTGTTTGCTTTCTTGCTGGATGAAGTTGTTGTCAAAGAAATCTGTATCCTTTTAGCTGTTAGAATTTTTATGTTTCTTAAGCCAGTATATGTGTGCACCTTGTGGTTTGTTTATCTTTAATATTGGTTCTCAGATACGCTTAGATAAGCTCCTAAAGTGTTCGAAGTAGGTGGCTGGCATATGAAGTTATGGAATCAGCTTTTAAGGATTCTGTTTCACCTCAGCTTCAAGATTGGGAAAACAAAGCAGGTCAGTATATTAAACTCTCCTGTTAGCATTATGTTTAGTTTGTCTCTGTCACTAGAATGGGTTACTTATTTTCGTATACGGCTCGAGGTATTGACATTCTCAGGGAGAAGACATGGAAATATTTATTCTTGTGCATGTTTGAACATTTTTGCTGAAATGGTATAGCGTACAACTTTCCCAATTATAATTCAGGAGGCTTGTAAGATTCTTCCTGAAATATGTGGTCCAGAAACCTACCCCAAGTCTTGTTAGAAAGGGAAAACCCTGAAACAGCTCTATGGGCTTTGCTCTGGTCGTGATGGTGTATCAGAATTGGTTTCAATTGGTGAAGCTGTCACAGCTGTTCGTGTGAAAGTGGAATGTGGTCTTCTGAGTGAAGCATTCACATATCAAAGGGCACTTTGCTTGAAAGTAAAAGAAAATAAATTGAATAATGGAGCTGTGTCTGATGAAGACAGCTGGAGTTGGACGGAATGGATGGAGATTCTTGTCAACGAATTCTGCTGTCTTTCTACCATCAAACTCCCTCTTTACACCACTTGCTCTCTCTCTCTCTCTCTCTCTCTCTCTCTCTCTCTCTCTCTCTCTCTCTCTCTCTCTCTCTCTCTCTCTCTCTCTCTCTCTATGCTTAAACACAATTGATGAAGTCTTCTCGAGTGTTTGTTTTAATTTCATCTTCCAGCAAACTTACGTCTCCTCCTTTCCTAAACCGGTACAGAACCGGAACTAGTCGGTTCAATGTTCCACTCCGGTACATCTTCTTCATCGCTTGCTACATCTGACCGCCACCTTAATCCGCCACTGTTGTTTCTACTTTCATTGGCCAAGACATTTTTGTTGTCCTTCAAGCTGTATTTCACCAATACTCACAGTTGATACATATTAGATCCAATACAAACCGAACTTTTTCCGCAAACCAAAGAGCTAGTAACACAATAGTTTATAAAGAAGAGAGGAAATATGTACCTTGAAGACATGTCCATTGGGTCATCCAAATCGACAACGTTATGGGACGTGAGTTCTTTTTCTGGTTGCATCCTAGTGCCAAAGAAAGTGGATTCTCCTAATAGAGAGACAGCAGAATTCGTTGACAAGAATCTCCATCCATTTCATGCTTAAGAAACAGTAGAGTGAGCTTTGTTCTCGTGATTTTTTTGTGGTCTTGGGAAAAAAAAAGATTTTGAGTTTTATGTTTTTGTTTCTTTAGGTTCACTTTTGAAGATAATTTCTTTTTTGGATATATTATTTTGATGAGCATGATTATGTTTAATGTTTTACCCTGGTGCAATTACACATGAAATATCTTTCGATATACTGAAATTAAATTAATTCAAAAGTTCTTCTTAATTCATCGTACATAAGTTACTTTTCATACATACAATACAATGTGATAATAAATAATTTGCAGCTAACAAAAAGGAAAAGATTAGCCTTATTTTTATTTTATTTTATTTTCTGATAGCCCCAAGTTTCCTCTAAAATTAAAGTTTAAGACATACATGCTTCAAAGTTTCCAAATAATACAAGTAGGGTTTCGGAAGACTAAGGAAAAAACCAGTGTTTTTAAAACCGGACCGGACACCGACTCGGCAATGTCACTGGATGGCTGGTCGGACCGGGTTTTGAATTTTTTTTAATATATATATATATATATATTATACATAAAATAAAATAAAGAATGATATGATGAAAATTGGAAAATATGATAAAACACAACAAAAGTTTCAATATCCAACCAAAGTAATAATCATGAAAAACAAAAAATAGAGAAACTAACAAGTTTTCTTTCTTATTCAATAGTCACTATTCCTTAATTTATTACATGTCTTTCAATAAATATTAAATACACATGATAAGCAAAACCCTAGTAATATTTTAATACATATATTTTTTTCCTCTCCTCAAAATGTCGCCGTCTTACTTCTTCTTCAACCTCCTTCTTTTAAGTTTATGTAAAACCATTCGTTTGTTTGTTTCTTTCTTGGTTTTATGTATAGATCAATCAAAACAGATTGGAAACTCAACCAAAATCAGCTTAACAACACCAAAACACACAAAGAATCATTGGAGAAAAGGCTTCAAAATTCAAAACCGGGCTTTAGCGGTTCACCGATTCGAGCTGGTTCCCCGGTTTTGGCCGGTTTTTAGTCGGATTTTCCGGTTTTTATCCATTCCGGTTTTTAACCATAATCTGAACCGGAACTGTTGCCGAGTCACGGTTGGACCGGCCGGTCCGGTCCGGTTTTCAAAACAATGGAAAAAACAAAAAAACTTCAATCACTGCCTCCTCTTTCGGACGCTGCATTAGTCGACAAGGTATTGTGCAGCTAAACCCTAACAGATTATTTTCTCTTCCCCTCAATCTTCTTTAATATATATACCCTAAACCCAAAACATCCTTTAATTCTCTGTTTTATCCTTGTGTTTCATAAATCATAATCTCATATTAGGTTTTGGTGTGCTTAATTTCGCAGATATTCTTGGATCCTACCATGGCGACTCGTGAGTTTTCTTTTTGCTTCTAGCTTTATTTTGCCATATGCTTTTTTTCTTCCTTGCAATTGTGGATCAAAACGATTTGTTTATATTTTTGTTTGTTTTTGTTTTTGGCAGGTCTTCAATATGATAATAACAATTGCGATATTGGTGTATTTTCCAAACTCACAAATACTTATTGCCTGATTGCCTCGTTGCCTCAAAATCCTCCAAAAATTTCTTGACGTATATATTACACTCTCTTGACATTGTCTAATTAATTTTACAGCACTATATATGATTTTTATGTCACTTTTGTAGTGGCTTTGCATCGAAGTTAAAAGGTGCAATTCCCATTGTTACAACCTCTATAGGAGGAACTCAAACTATTGGTAGTCTATGTGTTGGTAACAAAAACGGACTTCTTTTGTCTCACACCACTACAGACCAAGGTTATTAATTTTTCCACAATTACTTACAAGTTATATAGTTTTGGTGAATTAAGTAATGATTTTTTTTTTTCTTTTAAATGTGAATAGAGCTTCAACATTTAAGAGATAGTTTGCCTGATGAAGTTATAGTCCAACGAATCGCGGAACCTCTATGTGGACTTGGAAACGCCATAGCTTGTAATGACTATGTCGCGCTTTCGCATCCGAAGCTCGAGAAAGAAACGTTAGAGATATTAAGTGACGTTCTTGGTGTTGAAGTTTTCCCGCAAACCATTGCGAATAACGAACTTGTGGGAAGTTATTGTGCCTTATCGAATAAAGGCGGAATGGTAAATCCACTAGTACTAGTACCCTTGTTTGTTCATTGAGATGCTAATAATATTAAATATTTCTCTTTATTTTGTGGCATTGGTCTTGCAAGAAATTAATCTGACTATATTGATGTTTCTTATTTAGGTTCATCCGGACACAAAAGTGGAAGAAATAACCGAACTGGCGAATCTTCTTCAAGTGCCTTTGGGTGCAGGAACCGTGAACCGTGGGAGCCAAGTGATAGCCGCGGGTTTAATTGTGAACGATTGGAGTACTGCTTTTTGTGGATCAGAAACAACTGCAATAGAGCTCTCTGTTGTTAATAGCATCTTCAAGCCAATTGAATCTCAACCCGATTTTGTCATTAGTGAAATGAGGAAGTCTTTGATCGATACCTATGTCTAAATTTTGCTTCGTTTTTTGGGGTTTACCAAGAGTTTCTTTCAAGAATTTGCTGCTCTTTAGACTCAAGTGTTTAGTAGCAATTTCTTGATGTTTTTGAGATTTTGGAAATAAATTTGACTCTTTTTTTTTTATTACGAATGAAAAGGCTCTGCATAACATATTGAAGAGTCAACCATCTTTTGTGTAATATTTGCGAGATTATGTTCTTCCATCTCGGAAAGAATTTGAGTGGAGAGGCTCGTATCTTTTGTATACTACTATATTAGTGTTGATGCAAGAGTTATCAATTTTGTGGGGTGTAATCCTTTCCTTTGGATCTCTGTACCTATTTCAGTTTCAGAATTTGGAAATAAATTATATTTTTTATTATTAGTATTAAATAATTTTTCTAATAAAACCTCTAAACAACAAATCTCCCCCTTCAAAATCCAAGGAGAGACAAAGTCAGTCTTGAGATTCTATTAAAAGTTATAAAACAAATTTTTGTGTGATCCATCCAATCCAAATCATGATCATAGCAAGATTATAAACCCGAACATTACATTTTGTAATAGTGTCATTGATAAGGTCACAAAGGAAAAGTCCCGGTGAAGCTGATATGATCGAGTGTGCGACCCAAACCGTACTTACAAACCGCTTCATTTGCTGCTCTAAAACCTCCTCCATAAGCTGGAGACGCGTCGTGAGCTATCTGATGCTTAAAGAACTCTCCAAGCTTCTTCTCCACGTTCGATTTCCCTCCTTTCTTGTTAGAAGACGACGATGATGTTGATGTTGAAGGCAAGTTTCTTGAAGAAGGGTCTGAGAGAACTTCAGATTCAAGCCACATGTAAGAGAGGACTTGGCATATTCCTTCCTCTACCTCAGGGTTAAGGTTCCTATACCCTAAACATTCAAAAATACAGGAAATTAAGATGATTTTCTTTTGCTAAGTACTAATTATTGAACATGAAATACAAGAAACGTTCCAAAATGCTTAAATTAGAACATAACATTGGAGATAATTTGGAAAAAGTAGACATGAAGGTGCTTTTCTTTTTGGTTACTAATTAATGAACAAGAAATTGAATAAACGTTCCAAAATGCTTGAATTAGAACAGAGCATTGAATAACTTGAGAAACAAGATGTGTATCTAATACCAAACTGAAATTATGTCTTAAACTTTACTTTTTTCGGTATTAAGAAAAGACACCGAAAAGTGTACCTTTGAGCCTTAGCCATCCGTGCATAAGCTCGTGGGCAAGAATTGCACCTGTTAGTAATCTTTATCCACCAAAGTATCATTAGGTTAGTAATCATTCACTTCTATCTCATTTTTTGGTAATCTCAAAAAAGAAAATTTTGAGAATCAAGCAAGTAGTATGTACCTTGGGAGGCCGTAAAGGACGAGAATCGCAGTAACTTCACATTTGCGAGTAAGCTTTTGAGGCTGAGTTCTCATACTAACAAGACGATGAGCACCAAATCTAGGTCTTTTAAGAACCTGTGAAGTACCAATAATTTAAAAAAAAAAAAAAATAGAGCAAAAGTATTTAGAACAATAAATTAAGCAAGTTCTTCTAACCAAGAATTTAAAAAGACTTACACTTGTAACTGTCTGTTCTTCAGATAAACATAAACCCCTTGTTTCAGGCATGTGATGGTATCCCTGAGAAAACACAAGAGAATTAATATTTTAATTGTAATTTGAAATAAACTCACAAAAAGGTTACATATAAGGTAAAAAGATCTAAGATTACGTTTTTCTCTCCTACAATAGCATCATTGAGAGCTTCTCTTTGAACAAGAAGCATAGGAATTTGTTGATCAAGTTTCATGTACATTCCTTCGTAATAGTCTCTTATCGCGTGATATAGCGGTTGGCAATCTCCTGTATCGGTTATCGCAGTTTCCATACATTCTAGACATAAACTTCTCCCATCTTCTAACGTGTAATATCTCACATCCCATGACTTCATATCACAACATAGAGAGATTAAATAAACAAAATTATTTGTTAGGAAAGACTTATTCATTTATATTTGGTTACCTCCAAACGTTCGCAGCTACAACAACGAGCGGTTTTATCGTATTCATGAGACGGACAATACTTTTGGTTCCAAAATGGATGGCATCGATACTCGATCAAGCCAGCATCATTAGTTGGAATCTAAGAAGAGGATAATATGAAATTAGACAAAATATATAACATGTAATGTGCAAGAATCTAGTAAGGTGATTGTATATACTATATAGTTGCTTACAAATTGGTGACAAACTTCACATTTCGGATGAGTAAGCTCTTTGAAACAAAGTTTATGATAGGGTTTGGTTCCTGATAGAGAGAACTTGAATGAAGAGAGAAGACAAAACACAATACCTTAATTAGTCACTTCAAAACACAAATGTATATATAAAAGTCATATGTATTATGTATATATATATACTATATATACATACATCTATAATATATACTAATCGTATGTATTATATGTATATAGATGTATGTATATATACCTCATGCTCAGTGATAGGGTAACTACAAGAATGGCAACGGAAGCATTCAGGATGAAAGAATGTGCCCATGCATCCTAGATAGTTCCCCATTCCAATATCGCGATTGCAACCGCCGCATATTCTGCTAAAAATCGAGAAAATAACGTTACTCCAAACGTTACTGAAAATTAACATTACTTGTATTCTCTAAAACAAAGTGAAAATAATTTTTCACTCAATCAATTTCTTAGAAATGTTTTAATTTTTTCCACTTTACCTTTTTCTACAATAAAAGTTCGAACCAACTTTATTGTATTGAAATTCTCGACGTGACGTTTCAATCGTTTGAGCTAATGTCAACTGAGAATTTCACTTTTTATATTCTAAACACTTTTTTTATTTTTATACAGCAAAAAGGAATTTGATTACGGATTTACGGTTACAACTTAAAGTTTGAAATTGGAGAATAAATCAATTCCAATCAATTATACACTAAATCTTGGTTTGAAACTGAATAACGTGTTTTTGTTGTACCTTTGTCTTCGTCTGCATTGATAAGAAGGTGGAATGTAAGATGATGGATTCAAGCCACCGTGAAAAGGCCTTGGATTGTTATCCGTAGACCAACCATATCCTGCAAAATTTATTTAATAAAAAAATCTTTTTTTTTTCCCTTACTTATAAAGAAATAACTTTGATTTTTGTTCTAATTTAGTTTAAATTCATGAAAAGGTAAGATAGAAATACCATGGGGGAGCTTCGTATCGTCAGCTAAAGATAGTGAAATTGCACGGTCGAGTTCTTCTTTGTCCCGTGGAGCCCTTGACCGGTCGTCCTGAGTCATTAACATGACCAATCGAAAAATGTAATTATCAACCATGTTACAACAAGTTATAGTTTTATGGTTGTAACTTGTACGTCTGGACAATAGCTGTAAAATATTTCTTCCACAATGACGTCAGGTAAAAATTGATGACATCTTTTAACACTTAATTATTTTTAAAAAATTACACTACAAATGATATATATATAAATGATATATATATATATATTTAAAAGATTCTAATGAAGATAATACATATATAAATATACGATTATAACTAAATATCAATGGTAGTACTTAAGGGTATCAAAATCCAATCCAACTCCTTCGTCATGCATTACGTGCTTTGTGTTTAGCTATTTATATCATAGGTTAAAGCTCTTTTCCTAATAACCCAATGAGCTGATACTAACTTTAGAAGAAGAAAAAAAGTTCTGATTATTGATTTTCTTTTGTCAATTCATTATTCTATATAAAAATAATAATAGATTAGATAAAAGAAATTTAAAAATCAGAAAATAAATATTACATTAAAAAAAATCAACTAAAGCTCACACAATATTGAAATCTAATCCACTTAATTAAATCATGTAATAAGTCAAAAATACCACTACTCTCAGCCTACTAAATTTCTATTTTTGTCATCCTTAATAGTGCTCAAGACCACATTGTCACATCATTTCAACATGAGCATTAAAATCCCATGAACTCATGACAAACAAAAATTATTAACGGTCCAAATAATTTTTAGTTCTCATGGATGTGACAATTTTACAGAATGTACTAGACCCGTGATACTTCAAAATCACAAGGAAAAAAGAAAACAGTAGTAATATTCACACGTCTTTTGTATATTGATTTAATATCAATAATCACATGCCTACAGTTATATATGTGTAGATTAAAGTAGGAAAAAATGAAAGAAAACTCGGAAAAGTGACTAAAATCAAATAGAATAACAATTACCAAAGAGGAAGGAGGTAGAGGAAAGACCATATTCTCGTCCTCTTGAAACTGAGGAGGATGATGATTAGTGCGAGCACCACCACCACCACCACCATTAGAGCCACTCTTAAAAAGCTTACTCACCCATTTCATCAACTTCCATTTCTTTTCTCTATATGTTGATGAAGATGACGACCCAACTTCCCCTATAATTATCAATAAAAGTTACCTAAATATTTCAATATTAAGTCTGAATATAGAATTTGCTTAGAAATATTGTGCGTGGGCCACTTGGTCGTCTAGAATTTGTTATGCTTACGTAAAACTCATTACCAAAATGAGGATTAGTCGGACGCTTTAGCCAAAGCCGGATATTCGGTACTTAATCTTTTTAACAAGGTAAATTTTGGAAAGAAAAGAAAACGTACCAAAGATACAAGGATTGGAGATATGGTTAACACGAGCTACACCGAAGGACGAAGATGAAGATGAGGGAGAGGACGAGGAAGAAGAATCCATGAGGATGGAGAAATGCCCCACACGTGTGTTATATATCCTTGAAAACGTGTGAGTGAAGCGAAAACGACTACCGGAGAGAGAAGCAATAAGAGGAGAAGGAAGAAGAAGAAGGAAGAGGAGAGAAGTTATAAGTCATTCATATGTTATTAGAGAATAATAAAATGAAAAGAGAACAAAGAAAGAGAGAATCTTTGCAGAAGAGATCGGGCTAAAAATAATATGTTAAAGGAAAAAGAAAAGGAAGAGATGCTTAGCTTCTGAAAGGAAAGGAACAGAGAGAAAGAGATTTTTTTTTGTAAGAGAATATTTCTATTTTGTGTGTTTGCTGAGGCGGAGAATCCCTCTAACAACGGTGTATGAAAGAGGAGGACAGTTGAAACCTTTTAAAGCTTCTCTCTTTTACACTTTTTATTTGAAAATTTTATCTTTTATCTTTGTGTTTGAGAAAAAAAACCAAAAAGTGAGAATTGTTAACCAAACCAAAAATAATTCTTCTTTTTGGGTTTTGATGGAGACGCTCGTCCCTTCTTGCTCCTACTATTTTATTTACGTTTTCTGGTTCAGCTTTAGTTTGGCACAAGATTTTGACCCACACCATGCGTGTGAATATAAATTTCAGTTATAGTAAAAATATATTGTTTTGAATCATACATACCAAAAATATTAGATAAATAATCATGTCCCCTGCAAAAATTATTCTATTGGCTTTCGAGTTTTGAATGTCTTAATAATAAGTCTTACGTTTTAAGTCAAAAACAAAAGAAAAAAAATGAATTAAAGATTTTTCTACAGAATTTTTTTTTTTTTTTTTTTTTTTGTAGATGGTGGTTGTTAGAGATGTGTTTTTGTGTTTGTTAGCTTATATATAGGGAAGTTGTCATAGTAGTCTTGTTTTAGGTTTGAAAAAGAAAGAAAGTTATATATATATATAAATGTTTATTTCAGAACTTTAATTAAAATTAATGTACATTTTAGGAAATTTTAGGAATGTTTCGTAATGTTGATAAATTTAAAAAATGTGTTATTATTTTAATTTTTTAATCGGATGATAATTAGACTTTAAAACACTCTTAGCATGACACATAAGATTTTTTAAGTAAGAATGTCTCTTAACATGATACATATGATTTTTTAAGTTAAAATGTCTCCTAAAGGTCTCAGTGAGTGACACCTAAGATTTTGAGGTTTTAGTGTCTCCTCATTTAATATATATATGATGTTTGATTTTTGTTTGAGAAATATTTTGATATTGTTTGAGTCATTCCGGTTGTTGTAGTTGTAGCTAGAGTCATGCCCGACCCTGAGGTGAAGCCCAACGCATTAAATTTTATAAATTATTAAGAGACATTATTAATTGTGATGTTTATTTGGCGTAATGGTTGAATTTCTATTAATTACTCTTTCTCTTGCCAGTTTTATCCATTTTAAAAAAAAATATATATATATTAAAGATATTAGTTTTGAGATTTGCGTTAGGCATCATGAAGCCTCGGGCCGGCTCTGGCTAGAGTCTTATTAAAATGTGGCTCAATCTGAATAATGACGACATTAGTATTATCTTGTTCACGATACTTGATAATATAAATTTTCAAAAAAAAAAAATACTTGATAATATTATGTGCTAAATTAATTGTTTTTTCCTTTTCTTAATGTGGCGTGACTTTAGGCTATACGCGATAAAGATGCGCTTTTGCAACGTTACACCACAAACAATTTTATAATGGCAATAACACTATTATGAAACATAGAAGACAGACCAATTATAATAACATAATTCGGGGTATCAATCTATAGGAAGGTCGTGACTCGTGATGACGCCACAAAGGTAAAAGAAGCTTCAAAATGGAATCAAACACCCAATTTTTACAGAACCAAAGCTTAACCTATAATTATTTTAAACTTATTTTTTTCTCAATTAAATTACTTTTCTTGATAAATCAAAATTAAATATTTTGGGGTAAAGACAGCATCAGATCAAATCCAACTTTTTCAGGAGTAGTTGCCACCTTGAGATCTGACCATTTTCTTTATCAACTTGCTAAAGTCGATGTATGGACGATCCCATACCTTATTTTAATTAAGGCTGCTTATTTTGAAACTTCTCATTTAAATAACTATCTCTCCATTTTTTAATAAAGTATTTAAGCTAATTTTTGTTGTTTTACAAAAATTGTCGTTCTACAAATTTAATTAGGGGTGGGCAAAAAATTCGAAACCGAAAAACTAAACCGAACCCGACCCGAAATTATCCGAACCAAAAACTCGATTTTAAAAAATAACCGAATGGGTTCTAAATATCTAAAACCGAAAAATCGAACCCGAACCGAACCGAAAACTAAACGGGTATCCAAAACATAAAATTAACCTACATATATTTAGATATAAGATATGATATGTTCATATACTTTAGGCAAATTTTATAGTTTTTATAGTTATTTTTGGTCAACTCGGAAATTATAGATATATTTGGCTAAAAATAATCAATTTAGTTAGGTATATTATTTGAAATTTTCAATTTTTAATTATTATTTTCGGATAACTCGAGTTAAAAATAATTAAATCGAACCAAAATCGGGAAAATTTTACGTAATTATGAGCATCTCGGATAACCGAAACCGAACCGAAATTTTAAAATACCCGAATGGGTATTATATTCCTAAAGCCGAAAACCCGATAACCGAATTAACCGAACCGAAACCCGAATGGTTACCCGAACGCCCATGCCTAAATTTAATATAAATTTCATATGTGACAACAAAAAATAATAATAATAAATTTCATATGTAAAAAGTCCAACTTCCCCACATTTGAAATTAATAAAATATATAAAATAGAATAGAAGTTAAAAATCAATTTTTTTTTGTAGAGATATAGTAGGGCATTTGCTTTGTTACTTAGTTTGCATGCAAAATGTTGAATATTTATAATGAACAGAGAGTATGTATATCTTAATTATCCATCCCCATGATAATTTCATTGTAGTTTGGGAACTTAACTAGTTCCTTCGTCATTGTCATCAATATTCATTATTCACGATCAGAGTTATAAAACTCATTCACTTCTTAGCTCTACTTATATTTTGAACCTAATATCTATCAACCAAGCTAACTGTTATATTATGTAATACTTTAGAATGATTGTAACAAAACAAAGTTTATATATCACAGGCCGATGCAAAACCAAGAACCACATCATTTGTCTTTAATCACCTAAAAGGCTAAAACCCAACAATTTTTTTACTTTCTTATCTTATCCAACTTATTAAAAATCTTTTAACTTTATATCTGTAAAGAATTTTGGTAAAAAAAAGTCTTGAGATGAGAAACGTGGACGTGAGTTGGAAAGAATAAATCAACCCTGTACGATACAGTAAACCTTTTATCAAAAAAAAAAAAAAACCCTGTACGATATATCATATTTCACCCAAAAAAGAACTTTAGGATCGAGAAAGAAAAAAAGGAGACATAAAAACTGTTTGTCATTGTTTCGACGGGCTATTTTAGGCCCCGATGTACGAATAACTCAAATCTAACCCGACCCGATCCGATCCATTCATAATAGTTTTGTAGAGTTTTTTTTAGAATGTAGCTGGCATGATGTAAAACAATCGTAATAACTCAAGTGTGCTTGGCTTAAACAAATTAGAGGGGTGCTATTTTACCGTTACTAGACTTGGTCTGAGTCCGAAGTGTTATATTTGAAAAGATTTACGCTTGTGGGTCAACCACAAATATTAAAAAGACTAGTCTCCGAATCAAAAGAATTCGAATGAATAGTAAGTAGATAACTATAACAATTTATTTTATCATTTAAAAAAACTTAAAACATTGTTTGGGGAATCCCTTTACTATTGAAAGGGAAGTATTATTATTGAAAGAGATTAGAAGTTTTAATTTGATTAGCTTTTCAAACAAAAACTATGACATGAAATGATTACATGTCTAAAATTTGGAAGAAATAATTATTTTGTTTAGTTCATGTTTTCTTCCTTAAAGTATTACATCCGAAGATCATACTAGGTTATGGTGGAGCAATATATATAGTTTTAGTTTGGAGTTTATACCATCATCAGGGGCGGTTCCACATGAAGAAAAGGAGCGCACGTGCCCCCAGTTAAATTTCAACAATTTTTTTTTATATGTAATTATGTGAAGAGGTTGGTAGTTTAGTGATAAATTGCTTTAGTGCCCCCATTAATTCCACATCCAAATCCCATAATGCACCCACTATTTACATATTTTCTATTTTTTGCCCATCATAAATTTTGCATTAATTAATCGAGTTATGTTTCCATTTTCTTATTTTCTTAATTAGCTTCTTTATTTGCAATTGTGTATGTATCTAGTAAACTTTATTTTTCAAATGATTTTCCATTTACTAAATCTTTACATCCTTCCAAAATAATCTTCAGCATTTTATAATTAAAGTAGATCTCTGATTTTTTTAAGCCACAATTTATGTTTTTCTATATCATAATTTTCTTTCAAGACTAAATATGTATAGAATAAAATTTAAGAAAACAAGAAGTTTTACAATGTTTTTCAATAAAATTCAAACGTATTATTAGAATGTATAAAATATAACACAATCAATTCTATATTTTTTATGAAAAAAAGAATATTATTATAGCTTTTTTATTTATTTTTTATCATATTTATTAAAAATATAGTGCTCCCACTAAATTTAGATCTTAGATCCGCCCCTGACCATCTGTCAAAGCAGAGAGAGGCGACAAAGAAGCAAGGAATCAAGGAAATTCTCTGTCCTCCCAAAGAGTGCATTACATCAGAATATATAGATCAAAGACATTACCCTACTTGCCTTAAATAATAGCTAGAAGAATAGGAAAGCAATATACACATATAAATGATATGCAATCCTAACGATATGATAGAATGATCTCAACATCCCCCCTCAAGTTGGAGCATGTAAATTTCGAATGCCCAACTTGTCAAGAATAAACGTGAACTCTCTTCGACCCAAGGGTTTGGTGAGAATATCAGCCAACTGAGATTGAGATGAGACATGTCTTGTACTAACTTCACCGGACTGAATTCTCTCCCGAATAAAATGGCAGTCATTACCCACATGTTTAGTGCGTTCGTGGAAGACAGGGTTAGCGGCTAGTTGAATCGCAAATTTACTATCAGAATGAATGATCATAGGCTTAGATTGAATGACACCAAGATCAGCAAGAACATTGCGTAAAGTAAGCAATTCTTGGACTAGACAAGCCATAGCACGATACTCCGCCTCCGCAGAAGATTGACTAACCGTATCTTGTTTTATAGTCTTCCATGAGATGGGAGAATCACCGAATTGAACAAAATACCCAGTAATCGACCTCCTAGTTAGAGGACATGCATACCAATCAGAGTCACACCAACCAATTAATTGTAAACTTGAATCTGATCGAAGAAGAATGCCTTGGCTTGGATTAGATTTTAAGTAACGAACAACCCGCAAAGCAGCATTCCAATGGTCTTCCCGGGGCTGTTGCATAAATTGAGCAAGTATATGAACACAATAGCCAAGCTCCGGTCGTGTAACTGCTAAATAGATCAAGCGACCCACAAGTCTGCGATACATAGAAGGATTAGGTAAGAAAGCCGAATCCGATGTAGCAAGCTTCTGATTCTGTTCCATGGGAAAGTCGACCGGTTTCGAGCCAAGTAAACCAACCTCTGTAAGAATGTCCAAAACATACTTTCGTTGACACAAATAGATTCCCGTTGAGTTTCGAGCTATCTTAATGCCAAGAAAGTACTTCAAAGACCCCAAATCTTTCATGCGAAAGCAAACCGAAAGATACTGTTTGAAATCATCAATAGCCTTTAATGTGTTACTGGTTATAACTAAATCATCAACATAAACGAGAATGATCAAATTGACTCCATTCCGTTCATAGACAAACATCGAGTAATCTGAGTGAGATTGTGTAAAACCATAGGTAGTAAGAGCTTTTGAAAGTTTCGCAAACCAACACCGCGGAGCTTGTTTAAGACCGTATATAGATTTGTGTAGACGACATACCTTGTTGGTTCCTTTTGAATGAAAACCAGGTGGTAGACGTATGTACACTTCTTCTTCGAGGTCACCATGAAGAAAAACGTTTTGAACATCCATTTGATGGACTTCCCAACCTCGAGTAGCCACCACTTTGAGAAAAAGTCGAATCGTGTTCATTTTGACCACCGGTGCAAAGGTTTCGTCATAGTCAATCCCTTCTTCTTGTCGGTTGCCCTGTGCTACCAATCTCGCCTTATGTCGTTCAAGCGACCCATCAGATCGAAACTTAATTGTATAAACCCAATGACTTCCAATTGCGTGTTTTCCAGGAGGTAAGTCTACAATGCTCCAAGTTCCACTTAATTCCTGAGCGACAATTTCATCACCCATAGCATTCCTCCATACTTTGTGTTTCACAGCCTCACTAAAAGTAGTGGGGACAATACCATTAGTAATAGCGACAAGAAACGCAGTGTGAGATGCAGAGAAGCGTTCACAAGAGACATAATCATCAATGGGATACACCAATTTTGTCGACACTGTATTTGTAACGAATTCCCGTAAAGTGACAGACGGAGTTTTGCGTCTATGACCACGGCCGAGAGGTTCGGATTGAGCCGTGTCATAAGATGGTGCCGATGGATTTGAAGTAACAGCAGGATCCGGTGCCATAGAATCAGACGTGGCGGAGTCGACGGTGTCATGAGAAGTCTCTGGTTCAGTTGAGTGAATTGGAGAAGGAGAATCAAGTTCTGGTTCACTTGGTTCAATGGGAGTAATAATCGGTTCAACCGGTTCATTTAAACTGATTTCCGGTTCAGCTGGTTCATCTGAATTGGTGATCGGTTCAGTCGGTTGAATTTGAGTTGTTAAATCAACATTAGATTGAACCAAATGTGGAGAAGAACCAAAATTGGTCGTACTCTGTTCTCCAAAAACAGAGTTCATCGTGAGAGCAGGAGAACTCAAATCAACGTTTTCTTCGGAATCTTTTGATGGAATCGCATATGGGAAATCATTCTCGGAAAAAACAACATCACGCGATACCAGAAATTGTTTTGTATCCAAATCAAATACTCTCCATCCTTTTTGCCCATACGGATATCCGATAAAGACACAACGACGAGACCTCGAATTAAACTTATCTCCTGATGCCTTCTGATTGTGAACATAACACAGTGATCCAAAGACTCTAAGATGATCATAGAGGTTTGTGATGATATAAAAATTCATGAGGACTTTTACCATTCAACACCATAGATGGCGTACGATTAATCAAATATCCGGCAGTGAGAATACATTCACCCCAAAATTGTATGGGTAAATGAGCTTGGAAACGCAAAGCACGAGCAACATTAAGAATATGCCGGTGCTTGCTTTCAACTCGTCCATTCTGATGAGGAGTGCCAACACAAGACGTCTCGTGGATGATACCGTGAGTTAGAAAGTAATCTTTGAGACACATAAATTCCGTCCCATTATCACTTCGAACTCGTTTAACACGTCTTTGAAACTGTCTGTCAACAAAGGCAAAGAAATTCTTCAAATGAGTTTGTGTTTCACTCTTCGCAGCCATAAGTGCAATCCATACACCTCTTGAAAAATCATCAACAATGGTTAAAAAATACAGCGCACCCGAGTAAGATGGAGTACTATAAGGACCCCACACGTCGCAGTAAATCATTTCAAAGATATCCAAACTTTTACTATCACTCAACGGAAAATGATCTCTAGTTTGTTTTGCACGTAAACATGTGTCACACACTTTATTCATAAAATCACGACTAGTAGAGACTTCAAAATCCGGAAGTAATGATACAACTTTTGCAGAGGGATGACCCAACCGCTTATGCAACAAATCATAAGAAAGCTTCTCACGAGTAGAAACCGCAACAACCGTAGCTACTCCATAGAACTGAAAAGTGCCTCCATCTCTCTTACCCACTCCAATCACCGTCATGGTAGTACGGTCCTGGATAATAAGGAATGTATCGGTAAGTTGAACAACACATCGATTCTCATCCAACAATTGCCCCAATGAGATTAAATCAGATTGCAACTCTTCCACATAGTACACCGATTTTAGAGCTAACGATGATCCTAGATAAACTGTTCCTTCTTTAACCGCAAAACATTCTCTACCATCAGCCATAATAATCAAAACAGGTGATATATCTCGTAGGTCACTCAACACTTCTAGCCGATTAGTCATGTGATGACTTGCTCCGGTATCTAGAATCCAAGAAAAATTAGAAGACATACCAGTTAAATGCTCAACCGGTCCATGTTTTTCAGCGTTAAGAATAGCTACTACACTCTTCCATTGATCGTCGGATAAACCACATACTGCATCTCTGTCACGATCCGTGATTACATAGTTAGCCCTTTCAGGTGCTTGAGAATTCACCGTTGTGACCGCATTGGCATAAGAGATTGTCCTAAGAGATTGACCGCATTCAGGATTGTCCGACGCCATTAGATCATATGGTGAGATTGTTCTTCTCACTTCTACTCCTTCAGGAGCAGGGTTTTAATTTCTGGTTTCCTGGTTTTGTAGATCCGCCATCATGACGATTGGTTTTATGTGTTTTTAGAAAAAGAAAAGACTAGGCTCTGATACCATGTCAAAGCAGAGAGAGGCGACAAAGAAGCAAGAAATCAAGGAAATTCTCTCTGTCCTCCCAAAGAGTGCATTACATCAGAATATATAGATCAAAGACATTACCCTACTTGCCTTAAACAATAGCTAGAAGAATAGGAAAGCAATATACACATATAAATGATATGCAATCCTAACGATATGATAGAATGATCTCAATACCATCATAGATTAATGAAAAAGACAGAGAGAGGACCCTACTACACGATATTGAAGCTCTAAATCGGAAACTATGTTTTCTTGGATTTTAATTTTAAAAAATTGGATTTAAGAGCACATAATCGGCCAATGTCTGAATGTCCAAATATTTATATAACTTTATCCTTCGTTTCGCTACAACAACATTAATCCCTTAGACAAGATCAAAGAAGAATTAGGGATTTAGAGAAATTGATTTGGAGATTGAATTAACCCTCTTTTTTTTTCTCTGTTATAAAAACGATATAGTTTTGTATCTAATATGGTCTTTTAAATAGTTGTTACTGCTGACTAATTTTGTATCTAATGTGGTCGAGTCAACACGAATATGTATCTATTTCAATTTATCAACAAATTCATATTTGTTTTATCGCAAAACAGAGAGTTTGGTATTAAAATTAACTGTTTTTCCATTTTAAATACGAAAATTAACTTATTTTTTAAAAAAACATTTCATACCCGCAAGTTCATATTTACAGACTTATCACATGATTAGACTAATCAACGGCCCATTATCCATTAAACAAAAGCCGTTTTTGAGGAATCTTATAAACGACGTCGTTCGTGTTATTTCCCCAGTTTTTTTTCTTCTTCTTCTTCTTGTCACTATCCCTCAGTTCTTCAATTTCAAAGTTTTTTAAAGGTATAATTAATTTAGTCTCCAATCTCCATCTCCATTTTCCGATACTTTACTTTCATTTCTTTTTTCTCTCGTTATAATAATGTAATTTCATTATCATCATCGGAAAATAAATTCGAAAGTCTTTGCGCGTAATTCTCTTTTTCTTATTTTTTCTCACCGAATTGTTTGTTGCAATTTTCGCATAATTCCACTTTTTGGGGTTGGGAAAAAAAATTAGGGTTTTTGTGAGCTCTGTGTGTTAATGGCGACGACGACGACGACGCAGGGTCAGCAAGCGGCGATTGACACGGCGGTTCTGGATGATATAATCCGGCGACTCACGGAGGTCCGGTTAGCTAGACCGGGGAAACAAGTCCAGCTCTCGGAGGTTGAGATCAAACAGCTTTGTACTACAGCTAGAGATATTTTTCTTCAACAACCCAATTTGCTTGAGCTTGAAGCTCCCATCAAAATCTGTGGTATGTTCATCGAATTGACTTTGATTTAGGTTCTCCGAATTGATTTTAGGGTTTTCTATTGTTCGATTTTTGGGTTCGAAACTGGGAATTTGTGTTTATCACTAGTCTTTTCTAGCTAAGTCGCTCTTAGTGAGATAATGTTGTTGAATATTGTGAAATTTCCGTTTTGTTTTGAGGTATCAAGCTTTAGAGAGTAGGTAACAGTGTATTTTAACATGCCCTAGTGTGTTGGCTTTTCATAGATAATCTGTGTGTAGTGAGGCTTCTTAGTACATGAGTTTGTATCTTGTTGCTAAGCTCTAGTACATCTCCATGGAATATGTGTAGTGGTTTTGGATGCTAGACACAGGTATAAAGGTAGGATTTTGAATTATGGTTCACATTTTGAGTATAGAAATTAGTTTTGTTGTCTTCTTGGAAGCTTGGTAGATTAGAATAGATGAGAGAACATGGAGATTTCGGCTAGCATCTCTTTGTTTTGCGTTACTATTTTCTCGGAACTGTTGAAAACATCACTCTGAGCCTTTGACAATGAGTTTAGTAACTGTTGACATTATAAATCCGATTCCATTCTATGATTTCCTCATGATTTGTTGTGTAAATGTCTTAAACCAGGTGACATACATGGGCAGTATAGCGATTTGCTGAGGCTCTTTGAGTACGGTGGCTTCCCTCCTAGTGCAAACTATCTATTTCTCGGGGACTACGTGGACCGAGGCAAACAGAGTCTTGAAACGATATGTCTCTTGCTAGCTTACAAGATCAAATACCCAGGGAACTTTTTTCTACTTAGGGGAAACCACGAATGCGCTTCTATCAACCGGATATACGGATTTTACGATGAATGTAAAAGGAGGTTCAACGTGAGGGTGTGGAAGGTTTTTACAGACTGTTTTAATTGCCTTCCTGTAGCGGCGCTTATCGATGACAAGATACTGTGCATGCACGGTGGACTTTCGCCCGATATGAACCATTTGGATGAGATTAGAAACTTGCCTCGTCCGACTATGATTCCTGACACCGGACTGCTCTGTGATTTACTCTGGTCTGATCCTGGGAAAGATATTAAAGGATGGGGAATGAATGATAGAGGTGTTTCATACACCTTTGGTCCTGATAAAGTCTCTGAGTTTCTAACAAAGCATGATCTTGACCTTGTGTGTCGTGCCCATCAGGTAAATATTTCGATCATGTCTCGATTTGATTCTATTGCTTTCGTGATGTTAATATGGAAGTAGAATGAATAAGTCTCTTATGGTAGGTCGTGGAGGATGGTTACGAGTTCTTTGCTGATAGACAACTAGTGACGGTGTTTTCTGCTCCTAACTACTGTGGTGAATTTGATAATGCTGGTGCGATGATGAGCGTGGACGAGAACCTAATGTGCTCGTTTCAGATTTTGAAGCCCGCAGAGAAGAAAAGCAAATTCATGATGTCCACAAAGATCTGATCCTTTCATTGAGAGGTTAGTCAACCGTCTTTCCTTGGCAAAACCCAACAAAACAAGTGATTGAAAGGGATTGTTCATGTTCTTCCTTACAAGTCAAATACGCAACTCTGTTAAGCATTATTATCTTAATGCATATTTCCTTCTTTCGCAGATGGATTTCGTCTTCTTGCTCGAGAAATTGATGCAAACACATTGAAGATTTGGCTATAAAGTGTGTACTGATGGTAGTGAGAACTCTTGGAGAGAAGCAAAACCTTTTTAGTCTTCTAATATCTTTCTTCCTCAAATTCACTATTTTGCATATTTTTTGTTCTATCTTCTTTAAAGGTGTCACATGATTTTCATTCTACCTGTTGAAAAAGCACATAGTTGGTGTGTACATTGCATATGATCGTTTCTTGGATTTTAGGACACCAAATTTAATGATGATTATATAAAAAAGGGCTTTGTCTCGTAAACGGCATGTGGAAGTGGAAGATCATATAACACATTTGGGTCATTTTCAATTAATTACCATCAAAATCGAATAAGCATCTAAATTAATTTGGCACGAGAAAACAATGGGAGGCATGGAGAACCTTCAAGAATATCGACTCAACTCACGCGTATTATGGATTAAGCAAATCGGAAATCGCTTATCATTAATTCAAGAGATGGGAAACACAAGATACGAAGGAGCAATGGTGACTTCTTTAGGGGCTCGTTGGGTGGTTTTATCTAAGAAAACGTAAAGAAAACATTGGCTTTTTCGAATTAAAGTCGCACTTGTTGTACACACGATTTTTTTGTTTGAATTAATTTTACATTTAATTAAAAAAAAATTGTCAACCTTGGGTTTTGCTTGGGCTCCTTCTCTCTCGTCTCTCTCTAACCTCCTAGTGCTTCTCTCACTTCTCCTATGTTCATTACCTCTCTAATCCGAGAATATCACCGTTCACACTTTCTACTTAGCTCCTCTCAACAACCCTATGGTGTCACTTTTCTTCAAAATCCTTGGAAAAGGAAAATGTATTCGTCAACCGCAATTTTTTCAACTGCTGAGCTTCCACAGTATTGTCAACATTGTGTGAACTGCTCCATAGAATAGACATTCGTAGCACCACTTAAATCTGGGAGCATGAGATAGCACTCTCGATATAATGCTATGATCACGATGTGCCACAAGAACATTGATCCCTCTAGTCATAAAAGAGTCGAGGACATGTCTTGTGGAATCTTAGACAATTCTTGTGCTTGTGATCAGCATCACATTTGCTGGTCAAAGAGCTTTGACATTCTTTCTATGGGGAAGAAAAAAAATATTACTGTTTGATTATAGGTGAGTCTGATTTTTTACAGGCGTCAATTTTTGAATATGGCTTATGGCTAATCAAATGATTTTCCATTAAACTTTTAAAAAGGAAGGAAAAAAAAAAAGCACAAGTTTTGTTGCTTGGCTGATTCATGAGATTTATCAATAGAAAAACAAACTTGTGAAGGTGATTAAACGCAACTTCTAATAGCTTCAGAAAGTCGATGGTTTTGTAATTGATGGTCTTGGTTCTGGTTATACGCTGCGTAGGATTTGTTATTATAATATGTTTTAGTATTTTTTTTTCTGTGGGTTCTTTTAGGCGATAGTGTACGATATGTTGAGTATTTTTTCTATCTTTTTGTGAGAAAACATACCATATGTATAGTTGTTGCTATGTTATGTGTTTTTACTTTCTTCCTTTGCCAACCCATCATTTCATTAACATAAATCTTGTTCATTGGTTACCCAATTTTGATGTATATTACAAATCATGTAACATTTGTTATTACTCTTATCGCCTCCTCTTTATTGTCATATATTAATAATAGCAACTTAGTACGGCGGTGTATTCAAATCATATAAAATTTGATAGTTGATTCTTTCATAGTCACGACAGTGCAATAACTATAACTTTTAAGGTGTATTTTGTATCTCATCATTTTTATTTTTTGGGTCAACTTGTATCTCATCATAAAACTTTAAAAATGCTGGTTAGATTGGAAGAAGTGTTTTTCTTTGTAATGATTTGATGTTTTATCTACCGTGTTTAATGATTTTTCAAATAAAAATAAATAATAGGCAGTACCATTTTATTTATTTTCTTGGATTTTAGGACACCAAATGAAATGAATGATTATATATATATATATATATATATATATATATAAAAAAAAGCTTTGTCCCGTAAACGTCATATGTGATAGTGAGGAAGAGCATATAACGCATATGGGTCATTTTTAAATTAACTTCCATCAAAATCGAATGAGCATCTAAATTGTGAAGGACAAGTCTATCTCATGTTCTTGTGAGCATATAACACATGAAGAAGTGAGCTAATGAAATTAAGCAAGAAATGTCAAGTCGGCTTTGTATGATCGTATTCGTGAGTGAAGTGATATATGATCCGAATGGTGGGCTCTAGAAATAGAACAAAAATACAATAATTAGAGCGAGTGATATTGATATGTTGTAATTTATTGTGGATGAGAAATAAACACGAAGCGGTAAGCTTGTAAAAAGTTACTTTAGTTTTTTTTTGAAACTTTTTGCAGTGAGTTGCAAGCTAGAACCAAAACCACAAGTATCCAATTCCTTAGAGAACCTAACATATTTATGTCATTGTCATATCAAAGTCATAGGTTCATATTCTTAGTCGATTTCCTCACTAGAAATTAGACAACGTACGTATAATGAAACATAGCATCCTCCAAAATTTCCCCAACGTAGTAATGTCATATTCGCCTAAATTTCCTAATTCCATTGTATCATTTGGTTGGAGAAGTTAGCAATGCGGCTTAATATAATTGTTGTATTTCCTATTCCTATAGATAGATTGTTTTAAACAAAACAAAAAATTGCGTTTACGTTTACGAGAGAATTAAGCTACAAAAAAAAATCACATTTTTGAAATAGAAAAATTTTCAATTTTCAATTTTTTTTTTTGTTGGTAATTTGAAAACGCAAATGTCAAGCGTAAATGGAAGGCTCTTTACACTTGCGTTTGACATTTACATCTACAATTAAAAAAAAAAAAGTGTGGAATCATTTGGAAAATATACACTGATGCAAACACAAACAAAACAATCGAAGCATGATTTGTATTGGTCTAACTTAAGGCGTGTTAAGTGTCATTATTTAATTAGATTGTGCCCGAGTTGGACCTTAAAAGTTTCATCGAACCAAGCATTCATAATTCATATATGCATCAACTACATCCTGAAGTTTACTTGAATTTTGTTACTCGTACAGATACTGTATTCATGATTTATAGTAATATAGAATTTCTTTTCAATAGAAACTTCGAACAAAGATAGTTTTGTGATATGATTTTCTGTTTGCTCTTTAAACAAAATCGGTATCACAAGTGTTTATTTATAAATGCATAAACCAACTTGAGCCCGATCAAAATGACAAATTAAATTAAGCCGGACTAAACCTATGTACCGATATATGAGTATATACATGTTGATATTTTTACTTTGATCTTCCTCAATAATCACTAAAAAAAAGCATGCAAGTTCATAATTGGAGAATAAGATTCTTTTAAATTGACTGATAAACTTTTGCACGATATATTTCGAATTTTAATCTTCTCGTTCAATTTTCTTCTTCCTAAGTCCATTCCTCTTCCAATCTACTTCATCAACTCTTACTATAAATAGGCCTCTAGCATAAACGTGCATTGCAACAAACTCATATAAACCTTAAGAAAAAAAGTTGCTTTAGTGAGTGAGTGATGGCTATAGCTTCACACACCTTCCTACTTCAACTGATACTTTTTTTATTTACTTATCTTGTGGAAGCAAACAACCCGCGAAAGGTGAGAAAAATGGATCTTTCGTTCTATTCACAATCTACACCAAATCCAAACACTTTCTAATGAAAATATATTATTTGGATTGGTATATGTCTCGCTTAATAGACACTAACTCGAGATACTATTCCATTGTTGAGGTTATCTTTTGTTTTCTTTGGTGAATCTTGACCGTATTTCATGTGGATAGTAGCAAGTGTACTAACATACACACATTACTAGTTTCGCATATCCAATGCTTTTATTTTACGTTAAATTTTGCATAACGAATAATGTTTGGATGTTAAAATATAATTCTTGCTTTGTGTATGGTACGTACAGATATACCTTGTGCAGATGAAAGTTGGAGGGCATCGATATGAGTCAAGCTCCGGTCACCAGGAACTACTCGGCCAAGTTCTTGACGATGATAGGTTTGAATTATTCTTGGTCTTTATAAGAAAGACTGATTCACTTTGTAAGGGTTATGGTCAAATTTCTCTAGGAACTAATTAAGCGAGTTATAATGTTCACACATGCAGCACCGTATCGAATGCACTCATCTACAGCTATAGGGAGAGCTTCACCGGTTTCTCGGCAAGACTCACAGATAGTGAACGGCAAAAGCTGAAGAGTAAGACGACCACAATTGTTTGTTTACAAATTATAATTATTATTATTATTTTAAACGCAAATGCAAATTTCGTTTGTTGTGGCCTATATGAGTACTATACATATTAATAAATATTGCAACTTCAATGCATGGTAAGAACATGGTAATTATAACATGGAAATGATAGGTTAACGTTGGACGCAGGGAGGAGAGAAGTATTACAAGTGTCACGTAGTAGAAACCTAAAGCTTCACACGACAAGATCATGGGACTTAATGAATCTAACATTAGCAGCTGAGCGAAATCCCAAGAACGAGAGTAATTTGGTGGTGGCTGTCATCGATTCGGGCATTTGGCCTTACTCTGAGCTCTTCAGTAGCGACGGTCCTCCTCCTCTTGCTTGGCAAAAAAAATGCCAAAACATAACTTGCAACAAGTACTACATTCATTATTAACTTTTCTCCTTTTCGTTATTTTTTTTATTTGGTATCTAAAACGTTGTCCGCATGCCCAAATATTTGTGTGGGTTTGGTTTGGGGTCAAACTCCATCATTCACACTCTGATTTTTTTTGTTGACGAGACTCATAGATTAAATCAATTGAAACCGGTATGATGATTCCCCATGGAACTAGCCATTCCGGACCTGTCTAACTTACATGGAGAAAATGATACTCACACTTTTGATAGAAATATCATTAAAAAAAGAAAAAAATATGATTGACATGGTTAAGATTATTGGACTTGTTAGAATTAATCTTACTATATCGAAACTAAATTGCAGCAAGATCGTTGGGGCTCGATCATACTACCTAGATAAGAAAGATTATAATGTGACTGAAGAGAATTCGGTGATTGACGTAATGGGACACGGCACGCACGTAGCATCCATTGTTGCTGGCAAACAAATAGAGAAGGCGAGCTACTTCGGACTGGCGGAAGGCACCATGAGAGGCGGTGTTCCCAACACAAAGATTGCGGTCTACAAAACATGTTGGAAAATAAGAAAAGATGAAAAAGAGGTTCCAATTTGTCCACAACATACAGCCTTAGCGGCAGTAGAGGATGCGATAAAGGACAAGGTCGACATAATCTCGTTTTCTCAGGGGTTGGATTATCCGGTACCGATGGAAAAAGATCATGTCTCATGGGCGTTCTTAAGAGCACTTGGGAAAGGGATTTTGACTTCAGTTGTGGCCGGGAACTCAGGCAAGGATGGCTATTACGCTCTCATCAACGGTGCCCCTTGGGTCATGACCGTTGCAGCGAGCATGAAAGATAGACTTTTCGAGACTAAGTTGGAACTTGAAGGAGATGAACCAATTTATGTAAGTGAATATAAATAGGTTTCTTAACTTACAAATAATCTCCAAATAGGCTTGACTTACAAGTAATCTCTCAATGATTTTCGGGTTTGTTATGAAACCAGGTTCACAACACGATCAACACCTTTGAGACACAAGACTCTTTCTACCCACTTTTGGATGAAACAAGATCCGCTGAATCGACTAGAAAACGTGAACTCCTCGCTGAGTAAGTTATCACGCAAGGCTTGATTGATACGATATTTGCAAAGGATTTTTAAATAGTTTGAAACGGTTTTAATCCGCGATGTTTGATAAATAGAAATGTTTGTTACTCAATTTAATAGGATCAAAGATGACCTAATCTCGTATAATCATAAGAACGGGAAGGGAAAAGATGTGTTCTTCAACTACTCACAAATAACAATCTTGGATGAAGCGATTAAAGAGGGAGCAAAAGGTGCAATCGTATGGGGTAATTTTACGGACACAGGAGGGTCAACAAAGTACCAGTATCCTATCGCTTCTATATTTCTGGACAAAGAATATGGAGTTGAACTACGGAAGTACTTTGCAAAAGATACAAGGTAATAAAGTGTCCATTTATATGTGGTCACATAGGAACAAGACTAATCATTTTCTCCACACACTTAACAAGATTTTTGTTTTGTATCGACTCGTATTGTAGCACACATTCAGTCAGGATCCACAAAACGGTGGAAATTCCTGACGAATCCTATATGGTTCCAAATGTTGCTGAAATGTCTTCGAGGGGACCTAATTGCGACAACTTACTAGCAAACATTCTCAAGGTATCAAACGTAACTTTTTTTCTTATATAACTTCGAAATTCGGGCCTATCAATCCTGTTATACGTGACCTTGAAGTCAGCATTTAGTGTATTTCTTTAATGTACAATAGAACCAACTCCATGTGCTTACCACTAGCGTATCACACATTTGGTTCTATACGTAAAATTCATCACTAGAAAACATTTATCACTTTTTGGTTTGGTTCTCATATGGAATTTTGTTTGCAGCCTGATATAGCTGCTCCGGGGTTAGACATCATAGCGGGTTGGCCCGAGAATGCGAAACTTTTGCCGATAGCTGCCAACGACTACCGCCATCTCAGATTCAATATAATGTCAGGAACTTCCATGGCTTGCCCTCATGCCACTGGACTTGCCTTGTACATTAAGTCGTTCAAACCTTGGTCACCATCTGCTATTAAATCTGCCCTAATGACCACTTGTAAGTCCCAACACTGATCAGATAGATCGATCGATCTATCTATCGTATGATTTTTTTTTTTGGTAGTGATCTATCTATCGTATGATTCATAATTAAAATTTTCATGCTTTTGGTTTTTCAAAATATCAAAACGTTCTTAAATTTTGTATGGTTTCTTAAAATTTTTGGGAAGCTATTCTGAAAAAATTGAAGTATTTTTGGAAAAACAAAACTAAAACGAATGCCAACATTTATATTTTCTTATGTTTTGATATTGGTTTAGAACATATACCATTTTGTCTTATTTTCACCTTTTTTTTTAAATGAATGTTAAATTATATTTAAATTAAAAAAACGTTTTTACAGTGATACTTTTTGTTGCTTTTTGCTAAGAGAAAAAAATAATTAAAACATAAAAAACGCTTGGTCATTTCGGAAATGTTCCAAGTACAATGGATAACTTTACTAATTTTTCTTCTCTTTGCTCAGCCACGAAAATGATAGGTGTGGGAGGTGGCTTTGCATACGGGTCAGGACAGTTAAACGCTACAAAAGTCCTAGACCCGGGTTTAATTTACGAAACACAACACCAAGACTACATAGATTACATGTGTAAACAAGGCTACAACACCGAGAAGCTAAGATCACACGTAGGAAGCCACGAGATAAATTGCTCCGGGACCAAGATAGACAAGAACGCCGACCTCAACTATCCAAGCATGTCGGCTCAAGTCAAACTCAACAACAACTTCTCTAAAATTTTCTATAGAACGGTCACCAACGTTGGCAACCCGAAATCCACTTACCTCGGAAAAATTATATTCCGTGGTAAAAAAAATTTTAAGGCTAAGATCATTGTGAAGCCTAGATGGCTAAATTTTAGGAAGTTGGGACAGACCAAGACTTTCACGGTGAACGTCACCGGTTTTGCAGAACCAAATTCGAAACGCTCGAAGGAGACGTTTATGCTAGGGAATACGTGGCTCACGTGGATGGAGGTCGGCGGTTCTCGCCAAGTCAGTAGTCCCATTGTCATATACTCTCTTGCTAAGGGACCCAACGCTTGTAGTGAATTCTAGAAGAAGTACTGAAAGCTGCCACACTGTTAAAATAATAGTCTATCGAGTTATAATAAGACTGGACTTTTGAATCCTCAATAGAGATTAATAAAAGGTATGGTTTGAGTTTGTGTTTTTCGGTTTTTGAATCGTTGTAACCAAATTAAACTTATTATAGTATGGAATATTTATGTACTTTTTGATTTTGGTGAAGATATATGTTTTTCCATCAAATATGGCATTAGTTTGGTTTTTCGGTTAAAAAGAAAAGAACAAGCCCCTTAACTATAGATTAACTAGGTCTCTTTCCTCCAACTCATTTTCTCTTTCAAAACGGAGATGGGCGACGGCGACCTAGGGCTTTCGTGTGAGTTGGATCAAGATGCAGCCATGACGGATATCGGGAACTTTGGGAGACCGCCGGATCCTGGAGGGGTCTCGTGGGTGCAGAAGGTAACGGGAGGAAGTGTTTGTGGTAGGTTGAGCCCGGAGAGAGTGATGGATGATGAGTTTGTGTCGAGGAGGCTGCAACTAGAATTCCCGAATGGTGAGGATGGGGAACCGGTAATTACCATTGGTCCAGAAGTTCTAGATGCGATGAATGGTTTATGGAAGCAGTGTATGATAGTAAAGGTCTTGGGGCGGAATATCTCGATTGCGGCTTTGAACAAGAAGCTAAGCGAAATGTGGAAACCGCAAGGTGCGATGCATGTTATGGATCTACCGCGTAAATTCTTTATGATTCGGTTTGAGAAGGAGCATGAATATTTAGCGGCTCTAACTGGTGGTCCGTGGAGGGCGTTCGGGAGCTATCTCACGGTTAAGGCCTGGTCACCGGAGTTTGACCCGCTAACAGATGATATTGTTATTACACCGGTGTGGATTCGTTTGGCGAACATCCCGGTAAATTTTTACCATAAGTCAATATTGATGGGTATTGCGCGTGGATTGGGGAAACCAATTAGAGTGGATTCGACAACGTTGAATTTTGAGAGAGCTCGGTTTGCTCGAATATGTGTTGAAGTGAATCTATCTAAGCCATTGAAAGGGACGGTGGTGATCAATGGGGAGAGGTACTTTGTGTCATATGAAGGGCTCACAAATATTTGTTCAATCTGTGGTATGTATGGGCATACGGTGTACCAATGTTCGAAGAGGGAAAAGGAGTAGGTGCTCGGAGTCACTCCATCACAGAACCAGCAGGAGGGGAAGGGGAGAATTAGTCCTAATGATGGGTTCACAGAGGCTAGACGAAGGGGACGGCGACCAGGGAATGTGGAAAACCGTGGGGTGTCAATGGCGGAGAGGTTGGGGCCTGATTTGGGAAAAAATCTTCAAGAGATTCCCGTGAATATCGTGATTGCCAATAAATTTGGCACATTAGGAGAGGAAGATATGGTGGCGGCAGAAAAGGAAACTCCCACCGTAATTGAAGCTAATACTAGTAAGGAGAATATGGGGCATCAATCCAGGAAAGGGAAGAGTGGAGCCCAAGGAATTAATAAGGAAGCTAGGTTTAGTTCGGGGGAGAATATAGACGTGGGAAAGGGAGGTTTTCAAGCTCAACGTGGGGAAGGAAATAAGCAGAATAAACCCATAAGCAATAATGGGCCGAAGATAAAACAAGCAAAGCCCATTAGACCAGGAAGAGGCCTCGTGTTTGGACCAGCCAGGGGTGAAGTTAGTTTATCAGAGTCTGGTAAAAGATTACGCGTTGAGAATTCTGATCTTGATCGGCAGAAAGGGAATAATGGGAGAGGGTCTGAGTTGAATGATACAGGGACAGGGGTCTAGGAGTAATGGAGAGAGCTTGGAGGGAACTCAAAATAGTTTAATGATGATTGTGAGGTCAAATGAGGGAATGATGTCACTTGGTGAGCCGCGAGTTGGGGAGGCGGTCAAGCAAGTTGCGTAGCAATTTTCCCCGGCTATTCTAATCGCATTGATTGAAGGAATGATGAATTTTATACTATGGAATTGCCGGGGGGCGAATAAACCCAATTTTCGAAGATCGATTCGGTATATTCTGAAAAAATTCAAGACGGATATTTTGGCTATTTTTGAAACACACGCGAGTGGGGATAGAGCGGGTCAAATTTGCGGAGGTCTTGGATTTGAGAATTCTTATCGTGTGGATGCAATTGGTCAGAGTGGTGGGATATGGTTGCTGTGGAGGTCTTGTGCTGGTGTAGTCACGATTGTCGAGTCATCAGAGCAGTTTGTTTACGCAACGGTGACGAAAGGAGAGGATATTGTCCATCTTATTGTGGTCTACGCAGCTCCCACTGTGAGTCGGCGTAGTGGACTTTGGGGGCAGCTTAAGACTATCATAAGTGGTGTTAATGGTCCTTTAATCATAGGAGGGGACTTTAATACCATCTTGCGTGTAGATGAGCGTACCGGAGGGAATGGGAGATTATCTCCAGATTCTCTAGCTTTTGGGGAATGGATTCATGATCTTTCGCTCATAGATATGGGATTTAAAGGAGGAAACTATACATGGAGACGAGGGAATGTGGCAAATACGTTTATGGCTAAACGTTTGGATCGAGTGATGTGTTGCGCCCACGCAAGTTGAAATGGCAGGAGGCGGTGGTTACGCATTTACCATTTTTTTCATCGGATCATGTTCCTCTCTATGTTCAACTTCAGCCGGAGGGTATGGGTGATCCGCGGAGGCGCCCATTTCGGTTTGAGGCCGCCTGGCTAAAACACGATGGGTTTAAGGAGATATTATCATCGTCTTGGAAGAGTGACTTGAGTACACCGGAAGCACTGGATTGTCTACGTGTGACCTTGAAGAAATGGAATCGGGAAGTGTTTGGGGATATATATAAACAGAAGGAGGAGATGATGTTGGAGATCAAAACAGTCCAGGATTTGTTAGATTTATAACAAACGGACTTGCTACTTCAAAGAGAGGAAGTGTTGCTAAAAAAGTTTGATAGTTTGCTTGAACAAGAAGAGACTTTGTGGTTTCAAAAATCAAGAGAGAAGGTAATAGCTTTGGGAGACAGAAATACGAAGTACTTCCACACCTCGACTATTATTCGCCGTCGTCGGAATCGCATTGAGATGCTAAAAGGGGAAGATGGACGCTGGATATCCGATTCAAAAGAGTTAGAGAAGATCGCAGTAGATTATTACACCCGTCTTTACTCGATGAATGATGTGCCAGCAATAGTGGACAAGCTACCTCCGGTTGGTTTCACCAGGTTAGAGACGAAAGATTTGGCCGACTTGAACAAGCCATTTCTAGCGGATGATGTGGTTCGGGCAGTGAGAAGCATGGGACAATTCAAGGCTCCGGGCCCAGATGGTTTTCATCCCGGGTTTTATCAACAATGCTGGGACACCGTTGATCCTTCGGCGATCAAATTTGTGTTGGATTTTTTTGAGAAGAGCAACCTTCCGAGTGCTATGAATGATGCGTTGGTAGTTTTGATTGCGAAAGTAGAAAAACCAGAGCGTATAATGCAATTCCGTCCCATTAGCTTATGTAATGTTCTTTTTAAGACTATTACTAAAACTATGGTTATGCGGCTTAAGGAGGTTACGCCAAAGCTAGTTGGACCGGCCCAAACGAGCTTTATACCGGGGAGACTAAGTACGGACAATATCATAGTGGTGCAAGAGGCGGTCCACTCGATGCGACGGAAAAAGGGGAGAAAGGGTTGGATGCTGTTGAAATTAGACCTCGAGAAAGCATATGATCGTATACGATGGGACTTTATAGAAGATACTCTTATGGCAGCATTGCTTCCGGTTAAGTGGGTTCAGTGGATCATGGAGTGTGTTAGGGGCCCATCGATGAACATCCTATGGAATGGAGAGAAGACGGAAGCTTTTAAACCGGCTAGAGGCCTCCGACAAGGGGATCCGCTTTCACCTTATCTATTCGTTCTATGCCTTGAAAGGTTATGTCACTTAATCGAAATATCTATTGCTTCTAGAGAATGGAAACCGATTACACTGTCTTGGGGAGGTCCGAAACTGTCACATATATGCTTTGCGGACGATCTCATTCTTTTTTTGAAGGCTTCGGTATCGCAAATACGGATCATACGGATAGTTCTTGAGCACTTTTTTGTCTCATCAGGGCAAAAAGTAAGTCTTGATAAATCAAAGATCTTTTTTTCGAGTAATGTTCACCGGGACTTAGCAAAGTTAATCACCGATGAAAGTGGTATGAAATCGACTCGGGATCTTGGGAAGTACTTGGGAATGCCGGTTTTACATAAGCGAATAAATAAAGATACTTTTGGTGGGATTCTTGAGAGGGTGGCTTCGCGGTTATCAGGCTGGAGAGGAAAGTTTTTGAGTCTCACGGGTAGAATTACGTTGACAAAATCGGTGCTCTTGTCTCTACCGGTTCACTCTATGAGCACAATCTCTTTACCTATGAGTATATTGGATAAGTTGGACAGCATTTCAAGATCATTTCTATGGGGGAGTACGGTTGAGAAGAAGAAACAACACTTAATCTCGTGGTCCCGGGTTTGTTTATCGAAAGAGGATGGCGGTCTAGGGATTCGGGAGGCTAGGATAATGAATAAAGCTCTCCTCGGGAAAGTGGGTTGGAGGCTTTTGCATGACCATGACAGCTTATGGGCTCGGGTGCTGCGACACAAATATAAGGTCGGCTTAGTTTTGGATCCTACTTGGTTGACGGTTAAGGGTTCTTGGTCCTCGACTTGGAGGAGTGTAGGGATGGCAATGCGGGATGTGGTTATACCAGGCCTGAGATGGGTCCTTGGTGATGGAAGATCAGTGCGATTTTGGAAGGATAAGTGGTTAACGGATAAACCCCTACAAGACATGGTGATAGGGAGTCTTTCGGATGGAGAGCTAAATGTCTTGGCTAGTGACATATGGAGTGCAGGGACGGGCTGGGACCTCTCACGGATCATAAGCAATGTTCCCCATAACATTATTCTTCAATTATCATCGGTTGTTCTAGATAGTTTCACGGGGGCGAGAGATAGAACTTCTTGGAGTGGTACTTCAAGTGGAGAGTATACGGTAAAGTCAGTCTATACAATGCTATCGTTGGATGAAAACCCGAGACCATACATGGGAAAGTTGTTTGAGAAAGTGTGGAAAGTCATTGCACCGGAACGGGTTAGGGGTTTCCTTTGGTTGGTGGTGAATCAAGCAATTATGTGTAACGTGGAAAGATTTAGGAGACACTTGTGTGATTCGAGTCTATGTCCAGTGTGTAAGAGTGGAGAAGAAACAATACTACACATTCTTATAGATTGTCCATCGATGGCAGGAATATGGAATCGTATAGTTCCGCGCAGGAAGGCACAAGCGTTCTTCACCCAATCTTTGCTTGAGTGGATTTATAGTAATTTGAAGGATCAAGATGGGGATGGTGGGGGATTTTGGGCCACACTTTTTGCAATGGCGGTTTGGTGGGGATGGAAGTAGAGATGTGACAATATTTTTGATAGTAATCGACGGTGTCGAGATAGAGTTCGGTTCATTAAAGATGTCACCAAGGAGGTCTCAAACGCTCATAATTCCATCAGAATGGTGTCCCATAGGGGCTGCCGGGAGTCAAGGCTAATAGCATGGGTACCACCGGAGGTAGGATGGATGAAACTTAATACAGACGGTGCTTCTCGCGGTAACCCGGGGCTAGCTACGGCCGGCGGTGTGTTGAGAGATGTGGATGGAATTGTGTGTGGTGGGTTCGCGGTTAATATCGACATATGTTCGGCGCCATTAGCCGAGTTGTGGGGAGTTTACTATGGGCTGGTGATCGCTTGGGAGAAAGGGATTCCGAGGGTTGAGCTTGAGGTTGACTCGGAGATTGTAGTTGGATTTTTGAAGACAGGGATTAAGGATTCGCATCCGCTGTCTTTCCTGGTATGTTTGTGTCATGGCTTTCTATCAAGGGACTAGATAGTCCGAGTTTCGCATGTGTATAGGGAGGCTAATCATCTTGCAGATGGGTTAGCGAACTATGCGTTCGAGTTGCCGTTAGGTTTTCATATGTTTTATTCTTCGTTTAATGTTGTTGATTCAATTATGGTCGAGGATGCGATTGGGACGATGCGCCCAAGAGACGTTCGCGTGTAGTTGTTATTTATTTTTATTTGAATAAAAGATGGGGGACATTGTCTCCCGTCATCTTACCCAAAAAAAAAAAACTATAGATTAACTAGGTGACTTCCTGCGTTATACGCGGAGATAATAGTTAAAAACAAATTTACTACAATTTGATAGTATGTATATGATAATATGATACGTGAAGATAATAGTTAAAAATTATGTTATTACAAATAGATGAATAATCTGATATAGGAAATTAGATAGTTGTGAAGTTTCAATCTTCTCATAAAAATTTTAATATAAAGATTAACAAATATATATAACAATTTTTTTAAATTACTTTATTATTTTTAAATATATATAACTCTTGTGTTAGAAATTAAATTCTCTTTAAAAATACGTATATTTTTCATATAATATTGAGACAACAACAAAAAAACGTGTATAATTTGCATGTATTTGCATTTTATCACAATTCTGAATTATATAAAATTTGCCATGCTTGAATATTTCAAATAAAATTTAAAATTCACATACTGATCTAAGATTTCTCAAGTAAGAGATTTTCAAGTCATTTATAACATCAAAAGGCAAAAAATGCTAATTTTTTAAAAAATCATTGTTAATTTTGAGTTGTGTTTTTAGAGATGACAAAACACCAAATTGTAGTAAATGTTTATGTTATATAAATAGATGAATAATAAGAAAGAAGAAATTAGATAGTCGCAAAGTTTCAATCTTCTAATTTAAAGATTAATCTAAATATAAAAAATCTATATAACAATTTCTCTTAAATTATTTTATTATTTTTGAATTGTCTTGTGTTAGAAATTAAATTTTCTTTAAAAATACGTATATTTGTTTATATAAATTTTCTTTAAAGGGAATTGTCATTAACCCATAATGAAAATAGATTTGTCATTTAGCCCACTAAATTTTTTGCCATGTGTGAAGTGACATTAGCCTAGTGGCTGGAAGTAAGTCCACAAAAGGCAGGTACCATCACACCCGGGATCGAGTCCCCCCGCCTACTTAATGTAGGTATTAGGCTAATGGGCCGACCAGTTGTGGCCCAGTGTTGACCCAAAAAAAAATAAAAAATTTGCCATGTCACATTTTAGGGGATATCCTGTCATATTAAAATTGTTAGAGTGAATGAGAGGATGACATGTAGGATTTTTAGGAGAAATCACCTCCCTAATAATATATAGGAGATTTTGAGTTGTGTTTTTAGAAATGACAAAACACCAAATTGTAGTAAATGTTTATGTCATATAAATCTCCTTTATATAAAAGGGGAAGATTTGCTGCTCTCTAAGGCATGCCACATCAGCAAAATAATCAGCAAAATAATCAACCAATCAAAATGCTTCTTTCTAACATGTCATTTGTGTTTTGTCTCGGCCAAATAAACCAAGTGCAAATTATGAAATGTGCCATAAATTGGGCAATCTTTATAAAATATGTCATAACTTCTAATTTCTTTTAAAATCTGCCATATTTTGGCATTTAGTGGAGTTTTTATCCTTCTTCTTTGTTCCCCTTTCTCCATTTTTTGTTTCTTTCAATCTCTTTCTCTTTTCTTGGAAACTAATATCTCTGATCTCTTTCTTTCTCTCTCTCTTTTTCTTCTTGTCAGAATATTTTCTTTCCTCTCTTTCTCCTCTCTCTCTCTCTCTCTCTCACTCTCTCTTTGAAAAGGATCAAGCCGTGACCACGTGACGGCGAATCCAAGCGCGGGAGTTTTTTTGGATCAGGATTACCCGGAAACGATGGTGGTTGTGGCCGGGTTTGACCCGTTAAAGGATTGGCAAAGAAGTTACTATGAGTGGATAAAATTGCTCTCTTTCTCTTACTCAGAGTCGGATGTCCTCAGTGACATAGTTGTCCTCAGAGACGGACGTCTAGTATGGTGACATCATGTCCTTCGATGTCCACCACACATATGGTTATAGAAACGGTGGTCAACAATACCAGTGACAATGGTGGACATATATGGAGACGGTGACTATCTAAGGACAAGAAATATAAGATCGAGAACAACAAATACAAAACGAGGACAAAAAATATAAGACAGAGGACGTCTATTTTGTGGTAGATTAAGGGAAATGACGTCTATTTTGTGGTAGATTAAGAGAGAAGACGTCTATTTTGTGGTAGATTAAGACAGAGGACGTCCATTGGACGTCTAGTTTGTGGACGTCCATTGGACGTCTAGTTTGGCTACATCTTGTCCTTCGATATCCACCACACATACGGTTATAAAACGGTGGTTAATGGTGTCAGTGACGGTGGATGGGATGGTGGCTATCGGAAGTCATAAAATACCAGACTGAGAATAATAAATACAAAATAAAGTAAAATAATATAAGACAAATGACAAACAATACAAGACATAGGACAAAAAGTACAAGACGAGGACAAGAAATACAAAACAGACGTCCATCGTCCCAGAGAGAGAAAGAAAAAAAGAAAGAGCAAAAAAAGAAAGAGAGAGCAAAGCGGGAGAGAGGAGAGAGAGTACGAGAGAGAGAGAGACAAGACGAGGACAAGAAATATGAAACATACGTTAATCGTCTCCAAGAAAGAAAGAGAGAAAGAGAAAGCAAGGAGGGAGAGAAGAGAGAGAGAGCAAAGAGGGAGAAAAAGAGAGAGAGAGAGAGAGAGAGAGATGTTTCATAAAAAAAAAAAAAAAAGTGGAGAAGATGATGAATAGTTGAATATGTGACATTTTTCGTAAATACCCAAATTCATTAAAGGTTATATTGTCTTTTCGCGTGGACGTCCATACAGCGTTGTGGCAGATTTTTAAAAGTCCACTGGACTTATGGCAGATTTTATAAGGGTAAATTTGATTTATGCCATATTTCATAAGAGCTAGACTAAAGGGAGTCTTTTATAAAGTCTCTAGTGATTAAAAAACTAAAATAAAATAAAATAAAAAGACAAGAGACAGTTGGTGAAACGTTTCTTGTGTCTCTAGCTGAAGAGACGTTTTTCAATTTTTTTAGAGACGTCTTGCCACGTGTTGTTCTGTAATTGGATGCAAATTTTTTAATTTTTTTTATATTTAAAAAGTGTATTTAAGAGACCAAAGTGAGTCTCCAACCATTGATCATGGTCTAATATCCCCATAAACCAAAAAACCTTGAAACGTTTTAAATTCTCATTGTCGAAAAAAAAAAAAAAATTCTCATTAGGCCCAATGTCAATAGAAAAAAGAAGGAAGAAGGAAAAGCCCAATACAAATCTCGCGGTCGACGATTCCCACCGTTACAGAATTAAGAACAACTAGACCACGATTCACATCACTAACCATTACTTCTCTCACTCCTAATGCACTCTGATTATAAATCATGGAGTAGACATAAAATCTCATGTATTGTTTCGACCTTCTTCTTCTTCTTCTTCTTCTTCTTCTTCTTCTTCTTCTTCTTCTTCTTTCATTCCTCATTCTCTGATTTTATGATAGTTCTTTTTTTCCCGGTGTATCAGATAATTGTCCTCGGTGGATGCATCACGAGGTCTCTCACCGTCGAGGTTGGCTCCGAGTAACGAGAGAGATGTTGAAAAAGATGGTCGATGACATCCAGGTTCACTAACAAAAATTGTTGGGTCAAATTGGAAACACTAATTTGTTCCAATATTTGTAATGTGTAAACGGATCTAAATATAGGATATCTAAGCCATCGACATCCTCCCGTCCGATTGAGATTGGAATAGCAGAGGTTCCTCTAAAAGAAGTAGCTCAAAGAGAGAAGATGATTCGGAGAATCCTCTAAAATCACCGGAGGTTGAAGCGACAATCGAACTGGGTGCTCAACAAGCATTGATAAATCCATGAAAAATCCAGAGATTTCACTTGGGTCGATCCTCCAAACAAGCTTAATTGATTCCACCGTTACTAAAGATTATTGCAATGGAGTTGATTAGCTTTTATTGTTAACCATGTCCCCGTTTGGTGTTTTATAACAATATTTCTGTTTTGCTCAATGCAGGGATATAATTTGGTAAAGAGCAAAGAGAAATTTATTATCAAAAATGAGATGGCACACAAGTCAAACTAAAGAAGGTTCTGAAGCTGCTAAGGTTGGCTTGTTTCCAAATATGTTTGAAAGGTTTGTTGGTTTATTTGATCAATTATACTTATATGATAGAAATGATAAGTGTATGAATATTTCTTCTAATTGATCTCAATGCCGTGAGGCTCATATTTATACATCCAAGATTTTACCTAGGTGCCTAGACTCTTAATTACATGATTCACTTATGGTAATAAAGATATACACAAAGGTACAAGAATATACGATATGGAAGATATGGGATCATAGCATATCGTAACACCCCCCCCCCCCCCCCCCCCCCCCCTCAAGTTGGAGCATGAAGATCACAAATGCCCAACTTGGAAACAAACCATTCAAACTCCTTACGACCAAGAGCTTTAGTCATGATATCGGCAAGCTGAGTATTAGTGGTAACATGCCGAGTAGTAATCGTTCCTTTAAGAATTTCATCACGAATCTTATGACATTCATTCTCAATATGCTTCGTCCGTTCGTGAAAAACAGGATTATTGGCAATGTGTAAGGCAGCCATGTTATCGCAATAGAGAGGAACTGGTTCCGTATGATCAATGCCAAAGAAGAGAAGAAGAGCTTTTAACCAAATAATTCTTTGAGAGCATATGACATTGCCCTATATTCAGCTTCAGCGGAAGACATAGAGACAGTATCTTGTTTAATCATTTTCCAAGAAACCGGAGATTTACCAAGGTGGATAAACCAACCTGTCAAAGAGCGTCGAGTAACGGGGCAACCAGACCAATCTGCATCACACCAAGCGGTTAAAGTCAAAGGAGAATCAGATCGAAGAAGAATCCCTTGACCTGGATTGTGTTTAAGATATCGAACTACACGTAATGCAACATCCAAATGATCTTGTCGAGGTGCTTTCATGAACTGGGTAAGCACATGAATCGAATAAGCTAGATCAGGACGAGTCACTCCCAAATAGATAAGACGACCAACAAGTCTTCTATAACGAGTCGGATCTGAAATCACGTCACCATCTGCCAATGCTAGCTTATGATTTTGATCAAGGGGAAAAGCCACCGGTTTCACACCGAGAAGACCCGTTTCAGAGATAATATCAAGCGCATACTTTCTCTGACATATGTAGATACCGGCAGGACTACGAGCGACCTCGATTCCAAGAAAATATTTCAAGATACCAAGATCCTTCATGTGAAAACATGAACTAAGATATGCCTTAAATTTGGTAATATGTTGCACCGAACTTCCAGAAATAATGAGATCGTCAACATATACTAACACATTGAGACGGGAAGAACCGTTAGTATATGAGAATAAAGAGTAATCGGAAACAGATTGCACAAACCCATAGTCTTTAAGAGAAGAAGACAACTTGGCAAACCAACATCGAGGTGCCTGACGAAGACCATAAAGAGACTTGTGAAGACGACATACTTGATTTTTATCACCCGTGCGGAAACTAGGTGGGAGTTGCATAAAGACCTCTTCATCTAAATCACCGTGCAAAAATGCATTGTGCACATCCATTTGATGGACCTCCCAATCCTTTGCGGCGGCGACTTCCAAAAATATTCGTATTGTTGTCATTTTAGCGACGGGAGCAAAAGTTTCAGTGAAATCCGTACCTTCGACTTGATGATTTCCGAGAACGACTAAGCGAGCTTTATATCGTTCAATAGACCCATCGGCTTTGTATTTGATGGTGTAGACCCATTTACAACCGATAGCCTTTTTACCGGGAGGAAGAGTCTCAATCGTCCATGTGCCATTTTCATCTAGTGCATCAATCTCAAAACGCATCGCATTTTGCCACAGCTTGTCAAGAACCGCTTGCGCATAATGTTGAGGTATATTCACAGTTGTGATCATGTTGATGAAAGCTTTGTGTTTTTCTGAAAAACGATCACAAGTTGTGTAGTCGGAGATAGGATACGTACATGTCTTAGCCAATGACTCAGAGAAGGGAACTGATTCAAGAGTGAGAACGTAATCAGATAAACATGTTGGGGGAGCCTTCTTTCGGTGGCCACGACCCAATTGTTCACTAGTCTCAGCCCCTTGTTCTTGTTCAATAGCCGGAGAAATTGTAACATTCGGAGAAGACGGAGTAGCCAAATCAGGTTGTGTAGAAGAGATGGTGTTTGGCGACTCTGTTTCTAGCTCAGAATAAGAGATATCATCAATACCCGACGGTGACGGGTGAGCCAAATCACAAGAAGAGACATCGGAGAGAGAAACAATGGGAGAAGGTATTCTTGGTGCAAGTGTTATCTCTGCCTCATCAAGAGGATCTAGACATGATGTCAAAGACAAAGATTCGGTCAATGCAGGAGGAGAAACAGAGAAAGGAAACTCTGTTTCACAAAAAATCACATCACGTGAAATAGAGACGACACCGGTTTCTAAGTCATAAACACGCCAACCCTTTTTACCAAAAGGATATCCAAGGAACATGGATTTCTTACTTCTTGAGACGAATTTATCGCCTCCATGACGTTGATTATGCACATAACATAAGCAACCAAAGACGCGAAGATGATTCATTGGTGGAGATCGATTGTAGAAAAGCTCAAATGGCGTTTTGCCTCCGATTGCCGAAGAAGGAGTTCGATTGATCAAATAACCAGCGGCTAGAACACAGTCTCCCCAAAACTCAATTGGAAACGAAGTTTGAAAACGGAGAGCTCTAGCAACATTCAAAATGTGTCTATGTTTTCTTTCAACACGTCTGTTTTGTTGAGGCGTCCCAACACACGAAGTTTCGTGTATAATGCCATTGTTTCGAAAGTATTCTGCTAGACAAATGAATTCACTACCATTGTCACTCCGTATTGATTTTACTTTCTTTTCAAATTGTCGTTCCACTAGAGAGATAAAATTTCGAAGTTTGTGAGGAGCTGCGGTTTTGTTTGGAAGCAAATAAATCCAGAGAGCTCTGGAATAGTCATCAACTATAGTAAGAAAATATCGAGAACCGCAAAGAGAAGAAGTGCGGTATGGACCCCAAAGATCACAGTGAAGAAGTTGAAAAACATTCGTTGTTTTATTCAAACTCTTAGGAAATACGTCTTAAGTTTGTTTAGCTCGGATAAAAATCTCACAAGCTTGAAAATCAACATCACTTGAACTAAAACCAGAAATAAGTAATAAACGGAGAACACTAAATGACGGATGCCCCAAACGTTGATGCCACATCTCACTAGACAATGTATCCGTGATATGTAGCATTGTCGCAGTCTCTGTTCCTCTAAAAAAATACAAGCCATCTTTCTCCTCACCCGCACCAATCAGCATCCTCGTGATGCGATCTTGGATCACACACAACTTGTCAGTGATTTGAAAAACACAAGCTTGATCATGATTCAGTTGTGACACAGAGATAAGATGGCACTGTAATCCATCCACAAAGAAAACATTCTCAAGATTTAAATGTGAACCCAAACCAACAGTCCCTTGTTGTGTAGACTGCGTAAATCTACCATCAGGAAGCTTTATCAAAACCAGAGACATTATTCTAACCTCGGATAGGTATTCTAAAGAGCAAATCATATGGTTTGAAGCTCCAGTATCAATGATCCAAGAGGAGAGAAATAACGTACCTGTGAGTTTAAGACCGTGACTCTTCTCACGTTCAGAAAGCAAGCCAACCAATGATTTCCATTGAGCATATGTGAGTCCACTCAAACCCACACGGTCCGCATCGGTGATTGTTGCATTTGCTGATGCACTGGAGCTACTCGCCATCACATGATTGGAGCGAGCCATTGGAAGTGATTTACCATGAGAAGGAGTCGGAAGAAGCCCAGATTGATTGGATTGAGAGGCACCCGAGCCACTCTGGTTTGGTTGAGAAAGAGTTGGTCGTGGCCTGTCTCCCCACCACGGTGGATAACCAAGTTTGCGAAAACAATGATCTGCAATATGACCAGTCCGACCACAAGTGGAACATGTTGATGCTTTGTATTTTGTGTCCACAAAAGGCTTGTTTCGGGTCATGGTTTGAACCATAAAACTCACTCCTTCGGTTTGTTCTTCTAACATACGGCTCGTGAGTTTTGACTCTTCATCCTGAGTCACAGCATTAAATGCCTCATCGAGAGTGGGGAGAAGGATCTGAGACAATAAGGCTGATTTTACCGAACCAAATAAACTTTCATCAAGACCCATGAGAAATTGATGGAGTCGATCTTCTTCACGTTCCTTTTCAACATCTGCCATAGTTTTGGCTTGTTGATAATCTTTCAGAGAAGTCCATAACTTCTTAAGCTTTCCATAGTAAGCTTCTATCGCCAAACCTTTTTGGCGACATGTTGCGAGTTCTGTCTTCAAACGTTGAACTCGTTGGCCACTTTTAATCGAATAACGAACCTTTATATGCTCCCATAGATCGGAAGCAACTTCACAGTGAGAGAGATTGGTCCGTAAAGTTGGAGATCCAAGAGATCACCAAAGCATTATTCGCGCACCAATCTTCATAATCTTAAGATTCAACACTCGGTTGAGGGATAGAGCCATCTGCAAAGCCAAATGTCTTCCTGGCTTTGAGAGCTAAACGAATACTTGCAGCCCAATCATCGTAATTAGGGCCACGCAACGCCGGTTGAGAGATCACAAAACCCGGGTTATCACCGGTAGACAAGTCGTACGGAGAAATCGTTCGACGTGTAGTTTGAATCTTATCTTGTGTATGTGAGACAAGAGTAGATTCGTTGTTGCCGCATATGGTCATGATAGAAGAAGACTAGTGTCACAAGAAGAGACGTGACAAAAGGAAGGTAAAAAGAAAAGAGGAGAAAGAAAACAGAGATCGAAGAAAAACAGAGGATCGAACAAAGTCTTTTTGAGTATTTGGCTTAGAGCTCAGATACCATGATAGAAACGATAAGTGTATGAATATTTCTTCTTATTGATCTCAATGCCGTGAGGCTCATATTTATACATCCAAGATTTTACCTAGGTGCCTAGACTCTTAATTACATGATTCACTTATGGTAATAAAGATATACACAAAGGTACAAGAATATACGATATGGAAGATATGGGATCATAGCATATCGTAACATTATATTCGCCATTTTTTTATATTCTAGAAAAAAGCTTATGGAGGAGGTGTAAGTGTGTAACACACCTACGTTTATCATAAGAATGGATGAAAATAAGCAATGCATTTCAGAATCCACCATGAAAACATTTCTCTGCGAGGAATCTCAAAGCTCATGTCTCTGAAATTAGCAGCCAAAGTCAAATTCCAATGACGAGTTTGGCAATCACAAAGGAATGATGACAAGGTAATAACTGAAGAAGGAAGGGGTAAGCCTAAACCGGGTTGCATTATAATGTAGTTTTAATGCGGTCTTAGCACTCTTACGGTTAAAGGGGGTGAGATGGAACTATAAAATGAAGCGCAGAAGGTCTACTGCGTACATTTCATTCAAAATACTTTTCATTATCGGTCTTCCGATTTCTTGAGATAGGAATCTCAACTGAACTACAGACGTACATGATCCCGATTGTCTCATTTGTTATGGTTTACTTCCGTAAGATTGTTCTGGTCAGTTTTGTTGCGGTTGTCGAGCACTGGGAAAACATCATTGAACGATTCTTATATTGGTCAGAATTGGAAAAGCTTTTCCGGAGCATTTAGGTACTGGTCTTTCTATTTGTTTGCTAGCAACAAGATTCTGCTATGTTTATATTTCCTAAAGGTTTCTTCTACTTGATTCAGCTCGATGCATGCTTTGAATGATACCATCAGTATTGAGTTGGGTAAGACTAATTCTTCTGTTGCAGCCATGGCGGAGAAGGTGAGGACGTTGATTATATGGTTCTTGATCTCTCAAATTTTAATGTTTTCAGCCTAAATTTGTATCTTTTCATCTGAAAGTCAATGAAAATGCTGTAGGTGCTTGAATTACCCCATCCGTTGTACTCTTTAACCTTAAAGGCAAGCTATCACTAATTCAACAAACACACTATTTAAAACAAAACGTTTGAATGGGAGGAAATATGATGATCCACTAACACCGAAGAAATGAAAATGGTCAGTAATATTCTCCTTCAATGGCCAAAGTAATGTGGTAATTTAAAAAAGCCCAAATCAGTCTAATAAGAAATAAGCAAAAATTTGTCTTCTTTTTTGAACTTGAAATGGACAAAGTTGTTGCAACAAATCATATGGTTAACCAATAAACGAATGGAATTTTTGTAAACTTCTTCAAGCTAAGTAGAGAAACCAGAGGCTTATTAGAAGTTTTTTCTCTTCTTTTTACTTGATAAAAGATTACAAGATGTTTCAAAAGCTATCGTAATGGGATCTTATTTAAAATTTATTGGTGCATTAGAAGAGAAACCATGCAAAACATATATATATTGATGCATTAAAATTTATCATATTGTATGTAATTGTGTTGGATACATGAAAGTTGTTTGGAAAGGATAAATGTTTCTAAAGGCAATTCAGGAATGAGAGAGATGTAGTCGACCCAAATTTCTCCTTTTTAAGGTTTGAATTCTTTCATGTAGAAAATTATTGGAGCAATACAATAGAGAAATATTAACCAAAGAATCTCAAATTTGAGATCAACAAATTGGTACACTATAAATTTTACAAAAACAAATTGAATAATCCCGTCTGTTTAATCTTTTCCGGTTCATTATTCCCTTATACTTAAGATTAAGTATTATTCAACATCATAGCATAAATAAGAAAAATGTTGTCAGAATTATATATTTTTATATTAAATAAAAATATAATTGTTTTTCAAGACATAAAATTATCAAACTGCTATAATATCGTTTACACATCTTTTAGAAACATCTAAGGAAAACAAACAAAAAATTAAAACTAACACTTATAATCATTTGCCAATTATGACAAGCCAAAAAAAATACCACTCAGCAAATATGCAAATATAAATAATCCGTAACAGTTCACTTAAACCAAATTTTTTTTTTACAACCGGTCCTATACAAAAACAACTAAAAACTTAAAAAGACGGATAATAATTTTACTATTCATGATTGTCAAATGACCAGAAAATTATAGTATCACGTATGTTTATAAATAGAAATTATAATTCTCCAACTTCACTATTTCAGATTGAAAACATGGTTAAAATATAATTAGTTTTGTTTTTCTAATTAAAATAAGCTAATTTCTATTTTCAATACAGAAAACAACTATATTAAAGAAATTCAACAAATACACCTATCCCTAAAAAACGCAAAGAAAATGAATCCAAATATATTCAAATAATTTACCACAAATCCCGCGCGTAGCGCGAGGAGGGGTCTAGTCTCCTTTATATAAAAGAGAGAGAATTTATGGCCTCTAAAGCATGCCACATAGGCAAAAGAATTCTGAATATTTTCAACCAACTAATTTGCCATGTCATCTTTATAGAAAATAATCACCTAAAATATTCCAAATTATAATCAGCTAATCATAAATTTTTTGTTTAAAAGCAAAGCCGAAACGAGAAGCCTATTTCATTGCATAGAGAAACTTGAAAGACGTGTTCTTCTTCTTCTCTAAAAATATCCTCTGAAACACCAAACGATTCATCTGTAACCTCTAAAGAACTAACCACCGTTACAACTTCATCATCTTTATTGTTCACTTCCAATTCAATGATTTTAATGAGCACTACCCTCTAATTGATGGCCTCTCTTTCCCAACCTTAAATTCAGAGATAAGATTACGAAGGAGAAAAACATGAGTATCTTCACCAAGAAACCAATCCCAGAGGTTAGTTCGAGTTTTGCTTTTATATTTAAATTTGTAATTTATGTTTATTTCTCCCTAAATAGAATTAGATCATATGGGTTTCTTCTGGTTCGTTAAAAGTTGACTTCCATACTTCTGATGTTACTTTTGAATATGATTTGGTTATGTCTGAATTCGAGAATCCTGTTTATGAAAACGACATTGATATATTGGGAAATTTGATGTTTTAGTGACTCGCGGAATCTGAATGTTTCGTTTTTATTAAATTGCAGAAGTGCCTAGGGAGAGAGTAAGGGACAGATGACACAAGCTGCAAGAGGTATTTTTTTTTGTTCATATCATTAGCTTAACATTAGGTTACTAAAACTAGAAAAGGGTTAATTTATCAATTCTGCTAGGAAAAAATAATGAAAAATTTGCCTTTTCAGGAATCGAAAAGGAAATCAGATCTCTGCAGTCAGAAGTATGAGTGTGGCTAATGTAGTAGTGAACGGGTTGAACTGCTAAATCAAGGAATGAGATATTTTATCATTTGGCAATTCCTTTTTCGGGGCGAAATTTTGTGTATGTAGTAGATGTGTTTTACATATTTGTTTTTCAATGCAGGGAGCTACAAAGATCCTTTCACTAGAATTTATCCGGTTAAGGCAACAATTAGCTAATTTACAAGGTAGTTGAGCTCAATTGCGAGGAATACCTACTCATACACAGGTCTTACGATTAAATCTTCTCTCCTGTCATTGTAAAATAGCATACACAGGTCTAAAATTGAGTATTGGAAATTCTCAACTTTGGTGTATTTAGGCTATGCATGCACATGCTTTCCTACACTGCTCTCAGTCTAAAGGTCAGTTTAAAACTCGGCAAAGAAACTTGAGAAAAGAGTTGTATTTTGAGACCATTATTGATGCAAGTTGTTACCTTTTGCAGGATAAGAAGAGGAACACTTTAAGGAACTTTTGAATGTATTAGGTTTAATGGGTGTTACGCATTCCTTATGGAATTGTAACATCCCAATTCCAATTTTTGTATTTGGAAAGGGGGTGTCGATCGACACCACTGGTGGGTGTCGATCCACACCAAGTTCTGCGATGTGGTTCGGTTTAGATTTTTAATCGCGGTTTAGCTCGGTTTAAGGGATTTAACCCTAGGACTTGCGCATATAATCCCTTATGCAGTTTGTGGCCGCGGGCGGAAGGGAAAAACGCAGAGAAAAGCCTAATTGATTGAGAGAGGAAGTCGAGTTCTTTGTCCGTTCGTTCTCGGTGATCGTTTGTGGCGTGATTTTGTGTGAGTTCTAGTGCGATTCGGTGACGTTCCAGCCTTGTAGAGTCTGTGTTCGTCGTGTTCTTAGCCGTTTTCGTGATCAGTCCTCTTCGAATTGTGAGGTGAGTGCGTGATCGTGGGTTTCCGTTAGATTAGCGAATAATCCTTGTTGTTTCTATGATCCTTGTGGTTTGAATGATTTTTTATGGATGGTTGCTGATTATTGATGCGATTTTGTGTGCTTTGATCGTTGTTTTAAACTGTGGATACTTGGTCGAGTCGCGAGAGGATAGACTTGGCTTTGGTTTTTGTATCGAGGTGTCGATCAACGCCTAGAGGTTGTGTTGATCAACACCACTTAAAATTTGATACTCATGATTAGCGAGTGTCGATCGACACCATGGTGGTGTGTCGATCGACACCTAGTTTTAAATTATGGAATTTTGTGGATTTTTAAGTAACAGTTGAGTAATGGAATAATAATGTGGCTAGAACTGTTTAACTGAGTAATAAATTGTTAATTGTTATTATGTGTTTAATATGTTGGTGGGATGACCGCTCCACTAAGTATTTATGATAATACTCACGCAACTCCCGGGTTTCTTTTTGAGTTGCAGGTAAAGGAAAAGAGTGATCGTGGAATCGAGGCCGTTGGAAGAGGATGATAGGGTTGTTGTTGTTGTTTTTAGACTTGAGAACCGGATGTTTAGGTTGCTAGTTTATTTAATTGATCATTCTTGAATTTTGGTATTTGATTTATTTGGTTAAAGGAATTATTTATTTAATGGAATTATTGGATTATTATATTGTTTAAAATGTTTATATTTTCCGCAGTAGAAATGTTTAGCTAAAAAAAAAGCTTGGTTGTTTCATTTTTGGTATCAGAGCCTAGACGGTTTTAGGACAATGGAAATTGGATGTCTGAGACTATGTGTTTAATTGATTTCGTGTGCTCAGTCAATTTATTAGAGTCTTAGTATCATCCTCTTCAGCCTTTCAAAATGATTTCACGGTAAGTCTATGTTGATTGATTGTGACTTCTTGTAGCTTATTGTCCTGTTCTCTGTGAGTACAGAGAGATGGACGCCAGAGCTAGAGGTCGTGGACGGGGTAGAGGTCGGGGAAGAGGTCGTGGTCGTGGACCAGTGGTTGAGTCGTCTTCCAGTGTTTCGCATGCATCAGAGACTCCTACGCATCAGGTGGGATCCGAGGGGGAGGCCAGTGGAAACGCTAGTGAGAGTGTTGTAGGCGTCAGGAGGGGCGCCGGTATGGCTGGCAGAGGAGCGGGCCCAGGTGTGGGTGCTGTTCCAGCTCAGGATCGCTGGGAGCGTATGGAGGGCTTTATGGCCACAGTTGTTGGAGCGGTTTCCGGCGGCAGTTCCGGTTCAGGCTCCAGTGGTGCCTCCAGTGTCACAGGTGCAGCCGAGGGCTGTGGTTGCAGAGGTGCGTCCGTCTTACCTGGAGATTGTGAGTCAGATGCGTCATATGAGTACGGTATTCTTTTCGGGTGGTGTTAGCTCCGAGGATGCAGATGAGTGGCGTATGCGTGTAGAGCGCAATTTTCGCTCGGTTCGTTGCCCTGAGGAGTACCGAGTAGAGTTGGCAATCCACTATCTGAGTGGTAATGCACACGCGTGGTGGAGAGATATTGAGGCCATGAGGCCTGGTGCAGTGTGGACCTGGGGGGAATTTGTGGCAGAGTTCAACGCCAAATATTTTTCTCAGGAGGCTCTAGATCGTCTCGCGATGAGATTTGTTGATTTGGTTCAGGGAGATCGTTCAGTGCGCGAGTACGTCGCTGAGTTTGGTCGGTTACTGGTTTATGCAGGCGCAGGAGTGGTCGATCAGCGGACGAAGGTTCAGAGGTTCCTGAGGAGACTACAACCAGATTTGCCGACCAGATGCAGAGTGACTGAGTACGCCTCGAGGGTAAAGCTGGTAGAGGTTCCTGCAGGGATCAAGGAGGATCTAAGGAGTCAGACTGCAGCAGTGGTTCTAGTGGCAGCTGCTCCGGTGGTCCAGCCGCGGAGGCAGCATCAGCAGGGGAGTTCTGGTTCTGGCAAAGGCGGTAAGCCTGCGCAGGGTCAGAAGAGGAGTTGAGATAACGCTTCTAGGACAGGTTCAGGTAGCCACGGCACTCATGGGCGTTTCGGATGCCGAAGTTCAGAGCATCGGGTGGCAAACTGTCCTAAGTTTTCCGGGGAGGCTAAGGTTTGCTTCCATTGCAGAGAGCCGGGGCATATCAGACCGATGTGTCCCAAGTTACAGCCGTTGGCGCTTGCAGTGGTTCATCCGGTGGCAGCGCAGCCATTGGCTCAGGTAGCGGCAGAGCAGCCGTTGGGTCATATTGGAGGAGCACAGCGCAGGTATGAGTAATAGAGGAGCAGAGGTCAGAGCGGGTTGAGGCTGCGGCAACATTGGAGGAGGATCTAGGAATTTAGTTCGAGGATTGAGTTGCGTTCTTTTATTTCAGTTGTTGTTCTTTATTATTTTCGTTTGTTGTTGAATAATTATATCAATTTCAAATTTATGAGATGAATTTATGAGATGAATTTATTTATTTATTTATCGTTGACTTGTGACGGACTCCATATCTAGTTCGTTGGATTGGTAGGGGCGATGTTAGGTTCATCTGGATTGCCACCGAGACCGCGTGATGTAGAAAACGTGAAGGTTCGAGATAAGTTTATCATAGAGTAAAAGCGACTTCAGGAAGTTCCAGCAGAGAGGGCAAAGCTAATAGGACAGCTAAAGGATTATTCGAGTAAGAGTTTATTCCAGTCAAGTTGTTCTATAGGGAGCGTTGGTATTGGTTGCAAGGAAAAGAGTGATCGTGGAATCGAGGCCGTTGGAAAAGGATGATAGGGTTGTTGTTGCTGTTTTTAGACTTAAGAACTGGATGTTTAGGTTGCTAGTTTATTTAATTGATCATTTTTGAATTTTGGTATTTGATTTATTTGGTTAAAGAAATTATTTATTTAATGGAATTATTGGATTATTATATTGTTTAAAGTGTTTATGTTTTCCGCAGTAGAAATGTTTAGCTTAAGAAAAAAAAAACTTGGTTGTTTCAGTTACGATTAAATCTTCTCTCCTGTCATTGTAAAATAGCATTCACAGGTCTAAAATTGAGTATTGGAAATTCTCAACTTTGGTGTATTTAGGCTATGCATGCACATGCCTCCCTACATTGCTCTCAGTCTAAAGGTCAGTTTAAAACTCGGCAAAGAAACTTGAGAAAAGAGTTGTATTTTGAGACCATTACTGATGCAAGTTGTTACCTTTTGCAGGATAAGAAGAGGAACACTTTAAGGGACTTTTGAATGTATTAGGTTTAATGGGTGTTACGCATTCCTTATGCTATCGAGAACAACCTATGCGTTGTCTTTAAGAGTAGCGAGAACACTGCAGAGAATGACTCTTACGTTTAAGATTCATTAGTAGTCGTTAGCGTAAGATATAACTCAGCCCCGGAGTACCCTTTTGGTAATGAATCTCGATCTCTCTTGATTCCTATTTGGTTTTTGTAAATTTTTGGGATTTTGCGAATACTTGAGAATGTTAATTCGTCTTGGTTAAGATTGTCCTTTCTGGATTCTATAGTCAGGAGCTGCATCGTAAGCTGGCGAAGATTATATTTTAGAATATTATCCAAGCTACCATATCAATACTGTAAGTTATATTGTTGTCAAGAAGATAATATAAGCTTTTTCAGTAAGAGTTTTAGGCTTAAAGGACGTTTATATCCATGTGTTGTGCCATCTGAGACTGGAGAAGTCCATGGAAAGGTTTGATCTTTGATCATTTTTTGTGAAATTCAACAACTTTGTGTGGTTTTGTTGTGTATGCTTGATTAAGGATTTTATGGTTTAGATTTGAGGAAATTTGCTGGATTTTGGTGCAGATACGAATGGGATTAACAGAAGAAAAACTTTCAAATTCAAATTTTGTTGAGGGTAAAGAATATGAAAGAGTGATAGTTGGAGCTGCAAGAGATGTAAGTTCAATTCGTCATAAAAAAAACACAATTGTGCATTAAAAACATTGTTGTGATTAGATTTTGATGTGTTTGTTTTGTATCTGTAGGGCAATTCAGAGAAGGTGACAATGAAAACATACATATGGGTCCATAAAAATGATCTTGGTATGTTAGGAGAATGTGAATATATATATATATATATATCATTTTTTATGTTGTGAACTTTATTATGAACGAGAATTGGTCTACTGATTCGATTCACGTGGTTTGATTTGTTTATGTTTCCTAGGAATGGAAGCGACCACACAAGGAGAAACTGATAGTAACTTTCAAGTAAATCATGGAATGGAAAAAGAATCCTCAATGAAAGGGAAAAGTTGATTATAGCCATGCCCTACGCGAAGATGGTAATGCTCCATCGTCTTGAATGGAATTTGTGTTGAATATGTTCTATATGTCATCTTTTTCTTCTAAATGTGAATTAATAAAGCCTAGTTAGTATAGGTATTGTGGAGAACAAATGAAAACAATGGAAACGTCATGTATTATTGTAATGTTTGAGTTGTTGTGTGGTTATATTATTGTGGTATAAGTCCTGTAGATAATTTTGGCATATATATGCTGTGTTCCGTAGTAGTCTAACCTATGGCTTTCTATTTGAAATAAGTGTGTCTGGATTAAGTCACCAAAGAGATGGCTGGATGAACTATCCCCTAAAAGGGCAAAAATGATTTTTTTTTTTCCTATACGTTTTACCTCTTTAATAGTTAAACATATCAAAAACCTGGATGAACTTATTTATCTTCCAAATTAACCAAATGAAATTGGTTTAGCTAATTTCATACTTAAACATGTAACCATGGTTAAGTAAACCAACATTGCGTTTTAGAAATCACGATTAATATATATGCGTATTTCTTCTCTAGAAGTACAACTAAATATATTTACCTTACATACATGAGAGAGAAAGATTTCAAAATATAAAAAGAATTTTTTTTTTTTTTTACGTCAAAAGTGATTTTATTATGATGCCCAATGGGCCTTACAGAGATTTCGGATCTAGTACAAACAATTTTAACCTAAAATTAAGTCCACAAGTTATCTTAAATTGTAGATAACGATTGCAAATAATGCAACACGTGTTGCACACGTGTTCTCTTTTGATTGCAATTGCAGCACCGCCGTTTCCGATCATCTTCCTCGCCGCACAACATCAGAAACCACCTTATCAACTTACAGGAACAGATAGATGCTTGTAACAGGAAAAGATCTCATAACCACCATGAGAATTACCACCGACCGACACCACACATGACCAATCACCACCGCCTTCACCTAAGGCTTTAAATTGGGGGTTTTGAGGAGATCCAAGCTCCCAGCTAAGAAGGACCGGTACCAAGAGAAGGGGAATAAGGATCTCAAACGCCACCCGCATGATCTTGGTTTTTCCATCACGAATATATCGAATAAGAAAAACCAGTTTCTGTAAAGAAGAAAACACGAGATCCGAACCTAAAACATAAAATCCGATTGACATCATAACAAAAGCTCGGTCAAAGCCGAAAGAGAGCTCGGTCAAAGCCGAAAGAGAGCTCCAGAAAAGCCGGAAAACACCGCTATTAACATATGTACAAACCACAGTGCCGGTAATAATACCGGACGCGGGGCAAAACAACAAGATAAAATTTTTATCCGATCAGTAGAGAGAGTTTAGAGAGAGAGTGTGGCTTATACAAATTTTTAATATAAAAATAAAAATAAACCATGTATATGCATACTTTAATATAATGGCATAAACTCAAGGCTTACAATAAAACACATAACTCACTTTTCACACCACTCCATCCGCCAACTTTCCTGCATTTACAAACTTCAGTTTAAAATTTAAAACAAGACAATACTACTTAAACCGGTAAAAACTATACATGAACTTATTACCTCACTAAATAAAATTGTTTACCAACACAAATACAACAACTAATAAAACGTAAACAATAGAAAAATATACAAAATAAATATATAACACAATCTACCGAAACATATGTTACGAATAACAGCAAAACTTTTGAATAAAATTATTTACAAAAGTTTACCACCAAACCCACGCGTAGCGTGAAAAACCCCTAGTAGATGAATAATAAGAAAGAGGAAATTAGATAGTCGCAAAGTTTCAATCTTCTAATCTAAAGATTAATCTAAAGATAAAAAATCTATATAACAATTTCTCTTAAATTATTTTATTATTTTATTATTTTTAAATTGTCTTGTGTTAGAAATTAATTTTTTTTTTAAATATGTATATTTGTTTTTATAAATTTTCTTTAAAGAGAATTGTCATTAACCCATTAATCAAAATAGATTTGTCATTTAGCCCACTAAATTTTTTGCCATGTCACATTTTAGGGGATGTCCTATCATATTAAAATTGTTATAGTGAATGAGAGGATGACATGTAGGATTTTTAGGATAAATCATCTCCCTAATAATATATAGTGGATGTCACATTTTAGGGAATGTCATGTCATATTAAAATTGTGAGAGTGAATGAGAGGATGACATGTAGGATTTTTAGGAGAAATCACCTCCCTAATAATATATTGGAGATTTGTTTATATAAATTTTATTTAAAGGGAATTTTCATTAACCCACTAATCAAAATACTTATATCAAAATGGATTTGACATTAAGCCTACTAAATTTTTTGCCATGTCACATTTTAGGGGAAGTCATGTCATATTAAAATTGTGAGAGTGAATGAGAGGATGACATCTAGGATTTTTAGGAGAACTAGGGGAGATCCCGCGCTATGCGCGGGTTATGTATTAAACATTTTGTTGGTAATTTATGGTGTTATTCTAATTATATGTTTGGCCGGAAATGTAATGTGTTTTTTGTGATTAATATTTTGATTGAATTTGTCTTCCTTTGGCGTTTTTATTGTGTTGCAATTTTTTGTATTTGTTTCTCTGTGTGTACTTTGTAAAATGAGATTATAGAATGTTTGGAAAATATGCGAAAAAGAGATTGTGAATAAACGGATTTTCGGTCGTCAGTGGTATGGAGTGAGCAGATTTTGTGTGTGTTTTGTTTGTTTAAACAATGTTGGTTAACCGAAACCCACTACTCAAGTCTTAGGTGAACAACTATTTAATTGGACAACATAAATTAAGACGAAAACAACCAAAAACAAAAATTATTAAAGGATTCGAGTATAAAGAAGCACATAATCCCTAATTTTTCCGAAACAAAAAAAAAACAGCTTTGATCTTATGATTTATAATGATAACGAAAGTGAATTATTAAAAAAAGAAACGAAAGATAGAGAATGATCATAATGATAACGACGATCACATAATAACATCAGAAGATCATGTGGAGGTAGGTAGAAACGTGGGAAGCTGATGTTGCTATTAGAGAGTAGCTCAATCAGATCCATCTATCTTCTTTCATTTGTAAAGCTGGCTTGAGGCGCAAGGAATTAAATCATGAACTATGTTGCCCTACATATGGGACAGTTATTCTTTCTATATAGCCATGTGAAAATACATTGATGGTGGAATGTGTGGTTGCATGGTAAATCGTTGACATCGCTTCTTCTGTTGAATGGTTGTAAGCAGATTGTGCATTCATATGTTTCCTCCTCTGGAATCAGAGTTCTTTGAGCATCTTGGTGCAGATTGTCCTCTATCTTTGTGAGAGCATTATGGCTTTTCGCATGTACCGAGCTTATTTTGCATGGACGGCACGCACTGCAAAAAATAAGAGTGTAGATTACGTGACGGAATAATCGATCTTGAAGGCAATATGGAAAAACTGCATATTACCGTATGCATCTAGAGATTCTTGCAAAAAATCTTTCAGAATTAACATCAAACCATACCGTATACGGAAGAATTTTTATGTTTTTTACAAATACTCTGTTTTGTAAATTTGGAGTCTTGGTGTCGTCACTTGGTGAAATGATCATTTGATATATTGGTAGTTCATTTTTTTTAAAACCATTGGTTGGTAGCTAAATTTTAGGTATGGTTAGTAATCATATTGCGAGTTACAAAAGAAATAGAGAGTCAAATTATCCTGGTAATATATTATCTATTTTGTTAACTTACGTTAAGAAAAAACAAAATGGATTAAAAGGAAAACCAATTAATATTTATGAGTTTTATTGGTACACTGGATGAAGGTGTAAGCTTTTCTCTATTTTCATATATAAATATCATCATATTAGTTGGTATGATACTATTAGTTGGTGACAATCAATATGTAAGCAGAGTAAATTGGATTGGAAATAAAACATAGGATATTGTATTGAAAAACAGAAAACATAGAATGCATAAATGTGTACGTAGACAGATAGAGCATGAAGGAAAGTAAACGAACAGAAAGGGTGAAGTAATTATAGTACGCAATTTGGGTGGTTGATAATACCAATATATAAGTAGAATAAATTGGATTTCAAATAGAACAGAGCATGAGATGGGAAAAAAAAACATGGAAAGTTGGAAAATGTCAAAAGAAAAGTAAAGCACAAAGGAAACGTAGGTTCTCAAATGCATGAAGTAAAGTTCTAAAAAAAGCGAGCGTAAACACAAATAAGAGGTGCTTCCATTTAGTCTTGGATGCGGGGACGTTTTTCTTCGTTTTTGTTAGTTGGACAGACATCTTGGAGGGAGGATGAGCTTGTTTGAGCTCCAATAGTGTCATCAGTCTCACCGTTTGCATCGTCAACACCAGAGGATTGACGCCCGCGCTTAATTAAAGTGTCATTTACCAAACTCTTGCATCTTAAACTTCCACAACTCGGCGGTCCTGCAAATGAATCATCCACATCAACAAACCACCAAATAAACTTTATCAACTCTGAATCCGCCATCGAGTTTTTAACTCTGTATAATAAGTCAATAAGTTAATAAGTGAAACATTAGTCTATCACAGAAAACATACATGTCATTTTCTATACCAATGTAGGCGTGTACCCCTAACTCATCACAGAAAACATCACAGCCTTGTCTAGGTGCATACGAAGATTCAATTCTAAGTATATATAGGTGTGTTACCGTATATCTTTGTTCTCTCACCTTTTCTTTTAAAGAACTTGAGGTGATAATCTGTAAAAGAGGATGAAAATCATATTAACATACAAAAATATAACAAAACAAATACAAACTTATTTGAGAACATCCTTTAATCAACTACTTTACTAAACAGAACACCAAGTGAGTACAAACGACGAATCTAACACCAATGTCATACCAAGAATACCCGACATTAATCCCCATCATTAAACGATGGGGATTGGTCCGTAGAATGGCTAAATTGAGAATAAGGGAACAGCAAGAATACCTTCATTAGGTCAGGTCCAAGTGACCCAAATTGAAAAGCAAAAGCTTTGGAAAGCTGCCACAGAAAACAAAGTAGTGAGATGAAGCAATGTGTTACCACACAATGAAAAACATCTTGGTCTTCTGACAATTATCCTGTTTGGTGAAATCAAAATCATAGAGTGTATCGACATTGATTCGGTGGGATAGAGTTGATTAAAATCATCTTGTGAGTTTTTTCGAGATGCCCAAGCTTTGTATTTGGACTTGATGAGCCTTCTCATCAATCTGGAAAACAATGAACCTATAAGTCCTTCGCATTAAACTCCAAGGATTTAAGATTGAATTCATCACTTACGTACTGCAGAAGGCTCACTGTAATAGACAATGCCAAGGACCGCACCTGATAGAAAAGTGAAGCATAAACATTAAACAAACATTCTAAAGACATAATATCTGGAATTTGAACACAGAAATGAGAAACGTATATTTACTTCTTATCGAGTAAGAAAAGTTATGGTTGCTAATCCTTCACAAAATGAAACTTATAGCCAGGAACCAACGAAAAAAATGCTAAAGAGATTCATGTACCTGATTGTCTTAGACCTTTCTTGTGAGTAGACTTTTCCAGCAGCTTACTGGTAACTCTTTGGAGCAACATTTCGAATTAACCTTGTCAAGAAGTCAAATACCTAACAGCGACGCATACAATAGCAAACAACCAGTAACTCAGTTTGCACATAGTAACAAAGACTTCACGTTTTTTGAGCTTAAGACTTAGATTAAAAAAAAGAAACATATGTTACCTTAGGTAAGGCAAGCATATGTGATTTATTTCTGGAGATATCTCCAGAAACAAAGTACCTATAGAAAACATGACAATAAGTTTAGTTTATTGAATGAACAAAATGAGAGATAACACAACTTAAAAAATAATATATTAGATTCATAAATCTTCTTAAAGTTGCAGACCATGTTGGCACTTTGAGAAGCTCTTAAAAAATAACATAGAACCGAGGAAAGATTACGTTAATTAGTACTTGATGTGATATAAAAAAGGGTTGTTAGTCCTCTTCATTCCACAAAAGGTCAAAGTGAAAACAAATAGGATCATTTCGAGCACTGTCCCCAATTACAACAACAAAGCGAAGACAAAACAATGGATTGTCAAAAGTCCTGAAATTTCAGAACCTTACCTCTGTTTGTTCTTATATCTTGGCTCGCGGCTTCAACACGCTATCACTGGCCCTCTTCCATACCGGCCGACACACGGAACCGGTAACCCTACCATTTTGAGAGATCATCAACGCCTTTGTGTACTGCAAGAAACATACACTGAAAATCAAGACGCGTAATCTCATTGTTCTAATAAGCAAAAAGAACGAACCAAAAAAAAAAAAAACGAACCTTCTTTATAAGGAATGTAACCTGTTAGAATCTATCTCCACATAACCAAACACTGAAGATGAAACGATGATAAAGAAGGCTGAATCACATATGTAATTCCATTTATAGAGGATTCATGGGACGTTTCACAATTTTCAGATGAGGAAGTTTAGTGGTCTTTTCATTTTGAAATACAATTAGATCTGCAAAGGTCTACCGGGAGATAAAGCGTTTCTAATCGTAGCATCAGATGAGAAGAAAGAAGGCGAAAAGATGAAAAGATGCGAAACAAAGGAAGGTCAGCTTTTGTATGAATATCTAAGATATAAGGGTAAGATGAAAAAGATGGGAAACAGAAGGAAGACGAATAAATTGATTAGTATAGACGGGTTAATTTTGTTAACTGTTAAATGGGCCTCGTTTTTTGTTTTAAAAAGCCTATGTGTGAATGATGACGTGGCAGCAGGAGATGAGCTCATTTTTGTGCTGATGTGGACACCCTCTAGAGCTCCGTTTTTTTTAGTTAGTAGGATTTACCTCCCTAATGATATATAGGAGATTTTCATTAACCCACTAATCAAAAATACTTATATCAAAATGGATTTGTTATTTAGCCACTAGATTTTTTTGCCATGTTACATTTTAGGGGATGTCATGTCATATTAAAATTGTGAGAGTAAATGCGAAGATGACATGTAGGTTTTTTGGAGAATTCACCTCCCTGATAATATATAGGAGATATTAAAGCTTCGTACCGTCCCGCCCCGCACGGAACGGTTCCAAAAATATATACTTATATATGTATATCTAACAAAAATCTATATTTATACATATGTACACCTATATTTTTGTTTCTATTTGAAACAACCAACAATTTTTTTATTATTAATTAACCCTAATTAATAATCCCATAATTATTAATTCTCAACGGCTAATTCAACAACTATCAACCATCAGCGGAAAATACCAAATAATAAAATCCAATAAAATAATTCCATTAAATCAACCAATTCCAATTCAATTCCAGAATGCCAAATAAATAAACTCTAGCAACCTAAACACTAGGTTCACTAGACTAAACAATTAAATGAAATCCTATCATCCTCTCCCTACTGCCATGATTCCGCGATCACACTTTTCTTTTACCTGCAACACATGGAAATAAGAGTTGCGTGAGTATTATCACAAATACCCAGTGAGGTGGTCATCTCGTCTACCGGTTACATAATAAGGAAAAAGAATTCCAAAACTACGCAATCATTCAACATACCGCACAATCACTTTACCATAATAATATGAATAATCAACAACAATCATGCCATAATCACAAAATCAACAACAATCCATAAAAATTCCACAAACTCAATCATCGATAACCCTAACATTCAATTCCATAACCACGATCACGCACTTACCTTAGCCTAGAACGGTTGAACACAAGGCTACATGAAAATCAGAGCCTCCTACTCGACCCAAAGCTACTGATTCTTCTTCTTTATCACCTCCAAATAACGATCAGGAATATGATTCAGAAACTAGACACGAATAGCTTTCCAATGATATAAAAATTGTCGCCTAATTCTCTCTAGAACTCTGGCAAAACAGCCTCGAAGTGGTATGATCACAGACCCAATTCTGCACAGACCTCACGAAAACCAAGATATCTCTTAGCATACCAAAACCAATTGACAAACCGATTTTCCTCACGGCTAGCTAAGAGAAAGAAGAACTTACCCATAAAATTTTATGATGATCAGAACTGGTTTGATCATCCGATCCTCTTCTCCAACACAAGGCGACATAACTGCCTCTTTCCCACAATTCACCAAAAACCAATTCTCTCTTCTCATCTTTTCTCAATCACGAGTTTCTGGCCTCTCTCCACAGAAAATGAAGCTGCACAGCCTTTTATACGTGATCCTAGGGTTTCATAACCCAACCCGAACCAAACTGGATAATTAAAACTAAACCAAACATATGATTTTGGTTCACGGGCGTTACACTATTTGTCTTGCACCGTACCTTTTCCGTCCCGCACTGTCTCCATTCGAAGCCTAAGATCAACTTCTGAGAACGATTATTTTTGTTACTTATTGGGTCAGATTAGATCGATTTGTCTGAATACAGTGTTACACATTTACACTCTAGGCTATTCTCTTGCATCTTATTAATGTCGATTATGAATTTTTTTTTTTTTCATTTATTATCAAATCACTACAAGAAAACAGGGGGTATTCCGACGGCCAAAACCGTCGGAATCCCGTCGGAAAACGGTCATTTTCGACGGAATTCCGACGGGATTGGTCCGTCGCTTCTGTCTCGTCGGAAAAATGCACCGTCGGAAAATCGTTGATTATTTCCGACGGCAATCCGACGTTAAAACGTCGGACCTAAACCGGCGACGGAATTCCGACGGTGCCGGAGTTCCGGCGATAACCGACGGAATTCCGACGGTGCCGGAGTTCCGGCGATAACCGACGGAATTCCGACGGAAACCGTATTTTTTGAAAAAAAATAAATAAATAATAAATAATTAATTAAAATTATATAAAATATAATAAAACATAAAAAATGTATTAAAAATTAAAAAAACATTTTAAATTGTTTTAAAAGTACGATCGAAGTTTTACAATATATTTAAAAACTCTAAAAGGGCTATTCCGCCCTACGGGAGGCCAGGAACTGTCTCATCTGGTCTTCCAACGCTCGAAATCGTGACTCCGCATCCGCCTTATCCTTCTCTCTTGCAGCCTCGGCCTCCGCCTTATCCTTCTCTCTCGCTTCCTCCACTGCCTTAAGCCGCTCGGTCAGCGCTCGGTTTTCGGCCTCCAATCTGCTACCACCGCCTTGTCGCACAGACGAAACCGATGAGCAACTAGCCTCAGGAAGGCCGAATACACGGCCTCTGGTCTTGGGAGTCGCCTAGGATAAAAAAGATATAAAAAGTTAGTTGTATTAAAAATTAGTTGAAAATGTGTTTAAAACTAACACGGTTACTAACCTGATAGGCGAACTCGTTGACCACCTCGTATGGAACTTCGGTGGGCGCCTGAGTCCCTTCGTCCATCGGTTGCGATTGGAGGTACTCCTCCTGCCGCCTCTCCACGGTTTCCACGATTTCACGAGCAACGGCATCTTGGATTTCACCGGTCTTCTTGTTGGTGTGGCTTACTCTGATCAAATCAAGGTTCGAAGGAAAAACACCGGTTTCCTTAAACTGTTAACAGCGGAAAATTGTGTTAGCAAATTATTAAAAAAATTGAATTGTTTAAATATTTACCATTTTGTCTGCTTTCGACGCCTTGCTTGTTGCACCGAGGTTGTGGGTCGCTGGTCCCTTCCCCTTCCGGCTGCTGTTGCGGTTAGTTGAGTTTCTCTCTGAGATCGCCTTAGTTGCCTCCTTTTCCCAAAGTGCAACTAGTCCTTCCCAACACTCATCTTTATATTTCAAAACCCGAGGCCGCTTCCCGGTCTTCAACCACGCATTTTTCCACTCGTTTATCTTCCACGAGTACTTCCTCCCCGCCTTTTCGTCGAATCCCTTTCGGACCAACGTAGTGAGCTGTGGATCCCACGTGAAGGTTTGCTGCAAACCACACCACAAAAATTTGCATTAGTCATTATAATTTGACTAATATAGGAAATATATTTTAAACTTATAAATTAAATTACATACCGCAAATTGTCGGAACCAAATGTCCCGGTCCTCCGGTGGCATATCGTTGTATGTACCATACGGTTTATCTAACATGGTATTCATCATGTCGTTGATAGAAGCAGTAATCCCGTTTTGCGAGTATTGGAACCTATTAAAATATTTGGTTAAATATTTTAGTAAAATAATTTAATCCAAAACATATTTACATTTGACTTACCAGGTCGTGTTAGGTGGCGTGTCTGGATCTAGACGAGTCAACCTATCACGTCCAGGTTGCGCCACAAACTGCTCGATGGTCATGGATGTGGGTTGTGAATTGGCTGTGGGCGGGGGCTGAGACATGTGTGGGGCATGTAGGTCGGGAGTAGCGTAGGGGATATGCGTATCAGTCGCAGTCCGATCTCCCCCACTGGAAGACGCCCCTACTCTAGACTGATGATATGCTGGATAGTCCCTACGGTTTCCAAATTTCTAAGAGTTTGAAATTTCGGGATTTATGAAATTTGGAATTTATAATAATTCGGGATTTTTCGATTTGCGATTTAGTTACTTGGAAATTTCGGATTTAGGGATATAAGCATTTAGTGTTTTTAAGGGTTTTTTGAAATATAGAGATTAAAGGAATTTAGTTTTATGACATTTTGTTATTTAAAAAACTTAGGATTAATGTTATTTTTGTAATAAATGACTTTATTGAATTTGGGATTATGTGGTTTTGGAATTAATGCACTTAGGGATTTAGGGAAATTAGAATTTAGAAATTTAAGTAACCAGGACTTGTTTGTATATTGTATATTCGGAAACCGAAGTTCATGGATTTAGGTTTTGTTGGGAAATTGACTTTTATAATTTGACAAATGTTATTAATGTTCAAAAAATTTCATTATTTTGAAATCGTTAAAGTTATAAATGTTTAAAATTATAATATATATTTTTAATTTCAAGGATTTAAAGTTTTATATTTTTTTATTTTTAAGTAGGTTTAAGTGTTTCAATTTATAAAATTTTTAATATATGTTTTATTAATGTTATAAAATGATTCTCTTACAATATTAATCATACATTAAATTGTAAATGAAATGAAAAAATTCATAAAAACCTATGAAAATCATATTCTTAAAATTGTAAAATTTATAAAATTATAATTTCCTAAAAATCCCTAAGTTAGTAAATTCCTAAAATTATGAAATTCCCTAAATTTTCCAATCTCCAAATTGTAAAATTTCCAAAATAACACAATTAACCAATTTAATCTACAAACCTAATTTACTAACATTGTCAAATCCGAATTCACCCTAACATTCTACATGAACGAGAATCCTCAAGAACAATTTCGGATTTTTAATTGAAATTATGTAAAACTCACATAATGTTGGATTTGGTGAAAGATTGTGAGGAATCACGACGGAGGAGTAGTTTTTGCAAGGATTCGGCGGTGAAACGGCGGAGAAACGGCTCGGAATCGACGGAGAAACGATCGGAGAATTTTATGAGGAAAAAAAAAAGTTGAGATCTGTTTTCGGGGAAGACGGAGACTGTGGATTTATTGGACTGTCCGACGGTACTCCGACGGAATTCCGACGGTATAAAAAAAATTCAGACGGAACTTCCGACGGTTTTCCCGCTTTGACGGTGACAACGAGGTTGTTTGGCGGCAACTAAAATTAGGGTTACCGTCGGGATGCCGTCTCACTTTCAGACGGAACCCCGACGGTTCTTAAATTTTTAATTTAATTTTTGATTATCCGATCCTTAATTAATAAAAAATTAAATAACCGTCGGGATTCCGTCTGAAATTGAGACGGCATCCCGACGGCTGTTAATTAAAAAATAAACAACCGTCGGAATTCCGTCTCAATTTCAGACGGAATCCCGACGGTTCTTAAATTATTTATTTTAAAATATTTTATCCCAACATTAATTGTTTAAATGCAATTTTAAAGGTTTTAGATTTCAGAAAGTATGGGTTATGTATTTTTACGCCTTACTTTATAAATTTTATCTTAATTTTTAAAATATTTTTGGAAAATTTTAAATTATATTACATTATACTTAATTAAAACTTGTGCCGTGGGATGTATTTTACTACTACGGAAATAGTAAAAACAACATAAAGCTTTTATCATAAAATTATAGAACATAAAAACAACATATGGATTTGAAAATAAAAACAACATAAAGGCCATTATTGAACATATATAAAAACAACATAAAGCTTTTATCATTTAATTATTCTTAATCATGGACGAGTTGGATGGTTAGTCTTCATCGGAGTCTGGAACTATTTCATATTCATGCGCAGTAGTTCCTCCATCTTCCTCCTCGGTGGTAGATACTTCCATTGGTTGGTATTTAGCAAGCATCGAATTAACACCGATTATCTATTTGAAAATTGAATTTGGTTAAGCATTCCCATAAATATTTAAAAACGTATGCTGTATCTACCTTAACAATGTTTCGCTCTGTGATGTTCAGGTACTTTGAGTTCCTGTTAAAACGGCAAACGGTAACATTTCTTAGGATGACCACCGCACCTACACCAGTGGCGAGTCTGTACTCGTCCTTGCTGAAGATGTTATGGTGCATGGTTCCCTCGATTTTTCCTGAAGGATCTTTTAAGGTTACTAGCAGATCCCTCTGGTCATTGGGGGTCAAACTAGAGAGCATAGCCACAATCTAATAATCAAATAGAATATACTTGTCAGATAACTGTATGTGTAAATGTTAATAAAATAGGTGGAAAAATTAAACCTTTTTGACTTTCACAAAGTGTAAATGCGGGGATTGAATTTCTGCAATCTGGGTCCAGAATGGTGTGCTCCTATTGTTATAGGAACCTACATGTAAGAATAATAGATGTAGTATTTTCATCTATAATCATTATTGTACCAGTAAAATTACGGGTAATTATATATATATAGTAGTAGATATAATATATATATATATACCTTCACACATTATGTAATCCATAGTAGAAGTCCACCGAGGACTACGGAAATCATGGTCGGCCTGTGTTGGCTCATTCAAGACCTCACGAATAAAATCTTGTGTTGGGCGTGTCTGAGAACTTTCACCTCGCAGCACCTTTGCATCATGAGACCTCTTGCGAAACATTCCTCGCCGTACGACTTGGCCAGGTCCCGGCATTACGGGCGTTTGGTTCTGGGATTGTTGAGTTGGATGGAGTGAAATTGTCGGTTCAGCATCAGTAACATTTAAGTTATCGTAAGGAGGGCTGGAAGGAACAAGAGTTGTGTTTGGAGGGTTGTGACCGGGGCCTCGGTTTTGCATATAGTAATTCCATAGATCTCTGTTTGCCATAACGCAATTGAATATTTTTGTGTTATGATTTTCGGCTACCTTATATAAAACATATTTCCGTCGGAATTCCGTCGGAAATCCGTCAATACCCCCGACATCACACCCCACAATTTCCCATCGGCCACCGGAGACGATTTGGCAACCACACAATCTTTGCCGACATCGTCCACCGTAGGAATTTCGTACCAATTCCGTCAGGAATTCCGACGGAATGTGGCCGTCGGGAAACAGTTCTTACACGGCGACCACGGAAAACTTTGCCGACATCGGAAAATCCGATTTCCGTCGGTAATCCGTCAGAAATCCGTTAACCCAGTCCGACATAAAACCCCACCAATCCCTTCGGCCACTGCTGACGAATCTTAATAATCACTGAAACTTTGCCGACATCAAAAACCGTAGGCAATCCGTCAGAAATCCGTCAACCCAGTCCGACATAAAACCCCACCAATCAATGAGGCCACTCCAGACAAATCTTAATAAGCACCAAAACTTTGCCGACATCGAAAACCGTCGGCAATCCGTCAGAACTTCGGTAATACGGACGGAATACCGACGGTTTATACATATAAATTCTACTTTAAATACACCTCATGGAGTGTATATCTTCTACACATCTCAATAACACAAAAAATGTCTTCTCTCTCTCCTCAGAAAGACGCAGAAACAACCGACCTTGATCCTTTTGGATTTCCAATAATACCAAAATTCTCGTGGGAAACTCAATCTTATTGCGACGAATCGTTTAAAGAGCTGCCCACTTACTCGTGGGAATTTGATATGTGCTCACCAATCCATAAAGAAGATTCCACATCAACAATAGTGCCTGACAGCCAGTGCTCGCCACACATCCACCACATTCCAAAATTGTCGTCGGAATCGCCAACTAAGTGCGACAAATACGTCCAACCATTTCAATTCAGTGAACCGTCATATAGTTACGGTGGAAGTCCTTCAAATGAATGTAAGGATCAGTACTATGATTTGATAGGCGCCCAAAGCCCAGAAGAGCCACCGCCAGACTTATATATTGATGAAGATGCAATCAAAAAATTGTGCGACGGAGTTTTAGATTCTCCAGCAAAGAAAAAAAAAGGAAAGAAAATCACTTACGGTGGAAGTCCTTCAAATGAATGTAAGGATGAGTACTATGATTTGATAGGCGCCCAAAGCCCAGAAGAGCCACCGGCAGACTTATGTATTGATGAAGATACAATCAAAAAATTGTGCGACGGAGTTTTAGATTCTCCAGCAAAGAAAAAAAAGGGAAAGAAAATCACTAAATGGTTTTAACCAATGGTAAGTTTGGAGTGGAAACCGACATATGATTGTATAATGAGAAGTTTATTACGTACTTGTACCATAACCGTTCTGTGTTAAATATTTGCAAGTCTTTAATGTACCCGTTTAAGAATGTGTTTTAAATTTTATGTTTCATTAAATGTAATGTTTTATTGGAGTTCCAATACTCAAATTCTCGTGTAGAATCGGTTTTGTTAATGAAATGAAAAATATTATAGGCAAGAAACAAATATTAGAGAAGAACATGAACAACATATTTCGTAATCACAATTTATTATTCTCAATCTCCAGAGGAACCTTCACTAGGGATGGAGTCTGAATCGTCGTCAAATTCCCCACAGGGTTCCTCTTCGTCCGAATGCACTAGATCATCCCCGACATGTGTGACATCGACAACGAGGTCAATGTTATCCACCTCGTCAACAGGTGACATTGGTACACTTCTCGATGGTTGTAGAGCATCATGTTCTGGAACTCCATAGATTTTTCCTCTGGGGTTTATTGGAGTTACTGTGATCCACGGATCTGTACGGTAGGCAACTCGTGGATACGGAATGTAGCAAACCTATTCATAAGTAGTGGATATTGTTAATATACATGAACAAGAAACATTAACCATGCGTACATAGGTAAACATATGAGTGTATATATTGATACCTGGTCTGCTTGAGACGCAAGGATAAATGGATCGTAATAATGCAGTCTGCGGCTTGAATTGATCGAAGTAACACCAAGAGAGTCAACTCGAACCCCCTGACCATTGGCTGGATCATACCAATCGCACATGAACACAATGCACCTCAAGTTCAACAGTCCTCGGTAGCGGATTTCCAAGATTTCTTTTAAAATCCCATAGTACATGGTATCGCCGGAATGCGCCGAAATACCATAGTCCGCAGTTGACCTTTGGCGTCCTTCCTCGAAGATCCTTAACGCATATCCCCTAGTGCAAAACTGGGGATATGAATTCGCAGTGCTGCGTAAACCATGAACAAACTCCACTAACCATGTCGGGAGAGTTTGACCAGTTGATAAACTTTCGGAAACCTAACAATGGTATAACTAATATATCAGTAACATATAAAAGTTAAAACCTGGAAAAGTAAGAGTAAATAATTATATTACACTTACATAACATTTCAACCACCCCTCGAATTCTTCGTCTTTCAAGACAGCAAGTTCGGCATCTGTCTTACCATAATGGTACTGACGAGCGAGCGACATGTAAATCCTGTAACATAACAGTCATTAGTAGATGAAGGCAACTAATTCCATAATTGTAGTATAATAACTGATATACCTTTCGTACTCCAAAATTTCGTCACAATTTCTAAGGATATACGTATGCAAATGTGTGACCTCTTGTGGTGATAGTCTGCGTTTCTTTGGTTTTCCACTTGCTCGACCAACTTGGGCAAATAACTGAGGAACAACCACGTCATACACTGCTTTCTCACCTCTATCATCATGTCGGGGAGGCCGTCTCGCCTTAGTACTTACTGCCCGTGGAAAGTAAATTTCGGAAAATTGTGAGACTTCCTCGTTTAGGCTCTGTGCAGCAATAGATCCCTCAACCCTGCTCAAATTTTTAACCTTTTTCTTCAGATGAAACATGTAACGCTCGAACGGATACATCCATCGGTATTGAACAGGGCCTCCTAAGGCTGCTTCTCGTGGGAGGTGAATAGGAAGATGTTCCATAACGTCAAAAAAAGACGGTGGAAATATCTTCTCAAGATTACAAAGGAGAACAGGGATATTGGCCTCCAAGTTACGTATCCCGTGGACGGTAAGCGTTCTGGAACATAAATCTCGGAAGAATGCACCAACTCCTACAAACGCAAAATATACAAATTACTACATATATAGTAATTATATGGTAGTAAGAAAGTAATGAGAGTAAGGAATATACCTCCAATTGCTTGGTGGATAGGTCCTGGAAGAAGAAATGCAAATACAAAAGGAAGAAGACGCTGCATCACGACATGACAATCATGACTCTTCATTCCTATGAACTTCCCTTCCGTCGAATCCACGCAATTACCTAGATTAGATGCGTAGCCGTCCGGGAATTTTAGACAATTTTTAAACCATTCAAAAAATTCTTGTTTCTGCCTAGCGTCTAACCGGTACGCAGGCATCGGCAATCTACCATTAGGCAAAACATGAAGAGATGGCCTCGAACAAATCAATGGCAAGTCGAATCTTGACTTCCAGTTGTCTTTTGTTTTTCCTGGGACGTTTAATATGGTGTTCATGATGTTATCGAAGAAATTCTTTTCCACATGCATGACATCTACATTATGCCGCAGTAGGTGGTCTTTCCAGTAAGGCAAATCCCAAAAAATACTCTTTTTGTGCCAATTGTGATATTCCCCACAACCGTCGACGGGGTGATGGCCATTACCCCCACATTCAGGAGTTCGCTCTGCACCAAAATCTCGTAACTGTTCCAAAATGTTGCGACCATCTATCTCAGCAGGTGGACCATATAACACTTGTACATTCGTCTTGAAATGTCTTTTAGACCGCCGATATGGATGATTTGCCGGTAAAAAACACCTATGACAATCAAACCACGAAGTCTTCCTTCCGTGCTGCAGTTGGAATGCAGAAGTATTGTCTTGGCAATAAGGACATGCCAATCTTCCATGCGTTGTCCATCCAGATAACATACCGTATGCCGGAAAATCGCTGATGGTCCACATAAGAACCGCACGCATCTTGAAATTCTGCTTGATTGAAACATCATATGCCTCAACACCATCCTCCCACAACATCTGCAACTCATAGATCAATGGTTGGAGGAATATATCGAGGGACCGTCTTGGATGATCTGGGCCGGGTACTAGAATTGAGAGAAACAGGAACTCCCGCCGCATGCACATAGATGGAGGCAAATTGTAAGGTGTTATGATGACCGGCCACAGTGAATATTGTCTTCCATGCTTGCCAAACGGGTTGAAACCATCAGTGGATAGGCCTATGTATACATTTCGTCGTTCATATGCAAAAGCTGGATACACAGATTGAAAGTGTTTCCACGCTTCCGCGTCAGACGGATGCGTGATATCTCCATCTTGACTATGCTCAGCATGCCATCTCATAGCCTTAGCTGTGCGGTCTGATTCGTACAGCCTCTTCAACCTCTCCGTTATGGGTAAATACCACATCCGTTTGAATGGAATCTTCACCCTGCCGCTTGTGTCCTGGAACCGGGGTTTCCAGCAAAATTTACATTTTTTTCGGTTCTCGTCTTCTCTCCAGTATATCATACAGTTGTCGATGCACACATCTATAACCTGGTAGGGCAAACCAAGACCGGCGACAAGTTTTTGGACCTCGTAGTATGATCCTGGGGCCAGATTATCTTCTGGCAAAACATCTTTCACGAACTCGGCGAATGCATCAACACATTCTTCAGACAAATTATAATCAGTCTTCAGGTTCATCATCCTAGTGGCAGCAGACAGCGGTGAATGACCATCCCTACAACCGCTGTATAGAGGTTGCTTTGCTGCGTCTAACATATTGAAAAACCTCCGAGATTCTAAATTAGGCTCTTCAACCCTACCACCCTCATACCCACCCGACTGCAAATCCTCTCTAAAATTATCTCTAACCATCGCCACCGTACTTACCCCAACATCTACTCCCGCTGTAGGTTCCCATACGGTATCCGTTTCCCCTACGGTATCTGGAAAATAAGGTGCATTGCTACTAGTACTACCATATTCATAATTGGTTTCTCCATGTAAAAACCAAACCTTATATCCCGGCCTAAAACCATATCTATATAAATGAGTCCAAACATTATGAATGGCGACACTAATTCTATTACAACAATTGGAACAAGGACATTTGATATCCTGACCTTTTTTGGCTGCTTCTACATTACTGGGTAAATTCATGAACTCGCATATTCCTTGAGCGTATTCGTTCCTTAATAAGTCTGAGCCCACATCCGTCATTGGCTCGTCCATCCATGCCCGAAAATATGAACTCATCTTTGGAATTTTTTTTGTTTAAAGAAAGAATTTATGATACGATGGAATGACGAATTCGGCTACCTTATATAAAACGGATTTCCCTCCGAATTCCGTCGGAAATCCGTCAATACCCCCGACATCACACCCCACAATTTCACATCGGCCACCGGAGACGATTTGGCAACCACACAATCGTTGCCGACATCGAACACCGTCGGAATACCGTCGGTAATTCCGAGGGCATATGCCGTCGGAAAAATGTCTTACACCGGCGACCACGCAAAACTTTCCCGACATCGGAAATTCCGATTTCCGTCGGGACTTCGCCGGAATAGCGTCGGAATAGATCGACGGCGAATTACCGTCGGTATGCCGTCTGAAATTGAGACGGTATTCCAACGGTATACCGACGGATTGGGTTTCCGTCGGAATGCCCTCGGACAATTTTGACGGATTGCCGACGGGATCGTTTTGGTCGGCCAACCGTCGGAATACCGTCTGTTTTTTCCGACGGAATTCCGACGGAAATTAATGTTCCGTCGGAAAACACCCTGTTTTCTTGTAGTGAATGCAATGTTAAAAGTGGAAAAACAACGGCCGAAATAAGAGTCTAATAAATATTCACTAAATGTAAAAGAGGTTACGCGCTAGTAAATTATGGCCTAACGTTTCATTGTTCAGAAACATTATTTATACAGATATCCACAATATTAGTTCATCCAAAACACATCAAAAGTCAAAATTCTATAATCCCTCAATATTTTTCTTAGCCTTTATTATTGAAATGTTTTCCCGAATTTTGTTGATTTTCTTCGCATTTTCCATATCCGTTGTATGTTCAAGTAGAAAACTAGGGCCATCCCCGGACAATCAGCCGATGAAGGTAACTTTAAATTATATTTAATCCTTTATATACATCATTTTCGAAAATTAACTCAAAGCATATATATATACAGATTTATGTGGTCAATGTTGATTTTGAAGTGTATCATGATGACTGTGATCAATACATACAACTTCTCCAGAAGGTGGTGCATGGAAGGTAACTATTAGTTTCCATATATAGTGTAGAGCAATAAGCAAAAACATAAACCAAAACAGATAATAAAATTATGAAATAAGACCAATCCAAGGATGTATATTAAAAATAATAAAGATTGAGTTGGTTTAAAAGACTCAAAAATGGTTAAACAAAATTCCAATTTTTTGTTTTTTGTCATCTATTTTTTCACCAGGTCACAAAAAGATGCCCTAGTATATTGCTACAAGGAACTCGAAAGCGGATTTGCAGCAGAACTCACAGATGAAGAGGCTGAGAAATTGAGAGGTATATGTTTGTTCAAAGAAGATTCAATAATTGTGATAAAGAAGAAATCTAATAATAATATTTGTAATTTTCGTTAATATTTTTGTAGGTGAGAAAGGGATTTTTAATGTAGCGAAAGAGGAAATATACTCCGTCGACGTCGAACCCAATAGCTATAGGTTTCCCAAGCATATTAATAACTAGTTACTTACAATTGTAAAGTCCACTCGAAAACGTGTTGTATTCGAATGGTGACACAATGACGATATCAATACAAATCATTACTATATATGTCTTGGTTAAGAGACTAAATATTTTTTGCATAAATCAAATGGAATTAATTCAGATAATATCCTCCTCAGTCCCCACTTCCAATTATACAATACTTGGTGTTGATCCAGCTTTGTTCAGTTCTGAAACTTATTTGATTAGGTTTCAAATAGCTTTTAGACACAACATTTTGCAAAATACACTTGAGAGTCTTTACACGCCAAAAGTAAATGTAAATTGTACTGAAACAATACATGGTGAACATTTTAGTAACTCCTTGCCCAAACCAACAGGTCCATTTCTATGCGGGCTTTCCCGAAGCAAAGCAGAGAGTCCCAACATCATCGAAAACCATTAACGATGGGATAAATTAATCTTCGAGAAGAGAAACGAGAACTTACTTCTGAGTTTTGATGGTCTTCTCGGTTTCAGCTACAAAGAGAGATTTTGAATCAGAGAAAACAAAAAAATCGCTGGGGAAAGAGAGTAATTTAGGAGAATATAGTAGTGGTGTAGCGAAGCCAACGCTTTAAGATTGACAACGAGCTCAATAGTTTAGGGAAAAATAGTAGTGCTGTAGCGAAGTCAACCCTTTAAGATTAACAAAAAATCCTCGCAAAATCATGGGAAAAAATGTTTTTTTGTTAATCTTAAACGGTTAACCTACACTACTACTATTTTCCCTTAAACTATTGAGCTCGTTGTTAAACGAGAAATACTTAGGTACACCCCTAGGGTGTATCTATGGGTCCACCCCCCTCCCATCACCAATCATTTATCCAACTATTATCTAAAAAAATTAAAGTTAAAAAAAAATAAATATATATATATATTAGGTTTGGGTTAACTAATCCCAAATTAGGGTATAGTTTTGGAGTTTAAGGTTTAGGGTTTATAATTTATTTTGGGTTAACTATTCCCAAATTAGGGTATAGTTTTGGAGTTTAGGGTTTAGGGTTTATAATTTATTTTGGGTTAACTATTCCCAAATTAGGGTATAGTTTAGGGTTTAGGGTTTGGGGTTTATAATTTATTTTTGGTTAACTATTCCCAAATTAGGGTATAGTTTTGGAGTTTAAACCCAAATTTGAGACTAGAATTTTAGGGTTTAAACCCCAAACCCAAACCCTAAACCCCAAACTATACCCTAATTTGGGAATAGTTAACCTAAAATAAACTATAAACCCCAAACCCTAAACTCCAAAACTATACCCTAATTTGGGAATAGTTAACCCAAAATAAATTATAAACCTCAAACCCTAAACCCTAAACTCCAAAACTATACCCTAATTTGGGATTTGTTAACCCAAAATAAATTAAAAACCTCAAACCCTAAACCCTAAACTCCAAAATTATACCCTAATTTGGGATTAGTTAACCCAAACCTAATATATATATATATATTTATTTATTTTTTAACTCTAATTTTTTTAGATAATAGATGGATAAATGATTGGTGATGGGGAGGGAGGTGGACCCATAGATACACCCTAGGGGTGTACCTAAGTATTTCTCTTGTTAAACCCTCTGTTGCTAATTAAATTTAATCATTAATCTACCACAATTATTTAATTCTAATTAATTCCACATTCGTAATAAACTTGATTAATAACTACAAAACGGTTATTTTTGAAAAAACACAATATACAGAATATATATTTTAAGGATTGTTTTTATTAATAGATAATAGTTTATTTTAAAATAACAGCGAGACAGCATAAAATTTTATATTCATGATGATATTAAATCCCATCCCAACCCTAGTGTTGACCATTTGTCAACTAGAAGAAGTGAACTCCATTTTTATAAATGCAATGTTTTAAAATGTTTGAATTCGAACTGATCCACTGGGTACGTATAGGATATATTCTTTTTATAGATAAAAAAAGGAGCAAGTGCTTCTTGTTGAGCTTTAGGGAAACACAAGGACCACTAAAGTTTATTCAGACTGTCTTTTTCTTTTGTTTTATACTGTTTGGGTAATGTTATATGTTGGTTTTGTGTTGTCTTAATTCTGTATATCCCAATATACACATTCATCGGAAATATCTTAACCTTTATGTTTATTTTTTTAATCATTCTTAGTTAACCTTTAAGGCAAAAGATAACTAATTTTGGACTTTGAAATAAGAAACATGTTTCTAACTTGAAAATTGGAGAGAAAAACAATTTACTATATTGACCCAAAAAAACAAAAACAAAAAAAATAACAACTTACTAGAAACTATCTTTCATCATAACCAAGTGGTACTTGACTAGTGATAAAAGAGCTGAGGAGAAGGAGATTAAACCCTTCCAACCTGAGTTTGATTCCTCCTGGGAACACTTTCACTCCACTTGGTCAGTCGAAATGGTATCATACTTTAGACGCATTAGAAAACCCGGTGTGGGAACAATATTTGTAGCTATCAACTTCTTTAACCCTAAAGCTATGGCTCTCCATTCTCTCTCTCTCTCTCTCTCTCTCTCTCTCTCTCTCTCTCTCTCTCTCTCTCTCTCTCTCTCTCTCTCTCTCTCTCTCTCTCTCTCTCTCTCTCTCTCTCGGAATTATACATTCTTGATGTCAATGCTGTCCATTAATTGAGAAAGTTACAAATGGTTTTTTTTTTGTTAAAGGTTACAAATGGATGATGATGGTGTACATGCCATGAGTTACTCAAGTCCCATGAAGGACACGTATCAATAAACTTATTCCCATTCGATCTCTCTTTTACATGTTTCTTTTTGCAGTCGAATTATTCCTTGCGTGAGAAGTCTATACCATTGGTTTTACTTTGATTTAATTTGCATTATTGTACAGATAATTCTAAGTGTTTGTTAGATACAGTTACAACCAGTCATGTGTTGCGGAGAATGTCTTAAAACGCATAGTCAAACAAATAACTGATAAAAAGAATATTAGGACAAATACCCATCACACGTAATGACATTATGTTCTATCGGTTAAATTCCGTTTAAAAGATTCACAAAATGTTTATTCTTTGTATGGCTAAATTGTTCTTGTCTCTGTGGAATGCTATGACTTTTGTACCTTTTGAAATATATAATTGGCTTTTGGATTCATTACCAAATTGATCAGCTAACTAGAAAATATATGCATTGTAAAAAAAATCTTTTGTCAAGAACATATGATGCAAATAATAGGATGTCCCATACGTTGACCAAACGTCTTGATTGTTTATAGCACACCCAAATAGTATGTATACACTATACACGGTTTTGTTCGCTTGGCAATCGTTGGCCATTACGACCAATGACCGCGACCGAAGATGTCACAACCATTAGAGATTAAAATTTTGAGTTGTTAGATTTTTTTAGCGATTACGATAAGGACCATTCACATTGACAGATACATTGACCGGCTCAAGAAAAAAAGATAACACAACGGGCACTTGTCGTTGTCGCGACAAACGAATAAGGGTACAATTGAGAGTTCATGAATTTGGAGTTTTTTATGTTTCCATGACCATGATTTTTTTGTAAAACATGGGATATTCTAGTGCGAGTACAAAAATGTATAATTTAGCCCTAGTAATATAAGAATGTAAAATTTTTTAAAAAAAATATTAGTACATAATCTTAATAAAAATCGAATTTTGCCCTAATATCTTAAATAATTGGTTAACACGTCTCTTTAATGGTAGCAAGCGATCTATTCATAGTGTGTGTCCATGTCTTATCATTTTGGTCAACGATAACAAAATTTAACAAAAAAGAAAATTAGTTGCAGAATATCCTTTAACTAATGTAAACCAACTACCACTCTTTCTCTAAGTGTTTAATAGCGTCTATAAATAAGCTTAGGGGAGAGTGACTAAGTCCCATAACTCCCAACACAAACAACCAACAAATCTTTCTCAAAGTAACTTCTCTTGTTTCTTTCCTTTTTCCACTTTATCATTTGCAGATCTATCCCTTAGCTACAAAGAAGCAACCCTTTAACACATAAATACACTTGTACACACACATACACAAAGTAGCTAGACCACATAAAGTTGAAAAGAGAGGTCATGGACAAGAAAAAGTCAGTATCTGGTTCTTCTTCATCTTTTGACCATCTTTTTGGTCCAAGAGTCTCCTCTTCGACTTCTTCATCCACTACTGGATTGTTCCAATCCATTTTCCCACCACCCTCGGTATGAATCAATATCATCATCATCATCATCCTTTTAACAAAGTATACATCGTATTTACGGCTTTCTTATATATACTTTATATTTGTTCTCATCTCAAGGGTACGCAAGCTGACCTGGCAAATCGAAATGGAGCTGCCAAATATCAACCTCCCAATTTGGGGATTCCAAGTGAGTCTATATTCCTTAAGACGTTTAGGACGTGTTAGTCCTTAAAATTAGAATTAATTAGGAATTCAATGAAATACTACTTCATCTCGGTTTAGTTACTAAAAGTGAGAAATGTGAATGGGGTTTACAGATGAAAGAGGAGAAAGAAGAAAAAATAAGGAGAAAAAGAGTTATCGAAATGAAGAAACACAACCACCATGCAACTTGAGCTCATCCATTTACTATGGAGGCCAAGATAACTTTTCTTCTTCAACATTACCACAATCAACAACAAACCCAAATATTGTAAGTCCCAACTTCTTTGATTACCAAAATATTTGGGTTGCATATTGACAAAAAACACTAGTATCATATATGGTTTCCATCTATTTGAGCAATATTGTTAAACATTCCTGTCGGATTAGGTTTCCACCTTATTCAACCAATATTATTAAGCAACTAACTTGCACACTACTAAAAAACATCGTTTTCAGACAAAATTGGATAAATGAACTATATAAACGCATATCGGCGAAGAGAAATTATGTATATGTGTTGTGAATACGCGATGAACTCTTAAACAAAACAATAAGAGAGAAAACGGCAGAAGCAAATCAGTTTTGTCTTGAGTTTTTTCAAAAAAAATATATATATATATATTGTCTAGAGTTATTTTTTACAACTATGCATCCCTTTATCGAAAACACAATAACCCAATACGACCAGAAAAAGGAAAATATTTATTTTCTTCCGACATGTGGCATTCCTCTGCTCACTCGAGTTGGATCCCTTTCATTTTTAGTCATCTTGATATGTATTGTCATAGTATCCGGTTCATTTAGATATATCATTTGATGTGTACTTAATGCCAACTCTAAACTACTTAATTATGAATTGGCTAGTATAAGAAAGATGGAGAGGAAGGCGATTCTGATAGTGCTTCAAGAGGAAATTGGTGGGAAGGTAAGATTACAGACATTTTCTATATAAACACGGGTTTTTTTCCGTGTTTTACCACATAGTAATCATTTATATATGTACGAAACGTACTAATAGTTAATCAAAACATGCAGGATCGCTTTATTACTAATCATCAGTTCTGGCCGATGATGCACGATAAGCTAAGGTACACGACAATATTTTACATAATCGTATAACCCTGTCTTACGCTTTGCAGAAGATAAATAAATAAAGTTAGTAATTCGTAGTGAATATTCTTATTAGTTTTTTTTTTTTTTGCCAAACAGAATATTCTTATTAGTTTGGTCCCCATTCTTTTTAAGATTACATTTTATTCATTAATAATAGTCAATAATTGAAAAAGTAAAACCTTATTAGTGACATATTTGATACAATTTTCGTGGTCATTTCGCAGGAACCTTGATAAAGTGAATATGGAAGTTGGCGTATTGAAATATAACTATTACCTAGACACTATTTTTTTTTTTAAACTAATGAAGTAATGTAAAAGTATATATTGATGTGTTCAAAAAAAAGAGAAGGAAAAAAGAAGTGTATATAGTATATATCATAGTATAAGATGAAAATAACCTCTATATATATAAAAGGAGTGGACTCGTCCTTGACATGTTGATTCTTTATGTTTCGACAAGGGCAACAAGTTAAGACAAGCCTCTTTCTAGTGAAATTAACGTCTGTCCAAAATTCTCTGTATGTAGTTTGATATGTAATCATGTACGTATCATTCTGCTCCGTATGTAATGTTATCCTCACAGTAATCAAAAAGCTGTTGCTACTTAGTACAAGCAAAAACTGTCTGTTAATTTTTTTCGTGTGATATAATTTATACCAAAAGTACAAAATAAAAATAAAAACTCCATTTGTTAAGAAACTCATAAAGAATTTGAGAAGAACGAAATAGTTGATGGATGGGAGCGAAACAAATGAAGCGAAGGACAAATCGCATAAATGCAAAAAAAATGATGTTTTTTTTTTGTTTTTGAAACTTGCATGAAAATGTTGTTCCCGAGGATCAATCAAACTTTGGGTTTCGCGTGACAGACGTATATACTTACCAATATACTACGACTTTGTTGTTTAAGCTCTCTGTGAACATCTATATATATTTCGTATATAACTACATCTTCATACGCTGACTTTTGCTGTTAAGTTTTCTATAAAACATTGACGATCAAATGGTGTTAAAGAAGAACACAAGAGTCATGTCGGTAATTTAACTAGTTGATTTTAGGAAGTTGTTTTGGGGAGTGTGACCAAATTCTACGTTCAAATTCTAACAGTACAGAATACTAATTTTTATTCCGAAGAAATTATATATATACATATATATAATATATTGTTTTTTTAATAGAGAGAAATAATTGAAAGATTATAGAGAAGATTTGTACAAGAAAATTAAAGGTCTGATTGGTAGCTTTTTTAAAATCTGGAGCAGTAAGTTTAATAGCATAGTGGAAAGCTGTAAAGATAAAGATTTGAGATAAAGCTGTATAAATAAAGATTAGTGTAATAGTGTTGGCAAAACTTTTGATAAAGTTTTCGTGATTGGTACAATTTAAAGCGGTACAAATTAAAAAGTGGAATAAAGATTATGGGTTAGATTGGTGAAAATCTTTATAATCTTTCTAATTTTTATTCCACTTTTTAATTTGTACCGCTTTAGATTGCACCAATCACGAAAACTTTATTAAAAGCTTTACCAACACTATTACACTAATCTTTATTTATACAATTTTATCTCAAATCTTTATATATACAGCTTTGCACTATGCTATAAAGTTTACCGCTCCAGTTTACCGTTCCATATTTTAAAAAAGCTAGGTTACCAATCGGCTCCTATAAAGATTATAAAGATTATAAAGATTTTCACCGATCTAAGAATAAGTTTTAGTATTTTCAAATAAACCAAAAAATTAGGCTCATAGGATCCTACCATATCAACTAGTGGGTATGTAACTATTTGCTAGAAATATTACGAATTCATATGGAAAATATAGAAGGAATCTAGAGTAATGTATAATCCGCAATATTAATATATGAGGATGTGACAAAACGCATGAAGGAAAAAAAGTTTTAAACCAGTTTACGGTGGACGGTGGACGGTGGACGTAACCAACGGGTCAATCCAATAGACTAACCGGTTTTTGGTTCAAATGACTAAACTGTATTACCTATTTCATTACTAATGTGAATAATAAAACTACCAAATATGCAAATACAAACAAAAATGCTATTATAAAAAAGAACTAAAAGAAACAACGATACTCTTGTGAAGATTAATGTTTACGAGGCTTTGACCATTAACGGTTCAACTAGTGCTATTGCTATTGCTAAGCACATTCTTCCTATGTCGCACGTGTTGAGCTCGTGACTCGTGAGTAACAATGTACACCAACACATGGTATGTGACAACAAACAGTTGGCGTCGCACGTGCTATTGCATTACATCATTCCTTTTGCATGTGGCGGGAGATATCTTTGGGTCATCCCCCTTTGCTTTGAGAGTTTCTAAAATCAAAGAATCTATGTCTTATCTTTTGGTCTGTGTTCGTTGATTGTTTAGATATAACTACGGTTAAAGATTTGTGATTTTTGTTCCTTAGACTCCAAATGGAGTGGAGACTATGCAAAACATGTCTGAAAAAAGCCACAAAAAAAAAAAAAAACTGAATAGTAACATAAATCTATATATACTTAGGTATACTAGACATTGAGATGTTTATAAATATTTCTGCCATTTAATGCATCTAAAGAGGATATATACTGACCGAAATTATATGAACTGAATCTAAACCAAAAATTTAAAATATACTAGTAATACCAAAAATATGAACGAACATATGCTTGAAGTACTCAAAACATAAATTAATTCGGATACTTTGGGAAAATTCGGATCTAAAATGAATGAATCCAATTAAGGGCATGTATAATAGAGATACTATCATAAGTGTCTAAAAACTTTTTAGAATTAAATATATTAAATTTATGACACTTGAGTGTCTAAAACCAAAAAAAAGATTCAATACTAGATTTTTTTCTGCTTTTAGACACTTATGCATAAAGTTTTCAATGCACATGTTCTAAGTCCAAAATTATTAGGATTTTTAGTATTTAGGATAAACATTGAAATAAATAGTTATTACTTTTAGTACACGAATTTGAACATAACCCGGCTCGAATTTCATAAATACCCCGAATAATTCTTATATCTTTATATCCGAAAATCTAAAAGACTTCAATTCAATGGGTCCGAGTACCGGAACTCCCAACACTACTATGATCAACTATGGAGGCTAAAACTTATGTGTCTAATATAATTATATATAGCATTTAGATTTTTATTTTTGCTTTGTTTTAAGTTTGTCCTATCATTAGAAATAGTTAAAAAGTTGCTTTCGGTCTCGTCCGTCTTCATTAGATCTAGTGGAAACTGGATCGTGGATTAATTTAAGCTCTATTGAGAAATCTGAGATCATGCCAAAAGCGATACTATTGATCATATGAGATTTCAAGTAGTAACTTTTCCGTGTTTTATAAGGGAAGTAGACAAAATGTATTGTATCATGTACTAATCTTTCCATATCTTCTGATCTAAGTAAACACCTATACATGTATTAATGTTATCATGTTTGTGCATAACACGAATGTGTCATTTCGTAGAAAAAAAATGATTGAAAAAATAATTTATATATTTTTTTTAAAAGCAGTGTAAAAAGATATTGATAACTTGGAAGTTCACGAAATCCAAATGTGGGTTATCGTTGGAACAGCTAAAATCCACGTAAAAGAGGACGAATCTTATGATTAACATGGTCAGCTAATATTCTCATCAACCTATGCAATCTCCTATATACAATTTAATTAATTTGTCTCCCTCCCAAACTCGTTCAAATTTCTTTCTGTTGGCTTATATACCATTTATTTTCATTTATAAAATTCTAAGTATAGATTAAGGGAATGAACCACTCAAATCTCTGGTAAAATGATCAGATAATTTTTTTATTGTTTTCGATATTTTTTTTAGCTATAATATTTTTGGTTGTAAAAACAAGCTATTTAAATTATAGAATCATTTTGTGTTTTTTTTTTTCCTTTTTACTTGTTTTCTATGGTTACTAATGTTTTCATTTATTTAGATTTTGAAATTTGTTAATAAAATTAAGAGAAAATATCTTTGACAAGTAACCTATCTTATAAGCAAATTCACCTCATATCATTTCATTTTGCAGTAAATTTCTATTTACTAGTAGCTAAAATACTACATATATATACATATACATGATACAAATCTTCTTCCTGTAAAATACACAACAGTACAAATTAACCAACATCTTTTACCGTTTTAAAAAATTATACCTCCTCTCAGAGCATCATTATAGGTAGGTAATTTGGTGAGGTAATATAAGAATTTTATATTATAAATTGTATTGGGATTAACATATTTACTCGAATTTAGATTTGTGTTTTTTTTAGTGATTATAGGTAGTAAATATAGAAGGGTAATTAAAAAAATATATATATGATTTTTTTTTTGTAAAATTTATTTTCTCCAAATTAAAAACATAGTACATTCAATAAAATATGAAATTTCAAACATACATGAACAAAAAAACATTTAAAACATAGAATTTGAAATCATAAACAGAAAGGAACGGTCATTTGCAATCTTGACCAAATCTTTTCCATATATGCTCAACCAAATCAGCTTTAAATTGTTGATGTTTTTGTTTATCACAAAGTCGAGTGTGAACGCTCACCAGATCGACAATATTTGTAAGCATAGATGTAGAAAATGTGTAATCCACATGTGAACTTCTGTTTTCTTCTCCGAGTTGGAATTCTGATACATCAAACAGAGTGTCAACATCTCGTTCGTCTTCAACTATCATATTGTAGAGTATGATAGATGCTCTCATAATCATTCATATCTTTTCCTGATCCAAAAAAAGAGCAGGGTTTTTGACAATGGCAAATCGAGCTTGCAAGACTCCAAAAGCACGCTCGACATCTTTTCAGATGGCTTCTTGACGTTGAGCAAATAAAGATGCTTTTGGACCTAATGGAAATGGAATTGATTGGATAAAAGTAGCCCATTTTGGATAAATATCATCTGTGAGATAATGCGCCAAATCATAGTCCCTTTCGTTGACAGTACAATTCACTTGCGGAGCTTCACCATATATTATACCATTAAAACTTGTGACCGTTCAAGGACATTGATATCGTTTAAAGTACCTGGAGAGCCAAAATACGCGTGCCATATCCAAAGATCGTAAGAAGCTACAGCCTCTAAAACGATTGAAGGTTTTCCTGATCCACGTAAAAATTGTCCTTTCCAACCGGTGGGGCAAATCTTCCACTCCCAATGCATACAATCGATGCTTTCTACCATCACGGGAAATCCGCGTTCCTCTCCACTGTCTAGAAGCCGTTGAAGATCCTCTTCTGTGTGTCTCTTTAGGTACTCATCGCAGAACAAGTTTATTATTCCTTCGACGAAATGTTCCAAGCATAAAAGCTGTAGGTTTAGCGAGCCGGAGGTATTCGTCAACTTGATCGGCCGCACTATCATATGCCATGGGACGAATAGATGCGGTACACTTTTGAAGTTCGGAGAGACCAAGCTTTCCGGTAGCATCTTTCTTCTGTCGAAAGTATTGAACCTCATTGAATAGTCGATCAACAATACGCCTGAACAACTGCTTGTTCATCCTAAACCGCCGTCGGAATACATAAGGTGGGTACGTGGCATCTTCTTTGAAATAATCGTTCCATAATCGCTCATGTCCGTCTTCGCGATCTCTTTCAATAGTTACCCGTTTTTTCCTGGAACTAGTTGGCCTCCAACGATCACCATAATTAACGAAGAGATTCCGAAACTTTTGATCAAATTTTTTGTCAAAATTCTCATCAAAAGTGTCCTCGACTGATCCGTCTAACGGATTACTTGAAGAGGATGCCATATTTCGAGAAATAGAGGAGATGAATAACTAAATTGAAGAATAGAAGAGGATTATTTATTACAAAAGAGGGGGATGAGACTTGGATTATATAGAAGACTTTGTTTTCATCAAAAGTTTTAGATATTGCCGAGAGAATTTATAGAAGAAGAGATAGAGGAGGAGTAGATAGAAGATGAGAAGAAGACTTGGTTTATATAGAAGACATTGCTTTCATAAAAAAAAATTTGTTTTTGCCGATAAAAAATACATAAACATTCAGATAAAGAAGACTTGTGAAGCTACATTTAACAATTACAAAAGTAAAAGACAAATGACACATACAGTAAAAGAAACATGTGAACACAAACAACACTTATAGTAAGTAAAACATGTGAACAAAAGCTAGTTGTCTCCTCTTGTTCATCTCACATGGGGTGTATTTTTCAAAACAGACTGGAAAGATAAGAAGATGAGGTCAGTAATCAAAGAAAAGAACATCAAACATTCAGAAAATTACAAAGAATACTCACCTGATTTGTGACTGACCACTGACCCCATTTGTTGTTCCTAACGTCAAAGAAATAGAAGACAATTAGTCAAGGCAGTAAACAGAGTTTATTGAGAGACCAAATAATCATTAACATTAAGGAATAATGATTTACTTAACTAAATTTTAAACCCGCCTGCAAAGGTAACAAGATCAAGTCAGTAATCAATGGTAAGAATATCAAGTAAATAAAGAAGCATAAATGAAGAACATAATCAACATTCACAAAGCAACAAGCAGACTTTATCATTAACCGAATCAACAAGCAGACTTTATCATACAACCACAAATACAAACTTAAGCATAGAAAGCAAATACAAACTTAAGCATAAAAAGGAAATACAGACTTTATCACACTAATTAGAGAACATGTTTGAACAAAAGCAGAAATGAACTAAGTAGACAACATGTCTGAGATAAGCTTGTTCTTTAGAGCCACTTCCAAGTCTGAAAGTGGTTCTGTTTTCCCTTTCAAACTATCTAGCAACTTTTTGTCAGCAAATTTTTCTTCCAGAGCTAAATCCTTCTCCTTAATAGCCCACATGTTCTGAAATTATAACTCATTGGGCCACATTGGGTTTGTTGCTCACACTCCTTTTCCCTTTTGCCTTGGAAGCCTTAAAACCGGTTGGCCTTGGCAATGGTTCATCATCTTCAAGGCAAACTGGTTGGGTTCTTGAAGACTGTGAAGAGCCCTCATTAGTCTTTCTTTTTTTAAAACTCCCTTCACCTCTAGATGCACACCTTTTCTGGTCATGCCTTAGCTCCAGCCAAGCATGTTCAAGGAGGAACTTTTAGCCGTGATCATTGAAGAACAGTACAATAGCAAGCTTCTTATAACCAGTTGCAACAAATCCACTTTTTTAAACTGATTTTGCAGGTTCATAACAGTCAATAAACTTGCATACCTGGTCATTTATCTTCTGCCACCTCTGTTTGCTGTGAGTGTGGTCTCTGTTTGGTGTACCAGCTATCTCAGGGTTGTTTGCTAGACTTACGTTAAAGTAAGTTGCAGTGCATGTCCAAAACGCAGCAGCTCTTTGCTCATTCCCAACTACTGGATCCTTGCTGGTATTCAACCAAGCAGAGATCAGGAGGACATCTTCTTTCAAACTCCAATTCCTTCTTTCTTTACGACCTTTTGTTGTGGGTTGATTGAGGATTGGATTTACAGTACACTGACTACTGAAGACAGGACCTTCAGATGATTCAAGGTCTATGGGTTGTGAAAAGGGAAAAGGATTAGGTTCAAGGCTAGGGTTTCCTTGTTGACTATTTAAAAGGTTCATAAAACCTGAAGAGAGGCTAAATGAATTTGTAGAGGCTATATCCTAGTTTCTGGTGGGTGTTTATAGGATAAGGGAAAGTGGTCGTTGATATGCTCAAATTAGACCTAGAGCTACTCTCTCAAATTAAGAGATCAGTTATAGTACTTTAGGATCGAATCCACAGGGAATCAGGAAAAACACAATAGATTATCAGGTTCAGATTATGCTAGGCAAGAATAGTATTAAAGCAGTAAATAAGCAATTAAAAACGGTTGTGAATCAATAAGATAAAGACGCTAGGCACAGGGAAATCTCAGGTGAATCAGATATGCAGATGATCAATTAGTGATAGGATTATGAAGCTCAGTTCCTAAACATGAACACGAAAGTAAAACAAACCAGCTTCCGCTGTGAATATTATCTATGAATAAATCCAAGAAAACCAAATTCCTTTGTGAATCCTATGAATCTAAACAAGCATTAATTTCAGGCTCAATTGTTCACAAAACCCTAAGCCAAATTCATTTGCGAATAGGAATTTTGCTCATCAAAAACTAGTTCAGGTTATCAATCAAATTGTCGTTTCTATTAATAAACCCTAGATCAGATTTCAGTTCATGACGCTAAAATCAGCATTAACAGCAAGTCAAGATGAAGAACATTCTAATGATATTATCCTAACAATCAGATCAGATTCAGCAATTCATCAAACACCTTCGAATATCCCTAAACCTAACAAAGAAACTACTCAGACATATCGAATGAAGAAAACATGGTTTTATTAGAGATATATCAAAGAGTTAAATAAAATAAAGCGTGATTGCTAAACAATGGCCTAAAAACGTATTTATAAAGGTCCCAAACCGACTAGAAAAGAAAAGTAAACATCAGGAATTCCTTCGCAAAAACGGAAATCTTCAATTTGGGATTTTTGGCTCGTCAGACCTGTATGTCGATCGACACAGAATTCCTGTCGATCGACACGACACTCTCTGGAAAATCTTCTTGTCTCGTCAGACCTCCTGTCGATCGACGCAAATCTCTGTCGATCGACGCTGGCTCTGCTGGCAGATTTTGACTTTTTGACGCTCTATTCCGCAATGCTCCAAAACTTCCAGTAAACATCTTTTTTTGCTCCAATCGGTCTAGTTCCTGTAAAGACTCTAAAAACACATAGAAAACACCAAAATACTCTAAAACATGGACCTTCATCATGGTTGAAAACCGGTAAAAACCATGATATATCAACTCCCCCAGACTTAGCTTTTTGCTTGTCCCTAAGCAAAACAGTGTTATCACTCTTTTAGGAACCACATACCTTTGCAAAGCCATCCGGTGATACTTCGATGTTTCCCTAGAAGTATAGCAGTCCTCCAGATTGAATCCAAACCTCTTAGAGAATCTCAGACTTTCAGTCGCAGACCCCTTTAGTTCAATTAGGTCCGGTCTCATCGAGGGAATATCGATCGCTGGACCTTCTAGATTCTTTCTCTTCCTTTAACACTTTCATGCGTTTCACCCTCTCTCTTCCCTCTGAAACTGTATCCAATTAAGGATGTCATAGAGATGCAATGCCTTTTGATGATTGATTTTTTTGTGATGGCGGGTACCTCATCAGAGGGTCCTTCACCACCAAAGCTTGAGGCTCCACTTTCTTTTGTTGTTTCTCTGCGGATTTTTTTTTCTTGGCATCTCTACGATCACTAGATCAGCGCTCACTACTAGTGTTCTTGTGGAGACAGGGTCATGAGGCTTTTTCTTTTTTTCGATCTAGGACAGTTGTACTCTTCATTCGGGAAGAAGTTTCAAGAGCGGTCCATCCTCGCTTTCAAGTGTTTGGAAGCGGAATCAAGTCCTGCAATTAGCCAACGCCCTTGATAAGAAATTAGAGATTCATTAGGGTCGGGGTCTTTGACATCTTTTCTGGCATTCTCCAGAAATGAAAACTCGCTCCGTTAAACCGATCCACTTCCAGTTACCCACCTCAGTAAAACCAGCCAACTTGCATTGGAAATGGTCCTTGAGTGTTGTTCAAAGCAAGTTGTAAAGGGGAGTTTCGACCCGACTAAAACAAATTTTTTTTTTAAAAAAAAACACCATAAAAACTCAAAAGAAAACACAATAATTAGCAACTACCTCCCCCAGACCTAAACGACACTGTCCCCAGTGTTATTAAGCCTAAGATTGGTGAAAATAAATAGATAGAAAACAGAAAGAATCAAAATTTTGAAAAGAAAAACGTAACCTGGAGGGGGTGTTGATCGACACTGTCAATAGTGTCGATCGACACCATCGAATTTTTGCAAGTGTCGAGCAATGGATCACTCGTGTCGCTCGACAGAAGCTCCTGAAGTTCATCCTTACATTTTTTATCTCCTAAAAATCAAAACCAAAAACACACCAAACATAAAATTGTAAAAGAAAATAAAAAGAAAACATAAATATAAAACTCACAAATGGGTTTCCTCCCATTAAGCGCTTGTTATTAGTCTGTTAGCTTGACTATGACAAGGAACTTAGATGTCTGGAGGATCTGCACTATTCCATGGAATGATTCTAGGAAAGAGCTTCTGTGTCTTCTGCACCATCCTATGAACAACTGCTTCTCCTTTCTCTTTTACCGTTGGAGGAATGATGATTCTCATTTTCGCGAATGGATTTGAACTCCTCTTAGGCTTAACCTCTTCTTTTCTTTGTCATGCAAATTCATTAGAAAAACCAAGCTTTCGAGGAACTCGATGCTTGCATGAGCGCGACACCGCTTTTTCAACTTTAATGAAATCAGAAGAAATAAAATTAAGTAAAGGAGGTTCACACCTAGGCTCTTCAAGAGGTAACTGAGGAGATGGCTCAGAAACGACTAAATCTTCGTCAATCTTAGGAGGAATGTCTTCTGAAAGTCCCTTGATCAACTCTTCTTCCTCTGAAGTATCCACAAAAAAAGCTTGACCATCTATGGTGGGTTTTCTTCGCGTCTTATCCATGTTAAATTCCAGGACCACATCACCTAGATCAAGCTTGATCTTCCCTTTTCTCACATCGATTTGAGCGCCAGCTGTTGCTAAAAATGGCCTCCCCAGTAGAATAGGATCCTGAGGTTCTTCGTCGTACTCCAAAACCACAAAGTCTGTAGGGATTAAGTAGTCCTGAATCCGGATAGGCACATCTTCAAGAATTCCTTTTGGGAATCTCCTGGATCAATCAGCTAGTAGGATAGACATCCTTGTTGACCTGAAATCAGTCAGACCAAGCTTAAAAGCAACAGAAAGTGGCATCAAATTAATACTAGACCCCAAATCACAAAGAGAATGAGGAAACTGCCGTGTTGAAATTGAGCAATTAAGCACAAAGTTGCCTGGATCTGGAAGCTTTACCGGTATCCTGCTCTGGATCATAGCGCTGACTTCCTCTGAGACTACCACGTCCTTCTTCTTATTTTTAGGAACCGGAGCTGTGCCCAAAAGGATCGTTTGAAGATCTCGAGTCAGCAGTGCTCTTTCCTCAGGAATAATGCCATTTGCGGCAAGCCTCTTGACATATCTCCTCAAAGCAGGTGAAAGCTTTACCGCATCAACCAGAGGCATCTCGACCATGATTTTATCAATAATCCGCTTGCACATGGCCTCTTTGGCTTCTTAGCTTTGGGGAAAGGAACCTTGGCCTTATAGAGATCATCCTCTACCTTGTCTGAAGATTGGGAAGAATTTGGGCATGTTCGAGGCTCGCGTCGATCGACAGATAAGGGAGTGTCGATCGATTCAATCTTTTCTTCAAGTGTCGATCGACACTCAGGCACAGTGTCGATCGACACTGTCTCCTCTGTTCCAAAAATTTCGTCGGACTCTGCGAAATAATCCTCCGTTTCAGTTTGAACGGCATTGTAAACGTTCCTTGGGTTTGCATCGGTCTTCGCAGGTAGAAATCCTTCTTGTCGCTTGACGGAACTAGCAGTTTGGGCGACCTGAACATCCATTCTTAACGTGTGTGTTTATCGACTCGAATTTCCCATTAAGATCTTGGTATACGGCGTCCAGCTTTCCATTGAAAGTAACTTCCAACTTCTGCTGTCCCTCTAGGAGTTTCGCAAGCATAGCTTTCACTTCATTGTCCTGTTCAGGGGGTTTCTGATAAGATGATGAACCATAGCTTTTGTTGAAGTTGTTGCTCTGGAAGGGCTTCTAATAGCCTTGCTGATTCCCATACTTCTGAAATCCGGCTTGGTTGATGTAGTTCACATCTTCTTCTGCTGTCTCAACTCCTTGGACCAATTTCTTTCCCATAAGGATACTCTTCATGGAATCCAGCTTTGCGTTCATCTCAGCTAGGTGCTTCCCACCATCCTTGTTCTCACTCATCTGCTTCTTCTCAAAATCAGCATTCTTCGTACTGTTGCTAGAAGCCAAGTTCTCGATGAGAGTGATCGCGTCTGCTGGGTAGTTGGTATTGAAGTTACCACTACTCGCTGCATCCAGTGCCATCTGATACCTCCAGTCCACTCCTCTGTAGAAAATGCCCATCAACTGAACATCTGTGAAGCCATGGTGAGGACAATCTCTCTGATAGGACTTAAGTCGCGTCCACGCAGCCTTGAAAGCTTCTGCAGGACCCTGCTTGAAAGAAGTAATCTTCGTCCTTAGCTCTTTTGATCTCGCATCATCAAAGAAGTTGTTCAGGAATGCGTTCTTTGTGTCCTCCCAAGTAGTAAGTGGTCCAGGCTCAAACTGCTTTAACCAGTAAGAAGCATCCCCACTAAGAGAGTATGGGAATAGCTTGCAGAAAAGATAATCGCTAGAAACTTCTTGAGCTTTGATGCTAGAGGCTAAATCCTCGAAGTTCTCGATGTGATCCATCGGATGCTCATGTGGAAGGCCATGGAAAGGATGTTGAGCTACTAGTGAATAGTATGCAGGCTTCAGCTCAAAGTCGTTCCTTTGGAAAGCAGGAGGACGAATCGCAGCTCTATTCGCATAGAACTGGCCAGGCCTGTTGAAGTATGCTAAAGTGCGGCCTCGCGCAACATTCATCTCGTTCCTCAGCAAATTTTGGCGATTCTGGCCTTGGTGTCGATCGACACCTGCTGGTTGGTGTCGAACGACACCCATGTTCTCGTCGTGTCGCTCAACAGGGGTTTGGTGGTGTCGAGCGACACCATCCTCCAGAGTTGCATGTTCCTCTTCGACGATCACCGTTCCATCGTCATTGATCCGCTGTCCTTGCTCGTTGTATCTCAGTCCTGCTGGATCGCGCAGAACTCCATCTTCTCCAGGAATCAGTATAAGCTGTTCTTGAGCAGTCATCCTTGCTGCTCTCCTATTCTCACCTTCCAAACGCGCTAATTCCTTGAGATTGTAACCAACTAGTTCCTCGTGTTGATTGCTCCTGGTATTGCGGTTTCGCATATATCTGAAACACAAGACAAAAAGAAACTAGCAAAGCAAAAATAAAAATAAAAACCTAGACAAAATCCTAATAAAATAAATCTAATGGTCTAAAGTCCCCGACAACGGCGCCAAAATTTGATATGCTCAAATTAACCTAGAGCTAAACTCTCTCAAATTATGAGATCAGTTATAGTACTTTAGGATCGAATCCACAGGGAATCAGGAAAAACACAATAGATTATCAGGTTCAGATTATGCTAGGCAAGAATAGTATTAAAGCAGTGAATAAGCAATTAAAAACGGTTGTGAATCAATAAGATAAAGACGCTAGGCACAGGGAAATCTCAGGTGAATCAGATATGCAGATGTTCAATTAGTGATAGGATTATGAAGCTCAGTTCCTAAACATGAACACGAAAGTAAAACAAACCAGCTTCCGCTGCGAATATTATCTATGAATAAATCCAAGAAAACCAAATTCCTTTGCGAATCCTATGAATCTAAACAAGCATTAATTTCAGGCTCAATTGTTCACAAAACCCTAAGCCAAATTCATTTGCGAATAGGAATTTTGCTCATCAAAAACTAGTTCAGGTTATCAATCAAACTGTCGTTTCTATTAATAAACCCTAGATCAGATTTCAGTTCATGACGCTAAAATCAGCATTAACAGCAAGTCAAGATGAAGAACATTCTAATGATATTTTCCTAACAATCAGATCAGATTCAGCAATTCATCAAACACCTTTGAATATCCCTAAACCTAACAAAGAAACTACTTAGACATATCGAATGAAGAAAACATGGTTTTATTAGAGATATATCAAAGAGTTAAATAAAATAAAGCGTGATTGCTAAACAATGGCCTAAAAAAGTATTTATAAAGGTCCCAAACCGACTAGAAAAGAAAAGTAAACATCTGGAATTCCTTCGCAAAAACGGAAATCTTCAATTTGGGCTTTTTGGCTCGTCAGACCTGTATATCGATCGACACAGAATTCCTGTCGATCGACACGACACTCTCTAGAAAATCTTCTTGTCTCGTCAGACCTCCTGTCGATCGACGCAAATCTCTGTCGATCGACGCTGGCTCTGCTGGCAGATTTTGACTTTTTGACGCTCTATTCCGCAATGCTCCAAAACTTCCAGTAAACATCTTTTTTTGCTCCAATCAGTCTAGTTCCTGTAAAGACTCTAAAAACACATGGAAAACACCAAAAGACTCTAAAACATGGACTTATATCATGGTTGAAAACCGGTAAAAATCATGATATATCAGTCGTAAGGTGGATTAGGGAATGAGGAGAAGGGTAAGAGTTATTGGACTTATTTGAAGAACAGTTCCAGATCGTCTGAACTGGGAATGCAAAAGGATAAGAGGCAGTGGATTGTGTTAAGCTAAAGATGGAGTACTTAATATAAAATCAAAGTTCAAGTGTGTTTTGTTTTGTATTTTGTACACTAATAGCTTCAATAGTTTTTATTACTTTTTTAGCAGTTAATGAATACTAGTATATCTCTAATCTCTCTATAAGCTAACACTAGTGGTCTGAGTTCTGTTTTACCAATGAATGACCAACTACGGTCTGTGTAATAAGCTAACAAGTATTTATTACTTTTATAGCAATCAATGAATACTAGTATATGTCTAATGTCAGTCTAATCTAACAATACAGAGCACTTAGATCACTAAGTCTATTTCGTATTCAAGCTATAAGCACTCAACAAAATTCAGTTAGCAATGAATGACCAAGTTCTGTTTAACCTAACACTACGTAATGATCACATTTATAAGTAAAGTTTGTAAAGTTTTCACAAACCAATTCAGAATAGTAATACCAAACCAAATTAGAATACTAATACCAAACCAAATTCACATTATAATTCACAATACAATTCATTACCAAATTCAAGAATACAATTCATAACCAAATCCGTATTACAATTCATAACCATTTTCATTTTACAATGACCAAATTGTTTCCATATGTCAATTGAGAGCCAAATTCATCATAAAATTCATATGACAAAACACAATAAACTAATCTACACCTAACCAAATTCAGTAGATCAATTATCTTCATTCGTAGATGCAAATTCCTCCTATCCAAATCCATAAGAGTTTGTGATCATATTTCCTCAAGTACCTGCGAAGAGCATATCAAAATTAGGAGTAGGTCAATTTCATAATCTGCATGACAACAATTTCTAGAACCGACTCAAATTCCAATTCAAAACTACCCGAATGAAATCAAACTTACAAATGTACACAAATTGAAGCAAAACATGACAGGTTACAATTGTAATTGCAATTAAACAACCCTAATTTCTATCACATCGAAAATCCCCAAATTTTTCTTACATGCAACAACCCAGAACATAAACCTTAATTTCGATTTATTTCACTACGATCTAAACAACATCAGAGACCATATACTTATCTTCAGATTTGGTGAACCGGATTTCAATAACCAAATCCATTTGATTCGTCGATTGAATGAACAGATCGAGAGAGATGAATACACAAATCCAGAAAGAGACGTATCGAGAGAGAAAGAGACAGAGATCGACACAGAGATGGAGAAAGATTTGTGATGTTTTACAGAAGATTCAAAGAGATCGACAGAGAAAGAGATCTCGCCGATTGATTTCTCCGATCGCAGCCGAGAGAGAGAAAGAGAAGAAAGAAGAAGAAAAGTCGGGAATCAATTTTTTTTTTCTATTTTTGTTCATATTTTCGACCATTCACGTTACACCACGTCGCCATATTTACGGGTAAATTGAGACCCATTTTTAGAACCGTAAATATGTGATCTGGCCCACGATTTTTTAGTTTATTGGGTTTTTAATCAAAAAGCAGCCCATATTTATCCTAAATTACCATGTATAATGGTGCTCTTATCAGTTATCACCATCACACTTACCGCTAGGAATAAAACTTTGACATATGTGAGACCCATTTACTTAATTACACTTCAGATTTGAAATGGACGGGTGATATCTTCCTGTCACTATGTATCCCCCTTGTAGCTTTCGGCGGGAAATTCGAAATGACATTTTGCAGATTTCTTTGTTTTTTCTTTTTTCTATTGCTAGTCCAGTCCACTTAGATATCTTTTTTTAAAACTTTAATCCACTTATATATCTCTCCTTTATCTCTATACATATAATTGCATCCAACATATCAACTTATTGAAATTCGGATACGGTAAAAATTGCCCCAACCATATATCTCCTCTTATTATTATTTCTTCCTATTATTTTTACAAAAGAAAATTATTTAAACATTTTTGTTTCTAATGTTTTGTGGAATGAAGACAGAGCTTCTGTAAAGCAGACACAACCCACCTTCACTTGCCTCTCTGGCTCTCTCCCTCACACGCTCTTCTTTCGCGCGTGTAACCACTTCCCTAATTCTCTCATTACCCATAATTTTGCTTTGTTTTGTTTTACTAGCCAAATCTGATAAATCTCGTCGTAAATTTCGGGGAAAATGGATTCCACCTCACTTTATCAACTGTGTTCGTTCTTGTTGTTATTACAAAACCAGCTTTCTAAATAGTATTATAAAAATATTAATTATCTCGTGGGTGCTCTTAGTTTTTTTCGACAGTTTAGAGTAGACTCCGGAGACAAGAGAAGCAACTAGGGGCACAATTTTTGGAGTAACATATAATATAATAATATTATTACTATAACCATTAAAATATTTTGAAAATGAGTTTCTTAGTTAATTAATAAAAGTATGCTGTTTATATGTTTTATTGCTTCGATATTCCAAAGAGAAAAAGATGAACAAGCGAAGATCTGTTCCCGCTCTTTTGACTTAACGGTGCTGTCCTTTTCGGCAGGTAAAACCTGGGCCCCACCATCATTTCACTTCTCTTCTTTTTTTTGCCCTAAATATCTAAGGCGGGAAAATTATACATTATTATCCAATCCAGTTTATTAACGGTTTCGAATCCGATGTTAACGCCGTTAAGTATGACGGAATAGGTGACTGATTTTTAAAATCCGTTACGTCAGACGGCGAAAGGAGGGAGAGGGACGGATGACTGATTAAAATCTGCCGAATCTGCCTAGAGTGCCACGTCACCTATATTCAAATTTCCTGAGTGGTCACGAGATTTCTATGAATCCATTTCATTATAAATAAAAATATTAAATATTTGAGATAAAAGGTAAAAAAAACATAAAACAAAAGAGAGATCTTCAATGGTTACCAATAAAAACCGAACAGTCGTCGAATCTATTGGTTTAACCCGTGGGCTCTCATTAATCAAAAACCAAAACTGCAATTACCGCCATTAATTACGTCTCATTAATACTAAAAGAAACGTAATTATTCAGCAGTAAATGTACTATAGTATAATTAAGAAAGAGAGAAAAAAAAAAAGAGTTTAAATGATGAGAAAGGATTTGCATGAAGAAAAGAGAGGAAGGCGTAATTATGAAGTTTTGTTCGATGCTTTTCATTAGTCCACAACAATAGTAATATTGTACTCCATTTTTAAATTATAAACAGATTCTACAAAGACTGAGATTTTATTTTTAAAAAAGCATTTTACGGCTATATGAAGCTGTAAATAACAACTTGTTGGGGATTAAGTGGGTTCCACCTGTATTTCTCATGCCCATATAAACATTATCTTATTACTAAAATTGTCGACGAGAGACAAAATGCAATTAAAAAAGGGAACTCAAAATTTAAAATATTTTGTAACGCAAATTCTTTATTTTCTTTTATAGTTTCCAATGCAAAATATTTAAAAAAAGACCAATGGACATAAGTTTTGATTTTCGTCCATCACGCATTAATTACGGATAAATATTATTTTTATAGTATTAAAAAAAAGCAGAAGTGAATATTAAAGTGCTTTTGAGCTGTCTCATAGAAACCCTGAAACCTTAATAAAAGCAACCATGTCTTCAACATTCTCCATCTTCTTCCTCCAACACACTTGAACTCACTACACACAACACCACTCTCTCTCCTCTATTTCTTTCTCTCACCTCCCTCCTTCTCTCTCCGTTAATAGTCTTCCTCTCATGGAGAAATCCTCTGTTTCTTCCGAGTTAACTCCAACTCGACTCGGTTTCCCAAACGAGTTCCCGTACGAGTTCGACTCACCAGATTTCTCTCCTGGTTTCACCTCTCCTGGTGACTCAACAGAGACAGAAGACGAAAGCAGTGACGATGAAGAAGACTTCCTCGCTGGGTTAACTCGCCGACTCGCTCCTTCGACTCACCGTCTTCCTCCTCCTTCCTTCACCACAAAGCCCGAGGTAAAAAACTAAAAACAACCACAAATCTCTTCTCTGTAACTAAATTTGACTGAAGTTTTTACTGGTGCTGTAGGAGAAACGTCAAGTCCAAGCGAGTTCGCCACAGTCAACACTGAGTGGACTCGGAAGCTTTTCTACTTCAGGAAGTAGAAGTCCTATCTTACCTTCACCTCCACCACCGTTGCATCCTCATACGACGTCGTTTCGTAGAGACAATGCTTGGGATGTGATTTCTGCTGCTGCTGGTGAAGTAGCTAGGCTCAAACTCGGAATCTACCAAGAGTCTCTTCTTCCTCGTCATCAAAACCCCAACCCTAGTCCTCCCCTTATCCGTCGCCAAAACGCTGTGTTTCAGCCTGAACACTGTCTTCGACAACAGCAACAGGAGAGACTTCTTCTTGAACAGATGTTGCTCTGTTCCCAGACAAGAATCCTCAAGTCTTCCGAGAATCTTGAGAAGATGAGGTATTTGAGACACAATGCTTCATCTAACGCCACGTGGATGCCGCAACATGTCGGAACTCCACTGAAGCGTCCTTCTGCTGGTACTGGAGTTTTTCTTCCCCGGAGTTACCCAACAACAACTTCCGATTCGTTCAGAAAACCAGGTACAACTACAACTTCAAGTACTTTACTTTTTGAAGTGAGAATTTCTTGTTATGTTGTGAAAATGTTCTGATTTTTACTTCGTGTTCTTTTAACAGTAACTGTAAACCCAACAATGCTGCAGTCAAAAGTCCATTCTCAAATTCTCAACTTTGATGAGCCAATACGTAGCCAATTTGATTATGGTAAGAAAACATTAATTACTAACTCTTTTTAAGTGTTTGAAAAACTAAGGTTTAGATTTATTGACATTAATGTTCGTTTTTTATAATTTAAGCAGAGTGCATGTTCGGGAGAAGTAATCTAGTTGGTCGTCAAGGAAATTTCAGAGGAGTTGGTGGAGTTGGTTGTATGAGTCAAGAAAGAAGACTTCCACAAGATTGGATGTATTGATTTGTAGTTTTGTCTCAAAAAGATTGAAGAATCAAAAGGAGCTGTTAGATTTAGAAGTGGGTTTGTTTGTGGTGTAGTCTATAAAATTGAGATTGATATGTTATGGGGGTTACTAGTGATAATAATAAGGATTATGAATAATAAGAATGAAATTAGGTTATATATGTAATTTTAGTTACTAAACTCTGTAATTTTTTTGTTGACCTTGGGAAGGGTTAAAGGGGAGCTTGAGTGGAGTGGGTTATTTTTTTTTCTTTTTCTTCTCTTAGTCTATAGGAAGAAATTCAAACTGTGTTGGGTGGGGGGATTTTGTTGTATTAATTATATATGGTGTTTTTCTGCTATATTTCTAATGGGGTTGTAATAAAAACACCGGATTATTTTGTTTGTTTATCAATGATTATGAAGTAGACGCGTTTAGTACTCGTAGAAGTTTTAGTGTGTACTAAGATTGAGTTTTGGCCTTTGAAAATTGAAAATTTCAATAAAGAGGTAGTTTGGAATTTCAATGAAGTAACTACTGTACTTCGATAATTGGGAAGGAAATTAAATGGGTAGATGCGTAACTAATTTGAAAAATAGAAAAACAATGGAAGGCATAATGACATGGATACATGTAAAAAGCAAAAATAAAGAGGAAAAGAAGATCTGGAAAGAAAAAAAAGTTGCGTAGGCGTGAAGCAGTGGGCAAATATGCACAGACTTCGAAATACGGAACACCTTTTGTTATTGTAATTCTGATCTATTATCTACTGTTATATGGGTGCGATCTAGATTGTATTATGTCCTCTAATTTTTACAAAAAAAAATTAGTACACTTTTTCTTTTGAACTTCCTGATTTTTCTATTTTTGAAAATAATCGAGGAACTTGGGAAAATATGGTGTATCCTTGCGAGATAAGAATCAATCATTTAACAGACTTTAGTTCAGTTAAAATTAGAATAATTTCGTCAGGTTCCAACGTGCCACAGTAACTGGTATTGTATGTGTTTAGTTTCTTTTTGTTAGATTAAATAAGAACTAGATCGTTTTGGAGTTAAATCTAAATATAGTTGCAGTATTAGATCATCTCCAACCCATTACAAAAGACCATTTCCATCCCATTACAAAGCTGTGATTATAAAGATATCAATTACTGTATTTTTATTCGGCACTCTTTATTATCCGTAATCAGTTTGGTTTCAAAATTTGAACATTTTCAGTGTTTGTTGGTTGCTCAGTAAGGTTGTGTAGGGTTTCAATTGACATCTAAAGATTTTATAGTTCAGATTCAGGATATAAATAATACTAGAAATGAGTAGTACGTTGAAAGTAGTCTAAATATACTAAAGATTTTTGTTCATTGGTATCAAGTTGAACGCATTTAATTAAAACGGCACCGGCCGCAAATTATTTAGTATTACGAAAAACATGTTTGGAAATGTTAATAATTTGTTAAACAAGTTATGATATTTGTATAAATAAGCCTATTATCAAGTGAATAAAACTAAGAGAAATTATTTTACTAGTAAGATTTCCTCCAAATTTATCAAAACTATAGGCACATTAATTTAATTTAAAACATTGAATAGAATAATTAAATTAATATTTTTGAATAGCGTTGATTGGTGCAAAAAATCCGCATGGCCATTAGAAATCACACTTCTTATTCAACAGTGAGCCATAATAATGTTTTGTTTTGTTACATCCATATTTCAGAGTTTTCAAACTCTCTTAAAGATGGAGTCGGGAAAGAAACAAAAGAAGTGAAGCCACAAGCCCACAAAAATCTAAAGACAAAAGAGTGGCCTTCTCGTTTGACTCGGTCAAAACTTTGAATTTAATGTTAATACAATTTACTATGTTTGGTTTTTATATCTCTTACTATTAAAAGAGAAGTTGTTTTATTAAAAATGTTTAGGTGTTTTAATTCTATTGGTTTACTTAAAAAGAATTATGACATGGAATAATGACATGTCTTAGAGAAATGATGACATGGCTAATTTTTTTTTGAACTTTACAATTTAAATCTTCCAATTAAATTAAAATACTATAAATATAAACAATTTAAAACAATAAACTATTTTCCAACAACAAGAAAACTCTAACAACCTAATCGGCATATTAATTAAATAACCCATTGAATTTATTGATTTTTGAATTCATAACTTAAAACTAAAACTGACGGTTTAAAATTTTTAATTAGTAACATTTCAAATCTAAATGCTATGTTATATTTCTAAATTCTTATATTGGTTTCATTAAGAATAAGTTTATTTAATAATTAGTGATACAATTCAAATATTTTAAATTAAGCGAATCTTGGCGCAAAGAATTTTTTTTTTTTTTTTTAAAGATTGGTGCAAAGAAATTTGAGGCGATTGTCTTTTGAATTTAAAGATTTTCTGTTTTAGATTCAAACATTAATAATATTTCCTTTACTGAATTTGAATATGTATGTTCCTTGATTTTGTTAAAATTTTCTAGTGGCCGATAACAATTTTTATCAAAAAAAGGCTGATAAAAACAAGGAAAAACTAATTAAACATGTTTTTCTCTTTTCTTTAATTTGTTTTTCCTCTTAATTCCATTTTTTTAAGTTACCAAATTAAATAATTGTTTACTACTTACGTAAGTAGAGTAATAATATTATGAAAAAACATATGTACATAAAAACTAGGTAATTTCAATGCTGTTATAAGATTTTCTTGATTATGATGAGGATGTCATAAATGTAACAAAAAAAACCTCTCTGCAAATTATCTTGGTATATAGAGCATGACATGATCGAGTGAAGGTTACCGTTTGAGCAATAAGTGGGTTTGAGTAGTTACATAAAAATGTGAATCCACATATCAACAACTAGCATAAGAAGAACCATGCAAAATTCTAAAATATTTTTTATTTTAAACGCACTTATGAAATTAGATGAAATGAAAAGAGGAAAAAGAACTGCATTACTAATGAACGAGGTTTAGTTGTTCCGACATTTGTTCTTCGAGAAACACGATGACTTCAAAGTGTGAATGTTTGAATCAATAAATTTTTTGAGTTTGACCAAATTTAATCAAAATCTAGCATCTTCTGTGGGGGCCAGACTAATCTCTGGTCAAATAAGAATTGTTTAGCAATTTCACGCTTGAGGGGAATCGATCCCTGGCCTAGACCAACAGGGAAATTCCTCACTCAAGTGGGAACCACTAGACTATCACCACTTGGTTAAAATCTAACATCTTTGTAATCCAATTAAATGTATTAGCTTGGATGTTCTTGGGAGTGTTAACTACTAGCTCATTGTTCTACCAAGAAACATATATATTCTTTTTTTTTTGTTTTTTACTAATTTCTCGAATCTTTCAAATCTAAGAGAAATCAAACTCTTTTGTGTTGGAATAGAAATTATGAGTTTAATAATAAATTAAATGTTGACAAAAAAAAAAAAGATAAATAGATATTTGCATCTACGTTATGAGAATTGTTGAAGAAGGACAACACTTTTATTTACGTTGTGGGAATGAAAAAAGCATGATGACATAATAATCTCATTGGTTTCCGATTACATAATCATAAGTAACTAAAAAATTGTATGATTTGCTAATGATTTTTTTTTTTGTAATTAAAAATCATGCCTATTAATTTTTTATAAATAAAAGATCATACTACACTAAAATTAATTCTAATTTCTTATATGGATTTCAGCTCGAGTATTTTCATACCCGCACACGGTGCGGGTCGGTCACCTAGTTGTTTGTTATATATGAAGATACTATCATACTTTCCAAAGAATGATGGTACAAAACTTGTAAAAGTTTAAAATACATTAACAGTGTAACATCCGTATTTTTTAAAAAAAATAAATAACCATAATAACTCAGGGTGAACAACACGCGGAAATATAAACAATAAATAATCCCAAGAAATTTCAATTAAACAAATAACCAAATTCCCATAATACCAATTCAGGAAAACCAAGTCTAAACAATTCCAGAACATCTAGCAACCTAACCGGCTACTAAAAAAAAATCATAAACATAAATAACTCAATCCTATCATCCCCCGTCCTCGCCTTGATTCCACGATCACATCTTTCCTTTACCTCGCTATTCGAAGAGGATGAACGGATCGGAAACGACGAACGCACGGCCTAGAGACTCTGATTCAGCACCGGAACCCCCGAGAAACTCTCCACGCAACACCAAAACACGAACGGATGAGGAACACTCGGAAACGCAACCAAAATCCGAACGATTTCGCAATGATTAACGATTCACTCTCGATTCTCCCTTCACACTCTTTTCTCTCCGTCGGCTCACGATCCCCCAAAAGAATAAAAGGAACCGAGCCCTAGGGTTTCCATAACCAAACCGCGAGAAAATCGCAGTTTAAACCAAAACATTCGGTTTCTGAAACCACAGTGTCGATCGACACCCACCAATGGTGTCGATCGACACCACCCAAAAATCACCAAACTTGGGTTACGGTCGTTACAATTCTCCCCCACTAACCTTGGATTCGTCCTCGAATCCTGACAAAACCGCCAGCTACTGGCCACAACTCAAAACCCGACCCAAACCGGTCAAACAATCCGAGATCCTATAACTCGATCTCCGAGGCTCTAGTTCAGTCTCATGTTTATATGCCCGTTTCTACACATCTATTACTCTTAACTCATTCCACACCCCACTCACTCGCAGGACGCATCCTTTGAGCTATCGGTGTCTCGTGTCCCTTCTACTCGCAGGACGCATCCCTTGAGCTCCGGGTACACAGGGGAACTAATCATCCCCTCGAGAGAACTAATCATCCCTCGATACACGTAATGGAAACTAATCATTCCAAGGAGTATACAAGAGAACTAATCATATCCTCTAAAGAACTAATCATCCTCGCTGAAGAACTAATCATCTCCAGATATAATGAATGAGTTATTCGGGACCGCAACCCCTAGAGTAATCAATTCTAAAACTTCTATAAACATCTATCGACCAACTACCTTGCGTGGCCAACTCGATACTCTCTAAACCTGGAATACCACGTAACACATATAAGGAAAAACTCATCTTATACCACACAGAGATAAATAAGAAACAACTCAATCTTATTAATCTCAAAACATATAATCGTTACAACATAAACGAAAATACAACGATACAGAAGCATCAACATGCTAACAATCGAAACTAGAACCGCAAAGAGAAATAAAGCTTACGTCGCAACTTACTTGTCGAACCACTTCCTGAACTTTAACTTCATCTTCGCTTCTGGCTCCCAAGTCTCCTCTTGGCAACCTCCACAATCCCATAAAGTCCTCAACAAAGGAATCTTCTTCCGACGCAGTTCTTTGACTCCTCTCTCTAGAATCCTTACAGGGACCGCCGGAACCGTCAAATCTGGCTGAAGATCCGCAGGGATCTCAGGCACTAACTCCTCCGACTCATGCAGGCACTTACTCAACATTGACACATGAAACACCTTATGAAATGCATTCATGATCGAAGGTAACTCAAGCCGATACGCAACCGGTCCAACACGCTCCACCACGGGAAACAGACCCATAAACCGCGGATTCAGCTTGTTTTTCCTAATAAATCTGTTAGAACCCCTTAACATAGCTATCTTGAGATACACGCGATCTCCAGCCGCAAACTCAAGCTCTCGCCTCCGCTTATCAGCGTAGCTCCTCTGACGACCCTGAGCTTCCTTCATGTTCAATCTCACGAATCGAATCTTCTCCGTCATTTCCTGAACATAAGTAGCTCCATGAATACTGCGCTCCCCCACTTGGGTCCAGCATAACGGCGTCCTACATGACCTCCCATACAAAGCCTCAAAAGGAGCCATACCGATACTCACCTGAAAACTGTTATTATAAGCAAACTCAACTAAGCTCAAGTGCTCGGCCCATTGGCCACCCCAATCCAAAACACATATCCTCAGTAAATCCTCCATAGTTTGAATGGTCCTCAACTTTGCGTAAAGCTTCTGCTCCCGAAGCTTATCCAAAACCAACCGCAAATGAGTCTCGTGCTCCTCGGGACTCCTCGAGTAAAACAAGATATCATCAATAAAAATGATCACGAACGCGTCCAAATACTCCTTGAAGACGTCGTTCATCAATCTCATGAATGCCGCATGCGCATTCGTTAAACCAAAAGGCATAACTACGAACTCAAAATGCCCATATCTCGTCCTGAATGCCGTCTTGCGAACATCTGCCTCATCAATCGGAATCTGATGATACCCTGAAGACAAGTCGATTTTGGAGAACCAGGTCGCACCCCTCAACTGATCCAACAACTCATCAATCCTCGGGAGAGGGTACCTGTTCTTCACAATAACTCGGTTAAGTCCCCGGTAATCGATGCACAACCTGAAACTACCACCCTTCTTCTTCACGAATAAAACCAGCGCTCCCCACGGCGAAACACTCGGCCGAATAAAACCCTTCTCCAGAAGGTCCTCTATCTGCTTCTTCAACTCCGCTAACTCTGCTGGTGCAATCCTGTAAGGAGCCTTAGATATTGGAGCTGTCCCGGGCTCTAGCTCAATCGTGAAAGGATAGGACCGAGATGGTGGTAATCCTTTCAACGATTGAAAAACATCCTCAAAGTCCTGAACAACTCGAATATCCTTAAGAGCAACCTCACTACTGTCCTCTGACATCACGATCATCGCCAAAAATGCCTCGCAACCTCGCTCGATCATCTGTTCTGCCTGAATAGCCAAAATCACAAGGCTACTGGAAGTCGGTCTCAAGCCCTGAAACACCAACTTTTCTCAGCATGCTCGAAGACCACTCTGCCCCGATAACAATCCAAGTGAACCCTGTAGAAAGACAACCAATCCATACCGTGAATCACATCATACAGCGCTACTGGACTAATCACTAAGTCCGCTGGCATCGAATGCCCCGCGATCTGAACATCTACTGCCCTAACACGGCCCGAAGTAGCCAGGAAACCTCCTCTAGCCACCTTGACCATGCATGCACGCTCACCAGCGCTGCTCCGAATGCCACTGCTCTCGGCACACTCAGGAGTAATATAGCAGTGCGATGCTCCCAAATCAAATATCACGTGGGACTCAAAACCGCCCACTAGCAAGGTCCCTACACAATTTTATATGCGTTGAGAACCCTGACGACTCGACCACAAGTAAAATAAAAGAACACTAGCACAACAACAACAAAATTCTACCACTAGAAATTTTATGAAGTTAAGTCTGGAATTTTTCCTGTGATCTGCCCGACTCCACTGTTCTGGGCAAACTCTGCTAGCGAAAACACTCTCGACGCCGGCCCGATCTGGCCAATCGGCTGCTGCACTGCCGCAATATGACCCCTCGGCTGCACCTCAACTGGCTGAATCGCAGCTACAGTTGCCGGCTGCAATCTGGGACACATCGTCCTGATATGCCTGGCTCCTTGCAGTGGAAACACACTGGAGGCTCGGGAGGATGATCTAAGACTCTATACTAACACAATAAATCACATAGTCTCAGATCACACAATCTACGTCCTAAAACCGTATAGGCTCTGATACCAAAATGTAACACCCGCATTTTTTTTTGTTTAAGATAAATAACCATAATAACTCAGGGTGAACAACACGCGGAAACATAAACAATAAATAATCCCAAGCAATTTCAATTAAACAAATAACCAAATTCCAACAATACCAATTCAGGAAAACCAAGTCTAAACAATTCCAGAACATCTAGCAACCTAACCGGCTACTAAAAAAAAACCATAAACATAAATAACTCAATCCTATCATCCCCCGTCCTCGCCTCGATTCCACGATCACATCTTTCCTTTACCTCGCTATTCGAAGAGGATGAACAGATCAGAAACGACAAACGCACGGCCTAGAGACTCTGATTCGGCACCGGAACCCCCGAGAAACTCTCCACGCAACACCAAAACACGAACGGATGAGGAACACTCGGAAACGCAACCAAAATCCGAACGATTTCGCAGTGATTCACGATGCACTCTCGATTCTCCCTTCACACTTTTTTCTCTCTGGTTTTCTTTCTCTTCGTCGGCTCACGATCCCCCAAAAGAATAAAAGGAACCGAGCCCTAGGGTTTCCATAACCAAACCGCGAGAAAATCGCGGTTCAAACCAAAACATTCGGTTTCTGAACCACAGTGTCGATCGACACCCACCAATGGTGTCGATCGACACCACCCAAAAATCACCAAACTTGGGTTACGGTCTGTTACAAACAGTATCATTGAATCATTTTTCATTAGGTGTTGCAGTTTAGATTGGATACAAAAAATTATTTAGTAAATGCATATCATAGTTAACTTTTCATGCAAAATCATTGCCAAACAAATTGTAAGCACGCATAATGTAATATATATATATATATATATATAACAAATTGTAAGCACGCATAATGTAATACTCTCTCCGTTTCATAATATAAGCTGTTTTGGGTTTTTTGTTTTGTTTCATAATGTAAGATGTTTTGACAATACTAGGTACTTTTCACTTTATTAAATACTGTGTAACCAATAGTATTTTGTAGTCTTTTTTATAATTGGTTAAATTGTTTTTAATATATATTTTAAATGCTGTTTTTTAGAGTAAAAGTAATTTTTTAATATTCGTGATTTTTGCTAAAATATTTTATATTATGAAACGGAGGGAGTATATAACAGACACCAAAATCTTGAATGTATAATTAGGAGTGCACATTTGAACCTAACCTAATTATAAAATCATAATGATTTGAAGTTATTGTCGAAACTCGAGCATTGAGCATGCAAAATCCAAACTGCACTAAGAAAGTTTTTTTTTTTTGCTAAACGAATAAGATTTGCACCAAGAAAGTTGAACTAAACTGAAGTTACTCTTGTAATTATATTTGTGATAAAAAATATCGTAGAAAATATTAATAATCTTGTATTAGTAAATAACTCCAATTTTAATATTATTCACGTATTTGTATATTTAACTTTAACAAATCGAAAAAACTAAGTCAAACTTACAAATCTCTTCGAATCTGAAACTAACCAAAGCAAACCAACATTAAACTCTTTGATTCGGATTAACACTTTCTTGAACAAGACAAACATAAAAACCGAACCACAGTATAGTGTGAAAATAGCCACTCCTATGGGTCTATGACGGTGGAAACTTATTATTATGTTTCGGTAGGTCATCATTGTTATTTCAACCATTATGTCTCTCAGAGGATGACAAGACGTTCATAAATATGGAAGCAGTGTGAGTAAAGCAAAAGCCATAATCAACCTTCGTTATCTCATTCATCGGGGGATTTTGGATTCCTTTCTTCGCAAATACGCAAATTGGATAATGCTACTTTTATTCATATTTTGTGTAAAGTGCGACAAAATTAAGCTCTAAAACTATAGTTATTACAAACAGAGAAAATTTCTGAAAAAATCCAAAATTGTAAGTGTTTAGATTATAGAAAGTTTGAAAAAGAAATATGTTATATAGTAGTACTTGTTAGAGGATGCAATATTGCGAACTCAACAATTTTACTAATTTATGACAGTGACCAACATACTGTTGTATGTTGCCTAAATGTATTATTGAAAAAAACCTAATATCTGTCAATATTGTGAGTGATCATTTAGGCTTTGAATAAAGAGATAATGCAGGATGAAACATAATGAATGCCGAATAAAAAGTATCTAAAGTTACCTATCATAAAAAACTAGTAGTACTTTACCTGAGACCCTTTCGCGGCGATCAACACGGCTACTCTTTACCTAGAACAAATACCTCTAGTTTAGAGGTGACTGAGTTTATAGATATGTAGTACTATGAAATTATGAATTAGGCCATTTTCGAACAAAAAGGTACTACTCCCTCCGTATGACTTTAAGTATCGTTTTGAGAAATGTATCTGGTTAATATTTGGATGTATTTAACTCAAAATACATCCGGATACCTTCAGATACATTTTATCAAAACGACACTTAAAGTCATACGGAGGGAGTATAAGATATTAAGATCCAAAATTTCATTAGTAACAGCAATAAATAGTTAGGACTAGCGAGTATTTGATTAATTAACCTAAAACATTAAACTAAGTAACAAAATTAGGGGCATTCTATTATATTTAGATGACCTATGCCAAATGTAAATGATGAGGACTATTAACTTTTGGGACCTTTGATCATATACAAAATTTTGGATCTTTAAACAATCTTATACAATATGTTATTTGCAAGATTAACTATCAAATTTTAGAAATACAAGTCAATATTTTCAACTACGTAGTCCTTTCAGTTTCATATGCTCAAGAGTCAAGACTTCACCTCCATCTTCCGAACCAAGATGATCCATTGAATCTAGCATCTCCTTTTCAGTCTCCCGCCTTTCGCCTCTGCCATCACCGAGTCTACCCTTTTCTACTCCCATCGAAATTTGCCGCACCACGTCAGATTTTCTGTGCCGGCAAATGACCATATTGTCTGACCATACATCACACACCATGTATCCAAGAGGTATCATTTTATGAGCTTGTCCCATTATGCCATTATGGTTTTTTTTATTCAGACTTGCAAGTGTTTGTTTTTGACCCATCTCTCAAATTTTCTCAGCCCATTACTGTTGGTAAGGTGATGCTTTATCAAGTTTGCTGAGTTGTATGCCACGATACCAACTATCTCCTCCTTGGCTAGGGAGAGATCATCCACACTTTTCTTCTTTCTTTTCTTTTTTTTTTGGTAAACAACTTTTCTTCTTTCTCGGGGAGATCATTTCTATTTTCCTCCTTTTAGAGGGAGAGAACATTTCCACTTTGTCTCTTCTCTATAAGTGGTGGTTCTTACCCAACTATAATGTAGGCAAAATATCCAACATACTCACCGCTTTGTTTTCTTGCGTAGAGGTTTTTATGAAGTCTGAAGAAGCAATTGGGCTCTTCTCGACGAAACCTGGAGGTGGAGATATTGGTTTTCAACATCACAACTTGAAATGACTAGATTCCAGCTTTGCCGTGAGGTGGAGATTGGTTTTCAAGATTCCAACTTTGCCGTGAAGTTTCTAACGTTACATTCGAACCGTGTTTTGAATTCATTGTCAATCTTCTATGAAGATCTATCTGCTTTTATCTAATGCATTATTATCATAGCAATCAATGAGAGGATGTATTTCTTTTTTCACGATGTATTCCAATATTTTAAGTAATGAAATTAAGATTTGCAACAAAAAAAAAAAGCATTAACTGACTCTACTCATGCATGAGAAAAACATATTTGAAATTAACTTCACACAAATAAATTTGAATATAATGAAATTTAAGTAACCTAGCACCTATTTTTTCATGGGATTTTGAAGGTCCAAACTCGCCCCATGTTCTGCTATTCGAGCCTTTTGACATTTACGAATCATATCTCCATATATATGGCATGGACTAGAGAAACATAATAAACTCAAGCACTTTATCATGATGATAGTCAAATTAACTCATCACTAAAATCGCAGAGAAATCAGTTCTAAAATGTTTTTTTAATTCCCTTTCAAGAATTTCCGCAGGAAATGTCAGCTTGTAAAGTTTTATGTTTCACTGATCTGGTAAAAATATTGAATTTTTCTGTTTCTCTAATCTAGCTCAAAGCCCTTAAATCCTGTCTAAGCATCGGACTTGATATACCATTGTTCAACTTCGCTCGACCATAATCAAGTCGAAGTTGATCATCAGCCTTCACACTTTGCCCCACTTCTCCGAAATAGCTCTTGTTAACTCCACTCTTAATCCAAGCAACATTGTTCAAATCGGTTGCTATCGAAATCAATTCTTGGTCTAACACCGCAGAAGAAGGTTCGTCATAATCCACAAACTCTGGTCCCAGCACCGAGTTGCACGATGACGACATTTTATTCCCTTGATCGATACAGCAACCGTGACCACATTTCCAAGGAATGTTAGGTTCATAACTAAGAGACTGAAGAAATATACCAGCCAACGAGTCACGTCTTGATCCTTGAACCAAAGGTCCCTCGACTGGAACAATCTGGTTGTTCATGTATCCCGGCTTATAAACAACCTTAAACCCACCCATTCTCGCCACTGGCCGATAAACATAAGGTTTACATCTCTGTTCCCGAGTCTCGATTGCTTTATCATCAATCAATATCGGAGACTTGTCAGACGAATTGATTTCTTCTCGAGGTACATGTTCTCCGTTTGATGCATTCGATACTTCTCTGACCTTTTCTTTCTTGACGTAAGGAGGGGCTACTGTATTAGCCATCAATTGATGATGATAATGATGATGATGATTCCAGAGATCTTCTTGTCTACGTTTAAGCGCCGAGTTCCAGTGATTCTTGATGGCATTATCTGTTCTTCCAGGTAAGAGTTTCGCAATCACACACCATTTGTTCCCGTGAACCGCGTGCGCAGACATTATCATATTATCCTCCTCATCTGCATTCAAATCCAGTTTTATACAACAACATTAAGTGAATACATAAGAATCATATATCAATAAGCAAAAGCATATACCATAAACAATCTGATACAAGAGAATCTTAAAGCCCTAAACAATCACAATAACAGTTCATCATCTATTCTTCGAATTAAACCTTAGTTTCACCTCAAAAGAAGAATCATATTTACGAATTTAATCAAATCTCTCAACATTTTCAGAATAAAGCTAATCCAAATTCCAACATTACTCATTCGTACTACTGAGAAATCCATATGAACAAGTGAACAAAGATTCTGAATCAATGTATTCGAAAATTTTAAGTCACAAAACTGAGAAAAATCCAATCAAAAAGGTAACAAATCCAGAGATATCAAAAAATGCAGGAATCTAGTATAATCAGCGAGAAACCACAAAGATGATCGAGATTAGGTTAAATTACCGGTGAATGGTTTATGTTTGAGGATAGGATCGAGCTGATTACACCAACGCAACCGACACGATTTCCCAGAGCGACCTGGGATTCCACGAGCGATCATACCCCAATTTATCGGGCCTAGATTTTCCACGAGCCTAGTCAGAGCCGCGTCTTGCTCCCGCGACCAAGGTCCTTTCGCTTTGCTACTTCGGAAGCCGTTCGACTCGCTTTCTCGTTTCGCTAACTCGGCGAGCTCTGCGTCAACTGCAGCGTTTATCGCATCCGCCGAGTCGTTAAAATCCGTCGACGGATTCATCGCCGGAGACATCGCCGGAGCTATTTCTGCGTTCATCGTAAGCAAAAACTTTTTTTTTTTTTTTTTATCTTGTTCAGAAAAAAAGTTGAAATTGGTATGTACCTGTCAGCCTAACTGCAAAGTTGAGTGGGGGCTGTTTCTGTGTGTTGAGATGACCATTTTACCTTTTTTTCTAGTCAACTTTCTAAAAAACAGTTCGGTATTATGGAGACAAAAACCTTTTCGTCTTCCCAATTAAATTTACGTGGGCTTAATGTTTATGGACCTAATAAAAATATTAGCCCATATCTCGTTAATTAAGCTCTAGTTATATAGTTTCCAACTTTCAATTATTTTATTTTTGTAGTCGATAGTATTTGATTAAAGGGAAATTTGGTGAGTAACACCCAAAAAAAAATTATATTTGAAAATCTAACCAAAAACTCCTTATATGGCTAATATATCACCCATTAGATTTAGGGCTTTTTGTTAAAACATAATATTTTTTCTTTTTGTGTTAGACAAACCCTTGGTTAAATTTTTATTTTACCTTTTTAGCGTTAATCATTCAGTTGAAATAGTAGAAGCAGAAGTTGTTGAGAAGTGAATAGATTACATTTTTTTTTTAACGACCAAGGTTACTTCTCAAAATGTCTTTAAACGCCGTCAATTGTGGACATTTTAACTTGAGAAATAAATAATCATTTAAAATAGTAGAAGTGAAAGTTATGTTTATTTGATGGTAATTTTTGGAAGTTGCTCATAGTAGAGGTATTTTGCGTGGTCCTTGCAAGAGTAATTTAAAGCATGGAACGCCAAGCAAAGCATAATTTCCATCCATAAGCATGCCATGCTCTAGAAATGTATAATCACAATTTCAATTTTTAATCATGCGTTTAGTATAAGTGTGTGTCAGTGTGTGTGTTTGTATATATCATTGCGTGATAAATGAGGCCAAGTCAGTTGGAGCAACTTTGAAGATCAAAATATATACTCCTATATAATTTTATTAAAAAACATAAAAAATTTAATCAACATTATTGACAAGAGGGTGTCCTACAAAGAAGCTAATCACATTATTAGTTATGATTATTTTGAAATCGTCTTTTAATAAGTCAGAGAAGTTGGTAAAAGTATTCATGATTTTCGTTTACTTTTGGACGGTCTTAGGCGACTTTTGTCGAAGATCACAAATATGTAAACTCCAAATATGATGTTTATGTTTCGCCCATTGTACAAATAACTATGAAAAATAATTTTAAAAGTAACACTACAAGAAAACAACCATTTTTCCGACGGCCTAAACCGTCGGAAATCCGTCAGAATAAGGGTGTTTCCGACAGATTTCCACCGGCGGATCTATCTTGTCGGAAATTACAGATCCGTCGAAAATCCGTCGGATACTGTTGACGGATTTCCGACAGAAAGCGGTTAAACGGAAATGCGTCGGAAAGCCGTGGGGACTCCTATTTCCCACGGATTTCCGACGGCGGCTTATACCGATGGATTTCCGATGGTTCTAGATACCGACGACGGCTTATACCGACGGATTTCCGACAGTACTAGATACCGACGGATTTCCGACAGTACTAGAAACCAACGGATTCCCGACATTAATAGATACCGGCGGATTTCCGACGGCCACTGTTCCCGACGGATTTTGAAATTTTTTTATTTCTAAAAAATTAATTATAATTAAGTAAATTAAATTCGAAAAAATTAATTAAAAATTAAAATTAAAATAGATATTAATATAAAAATAAATTTAAAATGTTTTAAAAGTTATTTAAAATTTAAAGGTTCACAAAAAGCTTAAAAGTCTACGGACGAGGATAACTACGGAAGAACTCGTTCATCCTCTCTTCCATCGCACGAAGGCGTTCTGCATCTTCTGCGTGTCGTGCCTTAAATCGCCTTGCATCTTCTGCCTGTCGTGCCTCAAACCGCCTTGCATCTTCTTCGCGCTGTGCCTCAAACCGCCTTGCATCTTCTGCGCGCTGTGCCTCCAATGCGTTCATCCGCTCGAGAAGCTCCGTGTTTTGTGCCCGCAAACCGCCATCACCGTGAAATCGGAATGAAGACACGGAAGAGGTGGACCTGTCTTCCGGAAGACCGAAGACACGACCTTTGTTCTTCGGAGTAACCTACCATATACAATAAACTATCAATGTTATAACTTATAAGTATTATAAGTTATTTTAAATTCGGTAATAATTGAAAACGTTCCTAACCTTATAGGTGAACTCGTTGATCTTCTCGAGTGGAACTTCGGTGGCCGGCGGTGTTCCTTCGACGATCGGTTGGGATTGGAGGTAATCCTCACCGAGCCTCTCCACGATTTCCACGATTTCACGAGCAAGTGCATCTTGAATTTCACCAGTCTTTCGGTTGGTATGCGCATCTCTGATCAAATCCAGATTTGAAGGACGCGTACCTTGCTTTTGATACTGTTAGCAATGAAAAGTAAGCAAATAAGTTACCGATTATAAAAATAAAATCATAATAAAGAAACTTACCAGTTGTTCTGCACGAGTCGCCTTACTCGTCGCTCCGAGGTTATGGGTCGCTGGTCCCTTCTCCTTCTGGTCGCTCTTTCGGTTCGTAGAGTGGGTTGCAGAGCTCGACTGCGTTTCCTCCCGTTCCCAATACACAATTAGTTGAGCCCATAACTCGGGATTGTTTTTCATATCCCGAGGGATCTTATGATGTCTCCACAGGTCCTTGTACTCGTTCATCTTCCGCGAGTACATTATACCAGCCTTGGCGTCGAACTCCCGTCGAACCCTACCGGTCATCTGTCTGTCCCAATTAAAATCTTGCTGGAAATAAAAAAACCTTTAACGATTTAGTAAATAAAATTTTAATGTAATAAAACCGCGAATTGTCTAAATTACAAAATTTAGGGATTACCGCAAATTGCCGAAACCAGCTGTCACGGTCGCCTACTGGCATCGAAGAGTATGTGGGATACGGTCGAGTTATCAAACAATTAAGCATTGTGTTGATAGACCTCGATATCCCGTTTCCCGAAAATTGAAACCTAACTAAAATTAAGGAAAAATATTTATTAAGTTAACTAAATCGAAAACATTTTTAAATAAAACTTACCATGTCGTGTTGGGAGGCAAGTCCGAATCTAGGAAAGGCAAACGATCCCTTCCGGGTTGTGATACGAAATCCTCGATGCTAATTGCTGTGAGAGCTGAGGTCGTAGGATTAAGAGACGATTGTTGTGTATCCAAAAAGGGAGTGTCGGGGATCTGGGACTGACTAGAACTCCGACCCTCCCTTTTGGAACTACCACCTCCAAAACTCTGCTGAAATCGTCCATAATCCCTACGAATTCCAAGATTTGTAATTTGTATATAAAATTAGTAGTTAAAATATTAATTTAAAATTAGTATATAATTTAATGAATATATATATTTGAATACTTTTCCAAATCTAGTTCATATAAACCAATTCATATCTTATTAATTACATGATTCTAATTTAGTATTTTTTACTTTTTGACAATTATATAGATATTTACAAATTAGTAATATTTATTACAATTTCATAACACGTATAACAATTTTTGGAATTTTTAAAATCATTCTTTTAATTCCTACAATTTTTAAAATTATGTTTTGTATTCATTAGAATCTCTAAGTCTATAAAATTCTTCTAAAAATTACGAAAATTTTGAAACATCTTTATTTCGTAAAATCTTTTAATCCTTAAAACAACAAATATTTCTTATAATCGAAATTACTTTCCTAAACATGAAAAATAAATAAATTACTAAATTCCTAAAAATCACTAAATCCCTAAAATTCTCATAATCCCTAAATCCCTAAATTCCTAAATTCATAAAATTATCATAATCAATCACCAAATCCCATCTTCAAACAAATAAAATTCGACTATGAGTATCCAAAATCCGAATTTAGAACACCAAAATCATTAGAATCCGAAACCTCTAAAAAAATATTTCTGAACACAAATTTTGAAACACAAACTTACATCGGTTTGTTGAAATCCGGATGGAGTGTGAGAATTGGTGTTATTGCGTCGGTATTTCGGCTTGATTTCCGGCGATTTCCGGAAATTTTGTCTAAAAAACTTTCGTGTTCCGTTTTCTCGACGGAGAAGACGAAGTGTCTGGTTATATTTAAGAATTCCGACGGAAACCGCCACCCAATTCCGACGGATCTCCGACGGCTTATGCCGCCTTTTCGATAATAACTATGCGTTTTGGCGGTATAAAATTTAGGGTATTCCGTCGGATTTTCGAGGGAAATTTTTATTTATATATTTTATTTTATTTACTGATTTACGGATTTAGAGCTTATGAAAATTTTACGGATTTAGGGATTATGAAAATTTTAGGGATTTAGGTTTGAGGGATTAAGGAATTTAGGATTTCGAGACTTAGTCATGATAAAAATTTTAGGAATTTAGAGATTTAGGGATTATAAGAATTTTTGGGAATTTAGGGATTTAGGAATTAAGGGGTTTAGGGATTATGAGAATCTTATTTATTTAGAGATTTAGGAATTAAGGGGTTTAGGGATTATGGGATTTATGATTTCGAGTGTGACTGGAAGATGAGAATTTTAGGAATTCAGGGATTATGAGAATTTTTGGGAATTTAGGGATTATGAAAATCTTTTAAAGTTAGAGATTTAGGAATTTAGCGATTTATGAATTTATGGATTTAGGGATTATAAAAATTTTAGGGGATTTAGGGATTTAGGGATTATGAGAATATTTGGAATTCGGGGATTTAGGGATTACGGGATTTAGGATTTGGAAAGTTAGTGAAGATGAGAATTTTGTGAAAATAAACTATAAAAATAATATAATCCGTTGGAAATCCGTCGATATATTACGACAGACATTCGACGAATTATGTTAATTTTATATAATATTTCCGCAAATGTGAAATAAAATCCAAAAATAACACAATCCGTCAGAAATCCGTCACTATATTCCGACAGAAACCCGACAGATTTTTTTATTTTTGAATTTTATTTCACATTTTTTTAATGAAATCCGTCAATATATTCCGACGTCATGTGTTATTTATATATTTTATTTTCTTATTTTTGTAATGATTTTCGTATAAATTTATGTAAACAAATATTCCGAAACTTATTACACATATAAAACGGATTTTTGCAATGATTTTAGAAATAATATTTGACGGATTTCCGAAGGATTATTAATTTTATATTTTTTCTATTCGGAGGTAGAAAAAATTAATAAAAAACCAAAATCCGTCAGATTTATGACGGATTTCTTACGGATTCGTAATTTTGTTTCAATTTTTTCCTATCTCAGAATATAAAAGAAATGAATTTAAGGATTCGTCAGAAATCCGTCAAATATTATTTATAAGCGGGAATATTACATGAACACAAAATCAGTCGGAAATCCGTAATATGACATATAAAATCATCGATGGTAGATACAAAAATCATGGATGGTAAAATATTACACATAACAACATTATCCGGATAAACTCGTACAATGGATAGTCTGAAAATATTAAAATCATGGACGGCTCGGATGTTTATTCATCATCTGAGTCTCGACTTGTTTCATATTCGTACCAAGTAATTCATTCATCTTCCTCATCGATGGTAGCTACTTCCGTTGGTTGGTATTCGGCAATCATCGAATTAGCACCGATTATCTGTTTGAAAAATGAATTTAGTTAAGCCTTCCTAGAAATATTTAGAAATATATGATATACATCTACCTTAACAATGTTCCGCTCTGTGATGTTCAGGTACTCTGAGTTCCTGTTAAAACGGCAAACGGTAACATTCTTTAGGATGACCACCGCACCTACACCAGTGGTGAGTATGTACTCGTCTTTCTTGAAGATGTTATGGTGCATGGTTCCCTCGATTTTTCTTGAAGGATCTTTTAAGGTTACTAGCAGATCTCCCTGGTCATTGGGGGTCAAACTAGAGAGCATAGCCACAATCTGATAATGAAATAGAATATACTTGTCAGATAAATTGTATGTCTAAATGTTAATAAAATAGGTCGAAAACGTAAACCTTTTTGACTTTCACAAATTGTGAATGCGGGGAATGAATTTCTGCAACATGGGTCCAAAATGGTGTGCTCCTATTGTTATAAAAACCTACATGTATGAATGATAGATTTAGTATTTGTCAGCTACAATCATTATTGTAAAAGTAAAAACGGTAATTATATATATATATATATATATATATATATATATATATATATATACCTTCACGGATTATGTAATCGATAGTAGAAGTCCACCGAGGACTACTAAAATCATGGTCGGCCTGTGGTGGCTCGTGCATGACCTTACGAATAAAATCTTGTGTTGGGCGTGTTTGAGAACTTTCAGCTCGCAGCACCTTTGCATCATGAGACCTCTTGCGAAACAGTCCTCGCCGTATGACTTGGCCAGGTCCCGGTATTACGGGCGTTTGGTTCTGGGGTTGTTGAGTTGGATAGAGTGAAATTGTCGGTTGAGAATCAGTAACATTTAAGTTATCGTAAGGAGGGCTTGAAGGAACAAGAGTTGTGTTTCGAGGGTTTTGACCGGGGGCTCGGTTTTGCATATTGTAATTCCATAGATCTCTGTTAGCCATTACGCGATTGAATATTTTTATGTTATGATTTTGTGTTGAAATTTTTTTATGAAGGAATGAGAAAATGTGGAAACATATGTACACCGGATATCCGTCGGATTTCCACTAGAAAACCGTCAAAACACTCCAACATAACACCCCACCAATCCCTTCGACCACTGCAGACGATTTATTAACCACTCAAACTTTGCCGACATCGGAAACCGTCGGCATTCCGTCGGAAATCCGTTACATAATTCTGACGACATAGTTCCGTCGGAAATCCGTCAGTACAGCTGACCAATCAAACTTTGCCGACATCGTGTAGTCTGAATTCCGTCGGTAATACGGACGGAATACCGACGGTTTATACATATAACTTACTCGTGGGAATTTGATACGTGCTCACCAATCCATAAAGAAGATTCCACATCAACAATAGTGCCTGACAGCCAGTGCTCGCCAAACATCAACCACATTCCAAAATTGTCGTCGGAATCGGCATCTCAGTGCGAAAATACACTAAAAATATACCCACATACTCGTGGGAAGATGATTCATGCACTCCAAAAAATGAAGATGGGTTCGGTTTTTCTAATCACAAATACGATAATCAGGCAGAATGTCTTGACCAGAAGTGGGTTGTCAAAGCCGTCCAACCATATCAATTCACTGAACCGTCATATACTTACGGTGAAAGTACTTCAAATGAATGTAAGGATCAGTACTATGATTTTGAATTCGCCCAAAGCCCAGAAAAGCCAAACTTAAATATAGATGTTGATGCAATCAAAAGTGAATTGTGCGACCGATTTTTAGATTCTCCACCAAATATAAAAAAGGGAAAGAAAATCACTAAATGGTTCTAACCAATGGTAAGTTTGGAGTGAATACAGACATATGGTGTGTAAATAAATATTGTCTATTATGTACTTGTACCATAATCGTTGTGTGTTTAATTTTTGCAAGTCTTTACTCTACCTGTGAATTAAGTTGTTTTAAATTTTATGTTTTATTAAATGTAATGTTTTATTGGAGTTGCATAATCAAAATATATCGTTAATTAGTAATCGGAATTGCTTATATACTATTAAATGTCAATGATATACTAGATTCGTCCCCATATTCCTTTAAAACTATATCAAACCCGAGTTCGAATCCGTGGTGGTCAGCAATTTTATTGTTTTCTTATTTGTCTGTCATAATACTCAGATTGTCTTCCACAATCGGATTTGTTAATGAGCAAAGCCAAAATATTGTAAATTTTTTTGCCTGAATCACACATTTATTCATAAATTATTAATCTGAATCTCCTAAATCTCCTGATCCACTTTCACTAGGGATGGAGTCAGAATCACACATTTATTCACACGACATTCATAAGCACACATTTATTCATAAATTATTAATCTGAATCTTCTGATCCACTTTCACTAGGGATGGAGTCTGAATCGTCGTCAAATTCTTCACGTATTTCCTCTTCGTCCGAATGCACTAGATCATCTCCGATATGTGTGACATCAATGACAAGGTCAATGTTATCCATCTCCCCAACATGTGACATTTGTATACTTTTCGATGGTTGTAGAGCATCATGTTCTGGAACTCCATATATTTTTCTTCTCGGGTTAATTGGAGTTACTATGATCCAAGGATTTGTACGATAGGCAACTCGAGGATATGGAATATAGCAAACCTATTAATAAAGAGTGGATATTGTTAATATACGTGAACAACAAACCTTAAGTATGAGTACGTAGGTAAACATATTATTGTATTGATACCTGGTCTGCTTGAGACGCAAGGATAAATGGATCGTAATACTGATGTTTCCGGCTTGAATTTATCGAAATAACAGCAAGAGGGTCAACTCGAACCCCTCGACCATTGGATGGAGCATACCAATCGCACATAAACACAATGCACCTCAAGTCCAACATTCCTGGATAGTTGATTTCCAAGATTTCTTTTAAAATCCCATAGTACATGGTATCACCTGATTGCGATGAAATACCATAGTCCGAATTTGACCTTTGACGTCCTTCCTCACGAATCCTGAACGAATATCCCCGAGTGCAAAACTTAGGATATGAAGTCGCGGTGCTGTGTAAGCTATGAACAAGCTCCACTAACCATGCCGGGATTGATTGACCATTTGCTAAACTTTCGGAAACCTAAAAATGACGGACTAATTTTTGCACTAATGGAATTCCGACGGACCATCGGTTACCGACGGACTAATGGAATTCAGTAATATCATTTCCGACGGACTAATGATATAAGTAATATATCAGTAACATATGAACGTGAAAACCTGGAAAAGTCAGAGTAAGTAATTTCCGTCGGAAATCCATCACAAACCTCCGACATATCACCCCACCAATCCCATCATCCACCACCGATGATAGGGTAACCACTCAAACTTTGCCGACATCGGTTACCGACGGATTTCCGACGGACTAATGGAATTTGGCCTTCCTTCGGAAATCCGTTAGAAATTTCTGATGGATTTCCGACGGAATGTGGTATTTATATATATTATATGGCCGGAAAATATTATAAAATATATAAATAACAAATTCCGTCGGAAATCCGGCGGATTGTGTTATTTATATATTTTACTTTATTCCGGTATAAATATTATATAGAAATACCACATCCCGTCATAATGTGGTCCACAAATAAAACATTTGCCGTTCATATTACAAAATCAAAAGACTGTTTATATTAATAATTTATAAAACACCAACACACATGGATTTATTTTTTCTTCTTAAAGATTCCAAAACTACTACTTCTCGTCCCACTTCCCGATGGTGTATCCTTTAGACTACCGTACACAGTATAACTCTCGTAAGAGTCAGTATCCTCGACATACGAGTCTCCGTTAATATTAGAATTATCTTCATCGCTGTTATTTGGAGGAATACAATTTTCTTTCGTCCGTATAGCATCTATGTTTTCAAGCTTGATGTTGAGGTAAGTGTACCCAGTTCCGACTAGAACTTGAACCTACAAAATAGGCAAATATAATGTAATCTATACTTCATTTACTTAAATAAACATATTTCAAACTTACATTACTCAATACAACGACTGAGCCAACTCGTATATCAGGGCCAAAAGAAGCGTCTACACGCGCTTCTTTGTGAATATATCCGCCAATTCTCCCACGTGGATCCTACATCAATACATATTAATTTAATGTTTCAAGTAACAAAATATATCAATTGAATCATATTCTAAATTATAATTACCAATTACCTTTAAGACAACCATAGCGTCTCCCTCATCAGTACAATCGTACTCATCAATAATTGCAATTACCTACTTAATTTAACAGAACCGATTATACATATAACTTTCATATAAAACCTCTTCTACAATAAAGGTCAATCTCACCTTCCGAACAATGTCCAAATGATTTAAACAGTTAAGAATAACGTCCAATTCAACGGACAATACCCAATTTCTGGGAGTCTGCATTAACCTCGCTGGAAAAGTATAAACATTCTTGTAAAAATGAAACCTAACCAAAATCAGACTGAATTCGTTTCATGCTATTCAACAAACCTAATATTGTACCTGTGTCACGTAGGTGTTCAACTGCAGAAATCCAAGGATGGTCGCTAAATGCGGGATCTTCCGACATGCTGAAAAAAACCTGTTGTTTATTTTTTGGAATGTATTTTTTTGTTCTGATGAAATGCAGAAGTTTCCACCCATATATATAATACCGGAGTCCGTCGGAATTCCCTTGGTACTCCGTCGGAACTCCGTCCTATTCGTCGGTACAAAGTGACCAATCAAACTTTGCCGACATCGGAATCCGTCGGAATTACGTTACAAAATTACTACGACTTAGTTCCGTCGGTAATCCGTCGGTACAAGGTGACGGAGTACCGACGGAGTTCCGACAGTTTCCGTGGCCATCTGAAATCCGTCGGTACAAGGCGACGGATTTCCGACGGATCGATGGAAATCGGACGTCTGTCGGAAATCCGTCGGATATTCTGTCCGTCGGAAAAGTGGCTGTTTTCTTGTAGTGTAAGTAATCTTTTCATTGCATATATAATATACGATATTTCAAACCAGTGAACCACAAAACCATTGCTTGGCTGAATATACATGTAAAGATACAAAAAGATAAAATCAAAGAGCCTTTATTAAAAGATCTAATAAGTATGATTCAGAAAGACAAAAGTCCATCAGTGTAATGACAAAACTGTAACTCTTCGTTTAGTTCCCCAAAGTCAACAACCTCATTCTTGCTCTTGTAATAAATTTTGATCCGACTTGGAAACAAAACCTGGAAGATCACAAAATCAGATTGTATTTCATGAATCTTGATCGGAAACGATGGATAGTAACGGATCAACGATTCTTTGAGCCCAATACGATGCGTTTTAACCCAAGAAGATCCATTTGAGTCATTCATCATCCAAATCTCCATGCTTGGTTCAAGAGAATTGTAGTTTATCACCCAAAGATTCCCTCTGACGCCACATAAGCTAAGTTCATGATATTTAGGGTTGTCTTCAAAACATGGAGGTGGAGGTACAAGAGAGAACTTCTCTCTTTCTAGAGAAAAAGACAAGATCTTTGGAACATTTTTTGTTGTCCAATAAATGAATCCATTAGCTTGAACTGGGGGGTATAGGTGTAGAATGTAAGGACATTGTTGTTCTTGTGATTTCCATGGAGAGATCTCAAGATGATGTTTGTTGTTTTTTCCTACGATGGTAATGGTGAGTACTTCGAATTTGCAGATTGGGTTATAAGGAAGGAAAAATCTAATGATTTTGTATTGTAATGTTGAAGAAACGAAGCCGAATGCGATAACATTAGGGGAAGAAGAAAAAGAAGAGGATTTGGATATTTCTAGGATTTTTTGGTTAATAGGGTCAAAAAGAAAGTGTTCCTTGTCGGACACGAAACAGAGAAGTTGATGATTAGAAGAGAGAACCCTAACTCTATCTCCAAGAAATTGTTTTGTGACGGGTTGTTTATGGTTTGGTAATACGGTGAGGGATGTACGAAAAGCAGTAAGAGTACGAAAAGCGGTGAGAGCGGTAAGAGCGGCGAGAGTGGCGTCTTGTGGTTTGGTGAAGAGGAAGAGTTTGAGGTCTACGGTGAGTGATGAGCGGAGAGAATTGAAGGAGGTGAGGATGGAGAAGGATTTTAGGGCAAAATTGTGGTGGAGATGGAGGAGGTAGGGTTCGGAGATTATGGAGTTGAATTGTTTTGAAACTAATCGGAGTTTTGGTAATGTTTTGCCTGGAAGAAAAGAGAGGATTATGAGAATAACTTCAGGAGGCAGAGAAGAAGAGAACATTTTTGGAAAGCATCGGAGAGAATATTGAAGAGATCAATTTATGTATATATATGTGTATGCGTGGTCGCCAAGAATTCAGGGTAGGAATTTAATTGAGAGTAGAAGGCAAGTATTCCGATTGTAACTTTTACTTATTTAATTTTGTAACTTTTACAAAATTTACAGCATGAGTTTTAATATTTCATTACTAATCTAAAAAATTCTCTTTCTTTAAATATTATGATTTTATTTGAATCATTAATTTACATCGTCCAATGTATTACTAATGATATGTTAATTTACAACCTTTACTGTCACTTGTAATTAAAATAAAGTCACGAAATACATGACTTGATCTTCTCCTCCATATATTCTCGATAATTACAAATAAAGGTGCTCATAGTATAGAAGTTTCATATATCATAGCCCATATAAACACCAAAATATAATTAATAGATTTTTTAATCTCGTCAACCATATATATATATGCCCATAATATATATTCATATGCATGCATAATTTTTTTTTTTTTTTTGATATACCCTATCGGCTATCCGGTCAGCCCCAGGAGAAACGCACCTAAGTGCTACATTGTGGACTACGAGGGACCCGAATGCCTACCACACTGCCTGATCCGAGGTAATGCCTCCTGCATTTCTGACTATCATGTAAACCAATTGGGCCGGGACCCAACTGACAGACTTCCCACAAATTGGTGTTCACGCCTCATAAGGGAATCGAAATCGGGTGCTTGGGAATCTCACCCATTTCACCTTAGCCCACCACTACCACTCGACCACCAACGTGTGGGCTGCATTCATAAACTTAATAAATTTTTCTTCTTCTTGTCAACCATATACATATGCATATATGTGTATACAGATAAGCACGATACAGTACATTTTAATGGAGAGATTAAAGACAAAAGTAATTGGAGTGAAAATGGAGGAAGGTAAATTTCAAATTGTAAAAACAAATCAAGGCCGTATATATATGAACGTAAATTCAATTTTCTGTCTCCATATATATTAATTTACGCATAGCCGTTTTGTGCTAGATGGATAAATGTGTGAATTGTGTTGGTTACAATATTAAATGTTTCATTTTAATGGGTAAATTTTCAATAGAAAATAATTCAATGTCGTATATGCACTACATCCATTTCAGTCTCCGTGTATTTTAAACTTGCGCATAGCCGTTTACCGGTTAGATATGAGTACGTGTGAATTGAGTTGGTTACAATATTTACTGTTTTCATTTACTGTAGCCTATATAGGTGATTCGAAAGTGCAATAAATCAGTAGCTGAATTTAGGGGTGGGCATTCGGGTACCCGTTCGGGTTCGGATCGGGTATTTCGGATTTTCGGATATTTCGGTTTAGAGATATAATACCCATTCGGGTATTAGAAAACTTCGGGTCGGGTTCGGATTATCCATAATACTAAAAAATTGTCAAAAATATTTAAAAACTACTTCAAAAGTTTATAATTACCTCGCTTTCTTTTTCATTTGGTTCAATTTAATTATTTGGTATTCGAATTATCCAAAAATACTCTAAACTAGATAACAAAAAAAAAAAAATTGTAATATTACAAATAAGAACATAAATTGGTTATTTTTACCGAAATGTATATACAATATCCAAATTGATAAAAAAATAAAGAAAAAATTATAAAAATTACATAAACTATATGAACACACCCTACTTTAACTCTAAATATATTTAGGTTTGTTTATGTTTTGTATATTTCGGGTACCCGTTCGGTTATCGGTTCGGTTCGGGTTCGGTTTCGGGTTTTTCGGTTTTAAGTATGGAGGATCCGTTCGGATATTTTTAAAGAATCGGTTCGGATTCGGTTCGGGTAATTTCGGTCGGGTTCGGTTCGGTTTTTCGGTTTCGGATATTTTGCCCACTCCTAGCTGAATTCTTCTAAAGTAGATAAATAGTACTCAATAAATAGATAATTCCTTCAAATTTAATCGTTAGAGTAGGTATAATTAACAAAATGTATATTTCAGTTGTGAAATATAATGGAAAAATATAATTGGAAATCGGTTTGCTTCTCTAGTAGCATCCCAAAACACTCCTTTATCTTGTGGTTAGCGATGCGTGACAGATTAACTATAAGGGACAAGTTGTTGAATTGGGGGGTTACAAGTTCCTCTAGGTTGTATTTTATGTAATAATGCTCCGAAAACTAAGATGCATCTATACTTCGATTGTACGGTGTCAACTCAGATCCTCAGGAGGTTGTTTGTTCACCACTCTTTGAACCCTCCTCTCAGCTTCCACGTCATTTTCAATTGGCAAAGAATTGCTCAAGCTCACCTAGGATCAAAACAATCTGTGGAATTCTACTTCAAACGAGATATGGAAGGAAAGGAATACAAAGCTACACTCAACAACCTCTCATCCATTAATTTTCAAAAAAAAAAAAAAAAAACAACCTCTCGTCCGGCTCCTGTAATCATCAAAGAAATCAAGTATAGTATGAGAAAGAAGCTGTATGTACTTAATTGAAGCAATGTGACCATTCAAGGTACATCTCCCCAGATCTCTTACCTAGCACTTTGGTTTGAGTTCTTCGAGTTTCACTCTTGAAATCCCTTCTCTGTTGGCTAGTTAAACATTCTATGTGCTCAAGGCTATAGTATGTAGTAAGTGTGACCTACTCTACTTGTCTGCGTACGTGCAAGTTTCTTGAGAGATTGTTCTCATTTTCTTCCTTCTTTTTTATCCTCTCTCTACTTCTTTGTAACGGAGATTTTAGTTCAGATTAGGCCTACCCCTTGTCGCCTTAATCTTACTAGAAATGGTCTCCATGTAAAAGGGATTAAGCGAGAGTCATTTGGATAGTGAAGTTTAACTGTCTCTCAAGTAGATTCATTGTTTGAACATCTCTGCCTAAAGCAACATCTATGCATAACAGTGGTAACTTAGAAGTGCCAATCCATTGAGCTTTCAAGTGTAAAGACAAGATTTTATAGTAACTGAAACTCTCTCATCATCAACTAGTCTCTGAATCTAGATGATAAGGTCAATTGTAATATATTGATTGAATCATCTCTAATTCTTTTTGGGCTTTTTGTCTTCTTCTTGTAGTCTGCCTTGATTGATGATGATGAATACATCACCTCAATAGAGGGAACATACGATGATGATGTTCTGCCGAAGTCGAAAGCTTTGTTTTCTTTAAGATTCCAAACGTCAAAGAACAAAGAGTCTATGCTCTTTGGGAAAGCAATTGGCAAGAGTTTCATCATCCAAAGGGAGGGGTTTCACACCAAGCTTGTTGGTGGACAAATATCTACCGTATCGGCTTTGAGTATGTTGATGACAATATCAATGTGGATGGAGGTGACACGGTGTACCACCGCTGCCAACAAAGCCAGTGTTCAGAGAGATAGTTTGTTCTCTCATCTCTAATTATTTTTGTCTAACTTATCTAAAACACTATTTTGTTTTTAATAATTTCCTATTTTTGCTTGTAGTTTGAGCTCCCTGTTGATGATTACATTACATTAGTCAAAGTAGGCATGACATACTACAATCATCACACTCTTTCCGTTACGGTGTTGGGAGGCAACGGCATAGGCTCAAATCTGGACCCGGTTTTGGCTTCCATGAAATTTGCCAACAAGTTCGTTCTAGAGAAGAGAGGTCATAAGATAGTGGGATTCTTTGGAAGATCTTCCAAGTTTCTCGAAGAAATTGGTGTTTACGTAGAGCCAATTTAAGTATGTTGTTAAATCCGTAATTTGCCTTGATCTATCACTACTCTTGAGCGGTTAATTTGTCTCTTTCTATCTCTATGATTTAAGTATGTTTTCTTATTTTATTATTTTGTTTCTTGTAATGGAAGACTAGTACTACTATCATTATGAAGTTTGACTGCATTTTAGTTTTGGTTTTGTTCAAGTTTGTCTGCTTATTTTGTCGGTAAATTATTGAATTCCTCATGATAGTTGTTAGCCATGAAGAAAACTAAACTTAAGAATCCCATTTGCTTCTTCATGTTGAGATATCAAGCCTTTACCTATAGTGCTGCTTTTTGTTACAATGAAAGATGAGATCATAAAGTTTTTGATGTGCAACTAGAGTGAAAAAACTATACTTTTCAACTTCATATATAGACTAGGTTTTCAATAGTTTCTGTGATAAATAGACTATAGTTTTATCATACCATTCAAAAATAAGGTAGACATACATTCAGTGCCGGTCCAATCATTTTAGATGTCCTATGCATATATGTTAAAAAGTGTCATTTTCGTACGTTTTCCAGTAGCGTAAAAAAAAGTAATTTAAGTTAAAAAAGCACATTAAAGCTCCATTATACCGTTTATAATTCCAAATAGTTAGTAAGAAATAAAAAAACAACAAAATATAATTTATTTTTGAAATATTGCTCTCTTTGTATTTTTGCTAGCAAAATCATTAATTAAACTCACGTTGTCGAGTTTTTCAACCATCTATGTTTCAATGGATGACAAAAATAACTCATTCAATCTCTCTTGTCACATTATAGACCGCAAATAATTTTATTATCAGCTTCAACTTCGAGTTTTAACAAATAATTTCAAATTAATTTTTAAAATGAGTAATTAACATGTTTTCTTAGAGAAGGCTATAAACACTTAAAAAAACATTTAAAAAAAAAAAATCTTATGAATATTATTATTGTAGAAAAAGTTTCTAATTTTTTTAATTATAGCTATAACAAAAATTTAACTAAAAAATGCCCTCTAAATTTAGGACCCTAAACGGTGACTTCATTGGTTTGTCCTCTAGGCCGGGCATGCATACATTGTAAAATTGATCAGATCACATTTACCATTCTGATACATTGTAAAATTGATCAGATCACATTTACCATTCTGATAGTTTTTCGATTTCATGAACTGGTCTGGTCTGGTCTTGGTCCTTAAGAAGAGTAATCATGCATGCAAAATCTAAAAAAATTATAAAAAGAATGAAGAAGCTCTATGTTGCTTTTTCCAATCACGACCTCTAACACTCTGAGCGAACGAGAGGCTCTATCGGATCAACTCGAGCTAGTCCTTATATTTATTCGCTAACCGTGCTCATATTTGGATCCTCCTATCCTGATAGTGGCTCCAAGCTGGCTCAAACAATAGCCTTTTGAACCTGAGAGAGAGAGAGAGAGAGAGAGAGGCATTTGATAAGCCATAGATACAAACATACAAATGATAAGATGGCACATTTCAACGTGCTCTTTACGCATCAATGACTCTTTATACAAGAAACAAGTTTTTCCACCAGTCTTAAAGAAAATAATATTCAGATTCGAAATAAGAGCATACCAACAAAAAGGTTTCGGTGTCTTCTGAATGCATCCATTGAAAGAGAAGAGGGAAGATGCGTCAAAAATGAGTAAGTAAGAAAAGCCCGAGAGCATTAAAGAGTGGCTCAATGAATCTTAGCCAAGCCTCTTTATTTCTTGGTTGGTTGGCGTTCCAAATGGCCAAGCATCTCGTTCTTGATCCTCTCGTACCTAAAAATCAAAAATGAGCAAAAGAAGAGCTGAAAATAGTAGAGCAGTCAAACCACGGGCTACGGGGATTATTTGGCTCGAGTTTAGTCACAAGACGCACAGATAACTCAACAACATGTATCAAAATCTCATCATTGGAAGCTATATCATCGCAACACGCATCAAGAACCGCTTTGACCACCTGAACAAAGCTTATCTTACCCTGCCCCTGATAACGAACAAAGAGAAAGCCTCAATCTCACTATACCTTAAGCTACTAGTAAATTCATAAAGCTCAAACTTGGAGGATATTGCATCATGTTATACCCTGCAATTTCAAAAGACTTACTTTGACTCCAGGAATGATCTAGTGCTATCAAAGCACAAGGAATCACCAAAGTTGCAAAATTTCGTCTTATTTAGAAATAACCAATAAAAGGGCGAAACGCAGAGTACAATGGAGAATGAATCACCGGAGAAGACGGCTATGGAGGTCAGATGTTGTCTTCGACATTTTTCCAAAACCCAAAGTTGAGCTTCTTCACTTGTGCTCTCTCTATAGACAAGCACCATCCAAACGGCGCCAATTTACGCGTTTTGGTGATATGATAAAAGGGCCTTAAGAGGTTTCCCTATCTTTTAAGCCTTTCCTATACTAATGACCAATGGCTAATGACATGTTATCTTTCAATTTCCATTTTTACTATGACTTGTAATTAATAAATAGCTTTCTTAAACTATCTCTTGATATAGAAAAAAATATTTGTTTTTACCTTAAATTTGGGCATAATTTGCAAAAATGTCATCATTCTCTATTCATTTATTTATACAGTACCACAAGTAAATTGTCAAACCTCAATTATTTTCTTTGAAAAATATATTTGAAGAAAGTACCAATCTTCATCGATCGGCTCTTGAAATAAAGAAATCCTAAATTTCATTAAAGATATAAAACCCAAAAATTACTTTAAATTAATGCTATTTTTGAAAAACTGTAAAATGATATATCTTGAAATTTCTTTGGTTGAATTATTTGATAATTTTTTAATTCCTTTAATGAAGTCAATAATTTATTTAATTAATTATAAAAAGTGTTCTAAAAAGTCTTTTAGATGTCAGCAACCTTTCGGAATAGATTACTGATCATAGGAAGAGGGCGGGCCAAAAAAGTGTTAAAAGGATGATTCTACAGATCAAAGCTCAAATACAATCATAAGGTTGGGAAAAAACGATATAGTTTACACCGATAAATGTTCCATGTATTATTATATCAAATACGGAGATGGAGGAGGATGAATGCGGAATTGAATAAATAATATCAAAATTACATGTAAGTTCATTTTTTCTTGTCCCGCACCTACCCGTCCTGCACCTCACCATTCAAAGCCTCAAAGCCCAAAGGTCAACGTTCGAAGTTGAATTTTAATTATAGATCATGATTTAGTATATAGAGTGATGTAAAGAAAGAGAGGTAGTGAGCGCCAGGAGTAGTACTGTAAAACTGGAGTTTTTGTCCTACGAAGAGCCAACATTTACATATATGGTCTCCACACTAACATATTTCCAAAAGACTCACTTTTGTTTTTGATTGTTATTGATACTTATTTCACTGTCCATTTTACCCTACCATTTGCATGATGCTCCATATGCATGTCTGCGTCTACAAGCACATTATACACTATAACACGAACGATCACTTCTGACTGTGACTATATTTTATGAAATTTTTTAATTAAGTTTTTTCGTAGAGATTAACACTTAATCTTCCATAGCCTTGTTTTCATTTCGAATACATTGACTAAGTCTAAGTGGATGTCACTTTTCCTCACGGCACATTAATTGGCATATCACCATATCCTGTAATTTTCTTCTTAATTGAACATTCTTGATGGAGAAAATGGCTATCATGTGATGTCTATAATCCAGTTAATAATTGACATCTATTTTGTAATTCTTTTTTTTCGCTAAAAATTTATGCAAATTTTATTATTCCAACTTCCTCTGTATTACTGTATATATGTAAATTATGCATATATATATATATATATAGATGCATTGGATGGATCCGTGTATATATTATAAGTTTTTAGGTGTCAATCATATGAAAATATCTTAGAATCTGAATATCTGGTCATGTGATTGCAAGTATTAGTTATAACGCAATGCATAAAGTTATTTAGGTTTTAAACTCAAAGTATCATATACATTACATAAAACAAATACAAAAATCGAATATCATTTGACGTTCTTTGTGAATCAATGTGGCATATCCGTTAATCAATTAATCAACCACTCAAAACATATTTGAAGAGTCTATACGAAAGGTTTGATGCCAAAAGAGAAGGGGAACATGGTTGGACCACACTTCTTTTTGTATTATTAAAATAAGCCAACAAATTTTTGTAAAGAGAAAATTATTAATAGTATCACCCAACTTGTGGGGAATATCTAATTTGGGTAGTTAATTTCTCAACTAAAACTTGCTTTAAAAAACAAAAGAATACTAACATTTAGTCAATTACCATCATAAATAGTTAACTGGTACTATATAGTGAGTTAATGGTGAGAGATGTTAGAGCCATTATTCCACTATGGCGTTGATTTGAGTTTCATAAGCTTTTGTAAGTTCTTAAGTTTTTGGTTTGTTAATTTTGTATAACGCATCACAAATACGCGATGAACAATGCACTCGGCACTCGGCATTCGGATAACAAACAATGCGCATCTCAGAGACATTGCTGTCCAAGATAATTTAGACAACTATTTTGCTAATGGTTAATTGAAAAATACTACTTCACTTAAAAAACCAAAAGAACATATCTTACCTATTCAGTTTTCTTATGTCTATATGAGCTTTATTAAATGACAATTTGTTGTGATGTAAAAATAAAATGCAAACATTCGAAGTTTCATTGTAACAAACGGTATAAACACTGGGACTTTGACCCAAAAAAAAAAAAAACACACTGGGACTATTATCAAAATCTTTTGTTTTTTTTTTCAAAATCATATTTCTATTCATCATGTATATATGATATTTATTCATATAAACAAATATTACATTCAAAACCCCGTTGAAACTAATCATCAATATCATTATATGGGAAAAAAAAACTATTATACAGTCCACTTTTTTTGGAAATTAATAAATACTATGTTTCAGCCGCAAAATCACTATATATATAATTATACAGCTAATGCTACTCATGTCCTCCTATCAAAATAAAATATAACTATATCAACTAAAAACCACATATTTTCTTAGAGGCGTAGACGTAGACGTAAAATGGGCATACTTAAGTCAATATAATGATAGCAAATAATAATATTAAAAAAAAACCTTCAAGGGTATTATAGAAGGTGGAAATTAAAAGATAAGAGGATTATATTTTAACATCAAGATGAACATGGTAGTTGACGAAACCACCTTGTTCTCAACTTTTAAAAAGAGAGAGAGAAGAGAGAGAGAGAGGGAGAGAGAACAATTTTTTCATAGCAACTAGAGGAAGGATCCAAAGGGATCGCATTGATCATAATTAAGGTGAATTTTTTTCCTATTATTTTCTAAATTTTTAGCAAGAAAATTGCTTGGATTTGGATCATGCCATCTCTTTGGATTCATCCTTCGGTAGCTTTTCGATCACATGGTTTTAAGAAATCAACCAGCCAAATCCTTTGGTGGCTTAAATATTCTCCGAACGCTTTGATCTTAAGCCAATACTAATATAGGATAGGAACTCTCTTTTTACAAGTAAGTTTTTATTATTTTTGACCGCATGCCAAGGAGATACCTACCTGATTTTCTTTCCCTTCTTCATAGATTTTTGGGATAGAATTTCCAACTGAAACTAGCCGAGAATCTATGAATTTCGACTATACAATTTCGATAGTCATTTTAAATTGATTAAATTTTCTTGAAAATCCATGGCCATTTCTTTAATCTTTCATTGAAATATACATACATACATACATATATATATACATATATATATGTATGTTATATCAATTATTTCTACACATGTATATAAACTTTATATTCATTAAGACTACTTTGTAGTTGTACTATGCTTACTAGTTTGAATTCCTAAATCTCGTTAAATTACTCATTATGATGACATGTAACATAATAAGTAGTGTTTTTGTTGTGTTATTGACAAACGAGAAATATATTTCAACATTTCTAACATAAACGAGAATTATGTCGCTAGTTAATATCTATCCAATAAAATAAAATTTGTAACAACTTTACAAACTAATTAATCGCAAATTCTTTTGCAAGTCTGAATATAACATCCTTCACAACATTTGTGATGGTCTAGAAATGCAATGAATGAAAATTTATGTTGGCTTTAATCGGATGTTTGGAGGTCTCTAGCGCCTCATCTTTTTCTTCTATTTAATTAAAATCAACATTTCGTAATTAATGTAAAATCAAAAGTAGGAAGTAATTTTCGTATTAAAAATCCAACTTATTTGAAAATATCAGTTACATGTTGGGGACAACATCATTAGTTACATGTTGACTACAACTTATTTGCAAGCATAGATAGGGCATATCGTACATACAATATGCATATCTTCATTTTTTTGTCGTTCGTACAATCATTTTACTCCCCAATATAAACTCATTAGTTTGCATAGAAGAAGTAAAAGAGCAACTAAATCCTTAGAAAAAAGTGCTTTAAAGATCACCAGTTCAACTCAACTTGAGAAATGTGATTTACTTCTTAGAGCATCTCCAATGTATTAAACCATATTTTACACTAAAATGGTGTAACACCAAAATGGTGTTGGATTTTACTCCAATGTATTACATAATTTTCTACACCAAAAAAGAATATTCTAAATTAATTCTTTTATAAATTTACAAATTAACCCATCTACTTTTTTTAGTGTAATAAATTATAAAATCATTTAAATTTAACATTACATATGAAAGAAAAAATATAATACATCATATAAAATAAATGTATGTATAATAGATTTTGATTTGATAATCATAAAAATATTATATTTGGGTTAATTTTTCATCATTATATAAGTTTCTCTTTAAATTTGAAATTATTTATAATTTGAAGGACCAATTTATAAATAAAAAGTTCTACACCAAAATGGTGTTGGGTTAGAGAAGATTTTTGGTGTAAAATTGGTGTAGGGTTGGAGATGCTCTTAAACGTGGTAATATCAACGGCTAGCCCCGGCACCGAGGAGATAATGTATCAAAGATATGGAACTCAAAAGGTTTATAAAAAAAAAAAACAAACAAAAAAAATCTTTTAAACTAAAAATAAAATAAAAACAAAATTATGGCACTAAATTTGATGTTGTTTAGGTGCAAAAGATTTTGGTGGACCGGCAGATGTATTTAGGGCTGGGCACTAATACTCGCTACTCGTCCCATACCCGTTACTTGTCCAATACTCGGCTTGAAAAAACAAGTACTCGTCATTATCAAGGCAAATAATAAGTAGTATAATTTAGATACTTGCAAGTACGGGACAAGTAACAAGTACTAAAAAAAAATCAATACTCGGCTTGTATTACTCGTTACTCATTATGTAGTTAATATTTTATATAAATATTTTTGTTATACTATTAAGTTTTTAGATAAACTTAATATAAATTATATATTTAGATTAAATTTTAAACCGATTATGAAATAATACAAACAAAAAGCAAGTTCAAAAAAATAGTATGCAAATAACTCGCAAGTAGTTTATAAGTACTCGCAAATAAACAAGTAATTTAACGGGGCAAGTAACTTGCAAGTAAGCCATTTTTTAGCAAGTACTTGTAATTTCGGGTACTCGTTTTTAACAAGTCAAGTACAAGTATGAAATTTATATTACTCGTACAAGGCAAACCGGGTAACAAGTACACTTAAAACAGCAAGTACTAGCCTTGTGCCCACCCCTAGATGTATTTATTCATATGCGACATTTGAAGTCTATGGTCTCCTTCTACCCTTACATTTTCCTATTTACGTACATATGCTTCCAGTTACTTCTATGAGACTCAAATTTCATAGTTTTATATTTACTGTATCTTCGTTTTCTATAGGTAAATATTCCAAAATACTACAACCAAGAAGAAACAAGAAAGAAAATTGATGTTAAAACGGCTAAGATATAGTTTGTACTGTTATATACTGTGTTTGTGTCGCATACTCGCATATTTCCCTCAATGGGAATGTGAGAGCCAATGTGATGCTTAGTTTTCTCATGGTGAATTTCTCTTGCTATCCATGCAAATTCGTGGGCTTAAATGTTCTTATCATATATTATTATTTTGCTAAGAACTCTCTTATCTTATTGATCTCTACGATTCTATCTATGTTTGTTATTAAGATTAGATCCATTATGAATTATCACCCAATATCTATATGCTTTTTTTATTTCTTGAAATGTTGTTATAAGAAATTTCTAGACGATAGTGTGGTGGTGTTTTGAACATAAAACAACTATACACACATTTAGTTCAAAACGTTAGATGATTATATCTAATTAATTATAAATTTTTTCCGGGTTCGTCATATATCTAATCATCTTCTATTTAGTCTAAATATACTACAAATGATTTTCTAAATATACTAATCATCTTCTATATCTACAAACGTATTGAATCTAACTACGTGCAACACATATTATTGAAATAATAATTCCACGACCGAAAACTCTTCTCGATCGCAAAACATGTTCCGCGATATATGTATCTAGAGCTTGACTGGTGTACAGAAAATTCCAGGCAGTTGCGGTTTTAAATGTTATTGAACATTTTCTACAACTGATATAGCGGTTAGATATTATTGTGTTTACATGATATTTATAATTGGTTGACTAACGAAAGTGATAGATATTAAACATTAAATTCACAATATAAACATATTGTATATTTATAAAAACATCAAAAACATGATATTATAATTAAAGACAAAAATCATCAATTCAATATATAATCAGTAATGAAAAACCATGCTTATAATGTTTACATTTATTGTTTAGTTTTCTTTAGTTTGGAGGAATACTATGATTTTATTAATAAACTGTTTTCGTTCGAGATATTATTAATATTTAATTTAAAAATCAGTTCCGCATTCTCGAGCGACGAAATATATTGTCACAACATACTATTTTTTTTTTTTGTAATCGATTTTTGACTCATTGTACTCTGAAAATATGTTGTTATCTTCTTTTTTCATTTATTTATCGAAACCCCACTTATCGCTAGCTAGCTGTTGTGTTTTACAATGAATGTGATTCTTTAAATACTATTAGAGCAAGCATTGTAGATAAATATGAAAGTGTCTAAATTTTTTTTTAGAACTAAATATATTAAATTTTAGGAGTTTTGAGTGTGTAAAAAAAGATCCGATGCATCTTGCTCAAAGAGATGCCTATATCTTTATACAAAGAGATGCCTATATCTTTAAACAAAGATATGTGATTTGTTCTTTTTTAAAATAATCTTGATCCACAAATTATTCTCGATCTATAGATTGTTTATGAGTGTTGAGTTTTACTCTTTATTTTAATAAAACAATATTTGAATCTTTCAAAACAAAAAAATATCAAAGAAAGTTGAATCTTATGGTGATGACGAGAATGGAGACGCATTTGATGATGGAGTTTACGATGGAGTTAGCAAAATTATTGCGGGGAACACCACGGTCACGGTGTTACGTATCTAAAGATAGAATTTATGGACGGTTGAAGCTCTTTCCCAAAAGACAATAGGGAAAGAGAACTTACCCAGTCGGTGCAATTAGAAAGGCGATTAGTTCTTAACCCTAGTCGCCGCCGTTGGCTGGCCTCACGCCGCCGGCGAGAAATCCCAACCACCTCCTCTCTCTTTAGGTCTTCTTCCATGCCTCACCTCTCGTCTTCTCCTTCTCTGGAGACCAAGGCGGGCTCGGAGTCCATCCCTTCAAATCTCCTTGCTGTGTTTTCTAGCGATTGGGCAGTTGCTTCTCCTCGTCTCGTCTCTGCTACTGTTCCGGCGACTTCTCCTTGTGCTAAGGAACTCTCGTCTTCACCTCCGGTTGTTAAATCCTCCCTAGATCTGGTCAAGACGACCTCAATTTCTGTGGAACCTCCGGCGCTGAAATCTTCGGTTTTGCCTAGCTTGACGAACAACCAGGTACCTGCTGTACCTGTAGCCCATCTTGTAGTCGATTCTCCGTTGAAGCCTTCAGATCCCGCAGTTCCATGGGCCGCTAAATTCAAGTCCTGTCTCCGTAACTTAAAAAGGTATCTCTTCCCTCTTTTCTAGAAGACGGTACACCTTCGATCGCAGCTCCATAATCTGTAATATTACAAAAATATGACATTTGGAAGGATCATCTAGTCGCTCAATTCCATGGAATGCCACCGACGGTTGCTAAGGTCATAAGGAAATGGGTTCTGGATGTAGGGAAAAATATCGATTCGACAGTATTCTTCTCGTACATTCCTCATTTTCATTCCCTCAGAAGTCATAAGGAAATGGGTTCTGGATGTAGGGTTTTGGCAATCCGGAAATTGCTCCTTCTCGCTTTCTAAATGGTCAACTTCGGTTAATATTGACCCTGAGCCTCTCCGAGTAGCTCCTGTTTGGGTTGTTCTCCGGAATGTTCCTCCTCCACTGTTCACATTTGAATTAATGAGTGTTATCGGATCGACAATTAGAGACCCTCTATACACAGAGAAACCCAAACTGGTTTTAAATCCCCTAAGATTGGTAAAAATCAAGGTTGTTCTCGATTTAGAAAATCCACGGCCATCGTTGATTCAGGTCGTGGATTCGGTTGGTAATTCGGTTATTATCGGTGCTGAGTACCTGCGTATCCCTCCCAGGTGCGCAGGATGTAGGGAATTTGGTCACCTTCAACTACGGTGCCCTTTTCCCATTGCTAAGATCTTAAAGCAGAAGGAAAGTTCAAAGGCTAAAGTCATTCTACATACCGTGGAGCAGAGACGAGGTTTTAATCAGGATGTCCTAGTTAATATTCCAAGGGACTCTTCTTTTCCTGTTTCGCCGCTGCCAGTTGTTAAGTCTAAGGGTGCCCCTTCGATCCTCCCTGAGGGTACTGGTAGCCTTGTTCACGGGCTAACGACTGATGTTGGGGGATGGACAGTCGTTGGTAAGAAGACCTCGGGTTAAGCCAAAGATGCTCCTCTCAAATCAACTTCGCCTCGAGCTGATGCTCGTATGGTTCAAAGCTTGCACTTATCTCCATCTATTGAGAACGACTGCTTAGAGTCCTCCCAATCTTCTAGGACCTTGGAGGTGGTAGTTGCAAGGTCAAAGCATGTTCCTACTACGACAATTGAAAATAAAAATGAAAAAGAAGGCTCCTTAACGTCTTCTAGGATTCTTGAAGAGGATGATTGCATTGTTAACTCGCAAGCTCGAATTCGTAACCATGAGTCTTCCAGGCCTTTATCTGTAAAACGTCTGAAGAAAGAACGAAGGAAGCTTAGTCTTGCTCTCTTTGACAAGGTTGTTTCATCTATAAAAGACCTAGTTGTTGCTAGTTCTGTAAACTCTGATCTGTCAGGGTCGCAGGGGCGTTCGCCTTCGCGAACAGTTTCCCCAGTGAATGTTTAGGCTTTTTAAGCCTTTTTTGAATCACCGATGATTTTTTGTTGGAACGTACAGGGCCTTAATGGCCATAATAAACAGACTGCGGTTTCTCGGTGGATTTTTGTTAATAGACCTCTTATAGGAGGCATTTTAAAAACTAGAATGCGTGAAAGTAATTCCTTGGCAATTTTGTCTAGGGTGGTTCCGAGTTGGAGACATGAGGTAACTATTCAGATGATGCAGAGAATGGTCGAATTGTGGTCGTTTGGAATCCGTGTTTGTCAATGGTCACCTATCAAAAATCGGACCAGTTGGTGCTGTGCGGAGTATTTAATCCGGCTACTTATCAGAATCTCACCATTGGGTTTGTATATGGAAGGAACCTGGAGTGTGAACGCCGAAGCTTATGGTCGACTTTGGTTAATATTGCTAGCTCCCCCATGTTATCTCAGTCCCCTTGGATCGTACTAGGCGACTTTAATCAAGTCCTGGTAACATCAGAGATGTACTCTCTTAATCCCTATAGTGGGTCGACCCGAGGTATGTCTGATCTTCATGACTATCTTACTGAAAGTATACTCTTCGATCTAGCTCTGCGTGGATGTCACTTTACTTGGTCTTACAGGCAACCTCTAGATCCTAAATCTCGTAAATTGGATAGGGCTCTTTGTAATGACTCTTGGATGGATGCAAATCCAAACTCTATAGCTGTTTTCGACGCCCCAGGCCCTTCAGATCATTCACCTTGCTTGATTCAGCTATCTGCTGAAACACATAGGAGAAAAACACCGTTTCGGTTGTTCTCGTTCTTTACTATGCACCCGGACTATAACAGATTATTGGAAGAAGCTTGGAATGATTCTTCCTTTTCTGACATGGGCATGGCAACTTTATTTTTCCGACTGAGAGACGTTAAGCACTGTTGCAAAAATCTAAATAGGAACTCCTTCAACAATTTACAAAAAAGAGCAAAGAAGGCTAGAGAAAAGGTTGAACAACTACAGATTTAGGTCCTTACAAACCCGACACAATTTCTCTTTGAGGAGGAAAGACTTGCTAGAGATGATAGTTGTTTTTGGGATGCGGTGGAGCAGTCATTTTATAAGAATAAGTCAAGAATTAGGTGGCTGCACGAAGGAGACTCTAATACTCTTTTCTTCTATAAATCATTAAAAGCTAACCTATCTTTCAATATTATCCATTTCTTGATGACTCCAGATAATGTTAAGATCTCTGAAGTGGGTCAGCTAAAGCTAATGGTGGAGAAGTACTACTTCGACCTTCTTGGCTGTCATAACCAAGAGGTAATCCCGTACTCTGTTGCACACATCCGGGCTCTGCATCCTTTCCGCTGCAACCCGACTCTGGCCTCTAAGCTTGCTGAAGTCTCTTCCCCCAAGCAAATAACTGCAGCCATGTTCTCTTTGCCTAAAAACAAAGCCCCAGGTCCAGACGGATTCACCGCTGAGTTTTTCACCTCTTCTTGGGCGCTGGTGGGAGAGGAAGTGATTAGAGGAGTTCATGATTTCTTTCTATCATCTAAGATGTTTCGACAAGTTAATACTACATTAATCATTTTTATCCCAAAGAAGGTTGGTGCTGATCGTCTAGCTGATTTTATACCCGTTTCTTGCTGCTCAATGGTTTATAAGGTCATATCTCGATTGATATCAGCAAAGATGAAAATGTTCTTACCGGTGGTGGTTCAGAGTAATCAGGAGGAATTCATTAAAGGAAGATTGCTATGTGAAAACATCCTGCTAGCCTCGGAACTGGTCTCGAATTTTCACATTCCAGGACCTATTACTCGAGGATGTCTTCAGGTCGATTTAACTAAGGCATATGATAGTGTGGATTGGAGGTTCATCATCAATATTTTGGAAGCATTTGATCTGCTTTTGACCTTTATTATTACATGGATCAAGGAATGCATTACCACTACTTCCTTCTCTGTAAATTTCAATGGGGAGCTTATTGGGTTCTTTCTGGGGAAGAAAGGCCTGCGCCCACGAGACCCTATATCCTCGGCCTTATTCGACATTGCAATGGACATTCTATCTAAAGATTTAGACAAGGTGGTGATGCAGAATTCTTTCGGCACTCATCCTCTCTGTCATGACCCTCTTGTAACTCATCTCACCTTTGCCGAGGATATGCTCCTTTTTTTTATGGGAAGTCTGAATCGTTAGAGGGAATCATGAAAGTTCTTAAAGACTTTTACTTAGCTTCTGGCTTGTCGGTCAACTTGCATAAATCCTTCCTGTTTCTTGATGGAAATAATTTCCAATTTACCACGGCATTGGCATCTAGCTTCGGCCTTACTCCGGGTGCATTGCCTGTTACATACTTGGGTCTCGCTTTGATGCCTCACAAGCTACGTCACTCGGATTATGAACCCTTGTTGGATTGTATATGACAGAGAATTTCGTCTTGGGCAGTAAGACATTTGTCTTTTGCAGGCCGGTTATAGTTGATCAAATCGGTATTGGGAGGAATAGTGAATTTCTGGGCTGCCGTGTTTCCTCTTCCCAAAAGCTGTTTGAAAGAGGTTGAGAGATTATGCAATTTCTTCCTCTGGTCTGGAGCTCCAAACTCGACGAGAGGAGTTAAAGTATCTTGGGAGTCCGTATGTACCCTGAAAGCAGAAGGTGGGCTCGGCTTGCGAAGACTTTCGACTTGGAACAAAGTATTCGGGCTTAAGCACATTTGGTTACTCTTCACAAAAAGCGGTTCCCTCTGGGTTGCTTGGATTAACAAAGTTTTGCTTAGAGGGCAGTCGCTCTGGGACGTCAACACAGATTCTCAGGGAAGCTGGATTTGGAGGAAATTACTAGGATTGAGAAGTCTTGCTAGACCTTATCTATGTTGTATTATTGGGTCTGGGACTGTTGCAAGCTTTTGGAATGATGATTGGACTGATCTCGGTCCTCTTATCGACATTACTGGTGCAAATGGAACTCGCGTATTGGGTATTACTCGTCACTCTACTGTTAACCAAGCGATGGGGAGAGACGGTTGGTTGTTGCCTCGTGGGAGACATCCAATAAATCTGCTTCTCAGACATGCTCTGCCTCATCATCTAATTCTTAATCCGTCATCTCTTGACGAGTTTAAATGGAGGAACACTCTCACGGGTACGCCGACTGATTTCTTAGCTTCGAAAACTTGGGTGATCCTTAATCCCCAAGGTTAACCTGTTCCGTGGTTCATGTTAGTTTGGTTCTCTCAAAGCATTCCGAAGCACTCTTTCATCATGTGGATTGTGATGCTCGACCGCCTCATCACTAGAGATAGATTAAGGAGCTGGGGCATCCAGGTACCAGATTCTTACCTTCTATGCAACTTTGATCAGGAGACCAAATCCCACCTTTTCTTCCATTGCACCTATGCGAACCGGGTATGAAGTTCTTTCTTTACTCATTCAAGATTTAACCACCCCTCTACTCTTGACGCAATATCACTTTGGATAAGCAATGCCTCAACGGATTCTAAGCTAAATGTGATTTGCAAACTGATTCTTCAAGCTACAATCTATGTTCCATGGAGGGAGAGGAATGCGCGATTACACAATTCCTGTATCCAAGTCCACAGATTGTGTTATCAAAGACATTCAGACTCTCATGAGGCAAAGACTAGCAGATTTGGATAGGGTAATCAGGCCTCTTCTCACCAATCTGCTGCCACTAAGTCATTCCTCACTCTTTGGTTTGACTACATTGAGTTCTTCAACCACCCGGCTCCTTGAACGATCATGATCACCTTGCTTCTCCTACTCGGTCCAGCTTTCGACTCAACTGGCCATTCATGTCTGCCTATCATGGATCTCTCATAAGAAAAAAATGGTTGGCTGCTATCTATGTTAAGCAAAATCATTTTCATCTACTCTCTCTCATTTGAAAACAATGTATCTCTCAAAATGTCTTCCTTTTGGAAATGGAATGGAAAAGAAATCGGTAAAAAATATTCATAACTCTCTCTCTCTCTCACTTTGTATTTGTTTGATTTGTTAACAAATTATTTTGTTTTGTGTGTTTACTCTAATTTTGGTTTGTAGTTGGTTTTTTTCTATTTATTGCAAATACAAACAACAACACGGTGTTACCGTGTTAGAGCTTGAGTTCTTGACATCATGCATGAAATCGTCTTAGGTGTTTACTAAGGCTTTTGTGAAGAGAGTAGCAAAGACCAAAATTATTCGATTTGAATGGGGATAGAACAAAGCTTGTTTTAATTTATGTTATAATGAAAATTCAATTAGTAAAAGTTGGTGTCTAAACATTTGGTTTCATAACTACAAACATTAATTAACCTTACATAATTTCTTGCACTACTATAAGTAAATGTCTGTGATTTCTTTCTTCTTTAAAAACCATTTCGATCTATAGATTGTTTTTGGGTGTTGATTTGAATCTTTCATAAATAAAAAAAAATGTCATAAAGAGTGGAACTTTTTGATGATGTTGTGAAGGGAAAAGCATTTGACGATGGAGTATACGACGAAGTTAGCAAATTGATTGTCTCTGATTCAAAGTAGTTCATTTGCCACCCAAATTTTTTTATTCATGGTGTTTACTACCCAAAAGTTATCAATGCTTCCTTCTAACACTTCTCTTGTGTACGTCATTCCCACAAAAATTTCCCACTTACCTGTGAAGGCACTGAATTATGCCTGTTGCAGAACCAACAAAGAAGAAGGGAGTTAAGACTCAGTGGTATCACAGAGACATGCTCAAGAAGTCAACGCATCTCAAAGTCAATAAGTCAAGTGACTTTTGGAGTCTTGAGCGTGCAAAAGAAGTTGTTTGGCTCGAGGAAGCAAGTTGCAAGAACTTGAGAAGTTCTGACAAGTTGGAAAGGGCAAAAAGTGTCTTAGGAACTTCCAGACGTAACGTGTAGCAGGTGAAACAGTAAAAAGTAAGTGACAAAACAAAGAGCCCTGGACGGACCGCTGGAGTTCAGGGGGAGGCTGCCTGTTTTATCCAGAAGGCTTTTGGGATGCATAAATCATTTGCGGATACTAATGTTTTTTGGTAGCTTTTTTTTTTCAACAAAAGATGAAAAAAGTGTCTCAATCTTTTAGGGTTCTAAGTGGAGAAGTTCAAGTTACGCAAGATGAAAAAATATGGTGGTAACTGATTATGATGTTTGGGTAGTTATTGGGTTTCCTTTTAGACAAAGATTGTTGATTATCTTTGGTCTGTTCTAGGTAATTAAGAGTTGTGATTAAGTGCTGTGTGTAACAGTGTTACAAGGTTTGTATAACGGTGTTAAAGGAAAAGAATTGTGTTATTTATCATGTATTGTCCGTCTTCATATCTCAATCCAATATTCTGAAGATATACCGTCTCTCATTTGGTATAAGAGCCTCTGTAACATCCGCAAACCAAATTGTCGAGTTTGGTACGGGGTGTCGATCGACACCATGGGAAAGTGTCTATCGACACCATTGTCAGAATCGGTTTTGGTTCGATTTAATTGTGCGATTTGACTCAGTTTGAGGGTTGAACCCTAGGGCTCTCGTATAAAACGTGTGCAGATGCATTTTGGCTGTATGAGACAGAAAGAAAAGTTGAGAAAGAGAGGAAGAGAGAATTCCTAGCGAATTGTGTATGTGGCTTGTTCTTAGGCTTGATTAGTGGCCTTTAGAGCAAGGTTTTGGTAGCGTGTGGTGTTGTTTCGCGTTTATTAGAGGGAATCAGTATTTTGTGTCGTTTCCGAGTCTGATTTCGTGACTCTCCTCGTTTGTTCCCTTTTCAATCCGTAATCGAGGTGAGTGCGTGATCGTGATCGTGGATATGGGATTACAATGTTAGGATATCGATTGATTGAATGAGTTGTTTTGATTGTTTCATGTGATGTTTATGTGTGATAACATATGGTTTGAGTCGTGATTGATCTCGTATGAGGAAACGAATAGAGTCTGCGAGAGGATTTGACTCGGTTTTGGTTTCTGCGAAAGGTGTCGATCGACACCTAGTGGTAGTGTTGATCGTCACAACTCTTTTTGATCGTGAGGCTCTTGTGCGAGAATGCAGTGTCGATCGACACCACCTATTTTAAAGGTCGTTTTCAATTGTTGTTGATTATTGTTTGATCTCGTAGATATGATAATCTATTCCCTTATTATGTATCCGGTAGACGGGATGACCGCTTCACTGAGTATTTGTGATAATACTCATGCAACTCTTATTTCCATGTGTTGCAGGTAAAGACAAAGTGTGATCGCGGAATCGAGGCATAGGAAGAGGATGATATGGTCTTATGTGTTGTTATATTGTTTAGTGAACCGTATGTTTAAGTTGCTAGCTTTGAGCATTCCTGAATTTAGTATTTGAATTATTTTGGAATATTGGTTATTTATTTCATGGAGTTATTGGATTGTTTATTTGGATGATTGAGTTATTGATTTCCGCAGTAGAAATTATTAGGTTTTAAAAAAAAAGCCTGGTTATTTCAGCCTCTCATCCAACTTAAGAGAAGCTTTGCTCTTCAACATGTAAAGATCTTGTGACATGGAGACAACTTCGGAAATATTAGGACTGTAGGAGCAAACAAAGCTATACTTCTTGACTCCAAGAGGTATGGCTACTGGAAGGTCAGAATGACACAACTCATACGTTCTCAAGGTGAGAATGCTTGGAAAACTGTAAAAGACAGCTGGGAAGTCCCAACACAACTCACTGAATAAGGATTCAAGATTCCCAAACCAAAGAACGCTTGGAATCTAGAAGGGAAAAACTTGTCCAAGTTCAATGCAAGGGCTTTGAATGTCATCTTCAGTGGAGTTGAGAAAGACCAGTTCAAACTAATTCAAGGATGTAAGACGGCCAAACAAGCGTGGGACATTCTACAGAGATTTCATGAAGGTACGTCTTTGGTTAATAACACACAGCTTGATCAAATTGCATTAAGATTTGAGTATCTCAGGATGGACTCAAATGAAACCATTGTCCAATTTAGTTCAAAGCTTAGTTCTATTGCCAATGAAGCTAATATTCTTGGTAAGATGTACAAAGATAAGAAACTTGTCAAGAAACTTCTGCGTGTTCTACCACAGAAGGTTGCTGCTTACAAGGTTGTTATAAGGGTTACTGGAAATGTTGAGTCTCCGAGTTTTGAAGAACTTGTTGGGATGTTGAAAGCTGAGGAAATGGAAGTTCATGACGAAAAGCAAGAGGTACCTCGTGTTAAGCCTTTGCAGCTAAAGAAGATACTATATACAAGTTTAAAGAATTGAAGGATGAGATGTCACTGCTGGTAAGGAACTTTGGGAAAGCTTTGCAAAGGATGTCATGGAACCAAAACTCCGAATCCTCAAGTCAGTACCACAAAAAAAAACGAGGCCACCATGGGAACTATAGACGAACTGAATATAAAGACAACTACAAAAAAGAGGTCCAGAGCATATATGGTATATGCGGTATATGCGGAGAGACTTAAAAAGAATTGATTTGGCTACCTATGTCACCAAAGTGCACTTATCATTTTGGTCACGAGTCTTGAGAGAACTCCAGAGTTAAGCGTGCTTGAGCTGGAGTAGTTTCAATATGGGTGACCTACTGGGAAGTCATTTCCAGTACCGTGTGAGTGAGATCAAAACATGGGAAAAGATCGCTTGGTGATTTTCAGGGTCAGTAAACATGACTTACGAGCCTCCCGGACTAATGCACCGACCGTCGAAGAGTATGGGCTCACGAGCCTGTGAGTGGACGAGGCCCATGGGAGGGGCGGTCGGGGTATTATAATTGGTAACGATCTTGGTATGCGCAACGAGGACGTTATAATCTGTTAGTGGGGCTGATTGTGACACCCTGATTTCAGAGCATATATGATATATGCGGTATATGCGGAGATGCTTAAAAAGAATTGATTTGGCTACCTATGTCACCAAAGTGCACTTATCTTTTCGGTCATAGGTCTTAAGAGAACTCCAGAGTTAAGCCTGCTTGAGCTGGAGTAGTTTCAAGATGGGTGACCTACTGGAAAGTTATTTCCAGTACCGTCTGAGTGAGATCAAAACATGAGAAAAGATTGCGTGGTGATTTGCAGGGTCAGTAAACATGACTTACGAGCCTCCCGAACTAATGCACCGACCATCAGAGAGTGTGGGCTCACGGGCCTATGAGTGGACAGGGGCCCATGGGAGGGGCGGTCGGGGTGTTACATTATAAATGTGAAGGAAGTGGACATATTCGACCAGAATGTTCAGGTACCAAACGCAAGAGGTTGAGATGTCTTGAATGCAAAGGGAATGCACACACCAAGGTTGATTGTCCTAATCTTCAAAAGAGATAAGAGAATTATCTCCTCAGCTTTAGTGACTTGAATTCTGAAGACAAGGACATCTCTTAGGAAGACGATCTAATCAACCTTGCTGCCTTCAATGCCACCACAAACACTCCTCGGATACCGTTAAACATAGATTCTGAAGATAATCAGGGCTCTGTTGATCTAAAGAAGGTTCTTCAAAAAGTATACGAGAGTTGGATCCAACTTGGTAATAACAATGCACAACTCCTCGAAGAAATCTCAGAGATCAAGGATGACCTCGATCATCGAAAAGAAATACGTCTTCGAAAAGAAAAGGAAGAGAAGAATCCGGATTGGATCAAAAAAGAACATTCAAAGTGTGTGATTGATGATCCAGATGTCATGATTCAAAATCTCAAAGCTCAGATATCTCTTGAACAAAAGAAAAAGCTCAAGGATTCAAAGAAGCTGTTGAAACGGTCAAGAAGTTAAGAATGTTGAACAATGTATCTCAACAACTCGATGACACTCTAGCTATGGGAGGGGAAAAGTCTGCTCACTGAGGACTTGGGTACACTGGATATATCAAGGAGCCAGATGGAATCAAAGAGAAAAAACTAGTGTCTGCTAAGCAAAACACCCGTATTGTTCATACTGGTGGTATCACAGACAAAGCACATCTCCCATCCATCAAATCAAAGGACAAAAAGAGTGTAAAAAAATAAGCATGTTCAAACTCCAAGAAATAAAAAGGAGGTGAAGAAGGATCAGAATGTCAGAAGACGATCAAAGAAGAAGTGATATCACTGTGGTAACACATGTCACTTCTTTGTGGAACCAGAACAAGTGCTGGATGGAACCAAAGCAACCTGGGTGTGTCTGGATGAAGAAAGAAGATCTTTACGAAGAAGTACGGTCAAAATTCAGAAGCAATCACCATAGTGGAGTGCCTGTACACGAAGTAAAGAAAGTACCTATCATTGCTAATTCGAATGGTGCATGTGAAGGGAGCTGTGTTGCTAACATGACATCTATTGATAAAGAAGAAAACAAGGCTATTAAGTGGTTGTTTGATAGGTGGTGTTCCAATCACATGACATAAGACAAAGGAAGTCTGTCTCATATCTCCTACACTACTCAAAGGAGTGGTGTGTTTGGAGATGACAAAACAGGGAATATACTGGGAAAAATAACAACCAATCACCAAAGCTTTCAAATGTGTATCTTGTTGCAATTCTCAAGGGAAATCTTATCAGTGTCACAGGGCTGGGTGACTCAGGGTTTAATGTCATCTTTGGAAATCTTCTGCGCCAGAGCGAAGCTACTGTCTTGGTCCTTCCTAAACAGTGTGATCAGATGTACCACATGTCCAAGCTCAAACTCCAACCCTATCTTTTGATATGGGTAAACCGACCTACGGAAGATGGGTGCCTTCTAATCTGCATCACCAATTAGGGTAATATATTTCTGATCTTAAAAGAAAATTACTTTTTCTTCATTAGGATACATTTATCTGTGTCATGACCTCTCCATGATGTTGTTTTGTGCAATTATCTAAGAGTCCTTTCCTTTCTTTTGTCTTGGGGTGTGCTATGTTATTCGTGTTCTTCAGGATCTGGTTTCCCTGTCGGGTTTATAGTTCTTGTGTTATGATAAGAGATCTTGTGTGTGTGCGTGTGGACCCATGAGTCAGGATTAGTGGGGAAGTGCGGAGGCTTGTGTGTTTAATTTGTTACTTCTCTTTTTTGGTTTTCTATGATTAAAACCTCTCATCAGGAAGTCTATCTATGGAAAGATCTGCTCATCATACACTTTTTCGAATTGCAGTGGGTCTCTGTTAAAGGGAGAAAAGTCCTTGAGACCTATCTTGCTAAGTGTTGTGGAATAAAAATTGTGAGATTTCTCATCAAAATCTGGTGGGAGAAAAGTCCTGTTACATCCGCTCAATCTTTAAAAAAAAAAAAAAAAAAAAAAACTTGAGTGTGTATGGTGATTTGTAGACTAACCTAGTGTGATCTCGGAGTGTGAAAGCCTTTGAATTCAAAGAATACCTACCTCAAGGACTTGGTGGGTTGATATTTGTGTGACACAATTCTTCAAAAGTCTTCCCCTTGCCCATTCTTTCTTAAGCTCTGTGGTGTCTCACATATCTCACCAAGGTACTTAAATGGGTGGTTGGTATAGTTATTTAGTGCTATGACTCTGTCTCTCAAATAAAAGCTTCTTTATTTCATCTTCTATGTGTTTAGATTCTGCCCTTCTCTCGAAGTCCGTTAGATAAAGTTGCATTAAAAATTATATATATATATATATATATATATATATATATATATATATATAAATACTGTGTTGCATCTTGCCTTGGCTAAATCTCAAATCATCTCTTGTTGGGTGCAATTTGATCAGACTTGCTAAACTGTTGCCCATATTTCTTTGAATAAATGGGTATCTCTCTACTGGGCCTGGGCTTCGGTGAAAACTCTCGGTCTTAAGTGGTTTTACTCTTGATAAGACATGGTGGTTGGACGTGAAGTTACTTTTGCTAGAATCGATAAAAAGTGGAGGAAGCCGCACCGTCCCCTATTTCAAACTGCTCAGATTTCCCTTTCTCTCTCTCACTTTACTTTCTCATAACCTAACTTCTTCTTTCTCCTTCTTGTTGTTTTTTCTTCACTAGCCAAAATTGTGACTATTCAAGAAATTGTGATGAAAAATTCAAAGGAATTTGACGCTCAAAGGGTTGAGGATTCATCTCCTGTCAAGATCATGTTTAACAAGAGACTACCTACTTCAAGTAAAGGTGGAAGACTAAAAAAATCCAGGTCCACAGTGGTCAAAACTGAGCCTACGCCCCAACAACTTCTATGAAAGCATAACACATGAATCTACAGGGTTGACCCTAGTGCAAGACCTGGAGGATCCAAGTGACGAATCTGAGGGTCATCTTGTGAAACAATCCGTGCGTTCTTCGGTTACTGTTGGTAAATCTAAACTTAACAAGCCAAAAAGAAAAGTGCATGTTCAAATAGAGGACCTGGTTCCCTCCTTTCTTGAGCGTTACGAGACAAATAGGGCTGTTGTGGTTGAAATTGAGAGAAGGTTTCCTGCCTTCAAAAAATCGTCAAAAGAACTGCTATGTATCAAGTTCGTCTCTCAGGAAGCCAAGGAGCGCTTTAATCGGGTGTCGGTTAGAGATTTCAATGACATTGGAGTCATTTCTCTGGAATGTGACAAGACTGCTGAGGCCAAAGAAATGATTGTGAAGGCTGGTTTGCTATCCACTGTCACTGAGATTGACGTCTATGTCCCAGATATTGTTCGGGAATTCAATGCCAATCTTTCAGAAGCAGGATGGCATGTGAGGGGTTGCATGTTTGAGTTCACACCTAGAGTCATTAACGATATGTTTTAACTTGATAATCCAGAGGTGCGTCTCGACAAGGGTATCCTCGGAGATGATTATTCCATTGATGATGTGGTTGGGTGTATGTCGGAAGGGACCATCTCCAAATGGGAAGATCTCACTTCCCCTAGACTGTGTCCTCAAATGGCCTTCCTCTACAAGGTGTGCTGTGTCAACTAGATCCCTTCCACCAACAAGACCACTCTGCACAGAGAGAAATGTTCCCAGGTGTGCCTGGTGGCGAACAACAAGCCCTTTAACTTCAGGAGTTTGGCATGTCATCACATCAGACAGTGTTCAGAGTTAGCACCTCCATATCAACTTGGGTATCCAAATCTCATTGACCAACTTATGTGCTTCCAACGTGTCATTGCTCCCTCTCCCCGTGATCGTGTCCCATCTTCACCTGAAGTTATGCGTCTTGACAAGAAGCAGTCTCTTCAATTTGGGACTTTGCCTGCAACTCCAGCCAAATGCATCTTCACTGACTTCATGATGCTGCATAGAATGTTTAAGGCAACTAAGCAAAGGCTTCTAGGTTTGATCATACTCTAATCATACGCTTTATTGTCCCTGTTTAAAACAAAAAACGTGGTTTTTACTTGTATATGCATCCAAGCAGGGGGAGAATATGGTGTTCAGTTTAAAGAAATGGCAAAGAAGGCCATGTAGAATGAAGATGGGTCTGATTCATCTTAAGACCATATGATTTGTCGTGTTTTCTCTGCTGTTGTGTGTCAACTGGAACTTACAAAGTTTATATAACAATGTTAAAGGAAAAGAATTGTGTTATTTATCATGTATATACAGTATCTCAATCCTATATTCCGAAGATATATACAGTCTCTCATTACCATGTTGTAATTCTAAATCTAATTTATATTTGCTCTAAAGCCAACCAATATATATATATATATATGCAATGTTACAATCCTTATATTTTGAGCAATAAATTGATAAAAACATTGGGCCATGTTCATTGGCAGAGACGTATCTGAATCTCTAAAATATATATATTTTTTAATATATTTTTTATTTATATATTAAATTATTAAACTAATATTGAAGCTGCATGTTTTATCCAGAAGTATTTTGGGATGCATAAACCATCTGCGGATGCTAATGATTCTTGGTAGCTCTTTTTTTTTTCCAACAAAAGATGGAAAAGTATCAGTCTTTTAGGGTTCTAAGTGGAGAAGTTGAAGTTATGCAGGATGAAATATGGTAGTAACTGATTATGATGTTTGAATAGTTATTGGGTTTCCTTTTAGACAAAGGCTGTTGATTATTTTTGGTCTGTTCTGGGTAGACTAAGAGTTGTGATTACTCGTTGTGTAGAGTGTTCTTGAGCAAAGTCAAGTTACATCAGTGCTGTGTGTAACAGTGTTACAAGGTTTATATAACGGTGTTAAAGGAAAATAGTTGTGTTATTTATCATGTATTATCCGTCTTCATATCTCAATCCTATATTCTGAAGATATATACAGTCTCTCATTACCATGTTTTAATTCTAAATCTAATTTATATTTGCTCTAAAGCCAACCAATATATATATGCAATGTTACAATCCATATATTTTGAGCAATAAATTGATTAAAACATTGTGAACATTAGGCCATGTTCATTGGCAGAGATGCATCTGAATCTCTAAATTATGTTATTTTAATATTTTTTTCTTTAATTGAATTATTTGTTTTTATATTAAATTATTAAACTAATATTGAACAAGTACTATAACAACAAGTGGTAGAAGCGCATCTGAAAAACCGTTTCTCATGGGAGAGATGTCTCTCAATATTTTTTAACTCCATTTTTTACTTTTAAATTGTTTAACTAGGTATTTACCCGCGCCAAGCGCGAAACAATTAATGTAACATGCATTTAGGAATGGCGTAGTAGAAAAGAAAATACAATTTCGATAATAGGCGTATAGAATGGACCAAACTTGAATAATCGTTAATAGGCGTATAGATTAGTATATAGATTAGTATCTACTAATTGTAATTCATCGATTATTGGTACAAACTATCTGATAAGAAATGACCAAAAATGCATAACAAACAAAATGTCATTATTTAGAAGCAATTAATCAATGATGTATGTGTTTTTATCTCAAAGTTTTCAATCAACTTCATCTGCATAATTTATATAAATTAGATTAAATTTATTTAACCTCATATATTTGTTTTGGAGGGTTATATGTGAAGATTCATATTATTTTGTTTCTTTGGTTAATACAACTTAATCTACTCCTTTAAAAAATCCTCAAAAACAGATTAATCAAAAGGTTTTAAAAAACAATTCAAAAAGAAAAGATGAAATTGCGTTGGGTGGCATAATCAATAGTAAACGGTCCAATGATGGTTGTTGAAACCAACAAGATTGCGACAAAGATAAGAACTTTTTTTCACGCTAAAATGAGTAAACGGTTGCTTGGACAATGAGTTTGATAATTTTGTTTGAGTTATAACGTGATTGATCCAATAAGTTGCATCATGTAAATCCATCGGAGGATTAGACCAAACCTTTGAGACAAAAAAAGTCAAAATTTATGCACATAAAATATGGTCATGGTTATCCACACCAGAAGCACACAAAATAGATTCCGGTGGCACTTTTGATCCTCAACTTTTTAGCATATTCTTTGTTGCAAATCTTTTGAGAATACCAAAGTAAGTAGAAAATGAAAACCAAAGAACAACTTATAATACAAGTCTTTTGATGTAGGAGATGGAACTCTTAAATGATCACATGTATCTTATGAAGAAAATTTTGTGTAAATACACATGCCGAATAGCGCGATAGATTTTTTCACATCCTCTAGTAACATTAGGAACTACAATATCCTTAATAGAGATGAGGGACATTGAATTTCTTCTGGCCGAAGGCATATCATTATGTTAGTTTTTATCGCTCTTCTTTCATCAACCATTTTTTATTTATTTTAAATTTACACTTTATATTATTCTCAGAAATTTTAAGTGGTGAGCTCTCCTAGTTCGAATGGATATGTAATGCAACTTTGTCAAACACATTAGCACTTTTTGGCACACCATCTTCTCAGTTCCACTGATTTTGTGAAGTGGCACACCATCTTCTTAGTTTTGTTATGAAATTCTAAACTCTTAATTTTATTTCATATGATTAACTCTAAGGCAAAAATCATATCACTATAATTGTCTGTAAGTCGAGTTTCTTTTCAGACAAAAAGTATACATCATAAGCTAACTGAATTCGTAAATCCTCTATAATACTTATTTATCATAGTAATATTACCAAAATTACATATTACAAGAATAGATACAATTAATCACTTATTTCAGACAAAATATATTTCCTTTTTATTGATGGTGCAACCACAATGTAATGAAAGAAGAAATTAATAAATGTTCAATAATCCTAAAGAACTAACCAATTACGAACAACAATATACTAATATATGTCACAAACTTTTCTTTCTAATTTTTTATAAGATTGTTGACTTTTTTACATTTTTTTGTCTAAGTAAAATAAAAAATAATTGAATCATTTAGACAAATATTCAAGCAAAAATACTAAAAAGATCGAAAAAAATATCATAGACAAAGTTTTTGAATCACATAAAAAGAAAAATAATTAGATTATTTAGCTCTAATCTCAAAATGATCGAAATCCAAATTTGTGTTGTCAATTGCATCAAAAACTTGCAGAAATTTCTATTTCATTATCATTTTAGCATTTTTCATGTTTTATTTAAAAAAGAGTTTAAAATTTAGATGATTCCTCATAGAACTATTATAATTTAGTGTTTTCTTTTATTATATACCTCTTTTCCTTTTGGATATAAAGATTTTGTTCTTAAAAAAACAGCAATTATATTTTTTTCTTTAGAAAGCACCTCACCCCTCATATTCTTTTTCGATCTCCATATGTGCTTTAGCCAATACAACATTCCTTTATTATATTTTATCAATTACCAATTAATCTCAATTTTTTGTCTATTATCTTCAATGATTTATTAATCCTTAACATTTTTAAATTAAGATTAGTAAATGTTTTTTTGTTATATGAGGCTTTTTCTCATTTTTTAGAACAAATCTACTTATTTCTGCCATAAATGAGATTTTTAATAGAGTACATATTTATGACTAAAAAAATATCTAAACACATGAAAGAGAGTAATGAAACCAATTATTGGAATAAAATAGAATTACACAATAAAGAACTCAAATAATGGTCAGCATTCAAAAGTTCTTCATATACTTTTAATATTCTAAACAAAATAAAGGTAAATTAATATATATCCAACGATTTATCCTACAACTGCATTTACCAAAACCAAAACTCCATGAAAACATATAATAAAAAGCTTAAACTTTTACTCACCTGAATATTATCACCATAGCCTCTAAGATTTGAGAGAACAAAAGAATGTTTTTGGTGTAGTTTGAACCAACGATAAATTTACTTTCTTGCTTTTGCAACCGAAAACTTAACGTTCATGTCTTTACTTTCTATGAAAAAACAAAATTTTGAAATATCAGTTAAACTTATAAAATTATTTTCCTATTTAATCAGGAAAATTAAAACATGATTTATGGTTTGGACCCAAGTCTTTAGTATATTGCATAATATTACACTATTATAGGGAAGAACATACACAACTATATAGGGAATGAAGAAAAGGCAATTCTCGAAAATGTCATCAGTTTTTAAAAAGTTATAAAAATACCATAAAATTAAAATTGAGTTAAACATTCAAAACTAAACTCTAAACTCCAAACCCAAACCTAAACCCTACTTCCTAAGACTACATATCCTAATTTGTGAATAGTTAACCCAAATCCAAAATTTAAACCACAAATCTACTAAAAAATAATATTTGTATTTGTGATATTTTGAAACTATTAGAAAAAGTGTCATTTTTGACTTTTTAAAAATGGTGGCATCTTAGAGAATTTTTGATGAATTAATACATAAACGAACAAAAGAAAGAAGAAAACTATAATATTTTAGATGGACTCACATTTGACAAATTCAATGATTAGGTTACATATGATGTTATTTTTTTTAATCGTCTAGAATTATTATATAGAAATTACAATCATCATTTCATCAATTTGACCTAATCCTATTTTGATGATACTCCACTGCATGTTGTCTTTGCAATTAGGGTGAACAACTTCTACATAGGCCACCATGATGCATCAACTCTCCATGTACGACATCTTCCATGATGGACAAGCTCTCTCCGACGAACGGCTCTGCATATAATGACATCTTCCATGATGGATAGACTCTCCCCGACCAACGGCTCAGCATGTACGACATCTCCAATGATGAACATGGTCTCCCTGAACGACTTTGAAACTTTTGAAATACATTCCATTAATTTGCAAGAATTTGTTTTATCTGCGATTCGAACTCCAGACCTGGTGTAAAAGCCTTTAAACCCTTGACCACTGGGCCAAGGGGCTTCTACAAGTTACATATGATGTTTTGTAATCGGTTCTTTTGCTGCAAGAGTTTCAAACAAAAAAAATATTTCAATGAATAAAAAACAAACAGTAATATATTTATATATATATTCCTAGCATCCATAATATTCACAGAAAAGTAAAATCTTCATGCAGAGAATATTTTTCCTACATATCTATCTAGAACTATCAAGATTGCAGATTATCGAGATATATTTTAAATATATTTTTAAAAAGTTTTGGATTCAAGATATATAAGAAACCAAATACACGATAAAAATATATTTGGGGTTTAGTATATACAATAAATTTAACCTAATTTGCAGTTCATCTTTATCACTGAAAATCTATTTTTTTTTACATCTTCATTCATTCATTAATGATATAAAAATCTAATTAGCTGTTAGTGTATCTATTTCATGGAGTATGTTTACAATATAATATGACACATAACAAGAACAAACAAAAAGAAAAAAGGAAATAATGGAGGGAATGGCTCTTTCGCAAGACCATCAACTGAGTGGTTGCTTGTCTTGGAATCCACTGAAAACGAACATTGCCAAATTTTGAACAAAAATCTATTCTTATTTAAAAATTAAAACTACTGGTTATCAATAAAATTTCCAGTTTATGCGTAATGTGTATCTCAGTCTCAATCTTTTAATTAAATCATATATTAGAAAATCGAAAAATTCCCTTTGCCTTATCTGAAAAAATTGTTAATATTACTTCTTCTAATTATATAAAGACATTTTCCTTTGTACACGTAAATTTTTAAGTAAAAAAATAAATTTTAATGGGAAGCATATACCACACAACATAATCATTAATATTAGGATATTCGATTGTATATTTATTTGATTTTAAACATACGAACCAACTAATTTAGCTCTATAGAAAAGAGCCCAAGTGTCCGATCATCTATGTCACCAACACTTAAGTGATGATCTTCGATCGGTAGGGTCAGAACAAAAGACGGTAGTCAGTCCAACTTGATTCGTCCTTAATGGCGCACCATACTTTTCAGTTACACAACTTATGGATGCAAATCTTAAATCTCGGGTTCTTTATTTATTCTCATCTCACAAAAATTGCTTACCTTTTTTTTAGCCTTCTTTTACTTTGAAGTTATGTGTTTGGTGTGCTTCATGTTTGTCTATTTGTCTCATCAAGTTTTATTATTCTTATTTTGTCCTTGAACGAATTCACATCAAGACACCACTCTGAAGCCGCAACGTTCACCTGTTAATTTAAAAACACACAACACGGTGAGAATGAATGGTCAGTTACAATAGCACTAAACCTCATGAGGAAAGCTTGCCACACAAATTTTACATCTAAGCTATATGCATGTCTCGAGTTTGGAGATAGAATCTAGAAAGTGCACCCAAAATTCTAAAGATCCACATTGAAAACAGTGGAGAACATGATTCTACGGAGCTCAAACAATAATCAAACTACTTCATATGGAAGATAAAATTACCCTTTGATGGATTAGATGCAATTATTGAGCTTGCTTTCATTTCAATAGGCTCAGAATCTGTCTGCTCATCTATTGTAAGTCACCTATCCAAAATAGCACAAAGCATATATGAGTTTCTGGAGTCAAGCTTTAGTCAAGTTACCAATTACACAACAAATTACCAAGACGACATCATCAAGCAGCAACATGCAAGAACTACTAATATTAAACTGTTATTTTTGTTGCGTGTGTAGTTGGTTTAGGGTTTTGATTCCTTTTGTTAATCATCAACAACATTAAAAATGAATAGAATCTCTTTAATGGATAACTCATAAATGGATATTCACAAAAATATAACAAAAAAGTATGGATTATCCAAAGTTGAAATGATCACTTTCATCCAAAAAAGAACAAAGAAGCAAATTCATCCCAAATACCTGAAAGTGTTAGAATATAAGTTAAGAATAAATTATATTATAAGAAGATGATCCGCCAATGGATTTGAGATTCATATTACATGGGAGAACTATTTGGAGTTTGTACAGACCCAATTATGTTCATGTCCCACCACCCTACCCTTTACCATAAGATGATAATGGAATATTTTAATAGTCGATCTTACTGATCTATAAAAAAAAGGAAGTGCAAAAACCAAAGACGAATCATGCAAAAAAAAAATAAAATCCAATAATAGTATTCAATAATAATATAGTAAGATACAAAAGGAAAACATGTGTAATCAAGACGAACATACTGTACAACCAAAACAACAAAAGCACATAAATAAACAAATATAAAAAGCTAAAAAGATGAGTAGATAAAGAATTATGAAGAATTGGCATCGAATGAGATCAGAAAACTTAATAGACTTCAACATGCCACTGCTTGGTCTTCCTGAGCTGAGAAAGCTTCAAATCCCAACTCTCACCTCTCTCTTCTGCAACTCTCTCTTGAATCCCATGCATTATTCCTTTAAGCCCACAAAAGTAAATATGAGCTCCAATATCAAAAAGCTTGAATGTACTATACTCTTCAATCTTGTGTTGCACATACTTTTTCCCACCTCTCTTGATCTACTCTCCTTCTCTAATCAAGGCTTTATCGAACCTGAAATTCTTCGGGTAGTACTTTTAAGTACTTGGTGAACTCGTCGTAGAGAAGACTACGGTATTGCTACGCCTAAAAAAAGCCAAGCTAAGCTGTTAAATTTGTAGTTTGGTACATTTTCAGTTACTGAAGACTCCGTTCTTTGAAGGATCTTCTTTTCTTGTCTCCGGATTATATAATAATCAGCTCGGCGTACACACAAACTCGCGGTTTTACCATCAAAGGAATCACTGTATCTCGTTGATGAAGGTGAGTAAAGGCGCACATTGTGTGGTGCTTCAGGTTTCTTCAGGTTCTCACCTTACACGAGTTCAGTAATAGAAACATCGTTAGCTTTGAATAATGTTTTCAAAGGTAAACGTACCAACCAAATAATTGGGGCTTTGAATTCCACCCATGACACCATCAACGTCAAAAGAAGTTTACGTACGGATACACCAGACAACGTGTTCAGATAAAAAATTGGGATAAAGAGACTAAATATATTCGGCTGAAAGTATAAATATTACACGATGCATTTACTTGTTCAAGAGATGAGCTCTTTATACCCCCATATACATCTCCAACATTGTTTTAACTGTCGAAAAAAAAACAAAACACTCGTTAGTGTTCTAGGGTTTTGAAATGGTCTACAAAAAAGCAGGGTGGAAGTAATAAAGGTCGAGAAACATATTTAACCCACGTATTGAAAGAAACCTTTTAAACACAGCTTTAGGATTCCTAAAACCTTTCTTTGTTTTCTGTAGAAATATTGGAGAAATGATATTAAGTAATATTAAGCTCGAATAGACTTATTCAAAACCAACAATAAAATTAACAAACCTAGATACAACAAATTATAAAAAGAGAAATCATTACAAAAAGGAAATGCTAAAAAAGTCATACTATAATTTACGATGGAGTTTTATTGTTCTCTTCTAAAAAATAAATCTTCGCAATTTAACAAACAATAACAATTTAACAGAAGGAATTCATACATAATAGTTATTTTACCAAAGAATCTCGATGAGGCCATGTCCAATGGTGAAAAGAAAAGCTAACCATAAATATTCGTAGGATAAGCGATTACGTTTCCTAATAACCGACGAATTTATTGTAAAAGAGAAAATAAAGAAGTAAACCAATTACGTTTGCCATATATTTTAACAACATAAAATCAAAACCCAAAATATACAAAAGAAAAAAAGAAGATCAGCGAAAGTTGAATTAAAAAATCAGATTTAAACAGATTACTCAGATCCATTGTTTATCGTAAGATTATTGTAGGAAAAGAATACATAGAGGACAAAAAACTAAATAACATAACCAAGAGTCCGAGACCATCATGAATTGGCAAAATTATTATATAAACCTGCAGACTGCAGCAACAACAAAAAAATAGGCAACAACAAATAAATAATTAGTAAAATAGTCACAATGTTATAATTACTTTGTATAAATTATAATCGCTGGCTAAAAACAAAAATTTAAAGCAAGATATACGACATAATATCAAATCTAAACGAATGAGAACGAAAAATGTCAAAAAAAGAACGAAAAAATATATAAAACATTATGAGAGAATACAAAACCTAAACGCACCAGAACTAAAATATTATGAAAGGTTAGCACTTAGCAATGAGATGAACCAATATATACACCAAAAATTGAGGGCTACACATAGTTACGATGATTATCAAATATGTTAAATTAATATTTTTGAGAACCTATGATACGATAATTATGGAAAATTATCATTTATGCTAGGATAAATATGAAAGATTACCATTCTGATTTAGTTAGATCAAGATCCTTAGGCTTTATATCAATATGTATGGGCCTGAAAAATATTTTTAGTTTAACATTAGCCCACGATCAAATATAAGTCCAGCTAGTCAAGAAATATCAGATAGACTGTCGAGATCTAATCCGAGGTAATCAACGGTTTAAATTGTCGATGGCAGAGGGAGTAAATAAGTCGATTTGGCCAGGGATAGAATTATAATTAACCACCCCCAAATCAATATGAGGACGCCACGTCAGCTTTTTTGCACCACATTTAATAAATTGATCATTAGAACCTTTTTGAGAGACATGCGTTGAGGCTGCTCTTAGAGACCATTATGAATTCATTTATGTCTCAATTTATTTAAATTTATGCATAGCCTGTTTTACTGGCTAGGCAAGGGTATATGTGATTTGAGTTGGTTAAAATATTTATTTCATTTATTGTAGCATATATATCGTGTTATTTTGTTTCACAACTACAAACCACATCATTTATCACCCGACATCATTTCTTCTACTACTTTATGTAAAAATAAGTCTATGATTATTGTTTTCGGGTGCTGCTTTGAAGAAGGAGAAGAAAAAGTGTCAGTGAAAAGGGTTCTTGTTGGTGATGTTAAGAAGAGAGAAGCATTTGATGATGGAATATACGATGGAGTGAGCAAAGTGGTAATCGGGGAACACTACACTCATGACGTTGCATATCTAGGGAGTACATGAAAGATGGAGGCGTAATAGAGAAACAACATACAAGAATTAATGAGCAACAAACCACAGAGGTAAGCTATTTAAACTTAATCCCCTATTTTGCTACTTGTATCTGTAAAATTTTTGATTTAGAACAAGAACTCAATCCTTGTTTTGCTATTAGTAAATCTGTAGTTATAACTTCATAAGTTTACTTCCATCCAAATTCTATATTGTTTTTTTTTTAAAATCTTTGTATGATGTAAACCAGATAAAATGAATTGCTTTCATCTAACTTTTTTTTTTATATCTTGAACTTAATGTCGATGATTACGTCACATTCGTTCAAGTAGACATGACAAATTATAATCAAGACACTCTCTCCATAGTGATGTTGATGATTATGACAATAAACAAAATAGTTCAAGTGTTCGAAAGCTCTTATATGCTCAAATTTGAACCTAGTTTCACTACGATCAAATATGCGAAAATATCGTTTTGTTGAAAAACTAACATATGTTAATAGTGGAAGAAATATTGATATTTGCTTCAAAATTTATCAGTCGATCATTTGTGAAAATACATTAATGTTAATGGTTCAACAACAAAATTTAATATTTTATTATTTTTAAATGATGTAAACCAAATATAAAGAATTATTGTCATTTTCATTTATAGTTTGTAGCTTGAACTCGATGTTGATGATTGCACCACCTCCGTTGAAGTAGGCATGACAAATTGTAATCACGACACTCTTTTAGCAATGTTGACAATTAGGACAAACAGAGAAATATTTTCAAGTGTTAGAAGCGATCTTATACGTTAAAATTTGGACCTAGTTTTTACTTCGATCAAATATGCCAAAAGTCGCTTTCGGAAAAAGATATCATATATTAATTGTGAAGCAAAGTCATAAATTAGTTGTAGAATAGAGATTAATTATGCATTTTGAAATGCGTTAATTGATCATTTGCTGAAAATACACTAATGATGATGGTTAAACCAAAAATCTGCCAGCAAATTACAAAATCTGCCATTTTCTTGAGAAATCTTTCAAAATCTGCCATAACATAATAAACCTTTCAAAATCTGCCATTTTCTCTCTCTCTTTTTTCGGAAACTCATTTTCTCTCTCTCTCTCTCTCTTGTCTCTCCACCATTTTTGGCACTATTCATTATCTTCTCAACCATTATCATCTCTTTCTCTCTCCCTCTCTCTCTTGTCTCTCCACCATTTTTCACTATTCATTATCTTCTCCACCACTATTCATTATCTTCTCCACCGTTACCTTCTCTCTCTCTCTCTCTCTCTCTCTCTCTCTCTCTCTCTCTCTCTCTCTCTCTCTCTCTCTCTACGTCTACTCCGTGGCAGATTTTGTATTTTTTTGTCCTCCGACACGAATTTTTAGTCTTTGAACGTCTTGTATTCTTATCCTCTGATGTCCACCACACAGACAATGACAAAAACGGTGGTCTACTGTGTTAGAGACGGTGGTGAACATTGATGAGACAAATTTTAACCTCAATTAAAACCCAAGTGCAAGCAATCAAGTAGTAATCAAGGTATCGAATCCACAAGGAGTTGAGAATAACTCACTAAGAATGCAAGCAATTGATTAAACTAAGCTAGATGATATTTTTGTATTTTTAAAACCCTAATTATGCAACTAAGTGAAATAAGCGAAATGTGATGCTAAAAGAAGATAAACAAGACTAACAACTAGTGATATGCTCAAATTTCCCTAGAGCTACTCTCTCAAATTAAGAGATCGAATGCAGTACTTAAGGTATCGAATTCACAGGGAATCAAACTAACACAATAGATTTCAATGTTCGAATTATGCTAAGCAATAATGATGTAAATAAAACAATTGCAGAAACAATAAATTGTCATGGTGAATGTGCTTTAAAATTCAATAAGAGATAAACACTAGGCCTTATGAAACTCGTAGAAATGATTACAAATTAAAGGATACACTTACTATCGAGATATTTATGAAGTGCAGTTCTAGAACTCGAAACTAATGTAAAATAAATCAACCGTCATTGCAAATATTATCTATGTCTAAATCCTAGAAAGCCAACTGTCATTGTGAATTCAGATTAATTTAAACAAGCATTAAACAATGGCTTAAGAATTCACAATGACAGTTGGCTTTCTAGTGGTTGGCTTAATTTAAAGATCCAAAGCCAACTGTCGTTGCGAATCGAATATTTTCTCACCTATGATTTTGTTCAAGTAATCTAATAATGTTGTCGCATCTATTAAACAACATAATATATCTAATGTACGGTGATCAATCTTAAATCAGAGTTAATGCAATCAAGTTGAAGAAATAAATAAGATGCAATCCCAATAGTAAATAAATCCTAACAACTTTTATCAACCTTTGAAAATCCCAAAACCTAACTAGTAAACTACTCAGACATGGCGAATGATGCAAACGTGATTTTTGAATAATACTTTATTCAAAAAATAGAGAATTGATACAAAGAACGAAACCGGTTTGGAAACGAGGAACAATCTCTGAATAATTTCTTGCTAAAATCACTTAGTAAAAATAAAATGTAGCCTAAACAATGGCTTAAGAAAACTATATATAGAGTACAAAAACGTTCTGGGGCAAAACTGCAAACATCTGGAACTTCTTAGGCAAAAACTGGAAATCTTCCAAATTAATATTCTAGCCGTGATTTTGGTCGTGTCGAGCGACATAGAGGGTGTGTCGTTCGACAGACCATCTAATTTTTGACTCCAAACTTGCGTCTTTTACTGCTCGTTCCACAATGCTCTAAAATGCTCCACTAAACACCAGTAATGCTCCAAACGTCCAACTACCTAATAAAAACACTAAAGACTCAAAAAATACCAAAAAAACTATAGAAAATGGACTTATATCATGGCTAAATTCTATAAAAACAATGATATATCAACTTGAAGATTGATCAAATATGAGAAAACATGGGCTTTGGGCAAAGCATTTGACTCAGGATGATTAATGACTAACTAATGAAGTTTGGCATGTTCGTTTGGCAGACGCAAGCGGCAGCGGTAGCGGCATGCATCTAAGTCATGTTCGTTTGGATGACGCAGAGGCTGTGACCAAACGCTACATCTAACGCGACGTCTCGCATCTAAAAATTTTGGTCGCCGCTTAAATCTAGCGTCGCGTCAATAAATGTCGCGTTTATAAGGGTAAAAGACAAAATTAACCTTATAATTATTTGTGAATTACAAAAAAAAATGCCCTTTTCCCTAATTTATCTCAAATCTCGATCAAACTAATGCAAAAAACTCAATCTTCATTTTCACCATTCTTCTGCAACTTCATCTTCTTCACCATTAATCTCCCGTCAATCTTCTTCACCATTTGTCTCATAGTGAAGAATAGATTGATATCGAATTGGGTTTTTCATAATTTTCGATTTTGCCTTGTCTTTCTCGTTGTTTCTCACGGCTTTAGAACTCGATTTTTAGTTTTATCCAAAGTGTAAGTTAGTTAATTTCCTCTTCATTATGATGTTGGATTCGTGGTTTGTTTATTGATCCATGGTTTTGTATTTTTTGTTCTTGTGACCCAGAAAGATACGATTCAGATTTTGGCTATTTGAGAAGAAAAAAGTGCGATCAGTGGCGCCGTTGTATAATGAACAAACCCGAGATCAAACACTGCGATCAGCCGCACGGCAGCCAAACGAACAACAAACGCAGCGTCTGGTCGCAGGGTTTGGACGCAGGACGCAGCCGCAACCGACAACGTCTGACAAACGAACAGTCCCGTTATGACCTACAATTCAAACTCAATTCCATGGCATGAATCACATATAGTAGACTAATCCATTTCCATGATAATAATTTATTTACTAATCATTTAATTAAGCTAATTTCCCAATTACAATTAGACAATCAATAATCATTAAGAATAAGTTTATAGAGCCAACTAAACACCTTAAGTATCAATTCCCATTAGTTAAGAATGAAAAGCAAGATTAAGATTCTTTTATACATTTTATCGAACATCTTCCGGGCGTAAAATATCCATGATCTAGATTTTGATTAGCTAAGTCTAATCTAGCATTAAGCACATCCTAATCTTTAGAAATCATAAGAATCTAAGCCTAGACATCACCAATCATCCATCAAACATCCCTAATCTACTAAGCCCAAAAATCCATTAAAAAACTACTCACTAATCATGATGTAAAACACAATCATAATCATAGAGAGACATAATCATATAAAAGATGAAAAGAGATTAAGAAAAACTTCACTAGATATGATAAATAGTAAAGATCCAATCACAAATCATAAGAAAGAGTTTTAGCATCAAAGAAGAAAAGGGTCTCTTCAAACTTAACTTAGCCAAAACTAGGTTTTTGAATGTCTAAAAACACATTTATATCATGGGGAAACGGAATCGGATCGATCTATCTTGATCCGGGCCAGGTCATAAATATTTGATTTTCGAAATACCTATCCCGAGGGTCAACCCTCGGTATCAACCCACGGTATGCAGTCTGCCAATTTGACTCCAAAATCTTTATTTTCTTTCTTCTAACCATTCCGAGGGTCGACCCTCAGGTTACAATATGCAGTATGCCAATTTTTCTCATTTTTCACTTTTTGGAAATAAACTTGACTCATTCTTGCACCCAAATGGATCACCTTTCTTCTTTTCAAATTTCCATCCTTCTACATTTATTTGGTCTTCAAATCACCTCATTGTAAAGCCACGATCTTAAATGCAAATACATCTAAAAATTCCTAATTGATATGCAAATGCGGGATGAAGATGTGCTAATATATATCAAAACGAGATAAAATATGAGAATATCAATCATAGTCGGAGACAGTGGACGAGACAGTGACCAACGAAGGACAAGAAATACAAGACACATGATGAAATACAAGACACGGACGTCCAATCTGTGGTTGATTTTGTATATTTTGTCTTCCGACAAGGACCTCTTGTTCGGTGATGCCTTGTATTTATTGTCATCCGATGTCCATGATACGTGAAGTTTTAAACCTAAATAGTATCCGCAAGTGCACAGACAAAAGCAGTAGTATTTTAGGTATCGAATCCTCAGGGACCACGGTCACACTATGAAAATATGGATTATCGTTTAAAGCTAAGATAAAATGGGAATTTGTTTGTGACGAATTAATGAACGAAATAGCAACTAAAAATGATGTAAATTCAATAAGATAAAGGCACTAGATTAGAGTCATTCGCCGGTGGTTTCGAATTATGGACTGAGCAATCTATTCAGGATTCAAATTAGCGCAATCTAGAACTCGAACATGAATGTAATATTGCCTCACTGTCGTGATGCATCAATAACTTTATCTAGCATCCTAAATGCATAAACTGTTGTTCGAATTCAGAAATGAAGATAAGCATTAACAATTTGGTTCGATTTGTTCACAATCGATGGTAACAATCAACTGTCGTTGGTTACACACCGATTGCTCATCAATGGTTTATCTAGCAACCTAGAGCACTTTCGTGAATAAGTTAATCCTAAAATCATAGACTAGGTGATCAAATTAGCCTAAGCAGTATGAATCCCGATTGATGAAGACAAATGATAACATTTCCTATTTGGCTCAGTCACTATCATCCTAATCCACCATTGAATTTCCCTAATCTAGCAATGAGACTACTCAGTCATGGAGGACAAAATCACAGCAATCAAATGAGAAGAAAGCATCATGATAAAATAAGAGAATAGGGTTTTAGAAATCTTCTCAATGGAAAGTTGTGGATGATCCTTCAATTCTTACAATCAAAATCCTTGGAGATGAAAAACACCTTGAAAGGATCTCAACAATGGAAACAAGTAGTCTCAGCTCTCAAAAAACGTCTCAGGGAAAAATATCTCAGAAAAAAAAAATAGAACTTCCAACTTGGAAAGTGGCTACAACTTATTTATAAGGAAATTTTAGGGCAACTTGGTTCTGGGAGCCCGACCGGTCGGTCTGATGTCAGACCGGTCGGTCCGTGTCAGCACGAGGCATGTCTTCGGGTCTAGGATCGGTCGGTCTTACAATTCGGACCGGTCGGTCCGGATTCCAGAGACTTTTGGCTTCGGGTCTTCGAGTGTGGACCGGTCGGTCCTCTCATCCTGACCGGTCGGTCCGGATTCCAGAGACTTCGACTTCCTTGGGTCTTCAGGCGAGCAGGTGCTCGCTCCAAACCGAGCAGGTGCTCGATTTATGAAAATCACTGTCTTTCCTCCAGATTCGTCCCTTTTTGCTCCAATGACCCTCACGGACTCTAATCTATGCTCGAGAGCCTCCTAGAACCTGAAAAGACACAAAATAAACTAGAAAGAACCAAAAAGACTAAAGAAACAAAGCGTAAAAGACACCAAAATACTAACATATCAACTCCCCCGGACTTGCCTTTTGCTTGTCCGCAAGCAAACAAGAAAATACGAATCCGGAAAAGAGGTTTGAAGGCGGGAACTCAAATCCAAAAGAAGCACTAAAGGGTTCAACAACATGTCCTAAAAAGAACTAACTCGATGCACAACAAACGCTACTCAAGAAGCTTTCGCCATACTCATCACTTATGAAATATTACTCCAAATCCTGAGACTCAAAAGAAATCTTGCAATCAACAAATATTCAACTCTTTAACATTTATTTATTGTGTTTGGTGCGGTCTCACAATTGGAAATTGAATCAATACCATTTGGCTAGGTAGAAGAAGGCTTGAAAATGATATAAAGAGAAGGTTCATATTCTTTTTGGTGGTTAACTCTCAAATGAAAGTGTCACATTTAGCAAAAGCAAGAAAGAAAAGAGACAATTGATGCACACAAGGCTAGGAATCCAAAGTTCTACCCATTATCCCCTTGTTGCATTCTCTCATCTCTCTTTTCTCACTATCCCATGTTTAACCACTAGCCCTTTTGGCTAAATTTTTCTTTCAAATCTTTCTCAACCTTACTCCTTCCTTTTCGATCAAAATCCTAGGGAATACTCTTTTCATTGCACTAGCTCTTTCTATCTTAGCATTCTCTAACATATTTTCTTCTCTTTTGATTTTATTCTAGGAGAATGCCGTTTTCTTTTCAAACACTTAGAGCTATATACTGGTCCTTTTAATTCCCTTCCCTAGAACTTATTCTTTCTTCTCCTTTTCTTTATTTTCTTTCTTTTCACACTCAACCACAAACCCAAAGATATTCAAATAAGCATTTAACCATTTCGGTTTCATTCCCCACCTAAGACTAGTCTTAGACACAAGAAACTAGTCTATTGGAAACTTTGCCTTGTCGTCTCTAATGCTTGCAAGATTTTGCCAATGCAACACAAAGAAAAAGGCCTCACTCAAAGAACATATGCAAGGGCTTGAACAAAATGGTCGGGTTTAAAAGGTGTGGTACTATCCTCATCTAAAAGATGAACTTAGATCGAGATAGCCATTCAAATCAAGTTAAGAGTGGTAAAAATAAGGCAAACATGATTTGAATGTCAAGTGTTTATCCATGGTTATGATTCAAAGTCCAAAAATGAGAGAGATTAGTCAGGATTAAGTTCAAATTGATAGAGTCGAATCTAGATCATGCAAGTTTCTAATGAGATGGGACTTTCAAAGAAATAAGATCCAAGTATGGATGAGCCTCTACTTCATGATTGTTAATGCATCGAAAAAGTTCTAACGAGGGCATATCATTAAATCCTAAAATGAGACTTTACAAGGAAATTTCATCATTGTTCCCTATGCAAAAATGCAGATGCAATCCTAGAAATTCGTTTTTTTTTTTTTAAAAAAAAACAATTAAAAATCCGACTCAATGAAAATTCAAATAACTAACCGCTCCCCCGGACTTAAATCACACCGTCTCCGGTGTGTAAAAGTTCAAGAGAATGGTGACACAAGAAACTAGTGAACACAAAACATAGATAAATAAAAGAAACGGATAAAACAATGATAGTGGAGGGTGAAAGAGATATCACCGAGTAGAGGCTTCATCGCCTCCTTCGCCGCGCGTTCTCCTCCTCTTCCTTTCCAATGGTTGACCCGAACCGGAGGTAGAGTTTGAAGGGACCGGCTGAGCATCTCTTGCTACTGTAGCGTGACAACATCCTTTTGAGAGCTTCTCCATAATCCTTTGCATTAGGCTGTTGTTCTTCTTCGTTGCTTGGATCATCCATCGCCTATATTCACCACTGTCAGCATCATCAGCGATGTGTGGGAGATCAAACTCACCTTGGGGAACGGTGTGGTATGTTAGGCGCGGAATGGATGGGTCAGCTTCTCCGGTTTGAGAAATCGAGCAGGTGCTCGGTCTGGATGTACTTCTGCGCGAGCAGGTGCTCGGTCTTGCGGCTGAAGAAGAACGGCTCGGGTTTGGCACGAGGTACTCCAGAGGTGGCTGAAACGCAAGGTCCTCCCACGTGTTGAGCTGTGTGAGGAGGGGGCATGGAAGCATGATGAAGTTAGGTTCTCCATTTGCAGCAATGAACTGATAAGCACTCGGCTTAACGATAATCTTCGAGTTTAGGAAATGCTGCATATCCACACGTGAAACTTCGTCGACGCAGGAAGCCTTGGATAAGTCCAATCTAAGGTGGCGAAATAGTGACGTGAGCAAGCTTCCAATGCGCTCAACACGAGGGCCACTAGCGGTTGAAGCAGGTTGAGCCTTGATTGCGCATAATGTCTCGGCAAACCGGATGCCCAACACCCAAAAACAAAAGCATCAACTCATCATTATGCACTTTGTTACCTACGGGTCGGTCGAAGAGCATGTTGCTTAGAAGTCGCGCAACAATGCGGAGAGCGGGATGACGGAGCCGGTTTTGACTTGCAGAGTTGCTTGAGTACGTTCCCGAAGCTATGACGTTCCAGAACGTCTTTGATTCCTTAAGTCTCCCGGGGCTTTCTAGCCTCGTATCGGTCGTGTGAAAACCGTAGACGTTGCAAAAGTCAATCATTGGAATCTCGTATCTCGTTCCTCCAGCAAAGAACGAGAATGTAGCCTCTTCAAGGGACGGTGACTCCGGATTTGCATACATGAGAGTGGCGGTCGCGAGGCATTGTCTTGTCAAATCTGGGTAAAGCACGTCTTCTTCTAAAGCGAAACACATGCAACGAGCGTGCAGAAGGATGCTATGGACTTGCTCTTTTAAGCCAAGCTCAGTCAATGTTTGGTCACACAAGAACCTAGTTGGCTCGAGCGTTAAGGCCAAAAGTTTGTTGTAGTTGAAAGCGTCGATTTCGTCCCACGCGGTTGCTGAAGAAGGTGGGAGTTCGGCGGTGTCAATGTCAATCGGAGTCTCTTCGGGGCGAGGCCACGGATAGGTTACGGGTCTCCGAGCAGTGGAGGATGTGGCAATACCCTTGCCCTTATCCTTGTTCCCGAATCGCATCCTTGGTGGCATTGTTAAAGATCGTTGAGAGAGACGAGCGACGGTGAGGAACTTGGTTTGGAGCGAGTAGAAGTCTCGGTGGTGGACGATGGAGATTGATGAGGATTGAAGCTTGATGGAGAGATTGGTGAGAGGGATAGCTTGATCGTGTGAGGAGGAGGAAGTGAGCGGCTGCAAAATAGGGAAGAAGAAGAAGTTAGTAAAAAAATTTTTTTTTTTTTTTTTTTAGGTTTTTAAAGGGTTTTTTTTTTTTATTTTTAAAAAAAAAAAAGGGGGAAGGAAAGTCGGATTGGTTGCTCGGGCACAGGACCGACCGGTCCCGATACTGGATCGGTAGGTCTCATTTCCAGAGACTTATCGTGTGTTGATCCGCGCGTGAGAACGGTCGGTCCGGCATTCGGAACGATCGGTCCATCGTCTGCTCTGGATCGACCGGTCGTCCTGGGGGATCGACCGGTCTCATTTCCAGAGACTTGGCCGAGTCTCTTGACTGCTCTGGATCGACCGGTCTCTCTATGGGATCGACCGATCTTATTTCCAGAGACTTAATCCGGGCTTTTTCCGAAACTGAGCAGGTGCTCAAAAGAGATTCCGTCACCATTTTTTTAGAATTCAAATACTGAAAACACAAGTAAAATGTTAGTGATAAAAGGAATTTAAAACTAAATTATGTACGAAAAACCTTACCGATGGGTTGCCTCCCATCGAGCGCTTGTTTAGAGTCGTTAGCTCGACTTTGTAAAGCATTTAAGCTTGAGGAGGATCGCTAAGGGGAATTGATCCACCTTCTTCGACGCATGTGTCGGCGAGATACGGCTTGACCCGCTGGCCATTCACAACAAACTCTCCTCCTTTAGTATCCAGCAACACTATAGCTCCATATGGTCTCACTTCTTTGATCGTAAACGGTCCTGACCATCTTGATTTGAGCTTGCCCGGAAACAATCTGAGGCGCGAGTTAAACAACAAGACTTTGTCGTTAGGAGCAAAGTTATGGGGAATAATCCTCTTGTCGTGATAAGCTTTGGTTCGCTCCTTATAGATCCTCGAGCTATCATAGGCTAGATGCCTAATCTCCTCTAACTCGTGGATCTGCATAGACCTCCTCTCGGCTGCACTAAGAATGTCGAAGTTGAGCATTTTAACAGCCCATGCCGCCTTGTACTCAAGTTCTACCGGGAGGTGGCATGCCTTCCCATACACCAAATGAAAAGGCGTTGTCCCCAACGGAGTTTTGTAGGCAGTCCTATAGACCCATATTGCATCGTCCAACTTGGCGGCCCAGTCTTTTCTAGTGGTTCCTACTATCTTTTGTAGGATACTCTTGATTTCTCTGTTGCTAATCTCAACTTGACCACTAGTTTGCGGGTGATAAGCTGTTGCAACCTTATGCTTTACGCCATGCTTCCGTAGAAGGTTCTCAAAAACCTTGTTGATGAAATGAGTCCCTCCATCACTTATCACCACTCGGGGGACTCCAAACCGGGGGAATATTATGGTCTTGAACATCTTTAAAACCACAGCGGCATCATTTGTTGGGGAAGCAATGGCTTCAACCCATTTTGACACGTAATCAACAGCCACTAAGATGTACTCATTTCCATAGGAGGATGGGAAAGGTCCCATAAAGTCTATTCCCCAAACATCAAAGACCTCTACTTCCAGAATGAAGTTTTGAGGCATCTCATTGCGTTTACTGATGTTGCCTTGCCTCTGACAGGCATCACACTTAGAGACGAATCTGTTCGCATCCCGGAACATCGTTGGCCACCAAAAACCGGCTTGTAACACTTTCGAAACCATCTTGAATGTGGCGAAATGCCCAGCATAAGATGAACTGTGACAACGTTGCAAAATCCCAGGTATTTCAGCCTCTGATACGCATCTTCTATAGAGCCCATCCGAACAATGCTTGTACAAGTACGGCTCATCCCAAAAGTAGCGCCTAATATCGCGGAAGAACTTCTTTCGCTCACTTCCTTTTAGGTTCTCAGGAACTTTTTCAGCAGCAAGGAAGTTAGCGAACTTAGCAAACCAAGGGAAACTCAGAGAGTGGGCATTCTGAATTATACCGCATAATTCTGACTGAGCAGGTGCTCGGAAATTATCGTAGATTTCAATCGCATAGATATGCTCATCCGGCAGACTATCATCCATTGGCGTTTCATCTTCAACGTGTAGCCTACTTAAATGATCCGCAACTCCATTTTCGGACCCTTTCTTGTCCCGAATCTCAAGATCGAACTCTTGAAGCAATAGAATCCACCTCAATAATCTAGGCTTAGCATCCTTCTTGGTTAGCAAATACTTCAATGCAGCATGATCGGTGTGAACAATCACCTTAGATCCGACGAGGTATGACCTGAACTTCTCAAAAGCAAATACAATTGCTAATAGCTCCTTCTCGGTAGTTGCATACCGGCATTGGCATCATCCATAGTCCGACTAGCATAATATATCACATGGAGCTTCTTGTCTTTCCTTTGACCCAGAACAGCTCCCACAGCGAAATCACTCGCATCAGTCATGACTTCAAAAGGTAATTCCCAATCCGGTGGTTGTACTATTGGCGCACTAACCAAGGCATCCTTAATAGTATGAAACGCCGCCAAACAGTCACTATTGAAGTCAAACTTCACCTCTTGACAAAGCAATCTAGTGAGGGGTCTAGCAATGTTGGAGAAATCCTTGATGAACCGACGATAGAACCCAGCGTGTCCTAGAAAGCTTCGGATACCCTTTACCGTAGTAGGCGGTTGCAATGCCATCATCACTTCTATCTTAGCCTTGTCGACCTCGATCCCTTTTTCTGAAATCCGGTGCCCAAGAACTATCCCATCACGGACCATGAAGTGACACTTTTCCCAATTTAGAACAAGATGCTTCTCCTCGCACCTTTGCAACACCCTGCACAGATTAGACAAACAAACAGAAAAAGAACTCCCATACACAGAGAAGTCATCCATAAAAACTTCCATAATATCCTCAATAAGATCAGTAAAAATGGACATCATACAACGTTGAAACGTTGCTGGAGCGTTACACAAACCGAAAGGCATGCGTCTATACGCGAAAGTGCCGTAGGGGCATGTGAACGTCGTCTTCTCTTGGTCCTCTGGGTGGAGAGGAATCTGAAAGAAACCTGAATAACCATCTAAGAAACAGTAGTAAGGATGGTTAGCTAAACGCTCAAGCATCTGATCGATAAATGGTAAAGGAAAATGATCCTTGCGAGTAGCAGCATTCAATTTCCGATAATCTATACACATCCTATGTCCAGTTACTGTTCTAGTTGGTATCAATTCGTTTCTATCGTTTTTAATTACCGTGATACCTCCTTTCTTTGGCACAACATGCACAGGACTGACCCACTTACTGTCAGATATAGCATAAATCACCCCAGCATCTAGAAGTTTCATTATCTCTTTCTTGACGACATCCTTGAGATTCGGATTTAACCGTCTCTGATGCACGACAGAGGTCATAGATTCATCTTCTAGATGTATTCTGTGCATGCATAAATCAGGAGATATCCCAGCAATATCATCAAGTGAATATCCTAGAGCTTTCCTATACTTCCTTAATTCACACAAAAGTAAGGTAATCTCAACATTGTTCAGTTCAGCATTCACTATAACGGGATAAGTAGAGTTTGGACCGAGAAATGTGTACCTGAGCCCTGCTCCAAGAACTGTGAACAGTAGACTGAGCAGGTGCTCGGTTTTCCTCGATTCTCGTATCATCTTCCAAACTTAGAAACTCCACTCCCTTATCCATCTTGGTGTTAGAATCCAGAAACTTAGCAAATTTTGGGCGTCTCTGCTCAGAAAACCATGTTTTCCTTCGGCTTTAGTTAACGCGACTTCAAGCGGATCCTTTGCTAAAATCTCTTCAACGTCATCCTCTAATAACTCTGACCCGTTATGGACAACAAATGTCTGCCCATCTATCATTGGTCTCTTGAGGAGCTTGCTCATCTCGAATCGAACCACCATATCTCCTAGACGGAGGTCCACTATGCCTTGTTCGACATCAATGATAGCCCGCGCCGTGTTAAGGAAGGCTCTGCCCAAAATCAGCGGGTCTCTCGGTTCCTCATCGAGCTCCAAAACCACGAAATCAGCTGGGATAAGAGTGTCCCCTATGCGGACGTGCAAATCCTCGATAATACCTATAGGAAGTTTTGTAGACCGGTCTGCAAAAACCAAAGAGATCTTAGTTGGTTTGAAATGAGTTAAACCTAAACGTTTAGCAACTGAATAAGGCATTAAATTAACGTTGGAACCCAAATCAACCAATGAGCATGCAAACGTGCAAGGCCCAATCTTCACGGAGATCACAAATCTTCCCGGATCACCCTTCTTTGTCAACACCTTACTCTGAAGTATGGCGCTACATTCCTTGGAAACCATCATCACATTCTCATCCTCAACGACTTTTCCAGCGACTAGCTCTTTCATGTACCTCTTGAGTGAAGGAATCATTTGAACGGCATCGGTTAAAGGAAGCTTTACCGTGATATCCTTAAGCATTTCCTTACACTTAGCATTCTCCAAATCCCTTCTAGACTTCCTTGGGGGTACTGGATAAGGGACCTTTGGTACATAAATTCGCTCGGGCGGAATTTCGGAAGTTTTCTTGGAAGCATCTCGACTGAGCAGGTGCTCGGTAGGAGTGAGCAGGTGCTCACTAAACTTTTTCGCAGAATCGACTTGGACAGAAACTCGAGGTGCTCTTGAGCTTGTTTCAACCTCCTCATTCATATCTTCTTCCAATAAACCATCCTCATGAGCTTGATGCTCGGGTAACTTCTCCTTAGCCTTCACTTGAGAGCTTGTAATCGTAGGCGGTACCATCTTCCTTCCACTCCTCAACTCAACAGCATTAACTTGATACTCCTTCCTAGGATTAACTTTACCATGTCCCGGAAGAGACCTAGCTGGTCTTTTGATAGCTTCAGCGGTTTGAGCTACTTGAGTATCAAGTTTCTTAACGTGCGCGGTGACAGCTTCGTACTTTGCGTTTAGATCATTATACATATGCTCCACCCTTGTGTTTATCTCTGTAGATGCCTTTTGTTGATTGACCATCAGCTGCTGCATGAGACTCTTCAACTCGTCTTGAGAGGTAGGCGCGGTAGTAGCTTGCGGTTGCGGAGTGAATTGTCGTTGGTTCTGGTTAGGGACGTATTGCTTTCCTTGAGTGTTACTAGGATAGAACTTCTGATATCCTTGTCCTTGTTTGCTCTGATTCGCACTTGCTTGCTGCGGGTAAACCTGATCTTGTGGGTTCTCAACATTAGTGCTTCGGTAAGAGAGGTTAGGATGGGTTCGATAGTTGGAATTAAAACCGCGGTTTTGATATCCTTGGCCAGTCACGAAGTTAACCTCTTGAACTCCAGCATCTTCATCATCCTCAAACTCTTGAGGGATAAGAGTTCCCTCATTCTCTTCCACAAGCTTTACCGACCTTTGATTCTCACGAAGAAGCAGATTAACCTTTGCCGTCAACTCGTCCATTTTCTGAGTGTCAACATTATCGACCTTCTTAGTCCTATCATACTCGGGAGCTTTGTTATTGGAACTCGCAGCGAGGTTCTCAATTAGCTCAAAGGCTCCATCCCTTGTCTTGGTCATGAAGTCCCCGTTACTTGCAGCGTTAAGAGCATTCCTATAGTCCCACTCAACTCCATCGTAGAAAATTCCAAGAATCTGCTCATCTTTGAAACCGTGATGAGGACATTCCCTACGGTATTCCTTGAGTCTCTCCCAAGCTTCACAGAAAGCTTCACCAGAATGTTGTCGAAACGAAGAAATCTTGTTCCTCAAAGACGCAGTTTTGGACTTGGTGTAGAAGTGGTCCAAAAACACAGCTCTAACTTCGTCCCAAGTCTTCAAAGAACCAGCCGGTAAAGACTTCAACCATCTAGAAGCCTTATCCGAGAGTGAGAACGGAAACAGCTTGCACTTCAGAAATTCACTCGGCACTCCATTAGACCCCATAGTAGTGCAGATTTCCTCGAAATTCTCAATGTGATCCATCGGTATTTCAGCCGGTAATCCATGGAACAAGTGTTGTTTCACCAGAGATATCATCTGAGGCTTGATCTCATAATCCTGCCTCTGAATAGTTGGAATCACAATGGCGGAACGGTTCTGATAGAAGGCATGGGGATTATCCGTATCCCCTATACCCGGCTGTGCTGGAGGGGCATGTGGTTGATTTCTTTGCAATTGAGTAATCTGATCCCTTAGCACTTGCAACTGAGCATTCATCTCCTCCTGATTAGCCATATTATCCGGATTCGGTGAGTTTCTTCGCCGACGGTTTTCTCGTTCAATACATGCTAACTCTTCGTTCGAAACGTTGATTAAGGATTCGGTGATGTTTCTTCTTGTTCTTCTACTGGTCATGCACCTGAAACACACCGAATGCAAACAAAAGAAAACAAAATTAGCAAAAATAAATTCTTAGACTATAAACTAAATCGAAATTCAAAGGCAACGCAATTGGTCCCCGGCAACGGCGCCAAAAACTTGATACGTGAAGTTTTAAACCTAAATAGTATCCGTAAGTGCACATACAAAAGCAGTAGTATTTTAGGTATCGAATCCTCAGGGACCACGGTCACACTAAGAAAATATGGATTATCGTTTAAAGCTAAGATAAAATGGGAATTTGTTTGTGACGAATTAATGAACGAAATAGCAACTAAAAATGATGTAAATTCAATAAGATAAAGGCACTAGATTAGAGTCATTCGCCGGTGGTTTCAGATTATGGACTGAGCAATCTATTCAGGATTCAAATTAGCGCAATCTAGAACTCGAACATGAATGTAATATTGCCTCACTGTCGTGATGCATCAATAACTTTATCTAGCATCCTAAATGCATAAACTGTCGTTCGAATTCAGAAATGAAGATAAGCATTAACAATTTGGTTCGATTTGTTCACAATCGATGGTAACAATCAACTGTCGTTGGTTACACACCGATTGCTCATCAATGGTTTATCTAGCAACCTAGAGCACTTTCGTGAATAAGTTAATCCTAAAATCATAGACTAGGTGATCAAATTAGCCTAAGCAGTATGAATCCCGATTGATGAAGACAAATGATAACATTTCCTATTTGGCTCAGTCACTATCATCCTAATCCACCATTGAATTTTCCTAATCTAGCAATGAGACTACTCAGTCATGGAGGACAAAATCACAGCAATCAAATGAGAAGAAAGCATCATGATAAAATAAGAGAATAGGGTTTTAGAAATCTTCTCAATGGAAAGTTGTGGATGATCCTTCAATTCTTACAATCAAAATCCTTGGAGATGAAAAACACCTTGAAAGGATCTCAACAATGGAAACAAGTAGTCTCAGCTCTCAAAAAACGTCTCAGGGAAAAATATCTCAGAAAAAAAAAATAGAACTTCCAACTTGGAAAGTGGCTACAACTTATTTATAAGGAAATTTTAGGGCAACTTGGTTCTGGGAGCCCGACCGGTCGGTCTGATGTCAGACCGGTCGGTCCGTGTCAGCACGAGGCATGTCTTCGGGTCTGGGATCGGTCGGTCTTACAATTCGGACCGGTCGGTCCGGATTCCAGAGACTTTTGGCTTCGGGTCTTCGAGTGTGGACCGGTCGGTCCTCTCATCCGGACCGGTCGGTCCGGATTCCAGAGACTTCGACTTCCTTGGGTCTTCAGGCGAGCAGGTGCTCGCTCCAAACCGAGCAGGTGCTCGATTTATGAAAATCACTGTCTTTCCTCCAGATTCGTCCCTTTTTGCTCCAATGACCCTCATGGACTCTAATCTATGCTCGAGAGCCTCCTAGAACCTGAAAAGACACAAAATAAACTAGAAAGAACCAAAAAGACTAAAGAAACAAAGCGTAAAAGACACCAAAATACTAACATATCAGTCCACCACACAGACGGTTATAGAAACAGTGGTCGACTGTGTCAGAGACGATGGTGGACATAGCCAGAGACGTTGGACAATACGGTGGCCACCGAAGGACAAAAATTACAAGACAGAAGATAAGAAATACAAGACGTTGACAACAAATACAAGACGAGGACAAAACGGTGTGACACACTTACAAAGTAGACGTCCCTCTCGGAGGAAAAAAAATATAAAATAATCACAAAATAGACGTATGTGTCTTGTATTTCTTGTCTTCTGTCTTGTATTTCTTATGCTCATTTGTCCACCATCTCGTCCACTGTCTCCGGCTATGTTCACCACTTTCTCTGACACTGTTGACCATCGTTTTTGTCAATATCTCTGTGGTGGACATCGAAGGATAAAAAAATACAAAACATTCATGAATTAGATGTCCGTGTCAGAGGACAAAAAAATATGAAATCTACCACAAAATAGACGTCCGTCCCGGAAAGAGAGAGAGAGAGGGGGGGGGGGGGAGGAGAGAGAGAGAGAGAGAGAAAAAAAATGGTTGAGAGAAGATAATGAATACCGAGTTGACAGATCTCACATGTATAGCTTCGTAATTAATCAGAGTTTGTAAGGTCAATTATGTCTTTCTGTGAGGAAGACCGTACGGTCTATGATAGATTTTGAAAGCAATTGAATTTGTGACAGATTTTGAAAGACTATTTGTAAAAAATGGCAGATTAGGAAATTTTCCCAAAATCTACTGTGTTTCTTATTTATATATGGTAAACCAAATAAAAAAAATTATTTTAATAATTTAGTGTTTTTCTTTCTAGCTTAAACTCGATGTTGGTGATTACAGTCACCTCCGTTGAAGTAGACATAACAGACTATAATCATAACACTTTCTCCATATCTATGTTGACGATTAGGACAAGCATGGAAATACACTAAATGTTGATGATTAAACCAAATCTAACACGTTTCATTATTTTAAATGGTGTATGTGATTTCATTTGTATAAGAAATGTTTAATTTAATAAAAAGTATAGTTTAATGAAGGTTTTTCAAGTGTAAAATAAATGAGATTTATTTTAAAATTTTACAAACAAAAATATATTATAATAAATAAGAAGAGAATATACTTTAATATATATTTTTCTATAGTAAAATGTAGAAGAATATGTTAAAGTAAAACCCACTTTTATTATAGTGTTCCTCTATTTTTGATTCAAAAATGGAAAAGAAATACATTGAAGATGTGGTTCAAATGTGGTGACACATAATCCATTAGTCACCTCCTCTTCTAGTGTGAAGTTGATGCACAAGTTTGGGCAAGTGTACCTTTTACATCACCTGCTCTACCTTTCCAACATCCAAAGTTTGAAGAACTGAGGAAAGAAATCAAGGCCAAGGAGTGCTTGACCCCAGTAGGCCTTGGAAAAATCCCCCTAGCCCCTTGGATCTGCTGGAACCTTTGGAAAGCAAGAAACATACTCTTATACTCACAGGAGGCCTCAGCAGCTTCAGCGATTCCCACAAAGTCAATTTGTGATGCCAAAGAATGGCAAGAAGGCCAACAATGTAAACCCAAGCCAGATGTGGCTCTGGTGACCCAGGAAAGATATACACCACAAATGGATGTCGTCTGCCAGTTCGATGCTGCATGGCATGAAGCGTCACAAATGGCTGGACTCGGATGGACAATCATGCTCTATGATCAAGCACAAAGACAAGACTAGTCCAAGCGTTGTACTCATGTCTCCTCTCATTGCAGAGGCACTAGCCATAAGAGAATGTCTTATCAAGGCAAAAGAAAGCAACATAAGGACTCTATCAGTCGAATTTGATTCCCTACACTTGGCGAGAGCCATCAACATGGGTTCAAAGATTTCTAAACTCCATGGAATTGTCATGGACATCTATATACTAGCTAGTAATTTTGATTCTCTCTCTTTTAATTTCATTCTTATGACATAAATGACACTGCTGATTCCATCGCAAAATATACTTTGTATGATTTAATTGGTGAAAACCATTAAATGATATAAAGATTTGGCTGTTCAAAAAAAAAAAAAAAGAATTTTCGAAGCACTTGCAAAAATCAGTGTCTTGGTAGGTTCATCTTAAAAGTGTCTTGTAATGGTACACTTAGTTTGGGTCACCTCCCCCCTTCAAGCCCATGAACGTGAAATATGGAACCATTGTCACCCACAACCGTTGCAAGTCCAGGATTTCCCCGCGATGCCCTGTCCGTGTTTAGCTTGAACCAGCCTATACAAGGAGCTTCCCACGCAATTAATCTTTCCACTCGCTGCACTTTCCCTGACTGAATACCAAGCTTCTCGGCAGCCACCACCACCTCTTTACCCATATCAATGATCACCCGAACTCTGCCTCGACAAACTTTGTTCCCGCCAAAAACATTTGCACATCTCTATTTCCAGCCCCACCAAATCCCAATAGCAAAAATCGTAGACCATAGAATTCCTCTCACCTACCCGTGTTCACCAAGGTTTGAAAACAACCATTCAAACAAAGTCTGAGCAAAGAAAACCCCCTGTTTATGACGAGAAACAATTCTTAACCATATTCCTTCCATTGCCGGACAATCCCTTAAAATATGCAGAATCGATTCCACCCCACCTTTACACACTTGACAAATATTTGTATCACTCAAATGGCAACGACTACGCTCTTGATTAGTCATGATAACCTGATGCGATACTAACCAAAGAAAAGTACGAATCCTTTCCGGCACTTCAACTCTCTAAACCCATTCAAAGTAACTCGCCATATTCGGTATGGGCATGTTATCTCCCATAAGAAGATAATAAGTGGATGACACAGTGAACTCTCCATTAACTATTTCTCCCCAACTTAATCTATCCTTGGCACCCATGACATTATCCAAAACTATGGCCATTAACTCCATCCATACCGCCTCTGTCATGTACGGCACAATCCTGGTAGCATCCCAACCTCTTCCCTCAACCCATAAATCCGCCACTTTGATATTTTGAAGCTCCAGAGGGATAGCACCTACTATACAATCACCAAGACTCTTAGTTGACAACCACTTGTCTCTCCAAAAAAGAATGCTCTGCCCATTACCAATAACCCACCGAATACCTCTAGCCAGAACTTCTCGAGCCGAAGCCGCTACGCCCCTCCACAAGGCTGACCAATTGCTTTTAACATCAAACCAAGAATAAGAGTGAAAATCCCGAACTCTATAACTCTTGACAACTCGAGCCCAAAGCTTATCCTGATCTTAGAATAACCTCCATCCAATTTTTGCGATGAGAGCTCTATTCATATCATTCGCCTTACGTATCCCCAATCTACCCTCTCGCTTCGGAACACACACCTTATCCCAAGCCAATAAATGTTGTTTACGTTTCTCTATCGTACTACCCCATAAGAAGTCACAAGCTACCTTATCTAATTTGGATAAAATAGACACATACAGCTTAATAGTGATCATTGAGTAGACCGAAATTGAATATACCACTGCCTTTGTCAAGGTGACTCGGCCTGCAAAGCTAAGAGTTCTACTCTTCCATCCCGCAAGTTTTGACGCAACCCTCTCTAAGACTCCACCAAACGTGTCTTTGTTAACTCTCTTATGCAAGATAGGCATTCTCAAATATTTACCTAGGTCCATCGTAGACTCAATCCCACTCGCCTCGCTTATAGTTTTTGCCATATACCGAGAGTCATTCTTCGAAAAAAATATTTTGGATTTATCCAAACTCACCTTCTGACCAGACGCTCTAGGACACCTCTAAAGATTTCAATCTAATCCAGCAACACGTGAGCAAAGAGAATCAAGTCATCGGCAAAACACAAATGTGAAAGTTTCGGACCTTCACTAGCCAAGCTAATAGGTTTCCACCGATTCTTTCCAACCTCCTCCTCAATCAAATTACATAATTGTTCCATACACAAGATAAAAAGGTATGGAGACAATGAATCACTTTGACGCATACCTCTCAACGGTTTAAAGGTTTTGGGTTGCTCCCTATTCCAAAGAAGACTCATAGATGGGCCCAAAACACACTGCATAATCTTCTGCACCAAATAGTCCCATTGAATCCTGTCATAAGCTTTCTCCAAATCTAATTTTAATAACATCCACCCTTTTATACCTTGATTTTTCCTTATAGAGTTAACTACTTCCTGCACCACCACAATATTATAAGAGCTCAACCGACCCAGTATGTAACTTGCTTGAGCTGGCCCGATAAGCTTCGTCATTACCCCTTTCAACCTTTCTACCATTGTTTTCGTAATTATCTTGAATAAGACATTGCACAGACTAATTGGTCTAAATTATTGAATCTTCTCTGGTCTTAGCACCTTTCCAATCAACACAACCAAAGCATCATTCGTATCATTTGGTAACAAACCCGAGTTAAAAAAGTCCAAAGCAAACCGAATCACGGATTCTCCCACTGTACTCCAACTCTTTTGATAGAACACTGGTTGAAAACCATCAGGCTCCGGCGATTTGAAACTTCCCATACCTCTTAAAGCATATTCCACTTCTCCTACCGTGAATGCTTTATTTAAATTCCCTTGGTCTTCCTGAGACAAGTGCACAAACCCCCTCCAAGGTAAAGCCTCCACACTATCCTCCATATCGGCAAAAGAGTACAATCTCTTAAAATAGGCTACTGCCAACGCTTCTAACTCCCGAGTACTCGTCACCCAACAACATGTCTCATCTTTCAAACTCTCAATTCGATTTCTTCATCTCCTTATCACAGTTGATAAGTGAAAAAAATTGGTATTTCGATCCCTATAAACCACCCACTTCTCTCTCGATTTTTGAAACCATACTATCTCCTCTTGTTGTAAAACACCATATAAATCCTTCAATAACTCCTCCTCCTGCCGAAGTAGATCATCATACTGACTCCGATCAATCAAGACTTGAGTCACCTTAAGTTTCTTTAACAAAGTGTCTTTCCTCCGTTGAATGTCCCCAAAAATCTCTTTATTCCACTTCTTTAAGGTATCACGTAATCTCTTCAAAGCTGCCACTGCAGCCTAGTCTGTGCACAACAAAAAATGCGATCCAATCTCTTTGCAACAAACGATGTCCCACTTTGACCTCTCCTTCAAGTGTATTGATTTCCTCGGAATCCCATGTCAATCAAGGAAAGCTAATCCAATCACCGAAAGCAATTGAATGAGTAGAAAGCGCACCGTTACCACCCGTTCGTTCATCTAAACGGATAATGGTATTAAAGTCCCCTCCAACCATCAAAGGCCCCAATATCGATCCAATTACCGCGCTCATATTACCCCATAATCCACTCCGACGAGTCGTTGATGGAGCTGCAAACACTATAATAAGATTCAACATCTCTGTCTCTCGCATTATCTTTGCATAAATATATTGGTCTGACGACTCTACAATCTCAACATCGCCAATACCCGTTCTCCATAACAACCAAATCCCACCACTCTGCCCATTAGCATCCACCCAAAAAGAGTTCTCAAATCCCAAACCTCTGCAAATAGTACTTGTTCTATCCACTCTTGTATGAGTTTCAAAGATCGCAAGCACATCCGTCTCAAATTTCTTGATAATATATCTTATGGGTCGTCGGAATTTGGATTTATTGGCCCCCGGTAATTCCACATTAAATAGTTCATCATGATTATAAAATAAGCATTGAGAATCACTGGGGCAAACTGTTAATCTCTCTATATCGTACAAACCTCCGTCGTTGAAGCAGAGTTCGTCCCCTCAACCAAGCACTCGGAAGTCACTATCCACTCTCATTTGCTTCCCAGATGACGACATTAAAAGATCTTCTTGGCTTTGACCAAACACTAACCCAGCCATGGACTTGTAATTGTTTAAATTTGGAGTCCTTAATTTCTCCTTTGAATTAGTGGGCCTATTCTTAACTGGGCCTGAATGCCCACCAATCCTCTTTCCTCTTCTTACCAAATTATTCTCCCCTACCTCACGATTCAATGCTGATTTGAACACAATACATTTTTCTTGCTGATCACTCCTTTCCTTATCTGCATGATTCATCGAATTATGATTTTCCTGACTCAATTATTATTCTCTTGAAACTTTTCTAGTCAAAATTTTAACCAAATTAATATTCTTACTGTTGAACTCAGAGAGCGAGTTCTACACTAAATTTGTGAGGAGGTTCGAGATTCTTTAAAAAGAAGATGGTAGATGAGAGCATGTTGAGTAAGTATGCTGTTTCGGGCAGGTAACCAATTCTGGGCTCCGAGCAGGTAACCTATTATGGGTTCCGAGCAAGTAACCTATTATGGGTTCCGAGCAGGTTGAATAAGTATATTGTTTCGGGCAGGTAACATATTCTGGGCTCCGAGCAGGTAACCTATTATGCATTCCGAGTAGGTAACCTATTTTGGATTCTGAGAAGGTTTTACTTGCTACAGTTAAAATGAGCAGGATGTACGAAAATGGAACTGTATTACCTCTCAAAAAGTAGTATATAAAGTATAGGTTGTACAATGATGTGACACAACTATATATAGAACTTATAAACTAGGGATTCATTTACCTATGGTTAGAAATTAACCACATACCTTACAAAAAGTAACCCATATGCAATAAAGTAACTAAGCATGTCTTTTGGGGAGAGTTGGGCTTTTTGGACTTGATGGGCTGTGAGTAGGATTTAGTACTTGGGCTAAATCCAGGTATAACAGTAGCCTCCCCCTCAAGTCGATGAAGCGAGCATGCCGAGTTTGATCGAAATCCTAGCCGAGTAGGTCAGAGAGGAGGAAAGTTGAGCTCGTACTCCTTCCGATGGGCTCGATGCGCTCGAAGGCAGAGAAGGAGTCTGTTATGAACGAGCAGCTTCAAGAAAAGGTCAAATCTTTAGAGGCAGAGGTTCGGTCGTCGAAGCCCCAGGATGGTCCAACAGCGGAACGTGACAAGCTGAGAATACACTTAAGAGAGAAGGACGAACTGAGAGCGTGCTTGAGAGAGCATGACAAACTGAGAGCGCTTGAGAGGGCGGGACAAACTGAGAGCACTTGAGAGATCATGACAAACTGAGAGCGCTTGAGAGAGAGGGACAAACTAAGAGCACGCTTGAGATAGCGGGATAAGCTAAGAGCACTTGAGAGATGATGACAAACTGAGAGCTCTTGAGAGAGTGGGATAAACTATGAGTACGCTTGAGAAAGCAGGATAAGCTGAGAGAGCACGATAAGCTGAGAGAGCAGGATAAGCTAAGGGTGTGCTTGAGAAAGCAGGATAAGCTGAGAGAGCACGATAAGCTGAGGGCATGCTTGGGAGAGCAGGATAAGCTGAGGGCATGCTTGAGAAAGCAGGATAAGCTGAGAGAGCACGATAAGCTGAGAGAGCAGGATAAGCTGAAAGAGCAGGATAAGCTGAGGGAGCACGATAAGCTGAAGGCATGCTTGGGAGAGCAAGATAAGCTGAAGGCGTGCTTGAGAAAGCAAGATAAGATGAGAGAGCAAGATAAGCTGATGGAGCAGAGAGGCTACATGTCCAGGGCAGGTTCGCGTTTGTTCGTTGTATGTTATGCGGCTAAGTTTGATACTTAGGCAAATTGTTGGTTTGAGAGTGTGCTTACCCGATCTGGTCGCGCGTTGGATGGTCGAGTGGGCTTGTCTGGGAGTCGGAACCCGGCTTACGACGAGATCCGTCTCGTGGCTAAGCTTGCGAGAATACTCGGCTTATATTGCTTAGATGTTTCTAGGAAAACATGCAGGTCGGGGCTTGGCTTAAATTCTCGTTTGGTTAATATACGATTAAGAGAATTTGTAGATTATTTCTCTACGGCATTTATGAGAAACGCGGTTTGTCTGCGAGTTGGAACCCGGCTTACGACGAGATCTGTTACGTGGCTAAGCTTGCAAGGATACTCGGCTTATATTCCTTAGACGTTCCTAGGAAAACATGTAGGTCAGAGTCTGGCTTAAATTCATGTTCGACCATACGGCCGACTTATGGAATTGTAGATAATTTCACTACTGCATCTATGGGAAACGCGGGTGAGTATTTTTCTGATCGAGTACTTGGCCAGAGTATCAATACAAATTTTAGCTCGGAGCCATTAAGGTGTTAGTTTGGGTTAGTGTAGGAATTTTGTGATAAAAACGAGTAGGATTACGTTCGGTAACGAGTAGGATTACGTTTTGAGTGCAGGCGACCTGGAGGCTGCTCGGGGTGCAAGCGACCTGGAGGCTGCTCATGGTACAGGCGACATGGAGGCTGTTTGGGGTGCAGGCGACATGGAGGCTGCTCGAGGTGCAGGCGACCTGGAGGCTGCTCTGGGTGCAGGTGACCTGGAGGCTGCTCGGGGGTGCAGGCGACCTGGACGTTGCTCATGGTACAGGCGAATTGGAGGCTGCTCGGGGTGCAGGCGACCTGGAGGCTGCTCTGGGGTGCAGGCGACCTGGAGGCTGCTCTGGGGTACAGGCGACCTGGAGGCTGCTCGGGGTGCAGGCGACCTGGAGGCTGTTCATGGTACAGGCGACCTGGAGGCTGTTCATGGTACAGGCGACCTGAAGGCTGCTCGGGGTGCAGGCGACCTAGAGGCTGCTCGGTCGTGAGGTCTGGTCGGACATCTCTGGTGCGCTCGAGTGTCTGTCAGAGTTTGCTGCGAGTTGACTAGTTCGATTCTGTCGAATACGGAGGCCGGGCTGACAATGCGCTTGGTTCCTTGTTGGGCGGAGACGAAATTAGCATGTGCCCCTGTCGTTGGAAGACAGACATTGAGCTTGAGGGTTGCTCAATTCCAAGAGGAAGGAGTAAGATTAGAGGGTAGTTTGGCCTGCGGGAGCTGAGTTTGATCAACGGGAGCGGCTGTCTTTGCCGATGCTTGGTCGGATTATGATAGAGAGTTTGCGTCTTCACCATCTTTATGCGTAAAAAGAGATCTTCGAAAAGGCCCCTACCTGGCGCGCCAAATGTTGAACTCGGAGAGCGGGTTCTACTCTAAATTTGTGAGGAGGTTCGAGATTCTTTGAAAAGAAGATGGTAGATGAGAGCAGGTTGAATAAGTATGTTGTTTCGGGCAAGTAACCTATTTTGGGCTCCGAGCAGGTAACCTATTATGGGTTCCGAGCAGGTAACCTATTCTGAGTTCCGAGCAGGTTGATTAAGTATGTTGTTTCGGGCTGACAACTTATTCTGGGCTCCGAGCAGGTAATCTATTATGCGTTCCGAGTAGGTAACCTATTCTGGGTTCCGAGCAGGTTTTACTTGTTGCAGTTAAAACGAGCAGGATGTACGAAAATGGAATTGTATTATCTCTCAAAAAGTAGTATATAAATCATAAGTTGTACAATGATGTGACACAACTATATATAGGACTTGTAAACTAGGGCTTCATGTACCTATGGTTAGAAATTAACCATATGCCTTACAAAAAATAACCCATATGCAATAACGTAACTAAGCATGTCTTTTGGGGAGAGTTGGGCTTTTTGGACTTGATGGGCTGTGAGTAGGATTTAACGCTTGGGCTAAATCCAGGTGTAACACCTACCAAACTAAAAATTGGTCCAAAAGTTGTGTTCTCTTTTCTTTAAAGTATTAAAAGCAATTCAAAGTTTGCTTATAGGAATCCAAAAAATATAAACTTTGTTATGAACTGACCTTGAAATTAATTGCGTGCACAACACTAACACTTCTTTATAGTCCATTATACAGGTACTTCAAAGCATCTTGGATATATCGATGTATACTTATTCCTAATGTTTTCTTATATATTATTTCTTATTCCTTATTTTTTTTAAATTATCATATAATGTACATACATATATGGAGGAATGTTTTGTTTTATGCCTGTTAACTTAATATCTAAACTCGTTTAACTCAACTACACGAATGTTTGATTATTATTTCCTACATAACTCACTTTATAATTGTCATGAAAATGTTTTTTCTTTATCCAAAACCCCACATGGAACAAGAAAACCCTCTTCGAGAAAAGGAAACTTATAACTAATAAAAGTTATTGATACCCACCATCCAAATAATTATTTGTATTGGTGACACAATATGTTATATTCTCTGCAATAATTTTGCTTTGTGTCATGGTCAGCAAATGGCATATGATTTCCGTAACCCAGTCCCTCGGATTTATGGATTACTAAAATTATCTCGTTTATGCCATGTTATACAGTTTGGCTCTAAATTTCTAAAATTTCAGAGAAAAGATAACTGGTAAATATTTTATGATAAAGAGATTCATAAACTAAATATGTCATGTAAATAACTCATTTACAGTTTAATGACTCTATCAATAGATATTCATTATAAAAACACTTAGTCATCCCAACGAATTTTTTTTATGGCGTTGTCTTATGAATATGTATTTTTTCAAAAAAAACCCTAGTAAAATGTTTTGGTAAATATGTACTAGTAAAATAAACTAGTACATATTATTTTGAAATATATATTTATATATATATATATATATGTATTTTTTTCGAAAAGGTAAAATAAAAACATATTAGTATACACTTTCTCCGTTCCATAAAAAATGATGTTAATTTATTTTTGTGACAAAAAAACTATTTGGAGTTTTTACACATACTAATTACTACTCCCTCTGTATCATATTAATTCATGTTTTAGAGATTTTTTTTATCAAATTAGTAATTTTTTCTATTTTTCTAGGTAAATATAGCTTTTGTGACTATTTAAATTATGCAATATTTTATTTGATTGGTTGAGTTGATGTTATTTAAATAATAAATAATTGTTTAATATAGAGGGAATAGTAATTTTAGAAAAATATTATGTTACAAGTATTGGTAATAATTACAAAATTAAAATAAAAATGACTACAAGTATAAATATTAAATGTAAATACAATTTTTTTTAAGTGAGTGAAATACTAGAATTTTCGTTGTATAGAGGAAAGTATAATTTATGGAGTCCGTTAATTAACTTCAAGTAGAGCGGAGAATGCAGAAAATCCGAGTGGCCACAATCAACTTGCATGACTCCAAACGACAGATTTGTGGGAAGTTGTGCCTTTTCTGCCATGTTTCAGCCAATAGATTGTAACTTGCATGGCCCCAATCAACTTGCTCTCGAGTTAAATATAAATTGGACTGAAAACCCAAATGTTTTTTTCCTAACAAAATAAAAAGACCCCCCATTTTAAAACTTTTATTGTTTGAAGGCAAACAACTTTAAAATTTAGATAAAAATACTAAAGACCATGAAAAAGGTAATGTATTGAAGTTTTGAGTGACTAGAATTCTTCTATAATATGGCGGAAGTACCATACAAGTGGATATATAAGAATCAAAATCTGCTGAATACTTTATGTTATGATCTTTTACTGTTCTTTTATTTGGGCAACATTTTGTTTTTCATTAACTTAAACATTCGAGATTACATCCATTCAAACTACAATCCATGAAAGCATTAAAATTTAAAGCATAAAAGACAACATAATCAAACGACGGCGAATCATAAAGAAACTCTTGATGCGTCGGTATGAAACTTACGGCTAAGCCGGAAAGCGTAAGTTTGGTCACTTTAACTTGTGACGTTAAAAGACCCCTACCTCCGAGATCGTCTTGACGAATCCAGTTGCTTCTTGAGACCCTTTACGGACCGTACAAAACAAAGCGGTTGAGGGAGTACTCGGTTTTGATTTCGAGACGAATCTTATTTTCAATGATAGAAGAAACAATAGAGGAGTTCTCTTCGATAGAGAGAAGGTTACAAGATTGGAGAATCCAGAAAATTTTGATCGTCTCTCTTTAGAGAAGATATAAAGCTCAAAGAGCCTTCTTGGACAAATCATCGTCACGTTACCATCAGTAAACATACAACAGTAATATGCCTCGGTTTTAATCGGATTAACCGATAAAACACACGCTAGATCACATGAACCCAAACAAGGAACAACCGTTCCAATCTCACGATAAAGAGAAGGTTTGGATTTTTCCAAGTTATTTGGCCTGTCACTACTAAAACATTAGTAAAGTATTGGGCCAGGCCCATAGTCTGTAACCTGAATTTTGATTCTTCTCCGACAGATCTAAAATCGAAAAGAGAGAACAGGGAGGCGATTGACGGTGGAGCTGATGTCACCACCGGTGGAGCAGAGGTTGAAGCCAGTGGTTGAGGTGCAACATCGATCCCTTTGTCGCAGCAGAGAACTAGACCAACAAGCACGGAATCGATTAAGGGGAATGGTCTTGTCGTCGGAGCAGGAGATCAATCCGGCGACTGAGTTGGTGGTAAAGTGAGAAGCAAACGGCGGCGATTACACATAAGCAGAGAGAGAATATGTGTACTGTCGTGTCAGGTCCGGTGGATCCGGCGGTCGCGAGAGGCTTTCTACAACCGAGCATGGCTTTACACGGCGGAGGGAGATGGACCTCTGAGCAAACCGCGGTGGTTCCAATGGAGACAAGAGGGCTCGATGAAGAAGGCTTACCATCTCAAATGAGAGAGAGATCGGAGGTCACCGGCCGAGGACTAAAGAGATCGGGAGTCTAGAGAAACTCCAGAGAAGGCGACAGCAAGCGAGCTTAGATCGATGTGGTCTCGGAGCAGATGCAGCGGAGAACTTCCGTGGCGGCTAGGGTTCCCAGAAACTCTCTCGATCTTTTACTGTTAATATTGTAAAATTGTTATGTAATTTTGCTATCGTTTAAAAATCTTTGTAAAAATGTCATTTTTTTTAATTTAATTTTTATATTTTTTTATTTGAGTTAACTATTTTATATTTAGGGTATAGTTTTTGGGGATATAGTTTAAGATTTGGATTTTGAAAGAGAAAAAATAAATTAATAATTGAAAGAGAAAAAAAAAATTAATAATTTTATCATTTTTATATAAAAGTGTCATGTTTAATCCCCTTGTACTTTACCAAAAAAATTAATATCAAATAAAATGTATCTTTTATGGTGCAGTCAACATATGCCTAGTAATTAATTTTATTTTATTTTTGCCATCAAGTTATGCTTAGTAATTAATTTAACAACCTCAAACTGATTGAAGAAGTCATTTTTGTTTTACAAACCCTTTTACATGTTTTACATAGTTTTTTTTTTTAGCATTACTACTATTAATCTATTATATTATCAATGGTTGATCTACAGACACATTTTTGGTTAACAAAATCTAAAATATTTAGATATCAAATTAAAACTCCTTTGTTTCTTTTTCATAAGATGTTTTAGTAATTAATAGAGTACATATAGCCAACAAACACAAAATTGAAGTCATTTTCAATCACTTTTATTTTACTATATAAATAAGTGTTTGTAATCCACACGTATATCACCCAAACATTTATTTGAACTATAAAACTAGAAAACAATCACTATCATCAACATTTTGGTCCTTTACCCAACGTGTTTCTTTCTCCATATCAAACTTATACAAATAATTAAAAAAAACTCATAAAACCCAAGTACATGCAAATGTACGTATGTGTTTTTTTGGTAAAGTATATAGAAAACAAATTCGTATCCATAATTGGTAATGTATAAAGAAAATATAACTAAACTAGTTGGAATAGTTTGGTTAGTCGTACCATATAAAGAGATCATCATTTACAAACTTCCCAATATTCAATTTGTGTATTGTGAGTTATCAAAAAGGAATGGTTGTGATTGATATTGTTTGTGATAAAGGTTTATAAAAAGCAAGTTTTATAAATTTAATTAAATTTATAAAACTTGCTTTATATATATATTACCGTTATTTTTTACACGTTCTAAAGAATTTTGTTTTCTGTTGTTTTGTCGAAGAAAATTGTTCATCAATTTTTGTCGATAAAAATACTGATATTGTGTTGTTTCAAAATTATCAATTTCGGGTTAGGAATAGCTACTATTAATTAGAAAAACTTCTCGGGCACGAAACTCGAGGAGCTACTTCCACAAGATGAACTTCCAAGAAGTTTTAACCCATCGACGTGGACGCAACTATCTCCTTTGTCGAGATCTCGTGTAAGTTGCATCACCCATCTCTCGAACCAACCATTGTCATCCACTACAAGAAAACAGGCGATATTTCGACGGCCTAAACCATCTCATTTCCGTCGGAATTGACCCTTTTCCGACGGTAGTCCGACGGGATAGGTCAGTCGGTTCTATCACGTCGGAAATTAAAATCCGTCGGCATTCCGTTGCCCACCTGCGACGGCTCTCAGACGGAAAATGGATAGCAGGATTCCGTCGACTTCCGGCGAGTACCGACGGAGTTCCGACTGTACAAGAATACCGAGGGAATTCCGACGGTTTTCGAGTTTTTTTTTCAAAAATTAAAAATAATTAAACAATTTAAAATAAATAAATTATAATATAACATTTAAAAATATATTAAAAATTAAAAAAAAACTGATTAAATTAAAATTGTTTTAAAAGTATTTTTAAGTTTTACAATAAATATTAAAACGTCAAAAGGCCTATTCCGGCCTACGGGAACTAAAGAAGTCGTTCATCTTCTGTTCCATAGCTCGAAATCGTTCCTCCGCCTCCGCCTTATCTCTCGCTCTCGCTTCCTCGACCTCCTTCTTATCTGCCTCTCTCGCTTGCTCCACTGCCCTAAGCTGCTCGGTCAGCTCTCGGTTTTCTGCCTCCAATCTGCTACCACCGCTATAACGAACCGACGAAACGGACGAGCAACTATCTTCAGGGAGGCCGAAAACACGGCCTCTGGTCTTGGGAGTCGCCTACTATAAAAAAGAAATTAAATCTTAGAACTTAGGTGTATTGAAAGTTAATTTGAAATTTGTTTAAAAGTGACACGGTTACTAACCTCGTAGGTGAACTCGTTGATCTTCTCGTATGGAACTTCGGTGGGCGCCGGAGTTCCTTCCTCGCTCTGTTGTGATTGGAGGTACTGCTCCCCGAGCCTCTCCACGGTCTCCACGATTTCACGAGCAATGGGATCTTGAATGTCACCGGTCTTCTTGTTGGTGTGCGCAGCTTTGAGTAATGCAAGATTCGAAGGAAACACACCGGTCTCCTGAAACTGTTAACATATAAAATTTTGTTAGCGAATTTTTAAAAATTATGAATTATTTAAATATTTACCATTTTGTTTGCAAGTGAAGCCTTGCTCGTTGCTCCGAGGTTGTGGGTCGCTTTTCCCTTCCCCTTCCGGTAGCTATTGCGGTTAGTTGAGTTTCTCTCTGAGGTCGCCCTAGTTGCCTCCTGTTCCCAATGTGCAACTAGTCCATCCCAACATGCGTCTTTATGTTTCATAACCTGAGGCACCTTCCCGGTTTTGTACCACGCATCTTTCCACTCGTTCATCTTCAACGAGTACTTCCTCGCAGCCTTTTCGTCGAATCTCTTTCGGACCAACGAAGTGAGCGGTGGGTCCCACGTAAAATCTTGCTGCAAAAATACCACAATCTCGCATTAGTAATTAAAATGTGAGTTATATAGGAAATATATTTTAAATGTATAAAATAAAATCATACCGCAAATTGTCGGAACCAAATGTCCCGGTCCTCCACTGGCATATCGTGGTATGTGGGATACGGTCTAGTTACCAAGGAATTCATCATTCCGTTGATAGAACCTGTAATCCCGTTTCCCGAGTATTGGAACCTAATAAATATTTAGTTTAGTTAAATATTTTACTAAAATAATTTTATCCAATAGAAATTTAAATAAGACTTACCAGGTCGTGTTAGGTGGTGTGTCTGGACCTAGACGAGTCAACCTATCACGTCCGGGTTGCAAGACAAACTGCTCGATGGTCATGGATGTGGGAGCTGAGAAGGCTGTAGCCGGGGCTGAGACATGTGTGAGGTCTCTAAGTCGGGAGAACTGTCGGGGATATGCGTCTCACTCCCACTCCGACCTCCCCTACTGGAAGTCCCACCTCCTCTAGAATGATGATACCGCGGATAGTTCCTACGATTTCGAAAATTCTAAGAGTTTGAGATTTCAGGATTTATGGAATATGGAATTTATAGGAATTTGGGATTTTGAGATTTTTCGATTTAGTTATTTGGAAATTTCGGATTTAGGGATATAAGGATATTCGGAATTAGGGAAATTTTTGATTTAGGAATTAGGAAATTTCGGATTTAGGGATATAAGGATATTAATGTTAATAAATTTTGAAATTTGAAAGATTTAAAGGTAAAAATTGTTAAAGTTGTAAATTTATAAATTTTTTAATTTTTAAATTTAAAGGATTTAAAGTTTTAAATTTTATTATTTTTAAATAGGTTTAAAATTTTAAAGGTTTAAATTTTTTTATAAATGTTATACAATTTTTAAATTTGAAGGATTTAAAGGTATAAATTGTTAAAGTAATAAATTTTAAAAAATTTAAATTTAAAGGATTTAAAGTTTTAAATTTATTATTTTTAAATAGGTTTTAAATTTTAAAGGTTTAAATTGTTTTATTCATGTTATAAAATTTATAAATTTGAAGGATTTAAAGGTTTAAATTGTTAAAGTTAGAAATTTTTAAATTTTTAACTTTTAAAATTTAAAGTATTTAAAGTTTTAAATTTTATTATTTTTAAATAGTTTGAAAAGTTTAGAGGTTTAAATTGTTTTATTAATGTTATAAAAATTATAAATTTGAAAGATTTGAAGGATTTAAAGGTTTAAATTGTTAAAGTTAGAAATTTTTAAATTTTTAACTTTTAAAATTTAAAGGATTTAAAGTTTTAAATTTTATTATATTTAAATAGGTTTAAAATTTTAAATGTTTAAATTGTTTTATTAATGTTATAAAAATTATTAATTTGAAGGATTTTAAATGATTATCTTCGAATATTCTATATAGGATATTTAGAAATATACAATTTTATGAAGAACAATTTTTTTGTTTGAAGAAAATGTTTTTTTTATGAAGAACAATTTTTTTTTTTTAGAACAAACTTTAAAATCATCACAAACTTACATAGATTTGTTGAATTCGTGAAGGAGGGTGTGAATTGGGATGATTCTGGCGGTTTGTGTGGGTTTTCCGGCGGTTGAATGCGAAATCCGGTGGTGAAAGGTTTTTCTTTTTTCGTTTTCTCGGTTGTGGTATCGGGAAGAAGAAGAGACTGAGGGATTACACGGCTGGAAACAGGCGGCTAGTCGGCAACGGATCGGCGGCGAAGGCGGCGGCAACGGATCGGTGGAGAAATTTTTTTTTTGCAGATATGTCTTCGGGGAATACGAAGACTGTGGATTTAATAGAGTGTCCGACGGCATTCAGACGGAATTCCGACGGCCTCTAAAAACTCCGACGGTAATTCCGACGGTTTTCCCGATCTGACAATGATCAAATTAGGGTTTCCGTCGGTAGTCTGTCAGAAAATAAGACGGAATTCCGACGGAAATTATTTTAAAAGAATAAATAATTTATTTTTTTAATATTTTTCCGCCGAAATAAATTGTTTATATCATAAATTTTTAGAGTTTGAGATTACGGGATTTATGGAATATAGAATTTATAGGAATTTGGTATTTTGACAGTTTGCGTTTTAGTTATTACGAAATATCGGATTAACGGATATAAGGATATTGGGAATTATGGTTTTTTGGAATATACAGATTAATTGAATTTAGTTTTCGTACATTTTGTTATTGAGGAACATGGGAAATTAAGATTTTTGTAATAAATGAATTTATTGAATTTGCGATTATGTGGTTTTGTGATTTATGGACTTTGTGATTTCCGACGGATTTCCCGCTTTTACGATGATCCCGAAGTTGTTTGGAGGCAAGTCAAATTAGGGTAAAATAATAAATTGTTTATTTTGTAAATATTTATTAATCTAATTATTTAATAAAATTCACAAACCGTCGGAAGGCCATCGGTAATTAAGACGGAAGTCCGACGGATGTTGATTTTTATTACAGATTTTTAATAAATTTGGTAATACAATAAAATTACCGTCGGAACACCGTCTGGATTTAAGACGGAATTCCGACGTGTTTTAATTTTATTACAGATTTTTAATAAATTTGGTAATACAATAAAATTACCGTCGGAACACCGTCTGTATTTAAGACGGAATTCCGATGGTTTTTTAATTTTTTTACATATTTTAAATTTTTCCGCCAGTAACAAATACTTGAAATAAAATTCCGTGGACAATGTGAACGATTTAGAGATTTATTAAAAGCAAGACAACGTAGATAGAACTTGTGAACTTGTGGCTCTTCGATTGGCAGAACGATTGAAGGCAATTTTGATTTGGTGATTCCCTGGACAATGTTAACAATCAAAATTGGCTTTAATCATAAATCTTACATTACACATACAATATAAATTTAAATACCAAAATAGTAAATATTAATTACACCTAACTCGTACAATAGATAGTAGAAAATTATGTAACATTAAACGCGGATAAACTCGTACAATTGATACTAGGAAATGTTTTAACATAAAAGCAACATAAAGACGTAATCATAACATTATTCTTAATAATGGACGAGTTAGATATTTATTCTTTATCGGAGTCTGGAACTGTTTCATATTTGTACCCAGTAGTTCCTTCATCTTCCTCCTCGATCGTGCATACTTCCGTTGGCTGGTATTCAACAATCATCGTATTAACACCGATTATTTGTTTGAAAACTGAATTTAGTTAACCATTCCCAAAAATATTTATAAACGTATGGTGTATGTACCTTAACAATGTTCCGCTTTGTGATGTTTAAGTACTTTGGTTCCTATCAAAACGGCAACGGTAACATTCTTCAGGATGACCACCGCACCTACAGCAGTCGTGAGTCTGTACTCGTCATTCTTGAAGATGTTATGGTGCATGGTTCCCTCGATTATTTCCGACGGATCTTTTAAGGTTACAAGCAGATCTCCCTGGTCATTGGGGGTCAAACTAGAGAGCATAGCCACAATCTGATAATTAAATAGAATATACTTGTGAGATAAATTGTTTCTCAAAATGTTAATAAAATTGGACGGAAACATAAACTTTTTTTATTTTCAAAAATTGTGAACGCGGGGATTGAATTTCTGCAACCTGGATCCAGAATGGTGTGGTCCAATTGCGATAAGAACCTACATTTATGAATGATAGATTTTGTATTTGTCAGCTACAATCATTATATAACAATATATTGTAAAAGTAACAACGGTAATTATATATATATACCTTCACGGATTATGTAATCGATAGTAGAAGTCCACCCAGGGCTACTAAAATCCTGGCCGGCTTGTGGTGCCTCGTTAATGACCTCATAAATAAAATCTTGTGTTGGGCGAGTTTGAGAACTTTCACCTCGCACCACCCTTGCATCATGAGCCCTCTTGCGAGAAATTCCTCGCTTTACGACTTGGCCAGGTCCCGGTATTTCGGGCGTTTGGTTCAATGATTGTTGCGTTGGGTGGAGTGAAATTGTTGGTTGAGCATCTATGACATTTAAGTTATCGTAAGGAGGGCTTGAAGGAAGAAGAGTTGTGTTTAGACTAGGGGCTCGGTTTTGCATATAGTAATTCCATAGATCTTTGTTAGCCATTACACAATTGAATATTTTTGTGTTATGATTTTGTGTTCAAATTTTGTTTTGAAGGAATGAGAAAATGTGCAAACATATATGTACAACGAATATCCGTCGGATTTCCATCGGAAAATCGTCAAAGCACTCCGACATAACACCCCACCTATCCCTTCGGCCACTGCAGACGATTTATTAACCATACAAACTTTGCCGACATCTAAACCGTCGGAATTCCGTCGGACATCCGTTACATAATTCCGAGGACATAGCTCCGTCGGAAATCCGTCAGTACAGCTAACCAATCAAACTTTGCCGACATCGTGTAGTGTGAATTCCGTGGGTAATACGGATGGATTACAGACGGAATACCGACGGTTTATACATATAACTTCTACTATAAATACACCTGATGGAGTGAATATCTTCTACACCTCTCTATAACACAAAAAATCTCTATAACACAAAAAATGTCTTCTAACTCTCCTAATGACGACGCAAAAACAACATCTGAGGGTAATTTTTTTTATATTCCAAAATACTCGTGGGAAACCCCTGGTCATTGCGACGAATTCACTGAAGAGATTCCAACTTACTCGTGGGAATTTGATACGTGCTCACCAATCCATAAAGAAGATTTCACATCAACAATAGTGCCTGACAGCCATTGCTCGCCAAACATCCACCACATTTACGAGAGGCAGCCACTATGTCCTGATCATAACCGGGTTATCGAAGCCGAACAACCATGTCAATGGATGGAAAAGTCAGATACTGACGGTGGAAGTACTTCAAACGTATGTAAGGATAAGTACTATGGTTATGAATTCGCCCAAAGCTCAGAAAAGCCAAACTTAAATTTAGATGTTGATGCAATCAAAAGTGAATTGTGCGATGGATTTATAGATACTCCACCAAAGGAGCATTACTATGATTTCGAATTCGCCCAAAGCCCAGCCAAGCCAAACATAAATCTAGATGTTGATGCAATCAAAAGCGAATTGTGCGACGGATTTGTAGATTCTCCACAAAAGAAAAAAAGGAAAAGAACATCATTAAATGGTTCTAACAAATGGTAAGTTCGGGATGGAAACCGAGAGATGATTGTAAAATGAGGAGTTTATTATCATGAACATGACTATATATATATACTATTAAATAATATGATATACATGGGATGAAGTCTGATTCTCCTGAATCTCCTGATCTACTTTCACTAAGGATGAAGTCTGAATCACACAACATTCATAAGCACACATTTATTCATAAATTATTAATCTGAATCTTCTGGTCCACTTTCACTAGGGATGGAGTCTGAATCGTCGTCAAATTCGTCATGTGTTTCCTCTTCGTCCGAATGCACTAGATCATCCCCGATATGTGTGACATCAATGACAAGGTCAATGTTATCCATCTCCTCAACAGGTGACATTGGTATACTTCTCGATGGTTGTAGAGCATCTTGTTCTGGAACTCCATATATTTTTTCTCTCGGGTTAATTGGAGTTACTGTGATCCAAGGATCTGTACGATAGGCAACTCGAGGATATGAAATGTAGCAAACCTATTAAGAAAGAGTGGATATTGTTAATATACATGAACAACAAACCTTAAGTATGTGTACGTAGGTAAACATATTATTGTATTCATACCTGGTCTGTTTGAGACGCAAGGATAAATGGATCGTAATACTGTAGTTTCCGGCTTGAATTTATCGAAATAACACCATGAGGGTCAACTCGAACCCCTCGACCATCGGTTGGGTCATACCAATCGCACATTAACACAATGCACCTCAAGTCCAACATTCTTGGATAATGGATTTCCAAGATTTCTTTTAAAATCCCATAGTACATGGTTTCACCTAATTGCGCCGAAATACCATAGTCCAAAGTTGACCGTTGACGTCCTTCCTCACGGATCCTGAACGCATATCCCCTAGTGCAAAACTTAGGATATGAAGTCGCGGTGCTGCGTAAACCATGAACAAACTCCACTAACCATGACGGGAGTGATTGACCACTTGTTATACTATCGGAAACCTAGAAATGATAGAAGTAAGAAATAAGTAACACATGAACGTGAAAACCTGGAAAAGTATGAGTAATTAATTATATTACACTTACATAACATTTCAACCACCCCTCAAATTCTTCATCTTTCAAGACAGCAAGTTCGGCATCTGTCTTATCATAATGGTAATCACGTGCGAAAGACATGTAGATCATGTAACATAACAGTCGTTAGTAGATAAAGGCAAATAATTCCATAAGTTTATTATAATAACTGATATACCTTTCGTACTCCAAAATTATGTCACAGTTTCTGAGGATATACGTATGCAAATATGTGACCTCTTGGGCTGATAGTTTACGTTTCTTTCCTTTTCTACTTGCTCGATCAACTTGGGCAAACAAATCAGGAACAACTACGGCATAGACTGCTTTCTCACCTCTATCATCATGTCGGGCAGGACGTCTCGCCTTAGTGCGAACTGCCGATGGAAAGTAATATTTGGCAAAGTGTGAGACTTCCTCGTTTAGGCTTTGTGCGATAATAGATCCTTCAACCTTGCTCAAATTTTTAACCTTTTTCTTCAGGTGGAACATGTAACGCTCGAACGGATACATTCATCGATATTGAACAGGGCCTCCTAAGGCTGCTTCTCGTGGGAGGTGAATAGGAAGGTGTTCCATAACGTCAAAAAAAGACAGTGGAAATATCTTCTCAAGATTACAAAGGAGAACTGGGATATTGGCCTCCTAGTTGCGTATCCCGTGGACGGTAAGCGTTCTTGAACATAAATCTCGGAAGAATGCACCAACTCCTATAAACAAAAATTAAACAAGTTAGTACATATATATATAGTAATATTATGGTAGTAAAAAACTAATGGGAGTAAGAAATATACCTCCAATTGCTTGGTGGATAGGTTCTGGAAGAAGATATGCAAATACAAATGGAAGAAGACGCTGCATCACGACATGACAATCATGTCTCTTCATTCCTATAAACTTGCCTTCCATCGAATCCACGCAATTATGTAAATTAGATGCGTAGCCATCTGGAAATTTGACAAATTTTTTGAACTATTCAAAAAATACATCTTTCTACCCAGCGTCTAACCGGTAAGCAGGCATCGACAATCTACCGTTTGAAACATGAAGAGATGGCCTCGAACAAATCAATGGCAAGTCGAATCTAGACTTCCAGTTGTCTTTGGTTTTTCCTGGGATGTTTAATATGGTGTTCATGATGTTGTCAAAGAAATTCTTTTCAACATGCATGACATCTAGATTATGCCGCAACAGATGGTCTTTCCAGTAAGGCAAATCCCAGAAAATACTTTTCTTGTGCCAATTGTGATATTCCCCACAACCGTCGACGCGGTGATGGCCATTACCCCCACATTCAGGAGTTCGTTCGGCACCAAAATCACGTAATTGTTCCAATATGCTGCGACCATCTATCTCCGGAGGTGGACCATATAACACTTGTAGATTCTTCCTGAAATGTCTTTTAGACCGACGATATGGATGATCTGCCGGTAAAAAACACCTGTGACAATCATACCATGAAGTCTTCCTTCCGTGCTGCAGTTGGAATGCTGTATTATTGTCTTGGAAATAAGGACAAGCCAATCTTCCATGCGTTGTCCATCCAGATAACATATCGTACGCTGAAAAATCGCTTATGGTCCACATAAGAACCGCATGCATGTTGAAATTATGCTGGACTGAAACATCATAAGCCTCAACACCATACTCCCACAACATCTGCAACTCACAGATCAATGGTCTTGCCCGGGAACTAGAATTGAGAGAAACAGGAACTCTCGCCGCATGCACATAGATGAAGGCAAATTGTAAGGTCTTACGATGACCGGCCACAACGAATATTTTCCTCCATGCTTGCCAAACGGGTTGAAACCATCAGTGGATAAGCCTATGTATACATTTCGTCGTTCATATGCAAAATCTGGATATACGGATTGGAAGTGTTTCCACGCTTCCTCGTCAGAAGGATGCGTGATATCTCCATCTTGACTATGCTCTGCATGCCATCTCATAGCCTTAGCTGTGCGCTTTGATTCGTACAGCCTCTTCAACCTCTCCGTTAAGGGTAAATACCACATCCGTTTGAATGGAATCTTCACCCTGCCACTTGTGTCCTGGAACCGGGGTTTCTGGCAAAATTTACATTTGTTCCGGTTCTCGTCTTCTCTCTAGTATATCATACAGTTGTCGATGCACATGTCTATAACCTGGTAGGGCAAACCAAGACCGGCGACAAGTTTTTGGATCTCGTAGTATGATCTTGGGGCCAGATTATCTTCTGGCAAAACATCTTTCACGAACTCGGTTAATGCATCAACACATTCTTCGGAAAAATTATAATCAGTCTTCAGGTTCATCATCCTACTAGCAGAAGATAGCAGGGAATGACCATCCCTGCAACTGCTGTATAGTGGTTGCTTTGATGCGTCCAACATATCGAAAAACCTTCGAGATTCTAAATTAGGTTCTTCAACCCTATCACCCTCATGATACCCACCCGACTGCAAATTCTCTTTAAACGCATCGTTAACCATCGCAACCGTACTTACCCCAACATCTACTTCAGTTGTAGGTTTCCCTACGCTAGACGGAAAATAAGGTTCATTGCTACTGGTACTACCATATTCATAATTCCTTTCTCCATGTAAATACCAAACCTTATATCCCGCCCTAAATCCATATCTATATAAGTGGTTCCAAACAGTAGGAACCGCAACACTAATTCTATTACAGCAATTAGAACAAGGACATTTGATATCCTGACCTTTGTTGACCGCCTCTTGATTTCTAGGCAACTGCATGAACTCGCAAATACCTTGAGCGTATTCGGTCGTTAATAAGTTCGACCCCTCTTCCATGCAGGAATTTGCACAGGTTTTTACCGGTTTAATATCTATTAAACAACCTAGCGAAAGTTCCTTTGCCTAGGATCTAGGGTTTGTAAACAATTAATCTGAAAAGAACGGATCTCGAAGATACCTGGAGTTTATGCAGCGGAATTGAATCAGGGATTCGAGATCTATAGCGCCCCAAGTTAGATCATTAGTCCTACAGCTAATGCAACAACTCTTGCTTCATTCATGTTGAGCATCTCCACTTGTCCTTTCTTCAACGTTCTACTGTTGCTTAGGCCCTGCATATTTAACCAAACATGAGCACCACAACCGGTATCTAATACCTATAAGATAGAACTTGAAATAACACAAATACCTGAATAAGGAGTGTCATACATCTCCATTATTTCCATAGAATCTTCCATGTATTTCTTGCATTTTCTCCTCCAATGCCTTGGCTCCCCACAGTAGCTACATGCATCATCATCAGATGGGCCAGACTTGGGTTTAGTGAGAAACCCGGGCTCATCCTGATTCACAATCTAGATGACCTTTCTCTCACCCTTGTCTTTACCAGGTTTCACAAACCTTTTGCCCTTCTTGATATTGAGCTCAGCTGTCTTGAGCATATCATGCAGTTCAGTGAACGTCTTCGTCAAGACATTCTTGATGTAGTACTTGATGAACTCATCATAGCTCGTCGGCAGGGACTGCAGAATGATGTCAGTAGCCAACTCTTGGCTAATTGGACAATCCAGTCTCCTCAGGTTATCAATATAACCCATCATCTTCATGACATGAGGACTTACTGGAGCTTCCTTTGGTAGCTTGCACTCAAACAGAGATTTAACCGACTGGTATTTCTCAGTTCGAGTCTGCTCCTGAAACATAGCTTTCAGGCTAGTGACTATCTCGATAGGCGATTCCATGTTCTCATATTGCCCCTGCAATTCAGAGTTCATGGTATCCCTCATCAGACGATTCACATCGACCACATCATAATAATGCTTATTCCAAGCATCATATACTGCATGTGAGGCATTGGACCTTAGTTTCTCGGGGAGAGTTTTCTCAAGGACATAGTCCTTTCTCTCTTGCTTGAGAACAATTCTCAAGTTCCGATACCAATCAAGGAAGTTGGATCCATTTAACTTGTCCTTCTCAAGTTCCGATCTGATTAGACATAACTATAATAAGAAAAGGAAAAATCAGTTATGATATTCAGAAAAGAGAAATCTTAACAATTAAGAAAACTCGCATTATATTCAAAACTATGTTTCCTCAAATGAATATAATGATCCAAGATCCATATTTCACTAAAACTCGAGCAAGCCACTGGCTGTTACTCAAATCTTAGCTATATAGGTAAGCAACACTTTGCTAATCATATCCAATATGACTCTTGGTTGTGGATAATACATCTTATGTTTTATCCACCTGATGTCTATGGGCCCAGAACTTCTGATAGCCCATTCAAGCAAACCAATCTCTTTAGTCATGTAATAGTTGATGCCATGCACTGCAAGCCCATCAACTCAATTACCTACTGCCTCACTCATGTCACTACAGATACCTTGCACTGCAAGCCTATCACATAATGAAAGGAGCATTAACAGCTGACAAGATCGGAAAGACATCCAGAACACTTGATATTTAGTCGAGGAACTGAACATTTAATCCTCAATGCATATCATATATGCATTCAGGAACCCAATCTCATTAAATCCGGTTCGGTTATTTGATTTCAGGTTCACTAACCATCAATCAGTGTAAGCTGTCGATCGACACTACCTTCTGTCACAGTTCATCGAAAACCGATCAATCCAATTGAACCGGATTCGATAACCGACAGAACCAATACAATAACCGGTTAGTATCGATCGACACTACATTAGCATCGATCGACATTGATCAAACCAGATCCAATTCTCGATAACCGGTCAATCCAATTGAACCGGATCTGATAACCAGTCGCTGTCGATCGACACAACCTTGATATCGATTAATATATCAAACTGACGGCAATTGAAAGAGCGTGTCGATCGACGCCACTCAACGGTGTCGATCGACACCAACCTCTCTGGAAAAAATACAAGTTACTTTGGCCCGTGTCGATCGACACCAGCTTGGTATCGATCGACACAACCAAAAAACCCTTAATCCGAATTTTAACAAAAACGTTTTAGGTCAAAATTCAATCTCATAAGCATCCTCTAATGAATTCAACTAATTCGATTTCATGCTTTAGATTCAGATTAGTTAAACCCTAAGGCTCTGATACCACTGTAGGAATTTGCACAGGTTTTTAACGGTTTAATCTCTATTAAACAGCCTAGCGAAAGTTCCTTTGCCTAGGATCTAGGGTTTGTAAACAATTAATCTGAAAAGAACGGATCTCGAAGATACCTGGAGTTTATGCAGCGGAATTGAATCAGGGATTCGAGATCTATAGCGCCCCAAGTGTTGCGCCTCTACTGTTAGTCCACACGCATACAAACAGGAATCCGCAGGGTTGCTAGAGCCTGGAATCGGATCTTTCAGGGAATTTATATTTCAGAGGCGGCTCTGGACTAAAAGCTCTTTCTCCAGGTCGTGCCTCATATCATATATATAGGCCCTGGAGAAAACCTAATTAATCCCTGAACCGATTCAGAATTAATTAAGTCGTTAAACCGAAATCCCTATTTCGGTCAAAGCCTGGTGTCGATCGACACCACCATGTGGTGTCGATCGACGCCTCTTCTAAAACATGATTCTTATGTGTATCTAATACACATCATTTGATCATTACATTAATGATCATTCCCACATTAAGTAAATCCAGTTTGCTTAGGTGTGTGACCCTGTAGGATCATATAATACTAGTAATGAGTTCATAACTCATAGATCATCAGCGGCTTCTAGCAAAACGTAATGACCACCTAGTATCATATGAATGTCTGATCTCGACAATACAACTATCACTAGAGTGAATACAAGTGTGATTTCAGGACATTCCCAACATTCCATCATTGGCTCGTCCATCCATGACCAAAAATATGAACTCATATTTATAATTTGTTTGGTACTCGAAATTTTGTTATGATGGAATGATGAATTCTGCAAACTTATGTAGAACGGATTTCTGTCGAAAATCTGTTGGAATTCCGTCAATACCTCCGACATAACACCCCACCAATCCCATCATCCACCGTAGACGATATGGGAACCACTCAAACTTTGCCGACATCGGAAACCGTCGGAATGGCGTCGGAAATCCGTCCGCCTGTAAACGCTGACCAATCAAACTTTGCCGACGTTGAAAGTCCGAATTCCATCGATATACCGTCGGAATACCGTCAGAATGTAACGACATCTCGTATCCATCTGTCTTCCGTCGGTTATTGCCGACGGTATTCCAACGGAAAGCTGAGAGAGTGGATTTTCGTCGGTATACCGTTTGAAAATGTGACGGAATTCCGACGGAAAACCTCTGTGTCAACATTCCATTGGAATACCCTTCGGAACTATCCGACAGATTTCCGAGGGCACGAAATTTCCGTCGGAAATAAGCCTGTTTTCTTGTAGTGATCCTCTCAGATAAGCCTCTCTAATGGTGATGCTACACTCCAAGAACTGGTTTGGGTCCCTGATTCTAGATTCCCCACTGTACACTACAACGGTGACCTTTCCGATGACCAACCGTGTTCATTCCCAGTTTTCCACATGATGAAACCATCGAACAAGATTAATTTTGGTTGATGGGCCTGGCCCAGTTTGTCTTTGAAGCCTTACATGATATTCAAACTTTAAATGTGGCCCAAATCTCATATTGTCTAAAATCATATATGCTTTTGAGCTTGTTAGCTTTTCTTCTAAGAGAAAATGAAGTTTTCTGAATTCTCAAATCCTGTAATTTCTTCCCTTTGGAAGAGATCTCATCCATACTTTTTTTCATTCGAGAAGAGAACCATAGGGCTGGGTGTTCGGGTACCCGTTCGGGTTCGAGGCGGGTAGTTATGTTCGTCGGGTATCCGTTTTCAAAAATATAAAACCCATTCGGGTATAACGTATAATTAGGTCGGGTACGGGTCGGGTAGTAGCGGATATCGGGTACCCGTATTTTATGATTATACTAAAAAAAATAAAAAATGATCAAAAGATAAAAAAAATTATTCAAAAAACAAAGTCTTAAACACAAATTGAGTTTAAAAATGCCAAAGTTGACCAAACACCAAGATATAACAGTAAAAGAAACGGAAAAGGAATTCAAAACACAACCCAAATGTAGTAAATTTACTACTATATAAACACACAATAAGTATAGGAAACAAAAGAAAAATAATTTTCAATCCGAAAGCACAAGGATCACGATCATGTAAGCCATAGGCAAAAAAAAGAAAGATGAAATGAGTGTTTTAGGCTTAGGTTTAGTGATTAAAATACATAATTGTGTATGTGTATGTATAAATTCGGGTACCCGATCGGGTATCGGGTTTTACCCTATCGGGTTCGGATACCCTAATGTTAATAAAATGAAACCCGATCGGGTAATTGACGATACCCGTACCCTACTCGTACCCTAATTTTCGGGTCGGATTCGGGTTCGGGTATCGGGTATGGGTTTTATGCCCAGCCCTAGAGAACCATCCCATCATTTCTTCTCTCATTGAGAGTAAGATCCGTCTCGGAACCAAAACCGAGCAATTCCCTAACTGACATGTATTCTTGTGTAGCGGCTTCTACGGGGCCAGAAGATGCAACTAGTTTTGTCTTGACAAAACTCGAAGGAATGGGTAATCTTTCAACGTCACAATTCAAAGTGACCAAATTTATGTTTTCCGGCCTCGCCATGAAATCTATATTTTTCGGCCTAGCCATGAAATTTATGTCGACGCATCCGGAATGTTTCCTTGATTCGCTATCGTATAACTATGTTTATTCTTCTGCTTTAGTGTTTGATGATTTCATGTATATTGTAATATGATCTTATTTACCTTTGAAGATTAAGTAATGAAACAAATGTTCCACAAAAAATAAATTATAAAAACTTGCATAGCTATTACAACAATACAAATCTAATATATTTAGATGAATCCATATTTTAAAAGTAGAAATCTCTTTACAAAGCAATTAGTTGTTTTTTGTTATCACTACACGTATTGTTTGTCAGCAGAAAATAGTTTCTTGAAACGATGAATTCATTTTATAAAACAAAATCAGCAACTATGGAAACAAAAATAATAAGAGAGTTTTCTTTTTCTTTTTTAATTAATTAATTAATTTATTTATTTATTTAAAACTTTTGGCCATTTTTATAGGATCTCATGCAAAACAAAAATCTCAATGACTCATACACCCACCCAAATTTCTGTCGTAATTAACAAGCACTAATAAAAAAGGATCCATCTTTTTCTTCATTGATTCGATTTCTCTAATCTCTCTTCTTTTTGACTGATTTTTTCAGTTGCGAGTCGAGCTGGATTCTTGGCTCCTTTTCTAATCAAATTCAAAAGCTTTTTTCGTTTTCAGCGAAACAATAAAGTCAGTGAAGGAGCGCTAAAAAAAGGCGAATTTTTTCTTCATTAAGATTATAAAAGCTGGCTTTCTCAAAATTTCTTAATGTCGTCGAGGAAGAAGAAAAAAGAGAAAGGCTCTTAGTTGCAGAAACACAAGAGCCTTTTGTAATAGAAATCATGAACACCACCGAAGCTAAGAATCGCAAACTCAGTGTCAAAGATGATATTGAAATCCCTGATACTGCTCATCAAATTAGCAGCGGTTTGTAATTTCATTTTTGTTATTTTAATTTTTCTGAATCCAATTTGTTGGATTTTTTTTTTATATTAATTAACGTTTACCCGTACGGGGAATGATGCTCAATTTCAATACTTTAATACATTTTCTAGTTCTTTAATACTCCCTCTGTTTCAATTTAAATGTCGTTTTAAGGTTAATCTCATATTTTAAAATAAGTGTCGTTTTGTAGTTCCAATGCAACTTTAGTGCATAATACTTAATTTACCACTTAGTCTAACCAATGGTAGAAATAGAATAGAATACAAATAGTCGAACTATTTATTAGGGGTATAATAGAGTTGTTAATATGTTTTCTTAATTTGTGTGAAAAATGTCAAAACTACACTTAAATTAAAACGGAGGGAGCATGAAACAACATTTTAGCAGAAAGAAGAATCCAATTGGGTTAATGTTGAGATATTAAAAATGTTGCATTTGACGACAAAAAAAAAATGTTGCATTTGATGACTCAAACTACTTAAAATTGTTGCATCTGATGTTACTATCATAAAAATGTTGGCTTTTATTGAAAATGTTGTCTCTAATGATTATTATGATGACCCTTTAATCAAAATGTTGTCTTTGATGATTATAACAAAGACCCTTTATTCAAAATGTTGTCTTTTGATGGTATCTGAATGTTTTAGTTCAAGTTTCTTGATGGGTTTCTCTCTGCATCACAAAACGTTCAATTCTTTTTATTTGCCAAACTATATTTTTTCTGTGGTGTTATAACAATCTGAGATAATTACATTTTGGGTATGTTTTTCTGTGTGGATGTACAGATTCATGGTTTCAGGTGGCGTTTGTTCTAACAACGGGTATAAACAGCGCGTATGTGTTGGGATATTCAGGAACAATAATGGTTCCTTTAGGTTGGATTGGTGGTGTGGTTGGTCTTCTTCTTGCTACTACTATCTCTCTTTATGCAAGTACTCTTATAGCTAAGCTTCATGCGTTTGGTGGTAAAAGACACATTCGTTATAGAGACCTCGCAGGATTCATTTACGGTACTAATACCTCAAAGCACCTCTGTTCATTTGCTTTTTGTTTCTCTTCTTCATTGAAAATAATTGATCTCTTTGATTTTATCAGGTAGAAAGGCTTATTGTCTTACATGGGGATTGCAATATGTGAATCTTTTCATGACTAATTGTGGATTCATCATATTAGCTGGTTCCGCTTTAAAGGTAGTAACCATTTTGTTCCTCAGTTTCTTGATTTCGTGAGTTCGAGTTAGTGATTTTTTTTCGGTGTGTGTTCTGTTTTCTGCAGGCTGTTTATGTGCTTTTCAGGGATGATGGTGTCTTGAAACTACCTTATTGTATAGCCATCGCGGGTCTGATATGTGCGGTTTTCGCGATTGGTATTCCTCATTTATCGGCTCTTGGTGTCTGGCTTGCAGTTTCCACCATCCTCAGTCTCATCTATATCGTTGTAGCCATCGTGCTATCAGTTAGAGACGGTATATAACTTTAAAAAATGATCAAGATTTAACGAAAACTTACGGATTTTAGCTAATAATCTTCGTTCTTATTTTTGGTGTTTGTAGGAGTAAAAGCGCCTTCAAGAGATTACGAGATACAAGGATCATCATTCAACAAACTTTTTACAATCACAGGAGCAGCCGCTAATCTGGTTTTCGCGTTCAACACAGGGATGCTTCCAGAAATTCAGGCGACAGTGAGGCAACCGGTTGTGAAAAACATGATGAAAGCTCTATACTTTCAATTTACAGCGGGTGTTTTACCGATGTACGCGGTTACATTCATCGGATATTGGGCTTACGGTTCCTCAACTTCGGCTTATCTACTAAACAGTGTTAACGGCCCACTCTGGGTCAAAGCACTTGCTAACATCTCCGCTATTCTTCAATCCGTTATCTCTTTGCACGTAAGTTTATGCGCTAATTACTCGCCTTTCGTAAATTATAACCAATCTTACTCAGTTCTTTTGGTTATAGATTTTTGCAAGTCCAACATATGAGTATATGGACACAAAGTTTGGGATCAAAGGGAACCCATTGGCTTTAAAGAACTTGCTTTTTACGATTGTGGCGAGAGGCGGGTACATTGCGGTTAGCACGCTGATCTCGGCGCTCTTACCGTTCCTCGGTGACTTCATGAGTCTAACTGGTGCAGTGAGCACATTCCCACTCACATTTATACTAGCCAACCATATGTATTATAAGGCTAAGAATGATAAACTGAATTCTATGCAAAAGCTATGGCATTGGCTTAATGTTGTTTTCTTCAGTTTGATGTCTGTTGCTGCAGCCATTGCAGCTCTAAAGCTTATAGCTGTTGATTCCAAGAACTTCCATGTTTTTGCAGATTTGTAATGTAATTTATTATATGTGTAGTGCTCATTGTATGGTTGTTCTTAGGTGGACTTGTTTCTCCTCCTACCATAAGCTTGTCTTCCTTTTATCTTTAACCATTAGAAGCTAAATAAAATGAAATAAAAATAAAAAAAGTATACAAATTATTACTTTCATAATTAGGGATTATTGCATGGAATATACCTTTTTCATTTTTAATGCAAAAGTACATCCCTATTGTGAAAACTTGCAAAACTACTCTAAAGGGGTAGTGAAATTACATTTACAGCCTTAATGAACAAACAATAAAACTGCAGCCGCAATGACCATTCTATCCTTTTGGAAGTCTTCGTTGGAAATTTTCACCAGAAGTCTGCAGCGAAATATGGAAGTCTACATCGTAATTATTTAGTAAATTTAAATATATATATATATATATATACATAAAAAATAATTTGACCATAAAATCTTTTGGATAATTAAACTAAATGCAATTGTGATGTTTTAAAAATAAAAGTTCACCAAATTAGCATACAGTAAAAAAAAAAGACAAAACCTAATGAAAAAGTCTACATTTTGGAAGCCTGCAACGGAATATGGAAGTCTACATCGTAATTATTTAGTAAATTTAAATCTACAAATACATTAAAAATAATTTGACCATAAAATCTTTTGGATAATTAAACTAAATGCAATTGTGATGTTTTAAAAATAAAAGTTCACCAAATTAGCATAAAGTAAAAAAAAAGACAAATTGGAATGAAAATGAATGAATGAACTACATACTATCCTTTTCGAAATACTATATTTCATCACATTACATTGAGAAGTTTTTTGACAATGTTGGGACATGGTATTAGTAATTGTTTTGTATTATGTATATATAGTCTTTATGATTGTATGATTGTAATAGATTAACGTTTTAGAGATTTGTGTTACATAATCCATGGTTTATAATGAACAACTTATAAGAAGTTTCAATGTAGGGTTTGATTATGAGAAGTTAAATTCACTATGAGGGGATGTAAAATCTTTAATATTATGAGTCATGTATGTCACTGACATTAGTTTGTGGGTTTATGAGTTAAAAATATGGGAAATGGATCGACATTACAATTTGAAAACATATTTTTACATTTAGGGTTACATTTAAAGTTCATAATTTCAAGATTTTAAATGTCAAATTTGCAAAAAAATCTAAAATTATGAATATATTAGATGTTTGCATGATTAATAATATCTTTAATTAACGGTCATGAATAATCTAAAGGAAAAAGTTGATTTTTGTTTTGAATTGTAGACTTCCATTGTAGACTTCCATTCGATTTAGTGTTTGAATTGCAGACTTCTATTGTACACTTCAATTGTAGACTTCCAGTCGTTTAGGGTTTCATTTTAGAGTATAGGGTTTCGTAGACTTCCATATGGAAGTCTACATAACTGGAATATTATTAACCTAACGGAATGTCTATTTAACCAGAATTTTGTTTTAACCTAACCAAATGTTTTAGCCTCCATATATAAGCAACTTTTTCAATGAAAACCCTAATTTTTTTTTTCAACCCTAGCCTCCTAACTTTTTCTCTTTTCTCACGTTTTTAGAGTGTTTTTTGAATTTTTTTTGTCCAAGCCTTATCTTCTTCAATTTTCCACCGATTTGAATAATTTTTGGGTTTAACCCATACGAAATCTCGTATTCTTTTTTATTATAGCAACTAATTTCACTTTCAACAAAGGTATGTGCCTCAATTCACTTTTTCAGTTCGTCAACCATTATAATGGTTTGAAATTTGGATGTGTTTCCTCATTATTAGTTGAGTTTGTGTTTTTCTATGCATTTTAAGATTTGCACATACTTCTCTTCTCTTACTTTTGATTCCTAAATTTTTGCTTTCTTTGTTTTGAAGATCTAGAGATATGAAAGGTGGTGAAACTGAATGGAAGAACACCGATGAACGAAAAATCTCAATCTTCAACACATTCGCAAATCTCAAAATTTTGGTTAGTTTTCTTTGTGTTGCTTATTATGTCCTTTTAAACTCTTCAATCTCCACTAGATCTAGTCCGTTGTATGCTTTTTAGATGATTTCATTTTGTTTGTGTTTCTTAGGTTAAAGAAGTCTACACGGGAAGTCTACTAACCCTAATTTTTGTCTCTATATATAAGCAAGTTTTTCAATGAAAATCCTAATTTTTATTTTCAATCATAGCCTCCTAACTTTTTCTCTCTTCTCACGTTTTAGAGAGATTTTTGAGGAATGTTTGCCCAAGCCCTATCTTCTTCAATTCTCCACCGATTTGAACAATTTTTGGGTCTATTCCATACGAAATCTCGCCCTCTTTCTGATTCTATCAACTAATTTTACTTTCTACAAAGGTATGTGCCTCTATTTTCACTTTTTCAGTTCGTCAACCATGTTAAAGGTTTAAAATTTGGATGTGTTGATTCATTATTGGTTGAGTTTGTGATTCCTCAACTTTTGTTTCCTTTGTTTTGTAGAAAGATGGTGAAACTGAATGGAAGAACACTGATGAACGAGAAAATCTTAATCCTTAACACATTTGCAAATCTCAGATCTTTGGTGAGTTTTCTTCATGTGTTGCTTATTATGTCCTTTCAAACTCTTCAATCTCTACTAGATCTAGTCCGTTATACATTTTTTGTAGATGATTTAATTTTGTTTGTGTTTCTTAGGTTACAGAAGTCTACACATGAAGTCTACACGGGAAGTCTACTAACCCTAATTTTTGTCTCCATATATATAAGCAAGTTTTTCAATGAAAACCCTAATTTTTATTTTCAACCCTAGCCTCCTAACTTTTTCACACTTCTCACGTTTTTAGAGAGGTTTTTGAGGAATTTTTGCCCAAGTCCTATCTTCTTCAATTCTCCACCGATTTGAACAATTTTTGGGTCAATTCCATATGAAATCTCGTCCTCTTTCTGATTCTAGCAACTAATTTCACTTTCAACAAAGGTATGTGCCTCTATTTTCACTTTTTTCAGTTCGTCAACCATGTTAAAGGTTTGAAATTTGGATGTGTTGCTTCATTATTGGTTGAGTTTGTGATTCCTCAACTATTGTTTCCTTTTTTTTGTAGAAAGATGGTGAAACTGAATGGAAGAACACTGATGAACGAGAAAATCTTAATCCTTAACACATTCGCAAATCTCAGATCTTTGGTGAGTTTTCTTCATGTGTTGCTTATTATGTTCTCTCAAACTCTTCAATCTCCACTAGATCTAGTCCGTTTTATATTTTTTGTAGATGATTTGATTTTGTTTGTGTTTCTTAGGTTACAGAAGTCTACACAGGAAGTCTACACGGAAAGTCTACACGGGAAGTCTACTAACCCTAATTTTTGTCTCCATATATAAGCAAGTTTTTCAATGAAAACCTTAATTTTTATTTTCAACCCTAGCCTCCTAACTTTTTCACTCTTCTCAAGTTTTTAGAGAGATTTTTGAAGAATTTTTGCCCAAGTCCTATCTTCTTCAATTCTCCACCGATTTGAACAATTTTTGGGTCGATTCCATACGAAATCTCGTCCTCTTTCTGATTCTAGCAACTAATTTAAATTTCAACAAAGGTATGTGCCTCTATTTTCACTTTTTCAGTTCGTCAACCATGTTAAAGGTTTGAAATTTGGACGTGTTGCTTCATTATTGGTTGAGTTTGTGATTCCTCAACTTTTGTTTCCTTTGTTTTGTAGAAAGATGGTGAAACTGAATGGAAGAACACCGATGAACGAGAAAATCTCAATACTTAACACATTCGCAAATCTCATATCTTTGGTGAGTTTTTTTCTCATTTATTGCTTATTATGAAAACAAAATCTTAAAAAGCTATATTTGTTCCTTCAAACTCTTCGATCTCCACTAGATCTTATCCGTTGTGTGCTTTTTTAGATGATTTGATTTTGTTTGTGTTTCTCAGGTTACGGACGTCTACACGGGAAGTCTACTTACGGAAGTCTACACGGGAAGTCTACTTACAGAAGTGTACTATTCAATTTGGAAGTCTACAGGGGAAATTATGAATTATGCATTTTTTCTTGTTTTATTTTATTATTTGTTGTAAAATTGTGGATGAAGCACTAAAAGCAGCAAAATCCCAAGAAGCTTAAGGCTAAAGATGTGAAAGAGAGTTTCTTTGTTGTATCATTGTATGAAAGATATAAACTTTTGATATTCCGATGATAAGTTTTGATAACACCGAATCAAATTTTATTTTTGTTTCAAAAATTATTAGTGGCTTAAGTAACTTAGCAAGTAATATAAAAAACGTAAACAAATACTTATTTCTACAAATTAGCTAAGTGCTAACCACGCAAGATCAATTTATTCCACAAATGAGCTAAGTTTCCACAAATGAGCTAAGTTTTTAAATGATTAAATTTTAAATTAGGTTAAAATTTGGCGGCAATTTAAAAGTAAATTTGGCGACAATTTAAAAGAAGTATGGCGGCAATTTAAAAGAAGTAAAAATTAAATTAGGTTTAAAAGAAGTCTACAAGGGCAGTCCATAAACAACAAGGGAAGTCTACAAATAAAGTCTACATCATAATAAAAAAAAGATTGCCAAATTTAACGAATAAGTTGCAATAGCCTTACTGGTTAAAGACTCACACATACTTATGATAATAACTTACTTATGAACACTAGTTTCAACACGGTAAAATGAGGCGTAGTTAGCAACACTCGAAATTAACAAATAAAGTCTTACTTATGCACAAAATAAGGTAATTGGTGGTACAAACATAGAATTGAGTTTGACATGCAAATCTTATAACTAAACATGTCCAAAGCAGACAAAATAATTATTATGACTCATGTGTAAGACAAAAGTTTTTCAAAAAATAATGTTTAAATCTATAAAAATTCGTTTTAGTGTTTATGTACAATGTAGACTTCCATTTTTTCGTAGACTTCCCGTGTAGACTTCCAATCAGTCGCTCGAAGTTTACGTAGAATGAGCTAACTAGTCACCAAATGAAAAAATTAGATTTACCCCCTAAATATTAGTCTTAAACATGTCAAACGTACACAGATGATGGAGAAATAGGTACCACACATGTGAGAATAAAAAAAACATCAAATCTCTTTTTAGAATGACATATAATTAGGTTTTAAAAAAGATTGTGTATTGTAGACTTCCTCTGTAGACTTCCATTTTTGACCGTAGACTTCCCGTGTAGACTTCCAATCAGTCGCTGGAAGTCTACGTTGAATGAGCTAACTAGTCACCAAATGAAAAAATTAGATTTGCCCCATCAATATTAGTCTTAAACATGTTAAATTTACACAGATGATGGAGAAATAGGTACCACACATGTGAGAACAAAAAAAACATCAAATCTCTTTCTAGAATGATAGATAATTAGGTTTTAAAAATGACTGTGTATTGTAGACTTCCTCTGTAGACATCCGTTTTTGTCCTTAGACTTCCCGTGTATACTTCCAATCTGTCAAACGGAAGTCTACAGGGGGGTACTTTTGCATTTTAGGCAAACGCTTTGCAGACATCCAGGGAAGTCTTCACAGCCGTAGACTTTCCTGGAAGTCTGCAAAGGGTAGTTTTGCATTTGACCAGAGGGTTGACTTTTTTTTGCAAACTTCCCTGGAAGTCTGCACAAAAACAGGGTGTAATTTTGAATTTGACCAGATTTTGACTTTTTACAGGGAAGTCTGCAAATAAAAGAAGACTTTCTAGGAAGTCTGCAACGAAAGTTGGCATCCGTACAAGGTACTTTTGCAATTGCCGGAAGTTCGCAAATGGAATGTGAACTTCCCTAGAAGTCTGCAAAAAAAAAAAAAATGGTAGTTTTACATTTGAACAAATTCGTAGACTTTAGTGGTAGACTTCCATGGAACTCTACACTGTCTTCTGGAAGTCTGCAAATATTGGTCAATGTTTTACTTTTTTGGTCAAATGCAAAACAACCTCTTTTTTTGTGTGCAGACTTCTAGGGAAGTCTACTTTCCAATTTCCAAATGCAAATCCACCCTTACTTTTTTGCAGAGTTCCAGAGAAGTCTACACAAAAAATCAAATCTTTGGTCAAATGCAAAACTAACCCCGTCTACGTGACACTGTTATTTTGTTTCCAAAGGAATCATGCAGACTTCCTAGGAAATCTACTTTGTATTTTTTGCATAAATAGTCAAATGCAAATCTGCCCTGTTCATTGACTTGTGGAAGTCTACACAGAAAGTCTATGAATTTCAGATCTGAAATTTTGAATTAGTTTACAATCCCAAAGCTCCATCGATCAGTGACATTGCGGGGTGATTTCCCAACGTTATAGAAGGTTCCAGAAGACGATTAACATACTGTTGGAAAGCCCCGACTCTCAGCTTTCTAGCGATACCATTTTAATTTCTATCGGAGTTGCAAGTAGAAAGTTATCATTGTTTCTGTACAGTGCAATTTTCTAGATCTGAAATTTTGATTTTGCAAGTTTCGGTTCTTTTTCATACGTTGAGCTCGTTTTTTGCTTCCTCCACCACTGGAACTTGAAAATATAACCGATATTGAAGAATCTATGGTGTGTTAAAACAAGATTTGTAGGAAATCTTGATAAATTATTTTGAAAACGAAACTTGAAGAGATTTATGCATGAAATTATAGAGAAGAACAAAAGAAATAAGTAATAAGGATTATAGAAGAGCATTAAGAGCTCAAAAATTAGTTGTTGAGCCATTATGAGCTTGAAATTGGTTGTTCATGGTGGTTGGAAAATTGATGAAGATGGCATTACTGTAAATAGTTTGATTTCTGTAGGATTGTTGAGACTTTTCATCTTTCATTGGAAGTCTAAGAAACACAAAAGGAAGTCTACGTAATAGCAGTTTTGTAAATAAATGGACAGTTTAGTGGCAAAGACTCAAAAAATAGAAGAGAGAGAAAGAGGGATGTAGTTTTGCAATTGACCAAGAAAAATGATGTAGTTTAGAAAAGATCCCTCATAATTATTAGTCAATCAAAACCACTTTTAAGTTTTAATGAACCGATGGTTATGCTCTTGTGTAAATTGTAATAGTGGCAAGAGAATATAATTATTAAATTTATATCAGTATTGGTTAAGAAATAAAGAACAAATTTTCTTATTCATTTATTATTGTAATTTGGTGATTAAATGTCTTTATCATAAAATTTCATATGGAGAATAATAGTTGTAGTTAAAAATTGAAATAATATTCTGTCTAATATTATAATTGTGTCATTTTATTGACTTAATCATCTCTATTAGAAACAAAATCATACTAGATAGAGAATAATATAAAGGGAAAATGATTCTTAGATACACGAAGTATTTGCTAATATGTTGCAAACCATTCGAAGTATAGAAATGTCTTCTAAACTACACAAACTATTATTTAACATATAGTGACATACACCAAGTATATGTAAACATGTTAAAAACTACATATTGGTGCTTTTTGAAAATATTATCAATTTAAGGATCAAGCTGTAATTAATTACATACAAAATTAATACTTAAAAATAGAAAATTCAAAAAATATAAATTTCAATAAATTGAAACACACAATAAATTTACAAAAATTTAAGAAAAAAATAATAATGAAAAATTTTGATTTAAAACTAAATAATAGTTTCAGTTTTAAAATTTATTAATTTTTTTTTGTGAAATTCAAAAATTAAGAAAAATTTGTAACTTAAAAAAGTTCTTAGTTTCTAAAAATTAAATGAAAATTTAAGGTATATAGGGATCTAAATATATGTATTTTGAAACCGATTAAATTTATCAAATAAAAGTTTTTTAAATGTCGGTCGACAAATATGTTTAAAAATCTATAGATAAATTTCAATAGTTTAGAATAAAACACATAAACGACATATATTACACTTTTGTATGAGAATTGTTTTTGTAACATTGGGTCACAAATAAAAGATTCATTAGCCTAATCCTTTTAAAAAAAAATAGACTCTTTTTTTTTGTGTTGACAACAAAAAATTACACTCTTTGTGTGGAAACATTTAACTGGATTTGTTTTACTTCTATCCAAACATTAAACAGTGAGTTTCACATTTAATTTAATTTTGAATACAAAATGGCAACAATAATTTAATTTCTCTCTACTATATAAATAGTTGTGTTTTAAAAAGATTTTTTTAGTTTTTTTCAAAAATATTTATATGATTATAAATTTTGGTAATTATTTTTTTGTTTCGGACTTTTGTAATGTTAGAAATTTTGGTATTATAAAATTTTATTTTATAAGTTTTACAATGAAAATACAATTTAATTTTTATTCGAAATTAATGTAATTTTAGAAATTTTGGGATTTTATGGATTTGTTTTTTATTTCTCTAATTTTGTATGTTTTAACTTGCTTTTTGATTTTTTTATAAACTTATAGATTTTTTTTAAATAATTGCATATTAATCCCCAAATTAATAATATTTATAAAAAACACTAATTTGTAGTTTCTAATATATTTACATATACTTGATGTATGTCACTATGTGTTACATAATAGTTTGTGTAGTTTAGAAGACATTTCTATACTTGAGATGGTTTGCAACATATTAACCAACACTTCATGTAGCTAAGAATGATTTTTCCTAATATAAACAGCTAACTAAAAATCCTTAATTTAGTGAGATATAGAAGATAAATTAACAGAATTTGTTGTTGTAGTTGATGGATTTTTTTTCTTAAACCCACTACTAATCTTCAATGATTTGCTGTTTTATTTCAAAACTAAAATCAAGGTTGAGATCATGGGGTGTCGTTGATGACGACACTTGTGTTCTTTGCGAGATATATCACGAAACTAGGGACCATTTTCTATTCAATTGTCCCTACAATCAAGAAGTGTGGAGAATGGGGTTTCACAGATTGAATGCTCCTTACCTTTGATTTGGAACATGGGAAGTGAAACAACCAGACCCGATTTTTTTTTTTTTAATAATTAATTAATTAACCCGAATTAATAATCCCATAATTATTAGTTCTCAACGGCTAATTCAACGATTTCCCATAACAGCGGAAAACACCATAATCAATTCTAGCAACCTAAGCAACAAATTCTACTATAATAAAACAAACACAATAAATTCCCTAATCATCCTCTTCCTACGCCATGATTCCGCGATCATACAATCCTTTTACCTGCAACACATGAGAATAAGAGTTGCGTAAGTATTTCATAAATACTTAGTGAGACAGTCATCCCGTCTACATGCTAAGTACATTTTTAACCCACAAGCAAGCAACACAATACGATTAAAAATGTCCGACGGTGAAAATTGGCTAGTGTCGATCGACACATCGCAAGGTGTCGATCGACACGAACAAACAAGTCTGTCGATCGATACATCGCACGGTGTCGATCGATACGAACAAAACAAGACTGTCGATCGACACATCGCACGGTGTCGATCGACACATCGCACGGTGTCGATCGACACATCGCACGGTGTCGATCGACACGCGACCTGCAAAGGCGGCAGAACGATCATCACTTTCCGTGATTTGTTTCCGCGACGTCTCCGCCATTAACCGCACCAGAACTCAAAGCACAGCACAAAACAACAACCAATACACATGGAAACACAAACAATCACACAATTCCAACACGGAAACCACTATAAATCGATCGGTTAAAACCCGATGTTGGCTTAAATGAACCTACGGTCGTGAACTCACCTTATCCTAAAAAGAACGGATTTAATTCGGTTCGTACGGATGAATAAAACGACGAACAGAAACACCCACGATCCTAAACGTTCTGATCCGAATAAAAACCACCAAGATCAAACGATTTCATTAAAACCAATTTATATTTTCTTAAAACAGAACCGACGCGATTTACTAAAATCAACGTTGGGGACGGAGTTTACCTCTGATTTTTGATCGGAAACCAGATCCGAAAACTACATAGAGAGAGCTTTCCAACGACATATAGGGACAAAAGTCTCACATCGGAAGTTTGAAGGGAATCTAAGCAATATATAAGGGATATGGGCCAATCTACTCATTAACAATTGGTTTTGAGTTGGAAGCCCATATTCTAATAGTCTACCTCTCCCTGAATCTCCGGTAAAACACCCCGCAATCTCACTGATCCTTAAACCCGATTCTGCAGAAACCACCCTCACGAAAACACGAATAACTCTTAGTATACTCAACCAAAAGACAAACAGATTTGCCTCACGGCTAGCTAAGAGGAAGGAGAACTTACCCTCGAAATTTCAGCTCAATCCATTTGGTTTTCACCGGCCAATTGTTCCCTCAACCAAACGAAAATAGAATTTCATCTCCCAAAAACGATTTCTTCTTCAACAAACACCAAAACTCTCAATTCTCTCTCAACCTCACACGATTTTCTCTAAAACAAGTTCAATAACCGCAGCTATTGATTTATAGAGAAATTCTTCACAACCCCAGCCAAACCGTTCGATATTTCTTTACAAAACCGAACCACCGACAGCTGTGTCGAGCAACATACATATCGTATCGCTCGACACACTTACCAAAATTCAATTCCTTTGATTTTTGGATGCACATTAGGAAATTGAGTTAGCTTTCCAATGAAATTGGTTTTAGCTCATTCCGATAAGTATTGCGAGACTTATGGACGATTTACTCGATATATATGAAATGTGTCGAAAATTTGGTTTGTAGATGTTACAGGAAGCATTTCAAAGATGGTTATTGAGAAGTTATCCAAACAATGCGGAAAACAATCTCAGACTCATAATGGATCAACAAATTGTGTACGATTTGTGGAAGCAAAGGAATGACCGGATCTTCAACAACATTCGGCTCTTGTCTAAGGTTCTTTTCAAGAAGAAAGTGGACAGAGGTATCATGAATGCATGTACTGCTCGTCGTGATAGGACATGTTTTGCGGAATCTCTCTCTTTGTGGTTCAGAGGTACCTAACCTCTATTGTAATAATTTTTTTTTTCTTTCTCCTTCATGGCTCATGACCGAAGATTTGTAATGTTCTTTTCTTAACCACTATGTATCAGCTCCTATGAAATACAACTAGAAAATTAAAAAAAAAAGAAAAGATGTTCTAGTAATTAATAGAGTACATATAGCCAACAAACACAAAATTGAAGTCATTTTCAATCACTTTTATTTTACTATATAAATAAGTGTTTGTAATCCACACGTACATCACCCAAACATTTATTTGAACTATAAAACTAGAAAACAATCACTATCATCAACATTTTGATCCTTTACCTAACGTGTTCTTTCTCCATATCAAACTACAAATAATTAAAGAAAACTCATAAAACCCAAGTACAAATGTGAAATGTACGCATGTGTTTTTTTGGTAAAGTATATAGAAAACAAATTCGTATCCATAATTGGTAATGTATAAAGAAAATATAACTAAACTAGTTGGAATAGTTTGGTTAGTCGTACCGTATAAAGAGATCATCATTTACAAACTTTCCCAATCTAAATTCAATTTGTGTATCGTGAGTTATCAAAAAGGAATGGTTGTCTCCTGGGCTTAACACGGTATCTCTAGGTTTGATAATTAGTTTCGGGTCTTGGTGTTGATTGTCTCTTATTCTGGTGTTGTACGTTTGGTGTCGTCTGCTGGGCTTAGTGTTGGTGCATTAGAGGAGCTAGTATCACTATTCTTGGTGTGTGAGGTTCCTCCTTAGTATTAGCTCATGGTATTCTGATTCAAGGTCACCCTCACTTAACGCGAGAGGAGTTAGTGATAGAGCACTGCGAATCTACTACCGTTGACGACCTTTGTGTAGACTTCCTTAGAAAGGCTTCTAATGCTAAAAGCTGGAATTTTCGGTTCATGTGTTTTGCCTCTACTACTGAAATATCCGGTATTTTACCACTTTTACTATCCGTTTTTCCTACGACGACGATGAGCCGTAGTAACTTTCCGTCGATGTTCCGACGGAAAAACGACAGAAATCATATTTTCCTGTCTGACAGACGGAATTCCGACGGAATTGTGACGGAGTCCGATGTCGGCAAACTTTGGGTGGTTAACATATCATCTGGGTTGGCCGATGGGATTGATGTGTTGTTATGTCGGAGGTTTTGACGGTTTTCCGACGGTTTTCTGACCGATTTTCATTCTACATAAGTTCTCACATTTCTTCCGACGTTCATAACAACATTTGAAAAACAAAAAAAAAATTAAGAGATGAGTTCTTCATATTTTCGGTCATGGATGGACGAGCCAATGATGGAAGAGGGGTCGAACTTATTAATGACCGAATACTCTCAAGGTATTTGCGAGTTCATGCAGTTACCTAGAAATCAATAGGCGGCCAACAAAGATCAGGATATAAAAATGTCCTTGTTCTAATTGCTGTAATAGAATTAGTGTTGCGGTTCCTACTATTTGGAACCACTTATATAGATATGGATTTAGGGCGGGATATAAGGTTTGGTATTTACATGGAGAAAGAAATTATGAATATGGTAGTACCAGTAGCAATGAACCTTATTTTCCGTCTAGCGTAGGGGAACATACAGCTGAAGTAGATGTTGGGGTAAGTACGGTTGCGATGGTTAACGATGCGTTTAAAGAGAATTTGCAGTCGGGTGGGTATCATGAGGGTGATAGGGTTGAAGAACCTAATTTAGAATCTCGAAGGTTCTTCGATATGTTAGACGCACCAAAGCAATCACTATACAGTGGTTGCAGGGATGGTCATTCACCGCTATCTTCTGCTAGTAGGATGATGAACCTGAAGACTGATTATAATTTGTCCGAAGAATGTGTTGATGCATTCGCCGAGTTCGTGAAAGATGTTTTGCCAGAAGATAATCTGGCCCCAGGATCATACTACGAGGTCCAAAAACTTGTCGCCGGTCTTGGTTTGCCTTACCAGGTTATAGATGTGTGCATCGACAACTGTATGATATACTGGAGAGAAGACGAGAACCGAAACAAATGTAAATTTTGCCAGAAACCCGGTTCCAGGACACAAGTAGCAGGGTGAAGATTCCATTCAAACGGATGTGGTATTTACCATTAACGGAGAGGTTGAAGAGGCTTTACGAATCAAACCGCACATCTAAGGCTATGAGATGGCATGCAGAGCATAGTCAAGATGGAGATAGCACGCATCCTTCTGACGCGGAAGCGTGGAAACACTTCCAATCCGTATATCCAGATTTTGCATAAGAACGACGGAATGTATACATAGGCTTATCCACTGATGGTTTCAACCCGTTTGGCAAGCATGGAAGAAAATATTCATTGTGGCCGGTCATCGTAACACCTTACAATTTGCCTCCATCTTTGTGCATGCGGCGAGAGTTCCTGTTTCTCTCAATTCTAGTTCCCGGGCCAGATCATCCAAGACGGTCGCTCGATATATTCCTCCAACCATTGATCTGTGAGTTGCAGATGTTGTGGGAGCATGGTGTTGAGGCTTATGATGTTTCAGTCCAGCAGAATTTCAACATGCGTGCGGTGGTCATCCTAAAGAATATTACCGTTTGCCGTTTTAACAGGAACTCAAAGTACCTGAACATCACAGAGCGGAACATTGTTAAGGTAGATGTATATCATCCGTTTATAAATATTGCTGGGAAGACTTACATAAATTCATTTTCCACACAGATAATCGGTGCTAATTCGATGATTGCTGAATACCAACCAACGGAAGTAGCTATCATGGATGAGGAAGATGAAGGAACTACTGGGTACGAATATGAAACAGTTCCAGAGTCAGATGACGAATAAATATCCAACCCCTCCATGAATTTAATATTTTCCGACTATCGAGTGTACGAGTTTATCCGTATTATGTTGTTATGTGTAATATTTCCTATTTCCTATTTAATGTCATATTTTATTTGTAATGTCATATTTTTATATGTGTAATGTAATCTTCAAATAATGAAAATAATTTTTTGTTTATCAATGTTTTTGTATGTTATATTACGTTTTTGTGTTAATGTCATATTCCCGCATATAAATCAAAATATAAAATAAATAAACCGTCAGAATTCCGTCAGTATTTAAGACGGAATTCTGACGGCTTTTGGTTTTTTTTTTACTGATTTCTAAAAATCTCCGAATAGCCGAATATAAAATTATGAATTCATCAGAAATCCGTCATAAAGTCTGACGGTTTTCTGACGGTTTATTGTTTTTTATTGATTTTTAAATTCGATCGCAATCGAGTGTACGCGTTTATCCGTATTATGTTATTATGTGTAATATTTCCTATTTCCTATTTAATGTCATATTTTATTTGTAATGTCATATTTTTATATGTGTAATGTAATCTTCAAATAATGAAAATAATTTTTTGTTTATCAATGCTTTTGTATGTTATATTACATTTTTGTGTTAATGTCATATTCCTGCGTATAAATTAAAATATAAACTAAATAAACCGTCAGAATTCCGTCAGTATTTAAGACGGAATTCTGACGGCTTTTGGTTTTTTTTACTGATTTTTAAAAATTATGAATCCGTCAGAAATCTGTCATAAATTCTGACGGGTTTCTGACGGTTTATTGTTTTTTATAGATTTTTAAATTCGATCGCAATCGAGTGTACGAGTTTATCCGTATTATGTTGTTATGTATAATATTTCCGTGAACCTCAAAACGGTGGTCAAGAGCCTCCTAGAACCTCAAAAGACACCAAAAAGAACTTGAAATACTCTAAAAACAATAGAAAACAATAAGTGAAAAAGCCTAATTTCATGCCGCCTAAACACTCCGATCTCATCGTCGACCGTTTTGCCGCCGATTCAAGACCGATTCGGACCGGTTTTCCGATGTTGACAATCCAATTGTGAAACCCACTCACCCACTCAACAATCCATGTAAGTTTTTGATGATTTTAAAGAGTTTTTATGGATTTGTTCTTGAAATTGTTTGTTAGTAAATTGGGAATGGTTAATTGTCCGTTTAAATGTATTTATGAATGAACGGATTTTGGAATTTAGGCATTTGAGTTATGAAAAATTTAATTAAAAAACCCAAATCCGTCAGTATTTCCGTCAGGAAGTGTGACGGATTTCGAACGGGTAATTAATTTTATTTTTTCCGATTCGGAGAATGAAAAAATTAATTAAAAACCCAAAAATGCGTCAGAATTCTTGCCGCCTAAACACTTCGATATCATCGAAGACGCGGCAAAATCCGTTAGTATTTCCGTCTGAATTATTGATTCCGTCTGAATGCCGTCGGAATCCCGTCGGCATACGCCATTAAAACCAGAGGCTTCGTATTCCCCGCAGACATAACGCAAAAAAAAAAAAAAAAATTCCTTCGACTTCCGGTTGCTTCACCGGCGATCAGCCGCCGATAACACCGGGCCTCCACCGATTCTACTCTCCTTCCGTAAGCTAATCACCAATTCCCCCAAACATGTAAGTTTTCTAAATTTTGAAGAGTTGTTCACTATTGTTCTTCAAATTATAAGTTACAAAATTGTTTATGCTTGTGATTGTGATCGAATTTTGGGTGATTTCATAATGATTTATGAGATTTTTATGCATTTAGGAAGTAACGGACATAGGAATTCACATATTTAGGGTGTATGAGTTGTTTAGGGATTTATGAATTTAGGTATTAGTAGAATTTTCTAAATTTATAATTTTTGGGAATTTAGGAATTTTTAAATTTATGAATTTTGGATTTATGCTAATATAAAGAATTGACCAATTTAGGGATTTTAGAAATTTTTACGATATTATGAACATTTTATGAATTTGTGGAATTTGTTTATTTTGATTTGAATAAGTTTTGGTGGTTTTTAGGGATTTTAATAGATTTATGATATGATTAATATATAAAATTATAAAATTTAAAAATAAATAAAAAATTTTTATTTAAAATGTTTACAAAAACATTTAACTTTCTTAAACTTTGAAAATTGTATAACTTTTAAAAATCATTTTAAACATTTAAAATTTTATAAATCCTCTATAAAATTATTTTAAAAATAAATTTACGAATTCCAAATCTCAATTACCCAACAATACCTATATCCCTAAACCTCCATATCTAAAAATCGAAAAATCCCTAAATGCCGAAATTCCAAATTTACAATTTCCCAAAATCCCTAAGTCTGTAAATCCTAAATTGCTAACACATGATTATGGACCGATTATAATCCTAATCCCAATGATAATATGATTAATATAAAAAATTCTCTAAATTAAAAATTGTTCAAATTCTTGAATAAATTCTTTTTTTTTTAAAAACACTTAAATTTTAAAAAAATTTAAAAACTTTTACAAACATGTAACTTTTAAATTCTCCAAATAATTTAAAAATATGTAACTTTTAAAAACATTTAAAAATATGTAACGCTTAAAATTTTTTTACAAATCCTAAATCCCTAAATCTATCTGTATAAGATCAAAAAAATCAAAATATCACTATATCTAAAAAAAATCTTTATACCATTTACAAAATTTTACATGTTTGGTCTTCCTGATGTCGGAGTCGTACTTCATTCCTTCATAACAAAATTCCAAAATCTCAAATTACCAAATGACCATAAATCCTAAATTCCATAAATTCTGAAATCTCAAATTCTCAAAATCACAAATTCCCTGAATCCCAAAAGCCCAAACTCCGTACTAAATATTGTAAATTTTAAATTTATAAATGACATAGTAATTTTAAATACTAATTTTAAAGTTATGTACAAAATTTTTAATTCGTAGGGATTATGGCCTATTTCATGCGACTAGCGCAGCCGGTACTTCCAATAGGGGAGGTGGTACTGAGAGTCAGTCGCAGATCCCCGACACTCCTCTTACGGATACAACTCCCTCTGCTCGTACTGCCTCTGCTCGTACGGCAATGAGCATCGAGGAGTTTGTGTCCCAACCCGGTCGGGATAGGTTGACACGCCTTGATCCAGATTTACCACCTAACACGACCTGGTAATGACTACTTTTAAAAATTTATAGGCTTATATTAACTTAATAAAATGGTTAACACAATATAAAAAAAACTACCGTGTAGGTTCCCATATTCGGGAAACGGTATTGCGAGTGCCATCAACTCAATGATCAATACCGTGATAAGTAAGCCGTATCCCACTTATGATTCCATGCCGGTGGCAGACCAGGACACATGGTTTCGGCAATTTGCGGTATGTATTTATATTCTAAATTAAAAATTCATCTTTTATATTACATTCAAATTGTCAACTGTATTTCGGGTGTTGTTTTGTCTTTGAGCAAGAATTTATGTGGCACCCACAGCTGACTCGTATCGTCCGCAAAGAATTCGACGCAAAGGCGCGTAGAAAGTACTCGCAAAAGATGAACGAGTGGAAGGACGGGTGGTTGCGACGTCAGAAGGTGCCTAAGGTTCTTAAAAACGACGAAGCATTATGGGTTGGACTAGTTGCACATTGGGAATGGGAGGACACTCAAGCGACCTCCGAGAAAAACTCGACTAACCGGAAGAGCGGCCGGAATGGGAAGGGACAAGCGACCCACAACCTCGGTGCAACGAGCAAGGCGTCACGTGTTCAGCAAATGGTAATTTTCCTAATTTTCCATAATTTTTTAATTATCACTAACATTTACCGTACTTGCCTATGCTAACAGATTGCAAAGACCGGTGTGCGACCTTCGCATCTTGATGTCATCAGAGATGCCCACACCAACAGAAAGACGGGTGAAATCCAAGATGCGACTGCTCGAGAAATCTTGGAGACTGTGGAGAAGCTCGGGAAGCAATACCTCCAATCGCAATCGAGTGTCGATGGAACTTCGCCGCCAACCAAAGTTCCATGCGATAAAATCAACGAGTTCACTTACGAGGTTAGTAAACGTGTAAATTTTAAACACATTTAAAATACCTTTTAATACTAATACGTTTTGAAATTGCTTGAATTTTTTTTTTTAGGTAACCCCTAAGACCAGAGGTTGTGTCTACGGCCTCCCCGAAGACAGTTGCTCATCTTCTTCGTCGGTTCGCTATCACGGTGGTACCAGTTTGGTAGCACAAAACGCCGAGCTAACCCACCGGGTTAGCTCGTTGGAGGAACGGTACGAGAGGGAGAAAGCGGAGGCGGAGGAATGGCTGCAGAGACAGATTGCGCAGGCGAAGGACCGGCGAAAGAGAGAGAAGGAGGAGGGGGACGAACGATATCGTGCAATGGAGGCGAAGATGAACGAATTCTTCCGTGCTCAAAGGTCGTAAAAGTTTTTGGAAATTTTAAATGTAATGTAAAACTTTATATTTGGTTTTTAAACAATTTGAATTTAATTTAAATTTAATTTTTATTTTTAAATTCTTTTTTCATAATAATTCATTTATTTTCATATATTTAAAAAAAAAAAAATTTAAAAGATTTCCAAAGCCGTCAGAATTCCGTCAGTTTGGGCCGACGGTTTACTGACGGCACATAGATCACCGGGATCCGTTGACTCTACGTCGGAATCCGCTCGGAGCATAGAATTCCGAAGGTATTCCGACGGCTACATAAACAGACGGCTTTCCGACGGTCTTGAAGCCATCGTGTTCCTAGACCGTCGGAATTCCGTCAGGATACGTATCCGTCAGAATGCCGTCGGCATAATGTGCTCCGACCGGATTCCGACATATTGTCGACGATTTTCGGTGATCTATGTCCCAATGGATTTCTGACGAATTTTGTATTTCCGACCAGATAGAACCGGCGGACCAAATCCGTCGGTATACCCCCTATTCCGACGGATTTCTGACGGATTGGCCGTAGGAATATGCCTTGTTTTCTTGTAGTAAATATTAGATTGGTACCGATTCCAAAAGCTTTTGTACCGTTCAGATCTAATATTTGATAGGCTAGGCGTCTTAACAATCGAAAGTTTAGTTAAGGAGTCTAGTGAGCAATCGAATCTAATTCTTACAGTGTGATTCTACCTTGCAATAACCATCGAAAGTTTAGTCTATTGGGGTAGGAGTTATAGGTTTTGGAGCCTCGAAAGGAGAATGATCTACCATAGTGATTTGAGCTCTAGAACACTAGTTACATCTCTTTAAAAACCTTGTAGTTCATGTTGCATTAGTTTCTTTTAATTTCTTCTATCTTGCGTATTTTGATTTATCTATCTCTTTATTTCATTGCATATCTGTTTTATCATAAACCCCGAAACCCCAAATTATGCTTATTCTGCATTATATAGATTTATAGCGTAACAACATAGTCTCCTGTGGATCGACCCCTAATTACTACAATTGTCATCTGTGTACTTGCAGATTAGGGTTTATAAATTTAAAATTCTTTTGCATAGCCCTAAAACCGGCTGCATCAAGTTTTTGGCGCCGTTGCCGGGAATTAGTTCGCTTAGCTATAGATTTTTAATTAAAGAATAAGTCTTAGTTTTTATTTTTCCTTTTTTATTTTTTCCTTTTTGCTATTTTTCGTTTTTTTGCTTTGTATTTAAGTATGTTTCAGGGATTTATCAATGGAACATCACACCAAAAACCCTAGGAGATTGACTTTAAGAAGGAGATCTAGTGGGGATTACATCCCTATGCCTCATGAATTCCATCAACCGCCGTTTCCTTACAACAATTGGTACAATCCATAATTACATCAACAACAACAGCCTTGGGAGACTCAAGGACGTGACCATCATCATCATGTCCCACCGAATCACCCTCGACAGCCCCACGACCGCCCCAATTCAACCTCACAAGGAGACCTAATCGAAGCCTCAATGCGTAAATTCATGGAAGATACTCAAAATATCGTCCAAGGAATCGAAACAAAGATTGAGAAGCTTACTGCCCTTACCACCAAATTTCAAGGCTTGGAGACACGCTTGATCCACCTTGAAAAAGTTCAAAAACAACACGCCTTAGACCTTCAAAGCAACGCGAGAAAAATCTAAAGTTTTGAGCGAAGTTTTAATGGTCTTTGGAAGAAATTTGAAGGAGAGATCAAGAGTACTAATGACCACGTTGAGGAGATTACTACTGGTCTAGGAATCATAGAAAACAAGGCTCACAAGGCCACGAAAGCTTTGGACGAGGCCAAAGATGTTCACAGAGACTTGTATTCTACAAGCCTTGTTTTATCGGAAGGACACAAGCAACATACTCAAGCCATCAAGGACGTTAAAGCCTCTCTAGATAAGAATTTCAAATACCTTATGTGGAAGTCTTCTACCCTAAAGAAGAAAGAAATTGAGACGTCCAAGACACTTGAGGAGATCAACGACCGTTTGAGACGTATGGAGGAAACTAACCATTCAGAAACAAATGAAGAAGAGCCAACCCCTTTGGTCCATTGCTGCACCCTAACACCCATTGAAGAAGACTTCTCCATCTCTGATCAAGATGAGAAAGATGCTCCAAGACCGTTCCTAATAGCCAAACAGAAGAATCGAAGATTTACGGCAAGAATGTCAACAAGACCGTGTGAAGAGATTTACATAACTAATCAATCCATCAGGAGACAACATTAGATAAGTGATGAGATGCTGGAGGTATACAATTCACTAGTTATAGAACTCCCTCCCACCCTCACCTTCGAAGATGATTGGAGAATAAAACCATCATTACGACAATGCTTTAAATAAAGCACGGATGAAAACTTTATGATTGAGGAGCTATTCAACCAAGCTAGAAATCCTTATAGGTACCTAAGGATACTTCCTAAGGCTCTTGATCCAGGTTCTTTCAATATTCCTTGTTCAATTCGAGATTATACATTTGAGACCGCTCTTATCGATTCGGGAGCCGGAGTCAACGTTTTGTCGGAATCTCTTGTGAGAAAGATGAGGATAACCAACCTTCGTTCTTCAAACTTGAGAATTTCACTTGCTAATGGTGCATCAACACTCTCATTGGGTAAAATATTCAATTACCCTGTGAGAATTGGTGATTGCATTGTTCCGACGGACTTTGAAGTGGCTAATATGCAAGATTGCTCAACACCTTTCATCCTTGGAAGACAATTCTTGGCTACTACTGGAGCTATCATGGATCACACCTTACAAAGGTTGTCTTTTCCTAAGATAAATAGAAACACCTTCTACTACGCAGCACCAACCGGATTTCAATCCAAAGTTACAAGATACATTCCTTAGGAGAAAAGAGAAGTTGAAATCAAGCACCCTTTCCATTTACATGATGAAGACCACGACCATAGAAGCATTTGTTCACACTCTAAGGGCAAGTTCAAGCCTTTAGAAGACAATTCCAAAGTCTAAACTCCAAGGAGTCGAGCTAATTGACTTTAAACAAGCGCTTTATGGGAGGCAATCCATATATCGAGTCTTTCTTTTCTTTTCTTTTCATATTTATTCTATGATTTTTTTTTTCACTTTATAAACTTTGTTATTCATTAATCCTTCAATTTATGAATTTCAGATTTTTATAAAGTTTATTTTTAGAGAAGAAACCGAAGTTTAAAAAAAAAAAAAAAAAAAGTGTGTCGGAGGTCCCAGACACCGGACCACGGCAACGGTCGCGCGGTTCCGACCGGTGCCCGACTGATCCTGGTCCGGGCGTGTCACGGATCGACACATGGGACGATCGACCCACGGTCCCAGGCCCCGGACGGAGATTCCGAACACGGGAATCCGACCGGTGCCAGACCGTTCATCGGCGTCCGTGCCTTGTACGCGCATCCTTCCCATGTCCCGTGCTCCCCCGACCCACGGTACCATCCGCTCGGAGCATCCTCGTCCCGCAGATTAACCCGCGCAGGAGCAACCTCGTCCCCAGCCTTGTCCCACGAGGTAAGATTTCCTTTATTTTTTCTTTTTAAATTATTTAAAAATGGTTTTACTGTACATGAACAATTTTTAAACCAAAATTATTTTAAAATGTAATTTTTCTTCAATAAAATTTATTTTTATTTTTGAATTTTCACATTGCACTTTTAAAATTTGGTTTAATTAAGTTTGATTTTTAAATGATTTTCACATCCTACACTTATCTTTTCACTACTTGTTTTCTACTTTAGAATGAGCTTGAATAACTTCGTTTGTTGCTTCGGTATTCTGGAACCTAGGTCCAAGTTTGTTTAACAAGTAATTTCAAGTGTTTTTGCAAGGATATTTGGCTCTTACACAGGTTTGACTTTGGAAATCCAATTTCTTAAAGAATGATCCACCTTATCCATAGAAGATGTGCACAAAGAAAAGAGGAAAACAAGAAGCCTTTTCAACTAACTTATGAATCCTCTACTTCAACGTTTCAAGCAAGAGTTTTTGTTAATTCTTCCAGCAGCTGTTCAACTACCAATATCCAAGAATTTCCAAAATGATTCGGTGAAGAGTTCCACGATGCAAACTGCGGTTTGTGGTGATATATTATTATCATTGTTGGAAGGTACTAACTCGGTTATGGCGGAATGCATTGGTGAGAAAATTGAGAAGCACTATTTCTTGGCCTAGAGAATTTTTTGGGGAGTTTTAAGACCCTTCTTTAAACACCATCTACCGATTCAACTTTGGGAGAAATTGAGTTTCTCTATCCGGTAACTTTGTTCTATTCTCCACCTTTTTTAATTATTTATTTTTATTTTCCAACACTTCACCCTTAATTTGATTTGATTTACACTGGGACGGTGCAAGTTAAGTCTGGGGGGATTGTTGCTACTAACACGTTTGTTCGTGTTGGATATTTACGTTTTCAAAATGGTTTTCAAAAATTGTTTTCAAAATCATTTTCAAAACCCGTTTTATTGAGTCAAAATCAGTTGGCAATGATGACACCTTTCTTTGATCAACAACGTTTTAATTTCAGAACCAAGTAACCATTATTGCGGGGTTTGTTTCCGGACAATTGATTTAAACACCTAGTGACCGAATGGAGTCCAAGGAGATTGCTACTTACACTATTTTGATGGATATGATTTTGATTCTCACTTTGGTTTACTAACATGATTTTTGACTATCTCTTGTTAAGGATATTAGATCAAGGAACGAATCATATTCATGACATCTTATCCTCTTTTTACCCCTCTCTGTTGTCATGGATGGCCAGCTCACTTTTAGTTGGTACCCTTACCTAAGCCCTTAAACCTTTCTTTCAGACCTCATGCACTTTTTTTGCTACGTCCTCTATGCAGATATGTGTAAAAACGTCGGAGAGAGTAGGGTCGACGCAATTTTCCAATCGTTTGAAGATGCGACGATCAACATAGAAATAAGGAGTACAAAGAACAAAATTTCAGAAAACTAAAGAAGCTTGGCCGATCCTTGGATGCCTAATCATGGTAACAATTTCGTGCCTTACTTGACTCATATCTTTATGAGACCATTTTCCCCCTTCCAAAAAAAAATAAAAATAAAATTCAAAACGAAAGGAAAATGGTTTTCAAAAGAGTCAAAGGCCAAAGAATACCCAAGGAATGCAACGATACAAAGGAGAGATGAGTTAGAGAGTTTTACATGTGATTCCCGTAGAAAAGTTAAAGTCTAGGGGAGAAAGGCGAACAACAAAAGTGGTTGGGAAATTGTGGACTTCAATAGATCCATTCTCTCTTGCGATTTTGCATAATGTCTCGCACCCGGAGTTTTTGGTAACCCTAAACACTTTTAACCTCACCACTAAAAACAGCCTCTCCTAAACACCTAGCCGACTTCCTTGTAAATATCCTTGATCGGAGATTTTTGAGAATCTAAGAGGGTAAAAGAATCGATTGACTTAAAGTTGAGATTTTGCAGGGATAACAGTTTAGGACATACTTTCGTAATCAAGATGGGAGACGATGAAAAGCGTCCATGAACTCACTTTGTCTTTATGTGGATTACAGGTTTAGAGAAAGAAACAAGATCAAAGAATATGTGAGTTCCCGTGTTTTCAAATCTTCTTTCCTGATTAACCTTTTGTTTGCTTGAGAACAAGCAAAGGGTAAGTCTGGGGGAGTTGATATACCCGGTATTTTACCACTTTTACTATCTGTTTTCCCTATTTTATATACTATTTAAATAAGCTTTTCTATCAAAAAAGGTAGTTTTCTCGTATATTTGGTTTTGAAGAGTCATATATGTCAAATAACCAAAAAGGACGTAAAAAGGAGCAAAATGAGTACTTTTCATCCTACAACAACTTACCAAGTTAAAAGGATCCTATTTAAATCCCCCAAGTTGAAGATTTCACAATTTCCCAAGTTGGACAGAAGTTAACCCGCCGAGGCCTAGCTACGGCCGGACAACCAAATCGACTTGGACGGCGATGAAATTTCACATGGAGATAGCCCTTTGAGTCATATTTCTTAGGGAGTTAGAATTATATCAAATGGAGGTGTAGTTTGGAAGTTATTCAAGTTCTACTAAAAACATGTCATTCTGCCTCGAAGAAGAATCAAGTCCAAGATGGGCCTAAGCACCGAACCAACCCATGGGCCGGCTCATTTACTTGAAGCCACGCACAAGGAGATTATTTTGAGCGAGACCCTGGACAGATTCACGTGAACGGTGCCACCGTCCGGTGCCGTGGCCACTTCTGCGCACTTATCGACAAAAAGACGTTTTTGCCCAAGATGAAACCCTAGGTGTTACACCGACTAAAGACATCATCCTACACCTATATATACTTGCTTTTATCCTCTTGAGAGAAGGAGAGCAGCCCTAGGCACCACAAATCAATAATAAACATGTATTTTCGTTATTCTCTTTAGATCTTCATCTTTATCCTTTGTAAAAGAGCGATGAAGGCCATGGTGGTCTTCTCAAGCTTTGTGCTTAGATATCCACCTATGCCGAGCCCTTATTTGGAACGAATCTACTGTTTTATCAACTTTTCTAGTTGCTCCATGTTTCATAGCATGTAGAGTGGTTGTATGTTTGATAATAAGTTATTTTAAAGTTCTTTTGCTTGCATCTTCTACATATTTATTGAGTTTGTTTCTAGCATGATTTTCTATCTTTATTTGTGCTCAAGGCGTGATCTAGATTAGCTACCTAGTGACCAATATTAGATTGGTACCGATTCCAAAAGCTTTTGTACCGTTTGGATCTAATATTTGATACGCTAGGCGTTTTAACAATCGAAAGTTTAGTTAAGGAGTCTAGTGAGCAATCGAATCTAATTCTTACAACGTGATTCCACTTTGCAATAACCATCAAAAGTTGAGTCTATTGGGGGTAGGAGTTATAGGGTTCGGAGCCTCGAAAGGGGAATGATTCTACCATAGTGATTTGAGCTCTAGAACGCTAGTTGCATCTCTTTAAAAACCGTGTAATTCATGTTGCATTAGTTCCTTTTAATTTTTTCTATCTTGCGTGTTTTGATTTATCTATCCCTTTATTTTATTGCATATCTATTTTATTATAAACCCTAAAAGCCCAAAATATATTTTCTCTTAGCTTATTCTGCATCATATAAATTTATAGCGTAACAACATAGTCTCCTGTGGATCGACCCCTAAGTACTACAATTGTCATCTGTGCACTTGCATATTAGGGTTTATAAATTTAAAACTTTTTTGCATAGCCCTAAAACCGGCTGCATCAACAACTTCAAGCATCATCATCACTTCGCGTATCTCCGTTAGCTTCGGCTAATGTCGAGTGGCGGACTAAAAATCTTTAGGAATTATGTTTTTTCATGTTTTATCTTTTTTGCCATGAAAATCATCTCATAGGTTTATAATTCAACTTGTAAATCTAAACTTATTCATCTAATGAAATATTTACCATTTAGCAAAAAAATAAAAAATAAGGAATGGTTGTGATTGACATTGTTTACAGCAAAAATAAAAGGTTTATAAAAAAAAAAGTTGTATACATTTAATGGTTCTCAATCATAAAGTGATAAAACGATATAATTTACCGATAAAAAAAATGATATATATATATATATATATATGTTTTACCTCTCTTTTTTACATGTTCTAAATGATTTTGTTTTCTGTTGTTTTGTCGATAAAAATATTGGTATTGTGTTGTTTCGAAATAATCAGATTCGGGTTAGGAATAGCTACTATTAATTAAAAAACTTGCACAGCTATTAGAACAACACAAATCTAATGTATTTAGATGAATCCATATAACAAAAGTAGAAATCTCTTTATTAAGCAATTAGTTGTTTTTTTTATCACTACACGTATTGTTTATCAGCAGAAAATATTTTATTGAAAGGATGAATTCATTATTTACTTTATAAAATAAAATAAGCAATCATGGAAACAAAAGAAATATGAGAAAATAGTTTTTTTTTTCTTTTAAAAAGAACCTCAAATAATTGGAAAGCCCATTGATGAGACTAGGTATGGGCATAAAACACGAAATCGAAAACCGAACCCGAACCCAAATCGAAATAGCCGGGTTCGGTTCAGATTCGGGTAGTGCCTATTATATAAATGGTTTTTATTTTCATCGGGTTCCGGTTTCGGTTTCGGGTATAACCGTGTTACCCGCGGTTAACCGAAATACCTGAACACAAGTATGAGTAATTATTAATGTCATTATTGGTTTCTCCATCTCTTCTAGCAATTTCATCACGAGCGTTTAACCTCCGTTACAGGTTCACTAACCTCCGCGTGACGGTGATTTCGGGTCTCACCGGAGAAGATCGGAGCGATTTCTCCTACAAAGTGATTAAAGACGTGCAAGTTGTTCCGAGATTCATCGGAGAATGGGGTGATATCATCATCACGTTGAAAGACGGCACAAAAGTCTAAAGGCTTTTGACAAATTTGATTATGTTTCTGAAATAGAGATCGAATCATTTCCATGTTGATTTCAAACTTGGGTGTATTGTATGTGTATTTCTCTATGAGAACGACGATCATGTTCTACAAACGGCGGGTAGTCTTCTTTTAAACAAGAAAAATGTCATGGTTTTTAGATTGATGTGCGTTGATTTGAGACGACAAGTAGTCTTCTTCTAGATTAGGAAAACAGTACAGCGATTTTCTCTGTTTATATCAGAAAATAAAAACGGAATGGTGTGCAACTCTATATAGCAAAGACGGGTATGTTGTTATTATTGAAACGGATAACTTTGGTATTAACCGAGTACAGAATGCTATTGTTCGGTTTCGGGTTTTTCTGTGTTTTAAAACCGAAAAATCTGAAAATCGAATGGTATTAACCGAATATCGAATATTATTCGGTTTTTAAGGGTAACACAAAAACCGAACCGAACCCGAGTATACACGAACCGGAACCGAACCGATAATTCTAATAACCCGATTGGTTTTTATATTCATCAAACCAAAAATTCGAATACCGAATAACCTGAAACCCGAATGCCCATGCCTAGATGAGACCAAATATATATTTTTTATTTATTTAAAAAACTTTGGCCATTTTTATAGGATCTCATGCAAAACAAAAATTTCAGACAAGCGACCTCAAAGACTCATAGACCCACCCAAATTTCTGTCGTAATTAAGAAGCACTAATAAAAAAGGATCCATCTTTTTCTTCATCGATTCGATTTCTAAAATCTCTTTCTTTTTGACTGAATAGTTTATTTTTCAGTTGCGAATCGGATTCTTGGCTGCTTTTCTAATCAAATTGAAAAGCTTTTTTCGTTTTTAGCGAAAACAATAAAGTCAGTGAAGGAGAAAAATTCGCTAAAAAAGGGCGAATTTTTGCTTCATTAAGATTATAAAAGCTGGCTTTCTCAAAATTTCTTTATGTCGTCGAGGAAGAAGAAGAAAGAGAAAGGCTCTTAGTTGCAGAAACACAAGAGCCTTTTGTCGTAGAAATCATGAATACCACCGAAGCTAAGAATCGCAAACTCAATGTCAAAGATGATATTGAAATCCCTGATACTGCTCATCAAATTAGCAGCGGTTTGTAATTTCAATTTTTCTTATTGAATCCAATTCGTTGTTTTTTTTATTAATTAACGTTTACCCATATGGGGAATGATGCTCAATTTCAATACTTTAATACATTTTTTTGTTCTTTAGTAGTATGAAACAACATTTTAGCAGAAAGAAGAATTCAATTTGGTTCTTAATGTTGAGATATTAAAAATGTTGCATTTGATGACTCAGAATACTTAAAATTGTTGCATTTGATGATTCTGTCTTAAAAATGTTGGCTTTGATGATTATGACAATGACCTTTTATTGAAAATGTTGACTTTAATGATTCCTGAATGTTATAGTTCAAGTTTCTTGATGGGTTTCTTCTATCTGCATTTCAGTTTCTCTTAAAAATGTTGTCTTTGATGATTATAACAAAGACCCTTTATTCAAAATGTTGTCTCTGATGGTTATAACAAAGACCCTTTATTCAAAATGTTGTCTTTTGATGGTATCTGGATGTTTTAGTTCAAGTTTCTTGATGGATTTCTCTCTGCATCACAAAACGTTCAAGTTTTTTGATTTGCCAAACTCTGTTTTTTTTATGGTGTTATAACAATCTGAGATGATTACATTTTGGGGGAAAAGCTGAGTATGTTTTTCTGTGTGGATGTACAGATTCATGGTTTCAGGTGGCGTTTGTTCTAACAACGGGTATAAACAGCGCGTATGTGTTGGGATATTCAGGAACAATAATGGTTCCTTTAGGTTGGATTGGTGGTGTGGTTGGTCTTCTTCTTGCTACTGCTATCTCTCTTTATGCAAATTCTCTTATAGCTAAGCTTCATGAGTTTGGTGGTAAAAGACACATTCGTTATAGAGACCTCGCTGGATTCATTTACGGTACTAATACCTCAAAAACCCCTTCTCTTCATTTGCTTTTTGTTTCTCTTCTTCATTGAAAATGATTGATCTCTTTGATTTATCAGGTAGAAAGGCTTATTGTCTTACATGGGGATTACAATATGTGAATCTTTTCATGATTAATTGTGGATTCATTATACTAGCTGGTTCCGCTTTAAAGGTAGTTACCATTTTGTTCATCGATTTCTTGATTTCGTGAGTTAGAGTTAGTTATTTTTCGGTGTGTGTTCTGTTTTCTGCAGGCTGTTTATGTGCTTTTCAGGGATGATGGTGTCTTGAAACTACCTTATTGTATAGCCATCGCAGGTCTGATATGTGCGGTTTTCGCGATTGGTATTCCTCATTTATCGGCTCTTGGTGTCTGGCTTGCAGTTTCCACCATCCTCAGTCTCATCTATATCGTTGTAGCCATCGTGCTATCAGTTAGAGACGGTATATAACTTAAAACAATGATCAAGATTTAACGAAAACTTACGGATTTTAGCTAATAATCTTTGTTCTTATGTTTGTTGTTTTGTAGGAGTAAAAGCGCCTTCAAGAGATTACGAGATACAAGGATCATCATTCAACAAACTTTTTACAATCACAGGAGCAGCCGCTAATTTGGTTTTCGCGTTCAACACAGGGATGCTTCCAGAAATTCAGGCGACAGTGAGGCAACCGGTTGTGAAAAACATGGTAAAAGCTCTATACTTTCAATTCACGGCTGGTGTTTTACCGATGTACGCGGTTACATTTATCGGATATTGGGCTTACGGTTCCTCAACCTCGACTTATCTACTAAACAGTGTTAACGGCCCACTCTGGGTCAAAGCACTTGCTAACATCTCTGCTATTCTACAATCCGTTATCTCTTTACACGTAAGTTTATGCGCTAATTACTCGCCTTTCGTAAATTATAACCAATCTTACTCAGTTCTTTTGGTTATAGATTTTTGCAAGTCCAACATATGAGTACATGGACACAAAGTTTGGGATCAAAGGGAACCCATTGGCTTTAAAGAATTTGCTTTTTAGGATTGTGGCGAGAGGCGGGTACATTGCGGTTAGCACGCTAATCTCGGCGCTCTTACCGTTCCTCGGTGACTTCATGAGTCTAACTGGTGCAGTGAGCACATTCCCACTCACATTTATACTAGCCAACCATATGTATTATAAGGCTAAGAATGATAAACTGAATTCTATGCAAAAGCTATGGCATTGGCTTAATGTTGTTTTCTTCAGTTTGATGTCTGTTGCTGCAGCCATTGCAGCTCTAAGGCTTATAGCTGTTGATTCCAAGAACTTCCATGTTTTTGCAGATTTGTAATGTAATTTATTATATGTGTAGCTTGTTTCTCCTCCTACCATAAGCTTGTCTTCCTTTTTTCTTTAACCATTAGAAGCTAAATAAAATGAAAAAAAAAAAAAAGTATACAAATTACTACTTTCATAATTATTAGTCAATCAAAACCACTTTTAATGAACCGGTGGTTGTGCTCTTGTGCTTTCTATGACTCCACATCGTTCAAGATTTAATTTATATTAGTAGTATTGGTTAAGAAATACATAACAAATTTTCTTATTCATTTACTATTGTAATTTGATCGTTCTGTAATATTGGTGGTTAAAGGTCTTCAACATAAAATTTCATATGGAAAGTATTAATAGTTGTAGTTAAAAATTGAAATAATATTCAGTCTAATATTATATTGTGTCATTTTATTGACTTAATCATCTCTATTAGAAACAAAATCAATACTAGATAGAGAATAATATAAACAGCTAACTAAAAAATCCTTAATTTAGTGAGATAGAGAAGATAAATTAACAGAATTTGTTGTTGTAGCTGGTGGATTTTTTTCTTAAAAACCTACTACTAATCTTCAATGATTTGCTGTTTTATTTCAAAACTAAAATTAATTAGACCGGCCAAAGTGGAACCCCACTGTCTCTACCAAACCTCAACATTAAAAAGAAAAAACCTTTTTCACAAAAATCTCATTATTTTGTCGATCGTGCTCAATCATCATTACCTTCCATCTTCACGCAGACCCTTCTTGATTTTTCATTTTCAACCTGCATTTTTCTCTCTTCTCAATTTTGGGTTTTTTTTATTCCGCATTGTTCGTTTGCGTTGGTCAGATCGACGAAGAGGTAAAAATCATCCCTTTTTGTAATTCCTGTAGGAAAAAAAACGATTTTTGTGTTCTGATTTAATAACCAAATATGCAAAAATTAGTATTTTCCACCAAATCGATTCTTGGATTTGATGCAAAAAAAGGTCAAGAATTTGTGATGGGATTTTATTGTCTTAAACCTGTTTTTGTGTTCTGGAATCGAAAATGTAGGTTTTGTGGTTTGTGAGGACAAATCTTGGAGAAACGATGTCGTTTACAGGAACTCAGCAGAAATGTAGGGCATGTGAGAAGACAGTGTATCCAATGGAGCTTGTCTCAGCTGATGGAATCCCTTTTCACAAATCTTGCTTCAAATGCTCTCATTGCAAAAGCAGACTTCAAGTTAGTTTCTTTTGCTCTTCTCCTCCTCTATTATGAATGTTCTGATTTCAAGATTCAATCTTTCACCACTAGAACTTCAATGGCCAAAATTCCCATAAGCAATTCCTGAATATAGTTAGTAGTTGTGTTTTTGAGGAAGTAATCGTTGACTTAACTGAGATAACTTTGATCTAAATTAGTCTGTTTTTATATTCAACAGCTGAGTAATTATTCATCAATGGAAGGTGTGTTGTACTGTAAGCCACATTTTGAGCAGCTCTTCAAGGAGACTGGTAGTTTCAACAAGAACTTCGAGTCACGTATGTAACGTTTTTCTTCACCTTTTGATCCAACTTTTACTTGTTGTCTCACTTGCTTTCCTCTAACAGCTGCGAAGCCATTGTCTGACAAACCAACCCCTGAGCTGGTAAACATGTCCTTATTTAACGTTACATGACTTGACTTGAGAGATACATATGACTCTACTCTCTTCTTTGATTGTTCTCAGACAAGGACACCTAGCCGAGTCGCTGGAATGTTCTCTGGAACGCAAGACAAATGCGCTACTTGCAGTAAAACCGTCTATCCTATCGAAAAGGTTTAATATACATTCACTCGTTATATAGTCTTTGTATCGTTAGATCATTTACAACACGAGTCACCGACCTTTCTGTTTTTTGAAACCTGCAGGTAACGGTAGAAAGCCAGTGTTACCATAAGTCTTGCTTCAAATGTTCACATGGAGGCTGTTCGTTATCTCCATCGAACTACGCAGCGCTCGAGGGAATTTTGTACTGCAAACATCATTTCGCTCAGCTTTTCAAGGAGAAAGGAAGTTACAATCACCTCATCAAATCCGCTTCCATCAAACGCAACGCGGCTGCTGCTACCGCTGCAGCCGCAGTAGCCGCTGTAGAAGCAGCCGTCCCCGAATCTTGAATTCGAATTCGAATTTTCAGCTCGATTTTTTTTTTAAGTTAAATAAGTTACTCACCAAAACTGTTTTCAATTTGTTTGTCTCTGTCTCTGTGTCTGTCTTGTGTTGTATTCATTTCTTGTTATTCTACAATGAACCAGGCATGAAAAATTCTCTTTTGAGTTTCTTCTTGTTAAAAACTGAGACTTTTCTCAAATTTATTCTTCGGTTCGCTCCGGTTATGTATTAAACCAGATTGAAATCGATCTAAACCAACTCAAAACCTAGATTGAATTGTACTCTAGTGGCTAAAGATACGAGCTTTGCAATATTCTGAACTCTTGTCACCAAAACGCGGATTTGATTGTCGTTTTGATGTTCTTATTGAGCAAAACGTGAAGTGACGACGAAGCTCTGTTTCCATTTGTTGAGAGTTTTTGAAAAATGTCGAACACAAAATTTTCTGACCTCCATAGTCGTCTTCTCCGGTGAGTGACTTAATCTCTCTGCTTTTTACTGCGTTTTTCAGAAGAACCCTAATTTTTGTTTTGTGTGATGATTTAGATTATCTGAACCAATAGTAGAGATTCTCAGAAGAACACAGTACACACCGGAAAAGAGTAGCAAAGTATCCACCAAAGATGTACTCTTTTCCTTATTACCAAACAATAAAGAAGAAGAAGAAGAAGAAGAAGAAGACAGTGACGTTTCGATTAAGAATCTCGCGCTTGCTTGTGCCATTCTCTCTTCTTCAAGAACTTCGACTCATGAATTACTCTCATGGATCCCAGAAAATCTCTGTGTTGCAGGGGAATCTGCATTTCACGAGATTTCCAAAGATTATTTCAGTGATTTTTCTCATGAATTGTTACCGATTGTGTTGCCGGAATTGAAAAATGTAATCGAAAAGAGTTCGATTGATAAGAACGATGATGCAGTTTCAGCTTCAATGGTGACATTACCAGTTGGTTATACTGTTTTGGCTGCTCATCAGCTTAAGTGGTTTGTGACTCAGGTTTGAATCAGAAAAATCTAACCTTTTTAGGGTTCTGTATGATTTTGGAGGTGTTTTTGATGTGTTTATGCTCAATGTTTTGGTTTATTTAGGTTGAGAAATCAAATTTGGCTAAAGTTTGCAACTTGGTGATTCCTTGTGCTTTGACAACACTTGATCATTGGTCTCCTCAAGTCAAAGTAAGTTCTTTTGGTTGCTGAATCTATGTGTAGCTTAAGGTATAGTGAGATTGAGGCTTTCTATTTGGTTAATGACAGGGGCAGGGTATGATGAGTTTTGTTCATCTCGTTAAAAATGTGAGTTCGGGTGATCTCGGTTTGTATGGAGAAGTGGTTCTTGATGCGTGTTGTCAGAATATAGCTTCCGATGATGAGATTTGGATACATGTTGTTGAGTTATGTGTGCTTCTTGTTACTAAACTCCACCCCAATAATCCCCGTAGCCCGTGGTAAACCTTCTTTCTCTTTATCAAGTGATGAATTTGTTTGCATTATAAATCTTGTAGGAAGATCAGTCTTTCGATAGATTGGTTTGACTGCTCTATATTTTCCTAAGGTACGAGAAGATCATGAATGAGATACTTGGCCACTTGGAACGCCAACCAAGAAATAAGGAGCGACGTATTGCTTGGCTAAGATTTACTGAGCCACTCTTTAACGCTCTCGGGCTTTTTTTACTTGCTCATTTTCGACGTATCTTCCCTCTTCTCTTTATGTGGATGCATTCGGATGACGCTGAAACCGTTTTGTTGGTATGCTCTTATTTTAAACCACTCAGTTATTTCCTTTCTCATTCTGGTATTCTTTAAGATAAAACATGAAAATTTTACTTCCTGCAAATAACCGTATTGTAGGTTCTTGAGAGACTAGAGACGGTCGTGAGGTTGACGTGGATTCGAAACTCACCTATGGTCCCAAGGTAGTCTCTTAACACTCAAGAGCAGTAACTTATAATTTAACATCAATCATCTCATGATTTTGGGGGTTCAGATTGGTGGAGGAACTTGTTTCTTTGTACAAAGAATCATCGATGCGAAAAGAGCGTGATGAAATTAGACCTCTTATCCTCCGTATCTTGATGCTACTCCGCGAGTATGTTTCTACGGCTTATCAAATGCACTGCCAAAGATTGTTCAAATTTGTTTGTTTATTTATTTTACCCCACTCTATCTCTCTCAGGTGCAAAGGCCTACAGTTTGAGTCAGCGTGGAGCCAGTATCAGGAGGATCCAAACCTGAGCACGGTTAGCGAATATATATGGACTAGCTCGAGTTGACCCGTGAAAGCCTCTTGTTTGCTCATAGTTATAGGGGTCTTGATTGGAAGAGCAACAGAGAGCTTCCTCATTCTTTTTAAACTTTAGATTTTGCATGTATGGTTTCTCCTAGTGACCAAGACCAGACCAGTTCATGAAATTGAAGAACAAACTACACAAGTATTATATCACAGAATTGTGCATGTAATTTGACCAATTTTGCAAATGTGTCTATCTGTATTTTTGAATTGTATACAACTATATTACAGAAACTCTTGAAAATCTGTACAAAAGTAGCCATGATCTCATCTTTCACTGTAACCCAAGACATCATTATAGGTAAGGCTTGGAAGCTTAAACAGACGCCTGCTTCGCCAATTCCACTGGTCTGTTAACACATCCATATGATTACCAATCACTCCAATTACGCGGTTTTCTCCTTCTAACTCTTCCTTTTGCCTTGTATCTTCCCTGTAAGTATAAGAAAAAATAAGTTACTTTGATAAGAATGAAATTAGTAGTTGAAGTTTCATTACAAACCTCATGATCAAACGGGACCAATCGTTGTATCCTCTGGATTTTAACTGCTCGATTGTCGTATTCCGCTCTCTTTCGGGTTTTCTTGATAACAAAACCATTGAATAGCCATGTGACTTCAGCTTTGAGTATAGATCAAGTGATAGCTTCCTCTTCTGATACATTGCTTCTTCAATATAACTATCTTGTTCCAATCTACACAGAGAGAAAAAAAACTGATTAATTTCATCAATATAAACAAGTCATATTGCCACTGAAAAGAATAAGAACATACTGATTGATTTCATCGATATCGATCACAACAACATCGCGGTTATCTTTGATCGGTTTAATGGTTTTGAAATAAGTAAGAGCCATTTGGATAGTGAAGTTTAACTCTCTCAAGTAGATTCCTTGTTTGATTCTTTGTAATGCAACATCTTTGCATAACAATGGTAACTCAATAGTGACTTCTTCTTCAAAGCTATTGAGCTTTGAGTGTAAAGACAAGATCTTGCAATAACTGAATCTCTCATCATCAAGAAGTCTTTGAACTTCGATGAGTCCGGTGTTTCGGTTTTCGCAGCTTTGTAACATTGTTGATAAAGCTATAAGAAGTGTAACCAGCAAAACTCCAAATGTTACAAGTGAAGCAATGAAGATTGTTGCTGCTAAAGATGTCATGTAACATCCAGAATCTATTGAATAACCACTTCTCAATTCTGCCAAAACATTAAACAAAAAAAAACAAAGAAAATTTTCAAATTCAAGATTCATTACAAGAACTGATTTAAACTTCTAAAACTCAGACCAAAACTTATGAATATATTACCAGAATTGCCTCTGCTTGAGAGACCTGAGAGTTGCCTTTCCATCTGATGTGCATAAGCAGACATTTTTGTTTGAAGACTCTTCAAAATATTGCAGATTTTTTATGAAAAATATTTTTGATATTTTCTTTACCTTTAGAAGCTCCCAAAAGAATCTTGATTTGAGCAAGATCTGAAAAAAGAAAAATCTGCCTCTTGGTCACAAGAAAACAGAGAGCTATACACGTCACTTTTTGTGTGATTTGATTAACTTGATCTGCTTAAGCTTATCTCTCTTTACTCGGTCATTTGTTTTTTTGTAGTTTAATTTGGAGGGATAATTTATTTTTCATTTTTCGTTTTTCATTTTTCCAGAGTTCATGGAGACATGAATAAGGAAATATAAACTCAAAAATATAATGCATTCATTCTTTATATGCTTCATTAAAAATGGAAGCACTAAATTTTCATCTGACAGATCATCGAATTCGTAGGTTTAAAATAGTATAAATCTGTACTTTATATGCTTTTAATAATAAGTAGGTTTATCCAGTAAGATAAAAACCATTAATTGCTGGTCCAGTGAATCCGATCTACTTCATTTTTTTAATATAATGTAACTTTTTTTTTTTGAAATTTAATATAATGTAACTTAACTATCGCTGTTTGTTGAACAAATCAAATAAAAAAGACTACAATTTGCTTGTATTTAGAAGTCTTTTACAAATGGTTTCCTAGAAGAATCATATCATATGCCGACAAAAAAAATCATATCATATGTCGATAAAATAAATCTCAAGTAATAAACTTGTAAAATGGATCTATATAGTTATCATGTAAAAACAAGGCTCACGTCTACTTGTTTTTTCTTTCTTGAGATAGAAGGGTAAATGAGATCAGCATCAACGATGGTATTTAATAAAAAAAAATATGCATTCAAAAATCGCAAATATCTTATGAAAATCAGTCTACAACTTCAACCAACAAAATGTTACGAAAGAGTAACATAATAAGTTGCCAAGAGTCACAATCACAATTACAAAATAAAAAACAAGCGTTTGTACTAGCAGTCTTCATCCACAATCCATACTAATTGATAGAACTGCTGAGTTTGATTTTTTTTTTGTATCTTTTAATAATAACAACATTTTTTCCAGTATATATCGAAGCCATCTTGTTGGGACCATATGTATGTATGTGTATACTGGACTCATGCATAAATACGACTACAATTTTCAACCGTGTATGTTAACGATTAATTATCCTCTTTTTAAAAGAAATCTATTAGGGCCAAGTAAAAGCCTGGTTTAGTGACTGAACCTAGATTAAGATATGTAATTTCTTTATAAGGTCTTTGACCTCAAACTGAATTAATAAGAATCTTTTTACCACTTCTAAGGTTTCTTGTCATGGTATCAGAGCATTAAACCTAAATTTTAGGTTTCTTGGTTATCGATTCTCTTATCTAAAAACACGTCAAAACTCTGTTTATCTTTCCTCTTCGCTTTTCTTGACCTAAGTTTCTCGATTATTCTATCGAAAACTTCTTCAACATGGCCGAATTACCAACTGATGAGTCTTCGGTTTCAAATAAATCAAAATCTCGTTTTGAGATTACAAGACGTCTATTTCACCGTATGATCTAACTTCAGGAGGTAATCCTGGAACTGTTATATCTCGGCCTTCTCTACGCGGTCCTAACTACGACGAGTGGTCCGCTAGTATCAGATTGGCTTTGAAGGCTCGAAAGAAATTTGGTTTTGCCGACGGCTCTATTCCAAAACCTGAAGAGGACTCTGAAGATTATGACGATTGGTGCGCTAATAACGCGTTAGTCGTGTCTTAGATTAAACTTACTATTGAAGAAGCTCTGTGCTCGTCTCTTTCACACAGTGAAGATGCGTTCAGTCTTTGGAATCAAATTCAGAAACGTTTTGCTGTGAAAAACGGACAAAGAGTACAAAGGTTAAAAACAGAGCTTGCAACATGTCGCCAAAACGGCTTACCAATCGAAGCCTACTACGGGAAATTGACAAAGTTGTGGACGAGTTTGGCTGATTATCAAAAAGGCAAAACATTGGAAGATAATGCTAGGGAACGACAAGAGGATAAACTCCATCAATTTTTGATGGAAATTGATGAAACATTATACGGAGGAGTCAAATCTTCTTTGTTGTCGAGAACTCCTTTGCCCTCTCTTGATGAAGCTTATAACGTTATGGCTCAAGATGAAGAGTCTAAATCTCTAGCTCGAATGCACGAAGAAAGAGCTACGGGAGTTAGTTTTGCTATTCAAACACAAACTCGCTCTCGTTCTATGCCGGAGAATCGTGGAGGAAACATTGTGTGCACTCTTTGTGGCCGTAACGGTCATCTTGCTGAAAATTGCTTCAAAAAGATCGGATATCCACCTTGGTGGGGAGAACGCATTCGTCCTAAACCAGCTACAAGTTTTCGTGATTCACCAACAACATCGAGCTCTCAATCTGTTCCGTCTACCTCAAGAGGAAAGAGTTTGGAGCAAACTCGCGTGAATCACATGTTTACTCCTAATCCGAGTTTTGTCTCTGCAAATTCTGCTATCACTTCAGCCGATTGTGTTGGTTTTAGTGGACTCTCGGATCAGCAATGGCAGGCCTTAGTGCAAATGCTCAACGAAAGAAAGACAACCCCTACTAATCCACAATCCGGTAAGTACTTTCTTGAATCTTGGATCATTGACACAGGAGCTTCGAATCATATGACGGGAAGCATTGAATATTTGTCTGATGTTTGTAATATGGCACCGATGCTCATTAAACTTCCTGATGGAAGATATACGGCCTCAAATAAATGGGGAACAATTTATATGGTATGGGCTCTTACGTTGCATAACGTGTTCTTTGTTGATGGTCTTCATTGTCATCTTATCTCCGTTTCACAGTTGACAAGAGATATACAGTGTATATTCCAAATCACTGATCGGCTTTGTGTTATTCAGGACCGCATCACACAGACGCTGATTGGAACGGGTGAGCAAGTGGATGGACTATATTTCTTCCGGGGAATTGAAGTTGCAACGGCTGTTCGTAGGATGGATTCTCCCTCACTTGAGCTTTGGCATAGTAGATTGGGACATCCCTCTTCTAAGGCTTTAGATATGTTGAAATTTTCTGATTTAAGTAATGGTGTTTTTGACTCTACGGCATGTGAAGTTTGTATTCGTGCCAAACAAACAAGAGATTCATTTCCGTTAAGCGATAATAAAACAAGTATGGTTTTTGAATTAGTTCATTGCGATTTATGGGGACCCTACCGCACCACTTCTATTTGCGGATCCAAGTATTTTTTAACAATACTTGACGATTACTCTCGCACTGTATGGATATATCTCTTGCGTTCTAAACAAGAAGCACCGATGCATCTTAAGAACTTCATTGCTCTTGTTGAGCGTCAATTCAACAGCAAAGTCAAGACCATTAGAAGTGATAGTGGCACAGAATTCACTTGTTTAAAAGACTACTTTAATCAGAAAGGTATCATTCATGAAACGTCATGTGTTGGAACTCCACAACAAAACGGTCGAGTTGAACGCAAGCATCGTCACATATTAAACGTTGTGCGTGCACTTCGATTTCAAGCACAACTTCCAATTAAATTTTGGAGTTATTGTGCTCTTGCAGCTGGTTATCTAATCAATCGTACTCCTACGGCGGTTCTTAATGGAAAAACACCTTATCATCTGTTATACAACAAACCACCACCAATGCAACACATGAGAGTGTTCGGATGTCTTTGCTATGTCCATAATCAGAAAACAAGTGGTGATAAGTTTGCTAGTAGGAGTAATAAATCTGTCTTTCTTGGCTATCCATTCGGTAAAAAGGGATGGCGTGTGTACAATATTGAGACTGGGATTGTCTCTGTTCCACGTGATGTTATTTTTTTTTAATCCGAGTTTCCCCATGCTAAGTCAGATCTTTCTTCATCTCCTCCCACGATTGCAGCTCCATTGGCTCCTGCGAGTATTGAAGATGATTTTACATTCTTGGGTTTATCTCCAACACCATCATATGTTGGTCTTCCAATCTCAAGTTCCTCTGTTCCGGAAAATAACATTACTCCAGCCAATGATATCTTGGTTTCTCCTTTGGCAGATGATACCACTCCTTTTTCATCTCCCATTGAATCGAGGTCTAATTCTATTGACTCATCGCCACAAACAACTTCTGCAAATTCGTCGTCACCAGATTCGACTTTGACAAACTCTACGGATTTAACCTTGGAAATCACTACTACACTTCAAAGTTATGAATCTAGTTCGTCTCCTTTTGAAATTGCGACTCCGCAGGAGCGTCTTGGTCGTGGTTGCAGGTCAAAGAAATAACCCACTAAGCTTGCAGATTACGTCACTACTCTTTTACATGAACCGTACCCAACAACAACTCCTTATCCGATTGACAATTATCTCTCAAGTTCACAATTTTCGCCGAACTACCAGATTATTTTATTGGCCATTACCTTTGGAAAAGAACCTAAATCATATAAAGAAGCCATTGAGGATGAAAATTAGAGGCTTGCTGTTAAAGATGAAATTGTCGCTTTGTGTGAGCTCGGTACATGGACAGTGGTGGATTTGCCACCGGGGAAGAGGGCTCTTGGATGCAAATGGGTTTTTCGTCTCAAGTTTCACTCTAATGGAGAACTTGAACGACACAAGGCGCGTCTTGTTGTTCTTGGAAATAATCAAACCGAGGGCGAAGATTTACAATGAAACTTTTGCTCCAGTCGCTAAAATAGTAACAATTCGAGCTTTTCTTCAACAAGCTGCGTCTAACGATTGGGAGATTCATCAAATGGACGTGCATAATGCTTTCCTCCACGGTGATCTTGATGAGGAAGTATATATGCATTTTCCGCCTGGTTTCGTACCAGCGATAAAACAAAGGTGTGTCGGCTTCATAAATCATTATACGGTCTAAAACAAGCTCCTCGATGTTGGTTTGCCAAACTTAAAACCGCCCTCATGAACTACGGTTTCGAGCAAGATTACTCTGATTATTCGCTTTTCACTCTTGCAAAATCAGATTTTCGTCTTCATGTTCTTGTGTATGTTGATGACTTAATCATCACATGAAGTTCGTTGGCGGTTATTGAAGAATTTAAATCTTATTTGAGTGAATGTTTTCGTATGAAGGATCTCGGTGTTCTACGTTATTTCTTGGGTCTTCAAGTAGCTAGGAGTCCAGCAGGGATTTACTTATGTCAGAGGAAATATGCATTAGACATAATTACAGAAACTGGATTACTCGGTGTTAAACAAGTTGCTTTCCCTTTGGAACAAAATCACAAGCTAGCTGTCGTAGAAAGTGAGCTCATGACCGTACCGTCTCGCTATCGTCGTCTGATTGGGCGTTTAATCTATCTTGGCAATACACGTCCTGAGATGTCGTATGTCATACATATTCTCTCCCAATTCATGAGTAAACCAAAACAAGCACATTGGGATGCAGCACTTAGAGTTGTGAGATATCTTAAACATAGTCCAGGCAAAGGTATTCTTTTGCGAGCCAATACTCCTTTAACTCTTTCAGCTTGGTGTGACTCGGACTACGCAGCCTGTCCATTGACGCAACGATCTCTTACGGGTTGGTTTATTCAACTTGGTGGTTCTCCTCTATCTTGGAAAACCACGAAACATGATGTTGTCTCTCGTTCTTCCGCAGAAGCCGAATACAGAGCAATGGCCGATACTGTTCAGGAACTTTTATGGCTTCGTGATCTTCTTCCTACACTTGGTATTGAGATCTCCGGTCCTATACCGCTACACTCCGACAGTCTATCCGCCATCCATCTTGCAGCCAATCCAGTTTTTCATGCTAGGACTAAACACGTTGGAAAGGATTGTCATTTCATTCGCGATGAAATCATTGGAGGTGTTATTGCTACTAAACACGTTTCAACAAAGTCACAACTTGCGGATATTATGACCAAGGCCTTAGGACGCAAAGAGTTTGACGATTTTCTTCTCAAGCTGGGTGTTTGTAATCTCCACACTCCACCTTTAGGGGGGGAGTAAAAGCCCGGTTTAGTGATTAAACCTAGATTAAGATATGTAATCTCTTTATAAGGTCTTTGACCTCAAACTGAATTAATAAGAATCTTTTTAACACCTCTAAGGTTTCTTGTCAAAATCATTATTAATTATCCTTTATAAAAAAAAAATTCATTCCTTTCGAAGAATATGTAAACGAGTCTCCGCGTTATCAGAGTCATATGGCCACTCCTTAAATCGAAAAGCTCCTCACTTTTATTCCTAGTTAAAATTTTTTTTTCTAAATTCTGAAGAGATATTGTGGAAGTAAAATCTGAATTGAACGAGATGAGAATGAATTTTGGGGTTAAATCACTCGTTTTAAGTAACTCGGTATCGATGTGAGTATATAAAATCAATTCTTATTTGTTGTTTCTCGTTTACGGATGCAAAATAGAGCAAAAATGAATAAAATTGTATTAGGACTTCTTCTTACAAGTCTTGGCAACGTGAAACTATCAAGTCTTGGCAATGTGAAACTATCATATATATTTTTTTGTATACGGATGACACATGATATATCATAGTTTTTGGTAGCCGTTTCGTTGTTCACTGGATTTTTTTTAAAACTAGATTTCAATGGTGTGCAAAGATCCGACACCATAGAAAGAAAAAAAATATATCCGACACCAACAAACATGGAAAATGAATTCTAACAATGTTTTGTAAATTCTTGGTAAAACAATGGAAATTTTTTTTTTGAGACAAATACATATATACTTGTATACATATATATATATATATATATATATGTAACGGACCTTTGATTGAACAAAGTTTCATGTTAAAGTTGTTGATGCCAGTCTAGATTTTACAATAACTAAGAAAACTATTTATGAGAGTTAGTTTTATAACTATAACCAATAAACTTAATGATTTGAGAGGTTAATACAACTTGATAAATATTTCCTCCGTTTCATATTAAGTGTCGTTTTGATAAAATATATCTGATTAGTATTTGGATGTATTTAACTCAAAAACACATCCAAATACATTTTATCAAAACGACACTTAATATGAAACGGAGAGAGTAGTCTTCTTCCATGCGAAGCAATTGCTTTGGAGTTTTTGGTAATTACATAGTTTCGTCTTTTATAATTATTTTAGATATGCATCTCAATCATCTCTATCTGTATGCATAAGTTGACATCATCATCTAATTATTATGATAATCACTTATTCGAACATTTTTGTTTGTGGTTAGAAGAATCCTGAAAAGGGACCCGGCGTCACCATGCATGTTGCATGTATGGCCACTCCTTAAAATAAAATTCTAAATTATTTATAAGGAAACTTGCACTAAATGATCATAATTCATAAACATTTTCTGTATCTTTTTTGTTTTATAAATGATCATAATTCATAAACTTGCACTAAATGATCATAATTTACGGTTCGGCGGGAGAAGAAAATCGGTGGGAGGGAGCAATGATGTGACACTGTCAAAATGTCACAAAACGGTGCTACTTTCTAACAATATTTTGTTCTAAAATATCTGCTATTTATTAAAAATTAGAAACAGGAAACACCACTCCAATTAAGTGTTTAACTTTTCAAATGGAAAAAAAAAATCATAGTCTTTTCAATGTCTTGGCCAAGTTTCAAGTCAGCTGAGATTTCATTGGTTTTGGAAAAAATTAGTAGCTTTAAACTTATTTTAGAGTATGGAGAAGCAAATTGAGGAGCTCATCTCATAACTCAAAGTGTTACTAAGGAATTGCGAACATATTCATATGTTTCAGTCGGGTTTCCATTTCACTTGAAGAGCTTTTTGTTTGTGAGAATGCATAATCCTCTTGTTTATGCAATTTTACAAATGAAAAAAAACTATATGAAGTAGAGATTATCTCTAATTTATTTTACTTCGTAGAAAGAAGAAAAGAGAGAAAAATATGATTAATGCTTGGTTCATGTGTGTGATGTTGATGACAACACCGACCATCGCTCCTCTGTATCTAGTTGCCTTCTTTTTTCCACAGATAGAGATGGATATCACTACTCCTCAACAATCCAAATGAGAGACAGTTGGACCTATCGGGGTCTTTAGCACTGGAGACCCATTTGATGGTCTTTTTGAAGGAGTGAGGACGGTGACGGTGCACAAAGATGCAATAGGCGTTACTGGGATCAAGATTCAATATGTAGCAAAGGAAAATTTCCACATTCGATATTCGACCACACGAAAATTACACATATGACAAGGTTGACTCTTAAATGGCATATCCGGAAGAGTTCATTACATCGATTAGTAGAACACAAAGTCAGGACAACAAGCTTAACACAATCTTTGTGTCAAACATCTCGTTCACGACTTCATATGGAAGAAGATTCGAGACGTTTGGCTCTTGGACATTTCCGCGTGTTGGAACCTAATGGAGTAAAGACGGAAAAGCTTTTTGGGTTTTTTGGCACATACGATGAACGGATTAATGCTCTAGGAGCTCACTTTTGTTTGAGATCTTCTAATCCTAAAAAACTATAATCCAAAATCCGAGAAAGTGTCACTGGAAAGTGGTATCATTGGTGGAATCTCATTTGATGATGGAGTTTTCCACCGTGTTAAGACGGTGACTTTGAGGACTAACACAACATGGATCACCTACATGAAGATCCAATATGTGATGGGTGATATTTTTGAGATTCAACAACACTAATCTTTTCCATAAGACGAAAAAGGTCGAGTTTGAAGTGGAGTATCTAGAGGAATACATCACGACAATTCTCATATCATAAAGCATCATTTCAAGTGATCATCAATTGTTGGAGATTAAATTAGTGATCTCTTGGTGACCGATAGCCACACGTATGTGTTGAATCCCAAAAACAAACTTGGATCAAAGCTCGTTGGTTTTTTGGAAGATCCGGCGATTCGGTAAATGTTGTTGGAGCTAGATTTTAGTATGTTATATATTTCCGACAGATTTCCTACGGAAAATCATTTAAAAAAAAAAAAAAAAATTGGCAAATCCGACAGATTTCCGACAGATATGTGAGTATGCTGCTCGCAAACTATACCATATTTCTTCTTGATTATTGTCTTGTTGGTTATGTGTTTGATTTGCGTCAATTGAAGAAGAAAGAAAATTTAAAACCAGGGTGTCTTAGTGTGGAATGTTCATGAAATACTTTGTGTTTGTTTGGGTGAAATGTTTGTGACACATATTTTTATCTCACTTATCTATCTAATATTTTGTGTTTGTTTGGGTGAAATGTTTGTGACACATTTCTATCTCACTTATCTCTCTAATGAACTACTAACGAGTTAAAGAAAAAAAAATTAGTTAATTTCGAATATTTCGGGTATGAGTTCGGCTTTTTGGGTTCGGTTTAAATATTACTTGAACTCAAAACACCAAACTCTTAGACCCTATTCTAGTATTTCTTCAAAACCGAACTCTATCAGATTCGGATTTTTTTATCGGGTTCGGATTTGGTGTTCATGTTTTTTTCCCAACCCTTAAAGAAATCATGTTATTGGGTATATATGCATAATAATGGCTTGGCTCAGCAAGCCCTAAGCCCATTGTCCTTCTATTTTTAAGCATTATCATTTATTTTAATTTTTAAGTCGAATTTTTATAATTTTGGGAAAAGAAAAAAACAAAATCGATCAAATAATGCTCACTCTGTGAGTGTCAACACTTCACTTCGTCGTCTCTCTTTCATTCATTCCTCTTTGAGTCGTTCATAAAGGAAAGCTCGAAATCGAGCTTCCATGGACGCAATCAAATGCAACTCCAGTTTCCTCCATCGAACCAAACTCAACTTTCTCTTCTCCAACCACACTTTTCCCAAAATCACCACGCCCAATTTCAAGCGTCTCTCTCGTCGGAATTCGCGGCCATTATCGCTTTCCGCGAAGAACAGAAGAATCAGCGAACCTGAAAACGTCGCCGTATTTGAGAAACCTCTTAAATCGGAGAGATTTCTGATCTCCGATGGACTTCCTTCTCCGTTCGGCGCCACCGTAAGAGACGACGGCATCAATTTCTCCGTATACTCAGCAAACTACGTTTCCGCTACCATCTGCTTGATCTCAATCTCCGATCTCCGTCAGGTTTAGCCATTTTCAATCTTCTCTGATTCGATTTGATCGAGAATTTGTAGAAACTCTTTTTGTTTGTTTGTGTGCAGAACAAAGTGACGGAGGAGATTCAGCTTGATCCATCGACGAATAGAACTGGGCATGTATGGCATGTGTTATTGAAAGGAGATTTCAAAGATATGTTGTATGCTTATAGATTTGATGGGAATTTTTCTCCTGAAGAAGGTCATTATTTTGATTCTTCCAACGTTTTGTTGGATCCTTATGCAAAGGTAAACTGAAATTGAAGCTCTTTTAGTAAAGAAATGGAGTATGTAATGCTGGCTTCTAAATTTTTTCCCCTATGGTATGGTTTGGTAAAGGCAATTATAAGCAGAGATGAGTTTGGAGTTTTGGGAGCTGATGCAAATTGCTGGCCTCAAATGGCCTGTATGGTTCCCACTCTTGATGAAGAGGTACTATGAGATTTGTAATGCTGCTTTTGAATGGTCTAAGCTTTTATCAGTTACTTCTTTGATAACATGTGATGTGATTGGTGATTTCTGCTATTTAGTTTGATTGGGAAGGGGATATGCATCCGAAGCTTTCACAGAAGGATCTTGTCATATATGAAATGCATGTGCGAGGTTTCACAAGGCATGAATCGAGTAAAATTGAATTCCCTGGCACTTATCAGGGTGTTGCAGAGAAGCTTGATCATTTGCAGGCATTGGCTAACAAATATGTACCATTGAGAATTTTCGAAATATTCTACCGAAAACAAGGTTACTATAAATAGTTTCTTGGTGAAATTTTGTGATGTTGTTGACTATATCAGTATTGTTTCGACACTGAATCTGTCATTTCTGATCATTATGGAGCAATGATATCCCAGTCTATCCACTTTCATTATGGTATGGCTTACATAATATTAACACACTAAGTCATCACGATTTTACCTAATGATCCAAATCGGATGAATGCTTCACATGGCTATCTGTGTTTGCAATGGTTATTAGTTGTCCTAGGTTTTGTAAATATCCGTCTTGTTTAATTCAGACGCATTTTAGTGATTTGGGCGATGCAAATATTTCTACTTTTTTTTGGTTAAAAATGAACACAAGGTTTTATTTGTTTAATCCATTGTAACAATGTGTGCTTAGCTAGAGCCCTGCCCTTATATTATCAAGTACAGATTAGGGGTGCTAACTTTAATTGTTTACAGATTGACAGGTGCTTGGGATCAATTGCATAGAACTAATGCCATGTCACGAGTTTAATGAGCTGGAGTATTACAGCTACAATACGATAATGGGAGACCATAGGTATGCCATTTTTTCAGATGCCTAACGATACTTCTGCTGATAGATAGATTGATTCTGCTCTGTCAGTTTTTTTATTGAAAGACGTCTGGGATGAACAAATTACATAGTGGAACCACTTGTAGTTAAAATCTGTGAGTCTAGCATAGATCAATTAATCTGAAGAAAATTTTCAACTAGGATTTGTTGTCCCAAAAAACTTATGATTAATGAGGGGTTTAACAACTTATTGGGATACATAGGTTAAGCAAGCTCTTTAATCTGAAACCATGCCATCTTTAATTTTCACAAAGTAACTCGGCTAAATGTTGTCTTGCCTGGTCAGGGTAAATTTTTGGGGTTACTCTACCATTGGGTTCTTCTCGCCCATGATCAGATACTCATCGGCAAGCTCTCGCAACTTTGCTGAAAGGGCCATAAATGAGTTCAAATTACTTGTTAAAGAGGCACATAAACGAGGAATTGAGGTGATAACTAGTTTCCAAGTAGCTAAATATTTGTTGTTAGGTCTATATATCCAGTTCTTGATAAATTTTAAGCAGGTTATCATGGATGTTGTTTTGAACCACACAGCCGAAGGCAATGAAAAAGGACCCATTTTCTCATTTAGAGGAGCTGATAACAGTGTCTATTACATGCTTGCTCCAAAGGTAATGCTTATCAAGCAGTCATGTGTTTCTTTATCGATAGACGATAGTTTCACTGCTTAGGAACAAGATGTGTGGGTTACAAATCTGAAATTTAGGAGTCTTTTTCCTCTGCCAGTTAAAGCATAAAGCACACTCATTAAAGTACGTCACTTAGCTGATTGGAAATGGAAATTCTGGTAATTGGTCAGTCGAAGTTACTTATTATGCATCAGAAAGCTGTACGAACCTCCTTTTGAGCTTTCTGTATGCCTTTTATGTAACTCCACTAAGTCGAGCAATAAAATATATTTCACCCAATGATGATATCTAAGTCAAACATCCATACTGCTTTTGGCTTCTAGTTTGTAGTTTCATACTGATGACTCTGATCTGATTCTTTAATAATGAATCTAAAGTTTATGTATTTTTCTGATTTGACAGGGCGAGTTCTATAATTATTCAGGTTGTGGTAATACATTTAACTGCAATCATCCTGTGGTGCGTCAATTTATAGTGGATTGCCTGAGGTATTTCCCAAAACTAGGTTGACGTGTTGCTTGGCTCTTTGTCATATTCTATCGGTGTATTTGCGAACTCTCTTGATCTTGTGGTACACGGTCTAATGTTCCTCTGGTTTTATATCTAATATCTAGGCCTTCTTTGTGACATAAATATTTTTAGGGACTTTGTTTATGATTACATCTTGAATACAATTTAATCCTTATTTTCTAATGACTAAAGAAACCTTACACTAGGCTGATTTCCAAAAGTTAATCTATTTCATACTTTTCTCCTCGGCTAATTCTTCCTAAGCCGTGGGTATCTCTCCCTTCAAACAGATATTGGGTGACAGAAATGCATGTTGATGGCTTCCGCTTTGATCTTGGTTCAATCATGTCAAGGAGCAGCAGGTGCAAATGTTCTAGAGTACATCAAATTAGTGCTTATTTGGTCCATGTGTATCTAGAATACTTATTGTTCTATTCTTGTTAGCCTTTGGGATGCAGCAAATGTTTATGGAGCTGATGTAGAAGGTGACTTGCTGACAACTGGTACCCCTGTCAGCTGCCCTCCAGTACTTGGCATGATAAGTAACGATCCAATACTTCGTGGTGTTAAGGTAATGAACTAATATTCTTAATAATTCCTCTTTAGATGGCTTCAATTTTCATTTTGTAGAGGCATACTGCATTTACTTTGGCTTTGATTGCGTGCAATTCTTAATAAAAGCAGTATCGCCTGTTTGGCATTTTACTTGGTACATTCATCGATATAGGATCTTGAACGATGGGATATTTACTTGTTATATTCTTCTTTGCAAACAGCTAATAGCTGAAGCATGGGATGCGGGTGGGCTATACCAAGTTGGGATGTTTCCACACTGGGGTATTTGGTCTGAGTGGAATGGAAAGGTCAGTAAATGTATTACAAGGATAAATTGCTTATCTTTTTATTGTATGAGATACTTGTTACATAAATCCTTTGTAGTAACTAGTAAGGGGTATGGGAACGTAAGTATTACAGTGTATTAGGGTGTTTCAAGCCAAATGTAATGTAATGATTGTAACTTGTAAGTATCACAGAATAAATGAATGTTGAGTTCTCGTGGCGGTTTCCATTTTGTGTGCGCATAATATCTATCATCATTGTAAATTTAATATATGACAGTGACTTTCTTGTCCATTTCAGTTCCGGGATGTTGTGAGACAGTTCATAAAAGGCACTGATGGCTTTTCTGGTGCTTTTGCTGAATGTCTCTGTGGAAGCCCAAATTTGTACCAGGTAAAGTCAACTTTTATTATACTGCCTAATATCTTATTAGGTTAGGTTTCACTAATTAATTGCTACTAGTGCTGAAAATTAGTGCATTGTGGAATGCTTTTATTCATGGATATCTGTTTGGCTGCCTTTCAGTGAATCTTTTTGGTGTTCTCGTGGTTGTTTTGTCTGTGAATCTTCATATTCTTGTTGTGTATCTGAACGATATTCGATTGTGTATGTGCATCAGGGAGGTAGGAAACCTTGGCACAGCATCAATTTTGTATGTGCGCATGATGGTTTCACGTTGGCAGATTTAGTTACTTACAACAATAAGAATAACTTGGCAAATGGAGAAGAAAATAATGATGGAGAGAATCACAATTGCAGCTGGAACTGTGGAGAGGTAGGGCGATTGTTGTGGCGTTTATATTCGTTAGAATTATTACTAGAAATATTTCCTCTTGAAATAGCTAAACTATAGAGTGGATTGAAGTTAGTAGTTTTGGTGCTATAGCTTTCTACCAAGGTAATTGTGAGAATCGTTTGATAGAAATGCAAGATGTACGAATGCATAGAAAATTAAGTTGTTAGTAGGTTTCTCATTGATTTATCAAGTTGGAAGTTCAAAATAAAAACTTCATAATGTTTGATTGGATTATCAAGTTGTATTCTGTTGACAAAAAAAAAAAAATCAAGTTGTATTCTCCTTCATCAGCTACGTAATTCAGTCTCTATAATACCATAGAATGCTTAAAAGCTGAAATGACATTACACGTTTACCTAAACTTAAAAGGTTTCATTTGCTTGGCTATTGGGTTGCAGGAGGGAGACTTTGCGAGTATCTCGGTGAAGAGATTAAGGAAACGACAGATGCGAAATTTCTTTGTTTCCCTCATGGTTTCCCAAGTAAAGCTAATCATTCTTTACTTGTTTTATTTTATTTTATTCCTGCTTAAGCTCCTTTGTCTGATGTTATACACATTGATCTATGAATACTGTAGTAGAGGTCATGAGTTCAAAATATCAAACCACAAGAGAATCCAACTAATTTGTGTACCTTTGTGTATTAAGTATTACGCACTGTTTGTGTACCTTTGCAACGTATTAAGTGTTAAGTGGTACTACCTTTTCAGATTGTGATGCTTAACTCTTGTTATTTGATATAACGTGAATTTGGAGTTTCCTAACAATGTTCTTAACGAGTTTTCGGAGTCTTTAGAGTTGTTTTGAGCTGATTATTAGATCCATACTCGAAGATTTGGAACAATATGCATTTGAGAACGAATATCAAGCATTCAGGCGAAAAATGGAGTTTTCTGGAGCTTGGACCGACCGGTTCACCTCACGGACCGGCCGGTCCACTTGAAGACTTGAAGATGTGAAGTCCAAAGGCCCCTGGAGACCGGACCGGTCGATCCACTTACGGACCGACCAGTCCACTTGACGGCAATTTGAAGACCTCGGCTCTGGAAACAAGCCCGACCGGTCCAGCCCTAGGACCGGTCGGTCCACACTCACACCATGAAGAAATTCGGTTCTGGAAACCGGACCGACCGGTCCGGATTTCAGACCACCGGTCCAGCTCCCAGATTTTTAGGAATTTTCCTTTTTCCGTTTATTTTCTATATAAACCCGTAGGGTTTCATTGTTAAACACACACCTTCTTTTCTGCACGTTTTTATTGAGACTTTTAGAGTTTTTTGGAGATTTGTAATCAGGGAGAAGATCTCATCATCCATTTGGAGAAGATTTCTGAACCCTATTCTATTTCTTATTCTATTGATTATGTTTTTCTCATCCATGATTTCTGCTTGTTCTATTATCATGTCTGAGTAGATCCCTAGTTAGGTTTTAGGGTTTTTGATGGATTTCACCGATTGAATCAGACACAAATAGGTTGCTTATCCTTTATCATCTTCATCACTGTTAGGCATAATGCTAGGATTGAACTGGCCATTTAATCACTAGATCTTAGGTTGATGCATATTCCAAAAGCTTGTGCATAACTGAAACTACCGTTGATGAGCAATTAGTTTCTAGTCTCGAAAGTGAATTAGAATTAATTGTGAACTTATCAAACCTGAACTATAATGCTTGTCTAGGATAGCCGTGACCATGCGAAAGTATAGGCACTCGGATCTCTAGGGAAAGTAACTGTTATCACGAAAGTGAAGCAGTTTATAACAGTGTTTTGAGTTTAAGATGCATGCATATTTAGAATCTAAATAGTTGTCTGGTTCATGAAAGTGATTTCCTGAGAATTCCCTATTGCCTAACGCTTTTAATCATCTGAATTTACACCGTTTTTAATTGCTTTATTGTCTTTTAAATTTTGATACAATCAACCATCTCGTTCCTACTTAGCTTAGTTTAAAAATCTATAATCTGTTGTGTAAACCTTGGTCTCTGTGGATTCGATCCCAAAATATACTACTGCGTTTGCTGTGCACTTGCAGTTATTTATTTCGGGTAAAACCTGACCGTATCAAGTTTTTGGCGCCGTTGCCGGGGACCAATTGTGTTTATCATCAGATTTGATTTGAGAATTTCGTCTAAGCAATTTTCTAATTTCTTTTTCTTTTTGTTTTTGTCTTTGCTTTTGATTTCAGGTACCAATCATGGAAGTAGTAACTCGAGCGGATAATAAAGGTCTTCAGGCTGCCTTGTTCGACCGGATTGAGCAGATCCGTGCTGCAACTGCTGCGAGCGCGCAACAGGCGCAACAACAGATGCAGCAAATGCAACAGCAATTTGCTGAGATGATGGCACAGCGGATACCACCAGCAGGTCAGAATCCTCCGCTGCAGAGAGACGTTGACATGCACCAAAATCAGCCACAAGCTCCCCCACCTCCAACTGCAAATCCCAATGATGAGCTAAAAGCTATGATGCAGCTCATGCTAGCTAATCAGCAGAAGGTTTCCAGCGATATCTCGTCAATCAATGGGCGGCTAGAAGCAGTGACCACTCACCTGAAGATGCTTGATACTCAGGTGGCACAGAATGCAGAAGCTGTTAAAAGACAGCAAGGAACCCTTCTAGCCAAAGGAGAGCAAAATCCAAAAAGAGATTGTCATGCCAATTCTTCAACGGAAGTTGACGCGATCACCAATGAGAGTGAAAAGAGCAGGACAGTGAAAAAGCTTGGAGATCCTGGTCGCTTTGAACTTTCAGTCCAGATCGACTCTACAGTTTTTCCTCGCTCACTCTGCGATTCGGGCTCTGCTGTCAACATCATGCCACACTCCGTAGCAACACGACTGGGTTTTAAGGATTTTAGTCCTCCTAATTTCTCTTTAAAATTTGCTGATTGTTTGGTTCAACGTCCTATAGGTGTTCTTGAGGACGTACAGCTGCTAATTGGTGATGTTTTTGTCCCTGCAGATTTCGTGGTGCTGGACCAAGCTGAAGAACCAGGAGATCCTCTCATCTTGGGAAGACCGTTCCTTTGCACAACTGGTGCGAGGATTGATCTAAAGCATGGACGCATTGATCTCCAACTAGGAGACACTGAGCTGAAATTTGAGATGGATAAGCAGCTGGAAATCCCTCCTGACCCACCTGACGCCGCAGACAGAAACTTCCATCCAATCGGCATTGGGACTTCATCCATCACAGAGGGTGCTGAGATCCCTCCTGATCCACCTGATCCACCTTGAAAGGCACACACGTCGAGCTAACGACGTTAAACAAAGCGCTTGGTGGGAGGCAACCCACCGGTAAGTGTAAATACTTGCTTTCGTCTTTCATTTTTTTTCAATTTTACCTTTGTTTTGGTTTTTGTTTTTGGTTTTCCTTAGGATTTTTCGTCACAGAAAACTTGGAATCAGATTTTTAGTCTGGACCGGTCGGTCTCCCACAGGACCGGTCGGTCCGGATCCATCACGCGACCCCTCTTGACTCTCTGGAATTAGGCCCGGTCGGTCCCCTTAGACGACCGGTCGATCCTTGGCGTTCCGCGGATTGGCATCGAGACCAGCTCCCGCGGATCGGTCTGCCTCGTCCCGCGGATCGGGCAAAGGAGATGAAGTCCCGACCGATCGGTCCCACACCTGGACCGGTCGGTCCCAAACCATACCCAGTCCGCGACCGCCCCTCTCCCTCAGGATCGGTCGATCCCAAACATGGACCGGTCTGTCCTGCCTGCAACCCGAGCCAAGAACGCACCTGTCATTTCCCTGTCCCACCCCTGACCCGCGTCTGACCCGTGCCCAAGTTTCTGTTGACGAAGTTAGATTTTTCTTAACTTTTCTTTTCATTTTATTTTCTTTCTTTTAATAGTCTTTCCTTTGGATTTATTTTCACACCGGGTCGGTGTGAAGTAAGTCTGGGGGGAAGTACTATTCGTACTAATTATGTTTATTTTCTTATTTTCAGTTTTATTTACACCTATGTGGTATGAATGCGATTCTAGGACCACATGATGTTTGCTAACTCTGTTTTTAGATTAACAGTGACTAACAAATGATATGGGAAGATTAAAAACACCATAGGCGGATCAGTGTTACCAGAAGGCTCCCGTCTCCTTGAAAGCTAACGCTGATACTAATATACTATTCTGTTTTTCTTAACTCAGGGAATCGGAAATCGCATAAGAAGTAACCACGTTAGGAGTCCTATCCATTTTCAAACACTATCCTCTCTTCAGGACTCCTAATGGCCAGGCTCACTTTTAGTCTGGTACCACACCCTTACCCTAACCATTCTTTCAAACCTCATGCATTCTGTCCAAGGCATTGACATGCACTCAAGCACAAAAATTCCGGAGAGATAGTCCGGCCAGCTGATCATTCTAAAGACCTCCCGGTACAATTTATCAAACTTTCTGCTTAGGATCTTGTTAATAGTTTCATTTCTTTATTTATTTTTTGTTTCTCTTTTCATCATTGTGCTTAGAAAAAGCTAGAACTGATCCCCAGCATTTTCATTCAAAAAGAAAAAATAAAAAATAAAAAATAAAAATTATTATCATAAAATGCTGAAAGGGATCAGAATAAAGCTTAGATTTTAAATAGAATATCTATTAAGCACATTTCCATTTCTTGTTCTCCGCATTATTTCTTTAGATAAGCAGAAAGTTAGTTTATTTTAAAAGAATAGGAAGTTTTAAGTTTGAAAAGCTGTGCATCATCCTTGGACTTAGTTCTCTTGGGTTTTTGTGCCATGACTTGCATTCGACCGCGACTGAGGTTAGCCTAAACACTCATTACCACCACTAAATAGCCCAAATCCTTAACCCTTATGCGACGGACATTTTCCCTCTGGTAAGATTTATGGACCCTGGTGTAGAAGTCGCTGAGACATAGGAACTTGAGTATGGTAACATTGCTATGTATTTGGCAAAGTACATGAAGTACCATCTTGGTTTTTGATCTGTTTATGAGTTTTCAGGCTTTTAGCATTACATCTGTGGGGTCCTACAGGATTGCATTCCGCTCACAAAGGTTAGTGTGGTTTTTATAGCTTCCTTAAACTTATTTCTAGTTTGTCTTCACTTGAGGACAAGCAAAGATCTAAGTCTGGGGGAGTTGATATAACGTGAATTTGGAGTTTCCTAACATGTTCTTAACGAGTTTTCGGAGTCTTTAGAGTTGTTTTGAGCTGATTATTTGATCCATACTCGAAGATTTGGAACAATATGCATTTGGGAACGAATATCAAGCATTCAGGCGAAAAATGGAGTTTTCTGGAGCTTGGACCGACCGGTTCACCTCACGGACCGGCCGGTCCACTTGAAGACTTGAAGATGTGAAGTCCAAAGGCCCCTGGAGACCGGACCGGTCGATCCACTTACGGACCGACCAGTCCACTTGACGGCAATTTGAAGACCTCGGCTCTGGAAACAAGCCCGACCGGTCCAGCCCTAGGACCGGTCGGTTCACACTCACACCATGAAGAAATTCGGTTCTGGAAACCGGACCGACCGGTCCGGATTTCAGACCGACCGGTCCAGCTCCCAGATTTTTAGGAATTTTCCTTTTTCCGTTTATTTTCTATATAAACCCGTAGGGTTTCATTGTTAAACACACACCTTCTTTTCTGCACGTTTTTATTGAGACTTTTAGAGTTTTTTGGAGATTTGTAATCAGGGAGAAGATCTCATCATCCCTTTGGAGAAGATTTCTGAACCCTATTATATTTCTTATTCTATTGATTATGTTTTTCTCATCCATGATTTCTGCTTGTTCTATTATCATGTCTGAGTAGATCCCTAGTTAGGTTTTAGGGTTTTTGATGGATTTCACCGATTGAATCAGACACAAATAGGTTGCTTATCCTTTATCATCTTCATCACTGTTAGGCATAATGCTAGGATTGAACTGGCCATTTAATCACTAGATCTTAGGTTGATGCATATTCCAAAAGCTTGTGCATAACTGAAACTACCGTTGATGAGCAATTAGTTTCTAGTCTCGAAAGTGAATTAGAATTAATTGTGAACTTATCAAACCTGAACTATAATGCTTGTCTAGGATAGCCGTGACCATGCGAAAGTATAGGCACTCGGATCTCTAGGGAAAGTAACTGTTATCACGAAAGTGAAGCAGTTTATAACAGTGTTTTGAGTTTAAGATGCATGCATATTTAGAATCTGAATAGTTGTCTGGTTCATGAAAGTGATTTCCTGAGAATTCCCTATTGCCTAACGCTTTTAATCATCTGAATTTACACCGTTTTTAATTGCTTTATTGTCTTTTAAATTTTGATACTGTTGGGGTCGGTTTTCACCCCCTAAGCATTAACATCTAAAGACAAGCTGGTTGAAGGAAATGACTCTCCGGACTCTTGATGAAAATGGTGAAGCAGCACCTAAGTCTCATTGCGAGGCGAAGCATGTGGCAGCAGAACAGACTCCTGGCAAAGCATGAAGAGACCGAGGCATCGACCAAAGGAGAGACCGTGGCTTCGCCCGACATGTCCGAGCATGGCTTCGTCGCGTCATGCGACCGCAGGCTCGGTGAGGACGATGGGAGCGACCGCATGCTCGGCAGTGACGAGCGAGCGACCACAAGCTCGGGGATGAGCGAGCGACCACGCGACCCCAACTTTGACAGGCCGAGCCTGGCTTCGGTTCGCCGAGCGAGCATGGCCTCTCTCCGGCGGTCGATCTTGTCTTCGGCCCAATAGCACGAAGCCCACTTGGATGTAACCAATTCCGCAGAGACTTAGGAGGCTTGAGCCGACTTAGACATAGTATAAATAGACTTCTTTGTACACCCTAAAGGGGATCCGCAATCTGAATACGAAAACTTGTACTCAAAGCTTTTCTGAGCAATAAACAATCTCTTTACATCTTTCTTGGCCCTAGCTTACCATAAAAATCCCACAAGCTTCCCTAGAACTCTTACAAATTCTAGTTGTGTTGGTTTCGACCCCCACAATTTGGCGCCGACTAAGGGGAATAACTGCAGATTTCTGACACTCAAGAGTTAGGGTTTTCATCACACGATCACGATGTCAAGCAAGACCATGAGCAACGAAGGATCTTCGTCTCACCAGCACGACGAAGACAGAAGCAACTCCACGGAGAACACGGTGCCTCCCGCTCCTAACGCCGCAATTGACCTCACACAGATCAAGCGGATGCTTGTGACTCTGGTGAAGAAGACTGACGATACGGCCAGCGAGCTGCAATCGCTCAAGAAGAGAAAGCGCAGAAGGTCCCGTGTCCGTCCGACGCGCCTCAGGTTCAATACACCGCGAGCTACTCGAAGGGGTCAACACGAGGATCTGCCTCCACCACCACCTCGTCGGGATTTCGATCCGACTCCTGAGCGTGTGATCGAGGAGTCAGACGAAGATCACCTCCCTCGGAGGCGAGTTCGAACCGATACAGCTACTGGCGACGCTGAGGCTGGGGAAGAAGTGGCCCAGACTGCAGCAGGTTACTACAGAAGGGAGCAGGAGCGCAGAACTCCTCGAGGCTCCCGTGACGAAGAGGTCGCCGCCCTGAAGGCCCAGCTGGATCATGTCGTCTTAGATCTGAGGACGACTAAACTGCAGATGTATCGGAGCACCGGGAAGGCTCCCGGGGTCGCTTACGTGTTGGAGAAGGCACGGAACACCCCCTTCGCAGATAACATCTCAGGGGCTAGGATTTCTGACCCGGGAAGGATTAGGCTTCCGACTTACGAAGGGACCTCTGATCCCGCTGATCATCTGATGGAGTTTGAGGTGGCCCTAGGAAGGGCGAATTTCAGAGATTCCGAGAAGGACATCGGATACTGCAAGCTATTCGTGGAAAGCTTGAAGGGACCTGCCCTCCAATGGTTTTACAAGCTGGAGAAGAATTCTATCCACACCTTCCAGCAGCTCTCCGAGATGTTCGTCCAACACTATAACATCTTCGCTGAACGGAAGATCTACGATGCAGACCTGTGGACCAACAAGCAAGCAGAAGGTGAAAGCTTGCGGTCTTTTATGACAAGGTTCAAGAACACCTTGTCTAAGGTGGATGGAATCAGTAGCACATCCGCACTGGAAGCGTTGAGGGGTGCAGTGAGATGTCCATCCCCGTTTTGGCAAGAGCTCACCATAAACCCTCCAACGACGATTCAGGACGCCCTTCACCGTGCAGCTGATTTTGCCCGAAGCGAAGAAGAGCTTCGCGCCAAGAGGGGTGGTAAAGCGAAGCAGATAGGCGAACCTTCCCAGGTTCTGACCCCAGCTGCTTCTAAAAGAAGTAATCCCGCCTTCGTTCAGTTTGAAGGGGGAGCAGGCGGATCTCACAATTACCAGATCGATTCACCTGGCTACGGCAGAGGTCGAGGCCGTGGTCGGGGACGTGGCAGAGGAAATCTCACTTGGGTAAGAGACCCGAAGGAGTATGATGAGAAGTTGTATTGTGATTTTCACAAAGCAACTGGGCACTCCACCGCGAGGTGCCGAGAGTTGGGTCGACAGCTAGCTGCTAGGCTGGCCGAAGGCACCCTCAAGGGTAACATCAGTCTGTCGGACTTCAAGCCAGAGGAGAAGTTTCAAGATACTACTGAGCTCCAGACTGAGAACCCCAGGCGACAGCGTCGTGGAGATAACCCCGAAAACGGAAGTACCCATGGTACTATCTCCGTGATCCTGGAAGGATCACAATACTGTGCCGATAACGAAGCTGCGATCAAGGCCTATCAACGGCGCGCTGAGGTTTGCGCCAACATCTCGACATCTCCAACAACAAGGCGTGCTAGTGATCCCGTCACTTTTGACGAGGTGGATGCTGAAGGCATCGATCATCCGCACAACGACTTGTTGGTAATCAACCTGACCGTCTACGACTTCAATGTCGCTCGAGTCCTCATTGACACCGGAAGCTCAGTGGATGTTATCTTCCGGGAAACACTCGAGAAGATGAAGATCGACCAGTCCCTCATCACAGGACAACCAAAGCCTGTAACGGGCTTCTCAGGTGAAACAACCTGGACACGGGGAACGATCCGCCTGCTAGTCCAAGCTAGAGGTGTTAAGAAGATGGTCAACTTCGCAGTGTCCGATCATCCTGCCATCTACAATCTGATTATGGGGACACCATGGCTCAGTCAGATGCGAGCAGTGCCGTCGACATACCACCTTTGCTTGAAATTCCCAACCAGCCAAGGCGTTCACACGATCTTTGGTAGTCAAAGGGATTCACGCACGTGCTTCTTAGCAGAGCACAAGTTGCGCAACCGTGAAGAGAGCAAGGGATTGAATCCAGAAGCTCACGACCAAAAGAAAGACGACTCGGACTCACAAGGGCCACGGAAGAAAGCGAAGGCCGGGTCCGATCAAGTGAAGGACCTAACCACCCTCTTATAGCAATTACAGATTGCAGAGGGTCGTGAAGAAGAAGACCGACCCACCTGCGAGCCTGTGATCTCTGTGTGCATTGATGAACAGCACCCGGAGAGATGCGTTGAGATCGGAGCTGCTCTTGATGAAGAGCTCAAAACGAAGTTGGTGGTTTTTCTCCGGAAGAACATCAACACCTTTGCCTGGGCCGCTGAAGACATGCCCGGAATAGACATCAGCGTCACGAGCCACGAGCTCAACATAGATCCAACATTTAAACCAGTCAAGCAGAAAAGAAGGAAGTTGGGTCCTGAGCGAGCAACGGCTGTGAATGACGAAGTCGAAAGGCTTCTGCGAGTAGGATCAATAACCGAGGTCAAGTACCCCGACTGGCTCGCCAACCCAGTTGTGGTAAAGAAGAAAAATGGGAAGTGGCGCGTCTGTGTTGATTTCACAGACCTTAACAAAGCGTGCCCGAAGGACAGTTTCCCTTTACCTCACATAGATCGCTTAGTGGAAGCAACGGCGGGTAACAAACTGCTTAGCTTCATGGACGCCTTTTCAGGCTATAATCAAATCCTAATGCACCCTGAGGATCGTGAGAAGACGGCCTTCATCACGGACAGAGGTATCTACTGCTATAAAGTAATGCCCTTCGGCCTGAAGAATGCTGGTGCAACGTATCAGAGACTGGTGAACAAGATGTTCCAAGACCAGTTGGGAAAGACCATGGAGGTGTATATTGACGACATGCTCGTTAAATCACTCGAGGAAGAAGATCACATTTCCCACCTAGAAGAATGCTTCAATCAGCTGAACCTCCACAACATGAAGCTCAACCCAACGAAGTGTCGGTTTGCTGTAACCTCTGGTGAGTTCCTTGGATACCTGGTCACTCGCCGGGGTATTGAAGCCAATCCGAAACAAATCGATGCCTTGACCCAGATGGCTTCACCAAAGAATAAGCGCGAAGTACAGAGGCTGACTGGGAGAGTGGCTGCACTCAATCGGTTCATTTCCCGATCCACTGATAAGTGTCTGCCTTTCTACAACACTCTACGAGGCAATAAGCAGTTTGAATGGTCAGAGAAGTGTGAGGACGCCTTCAAGCAACTGAAGGAGTATCTGGCGACGCCTCCCATCCTTGCTAAGCCAGTAACTGGTGAACCTCTCTTTCTCTACATCGCTGTCTCAGAAACAGCAGTCAGTGCCGTCCTTGTGCGTGAGGAAAGAGGCGAGCAGAAGCCTATCTTCTATGTGAGCAAGACACTCACAGATGCTGAAACGAGATACCCTCAATTGGAGAAGCTGGCATTATCCGTCCTCATGGCCTCAAGGAAACTAAGGCCTTACTTCCAATCGCACTCAATCGTTATACTTAGCACCTTCCCGCTATGATCGGTCTTACACAGCCCAAGTCAGTCCGGTAGGCTGGCCAAGTGGGCTGTAGAGCTCAGCGAGTACGACATCGAATATAGAGGGCGGACGTGCAATAAATCTCAAGTACTGGCGGACTTCCTCATAGAACTTCCAGAGGACAGCAATTCCAAGGAGGTGCCGCCGGGGATTTTGCAGCTGTACGTAGACGGTTCGTCCTCAAAGAACGGTTCCGGAGTTGGGATACGACTCCTATCACCAACTGGAGAAGTCCTTGAGCAATCATTCCGACTTTTGTTTAAAGCTTCTAACAACGAGGCAGAGTATGAAGCCCTTGTCGCCGGTCTGAGGCTTGCCCAAGGGCTACGAATCAAACACATTCACGTGTTTTCGGATTCACAACTCGTAACCAGTCAGTTCAGCGGCGAGTATGTCGCAAAAGACGACCGAATGGAAGCTTATCTGAAGATAGTAAGGGACTTGGCTGCTTCATTTCAAGAGTTTATCCTCACAAGGATTCCTAGAGGTGAGAATATGGATGCTGACGCACTGGCAAATTTGGCCTCCGCTACCACTGCGCCAGAGGATCCAGCTCTAAAGCGAGTTATCCCAGTTGAGTTCATCGAATTCCCTAGCATCAAGAAGGATGCAGCACTCGCCATCCTGACACGTTCCCAAGCAGCGAGGCAAGCAGACGCCCTTGTGGGGGCTACTGACGAAGATATAGAAATGGCAGAAGAACCAAAAATCCGAGACGCTGACATGCGTGACACCAACAGCCCACATCATACCGAAGCAATCCCAATGGACGCTGACACTGAAGAATCTGAGTATGGCTGTGACAAGCTATGGATAAGTGAGATACGAGAATATATCGCCGATGGCAAATTGCCCAGCAGCAAGTGGGCTGCTCGCAGACTACGAAAGCAAGCCGCGCGTTATGTTCTCCTTGACGGAAACCTCTTCAGATGGGGATTCTCTGGTCCAATGCTTACATGTGTAGAAGGAGAGAAAGCAAGACAGATAATGGAAGAAGTTCATAGTGGTTCTTGTGGCAATCATTCAGGAGGGAAAGCACTTGCTATAAAGATCAAGAGACATGGTCACTTCTGGCCTACTATAGTAGGTGACTGCACTAAGTTCTCAGCCAAATGTGAAAAGTGCCAGCGACACGCTCCGAAAATCAATCAACCGACTGCAATGCTCTCCTCCGTCACCTCACCTTATCCGTTCATGAGATGGGCCATGGACATCGTTGGACCATTACACCCGTCACGACAGAAGCGGTTCTTACTCGTCCTAACAGATTACATCTCGAAGTGGGTGGAAGCTGAAGCTTATGCTAACATCAAAGATGTTCAAGTGGAGAGCTTTGTATGGAGGAACATCATATGCCGTCACGGAGTACCATACGAGATAGTAACTGACAATGGTTCGCAGTTCATATCCAACCGGTTCGAGTCGTTCTGCTCAAAATGGAACATCCGGCTTAGTAAGTCTACGCCTCGCTACCCCCAAGGCAATGGGCAAGCAGAAGCTATCAACAAGACAATCCTTGATGGCCTTAAGAAGCGTTTAGAGGCGAAGAAGGGTCGCTGGGCCGACGAGCTTGAAGGGGTATTGTGGTCCCACCGCACCACTCCCCGCAGAGCAACAGGCAAAACCCCTTTCGCCCTTGTCTATGGCACCGAGTGTGTCATCCCGCCCGAAGTCTGTTCGCCTGGTGTACGCCGTCAGTTGCTACCTCTCCACGAGCCTATCAACAGCACAATGCTCCTTGACGCGTTGGATTTCCTCGATGAACGACGTGACCAAGCGCTTATTCGGATCGCCAACTATCAGAACGCCGCTTCCAAGTACTACAATTCCAAGGTCAAAGAAAGGAGTTTCTACCCAGGTGACTTAGTCCTGCGAGAGGTATTCCAGAACACAGCGGAACCCAACGCTGGCAAGCTCGGAGCCAACTGGGAAGGCCCATACAGAGTTACAACAGTTGTTCGTCCTGGTGTCTATGAGCTCGCCACCATGACCGGGACTCCAATCCTCCATTCCTGGAACGCAAGGCATTTGAAGAAGTACTATCATTAGTCTTCTCTCCTTTACTTGAACTACGAGGCGACTTGATCCCTGCAAAGGGTACGTAGGCAGCCTGTCTTCGGATAGGTTCAGTTGCCCCCCTCCGTCAACAGAGGGGGATTTTACGCTTCATCAGTCTCGTTGCCAGAGGAACTCTTCGATCTCCTCCGCCTTAGGGGGGGGGAGTGAGTGTTTTACTCTGCTTTCAGACAAAGTCAGCAGCCTCCTTCGTCTCGAAGGGGGGGAGTGGGGTACCCGTACTCCGCTCTTCCACAACAGCCTCAGTGGCATAAGAACAACTTTATCAGTCACGAGCCTCATGGCTTAAATCAGAGTCGTTCCGCTTTCATTGCTGCTGGCCACAGTAATGAATGCGGAGATGCGAACACACTGACATCCACAACGGATTCAAGCGCGCTATATAAGTACCAGTGTTCAGTACTGGGGCGGATGTACCCATCTGACCACTCAGAAACCCAGCAAACATCGTTGGTAATGCAGCTGCTAGCGACCTCCGTTCGGCCTATACCCTGAGCGTGTCACTCTGAAACCCAGGACAAGCACTGGTCGAATTCAAGGTGAACTTGCTCTCGGACAGACGTGTCTAGAAGAGCAGCACCATTTTGCGAAACCCAACAGCAACGTTGGTGATAAAGAGCATGAGCGCATTAGCGTTTTCACAGTCTCAACAAGAGCCTCATACATGAGCAAGCACAATGAGAAGTCGTCAGACCTCTGATCAATCGCGGGGTCTTACGGCCCTTGGTTCACCAAGCCCAACGTTGGTGTTGGCAAATACATGACAGAAACTCTTAAACAGCCTAAAGAATTCCTAAGTATAGGTACAACATCAACAATATCTAAAGCAAAACCTGAATCTGTAACCATCAAGGTTAAATATCAGCAAAAGCTACAAGTCATCTTGCATTCACCACAATGCAAGGCTCCAAAATAATAGCAAGGATACAAACCATCCAATGCTACAACCGAAAATTATCAAGTCCAACAAGAGTTTTTAGAAACAAAAGGTTATAAATAAACTAGGTCATAATAGAAGAGCAACGGTCGCTCATCGGTCACACCTCTCCGTTGGCAACATCAGCATCCTCTGAGATCTCCAAAGCTTGCCTCACGCTAGAAACGAGCTCATCAAACACATCACGAGCGTCGTAGATCGGAATCTTCCTCTCGACCAAAAGCTCTGCTGCAGCATCCAAAGACGCTCCATCAGACCCACGGAGACGCTCAATAAGCTCCAAGCTCGCATCGATCTCAGCAAGATCCAGCATGTTATCCTTCGCTGTCCCCTCAAGCCTAGCGAGCGACCTGGCAACCTGTCGGGTCCGGCTAGCAAAGCTACGGTTTGCCTCCTCTTTGGCCCTAGAAACAGCCTCCTCGATCTGGGCGTCCCTAAGACTCTCAGTTTCCAACAGCTTGCTCTTAAGCGAAGTGATCTCCTCCTTGTTCTTCGCATGCCGCGAGGACGCCTTGGACAACTTCCCGCTCAACTCATCCGACCTCTGCTTCGCGGAAGCGACATCGTCCTCGAGGGCTAGGACCTTCTCAGCAAGCTCCGCGTTAGCCCTCCTGGCTTCGCTAACCTCACGGTCACGAGAACGAGAGTCCTCCTCAAAGCAGAAAGCTATGCCATCCAGCTGGGTGGAGAGCTGCGCATACAAAGGAAAGCAAACATAACGCTGGAATAAGTGGAGAAACAATAACAAAGACAAAGAGAGAAAGATAGAGAGATCAAACCTCAGCCACTGTGGCTCTCGCCAGCGCAAGAGCCCTCTCGCCAGAGCCAAGAGTTGAAGAGTGCGCAGCTGCAGCACCATCACTGATCGGATCGCTAACGAACGCCGAAGAAGGACCCACCTTCTGTCGCTTCGGAGGTACCTCATCAGGAGTGCCTCCCGCCTTACCCTCCGATCCAAGGGCCCTCCTCCGCTGTTGCTCACGCCGCCTAGCAATCTCATCAGGAGTGAGGTTAGAACCACGAGACCGCTGAGCTGATGCAATAGGAGTCTTGGGCGTTGTGGATGACGGAGCACCCGTCTGCGAGCCTGCCCTCGCTGAGACTGCGACACTCGTCGACGCCGCCTTCGCCGATTCGGCTCGCTGAAAAGCGGAGACTCTAGCAGAGCCTCGTCCAAGGACCTTCCCTGGGAAGATCCGAATGGAGAGCGCTCTCCGGATCCTCTGACAGGTGAAAGACTTCACCCAATCACCATCTCCAGAGGCTAGGGCGCTGTGGATAGCCGCCGCCTCACTCCGGCTCACTGTCTGGGATGCTGGTTTCACTACGAAAACAAAGCTACACATTAGTACACAAGGCACGAACACTGTGCAAAAGAGGATTTCTCTAAGTATAGAATTACCTCGTCTCTCCCAGCTCGTTCTGAGGAGGGGAATGCAATCAGCCTCAACACTCTTTTCGGAGATCTTGACGAAGAAGAACCGGTCCTCGAAGTAGTCATCCTTGCTCGGGAAACCACTAATAAGAGTACGACCCGGAACCGGGGTGACGCAATACCTCAGCTCATCTACACGGCCACGGGGCCTGATGTCCAGTAGAGAGGACAGTTGCCCGATGCTAACCTCCGCGTTGCATTCCCTGCTCAGCACGTAAATCCCGATGACATGCCTCAACCCTCTGGGGTTGATCTGAGCAAGGGAAACACCGTTCGCCTCTAAGAAACGAAGGAGGAAGCCAGGTACCGGGAACCATAGCAAACAATGCTAGATGAAGTTCTCATACAAGGTAAAGTGTCCTGGAGGCGGAGCGTCAGCCCGCTGAGTGTGGTCGGGAGCAACTAACTGGATCTCATCCGGAATCCCGCACTTTTTTCTGAGAGTCTGCAGCGCCGTCTCATCAGACAAAGTGGATCCCAGGGGGTCCGGACGCGCATTCTTCTTCTTGACCACCGGGTGTCGTTCAACCTCTGCGGAGATATTATCATCACCGTCCTCATCATCGGAGGCAACCGACCTGAACGAAGAAGAGTCCGACGCCAAAGCATTGGCTGCACCATCGGGGAGCCTTGGATCCTCATCATTGAGGGGAAAAGAGAGTCTGATCCCACCGTTAGGGGCCATCAAATCTTCATCACCACTAAGCCTCCTCTCCTCCTCGATATCCGCTAAGCCATCAAAGATGTCATCCTTGCTCTCATCGGACCCGCCGAGACGATGTCGGGGAATCGTGAGCTTTCTACGGTGGTGAAACCCGGCGTCATCACCCTCGTGACGTGTTCGTTCGACGAACGCTAACTCCGGGGTCGCTAAGGGCAGTGTCGGGACTACGTCCTCGGAACGACTCGATGTCGCGGTCACCGGGTCGGCTCGGCATGATGGTGCGATCGCACGGTCGGGCTCGAACGACGCGACCGTAGGGTCGGTTCGGCATGATGGAGCGACCGCGGGGTCGGGTTTAGACTTTGCGACCGTGGGGTCGGTTTGATGGAGCGACCGCGGGGTCGGGTTTAGACTTCGCGACCGAAGGGTCGTCTCGGCGAGATGAAGCGATCGCGCGATCGATCTTCAACGGTCTGACCACGGGGTCGGTGAGATTGTGTATCGCGACTGCGCCCTCGGTCTCGCGTGATGATGCCACCACACGTTCGGCTCGGATAGGTAAGGCCGAGACGTCCCCGGTCCGGATCGGGATCCTGTCTATTCCTTTGGCTTGACCCGGCGACATCGCCGATTCACCACGGTCGATCGGATCGACGTTCGTCTTATCCATAACACAAATCTACCTACACAAGTCAACAAAATAAATCGAAGGTCAAGAATTTCCATCCTTTTTACCAAGAACACATCTCAAGCTTAAAACTCAATCCCTAACAAGCTTCAAAGAGGGATCCTCAAAATCCAAATCTAAGTTCCATCAACAACCAAAGGCTCAATGATTCTCCAAAGCAATCATCAATTCAACACTACAAAGCTTGATTCTCCATGAACAAACTTAGTTCTATGAGTTTGGATTTCCAAAGAGGCCATGGGAACTTAAGAGATAGCTTGAGAATGGAGTAAGGAAACTTACCAAGAAAGAAAGGGTAAGAAGAGGAGACCCGAGCTTGCGATCGGTTGGTTAAGATCCGGTGGGAGAGACTCGTGGTCGGCCACGACGCAAGGGAGGAAGAGAAGAAAGAAAGAGGAAGAAGATGGGTGGATAAGATTAAAACCTTATCCCTTCTTTCTCTTACCAAGTGGGACCCATTCCCATTCAAAAAACACCACACAACACTCTTCCCTCCAAGAATCGTCTTGCTGTCTCCTGAAAACGTCATTGACATTGGCAATCGCAACACGGAGTCTTAAAATCTCCATAATAAAAAAAATAATAAAAAAAAAAACGAAGTCTTAAAATCTTCGAGTAAAAAAAAAAACTTTTTGTAGAAAACGCAGCAGCTTCAGCAACAGATAAAGCAAGAAGTCCTAAAATCTTCACAACGCTTACAGAGTCTTAAAATCTCTTGCGAAAAAGTCACTCTCTACTACTGCAAGGCGAGATTGGTAAACACCTTGACTTCAAACGTTAACGCCTATTACCTAGAACATCTCTAGCTCGGCACTTTTATCTCTAATACTACCGAGCTGGGGGGCTAACTGTTGGGGTCGGTTTTCACCCCCTAAGCATTAACATCTAAAGACAAGCTGGTTGAAGGAAATGACTCTCCGGACTCTTGATGAAAATGGTGAAGCAGCACCTAAGTCTCATTGCGAGGCGAAGCATGTGGCAGCAGAACAGACTCCTGGCAAAGCATGAAGAGACCGAGGCATCGACCAAAGGAGAGACCGTGGCTTCGCCCGACACATCCGAGCATGGCTTCGTCGCGTCATGCGACCGCAGGCTCGGTGAGGACGATGGGAGCGACCGCATGCTCGGCAGTGACGAGCGAGCGACCACACGCTCGGGGATGAGCGAGCGACCACGCGACCCCAACTTCGAAAGGCCGAGCCTGGCTTCGGTTCGCCGAGCGAGCATGGCCTCTCTCCGGCGGTCGATCTTGTCTTCGGCCCAATAGCACGAAGCCCACTTGGATGTAACCAATTCCGCAGAGACTTAGGAGGCTTGAGCCGACTTAGACATAGTATAAATAGACTTCTTTGTACACCCTAAAGGGGATCCGCAATCTGAATACGAAAACTTGTACTCAAAGCTTTTCTGAGCAATAAACAATCTCTTTACATCTTTCTTGGCCCTAGCTTACCATAGAAATCCCACAAGCTTCCCTAGAACTCTTACAAATTCTAGTTGTGTTGGTTTCGACCCCCACAGATACAATCAACCATCTCGTTCCTGCTTAGCTTAGTTTAAAAATCTATAATCTGTTGTGTAAACCTTGGTCTCTGTGGATTCGATCCCAAAATATACTACTGCGTTTGCTATGCACTTGCAGTTATTTATTTCGGGTAAAACCTGACCGTATCATTATTTTTCTGGTCTCTGTGAACTATTTATCACCAGGGTGTCCCAATGATCTACATGGGAGATGAATATGGCCACACAAAAGAGGGAAACAACAACAACTATTGCCATGACAACTATGTAAACTTTTGATGCTTTAATTTTTAAGTTGTTTGTTTTCTTCATCTTAGATTTTCCAATGTTAACACATTTCTTATATGCAGTTGAACTATTTTCGGTGGGATAAAAAGGAAGAAGCACATTTTGACTTCTTCAGATTCTGCAGTCTTCTTATCAAGTTTCGCGAGTATGTAGTTTTCTTTCTTTTCGCCTTCTGTTATGCATATTTTTTGCACTCCTCTGCCTCCTCCTGATGGTTTGGACTATGATTGCCTTGCAGTGAATGTGAATCACTTGGCCTGAACGACTTTCCAACCGCAGAGCGTCTGCAATGGCATGGTCTTGCTCCTGGGATGCCAGATTGGTCTGAAGCAAGTAGATTTGTTGCATTTTCACTGGTACCATCCTCTTTTAACCCTATTCATCTTTGTCACGTAGGCCGTGCTGTCTTTATGTGGCCTTGTAACCCTAACATGAGCAGCTTCTTTGTTGGGAGATTTTTAACCTCAGGTTAATTTATTTTTTGCTCAGGTCGATTCTGTGAAGAGAGAAATCTACGTGGCCTTCAACACGAGTCATTTAGCCACACTTGTTACACTACCTGACCGTCCTGGATACCGATGGGAACCATTTGTAGACACAAGCAAAATAAGCCCTTTCGACTGCATAACACCGGACCTACCAGAGAGAGAAACGGCGAAGAAGCAATACAAACACTTTTTAGATGCAAATATGTACCCAATGCTCACTTACTCTTCCATCATTCTCCTTCTCTCACCAATTGACAATAACTGATTCTCCTCAAAAGTATATATAAACTTTAAAAATGAGAAACCAAGAACCAATGTCACATTGTAGTATATACTTCAATCAGCTTTAAATTTATGTAATTTCCCATTTTGTGTCACAAACAACAACAAAATAGAGTTTTAAATGTAAATCAAATCAAATAAACAATCTCTCAAAACCTTTGGATTCTAAATGTACATAGAAACAATGTTCAAATCTCAGCAGTTAGAGTACCTGAAACGTTGGCGGGAACAAGAAGAAAAGACTTTTTGAAACTGATTGGATTCCTTCAACCATTTCTAGCTCTTTGATTAGAGATTTCACATCAGGCTACTGTAGAAGAAAGTTCTTTGATACCTCAGCGTCGGATCAGGCTGCATTAAGATATCAAAACTGTACCATGTGCTTGCTGGCTACTCAACCTTTTGGTGGATGCGAAATCCGTCCCGATATAAAATGTCTCTAAAATCATTTTTTGTTCGATAGGATTATGAAACAGTGATGACATGCAAGAGATAATAAGGAGACTGAGTTGTAAAAAGCAAAATAAACGTTATATATTTATAGCCTTGTAATAAATTAACCTCTCATTTTGGGTCTTATGATAATCATCTAAAGATTTAAGTTCTACGTGATAAATGGGAATTCAAACTCAATTTAATGGATTTGTTTATTTCTTATTTGGTCACGAATGTAATAGCCTATTACAATGCTTGACCTACTAATGAAATCGAGCATTTGGAGGGGCTGGAAATTCACAATCGTCGGAGGAGACAATTCTGCTCTTTTGTAGCCCGGGACATTGTTTGAGGCACTCTTTCTTTTCATTAAATCTGAAGCATACATAAGGCTTTTGGATACAACACGAAGCTTGGATTGTCCATGGTTTTCCCATAAATGTTGTACAACATCTTTCTATTCCCTTTGGGTGGTCGAGATCATCATCATTGTCACCTACAATCATTATCTCAAAATGTAAAATAAATAATTTGGCAACAAAAGACTAACGATGTTATGTAATAATATAGATGATATATGTATGTAAGCATGCAAGTGTAATATATTATGGTTAACGCCTAGATCTATTAGTAATATTAGATTATGAAGAAAGAAGAGAACGATGTTTATATCTTACATTGGTTGATACCAAAAAGAGAGACGATTATGAGACTCATTACCAAATTCTCAACCAATTGTTAAATTATTTTGGTAAGAGCTATGTGAAAAACAATATGTGTAGATCAAGTTGTCAACATTTTCAAAAGATTTTATAAAAGAGAGAACCTACCATCATTGTTGATTTATCATATCATGACAATTTAATTATAGCTTTGACGAGTGAGATTTCTAGACCTTATACGAAATAAAAAAAATTCAAAAAGTGTTTAATTTTTCACCAAATGTATATAGCAATTTTTTTTATCAAATTATTAAACTAGGAAACCATATTTGATCAAAAAAAGAAAATAGGAAACCAAATTAAACAAGTAATAATTTGAAAAAAAAAGACAAAACATTATTTACATATCAAAGTGTCTACTTATTATTAAAAGATAATTTAATACCTAATACTATTATTTACAATCAGTGCAAATATGAAATTATCAATTTATTTAAGTCATTAAATATATCTCCTAATCAATCAAATTAAATTACCATCTTTCATCAAATCCATTTTTTTAAGAATAGACTATGTTTTCGAAATATTTAGTTTGAGAATAGGGAATACTCATATATTTTCAATGTTAAATTTTCGAAAGTATATATGTATTTATAATTTATAAAAATTATATTCGGCCATAGTTTACCATATATATATCTCTCATAAAGTAAGCAAAAAGAAACAAATAAGAATTATGTTATATTAAACAAAAAAATACATGTTGAACAAGCATGAATGAGTTTTCATGTTTTATATCTATATATAATAGCAAACCTAAAGAAATGATTATTGTTTTATCGTGTTCTCTCAATTTATATATAGTGATTATTTTGAAAGATTGCTGATTTACTTTAGTAAGAAGATTGAGTTGTGAAAAGCAAAATAAAAATTATAAATAGTTATTTAATAAATTAACCTTTTATTTTGGGTCATATGATAATCATCATCTAAAGATGTAAGTTCTTCTACGTGATATATAGGCATTCAAATTCAATTTAATAGATTTATTTTATTTTATTATTTGGTAATAGCTTGTTACAATGCATGGCATACTAATAAAATCAAGTATTTGGAGGAGGTTTAAATTCACACCAAACGGAGGTGATAATTCTGCCCTTTCGTAGCGGGGGACATTGTTTGAGGCACTCTTTCACTTCAGTGAACCAGCAGCATACAGATGGTTTTTCGATACAGCACAAAGCCTCCTGTGAAAATGGTTCTCCTCTAAATGTATGACAGCATCTTTCTATTCCCTTTGGGTGGTCGGGAGGATAATAGTAGAGACCTACAATCATTTTCTCAAAATCTAAAATTAATAATTTGGCAACAAAAGACTAATAATATTATGTAATAATATAGATGATATATGTATGGAAGCACGCAAGTGTAATACGACATGACTAATGCCTAGATCAATTAGTAATATTGGATTATTAAGAAAGAAGATAACGATTCATTGGTCTTACATTGGTGGAGACCAAAAAGAGAGACGATTATGAGAATGATAACCAAATGCTTACAACCCATCTTTGCTTTTCTCAACCAATTGTTAAATTATTTTTACAAGAGTTATGTGAAAAATAACATGTGTGTCAACGTTTTCAAAAGCTTTTATAAAGGAGAGGATCTACCATCATTGTTGATTACCATGTCACGACAATTTAATTTTAATTTTGACTAGTGAAATTTCTCTACCTTATATGAAATAAAAATAATTCAAAATTGTTTAATTTTTTACCAAATATATAGCAATTTTTATCAAATTATTAAATAGGAAACCAAATTTGATCAAAAAAGAAAATAGGAAACCAAATTAAACAAGAAGTAATAATTTGAATAAAAGACAAAACATTATTTACATATCAAAGTATCTACTTATTTTTAAAAGATAATTTAATACCTAATACTATTATTTACAATCAATTTAAATATGAAATTATCAATTTATTTAAGTCATTAAATATATCTCCTAATCAATCATTAAATTAGCATCTTTCATCAAATCCATTATTTGTCAGAATAGACTATGTTTTGGAAAGATTTAGTTTGAGAAATTTGATGTATTAATACTCATACATTTTCAAAGTTAAATCTTCGAAAGTATATATGTATTTATAATTTTTGAATCATATTCGGCCATACACCGATTTAATTTACCATATATTTTATATATATATATATATATATATATATATATATATATATATATATATATATATATCTTTTGGGTGTGATTTTTATTAATTGAGCCGGTTAAGTTCCAGTAACAGTTGGTACAAGATGAAGGTATGATTTAGCAATCAAATGTTTTCCGATCTAACGATAGATGAATATGACATAGAGATCTTGAGCAAGCTAGAGAACATCTTGAATGATTCCATAGAGATCAAAGTGGATAATATGATTGTGATGAGATTGTTTGGAGTCTGACGCAAGAACAGTGGAGTGATCTAATCGAAACTTGATGGAAGGCTTATCTGACCGCTAAAACCATAGAGTAAGCAAAAAAAAACAATTATGAATTGTTATATTAAACAAAAAATTTTACATGTTCATTTTCATGTTTGCAAAAAGAAATTAAGTGTTTGTTATATTCTTATATTCCACATATGTATACACATTTCCGAAAACAGTGTTTTCCGGAAAAAGATATTGTGTTTGAAAATAATGCAAATTCCAATGTTTGGTGGAGTTTTGTATACTGAGTTCAAGTACAAGATTGAAAACTAGATTGGATAGCTTTTGTGATAAGATTGCAGCTAAGAAATGAATTGAGTCTTTGAAAGCACAAGATTGGATAGCTTTTGTGCACCAGACGTATAAGAGCTGTGGAATCGATGGAATATATATGTTTGCGTTGGAACAAAACTGATTCCACATATCCGTGGAGAAGCTCACCGGCAAATTTTGAATAAAAACCTATAGTTTCTATCTCACTGATTGCGCTTGATTTGAATAGGCATATGAAAGTTAAAAAAGTGACAGAATTTGGTATAAGTTTAGCTGCATTTACGATTTTAGATACTAGTTGAGGTTTATGTATTAAGCTTGTGAATATTGCAGTGACTTGATTTTTGTGTGTTAATTTTTAGGTGATGAGTTTTCTTGCTACTGTGTAATGATAACTGTGTTTTCTTTGGTGTTTCAAGTGCAGAATTAGCTCGAGGATACATGACGAATGATGATCTTGAAAAAGCAATGAAGGATTTCACCATTAGACATGTAATTTCACTTGCCTGATGCTATTATGAAGTGAAACATGATGTGCTTAAGTACACAACAACGTAATAATAGCAAATCCAAAGAAACAATTATTATTTTGTTGTATTTTCTCAATTTATATATAATGTTTTGAAAGGTTGTGTATTTACGTTAATAAAGACTTAAGGAGATTGAGCAAAATAAACGTTACATATTTATAGCTCTGAACAATTTTCCAACCGCAGAGCGTCTGCAATGCCATGGTCTTGCTCCTGGGATGCCAGATTGGCCTGAAGCAAGTCGATTTGTTGCATTTTCACTGGTACCATTCTCTTATAACCGTATTCATCTTTGTCACGTATTTGAAGCTGAAACTCTAACATGAGCAGCTTCTTTGTTGGGAGAATTTTAACCTCAGGTTAATTCTTTTTTCCGCAGGTCGATTCTGTGAAGAGAAAAATTTATGTGGCCTTCAACACGAGTCATTTAGCCACACTTGTTACATTACCTTACCGTCCTGGCTACCGATGGGAGTCATTTGTAGACACGAGCAAAATAAGCCCTTTCGACTGCATAACACCGGACCTCCCAGAGCGAGAAACGGCGATGAAGCAATACAAACACTTTTTAGATGCAAATATGTACCCAATGCTCAGTTACTCTTCCATCATTCTCCTTCTCTCACCAATTGACAATAATTGATTCTCCTCAAAAGTATATATGAACTTTAAAAATGAGAAGAAACCAAGTACCAGTGTCACATTGTAGTATATAGTACTAGAGGCCCACGCGTTGCATGGGTTTAGATAATTTAGAAAATTAAAAAAGTACGTTTAATTGTATAATATGCTATTTGCACACCTATTTTTGTATGAATAATTTCATATCTCGTCAAATAAGAATTTGTTTCTCATCAAACTATTTTACAATGATTGTAAGAGTAATTGTTTGCATGTCGCTCACAAAATGTGAGAATTTATAATTGCTTAACTTATGATTCATAGTTTTGTTGTTTTTAGATTTTTTTGTGATATTATTGGTTATTTATTTTACCTTTTTACTGAAAATCTATGCTTTAAGAATCATATTATTGAAAAATGAGGTGAAATGGTTTTTTTCTCTGAGATTGTTTGTGGCAAAGTATAATTAACTAGAAAAATTCCACGCGTTGCGTGGAAAAAACTGTCTACTTAAATTTTAAATTTATTTTACTATATATAAGTGATATTTAAGAAATATTCTCACAAGTTATATTTTTAAAAATCATAATATGAAACTATATGATGTAAAGACAAACAATATGTTTTATCTTATTATTTATGTTTAACAAAAATAACAAAGTCTTTGTAATTGACTTGAAATTAAATAAGTGATTTTTTTTCTTATTTATGTTTGAAGTAATGTATTTTACACTTATATACAGCAAAATAAGTGAATTATATGGGCAATTTAGTGTTGAATTATAATTAATAAATAAATGGAAAGATTAACTTTGGAAGGTTATGAATTAAAATTATGGGCGTTGCATGTTTTTAAATTTGGTTGAATTAGAATTGATTCACAATTAATGGGGAAATCAATTTGATTCCAAAATTATTAATAAGCAGTCCATTTAGAAAACGTTGGGTTTGATCATTATTAGTGTTATATAAATTCATTTAATTAAATATATTCCACATTACAAAAAAATAAAAGTAATTGGCATTTCAAAACATTTTCTACTTTTGTGAATGACTTTTAGAAAGAATTTTATTAGTAGATTTTACATATTTTTTTCTCTGATATGTACAAGTGTCTTTAGTAGTCTAGTGACTTTTTTACACTTAAATTACCAAGATTTGCTGAGTTCGAATCCTAGAAGAAACATTTTAAAAATAAAATTTTAATAAAGATTTGTAAAGAAAAACGTGATACGTGACGTCTTGTCAGAGCTTGTTAGCTTTTGTAAACCTTAAAATATTATAAAGATATACAATATGATAAAAGTATATGACCGTAATCTTAATAAAACTGAAGCGTGAAACAATAAGAGCACCATCAACTGTTTAACAAAAATAAAAGGAAAAAAAAAAATATTTTGGAGTTGAAATCATAAGAAAATAATTTGAAACTCTCCATCTCTTAGCTCTAAGTAAGCATTTTAGATAACAACTTCTAGTATCTATATATGATATCTCTCCTCTTTGTGTAATGCCTTCGATGGTGCAACCATACTTTCTCTTTTTCCATATTTTTGGGTGATACTCCAAACAAACATAGAAACATTTTCTTCCTACAATAATTAGACTATCAAGTAATCTTTCGTGAATGGATTTTACGTAGTTTGGGAGTAGTAGTTTTCTTTGTCTTTTTCTTTGAGGTACAAAACTGCTTCTAACAAACAAATAAAAAATGTTACATCATTCGTGGGAATACCAGACAAGAAACAACACATTTACATAAAAAGACGAAAGCTAATAGTAATAACCTTTAGAAGCTAACTCCATTACTTATAATTGATCAGGATCCATATGCATGTGTTACTACATACTCATACACATTATACATAGAGATTAGAGAGCACGAGAGATTTAGAAATCGAGGAAGGAACATTGTTTTGGGGCGTGGTTAGGTATAAGCTTGGACAACAACTCAAAGCTTACATGCTCTTTTAAGCTCTTGAGGTTTAAAATTGAAATGTAACCTTTAAGCTCCTTTAAGCTCTTGAGGAAAATCCATAGAGTAAAAAAAAACTCCACAAGGACCTTCTTTACATGGCTTAAAGGTTTTGAAATAGATATTTTAAAATGGCATAGATGAAGCATTACTATTATTACATGAAATATTACCGAATATGAAGAATTAGTTTCGAACTGTAACCTTTACATTTCATAAAGAGTTTGGTTGCACCTATGACCTATCGGTGCGCGGTTCTCAGACTCATGACATTCCGAGTTTGATTTCATTCCCAATTTTGCATTATTTGGTGCGACAATGGTTAGCTTCTTAGATTTGTTTTGAATAGATTCACATTTCTTGGTACACTATAAAATAAAGCGTGTGAAAATTAAACCCTACACACAGCGGGACAAAATATGTAACGACCGCAATCCAAGAATCGAGGATTTTTGGAGGTGTCGATCGACACCCTAGGATAGTGTCGATCGACACCAATTCTGGAATCGCGTACCGGTTTGTTAAAACCGCGATTTTCACGCGGTTTGGGTTAAGAAAAACCCTAAGCACGCATCCTATATGTCTGTTTCTGCGAGCCGTCGTGAAGGGAAAGGAAAATCAGAGAAGATTTCGAGTGAAAGAGAGAAAAAGAGAATTTGTTCGTGAATCGCTCGGATTTTTGAAGAGTTATCGCTCGTTCCTTCTCGGAGTTTCATTAATTTGCGGCATGTTCCTCTGCGATCCTAGCATTGATCAGAGTCTGTCCCTAGCTGTAGAGTCTGCGTTCATCGTGACCAGTCCCTCGTTCGTCTTTGAATCGCGAGGTGAGTGCGTGATCGCGAGTTTCTCGTAAAATACCGAATGCTCATTGATAGATTGCGTGAATTCGTGTTCTTTGTGTTGATTGTTGATGAATGAATGTGTATTGATTAGTATTGATCATATTGTGTTTGATGTGTTCATTGTTGAAGCCTTGGATCGAGTCGCGTGAGGATAGGCTCAAATCCTGGGTTCTGCAACGAGGTGTCGATCGACACCACGTAAAATGTGTTAAGCGTTGATAGCAAGTGTCGATCAACACCGGTCTCTAAATTGTAAAAATTGTGAATTATTTTTGAACTGGAAAATGGACTTTTGTTCAAATCGGTTTATTAATGTGTTATTGTATTTTTTGTGTTTAACCCTGTTGGCAGGATGATCGCTTCACTGAGTATTTTTGGTAATACTCACGCAACTCTCGGTTTCATTTGAGTTGCAGGTAAAGGAAAGATCTGATTGTGGAATCGAGGCAAGGATGGGGGATGATAGGATTCTATTTATTATGATGTTGAACTTAGTAGCCTGTTAGGTTGCTAGATATTGTTTCCTAGAATTATATTTGCTGGAATAATTGTTTTAATATTTATTGGAATTGATTGGGAATTTCTATTGGTTATGTTTCCACGTGTTGTTCACCCTGAATTAGTCTATGAGGATTAAATGATTATGGGATCAATTAATTCGGACTAATTATTTATTGAAATTAAAAAAAAATGCGGGTGTTACATTTTGGTATCAGAGCCTATGAGGTTTTAGGACGTTAGGTTGTTTTATCTAAGACTATGTGATTTATTGTCTTATGTATTAGAGTCTTATATCATCCTCCCGAGCCTTCAGTGTGATTCAACGGTATATTGTGTGATTTTTGTGACTTCTAGTATCTTAGCCTGTGTTTTTGGGAAATGCAGTGCAGTGACATGGTTCCTGGAGCTAGAGGTCGTGGCAGAGCTGGTGCCCGTGGTGGCAGAGCTGGTGGCCGTGGAGGCCGAGGTCGAAGTCGTGGACCAGTGATTTAGTCGTCCAGTAGTGTGGCTGTGAGTGCTACACAGGTGTCAGAGACTCCTACGCATCTTGCGGGATCTGTGAGCGAGACCAGTGTTAGTGCTAGTGTGAGTGTTGTGGGCACTGGGAGAGGTGCTGGGTTAGCTGGTGGGGGAGTGGGCCCAGGTGTAGGTGCTGCTCCTGCTCAGGATCGATTGGATCGAATGGAGGGTATTCTGGCGTAGTTGATGAAGAGGTTTCCGACGGCGGTTCTGGTTCAGGCTCCAGTGATGCCTCCAGTGGCGGAGGTGCAGGGCTGCGATGGCTAAGCCGCGTCCGACTTATCTGGAGATGATGGGTCAGATGTGGCATTTGACTATTGCTTTCTTCGCGGGCAGTGTTGTGCCTAAGGAGGTAGATGAATGGCGTATGCATATAGAACGCAACTTCCGCTGGATTCGTTGTACGGAGGATTATTGGGTGGAGTTGGCGGTCCATTATCTGAGTGGTGATGCTCACTTATGGTGGAGAGCGATTGAGGCCAGGAGGCCTGGTTTTGTATGGACCTGGAGAGAGTTCGTAGCTGAGTTTAACGCTAAGTACTTTCCTCATGAGGCTTTAGATCGTCTCGGGATGAGGTTTATTGAGCTAGTTCAGGGTGATCGTACGGTGCGAGAGTAGGTTGCCTGTCTATGCGGATCGAGGCATGGAGGAAGAGCGGACGCTGGTTCAGAGGTTCCTGGGGGGACTTCGTGCAGATTTGAGGATTCAATTTAGGGTATCGGACTACGCCTCGAGGGCGAAGCTGGTAGAGATGGCTACAAGCATTGAGGAGGATCTGAGTGGTCAGTTAGCCTTAGCCGTTCCAGCGGCCGTACCAGTGGTAGTTGCTCCTGCTGTTCAGACGAGGAGACAGCGGCAGCAGAGTGGTTTTGGTTTTGGTTCTGGCAAAGGCGGAAAGCCTGCGCAGTGCCAGAAACGGAGGTGGGATAGTGCGTCCTGGTCAAGTCAGAGGGGCGGAGCATGTTATGGATGCGAGAGCTTTGAGCATCTTTTTGCGAGTTATCCTCGAAAGAGCGACCAGCAGTAGCTCTCGCAGCAGCAGTTGCAGCCGCAGTCACAGCTGCAGTCGCAGCAGCGGGATTCAAGAGTGTGTTTCCACTATATGGAGCCAGGGCATATCCGACCGATGTGTCCCAGATTGCAGCAGGCCACTGTAGCCCCGATTCAGCCAGCTGGTGTGCAGCCTATGGGTCAGATTGCGGCAGTGCAGCTGCTTATTGGTCAAATTGGGCATGCACCGAGAGTGTTTTCGTCGGCAGAGTTTGGTCAGAACAGTAACGCCGGGCAAATCACAGGTAAATTCTAGACTCAGACTTCATAATTTCTTTTATTGAAGAATTGTTGTTGTTACGGTTGTTTGTTCTTTTATTTACTTGTGATCAAGTTATCAGGGTTCTCAACGCATGTAATTATGCAGGGACCTTGTTAGTTGGCGGTTTTGAGTCTCACGTGTTGTTTGATTCAGGAGCATCAAACTACTACATTACCCCTGAGCGTGCCAAGGCAGTGGCATCCGGAGCAGCACTGGTAAGCGTGCAGGTATGGTCAAGGTGGCTGGAGGAGGATTCCTGGCTACTTCGGGCCGTGCTAGAGCAGTAGATGTTCCGATGCCAGCAAACTTGGTGATTAGTCTAGTGGAGATGTAAAATGTGATTCTGGAGATAGACTGGTTGTCGTTCTACAAGGTTCATCTGGATTGTTATCAAGGAAGACTGAGCTTCGAGCGTGATGGAGGGAGGTTAGTGTTTCAGGGATTGAGACCGACTTTCAGTAGTTTTGTGATTTCGGCTATTTAGGCAGAGCAGATGATAAAGCAAGGTTGCGAGTCTTATCTAGCGACGATTGTGATATCGGAGTCCAGTGGTGAAGTTGCTATGGAGGATATTTTGGTTGTTCAGGAGTTCAAGAATGTTTTTCGGTCATTGAAGGGACTACCACCATCTCGGTCTGATCCTTTCACGATTGAGCTAGAGAATGGGATAACTCCGATATCGAAGGCTCCTTATATGAGGGCTCCAGCAGAGTTAGCAGAGCTAAAGAAGCAGCTAGAGGATCTCTTGAGTAAGGGATTTATTCATCCGAGTGTTTCGACGTATGGAGCATCGGTTTTGTTCGTGAAGAAGAAGGATGGTAGTTTCCTGTGTACCGATAATTGGGGACTTAACCAAGTCACTGTAAAGAACAGGTACCCTCTCTCAAGGATTGATGAGTTGTTAGATCAGTTGAGGGGTGCTACTTGGCTTTCCAAGATAGACTTGGCTTCGGGTTACCTTTAGATCCTGATAGATGAGGCGGATGTTCGCAAGACAGTATTCAGGACAAGGTATGGGCATTTTGAGTTCGTGGTTATGACTTTCGGTTTGAGGAATACGCCTACGGCATTCATGAGGTTGATGAACGATGTGTTCAAGGAGTATTTGGACGTGTTCGTGATTATTTTCATCGACGATATTCTGGTGTATTCGAGGAGTCCTGAGGAGTACGAGACTCATTTGAGATTGGTTTTGGAAAAGCTTTGGGAGCAGAAGCTTTATGCCAAGTTGAGTAAGCGTAGTTTCTGGCAGCGACAGATGGGATTCTTGGGTCATATTGTTTCTGCAGAGGGAGTTTCTGTGGATCCGGCCAAGATCGAAGCGATTAGAGATTGGCCGAGACCGTGTAGTACTACCGAGATCATGAGCTTTCTAGGTTTAGCAGGCTACTACAGGAGATTTGTCAAGGGCTTTGCGAGTATGGCACAACCGATGATGAAGTTGACTGGTAAGGAGGTTTTGTTTGTCTGGTTGCCAGAGTGTGAAGAGAGCTTGGCGAGGCTCAAGGAGATGTTGATTAGTACGCCGGTGTTGGTATTACCCGAGCCGGGGAAGCCTTACACCATGTACACGGATGCTTCAGGAGTTGGTATGGGTTGCGTTCTGATGCAGGAGGGTCGTGTTATTGCTTATGCTTCGAGGCAGTTGCAGGGTAGCGAGTGTAACCGGCCTACACATGATCTAGAGCTGGGAGCAGTTGTGTTTGCTCTGACGATATGGAGGTCTTATCTCTATAGAGGGAGAGTGCAGATTTTTACGGATCACAAGAATCTGCAGCATATCTTCACTCAGCCGTTGTTGAATATGAGATAGCGGCGCTGGGTTGAGTTGCTGGCAGATTATGATCTGGAGATCATCTATCATCCGGGCAAGGCTAATCAGGCAGCAAATGCCTTGAGTCGACGGAGATTCGATTCAGCCTTTGAGCAGGATATCGAAGATTAAGTGGGCGAGATTAGCACGTTCCGCCTTTGTGCTATTTTGCAAGAGCCTTTGGGCTTAGAGGCAATTGTTCAGGCAAATCTTCTCAGTCGGATCAGAGTTGCTCTGCAGAGTGATTAGGGTTTGATCGGTGCGTCGCGAGCAGTTGGTTCCGAGTATTAAGTCTCTTCAAATGAGTTTATTCTTGTGCATGGTCGGGTTTGTATACCCAAGGTCGAGGAGTTGAGGCAGGAGGTTCTGAGAGAGGCTCATGCGAGCAAGTTTTCGATTCATCCGGGTGCGACTAAGATGTATCGTGATCTCAAGCAGTATTATCATTGGGTCAGGATGAAGAAAGATGTAGCGGATAGGGTCTCTAAGTGCAATACATGTTCGTCGGTCAAGGCAGAGCATGGGGTTCCGAGTGGTCTTCTGCAGAGTTTACCCATTCCCGAGTGGAAGTAGGATATGATTTCGATGAACTCCGTGGTAGTATTGCCTACTTCGCGGACATATGATGCCATCTGGGTGATCGTGGATCGGTTGACTAAGTCAGCGCACTTTTTGGCCATTAACAAGATCGATGGAGAGACTACGTTGGCTAAGAAATTCCTGAAGGAGATTGTGAGGCTGCATGGAGTGCCAGCCAATATTGTTTCTGATTGGGATCCCAGGTTTGCATCAGAGTTCTGGAGGGTGTTTCGGGTTGAGATGGACACTAAGGTGCATATGAGTACAGCGTACCATCCGCAGACTGATGGGAAGTCAGAGAGGACTATTCAGACGATGGAGGATTTGCTGAGGATGTGTGTGCTGGATTAGGGTGGTTATTGGGCCGATCATCTTAGTTTGGTCGAGTTCGCTTACAATAACATTTTTTAGGTGAGTATCGGGATGACTCCTTTTGAGGCTTTGTATGGAAGGCCATGTAGGACGCCTTTATGTTTGACCCAAGTGGGGAAGCGGAGCATTCATGGAGCTACTTATGTTCAAGAAATGAAAGAGAAGATCTAGGTCATGAGATTGAACATGAAGGAAGCTCATGATCGTTAGAGGAGTTATGCAGATAAGCGGAGGCGAGAGCTTGAATTCACGGTTGGAGATCGCGTGTATTTCAAGATGGCTATGTTGAGGGATCCTAACAGATCCATTTCTGAGAACAAGCTGAGTCCGCGATTTATGGGTCCGTTTCCTGTAGTGGAGCAAGTTGGACCGGTTGTGTATCGGCTTGAGTTACCTCCAATCATAAAGGCAATTCATAAGGTTTTTCATGTGTCGATGTTGAGGAAGTGACTGCATGAGTTGGAGGAGTTAGTGCCAGAGATCGCTGCGGATCTTCAGCCAGATTTGACAGTTCCAGCGGTTCCTGTGAGGATTCTCGAGAAGAGAGTTAAGGAGCTACGTCGGAAGTAGAATTCATTGTTGAGGATTTTGTTGGATTGTGGCGGTTGCCAAGAGGAGATTTGGGAGCCAGAGGCGAAGATGAAGTTAAAGTTTAGAAAGTGGTTCGACGAGCAGGTCGCAGTGTAAGCTTTACTTCTCTTCATGGTTCTAGTTTTGTTGTTTTAGCATGTTGATGCTTTGTATTTGCATTTCATTTTGTTGTAACGATTGTACGTTTTGAAGATTTATAAGATGGAGTTGTTCCTTATTTATCTGTGTTATATAAGATGAGTAGTTCTTATATATTCTTGTGTATTGTGTTGACCTATGTTTGGTCACGTGGCGGTGATATTCCGAGATAGGGAGTATCGAGTTTGGCCACATGAGGTAGTTTTTGTTAATGGATGTTATAGACGTTTTGGAATTTATTACTCTAGGGGTTGCGGTCCCGAGAAACTCATTCGGTCTGTTTTGGGATGATTAGTCTTCCATGTGTACCCGGAGCTTAAAAGATGCGTCCTGAGAGTGGAAGAGACATGGTGTACGCGGAGCTCAAGGCACCGATAACTCAAAAGATGCATCCTGCGAGTGAGAGGGGTGCGAGACACCGATAGCTCCAGGGATGCGTCCCGAGAGTGGGAGTGGTGTGACACTGATAGCTCAAAGGATGTGTCATGCGAGTGGGAGGGGTGTGGAATGAGTTAAGAGTAATAGATGTTTGGAAACGGGCGTATAACATGGGATATGACGAGGGCCTCAGAGATCGGGTGTGTTGATGTCGGGTGGTATTTACCGGTTGGGGTCAGGTATGGTTTCGTGGCCTTGAGTGGCGGTTTATCGGGATTCGAGGTCGAATCCATTGTTAGTGGGGGAGAATTGTAACGACCGCAATCCAAGATTCGAGAATTTTTGGAGGTGTCGATCGACACCCTAGGGTAGTGTCGATCGACACCAATTCTGGAATCGCATTCCGGTTTTTTAAAACCGCGATTTTCACGCAGTTTTGGTTAAGAAAAACCCTAAGTTCGCATCCTATATGTCTGTTTCTGCGAGCCGTCGTGAAGGGAGAGTAAAATCAGAGAAGATTTCGAGTGAAAGAGAGAAAAAGAGAATTTGTTCGTGAATCGTTTGGATTTTTGAAGAGTTATCGCTCGTTCCTTCTCGGAGTTTCATTTGCGGCGTGTTCCTCTGCGATCCTAGCGTTGATCAGAGTCTGTCCCTAGCTGTAGAGCCTGCGTTCGTCATGATCAGTCTCTCGTTCGTCTTCGAATCGCGAGGTGAGTGCGTGATCGCGAGTTTCTTGTAAAATCTCGAATGCTCATTGATAGATTGCGTGAATTCGTGTTCTTTGTGTTGATTGTTGATGAATGAATGTGTATTGATTAGTATTGATCATATTGTGTTTGATGTGTTCATCGTTGAAGCCTTGGATCGAGTCGCATGAGGATAGGCTCGGATCCTTGGTTCTGCAACGAGGTGTCGATCGACACCACATGAAATATGTTAAGCGTTGATAGCAAGTGTCGATCGACACCGGTTTCTAAATTGTAAAAATTGTGAATTATTTTTGAACTGGAAAATGGACTTGTGTTTAAATCGGTTTATTAATGTGTTATTTTATTTTTTGCGTTTAACCCTGTTGGCGGGATGATCGCTTCACTGAGTATTTTTGGTAATACTCACGCAACTCCCGATTTCGGGAGTTGCAGGTAAAGGAAAGATCTAATCGTGGAATCGAGGCAAGGATGGGGGATGATAGGATTCTATTTATTATGATGTTGAACTTAGTAGCCTGTTAGGTTGCTAGATATTGTTTCCTGGAATTATATTTGCTGGAAGAATTGTTTTAATATTTATTGGAATTGATTGGGAATTTTTATTGGTTATGTTTCCACGTGTTGTTCACCCTGAATTAGTCTATGAGGATGAAATGATTATAGGATCATTTAATCCGGACTAATTATTTATTTAAATTATAAAAAATGCGGGTGTTTCAAAATATAATTCAGAGAAAGAGATTGATCAATCTAACCTTTTTCACAATATTGGAAGACAAATGCTATTTTATGAACTAAAAAAACTACGTTTAGGAGTGAAATTATACTTTGCAACTTTGAATTGAGTGTGTATATGAAAGAGAACTATGTAAACTTTATAGAAAAGATGAAACGGATACCTATCATTGATAAATAACTCCATTTACTATGAAATTAGAATGATTCTTAATTTATGTGTTTTTGGTTAGGGATGACTGCATATGTAACTTTGTTAGTCAACTAATGTGAAATTAAAATTAGAATTGACTGCAAATTTATGTGTTTTTAAAAGGGAAAATTCCATAAAAATACTCGAACTAAATTCCGTTAAGCTTTTTAATACTCCAACTTTTTGGTTACTCAGTTTAATACACAAAATAATAATTTTTTCCATTTTAGTTCATCAATATTCAAACGGTGCCCATTTTCCTACTTTGACTTAACGGAATGATAACATCCGTTATTTTTTATTTTTTAAATAATTCAGAAAATAATATTTATTGATAAATAATAATAAACATCACAATAATTTTTTTAAATTCCAAAACAATTAGGAGAAACAATTCTGAAACTTTTAAAAAAAAATTAATATTACAATGATTTTTAAAAAAAATAATACATTCTGTTTTAAATTTAAAAACCTAAATTTAACTTTTAAATTTCCAAATTTATAATCTTCAAAACTTTAAAAACACTTTAAAAATCATAAATTATGAAATAAAGATATGAATTTTAGATAAAAAATAAATTTAAGTTTTGAATACAAAAAAAAAGTTAGGATTTTACAAAAAAACTCAAAAATTTCTTACAAAATAGTGTTATATATGTCATTTATCTATTTTATTCTAAATTGACTTAGACATAGATTTTGAATATATATCTATATATATATTGAACTTCAGAAAAAGTTGTAAAATTATAATTTTTTTGGTTTGAACTTTCTGAATATTTAAACTTTTGATTTTGTTTGAAATTTAATTTGGTATTTGAATTCAAAATTGAAAGTATAATAAAATATTTTTCATCAAAAATTTAGTTTTTATGTTGTTTTACTTTTAGAAAATATTTCTTGACTTTTTGGAAAATTTTGGATTTTTCCTTTATTTTTAAATTACTTAAAACATGAAAAGATAATGGATGTAATCTTTTCTTTAAGTCGAGGTAGCTAAATGGACACTATTTAAAAGTTGATGAATTAAAATGGACAAAATAATTAGTTGGGATATTAGATTGGGTAGCCAAAAAATTAGGGTATTAAAAAGCTTAACGGAATTTAGTTAGGGTATTTTTATGGAATTTTCCCGTTTTTAAAATGTAGCGGATAATTAGGGATTTTTTGGTTGTTAAAAAAATAAAGTACACATTTTAGCTAAAGGAAATTCACGTTGCATCCAAGATATAAGTATCAAATTAAATTTGATTCCAAAATAATTCATAATTACTGATTAGAATTTCGAAGAGTAACGTTCGGTAGTTTATTTATTATTAGTGATATAGACATCTATTGGTAATTATTTGATTTGAAAATAATCCCTAATAATTATTTGGAATGCTTTCATGTCCATGGAATTACCGATGTATCGAAGATCACATGCTCGTCATTAGTCGTTGTTTCTGAATTCTCTTTAAGCCATATTTTTCTCGGGAAAACTGCCATTTCAGCCCTGGACTATTTGCAAAGTGCCAATTGATACCTGACCTTTAGATATCGGTTAATTTAATCCCAAATTGAACTAAAATTCAGATTTCAAACCTTATCTAACACATTGGTGCCAATTTACATATAAAAATGTTGACCGCGAGTCAACGTGAACGGAACGCTGACATGGCCGACACGTCGGCAAACGGCGATTGTTGCGTGGACGGAAAAACGGCCTTTTTAGACCTGGACTATATGGAAAGTGCCGATTTATACCCTAAAATGTTGACCACGAGTCAACGTCAACAAAATAATGACATTTTAACCATTTCAACTCTTAATTCATCAATTTAATTTTAATTTTTTTCTCATATTTTTAAAAATAAAATTTATTTTTTCAATTAAATTATGAAAATTCAATTTTAAGTAAATACAATTATTTTGAAAATTAAAATTTCCTTATATTTTTTTGTCTCAATTCACCTTCAATTACAAGAATTTGTCCAAATAGGATTTCATTAAAAAGAAACTTGTGATTATCCTTAATTTTTGTTTGACATATATTAATATTTAATTTTAAAAATAATTTTAATCAAAATAAGGAAACTCTAATTTTATAATTGATATAAAGAAAGTCCAAAATAAGGAAATTCTGATTTTATGTAATTTAATATAATGTATGATATTGTTTGATATATAAAACAAATTGGGGAAACATAATTTTTGAAGTTCAAAACATAATCTTCGGAAAAAAAAATTAAGGAATATTTAGATCATAGATTTATGAAATATGAAAACTAATTTTCTTGAAAACATATTCTACACTCGGTACATGATAGACAATGGTAGAATTTTAATAATTTAATTTAAAAAGGAAATTTATGTATATTTCCTTTATTAGATTTTATATGTTTGACATTAATTTCAGAAATATTTAAAAACAAAATAAGGAAATTTTAATTTTCAAAATAATTGTATGTACTTAAAATTGAATTTTCATAATTTACTTGAAAAAAAAAATTTATTTTTAAAAATATGAGAAAAAATTTGAAATTAAATTGATGAATTAAGAGTTGAAATGGTTAAAATGTCATCATTTTGTTGAGTTGACTCGTGGTCAATATTTTAGGGTATAAATCGGCACTTTCCAAATAGTCCAGGTCTAAAAAGGCCGTTTTTTCGTGCACGCAACAATCGCCGTTTGTCGACGTGTCGGCCATGTCAGCTTTCCGTTCACGTTGACTCACGGTCAACATTTTCAGATGTAAATTGGCACCAATGTGTTAGATCAGGTTTAAAATTTAAATTTTAGTTAAGTTTGGGATTAAATTAACCAATGTCTAAAGGTCAGGAATCAATTGGCACTTTGCAAATAGTCCAGGGCTGAAATGGCCGTTTTCCCTATATTTCTCCTAGCCTCTTTACAAAATAAAAACGCAAGTAAGAATGGAAAAAAAATTAAAATTAGCAATTTACTTAATTAAATATTTAATTGAACTAGTTTTGATTCCACATTACAAAAAAAAAAAATTTATTGGAATTTCAAAATGTTTTATACTTTTCTGAATGACTTTTAGAAAGAGAGGTATATATCTTTCTTTCCGTTATATATACAAGTTTCTTTAGTAGTTTAGTGGCTCTTCTCCACTTAAATTACCTAGGTTTGTTGAGTTCAAAACCTAGAAGAAACATTTTCAACGTTTTTTTAAATAAAGATTTTTAGAGAAAGAGGTGACACGTGTTGTTTTGTCAGAAAAATTTGGGTGTTGACAACCTTAAAATATTATAAAGATATACTTCAATCAGCTTTCAATTTATGTAATTTCCCATTCAATTGTTACAAACAACAAAATAGACTTCTAAATGTAAATTAAATCCAATAAACAATCTCTCAAAACCTTTGGATTCTAAATGCATATATAAACAATGTTCAAATCTCAGCAGTTAAAGTGATGCCTGAAACGGTTGTGGGAACAAGAAGAAAAAACCTTTTGAAACTGAATGGATTCCTTCAACTATTTCTAGCTCTTTGACTAGAGATTCCACATCAGGCTATTGCAGAAGAAAGTTACTCAACCTTTTGGTGAAATACGTTACACGAAAACACCGTCCGAAGGACGTTTTCCGTTTCGGAAACCGAAACTTTATGCAAACGCGTTTCCAAAAAATGAATTTGGAAACATAATAGAAACATGTTTCCTAAAAATTTAAATTTGGAACACGACAAAAACATTCATTTTATTCATTAAAATATGATGGAAATTTTTGTTTTAGTGTAATAACCCGATAGTTTGGAAATGTACGTATATATTTAGTATTTTGTAAAGGCTAAAAACAATAAATTATGAAATTGCGGTTAGAAAATAACAAAATTATCGTAATTTTTAACTTTTTTTAAATTATTTAATATTTATGTATAGAATTTGTGCTATTCAAATTCTTTTAAGTATTGTTTTTATGTTCTTATTTTATTAATCAATATATATATATATATGTGTGTGTGTTTATATGTGTGTGCATTTCTAAAACGTATCCGTTTCCTTTTTTTTCGAAAAATTGTTTCCACGTTTCCAAACATTTTGCTTCCACGTATCTGTTTCCGTTTCCATGCAGCCTAGATGGTAAATGCAAAATCCGTCCCGAAATAAAATTTCTTTAAAATAATTTTTTGTTCGATAAGATTATGAAATAGTGATGACATGCGATAGATAAATAAGGAAATTGAGTTGTAAAAAGAAAAATAAACGTTATAAATTTATAGTTTTGTAATAAATCAAGCTCTCATTTTGGATCATATGATAATTAATCATCTAAAGATATAAGTTCTAGGTGGACATTCAAACTCAATTTAATGTATTTGTTTATTTTATTATTTGGTCACGAATGTAATAGTCTATTACAATGCTTGACATACTAATGAAATCGAGCATTTGGAGGGGCTGGAAATTCACACTTGTCAGAGGTGATAATTATGCCCTTTCGTCACGGGGGACATTGTTTGAGGCACTCTTTCTTTGCATTGAAGCTGAAGCATATGGAAGGCTTTTCGATATAGCACAAAGCTTCGATTGTCCATGGTTTTCCGATAAATGTAGTACAACATCTTTCTATTCCCTTTGGGTGGTTAGGAGGATATTCGTTGTAACATCCGCAAAACCAAATTGTATGATTTTGGTCTGGAAGTCGAGCGACACTGGGAATGTGTCGATCGACACGAAGGTTTGTGGAGTGTCGATTGACATACCTTTGGGAGTCGCTCCACACTTGTGCTGCAGAACCGAACCATATTACATTTCAATCACGGTTTTGGCTCTGCTAATAGTATAAAACGTACCTAGGGTTGCGTGTTTTCTCTTGACCGTCGTGTTAGAAGTTTGAGAGGAGGAAATCAGTTTGTGAGAGAGAGATTTGAATGTTCTAGAGGATTATTGCAAAGAAATCCTCGAAACATCGTTTATTCGAGTTCTACGAGGGTGTTGCTCGACACGAGTTTTAGGTGTGTGTCGATCGACATCTTTGTAGTATTGCTCGACACAAGAACCTTGGTCGTGTCGATCGACGCCTTCGTGGTGTCGCTCGACAAGCAGTTCTTTTCCCAAAATGTGTTGATTTTGTGTTGTGATGGTTTATATTGGTTGTTGCAATGTCTATATGAGCCTGCTTATTACGCCATTAGGCGGGATGAGAAATACATTAAGTATTTATGAAATACTTACGCAACTCTTTGTTCCATGTTTTGCAGGTAAAGGAAAGAGAAATGTGTGACTGCAGAATCAAAGCTTTAGGGAGAGGATAATTAGGGACTTGGTGTTTATTGTTTAGTCTAGTGAACCTGGTATTTAGGTTGCTAGCATCTATTATTGAATATGGAATTGTTATGTTGAGTTGAACTGGTTATTATTTTTATTGGATTTTGTTATTTCCTGAGAATTTTCGCATGCTTGTGTTTAGAATTATAGTCGTCGAACATTAATATTTATGGGAATATTAATTTGGACTATTTATTAAAAAAAAAGGCTTGGTTGTTGCAAGAATTGATGGGGGAACATCAAGCTCTGCTTCACAAGAATTGATGGGGGAATAACCCTCTTCTCTCATTGTTTACCAAACCACTCAACCGATCCGATTTTTTGTACTGAAACCTGAACTCAAAAACAATGGCATAATCAAATTTTGATTTAACCATTAAAATGCTCTGCGTAGCTTGTATTACCGTTTAAGCAAAATGACAAAAAGATCAGAGGAAGAAAAAGAAGAACTAGGGTTAGGAATTTTGATTTCTGATTT